>OX387375.1:35000-2435000 GCA_947563715.1 Lycia hirtaria | reverse complement strand
TCATACAAACATACTCGTACATACACTCGAAAAACATTACCCTCCTTCTTATGCAGTCGAGTAAAAATATATAGTTTCGATTTGGCGCGTTTGTAGTATGCGCGGGCGAAGGATGGACTAAGGTCATACTGCATCTCTAGCAAAACTGTCGTTATGACAACCACGCATCAGGTGTTTATGTATTATTTTGTAACATCCGTGCCATCCGCGATAATCCGGCATTATGATAGCACATAATTATTTTTTTCGGCCAATGCCATGGGGGGGGGGGGGACCGGACCCCTTGGACCCCCCCTCCCCTTATATACGCCCATGATTTGAACTCAGAATCTTATCGTATAAAAGTGTCTTGAGACCCGGCAAGATTTGAGTCTGGAGTCTCTTGGTCAGTTATTTAATAATGCTTATTTCTTTATAGATCAACCGTTGGCTAACGAAGACTGCATACAGATGGATGACGCGAAAGTCAACGAAATCAAACAAATCATACAAGAACTAACAGATTTCATCGATGCTCTCACGATCAGACACGAATATTTCGATCTAAAGCTCATCAAACTTGACATTGAAAAATATTCAGAGTCAAAAGATGACAAAAATACAATCCTAGAGTTGTTTGTTAACGATTGTGGTAAAAGATCTGAAAGCTACAATTTATCTGGTGAGTTCGTTGCAGATCATACAAAGTATTATATGCAAGGAAATGAAGATACATCTAAAGTTTCAGACACAAACTCTAATATAAATAAATATGGTTCTACTACAACCAGTAATTTCAAAAATTCTAAGTACCAAGTTGTTACCCATCAAGACTCATTCAATTCGCAGACAGGTTCTACGGATCAAACGACGGTAATAAATATGATACGTAAAAAGAAAGCGTCCGGAAATCTACAAGACTACGAGAAAAAATCAATAGGTAAAATTTCATCCGAAACTAGCAATACCAACGATAATTACCAATCAGTTCAACACTTTCAAAATATTGCCAATTCTAATCAGGAATCTTCAAGAAATGACGCCAACAATAGAGATTCATTAGTAACCAATTTATCAAGAAGTACTTCAAATAATAATCATGATAAGACAATATCTACAACAAACAACATATCTAACCAACCAACAAATATTATTGAAAACAACAAAGACTCCGAATCGGCCGTTACATCTAGTACCAGCTACCAATCTACAAAATATGCTGAAAATAATAATGCTCATGTAGATCAATTCTCACAGTCAACAAAAGACAATACCCACACAGATACAATTTCACATACTACAAATAATAATGACCACACACAACAATTATCGCCTCCTATAAATGATGCCCACGTTACGCAATTCACAGAATCTAAATATAATAATGTCAACATAGATCAATTCACACAGTCAACAAAAAATAATGCCTACACTGATACAATATCCCACACTACAAATAATTATGAACACACACAAGAATTATCACCCCCTACAAATGACGCCCATGTAAACCAACTAACACAGTCAACAAAAGACAATGCCTACACAGATACAATCTCACACACTACAAATAACAATGACCACACACATTCATTATCACCCCCTATAAATGACGTTCCCGGTAAGCAATTTACACAATCTGAACATAATATTGCCCCTGCAGACGAATTCGTACAGTCTACAAAAAAAAATTCCTTAACAGATGAAATCTCACAGACTAAATATAATTATGAACACATAGAACATATTTCACAGCCATCAGATAACGCTGCTCATGTGGACCAATTGTCACAGACTATAAATAACAATGCTCACGTAGAACAATTATCACAGGCTACAAAAAACACCTCTTACACGGACGAAGTTTCACATACATTGAATAAACATGGTCACATTAATAAACATGATAACATTAACAAACATGGTCACATTAATAAACATGGTCACATTAATAAACATGGTAATATTAATAAACATGGCCATATTAATCAATATGATCATATTCAACATGTATCACATCCTATAAATAATAATGCCAACGTTGACCAAGCGTCACTGTCTGAACATGATAACACTAACGTATATCACTTCACACAGAATACAAAAGATGTTTCCTACTCAGATGAAATCTCACGGACTAAAAATAATTTTGTTTACGCAGACAAATTTCCATATTCAACAAGTAACCCGCAATACAAAATCTCAAAGCCTGCAAGATTTGTCGAAATCAATGTTATAAAAAATAAACTACAAACAAAAGAAAAAAATAAGATTACACCAGATTACGACAACCAATTCGAAAACCTTTCGAATGGAGAATATAATACAGCAATAGACAACGCCCAGTATAGTTACGCAGAGAGCCAATTCCTAAAGTCTCTCCGACAACTGATTAGAAGAGAAGTAACAGCAGCTAAAGAATCCGATAAAAGTGCAGGATATAATTATGGTGTCACTAATGTGAATAGCGAAAATTATGAGCTTTATCAAAACGAAGCAAGACCTGAGTTAATAAGAATCGTTTTACCAAAAGACGTATTGGAACTGAAAAAACGTCTGGATAGAAAGAGGGGTGTGAAACCTTCGAATCCTATGTTTGTATACGTGAAACAATGTCGAGGGCAACAGATTACGATTCTGTAATTGAATCAGCAGCACTGGAATGTCATTCTAGGTATATTCACAACTTTTCGGAATCGGGTCAGAAACTATATCTCCATTTCTATCTTTTATAAACAGAATGACAGAGATGGAGATATAGTTTCTGACTCTATTCCGAATCAGACAAGTTGAACAGTGCTACAAGCGTTCAAGCAGTCTTATTTCAATATTACTTATACCTATCTCGCTCTTTCTACAGTTGAGAGAGCAAGACAAAGGTCAAAGTAATATTGAAATGAGATTACTATTACGATTGTAGTACAGGCACTGTTCAGTCTTGTCGAATATTTCAAACTCGAAGCCTTTCATTGTTTACAGCACCTACCTATATTTATCAAATCGCAGTCCAGCAATGGAGTATGTAAAGCAATTTTTTTAGTTATTTATTTTATGCTTTTCTTCAAACCTTTGGTCTATTTTAAGAAACTAATTATAATATTTATGCGACCAATGTAGTTGTTATATTTAAATGTTTTTTTTAATTCTGTAGTGGGGCTTTGACGTCACAAGCTTCACCTAGTCCTTTTGACTAATGCTTACTATTTAATTCCCACCCCTTTATTTCACATTTTGAAAGAAAATCCTTTAAAAGTGTTAATGCTACTTTCTATATTAAATAAAAGACAACACCGTATTCTAACGTATTTATGGTCTTGTTGTTTTATGAAACACAATTAAAATATCATTAGTCAAAAAGACTAGGTGCAGCTCGTGACGTCACAGCGGCCCCACTGCAGAATTAAAAAAATATAACAACTATATATTGGTCGCCTAAATATTCAAATTAGTTTCTTATAATATTTCAGTTTTAAATAAAGATATAAAATAAATAAGTACGTACCTAAAAAGTTACTTTACATACTTACCCCATTGAATCTAAAGGTGGTATTACTCCTATTTTTATTTCAATTGCATTGTACCTAACTATATTATACGTTGAACATAATTATTTTTCTTTCACATATTATTAATAACAAATATGTAACATAATAAGTGCTCGGTATATAATTGTACAATTATTGTAATAAATAATGTCTTTGTTTACAATGTCGTCGGCGTTTTCTTTATATAGCTTTCTTTATTTCTACACTTCTGAGTATAATCAAGAATACGCACATGGAGTATTAACACAGAATGTGAGGGAAGTATTTTTTCACCTCACAACCTTGGAAAGATTCTGTTTGTCATTAGAAATCTGAGTGCTAAAGTGCATTGTCCACTAGCGTGGAAAGAGTTTTTAAAATTCGAACCTTTCTATTCCATACTTTTCTATACCGCAAGTCCACTGAAAATGCATTAAATACTTATATATTGTCAGTCATTACAAAGTACTCTTTGATGTCAGTGCGCCAACCTCATTTCTTTGAATAATCGCACTGGCCAACCACAGGTGGCAGCACTGTACTGAATGAATTTCCTCGCTGTAGTGAAAAATTGTGTGTTTCACTCGGCAGCAAAGTTATTTTGCATCTCGTACCTTTGAAATCCTTCGCTTGGTCAGGTTTCAATACAAGTACTCGCACCAAAAACTAACTTTGCAGCCTTTCATAACAAATAACTATTTTCACATTAAATATATCTACGATTGACCACCAACTCGCCTGTCAAGAGACGGTGTGCCCGAGGATGGAGCTCGTCGATCTAGAAGATATCTATTTACTGCAGGCTTGAAAATTCCAAGATTGAAAAGAATTCTATTCCTGTACAGTACGCATGAAGAACGTGGACATAAATCTTACGTATTACGTACTTGTACTTACATACATATTAGAGGAGCTAATCTGAAGCAAAATTATTGTCACATTTTTAACCGACTTCCAAAAAGAAGGAGGTTATCAATACGGTCTGTATGTTTGTTTTTATGTTTGTTCACCGATTACTCAGCCAAATGGGCATTGATTTTGAAGATACAACAAGAATCATCAAAATCAATGCACGGTAATCGGTGATCAAACGTACAAAAAAAATACAGACCGAATTGATAACCTCCTTCTTTTTGGAACTCGTTTAAAAATTATAACCTATGACACTCATTGAAGGGGTGAAGACGAATCTAACGACACCTTACACATCAAAATCGGTCAAGCCGTTTAGGCTATAGGGGCCCATATAGAAACATACATACATTCCAAAAATATAGCCTTGCTTCTTGCGCTCGGGTAAAAAGCGAGAAAAGTCAAATAAATAAACTTTACGCCCTTCGGTTTCATCGACCTTACCGGGGATCTAACCTATGCTCATTGCATATTGCATAGACATGTAAATGAAAGTGAGTTGATTATTCAATAGATTTAATTTAAATTTCAATCACAATATGGTTTTGAACCTTTTTACATTGCCGTGTTAATGTACAGGCTTGGCCGAAATACACTTACTTATAAGACATTCAGATGTTGACTACAAGGACAACGTCAATATCCACGCTTAAAAATAAAAAAAAGTATAGCGCTATCTCTCTCGCGTATAGGTACTATATTGTTAAGGCGATATAAAAAATAGCATGACGTATTTTACTGAGCGTGTGGTTTGGAAAAATTAGTTCTGACGCCGTCGCATCGGTCAGCCGTGCGTGACAATTACAAGAGTTGGGTGGCGCCGCTGTCTCACTCGCACGCGACACCTTTTTTAGGCTTCCGTACTAAGGCTACGGTGTCTGTCCGTCTGTCTGTCCGTCCTACACTCAAACGGCTGTATCTTACGAACGGTAATAGGTACAAGTCTCAAAACTGGCAAGATTATAGGGTTCACTTTGATTTTAAACCGACAAATAATAATTAAATGTTATTATATTAAGACTAGACAATATTATCAGTTTTTGTCATTTTAAAAATGAAACAAATTAGTTCACGTTGTCGTGTTTAAAGACATAAACGAGTGACGCTAGATGGCGTCACTCGGATTGGGGTTCGAATTATCTCGCATCTTGGTCGATACAATATTTTTACTTTTCGCGCACTGATGTACTGGCACACGCCGCACAGTCATCTTGTTTTATCAAATTCCGCTAGATGGCGCATTTATCAATATTTTCTTTAGACGTGCCTGACGTTTTAGAACTTTCAGAATATTTCTACTGTATAGAAAATACAAATATTCGTAAATTTATGGCATATATTGCTAATGCTAGTCCAGTTATCGGCGTTCATATATTATGTTGCATGAGAGTAGCCTCGGTGTTCGAGTAAAACTCTTACTCTGATTTATTAGATTTAAATTATTGAATCTTCTTTTTAAAAACATGCAAAAGTCTGCCCCATGAGAATGATAGTAAAATGTATACATATACAGAAACATTTTTATGTGAAAATGTTTATGATCTGAATCTAAATCTGTCTAAATACTTAGTATTTAACACTAATTTCTATGCTACTGATACTCGCATATTTATCCAAAATTATGTATATTCCATAATTATTTAGATCAAGTTAAAAGTGGTAATACGAGAGCGAGACAGCGTCCTTCTCGGGGTCCTAATATCAATTCAAACACAACATTATGGGGCCAGCTAATAGAAACACTACCTTATTGTTGGTAAGTAAAGGTGGACATTGGCGTGCGTACAAACGGTCAAAGACAATTAATATAAATCATCTTTAACCACGGTCTACATCTGAATACAATTTTTACAATTTATCCGTAAAATGTAAGCTAGAATTGCATTAGACCGACGCCGACGCACACTTTTGAGACATTTAAATTTATTCATTTATTTAATTGGAAAACCAGCTTTGTGACAGTTTTAAAACTATGATAAAAGAAAGCTAATTATAGATTATCACATAAGAACTAAAAACTTTCACAAAAGATTTTAAAATAAGAATAGGACTGGCTTAACGTCATGTTGTGACGTCATTAGGTAAATAACTTGGTGCAAGCGTGAAGAGAAGACGATATTTAGTATCGTTTTCTCTTCATCAACTCATTCAACATCAGTTAACGCTAATCTTTTTGAGGTCTCTGAATGAGTCGCACAAGCGCAAGATTCATGGATCGCAACCCGTACGAGTATGTTTCTTTTATAAATAAATGAATACTGGTGCACATTCACACGCCATCTAGCCCCAAACTAAGTCAAGCTTGTACTATGGACTAGATGGATTATAGAAGCAGCACACACACTGAATAAAGGTGCTGTTACTAGAGGAGAGCGGGGTGCGGGGTGGAGCCAGCGGGCGATGGCACTCCCCGAACTAAATGTTTGTACACAACTGCAAATGAATCAGGGATTGTGTCGGGAATGTGCACGGATGACGACGCCTCCGTCGCAACCAGCGTCTCTCATACACCTAAAGTACCGTAGAGATCTTTCAGTGCGCACCACTCCATCTCTACAAAAATTTATCTCTCGCTCTGTCTTTGGGAACTTTGAATGCGCTACCTCTTTCTACTTTGTGGGGCGAGCATTTTAGGGGCTTCTGACACCTCAAAAAGATTTACGCGAAATGCGAAGTAAAATAAATCGAAAACAAGCCATATTCTTATTTTTATCGCTTTATACGTCGGATCTAATACAATAATACCAGCTTTAGAAACATACGTCGAATAAAACTTTATTTTTATTATAAATAATATTGGTGGACATTTCACACAATACCATCTAACCCAAACTAAGCAAAGCTTGTACTATGGAAACTAGATGGTTGATAGAATACATATATACTTTTTTTTGTTGTTGTAAATATGTACATACTTATGATACATAGACACACCCAGACACAGAACAAACATCCATGCTCATCACACAAATGTTTGCCCTGGGTGGGGATCGAACTCACGACCTACAGCTCAGGGGGTAGTGCTGGGCGTTTTTTACAATAATGGTTTTAAAAACTAGTTACTCTATGAAAAACGAACAAACGCTTATGCCGATATGACACAACCAGTTACAAAAAAACGAACGAAACGAATTCGCGTCGCGCGACTGCTGAGTGCAGCAGTAATAACGAAACGAAACAACGAAAACGTATCGACTTTATGAGCGACTTTATGTTCTATCTCTATTGCATACTGTCTATTCTTGATTTAATAGTAAGCCCGTTTTTTAAAACTACATTTTGGCCCAAGCCAGAAAGTTCTCTATCTCAAGTCTATTATTGATTGAAATTAGAAACCAGTTTTTTCTAACTACATAATGATACAAGGCAAAATATTCTTTAACGTAACTAATAAAGACTAATATTGACTGAAATAAGAAAAAAACCGTTTTATTTACAACCGTTTCTAGAAACGCTTTTTTTCTAAGAAAAAACCGCATACTCCTGATCGGGTGCTGCTTGCGGGTCGCTGGTTTGCTCGTGGTATGCACGCAACATAGTAATAAGTACTTAAAATAAAATTATTTTCCCGTAACGATAATTAGTAAACAATAGTTTGTAATACAAAGGTCACGGACCCTGGTGTCTGTGGAGTCAAAAATTAAATAAAAAACCGTTTCGTTTCGTTTTACATAAAACTAAAAACGACCCAGCTCTATCAGGAGGCAGTCGTACTCTCACTGAGCTATGAGGCCTGTCAAAGTTTACATTACTCCATTGTAGGCCGCAACGTTCATGCAAGTTAACGGCCAAGCGTAAGCCTATTTTTATTTTTAAAAAAATTGTCCACTCGGCCTCAACCCAAATGATGCGCTTACCAAATAGAATTAAATTTTATTCGACGTAGTTCCAATTAACAGCGATTTACAATATGGCAAGAGAATATTACACTCGATTTAGCGAAGATACGTTACATCACCGTATTTTTTTCAATACCATTATGATGAGCGCAACGCATTGCCACGCAGGATTCGAAGTGGCATTGATTTGTTATGAATTTGTTTGCTACGACCATCAGGAAAGCGAGTTACACGTATTATCCTATCTTATATTATGAAAGAGAAAATATTTGCCTGTCTCTCTGTATGTTTATTACCTTTTCACGATTAAACAGCTGAACCGAAAGTTGTGAAATTTATTACAAAAGTTGAAAAGTAGCCTATGTCCGTCACAGCTGTCTTAGCTGTGACGGACATGGGCTACTTTTCATCATCATCATCACCGTTTGTCATCAATACGAGAGTGTGACTGCAGGGCGCAGCTTGTATACAATAAACCTTTTTTGTTTTGTGTAAAATTCACCCCTCGAGGTAAAATATCTAGTATGGTCAATAATAGAAAGTATATTTTTATCTTTTTAGGATTCCGTACCTCAGAAGGAAAAACGGAACCGTTATAGGATCACTTTGTTGTGTCTGTCTGTCTGTTTGTCCGTCGGTCCGAGTGTCAAGACCGGAAAATGTATGTATGTATGTATCTCGGAAACGCGTGAAGGTATCGAGTTGAAATTAAAACAATATACGCAGATCCATAGTCTCATGCTGCAGAAAGAAAAACCAAATCTCTAAGTTTCCGTAAAAAAAAGTTACAGCCGAATATGTCGTTAAAACGCACATTTCGACACTCACCAGGGAATCAAAACCTATGGGGTACTTCCCGTTGACCTAGAACTATGAAATTTGGCAAGAAGCATTGTGTTATAGTACACATATAGGAAAAACTTCGAAAACGGGACATTTTTAATTTAATCACAAAAAATAGTGTCTGTGTGCAAGGAGTGAGGGTCCAAATTTTAAAGTGAATTAACCGTATCATTATATGAAAGAGCTTCATTATAGCACAAGCTAAAACAGATTTTTAATTATTTTTATGATGTGTAATTTGCTGTTTATGAAGGGAAATATAATATATATATATATATATATATATATAATTTCCCCCTTTTATCTACTAGTTTTTACGGAACCCTCGGTGAGGGAGTCTGACTCGCACTTGTCCGGTTGTTTTTTTCTATAAACCACTCACTTTCAGTTAAGTGAACTAACGAATAAACCAATTCAATGAATAAATTATACATTTTGAACTATCAAACCATACTTGGCAATGCATTACTATGAAATGTTACATGTAAAAAAAATATATGTCTTCAAATTTCGCTGAAAAATTTTACTCTTCGATCCAGAATACAGTAATATTGGCACACTACCGCTTGGCATTTGAATAACTGTGACACTTCCCCGATATCAAGGTAGAATCGACGACCTAACGTATCTTTACACATATTAATAAAAACTTACATCTCTTTAACATTTTACAATATTTGCCTATCTAAGAGTTTGCTTGCAAATAAGTCGAATTAGATTTAAGGCTATACAGTTCTTAAATCGTCCGCCTCGCTCGCACACACGCGACAACGTCTTGCGCCACAGAATTAGTGATAGTAACAATTATAAAAAAAGCATACCGTATTGGCATAGCCATTAATAGTTCCAACCATTAAAAAAAACTAAATCAGACAATATTTAGGGGCAGAAAACAACCAAAACCAAAAAAGTAATAATTAACCAAAATGTAATAATAACTTTTTTATAGAAATAAAAAAATTACAGTTTTCTCTTCTGTGAAAAACGAGTAATTAGCTAGCAAAAGATAGCCCGACGATTCCCATATAGGATGCCCTAAGCCATTGAAGCAAAAATACATTTGTCAAAAATTATAAAGTATGGATTTATTTTCGTCCCTTTATTTATATTCTTAATTTTGTTTTGGCCGCCTACGTCATAGACAATTTTCTGATTTTTTACAGACGAAGCAAAAATTATGTGTGGCCATACCTACGTTAAATCGCCAAAAATGCAAACTCACATAAAAGATTTAATAATCAAATGATTAATAACTTTTTTTAACAAATAAACAATATGCATACCTACTTATTTTGTAACTAACGTAATTATTATAAATTATTTTTCACGCCTTTAACTTAAATTGGTAGCCGTTACCCAATTATGAACATTTTTAAGACTAGAAAACCGATAAAAAATATTTATTTATAGTCTATGGTCAGCAAATCGATAAAAAACATTTTTATTAACAGTAGACCTTTCACATATTTAGTTTGTGGACAAGGAATTCACCAAATATATTTTAACAATATAAGGATCAATTCTCAAGTTCTCTACTAAACTACTAAATCAATTAAAATTCTTAAAATAACTTTATTCAACCAAAGAAACAAAATTGTATGCGAATTTCGTTATTTTTTTTAATTCAGTTATTTTAGTTACCTTAATTAGTTTTGTGGTGCCTTGAGAATAGCCCTCTAATGTAAAAAATATTAATTAAATCTGTTTAAAAATAAACACTGATAAAAAAAACAAGGTACAGACCCTCTGAAATATTATTTGTTACTGTTTTTAATATTGCCTAGTGCGATACGCTGGCCATAAACCTATACTTTTATAGAATGTGACATAGATAGGCAGATTTTAACGTTATTCTTGTTGAAATTCACGAATATACAACTATGCGACAACTATGGTACAGTACATACTCTTATCAGAGTAACAACGCATTCCATTTCTTGGATACACCCACAAAACATACGAAAACATTAGTACCAAACGGTTCGCAACACTACAAACCGAAATAAAATCCACAAACAACACGTGCAGTCGGGAATTTCAACTTGGTTTAACTACAACGTTATGTATTAATAAAATAAAAATATTTCTAAACACGATAACAAAGTCACTATAGATAACAAAACCTTGATCCTACCTAAGCTAAATTAAGGAAAAAATAGTAACATAATGGCAATATAAAAATTGCACCAAAAATCTAAATGACACTTGTGGAGATCATTTGATATTAAATGTTTATAGATGTTTTTACCCTTTTGTAAAGCTGGAAAAATAATAATGTCAAAATTTAAATACACTTATAATAAATATAATATTTTTGCCACTATAGGAACATTCAATATTTTTTTTCAAAGTGACTAGCTTAAAATAACATTCGCCAACTTATTAATAAATATTTTTAAATACATATATACAATTTAGTAACATATTTCGTGACTGCATTAAATAAAATATTAATAAAAACTTATACAAAATAGCACCGCAATTTAAAAATATTTAATTTTTCGATATTGCAACACCCTTACCATAGATTAAAAACTATATTTTTTTTCTCTAACAACCCCTCCTTGACAAGATATCAGAACTTTTTGCTTAAATCTTAATAAAAACGAGCTACGTTATCATAGGGAGAATTTTAAAAAGACTTATGTTATATTTTAAAAAATATAATTTTGTACTCATACGGCCGAAACATTTTAATTTTTTTATAATTCCATAGAATCATAATATGCTTACTTTTCATAATACCAAACACAAATTGCATTCGTTTCGTTTTTTTGGTTTAGCGCTTGAGCTCTAACTTGCCTGAAGTTAATTGATGTTTCAGTCTACGCCAAAAATGCCCGAAGCATCGAATTTCTTTAAAACTATATCGACATCTCAAAACAGTACCAAAGTGCTCACAGAGAGAGGCATAGGCGGACAATCTTATTTTCAATAAGAGGTCTAGAGTAGTTTTTACTTTCAATATAAGCTTTAAATTACAGACTTGTCTCTGGCAACACTATGCAAAGTAAGCACGTATAGAATCATCCTCTCAATACTATTTTACGATCACATTATGCCAACCGATCACAGATATTATCACCCTGCGTACAAACGCCTTTTGCTCTCATTTTAGCTTCAGCACACAAACACATAATTATAGCATAAACGTTCTGAATACGCGACTCGAAGTGCGGTCGGGGACGTGGAATCGCCTGACTAGATACAGCGTACGTCGCTCGCTTGCTACGCCCATCAGTTAGATCAAACGAGCGGAACACATGATTTTACCACGCGTTTTATGTTTTTTAGGCGACTGCCGAAGAAGAGTAATATTTTCAAGCGCATATATGCGTGTCCAATTCTTTGGCATGATTTGTGACATAGTGTATATGTATGTTTTAACAAGGCGTCGGCAAAAAAAAAAAAAAAATAGAACATACACTCAATATAATATTATGAGTAGAGACCGGATTATATGCATTTGCATACTTACATATGCAATAAAAATACAAAATTGCATAATTAGTAAATATGCATATTTACCACATTTTCAGCGATCATTGCATATTTTGTCTGAAAATTTTGCTGTATTTACTATACTTTTCGGTAGGTTACCCTATAAGTGTAAAATTATGTCTTACAAAAAAAAACTCTTTAAAATAAAGATTTTTTTTTTTTTTTTTTAGTGTAGATAACTAAAAAATGTTAATTTGTTTTCGTTAAATAACTGTTCCAATCTCCTTTATCGCGGCTTGGATAAAGGAGATTTTTGCCAAAAGTTAAGGCAGCATAAATTAGAAAAAAAAACTAGTTGTTTAGGCTTGGTCCCTCATTCACCACCCTTCGTCGCCCGCCGTCGCCGCACTCACTTTACTAGATATTCAAACAACGATTTGCTAGATGTCAGCACTATTGGTGCTCGTCTGCCACAAAAAGAAAATAAAACAATTTCTCAAGACTTCAACTCAAGAGGCACATAGACCAAGACCTGCGATTTTGCATATTTTTTTTAAATAACAGAATGTAATGTAAACCGACACTGCTCGTGTGCGATGACCCTAAAATGAGAGAAAAAGAATCTACATTCTTCCATCGCATCATTTTCAATCTAACACGAATTTCATTCATTTTCCAAATCTAGCATCAACTAAATTAATAATTACCTACAAATATTACAATTGATAGATTACCATGATAGTTCGCAATTTCGAACAATAGATGGCAGTACTGCAGGGTTAGACAAGTGGCAAACTTTTCTACCAACGTTTATGCTTTGGAATGCTAAGAAACTGTGACGTGCCGTCACGTGACATTTCGTTAGCTAATGTCAATCCCACACATTTACTTTTATATTCTACTGGTGTTCACAAAATAGAATGCCACTTGACTAAACCTCCTGTTCTATACCACTGAGCAAGATATTTTCAAAATCATTAAAAAGAAGTTGAATTCATCGGAATAAATAGGTTAATATTCTTTTATCCCTAGGTAGATAAAGTATAGGTAAAGTCATACACCTAGGTTAGCTTAAAGATAATTTGTTTGAAAGTGGTAATCTACCAATTTAAAGTTTTTGTTTACCTAAAACGTCGTTTCTTGGTTCACTTGTTATCTTCTGGACTCAATATGTGTGACATTGACATGTGACGCCTGAAAAAAAAACGTAAATAAAGTTACAATATAACCGCGCGAGTCCATACCCCATGAGGGGCAAAAAGAACAAAAAGAAAGTTACAATGTCAATGTCAGTTTAATTGACATTTTTTTCTATTTAATGAGATATGCAATTCTCAAGTGAGCATATTTTTTTTTTGGGTACCGTAGTAACTACGAGGAACCCTTAAAAATTCGCCATGGCCGTTAGCCATCATACGTCTGTCTGTCTGAATGTCACAGCCATTTTACTCAGACACCTTACTTAAACTAAATTTGGCAGGCAAAATGTCGTAGTAAAATTACAGTGAAAAATAAGGGTGGCTCTCCATACATATAAAAAAGGGATGTTTTTATTAACAATGGGGTGGCCCATTGTATGAAGTATCGTTGAATACTCTTTAAATAAAACTAAGGTTTGATATATCATTTTCTTCTGAGATGTGATGTATGCAAGATATAGCCAGTCAATGGTGATAAAACTGTGCCCACTGGATTTCTTAACTATTAGACCTAGAAATTCATGATTGACCAAATGGCCATAGTAAATAGTCTATTACTATCAAAAACCTTTGAAGAAAATTATTTTGAACACATGTAAAACATTTAAGACGTTATAGTGGCCTAAACACAAAATACTCGCCTATACTCGTTTTATTTTAGATTACAGCATTAGCGACGGAACCCTACTACATGCGTATCTCGACACTGTTTTTTTTATGCAAGATTAATCTACGATTGACCACCAACTCGCCTGATGTTAAGCGACGGTGTGGCCGAGGATAGACCTTGTCTATCTAGAAGATATCTATTCACTGTCTTGGGCACTTATTTTTTCTTGGCTTACATACAAAACTTGCTCAAAAACATATTTGTGATAAATATTGACACAATAAGCGAAATCGTTATTCTTCTAATGAGTAGGCGAATGTTATGGATATTCATATACATATAATTAACTTTTCGCACATGTATCATATACTTAATTATTTTTATCTCTGAATTTCTCACCTCAATCCTCTTTCACCACGAAAGGACAAGCTGCACAAGCTACAGCTTTTCCAATCTGTCACTTTGACATCTTTGTTGTACTTCTTCCTTTCTTCAAATGTAGACAAAACTTTACGTTTCTCTATGGATGCGTCAACTTTTTCCGACCCGCTTTCGTCTGCGGGCTCCTCTTCTTTGCCAGTGGCTTTTTTTATGTTACTTTCAGACACGCTTGCATGTTTCTCTATGTCGACTTTTTCGCGTGGTTTTGGAACACTTTTGATAGGTGCGTTTTTTTCTTTATCATGTATGGCTTCTCTACGTTTGATAACTTCATTGTCTATGCTTTTTATTTTCTCTATTATGACGGTAGGTACTTTAATGTCATCTGGTTTGAGCAACTCTCGCAATGTGAGATTGTTTGGTGTTTTTTTTATGATATATCTTTCTTTTATTGGCGATTTCGGCTTCAAATCTGAAAACACCGGAGTATTTTATTTAATTACCATATTTTTTTATCTGACTGTGCAGATAAAGGGTTATGTTTCTCTGGTGTGTAACAGACAGAATTACTTTCGCTTCTATAATATTAATAAAAAAAAACTATTAAGAAATATATCCCACATATCTTTTTTAATTTTAATTTTTTTATTCAGATTTTTTATTTTTTATTTTGTCTACTTATTATCCCACGACGGAGTGCACTTAGAAGAAAGCAACTCACTCACTATTTAAGAACATTCGGATGAATTTAGTAAAAACTTATGAAAAATACCTACTTAGGAAGCGTATTCCACAATCTAGTATTAGTCGGCACAATGGAAGTGGAACAAAATAACAATGAGGGGTTTTAAATATAACCTTAGTTTTTTTATGATGTTATTCAAGGTTCGTTTTCGTTTGAAACTAAGTTTCGTTTCGAACGAAAACGAACCTTAGTTTTGTTTTTTTTTCTCAGTTCTTACGGTGTGTAACTAGGTGACGCGTCAATCGTTCCGTATGTCAAGTCGAAGCACTTGTGTAGATTTCGTTCGAAAACATCTGTTATAATTTGTTGTCAGAGGAATAAATCGAACGAATTATGATAATATCAATGATAAAAACTTCAGAATAATTTTTGAAAACAGAAGTTGGCAGTAACATTTTTTTTATCATGTATTAATAGAAAAAATGCATTTAAAAATATAATGTACTGTTTAAAAATCAACTTTCATAGAGTATTAATATGAATGCCATGTCTATGATGCCATCTATAGGCAATTTTTATTTGTTTTTTAAATCCCTCAGACTTTGCATTACTTCCCAGTTAACACAAGATAAATAAATAATAATTGCTATGACGTCACTGAGACGTGGCGTATTACCTGAGGGTATTGCGAGAAGCGCGCGCGAAAGAGGAGCTTCGTCGCTGGAGCCCTCGCTGTCACTGCGGGCGCGCGCCGACCGCTTCTTCACTCGTTTGCGGAACCTGACGAGATGACGAGACTTAACCACCACACCACAGACAGTCCACAACACCAGTCACCACCAACACCACCACTAGACTATGGATCAGTCCTCTGTATGAAATGTCCCACCGCTGGGTGCAGGTGATGCTCTGGTGGGTCACAGTGCTGGCTAGGCACCAATTGACAAATATGAGTGAATAATTGTCATGTCAATTTTCATACAATAGGAGAGAACTGTTTCCTACCATTAAATATTATAGGACTTTTCTTTTTTTTTTAAAAGCAAACAGTAAGTTTCATTTCAATCTTTGTAATAGCTTCTACCCTAGATCTATCTATTCTAGATAATCTATTGCATTAATATTTGGGCTACTTTATATTCCTGTGGTTCACTCATGCCGTATTGAGAAATGGTGCCAACAATGATGATAAAATGTAGCCTAACACTCTCTCCAGGTTTTTAGCTATTTCTGTGCCAAATTTCATGATAATTCGATTGGTTCAGTCAACAGTGACAGTGAAAAGGTAACAAACAGACAAGGAGAGAGGGTTACTTTTATAATAATGATACTTAGGTATTTTTAAGAGAAATACCGTTTCCTGGGCCTCTTGTAGACCGGAGTCTTGCCCACTTCATTGTTGTTGTTGTTTATGAATGTGGGGGGCGGTAGGGTGGTGCGCTCTGCCTCAGTGCTGCTCGAGATGTCACTCTTGTCACATGCAAACAGGTCTGTTTCATTACTCAGCTCATTGCTATCTATTTGTTCACTGAAATGGGAGAAAAAATGTGTTACTTTACATATAGAGGGCACCACAGATATCCTTATGATACTGAAGACATGATTATTATTACATACAGCATGGAGACTCCGTCTCCCAGCAATCTCGGGTTCCTCACCTGCATCTTGAGCTCGCCCTGTCGTGTGCCTGAGTTAGGTGGCAAGGCTCATTGATTTGTCAGCCAAGACAAGCATTGCGAGCATTACGAGTTCAATCGCAAATATGTCATGAGCAATTGGCAATCAAGCAACGAGCATAACTTCATACATGTGTGTGTTACACACAGACATCAACTTGCGTACATGTCAATGAATAGTGCCATTGTATGGAGTGTACATGGGATTTTAGTATGCAACCAAGCCAGACATATTTTGTAGGTGTGTAGGTATAATGCTAGAAGTACATACAATCTAGTAACACCTTGGCCACTTCTGTACTTGTACATATGCACACCAGAAGAAATAGGTACATGATAAAATGAGATGCCCTCTGAGTCTGTAGGTTAATTATAAGAGAAGGCATTTATACACCTGTTTATTTTGACTTATTCTGTTAAACAGAATTGTAAGACATCAAATCATCATTTAAATAAATGTGCTAGTAGTGTTTTTTTCTGTAATTGTGATATTAAATATCCTGTAATATATAATAATCTGGAATCTATCCATGAAGTACATGGAAACTAGCTTCTTGTATTTCACACGTTAATATTCAATGATAATAAAATAACTACAAACTCAAATGCAATACTTGCTCATTATACAAACATGATCATCCATTTATACATAAGACATACCTATTATCAGATATATCACTTTGGTCACCACTTTCTAACTTTTTGATCTGAAATGTGATATTTATTCTCTTGTATATTTCTTCCGTTATGTTTCTACACTTTTCGTACTTGGGATCCAACTGCTGGCCAGCCAGACTTGTCCAGGAAGCTTGGTTGTTTTGTAAAGTCGACATATTAGCAAAAATGTCTTTCTTATAAGACTCCTATAGGATATTTAACCAGTTTTTCCTGTAATTTGACACCGAACGTCGAGTTTTAGTACGATAATTGAGCAATACAGTCATAATGACGCGAATAATGCGTATAAATCTGTCGCAAGGAACAGTACACAAATTTCATGCTTTCGCTGTTTTTGAAGCAATTTTTCCATAAAATTCTATTTGAAGCTGAACTTAACTGCTTCTTTGTATACGTTTTTAACGATTTCACAGCTCCTTCTTGCTCAAACACGACAAATTTTCACTATTTCCACAACAAAGGAACGTACATCAACATTTTTATGGCACTGGCGTCAGAGCATCACGGTTACGAGTTTAAATTACATAACGCAAGCAAAGGACTAGATAATATTGTGGTATAAGCACAACTAGACGCTTTTATAACAATAATTAAACAAATAACAATAAAAATAAATAAAAACTACAATTGCCTTTGCGGCTTTGATATTTTTTGACGTTTTTATTAGTGTTGCAACTCGTTTGATTAATTGCTCATAAATAAATTCATAATTTCCCCACAGACAACATAATATATTTTATCGAACAAAGATGATAATAGAGCAAAAATCAAAGCATGATATTGAGGTATAGCAATGGGTATAGAGAACGTGTGGAAATCACAAAGACCAACGATAATCAAGGATAGGATATAATTATATGCTCGCTATGTGGCTATACTTTTACTTTGCTTTGTTCTATTTGATCTTGTTTCAACACTTTCAACACATCCATTTTTGTTGGTCGTATTGGGTTATCAATTTGTTTATGGTTGGGTTATCATTTCCGCTGTTCTGTCAAACAAAATAAATGTCAAAGTCATATTCCCGCCAAAAGCGAAACCCAAAAGGACACTTGTTGTGATTGTAATTTTTTAAGATTTATTTAGTTTTCTGCGATAATTGTCTATTTATTATTACTTCAATAGTGTTATTTTAAATAAAATGTTATTATTGTGTATTTACTATGCCTAAAAAGATATATGTAATGTGTTGTACAGAGGATTAACCATGGCTCGTAAGATATGCAAGAATAATCGGTATTTAGCCAAGCTTGTAACCGGGGAAAGAGCCCTATGTGCGTTTTGCTTAAGAGAAGTAGACGATGAAGTCATTTACGGCAAGCTCTACGCCATTGGCGATATACAGTGTCATTACTTTTGTTGCGTAAGTAAACTTGGCTTGTTATCAATTTATAATGTCCCCACCCAACCAAAGCTATTGTATATATTTAATATAATTTTAATAAAGTACATTAAGGAAAACGTTACAGGTCTGTATGAATCATAGATATTTCCTACTGCTTTGCATGGGCCTATATAACAGTATTTAGTTTCTGTACACAATAATTTTGATTAGTGTATTATGTTTGATTCTTTTATCAGTTTGATCCCAATTTTAACAGATATCAGTAACGAGTGAAAACATGACAGAAATTAAAATTGGAAGGAACACTGCCATATTTTTAATATCCTAAAACATAATTTATTTTTGTCCATTTGACCATTACCAAACAACTGAATCTGACTATAGGCAAGAATTGGATTACGTACACTTTCAGTATAAAAACCATATCTGTACCTTCCGCTACAATCTTGCTTCAACAAAAAGGTAAAAAAAATATATTTTAAAATCTTCTATGGTCAAGTCATGGTACTATGAAACTTTTTCCAAAAAAAATAAAAAAATGTAAAGTTTAATGATCTAATGATAATGTGACTGCAGGATCTCTCCACAATTAAATAGTTTCAGTAAGTGATGATTACATTCAAGATTTATTAGGTTTAGGTTTCAAGATATTTAATAGGTTTAGGTTCAAGATATTTAATAGGTTTAGGTTCAAGATATTTATTTTCATATGAAGATAATTTTATCACTTCCATGAAGACAATTAATTGTTATATTTTACACAATTCATTGGCACAAAAATTACACTTGACTTGATTGACACTTTTAAATATTTACCCACACAACTTGCATTTTGATAATAACTTGGTTTTAATAATGTGATATTTGCAAATTATACCTAGCAATCCTATCTATCCTGGTAATGTAGTTATGTAGTAAGTAGTTTATGCTATTGATATTTATACACTATGATCTAACTAAAATAGAATCAAAATCTGAAATTTAAAAAAAAACAACAACATTTCCAATTTGAACTTCAGTCTGGTTGTTGCAGCTCCTCTCCTGTTGCCTGATACAGAAAGGTAGTGATGAAGAGGGTCTTTTTGGGTTCATGTATACAGACATACTAGCTGAGATTGAAAGATGTAAGAAACATGTGAGTATTAATAACAACTTGTATTAGTAGTCTCGCTACATGACTTTTTTAAACAATAAGTATGCTAAAATATTTTCAATACAGTAGAACTTTGTTACACAAATTTTCAAGGGAAACCATAAATAACTATAATTGTAAAAAGAAAAATCACAAATAACAATTGTTATTGAAATTTTTATGTTAATAGAATGTTAAGTTTAGGGGAGGCCTGTTTTTTGCAACATGTAGCCACACTCACTGTAAGGCTCTCCACACCGCTAAGCGGGCGTCTGGCGTGGGGCCCATCGCCGTCATCCGCGCCGTGTTCCGTCGCGGTTATCATGATATTGAAACATACTATTGCTAGGCCAACTTTTACATGTTACAGCGCTTCCCACTACAAAACTTGGAAAATATTAAAAATAAAAAACACTACAAAATATATAAGAATAATATTGAAATTAGTTCCTTAAAATAGTTCAACACTTCAAATAAAAGCATAATACATACCTTAAAATTGACTTTACATACCCCATTAGTAATATTATTATAAAATTTTGTCCAGAAATGTTCATACTGCGGTCACAGCGGCGCCAACCTCGGGTGCAGCGTGGCGGCTTGCCGGAAGCAGTTCCACGTGCCTTGTGGTAGGGGCAAGAATGCAGTCTCACTCTACTATGGCTCATACAAGTAAGACAAATCAAGCTTACCCTTTATCAATGAGGCTTCATACGGCGACGTCAACGCCGGTTTATTTTTATACAATATACGTTTACGCTTGGCCGCCAACTCACCTGATGTTAAGCGATGTTGCGGTCTACGATAAAGCGCAGTTACCTAGAAGAAACCGATTCACTCGCGATTTTAAGACATCCAGATTGTATCCATGTACGTGCGTGCATGACGGTATTGAATATAAAATATTATTTAGGAGTCAAAATAATCTTAACGTAAACTTCTGAGACATTGAAATCGGTCAATCCGTTTAGACTACAGGGATCACAAAACGGACATTAGCAAAATTGTGACAATAGTCACACAAGCCATTTACCAAGAAGTCAAGTCTTCTTACACACACACACTTCTCATACATATAGTTATAATTATTTTCTTCTTATACATATAGTTATATTGGACAACGGACCACATTACTACCTGCACATCACGCCTTTCCAGGCATGTCAAATGACTCTCCAAAACATCCAATTTCACTGGCCTAGAGAGAGCACCTGAGCAAAGGCGTAGCCAATGAGCGGTGACCTAGCCTAGGGCCATACCACAAGTATTGAATAGTAGCCTTATTTCAATATTACTTTGACTTTTGTCTCTACCCTCTGGGGCCATTCACCCCCTGACATAGAGTAGATGATAGATAGATAAACTCTTTGTCGTACACACCTTAAAAGTAATAACAAAGGACTTAAATAAACTAGTACAACAATAGGCGGCCTTATCTCTAAAAGCGATCTCTTCTGGGCAACCATGTGATGGAGATTTTATAATATAAATTAGAGGGCGTGCAATAGACGCTATGTCAGTGGGCTAATACAAAATGCAATATTTATACCAAAAGTTGGGTGAACAGCGCCGGGACGTGCGAGGATCTCAGATGCAAATAGATTCACTGCGAGGCAGAATTAGATTTACACTACAGGGAGCAGGATGAAGTCTAGAAAATTAACTGATTCCATTGAATTTGAATTGTTTGAATAAATAAATCAATCAGCAGTAGAGGCAATTCGATAATTCTTTTTTTATGTTAATAATTATAGTTTAAAAAATAACAACAAAAAAAAAGTATAGTTGAATTGAGAACCTCCTTTTGGAAGTCTGTAAAAAAGAATTCGTAACGTACTGGCGACAATTGCCTCGACAACTATGTTCGTAATGTTGGTACTTAGTATGCCATTGTGTTTGTCTTCAGGTCATTCTGCCAGCAGCATGCTCCAAAGCAGAAGATTCCGGAGCATATTATGGCGAAAGCTCGGCTACGGATGAGAGCTGACAGGAGTAAGGGCAAACATATCAGTGCACTCAATAAAAAACAGGAGTCTGGTAATTATTTTAGTAACTAGCTTTACATTGACTTAGAGAGAATTAAAGAGAAGTGTTGTCGCGCGAAATCCCATAAAAATAGGAGAAATCTGTTTTGTCCTATTTCTATGGGAAACTCTACTGATTACGAAAGGGTATTAAAGATGCAAAAGTTATACGAATTTTGGTAGGTGGGAAATTCGATGAATCAGAGCAATGCAGAGAACACTTTAAGGAATTAAATATATTGACGTCTTTCCCGGTTTATATATTAGAAATACTAAAATTTGTAAAAAAATATACATACAAATATAAAACTAAACAAGTGCAACAACAATAGCAAATGAACAATAAGAAACAATCGATTGTTAACAGAGACAACAAAGCCACGACTTAAGATGGCAGAGAAGTTGCCTATGATTATGGGCCAAAATTTATTCAAGAAACTACCTGAATTTATAAAGTCTATAAGTGATGAAACTCAGTTTTCCAGTACTGTCAAAGTGCTATTGTTAGACAGAACCATACACACTTTTAAAGAGTATTTCGAGAATGACTATAGCCATCTTGAGCCTGCTAATTAATATTTTTAATACATTGCCACATTTTTATAGCCCCTTTGTTGATTCAAATTGACATTTCTAATTATTTAATTCTGTATAATTTCATTTTAAACTCATTCGATTGACGAGATAGATGTGATGCTCAACACTTACTATTTAATCATAGTAAGGTTGTATTTCCATCTATCAATAAATATATTCTATTCTATGGGACTTGTTGTATTTGTAGAGATACTTCGCACGATCTTTTCCCAGTAAAGTACGCATTTTTCATGCAACAGGAGAAAATAGTTTTTTGTCCCTAAATGTGCGATTTCTATTTTTTTTATATGTTTGGAACCATTAATGGCTATGCCTTTACTGTTTACAGTTTTCAAAATTTAAACTTTAGATTTTTCAACTTTTGAAACATAACGAACTCTGAAAAAAGCAAACCGTAGAGGCATAGACATTTATGATTGAAATCACATGAAAAAGGAATCATTGAAATTGGTTAATGTTTAGGTGTAGAAAACATTGTCTCCATTTGTATGGGAGATCGCGCAACATAGTCCAGTAAAAATAAGGTTTGTGACAACATAAAATACACCTAAGAGTATTGTTATTTGTATGAATGTACTGGTGTTTTGAAAAACATTTGACACAGTTTCATAATGATATTATAAAATCGAAGTTTGTTACCTTTACACGCTCAAACGGCTGAACCGATCGTTATGAAATTTAGTAAAGAGATAGCTGTGGACCTCAAAACGAACATAAGCTACTTATCATCATCATAATCATCACCGTTTTTCATAATTATGCGGGTGAAACTGCGGAAGGCAGCTAGTTTATAAATCGGGATTATTGTGAATCTATGTTTTTAGGTCCAATTATAATTTCAAAGAATCCCTTAAATACAAACGGATCTATTTTTACTAGACTAACAACAGTTCTCTTAAGAGTCCGTAGTTCAACCATCGTCCATCTCATTTGAACATACCTACATTTTTGAAGATATAAAATGTCCGAATCTACTTATAAAAAAATCGTCGTTTTTGAAACTAGAAAACAACAACACAAATATTAGATAAAATTTTCAATTTGATCCAAGTCAATTTTAATACATAAAAATCATTTTTGCGTTAATTAATTCTGAAAATGATTTTTATGTACGAAAATTTACTTGGATTAAATTGAAATTTTTATCGAATATTTGCCATGTTGTTTTCTAGATTTACAAACGACGATATTTTTATGAGTAGATTCAGTCACTTTATATGTTCAAAAATGTGGGTATGCGCGAGCGAGACGGACGATGGTCGGACTACGGACTCTTAGCGAGCTTTTTTAAATACTAAATTAATCTCCAGACTCCAGGGTCCGTGCCTTTTATAAACTAATAATAATATATGTATTTTTAATACTTAAGTACATTTTTTTTATTATGCAAGAGGACACGACGAGTTATTGTTACCCTCTTATTTATTTTTTTAGAGGGCGAAGGCTCGGAAGAGATGTTGTGCTTGATATGCTATGAGCCAGTGGAGGGTTTCCCCACCGTGACCACGTTCTGGCCGCCGTGCTGCGGGAAGGACGCCTGGTTCCACAGGCCGTGTCTGCAGGTATTGCCCTTACAACAACTATTGATAATTTACAAAGGTAAAATAGGGAATATGCATGATTTATTTTTATTTTGTCATAATAAAGCTAATCACAAATAGATCCATTCCACAAAAACAAAATTAAAATGCCTTGAAAAATAAGAAAGTTACAAGCATTTTAATTTCATGTTAGACAGAGAGCACACGATAGCGAATGATGACGACATGGTTTAAGTCGCCGTACAAATTCAATACAAACTGTTGTTTCGTGAGACAGGGACAGAGCATCCCTCCCATAAAAAAATTTAATGTTTATATCTCGGAAGTTTATTGACGGATTGAAATATTTTTTTTAGTATACATGCTTACATTTTAGTATGTTATTTTTTGAGTGGATGTATATTTGTATGTTTCTATAGATTCTGTTTCTATCTTCCAACAGCCTATTGTGGGCTTTCCGGAAGTCTCATTTTGAATAGATTACCTTTATTCTCGTAGTGTCCGGTCATTGCTCCCATTAGAGTGTATGGTTTTTATTCTCTGTTGTATGTTTTTGTTACAGTAAATTTCTGTCTATGTCTACGTCTACATATCGTTTATATGTATTAAATCGGTCTCAGTCTAGTCAGATAACTGTTGAGTGATTTACAAGATAAAGTCAGAGCGGTGTTATTTATACCCAGCGCGATGTGTGTTTCCAGCGCATGGCGTTAAGTGCGGGCATGCACTATTTGAAGTGTCCGCTGTGCAACGACAAGGAGAGCTTCTACGATGCCGTCGTCGAGCAGGGATACTATGTGCCCGACAGGTTAGTGCGCTAGAGCGAGAACACACGCTTCATAGCTTCTTAACACATTTTACACATTGTTTTTTTTTATCGGATAAAATCACGAAGACAAGACTTCGTCACAAGACGAAGCAATGATTGGGTTGCCAATCATTACAAATCTTTGCAATGGTTAAATAAGTGGCCAAGAACGCATATAGTAGGGTTCCGTAGCTAATAATGTTATTTAAAGGAACACTACTTGGCGAGTATTTTTTTGTTTAGACTACTTTGCAAAAAGGTCTATGACCCAAGTATTGTAATGACTTGAGTGTTTTACACATCTATCGCTATATATCGAAAAGTTGTAGCCACAGAGGGTTCAAAACAATTTTCATTAAAAGTATTAAATATGATCTACTATAGTTAATTATGAATTTCTAAGTCCAATACTTTAGAAATGCAGGGGGGGACTATTTTTCAACTTTGACGGCCTATATTTTGCACACATCACATCTAAAAAAAAATTATTATATCGAGAAAAAAAACTTCATCCCTTCATTATATGTATGGAGTGCCACCCCAATTTTTTTTGTTGAGAATTTGACCACGGCATTTTATAGTGGTTCACAACACATCTACATGCCAAATTTCGTTTATGTAAATATTGATATATCTGAGTAAAATGACTGTGACATACGGACAGACAGACAGAGGGACTTGACAAAATTTTAAGGGTTACTCGTAGATACTACCGAACCCTCCTTCGCTCGCTATTTTTAAAGAACGGGTCAAGTTATTTTATATGTTTAGGGTCTAGTTGATAAATAATTTACGGTTTGTCAAAATGATGCTTATTTATTTATTCTAAGTATGTTTTTTTTTGGTAATGTATAACGTATGTTGTATTTATTATAATTTTAAATTATAATATTTATTAGTATATTATTCCTCTCTATATAATAAGTACTAGTATGTATGTCTATATATATAAATAATGACATTTATAGTTTATAATGTTACTTGTTAAATATCTCGTTGCATGCCCCGTCTGATTTATATTTTATATTTTTTATCCATCCCATGGTTGCCTGGAAGAGATCACTTTTTGCGATAAGGCCGCCTTTTGTCGCACTAGTCTATTTAAGTTCTTTGTTATTACTTTTAAGGTGTGTACAATAAAAAGTTCATCTATCTATCTATCCCTAAAAATGAGAATGAGCTACATTTGTTTAAATTTTTGGCTGAATTGTTATTTCCTTCCGAGGTAAACGTGTCATTTATTCCTAGAGATGCAGCGTGGGAATTGGAACAGAACGCGTTCGCCGAAATCTACGAGCGAGCGGTAGCTTGCTCCGCGGAGCCTTGCCTCTGTCCCTTGGGCAGGTCGCACGATGCCGAGAACGGGTAAATAGTTACTTTCCAGTCTTATATTATAACAGACAACAAAAATGTATTGTCATAAAAAAAAACATAAATATTACCAAATCAAAACCAAATAAAAAAAAAACTGGTAATCTTTCCAGTGTTTTTTTTTTTCGCCTCGTAGCTCATTTGGTAGTATGTCTGTCTACTAAGCTGTAGGTCGTGGGTTTGATCCCCTCCCAGGGCAAACATATCTGCTGAGCATGGATGTTTGTTCTGTGTCTGGTTGTTTATATGTATGTATTTACCAGAAAAAAGTATATATAGTAATATTAGCCATCTGGTTCTCATATACAAGCTTTGCTTAGTTTGGGGCTAGATGGTGTTGTGTGAAAATGACCTCCAATATTTATTTATTGATTTTAGTGAATGGGACATCAAACTGTGCTTGCTATGCGGCAGCGCCGGCGAACACGCACAATGCATCCTCCAATCACAGCCTTTCAAGACAGATAATCTTGACCAATCAGAGAACATCACAGAAACAACAGAGAAACTAACAATAGATAATGTGTCAAGAAATGACGATTTATCTATAGAACACTCGAAATCATCTCCTGGTGAACCAAAACTATCTGATCAACAAAAATCATCTGTTGAACCAAAACGATCTGGTGAACCAATCTCCCCCCAAGATGAACCAATCGCGTCACGTGATGAACCGAACACCCCTGATAAATTGTTCACATCTCTCCGTTTCGTGTGCAAGTCGTGTCTTCCCGCAGCACCTCAAGATTTAAATGCACTCGCTTCGAGTATAGAAGCAAGTAAGTATGTGATTAATCATGCTATTTGTATTGGAACAGAATGTTTACTTGCAAGATTTCACTAAGAATATTGTGGAATATTATTTATTTGTTTATATACAATTTAAATTACTTCTTTTAGATTATTTTGATGGGAACTATAAATGTGCGTGGTGTCGTTAGATTCGTCTTGACTCCCTGAGTGTCATAGGCTGTATTTTTTTGTAATTATAATTATAAATCTCTCGCAAAAATTAAAAATATGCATATTTTCGTAACATCCTACGAAATTCTTCGTAATAAACAAACGATTTTACTGGAATTATTCTAAAGAATGCTCATTTATAATCTTTTACACCGATTTTGCGCATACTTTCTCACAAAAAACGTACACTCCACAGCGTATCAAACGTAACAAAATCGTAAGTTAGACGCAAAAACTGCTTTTCTGCAGTCGGGTATTTTGTTTTTGTTGTTTTAATATAAATACTTGTTTTAAAAAAAAAAAATGGGCTGACCAATAATTCTATACGAGCTTACTTTATTTCTATATTTTGTACCTACTATGTGATGTGATTTACAGGGTACTGGTAATCAGTTAGCTTCAATGCATTTATACAAACAACGTTTGTTTAGGGAATCTGCTAAATAAATTTAATATAGTTTCAGACATATTGTCCTCCAATATTTATATTATTTAATATGGAACCACTAAGAAACTTTCAATTACTACAGTAACAGTTGAAAGGACGATTCCTTTAAAACAACTCTAAATCACGCTAAGGCACATTACTTTCCATTATCCAGCTACGGTCTTGTAATTTTTTTTGCTCAAATAGTAAATAAAATAATGTCAAATAAAATCACAATAGTCAATACAAGTCAGTTAAATAAAGTAAAACAATTGTAATCAGTAATTGTATTGCATATTACAGTAATACAAGAGGAGCAGGCGGCGAGCGCGAGCGAGGCGCGCCGTCCGGTAATGCCAAGCCGCATGTCGATACGCAGGACGAAACGACGGCCTCTGATTAACCGGTGAGATTCGTTTATCACTGGCCGTGCCACGCGGTTTCACCCGCGTACTGGTGAAACACGGTGATGATGTTGATCAAACGTAATCTTATTTTTAGTTTATAAAAAATAATTAAGCCTGTGTCCGTCTTCAGGTCCTCAGCTCTGTACCAAATTTCACAGCAATTGGTTTAGCCGTGAAGAGGTAACAAACAGACAGAAAGACGCACGACACCCAGAGTTACTTTCGCTTTTATAATTCGCTTTTTTATTTCCGCTTCTATTTTTATATTTTTAACTATGGATATCTACTAACTAAACGCTATGACCGGAGGTTTCACTCGAGTCTCTTAGGTTTTTTTCCGAGATAAAATGAAGCCCATGTATATAGCCATACTCCGGGGTATAATCGAATGTTAAATATAGCCCATGTATATAGCCATACTCGGGGGTATAATCCAATATTAAATATAGCCCATGTATATAGCCATACTCCGGGGTATAATCTAATGATAAATATAGCCCATGTACATATATAGCCATACTCGGGGGTATAATCCAATATTAAATATAGCCCATGTATATAGCCATACTCCGGGATATAATCTAATATTAAATATAGCCCATGTATATAGCCATACTCGGGGGTATAATCCAATATTAAATATAGCCCATGTATATAGCCATACTCCGGGATATAATCTAATATTAAATATAGCCCATGTATATAGCCATACTCCGGGGTATAATCTAATGTTAAATATAGCCCATGTATATAGCCATACTCGGTGGTATAATCGAATATTAAATATAGCCCATGTATATAGCCATACTCCGGGATATAATCTAATATTAAATATAGCCCATGTATATAGCCATACTCGGGGGTATAATCCAATATTAAATATAGCCCATGTATATAGCCATACTCTGGGGTATAATCCAATATTAAATATAGCCTATGTATATAGCCATACTCCGGGATATAATCTAATATTAAATATAGCCCATGTATATAGCCATACTCCGGGGTATAATCTAATATTAAATATAGCCCATGTATATAGCCATACTCCGGGGTATAATCTAATGTTAAATATAGCCCATGTATATAGCCATACTCGGTGGTATAATCGAATATTAAATATAGCCCATGTATATAGCCATACTCGGTGGTATAATCGAATATTAAATATAGCCCATGTATATAGCCATACTCCGGGGTATAATCTAATATTAAATATAGCCCATGTATATAGCCATACTCCGGGGTATAATCTAATGTTAAATATAGCCCATGTATATAGCCATACTCGGGGGTATAATCGAATATTAAATATAGCCTATGTATATAGCCATAATCTAATATTAAATCATTTCAAATATTTTATATTGAAGGAGTAACAAACGCAGTCATATATAAATATATGACTCCCGTTTAGGAGACTGTGACACTAAATACAGGCAGAACACATACTTGCTGAGAGCGAGCCGCAGCTTCAATGCACTGGCTGGACTGTACGACGTCGACCTCTTTTACATGTCTGTCGCGCAGTTCAAGCGGATGTTCTTACTATTCTCTCTACGTACACATTTTAGTTTGTTATAATTTGTAACTATTATTGAAAACTTGTAATTGGCCTTATTTATCTATTTTTCTACTTATACTTCTGTATCTAACTGTAAGTTTTCCAAAAATAAGTAAAATAAACTTTCGTATTTATCTAATCTATCTAATGTATTTCAACAAGTATTTCTTATATATATATGTAGTAAGGATTTCGGAAAGGGCTCCAACGATTTTGATTTGGTATGTAGATTAATTCGTGGACGATAAAACGATCTTTTCAGCTTTCATTTTTAGTGATCCCAGGTTTGCCAACATTTTCAGTTAAAAAAAATCCGAACGGAGCTCGGTCGTTCGGGGTACTAATATTACTATTAGTAAGATAAGAAGTATTTGTAAAAATATGCAAAGAAACAAACAGTATTTTATTTTGTTGCTTGTTTGAAAATGTTTTCTGTGTTTCTTATTATTGAATGATATTTTCAGGCCATCGACTTCAAGATCTAGCATCAGAGTCGAGGCTAACAACGAATCATCAGGTAAGCATCTAAACACACAGAGTTAGAAACGTATGACAATGCGCTAATACGCACTTGACCAATTGAATCTTTAAGGGCTTGACGAGTTTTTTTTATCGATATTTCATTCAACTTTTGGACACTGAAACTGCTAACAAACACAACGGGGTATATAAAGTAATTTTTTAGGTATTTATTTGATGTTTTTATTCGAAACTTTGAACTTTTTTTTTTTATACACTATAGATCTACGATAGACCACCAACTCGCCTGATGTTAAGTGACGGTGTGGCCGAGGATGGAGCTCGTCGATCTAGAAGATATCTATTCCCTCTAGCCTTGAAAATTCCAAGATTGTAGGTCTCAGGAAACAGAAACTATTTTAAAACAGCTAATTCAGTATTTTTTTTTTGTGATTAATATTGTTTTTATATTTTTAATGATTCTTATTTATTTTGTAAAAAAAATATTTAACTTATTAAAATTTTGTATAAAATTTATAAATAACAAAAATAACAAAAATAAATAATATTGTTACAACTAAAACCCTAAGAAATCGTTTAAGTCAAAAAAGGAGTGCTCGATAAGCCAGCGCTGAAGACGATGTTTAAAATTGACCTTTAATATAGAGATAGCTGTGGACCTGGAGACGGACATAATCTACTTATCATCATCATACTCATCACCATTTTTCATAACTATGCGGGTGAAACTGCGGAACGCAGCTAGTTTATAAATCGGGGATTATTGTGAATCTATGTTTTTAGGTATTTTCCCATTATAATTTCAAAAAATCCCTCAAAAGAGCATTTAATCTGATCAGCTCCATACAAACGGATTTATTTTTACTAGACTATTATGATTATTGCTGGCAGCGTAGGGATTCCCAGACTTTAAAATATGGTCGTGCAGAAGTGTCCTGTGTGTTACTTGCACGATTGCTCTGATGACGATTTATTTTCCACTCAACAAACAGCGTCCCCGACTACAGCGTCGAGTCGTCTGGAACTGAACCTGAAGCCGCCGCGGCGCGCGCCGACGGTCGACTCGGGCCGCAGCTGCCACCTGGAGAGCAAGCTAATGTCGCCGATCAAACTGCTCGAGCACAGCTTCAAGGAGAAGGTATGCTTACAATGGAAAAACATTCAACTACTACCCACTACATAGTAGATTTTGTTTGAGTTTATTCAGTCTTGACAACGGACCCTTCTATCCAGGGCGTCCAGCGCAGTTTGAGTCCACCTTAGTATGCCAAAGGAGTATGACAGTAGAAGCAGTCACCCAACGGTTGAAGGCGCGTGATTTATTGCCGCCAGACAAAATACTATTAAGTACTTTTGACAGGCGAAAAAAAAACACTCCTTCATCGTTTTTTTAATATCCTCTACCACAGTACTCAACGACTCTGGCATACCAAGGTATTTGTAGGTGTCGACTTCGGAGAGAGACCTGAGGGTTTTGTCTCAGAAAGTTGTAAATTCAGAGAATTTACAACTATAATTATAATTATTATTTTTTAATTTTCTTATTTAAGATATAAATATATATATATATTTTCCCCAGATGGTGTGTACGGGCGTTAGAGATGTAGTATTGGATGAAATAGTCGTGGCTACGCTCAGGCGGAAATTCAGAAAACCCAGGCCTTTGTGTGAGAGGAAACGGATTATCGAGTTAGTATTGTTACGGGATTACTCACTGTTCCCTTTTTCTTCTTCCTTCTCTTCTTTCCTTTGACCACTTGGAACTGAACAGCCCACTGACCGCGACTGAAGCTTCTTGTATACACCAAAGGACCTTCTAGAAGCTTCAATTTTCATTATTATATTAATAGACTGGCCTTGTGGCTCAGTTGGTAGTATATCTACCTGATAAGCTGTAGGTTGTGGGTTCGATCCCCACCCAGGGCAAACTTTTGTGTGAGCATGGCCAAAAGCCAAAATCAGCTAAATCTGCCCAGCCGTTCTCGAGTTTTAGCGAGACAAACAAACAGCAATTGATTTATATATATATATATATATATATATATAGAGAGATTATTATTTATTTATTTATTATTAATAGTAATTGTAATTATTATAGATTAATTGTTTTAATTTCCAGTAACATGTTGGATCGTATTTTTGATGACCTCATGAAAAACCCGAAACAAAAGGAACAAGTGAAAGAATGGTGCTCACCTAAAAAATGCATTTCTGAAGATTCTAAAGTAGTAAGTGCTATTTTTTTTAATAAACGGCTGAACCGATTTGCATGAAATTGTAAAAAAGAAAGAATGGTATGGAGATAGCTAACTAGACTGATAGATAGCTGTGGAATAAAATGCAGACTACTTTCTATCCCGAAAAATATGGAGGGTTCCTAAAATAAAATATTCTTATTTTTTTACGAATCTACTTTAATAGAGGGTGCTGTTGTCCTTATTTTAGTATTTTTAACCCCCGACGCAAAAACTACGGGGTGTTATAAGGTTGACGTGTCTGTGTGTGTGTCTGTCTGTGGCATCATAGCTCCCGAACGGATGAACTGATTTTGTTATTTTTGTTTGAGAGGTTAATTAGTCGGGAGTGTTCATAGCTATATTTCATCAAAATCGCTTCAGCCGGGTTTTTTTGTCGGGGGTTCCAAACAAAAAACCTTGATCAAAATCGGTCCATCCATTTGAGAGCCATTACAATGCCACGGACATATACATCTTCAAATTTATAATAATACCCCTCTTTTTGAGTCGGGGATTATAAAAGTGTTTTTGTAAAAAAAAAACAATGTTTAACAATAAACTTTCTCATTACAGGAACTAAAATATAAACCAATCGATGTCCTGAAAGAAATTGAAGAATTTCAAAATAAAGAAAATAACTCGAACACATTCAATACGCCTTTGAAAGATCTCCTTAATATTAAAGTAGAAGATAACGGATCTGATCTCTTCAATAACAACGATAATATTGTTAATAATGCAGTAAAATATGAAATTAGTAATGATGTTAAGATTAGTGATTTATATCAAAATGGAGATAAAACTGAATTAGCTCATAAAGAAAATAAAACAGAACCGCATACTTTATCGAATGATGATGAAAACATGCAAGGTAATACTGAAATCGAAGACATTACTAGTAAAAATAATGAAAGATGTGGAGTAACAAGACACTCTATGACATTATTTAGAAGCAACAACGATAATGATGAGGTCAAAAATAATTATTCAAACGAAACTGAAGAACTAATAATTAAAACAAGAAAATCTGAAGAAATTGATAGAACAAGCATTCCTGAGGTAATGGTCACTAAAAGCAGTGAAAACGAAGCTGAAATAGATATGTCTGAAACAGATACAGTGAAAGAAGAATCAAAAAACACCGAAAACATCATCTCAGGCAATAAAAATAAATTTGCAAAAAAGAGCATAATACTAAAATTTAATTATAGTAAAGGTAGAAAATCGCTTCGAGGTGTAGAAAAATCAAAACATACACATAACTATTATAAAAATAAAATTCGCTCAAAATCGGAATCATCGACAGATATTACTATTTTAAAAAGGCTTCTAACTGAAAAGGAACTATGCTCTCAGTTGCTTAGAGAATTGACCACAGGCAATACCGAAAAAAATGCAACAAAGGATTCAAGCCGCTCTGAGACTCAAAATAACTATGAGCACCAGAAAAATTCAAACGAAATCCCAAAGTCAGTAAATGATCGTTCAAATTTCTTACATGACGCTTTACAGCAGGGTAATCATTCAGACAGATTAAACGAACCTCAAAAGAGCGATGAATGTACAAAATCACCAATAAAAATCACAAAGCGTTCAAGGAAGGTAAACAATATGGAAACTACTACAATATCACCAAGAATTACAAGACATTCAACTGAAAACTCGAACTCCTTAAATAGTTCAAAACTATTAAAGCAAATTCCAAAATATCCAAATAAGACTGAGGACATAAATAAAAGTGCAAAAGATTCGAGTCCAAATCCAAGACTCTCAAATGAAAATTCTAAAACTGAGGAAACCGCAAAAAACTTCCAATCACAGATCTTAATTGAATCTCCGACGAAATTAAATGATACATCAAAATTAATAGACATACCCAAACATAAAACAATAGATATACTACAAGATTCTAGCTTAGAAATATCAGAAAATGATCAACACATTAACATCGATGTCATAAAAATTGAAGACAGCCCTACGACAGAAAATTCATATAAGAATTTGAAAATCAAACTACCAGATCAATCGAAAACTTGCCTTAAATTCAGTCCTACTGAAGAAATACTAGAAAAAACTGATATAGGTATAGATTTGGAAAGATTCAAGAAAGAGTATTTAAATGAAGTCGATAGAGAATTTGAGTGTAATTTTAGACATAAGCATGTCGTAGAAAACTTTGAGCGGCGAAGATATCGTTCACCGATCGATTTCGCTTTAAATGCCGTAATGAAAAAAGCAGATGACGCTACTACTAGACATCAGAAGAGAAAAATATCTGAAAGCGGAATAGAGTTGCCTTTGAATAACACCTCTAGTAAAAGAAGGAAATTCTCAGAAAGTGATTTGAGGCTTTCCCATAATTACGATAAAAATATTCCAGACAATTCTAAAGATAACAAAATAACAGTCGAAAATGATGGAAATACAAAAAAATCAGACAATAAAACCCGGAGGAAGAAGATAAAAGAAAAGCGCAGAAAGAAGAGAAACAAAAGAAAATCCTGTCGGGAGAAAAATATAGAGGTGACCATAGACTCATCTGAAAATGGAAACAACAAAAAGAAGAAAATAAAAACCAAAATCGCAATTCAAAACAAGAATTTTAAAATCAAATGGAAAAAGAAACAACTGCGTTTAAACATCGAATCAAAGAAAGAAGCTAATGAACAGAAAAAAATAAAAGACAATCATTCTAAATTTAAGCAGTACATTTTACAGTTTTCCGAAGGCACGTCGAAGGACGTTTTGGTAAAACCTGAAAAAGAAATTTGTCCTTTGAAAAGAATGTACGTTAAGAAAGAAAAAACTCCCGATAAGTTGAAGCAAATGTCTATACAAAGCTTCTTTAAAATAAAATCGGAAAAGTGATTCGTAAAGTTGGAAAGGTCTAATTTTTCAACTTTGAGACTGAACAAATATAAATAACAAAATACCTATTAATACCGATACTATACTGGTGCTTGCTAATAAAAAAAACTGTGTAGTGTAGCGCGAATTTTTACGTACAACAAGAGGACATTGATTTCTATCCTTTATTAGAATTGGATTTGTTATTTGAATTGAAGAATTTGTTATCCCACTTACACACATTACTATTTATAGAAGAAATCAGTGTGCATGACGAGTGCGCGCTAGTGATAAAGCGGACACGGGACTTTGGGACTGTTGTCAAAGTAGACCCGCGATCCCCCAAAATCTTTTCAGAATCCTCTTAGAATTCAGTTTTTGGAGATAAAAAGGAGAACCGAAAATTGATATCTGCGTATCAAGGCCCAGAGTTGGGTGGCGAAGCTCTTACGCAACCTCTTTTTTTTCGTTATAAGATTATTGAATGTACTTTTAACAAATATTGTTATTTTAACCTCATGAGAACACTTACAATGACTTATTTTATATCTAGAAAGAAATCATCGCGTACGAGCGAGACAGTTGCGTCATTCGACAGGTTAGCGCTTTTTGTTCGGGATCTATGTTTAATAGGCATTGGTTCGTCGATTCTTTGTACAATCGTTTAGTCCTCGATTTTTCGGGTTGCCATTGATAGACTAATTCTACCTTTTTATTAATTTCTATTTTTCGTATGGCATTTACAGATGTTGGTACTATTTCTGTAGTGTATATTATATACAGTTTCTTATTTATCAGTTTATTTACGTTCGTAGTTTATGGATTAGATAGTTGCAGGTATGTTAATCGATGTAATTAAGTTTTTATTACAATTAAAGTATTTTAAGATTATGATTTGTTTTATTGTTTATGCTGTCCCTTTACTGTTTTAGGTATGTATAGATAATGTAATACAACATATCACCATTTCCAAATTACACAGATAATATATAACATAACCTAAAGAGAAGGGGGATGCATCGGATCAGGGGGGCAATTCAGTTATTCAAAACCGATCCGTAAATGAACCTTGTGCGAAGCATTTCCTGTCGGCTGCTATCATTTTTTGATTTAGTAACGAGCGAAGGACGTGTTACGTTTCATCAAATGTGTCAATTCTATGACATAAAAGTGACTGAATCAAAAAAACTATGGCGGGTGACAGGAAACGCTCCACATATGGTTCGGCTATGGAGCGGTCTTGAATAACTGAATTGGGCCCCAGTTAGGTTTACTACCAAAATACCAAATTGTATTTACCAAAGAACTATGTTACACTCTATAATTCGCTAAAAGCTATTTACGGCGTATTTGCTAACCAGACGTAAATAGAAACTACATTTTCATACCTAACGTTGTGCTCTTATAACCAGCCCCCGTATTCTGAACCTATTCGGTTTCGGAATCGATTCGATTTGTATATCTCCGTCTTTGTCAACACCAGACCCAACACCGATAACTTTAGAAGATAAAGCTCTCGAGGAAGTAACATATTTTCGGTATCTAGGGAGTTTTGTTCGCAACGATAACCACCTCGAAACTGAAATCTCCTCGAGAATTGCAAAGGCTGCGGCATCTTTTGGCATGTTACGGAAATGAGTTTGGGACTCACATGATCTGCGTTGGCACACAAAGATCGCTGTGTATAAGGCTATAATTTTGCCCATATTATTGTATGCCACCGAGATATGGTGTCTCTATAGAGGTGACATCAGGCGCCTCGATACTTTCCATATGAAGTGCTTAAGATCAATACTTCGAATAAAGTGGCAAGGCCGAGTATCTAACTCTGAAATATTGGAAAAAACTGGGCTGTGCGGAATTGAAGCATTGCTGATAAAAGGTCAGTTGAGATGGTGTGGACATTTGGTTCGTATGGATGACTCCAGGCTGCCTAAAGCTGTATTCTACTCACAGCTGAAGGAGGGAAAGCGCACACCCGGGGGCCAATTTTTACGCTACAAGGATGTTCTGAAACGCCATCTTACTGCATGTGACATCCCGTGTGAAAGTTGGTAAGAGCTCGCGCAACAAAGACGTGAATGGCGCAACTCTGTTTATATGGCTGTTACAAATTTAGAAGAAAAGCTCAAACAAGACCTAGATGCTAAACGCCTTTTAAAGAAGACCCATCCGAAGCCTTCCTACAACTATACATACAATGCTTAAGGGCTATTGCACTGCACGCCATGCAATAGAATTTTCAAGACAAAATTTGGTTTTGCCAGCCACATACGGGCGCACATCCGAATATAGCAGGGTTCGCCATTGACGGATACGTCAAGGAGGACATCATCATTTCCATAGATAATGACAGAGACGGAGATATACAAATCGAATCGATTCCGAAACCGAATGGGTTCAGAATACGGGAATAGTTCTATTTCTGTATGTGGGTACATAATAAACTAAGAAATAGAATATTTAAAATAACTAAGTTAACAAAATTCTCATAGAATTCAATCCTTTTCTGAAATGTTGTCGCCGCGACTTGTCTTTGTATGTGTTGTTAGTTATATGTAATAAGAGTCAAACCAATGTAAAAAAAAAAGGTGTAGGTGCCGGTCGCTGCACCTGTGCGAGCGCGATAGCAATATAATCATGCGGGAGTGACAGAGATAGGTAACCAATAGGTCAATGTACGAAATTCTTCTTGCTCGGCGTCCGTACTTTAGACAGTTGCAGCGATGTCCCGGTACTGCCTTTACCGAGACTGTCCTAGAACTCTCGCTAATATACATATAAATAATAGAGACTCAAGGAACAGGGATGCAAGATGCCGTTCACAAATTTAGCTAACTATTCATGTAATATTGGTTATGTAGGTAAAAGCCATTTAGTCTGTCAACCGTCAATGGTACCAGATTAAGGGGTTAATAAAATCTAGAACTATCTACAGGATTTGAGGTACCTCACTTATCAAGGCCGTAGGCAGGGGGGTTGGGGGTTTCAACCCCCCCGAAATCCTGGCCATTATTAAAAATCCTTCCGTGCTTCAATAATTTTATAAAATGCTTCAAAAACTTTCGCGGCACATCTAAGACTCCGCTGTCTGTCTGTCCGTCTGTCACCAAGCTGTATCTCAGTCATGAACCGTGATAGTTACGTACGATACGTATACGTAAGTATAATAGTTAGATTTCGGAAACCTAAAAAAACCGACTGCAAAAAAACAGTTTTTGCAGGTCTACCTTACGATTTCTTTACACTTGATATGCTGTTGAGTGTACGATTTTTGTGAGAAAGTAGACGTAAAATCGCCGTATGTAAAAAGATTATAAATGCGTATTTCTTAGAAAGATTCTAGTAAAATCACTTGTTTATAACGAAATAGTTCGTTTGGGGTTATGAAAAACGCATTTTTAATTTTTGCAAGAGATTCATTATGATTGTTACAGAAAAAATATCCTATATGATACTCAGGAAGTGAAGATAAATCTAACGACACTACGCACATCAAAATTAGACAAGCCGTTTAGGCTGTCATATATAAACATACATACATACCCATATACATATAAACATATATACACTCGAAAATCATAACCCTCCTCCTTACGCAGTCGGGTAATAAAAATGATAAACACTTCAGCACCCCTACTCACAATCATTCGGATTCGAAATGGGGTCAGAAACTATCTCTCCATCTCTGTCATTCTGTATGGAAATGACAGAGATGGAGATATGGTTTCCGACTCAATTCCAAATCCGAAAAGTTGTGTAGCCCCACAGAACATTTTTTTTATCATGGATTCGTAGAAATAAATGCAATTTAAAAATTTCATGTAATATTTGGAATGCACCTTTTATAGAGTTTTGTATTTTGTGGCATCTGGTTTTGTATGTTCCGTAGAACTACGAGGAACCCTTACGATTCCGCCTTGTCCGTCTGTCTGAATGTCACAGTCATTATACTCAGAGACTATCAGGCCTACATACATGTAGATGTATCCTGTAAAAATCGTTAAATAGATTTCTTGGAATAAAAGTAAAGGTACATGTTTTTTTTTTCTCAGACACGATGTGTGCAAGGTATAGCTCTCCAAAGGTGAAAAAATCTCTATCTACTTAAACAATATTTTCCGCAAGCAGAGTCAAAGTTATTCACAATGAACGGTTGTAGTAGAATTCTATTGGTAGAAAATGTTTTTTTTTACTATGGCAATCAACATCGTTCCAACCCCATTTAATTTTCCATCTATTGTTTACAACGCCAAACGAACGGAACGAAATACAAACAAGTAGCAGTCGAGTGAAGCAAGCAATATTTAGTTATTTTTATCCTTTGTTTGAAGAACGTTAACACATAACTGTAATGTTTTGAAAATCTTAGCTAAAGAAGTCTCAATTTTAGCGATAGATTAGAGTGTTTAGGACGTTTTTAGAGATTTTTGTAACGGAGTTCTTTGTTTGGAAGTGTTAAATTTTAAGCGACGTTGCCACTCTTCTATCTACCCCAGATTTCATATTAGTTACTTTGCGTGATAACGGTTTTGTGTAGAAGTTTTATTATCCTATAGATTTTATAAGACATTTTATGTGAATTTAATACAAAAGGAATGGTACAGTGTTTTGAAATATGTGTGACTTTAAACGATCCTCAATTTCTGACGCAATACTGATCTGGCAACAGCGCGCGGAGTTGGAGTGAATAAGGACATTCTGATGTATTAGACAAAAACCCATCGGATTTTTCCGATTTCACATACCATCTCTCGTTTATGAGGTAAGTTTTATTTTTGAAAAGATTTCTTATTTGTTTAAGTCATTTAACTAAGATTTTATCAAAAGGAAGTGCAACGGAATTTTAAATTTTCCCGCCGAATGACGTAATTTCGGCGGCGCGATGGCCGATGCCGCCATCTTTTTCGGGAACAATCAGTCATCTGTCAAAGCATATTGGAATTTGTTCGTGCGCAGTGAAAAACAAAAAAATCTCACACATAGGGTGGTTTCTATCACGATAATCACTACGGAAGCATCCGGGTAAGTGTTTTATTTAAACTAAATTGAATAATGGCATCCGTTGCGCTTCTTTTTACTGTAAAAATTGTCTTTGTCCAACATAACCTCAAATCGGTTGGTTGCTATGCTGACTAAGGCAACTTTTTAGGTCAACCAGTGTCTTCTTCATGGCGAAATGCCGTATTTGCTCGTGTTTATTTGCATAATCGTCAACCGGGCCTTATATGATAGTGAAATCGCTGGGTTGCTTGCGACGTACGCTTGTTCATCAGCTACCTACCCACTTGCTAGCTTCCTAAGAGTACATATTGTACATATTTCTCGCCTACTAATCTTTTTATGACCATTCTATCAATGACAATGTAGTTAAGTAGATAGCACAACTTTTAAAAAAAAAATCTGTAACAGTCTCATTTTTATCTTAAACTCTTAGTTTAACCACCTTGATATTTGAAAAAATATATCTAAGACTAGAAGTAGCTTGTCTGTTATTTCTCACTCCATTCGAAAACAGGAACTGACAGTTCACAGATTATTCAGTAGCGTAAACTAATGTTTGCATAAATTCATAATAGTTTTGGTTAATTTTCTAGAGATTTCTCTTGGTACACTGAGTCATTGACATGTTTGAACTTGCAAACATATGTTTCGCAATTCTTGTGTAATTATTATACATACTTGGAACATATCCAAACTTTTTATTACATCTATTTTAGAGTAAATTTCATTGAACTGAACCAAGTTACATGTACATATTTAAAACATAGGACTATTTGCACTATTTAAATTCCAAATTTTCAAAATAACTCGAGAAACACAACTTAAAAGAAAACTTAAAAACACCAAAATGATGATAAAGAAACAATTTCTATATTGTCTTTTTATACTGCCAATTTGCCCATTTCTATTGATAGCTGGTGCTTTCGAATTAACATATAAAGAGTGAAATCTAGTATTCTAATAATGACCTTGAAGTCATTATTGGAACTTTACCTTCACTATTGATGAAAGATAACCTTTTCAAGAAACTTATGTTGCTTACCTGCTCATAATAGTATATAGTATAGATGCCATCATGTAAATAGGGCACTGGTTTGTTAATGTTACGAACAAACCCACATTCTTTTTACGTGACAGGAACTATAGTAATAGGACTGTCTATGGTCTCCACCAGACAACATTAGACAAAATAAATGAACATTTATGGTCTTGTGACTAATGAGTGCTATGATTTTACACAACTTATGAGCCGTCATTGTTAACTAGTCTTTCCTTGTCCATGAATTTATTCTCGCTCTATATAGTCGTTTTTGGTAGTGTATTTGAAAATTAGTTGTCAGTTAGAATACTGTCTTACTTACTTTTTAATCTCACAATAGTAATAAATTTATGTCTATTCCTTCAACACTTGACAACGTCTTCCAGTTTCTATCAACCAAATAAAATTATAAGGGTTCAGGTGCAATATGTCACATTCTCAAGTCGTCACTCATTCAAAAATGGTCACTTTATCATGTAGTAATATAAATCTAAATGCAACATTTACTATATATAGATACATACATATGACATATTCTCAATCACATTTACAAAATTACATGCTAGTAGTATAAGAAAAACTGAGTCCAAACCAGTTGGCAAGTGTTATGATCTTATCTTATCTTGTATAGTCACAGCGGGGACCAACAAACTGGTTGGCGACACTTCGACCCATGGGGATCTTTTGTGTACACCCCTAGACCCTACCACACCCTTAGCGGAAAATGTACTCGTCTTTTGTGTACACCCCTAGACCCTACCACACCCTTAGCGGAAAATGTACTCGATTAAGTCGAATACACCGTGCAAAGGAGTATGTCTGTAGTCCTCCGGCTTAGGATAAGCTATTCCGAGGATGCTCATCCTTTTACCAGCAAGGACATCACAGTCACATAATAGGTGTGACATCGTTTCCACTTCATTCCCACAGGCTCTGCATCTGTCATCTAGACTTAGTCCTAGTCTGCATAGTTGTTTTGCTGTGGTAAAGTGCCCCGTCAGGGCGCCTGTAAGTGCCCTTGCCCATCTGCTCCCACGCAAAATAAACTTTGCAGTGGTAGCAGTGTTTTTGCCAATGAAGGCCTTGGAGTGATGGAGCCCTTCTGTGGTTATCCACTCATTCCAGTGTTTCTCCCTGAGTGTTATGATAGTGGGAAGCAAGGATAAAAAAAAAATTGACACTCATTTTCATTACCTTCAACTTGAAAAGTGACAAGTCAAGGGCATTCTTCAAATAAAAACTAAAAAAATAGGAAAAATATATGTATTAGAAAAATATTAATTTGTCTTGCTTCTCATTCCATGACTGATTTAGATGCAGTATCGTTTTTTTACATTACTAGTGTTTGTGGTTATGTTGGGAAATGTGACTAAGCTGTATTGTGAATGTGACAACTTAAGAATATGACATATTGCGATCAAACCATTCCAAGTTGCATATCTGTCAATTTTCAACCACACTACTATTTATTCTTGTCTGTGGTCAAATACTTAGCCTTGTAAAAACAAAGTGTACTATAAAGTAATATATAAGTTAAATAAGTACATACTATTGTACAACAGTCCTGCTCAATGCAGAGAGTTGTAATAGTTATGCAATTAACTTGTTATTCAGTTCAGTAAACTGCAGTGCCCAAAAGTCAGGTTCACAGCGAATGTATTAACTATCAGTGGTAACTATTAATACTCTGGATTGAGTGGAATGTGAAGCAGGGCTTATTCACTCAACAAATTTTAGATTTTATATTATGTATTCAATATGTTTCTGTGTAGTTCACATGAATGAAACATATTGCATTAAACACAAATGAATTTAATATCGTAATAATGAATTTTTTCACTGACCATTTATTTCTTGTATTGATTAAATATAATTTCAAATGTTTTGAATTTTATACCAAAAATTCTTAAATCAAATAGACATTTTCATACAGCATCATATAGACTCAAAGAAAAACTAGTACTATGAGAACGTTAGGTTATGTTACGTTAGTTATTACTATGAGATAGTTGATAAAATAGTTGTATATTATGTTTTTGTAAATACTTATGCCCAGACACAGAACAAATATCCATGCTCTCACACAAACACTTTGATGCTAGAAAGCAATAAGTATGGTTTTATCTACAAAAATACATACTAAGGACATGGGAAGCCTATTCGTGTTTTGCCTGACTGTCTTTCTCATCTTTTGAACAGTAATATATAAGTCTTTAGGGTTTAGTTTGATGTAAAATGTAAATCTACAAATACTAAAAATTGGTCAAGAGCGAAACAAGCTTTTGCTATCATGTTTTAGTATGTTGATTATTTTGTATTTCGTTTAATATAGATACTTAAATGTCTGTAAATATGTTGTAGTGAAGCCACACCTTAAGGGATTGAACAGCTGTGCGTAGCTGGTGGGTTATTTAGGATGACACGACGATAACGATTTGGGTTATCAACACAACATCACGTTTTCAACCACATTATGAGGTTTTCTAGAGCTACCTACTCTACTCAATAGATACTTACTGTTTACCCAACTGATCTCTAGAAAGTTTTTTTTATAAAAATGTGTGGCAATAAGGCAGACGGCTCGCCTGATGGTAAGCGATACCCGTCGCCTATGGACAACTGTAACATCAGTGATATTTAACACTACGAGTACTGACTGATACTTTGCTAGCCTGTTAATAATAAAAATAAGTTAATATTTTTCACTATGTATTTAAGCAAGTATGGAATTCTTGTTTATATTTTTACATTACCACCTATAGCTTAAATGGCTTAACTAATTTTGATGTGCAAGGTGTAGTTAGATTCGTCTGTCCCTACAGCAATATAACCTACATTTCATAGCCTGCTATTTTCTAAATATAAAATAGTAATATTATACCGTCAGATATTTAGTTTCTCTGTTCAAATTCAAATCACATTTATGATACTGGTTTCTCCACCTATGTATGTATGTACATAGTACATACAAGGTGGTCACTCTGTATAAGGACAGATGTTTAAAAAGACAGCTGTGAGAAAAGTTTTAAATGGCTTAAAAGCTCAAAATTTAGTCAAAACGGTCGTAAACTTTATTTTTTACGGCGCGAATGTATTTAAGTAATTTTTTTATGTCGCGTTGGTTTTTTTCGCTGTTCCCAAATGAGTCTTAAGGTGGTGACTGACTGGTGTTCGTCGCGAACTAAGAACCGACGTTACGTTTACTTCGATGTTACCTGTCAAAGGCCTCGTCTGTAGTTAGGGGCTAGTGCGTATTATGAAACAAAAAATAAACTGCTGTAGCTTAGGTGACGTCACTGGCGGGCGCGATAAGCGGCGCCGAGGGCACCTAGCTGAAACTACAAAAACTTTGGGGTAGATCAAAAGTTTAAATCTTTTAGTTGCGGCTTCAGTGACGGATCTAGCTAGTAAGCAATTTACATACTATCTGTTAATAAGACCAACGAGGTTTTAGGCAAACTTCGATGGTCTGTGTCCACGAGGGCACTCGGAAGTCGCGCCAGACACTGCGACTATGTTAGAAGGCATAGTCCCATTTTTATATCGTTTCTACTTTATCGCGCTCACCTAAACTTGCCTAACGATTTGTATGGAATCAAAACTACGCAGCGTGAGTGCCGCCAGATGGCGTGATCTCGATTTCATATATTTGACAGTTGGCATGAGCGCGCACGAGTAGATACAAACAATATAAAAAAATCAGACTAGGCCCCTCTCTGGTTGGCGGCACGGCGCGAACTGTTCGGTTCGCCGTTCGCTATACTGTAAAAGCACTTGATAGTTTGCGTAATCTTGCTTGCAACGATCTTCGACGATCGTCGGTCAGTCACCACCTTGTCAATCAAGATACGATGTTTTTTTTAAATATAAAAAAACATCGTATCTTGACCACCATCTCACCTGATGTTAAGCAACGTTGCGGTCTACGATGGAGCGCGCTTACTTAGAAGAAACAGATTCACCCGCGACTCAGTCATATTTACAGCGTGATTCAGCCATATTTACAGTTTCATAACACACATGTTTGCTATAAAATAAAATGTGTATAAAAATAGAAATAACACTAAAATAGGTCACACTCACACGTGTATCACTATGAGTCCTTCTTAGACTGAGCATAGTAATATAATAATAGTATATTAGGACATGGGAGGTGAAAACAAATCAACAACACTAGCCTTTATCCTTTTCAATAAATAATGTCAAAACACAATTAATATGAAAAATACGTCATTATTCCGTCAATGGTAGAGTTGAAAACACCTGTTGAGGGTATTGTACTGAAACAGTTGTCTTTTTAAAAGCCCTCGTGACGTCATATTTTTGACGTCAGAAGATACTATTGTATCTTGTACTGTGTCTTGATGTACAGTAAGCTATGCGTCTTGTCAATTAGCTAAATAAACATTAAAAAAAATATATTAATAAAATAAATTTGCTATATAGGGGGAATTGTGTAAATATGATACATCAAAACTTATACTAAAATGCACAAGTATGGTACAGGTGTCCAGATATAAACATAAACATTTCTCAAGTACCTACGTCCTAAGTCTAAGTCTCCTAAGTCCTTAATGTTATATGTATAGAAGGTGTGTACTGTGTGTAGGCGACTTTCAGGATATAATTATCAATGTAATGAAACTTTGCACGTCAAAGTCGAGCAAATGGTTTAGATAGTTATATAGATCAATTACGTATACGATGCCCGCACCAGCTCGGTTGGTCTGCCTTCTGAGCTGTAGGTTGTGGGTTCGATATCCACCCAGGATAAACAATTGTGTAACGACCATGGATGGTTCTTTTTCTTATTCCTATTCCTATGAATTTGCAAAAAATAGTATTGTATCAGCTCTCTGGTTCTCATAGTAAAAGCTACATTAAGTTTCGGGCTAGATGTGTCTGTGCAAAACTGTTCACCAATTTACCTTGTAATAGGCTCTCTGGTAAAAATATCAAGATTGAAGATCATGAAGCGCGGGCGTGAGCGCGTCGATAACATTTGAGCCGTTGACAACGATGACGCAACATTTTTTTTATTTTTTATCAGCCCTGTTTATACAAACTGTCCCACTGCTGGGCTCGGGCCATCTTCTCATTGTGAGAAGGGTTAGGCTATAGTCTAACACGCTGGCTAAGTGCGGGTTGGCAGACTTCACACATCTTCAAGATCATTGAGAACTCTCAGACATGTAGGTTTCCTCACGATGTTTTCCTTCACCGTTTGAAGTTGCCGGCAATCAACAATACGCACATAACTTCGAAAAGACAGAGGTACGTGCCGCGGGATTCGAACCCAGGACCTGCGGATCGCAAGTCAGACGGTCTCCCGACTAGGCTGCCGGAAACTTATTAACGCAAACTTTGTAACGCAACATATTGCATTACAATAAATAAAAAAATAATACTAAAAATGATTTATTTCTATTACATTACAATTTACTAATTTATATTACACTACAACAAGTAGAATTCATTTTAAAAGCAAGCTGCGTGTGTAACATAAGAACTAAATGTTTCAGAGCTGTGCGTGTGATCGTTGTCTATACATAATAATGATTTTACCTATAATGGCTGTGGCTGAAAAGTGGACAATCGGAAGGTAAAAACGTAACAATTTAGTACATAAAAATCGCTCAGATTCAGATATTTTATTGCTATTCCATAGGTATTACAATGTTGGTAAATTAAATAAATGTATCTTATGGAGCCTGTCAACCTGTTATGCTCAAGTCTACTTACTTTTTGATTAAGAAAGAATCAATAATGTTTACAACTAGCGAAGACATTTCGAACATAATTATGTACAAAAAGTAACTATAGTCTTAAAAAAACTGAAAAACGGAAATCAAAATGCGAACCTGATTTTGATGAAATTGGGACCATTCCGAATGTCAATCCTTTCATAAAAAGTTTTTATGCAAATCGGTTTATAAATGACGAACTTATACGATAACAAACATTTAAAAAAAAATCCGAATTGTTAACCTTTTGAAATCGGCAAAAATGTAGTCGAATTGAAAATATATTTCTGAAATTCGTTAAAAATTATTAAGTATTTTGACGTATATTTTGTTTAAACTATGTACTTCTAAGAACGTAAGTACTTCCTACTTTATCATGATATCATGGGTACATACGTAGATAGCTAATCTGTCGATAAGTCGCCAAAAATTGCCTCAACGATATACACAGATGCCTTTCAGTCTACCATGTTCTGTTACCTCATTAAAATCAAACCGTAATACTTCGTATCGTACTTGTTTTAGTATTTTTCCTTCCGTTAGGTAACCCTTGATAAGTAGCTGTAATAAAATTAGCGAGTCCGCAAATGTGTAAAGAAAATGCAGAATGAAATTGCAAAAAACTATGAAAAAAATACGGAATCGATTGTTTACGCAGGTGTGCTTCGATTGCTGCGCAGTACCAGTTTCTGCGTCTTAGCTCTGATAATGGTGCTGAATATTTCTTTGTTTTTACTTCACATTTTATCATACAAAATAAATTGAGGTTTTCAATTCGTAGGTATATTTTTCTTCTATTAGGTCTCATAAAGTATCAATAACTACCGGTCAGGCAAGGGTTTTTGACTCCAGTTAAATGAATTCTAGCTGAGCCCCGCGGTTCGACCCGCTATGAAAAACTGCGATGATATTGAAGTAATATAACCCATGCCCGTCTCTAGGTTCTCAAATACTGAAAAGGTAACACACAAACAGAGGGACAGATTTACTTTCATTTCATTTTCAGCCGTGATTGTCCCACTGTCGGGCAAAGGCTTTTCCCTCTTTCCATTTCTAGAAAGAAGTGGGAATATGCATCACTGGTGCAGCTACTGCAGTGGGAGTCAAGCTTTTCTCACCATCTCTTTGAGCCTGCCGTCGTGTGATCTTGTAGTGTTGGTAGCCACATTGTAGTCGATTTACTTACGCTTTTGTAATATTAGTTATGATATGGTTCGGAATCGCGCTGATTGAGGTTGGTTTTCCAGTTCGTACGTACGTATTAATTGTCTAGAAGTTGTGATACCTACATATCGGATGGTACTAACGCTTGTTTTTGCGCGAAACTGCAGACCTTGACAATATGACAACATTTCGCATTCGTTAGACCTGTTTATCAATGCGCTAATATAAATAGACTATTTCCCAGCCAGTGGCAACTGCGAGCCGTTTAGCAAGTTTCGAATAGAGGACGTTAGTTTTGTTTGTAAATAAGCGTTTTTATAAAGATACTAGCTGAGCCCGGCAGACGTAGCCCTGCCAGATTGGCTAGTCGCCAGTTCGCCCTCTAGCCACGCTAAATGATTGACAATCTTGGATTTATACTCCCATAGAAAAGCCTTCCAGTTTTCCCATAATTTAAACATTTTCATTTATGTTTCTTCCCTTCTTCTTTCCCGTCTTTTCTTTAAGAACCACATTAACTTAAAAAAAGGTGTCGTTTCAGCCGTTATAAAGCGACGTGCTTATCAACAAACAATATTTATTTTTGTTATAAATACCATTTAAGCCCTTGGTTTCACTTGGTAAACAACAAGGTAAAAGTAGGTAGGTTCTCCTTTGTCGGTCTGTTAGATTTATACTAAAAACTTTAATGTTGTAACTAACTAGTTAAGACATTAAAGCTTTAGTAGCTTCAATTCAAAATGATTTGCAATTCAATTCAAGACCATACATTGTGTAGTGTACATGCGGCACTTTCAAGGTAATGGATAAGGGGGGAAAAAGCTGGCCCACCTTGGAGTTGTTTTTTTGTCGCTAGTGTTACCATGTAGCCTGATCTAGTAGATGGAAGTTTTTGTATCATCAGAAAAAGTTTGACGTTTTGACAGTCGCAGGTTCTAATCTAATATGTACTATGGATTTTTTAAGTTATGGTTTTTTTTCGAAACTAGGAATTGAATTTGAATTAATCTATTCACTCGCGATTTGAAGACACCCAGATTATATCCATCCTGAAATACCTATTTATGAAGCGTGTTCCACATCGGTACACACAAAAAAAGTGGAGCTAAAGCATTTCGTTCGAGTCTTTGGAATGTCCACCATAAAATGATGGCGCTTTTTCGTGCTTCTTGTCGTCCGATAAAAAAGGGCAGGGGGTACCTATAGATCATGCAAATCAGATGCACGCTCACCGAAATATATTGGATAAAAAACCGATAGGCTTGCAACTTTGCGAAGATGTTCCAGAGTTTCGAGCTTAGCCCGCACAAGGGAATCGTTACCAATGAGCCTCTTAGCACGTTTCTCAACAGATTCTAACGCCTCGAGCTGGTATTTAGCAGATCCGTCCCAAAGGTGCGAACAGTACTCCATGCACGAACGAACTTGTGCTTGTATATTACCGGCAACTGTTCCGGCGTGAAATATCGACGCGCCTTCGAAAAGATAATTAGCTTTTTTTCAGCCAGTTGAGCCTTTGACTCAATATAAGAGTTAAAGTGAGAGTTGATGTGTGAAGTCTGCCAACCCGCACTTGGCCAGCGTGGCAGACTATATGGCCTAACCCTTCTCACAATGTGAAGATGGCCCGTTCCCAGCAGTGGGACAGTTTGTACAAACAAGACTGATAAAAAAATAATATATATAATAATTTAAAGTTAAGGTTAAAGAACACATTTCTCAATTTTCTAATATCCTTAGCCAATAATTTCATATGTTTGTTTAATTATGTTGTGATGCGTGAGAAAGATAGCTGCGCTGGAATACGCTTCCTGAGTGGGTCTTTTCCGATAGATATAATCTGGGTGTCCTTAAATCGCGAGTGAATTGGTTTCTTCTAGGTAAGCGCGCTCCATCGTAGACCGCAACGTCGCTTAACATCAAGCGAATTGGCGGTCAAGTGCAAACCTATTTTCACATAAAAAAAGCTGCGCATTGAGCTCATTAATAAAATCGAGTTTCTACCTTCCTTCTCTCCAGTTGGTTAAAAATGAGCCATAAACGCGTTAATTTCCGTACTCGAAAGGTTTTTTTCTGCCTTCGAGTTCGACACAGCCGTAGTCAATCTTCCTAGTTTGGTAACGTTTAACAAACAAGTTTGAATTAATTTATATTCAAGCAAGCGCTTCTATCGGCGAAACGATTAAATTAAAATACTCTGACACGATTGTACAAGTACATTGCCGTGATGACCTAATTCTATGTTCCTTTACGTAACGCGAGCTCGAATGGTTTCAGTAAATAATAGTTTCAGATGGAAAACGGAAAAATACTATTTAAAATGAGTATATGCTTATGTTTATAAAATGTTGACTGTCTATGTTTTTCGGAACGTGACTAAAGAGTTTTATTGTTATTGTGAAAATAATTGTTTTAAAAAAAAAACTGGAATACATAGTACAAACTGTAGGTATATAATTAAGGTGCGGGTTAAACAATACCGAACCGAAATTGATGTTTTTTTTTTTGGAACCAATGTCTATACAAAATCTTTTTGTTCCCTTCCTAAAGAAAATAAAAATATGTCTGTTTATGGTTTTACCATTTTCACAATAGTTTATTATGAGTTAATTGTGCATCACCCTTTATTATATTCTGTCGACCATATGAAGTAAGCAGAATAACAAACACAAGGTTCGTTTCAAATTATATGACGATATAAAGTTCTTGTATTTCAATGTTAGGTATTGAAATATGAACCTTATAACAAATAGTGTACATCACAATATCCGGTAACAAACTGCAACATCAGCTGCTCCATAGATTAGCTATCAGACTGGTAACTTCTACAAACTTATTAGTCCCGGTGACGACGGTGGCGCTACGATCGGTTTTACTGTGACATACATTTTAGTTTAACAATCATTGTTTGAATAAGGCATCGTTAGTACCATGTTTGCTCGCCGGCCGATTGTGCATGAGTGAGAGCATGTGTGTGCGTCACGTACGCACGGCGTGCTAGTGGCCTTGTTTGGAGGCTGCGTGTGCGCATCGCACGGGCCTCACAATATTTCGTTAAAAATGCGTGCTTTCAGTGACGTATTCTTGCTAGTGGATGTGATGTATCGGGGTTCATTAAAATATCAACCCTTAAGAGGATGATGGAAATAACACTTTTCAACCGACTTCAAAAAAGGAGGAGGTTCTCAATTCGACTGTTTTTTTTAATGTTTGTTACCTCATAACTTTCGACTGGGTGAACCGATTTTGATGATTATTTTTTTTATTTGAAAGCTGGTGCTTCCCGTGTGGTCCCATTCAATTTGGTCCAGTTCTGACAATGGCATCCATGAGAAGTCGGTTGCTTCAGTTTTTTTAACTATAATTATATTATTAATAAGATAGGAACGTTGAATGGCTAGGAATGTTTTAATTTGTGGTATTGGCCTTTTTAAAAATGTTCACTCTAAAATACAAAATTGTTTTTTTTTATCTGTCATAATTCAGTTCACAGATGATTAAACCCAAATTGATCCAAAGATTTTTAATCACTGAAAAGTATAGAAGACGATAAATTTTAGGGGATATATATTTTTTTTCGCCCGAATGTACGAAGTAAAGTCAAATGTTCATTTTTAATTCCCGACACAAAATAGGGGTGTTATAAGTTGGACGTGTGTATCTGTATAGCCTAAGCCGTGTCTGTTTGTTGCATTGTAGATTTTGATTTTGATCTAGTTTTTTTTTTGTTTATTGTGCGTGTTGTTTTTCATTCGTCTTATACTAAAAACAGAACTCGTATGTAATTATTAGATAGAGCCGTCTCTAAGGACATTTCGCAGGTCGAATAGGAACCGTTTAGGTAAAAGGCCGGAAGTAATGTGTGAAATGTCTACCAATATTTATTTATTTATTTAATGTATTATACAAAAACACACAGAAAATACAAACATTCATAGAATACATATTTGCACATCGCTGGAAAAACATAGTCTGGAAACATCATTTTAGACGCTCCGTAGAGCTTGGACCGTAGAACCTTTTTTGTCGTCTAACCTAACTGGTGACGCAATAACATAGTATGTTTGTACTATTATTTATTCATTGGCAACAGTTAGGGTGCTTTTTCTCTAAATCAAGCTATATAACTAAGGATGCATTTGTATACATAGTGTATCTGGTACCATGGTGTACCTTTTTTCCTTATGTACTTTTAGCATTATACATTTGGTAGAACTAGAAGAGCAACCTACAGTTTGTTTAGCTAGATCGCGTAAAGGGCGCCACTCGGCCATTCGGATTTCTTCATGTCTCTGTGCGATGAGACGGTGAAGTAATGTTTACGAAATTCTATGCGTATGCGTTTGCTAAATTTGATGAAAATTCATCAACATAACCTTCGAATATTCTTTGACAGTCGACTCCATCAGACATATTTTGTAGTGAAATTTCATCATTGTTTGATTGACATCTAACCCTGCACTCGACACCGGACAAAATAATGATTTCTTAGGTTTTCGAGATTAACAACAACGGATTTATCGCGTACATTTTACATAATTTTGTGACCGCACGTTTCGAACGAATCCCGCAGCGTCCGTGGTCACAGGTGGGACTAAATGGCAAACTGCAGTGTGTGAGCATACACTAGATAAGCCAAACCACTACATCCACATACATAGACTACATCCGTTTTAATCCTCAAATTTTGGCTAGAGAGTACGGTTATATTCTGTCCTATTCGGATTGCTAAGTCTTATTTTGTAGGGACATTTTACATCTCCTCGGGGTCGTCGGGACACCATTGATAATGGCGGTGACATGTCCTCGGGACAACTCTATTATAGATAGACAGGAAAAAGCTCAACAAAAAGTCAACGGAACCTTGAAATCTCAATGCCGACCGCGCTAGGCGTCCTGACAGAAAAACTTTTGACAAAAATTAATTATACTTGCCTAGTTTCTTTTGTATACGCGCGTAACCTAGTTTAACGAATATGCCGTTTAATCTAATTTCATCACCAAAATAGAAATTTGTTCGTTAACTCGTCTGCAGCAAAACAGAAAAAAGTGTAATAACAAAATGATATTAATAACTGCGTTTATTACCGCACAGTACTTTTTTGTTTAATTCTATATTGTTGTACTAAATAGTTTAGGCCATTGACTGAGGGTATCAGTGATTGACTTCGGCCGTACTGATGCCCAAAAGACCGGGCTTGACCCGATAATTAATTTAAATAACATACTAAATAATTTTATTTCTAACGTTGAGTACGTCACTTTTTTTTGGCAACAACAGGAACAAACATTATGCCATTGACAAAACAACTTCAATATAGTTATCACGTCAAAAACATAACAGATTTTTGTGGGGCTGAGGTCATAGGCACTGCTTAAAATATTTCCTCGCCTTGACCAGAGCACAAGCGGCCGTGGCTTTGAAACGGCTCCTGACGAAAGTATCATTACGCCAGCTACGTTGGCTGAATGGATTTCACCTACACAAGCCTGAAACACGAATACTAACGTAGCGTGCTGATTTATGAACTTTTTATTACAATATATTCGATTGAAAAGAAGAAATCAAAGCGAGAAATGATATCAGCAATATCGCCGAGAATATATATCTTGTTTTGTATTTTTATTGGATTTCTAAAAGGTAGGTACGAACCGGTACCATGCTGACGTCGCGTCGTTGTGACTTCGCCGAGATGTTTTTGATAAAATGTTAATGATTAATATTTATTAACAAATTAATAATAATCGCTTAAGCTTTTACAAAATCCAAGATTTGTTTTCACAGTTAATTTAGGTGAAACTTATAAAAGTGTGTTAAAAATAATATAACATTTTCACACTCATAGATCCACACTGAGGCACATCTATCTGTATGGACAGATGTGAACCTGCAGTAGACTCTATAGTCTAGATCAAATGTAACTCATACTATACCGAAACTTTAAGCATATAGCTATTTTATATATGTATATCATTCCAACATCCGGGAATCGAACCCGGGACCTTCCGTTCGTAAGGTAACAGTGCTGCCAAATAGATAAAATTGAAAGTAAACTAAACTTTTAACGGATTTATCGCGTATAAAACATATAGCATATTTACCGTCATTTATAAACAGATTTGGAAAATTATTATTTTAATATTTTTTTAGGGTTCCGTAGTAATTGTAGTTATGGTCCTGAAATGACCAAACTTAATTTTTTTAAATATTTATTTTAATAATTATATATGCAAAACGTATGTAGACAGGTAAGACAGCCCCCGTATTCTGAACATATTCGGTTTCGGAATCGATTCGATTTGTATATCTCCGTTTCTGTCATTTCCGTAGAGAATGACAGAGACGGAGATAATACAAATCGAATCGATTCCGAAACCGAATGGGTTCAGAATACGGGGGCAGGTCTCGCAGATCTGTGCCGGGGCTAAGATTTTATTGATTTGATGACCGAGTCCTATGGCACCTCACCGGCCCATCTGCTCTATTTAATTGATTTCATTAGCTTCGCGTAACATTCTAGGCACATAACAAAACAAACAGATCAAAATGTAATATTGATTGAATGAAAATATAATATTCGTTGGTTATTTCCGAAATGTGACACCATTATTATTATTTGTGCCGTGTCTAACATGTTTGTTTCCTACCAAGAGTTCTCTTCCGTGATTTTTAAGCGGACGGGTTCACCTCGGCACGGCCGACCTTATAGATTTGATACCAATGCCAGAATACGACCTCTACATTAAACTAACAACATTTATCTTATTACACCACTGCAACTAATTAATGAAATAAAAACCGGTCAAGTGCGAGTCGGACTCGCGCACGTAAGGTTCCGTACCATTATCTATAATAACGGCAAAAAATCACATCCGTTGTATGTGAGCCCCCTTAAATATTTATTTTATTCTGTTTTTTTAGTATTTGTTGTTATAGCGGCAACAGAAATACATCATCTGTGAAAATTTCAACTGTCTAACTATCACGGTTCATGAGATACAGCCTGGTACAGGCGGACAGACAAACAGACAGACAGACAGCGGAGTCTTAGTAATAAGGTCTCGCTTTACCCTTTGGGTACGAAACCCTAAAAAAAACGAAAATTGTTTTTTTCGAACTTTCTCTTTGTGTCGCGGTCAAAAGGCCCAACCTATCACTATGAAATCTGATTTGAACCTGTAGAGCTATTCACACTTGTCGGATTTGGATTAGGGTCGAAAACTATATCTCCATCCCTGTCATATCGATACATGATGATAGAGATGGAGATATAGTTTCCGACCCGATTCTGGATCCGACAAGTTTTGAATAAGGGTACCGGAGTCATGGCTAATTAGGATCTCTACGCGGGCAAAACCGCGGGCACAGCTAGGAGAATAAGGCTCATGTGTTTGATCGCATCACATTGAAACTTCTAGAAACCGAGTCAAATATTAATTCGCTCAGTTAAATATTTTATTTCGGCCAAGGTGACGCGTTTCCGTTTATTTTTAACTGGTAACGCTTTGAACTTTGTTTTTGTCCCGCGCGCGTTTTTAACGCTATTAATTTGTCGAATTGCCATCGTTTGCACCTTCATATTTATTTAATCCAATTGTGAGTGTAATAGTCCTATTAGTGATGCATCTAACGGTTTTATACGGTACCTTCTTAACCGATTTGAAAAATTTGAAACGAGCTTTAGTACAAACCTTACATGTTTACTGGGGCACAAGTGTAAATATATTTTCCATCACTCATACTCTGGAAGTAGGTCTGAATTTTGCCTGAGGAGCGGGTTGAAAGTAATACTTTCAGCCCTAGGGAGAAGCTCAGCTTCAGCGCTTTCAACAGCCAGCTGTCAAATAAAAAAAAACTAGTTCTATTTTCACGTTTCTATTGAGCCATGCCCAACTTTCTTTAAAGCCACTCAATTACAACGCGATGTAAAATTGAAATAACATAAAGATAAGTATTAAAAAGTAAGTAAGTAAGTTCGTATAGACTGAGTGGCCAGCCCTATTGTCAGAGTTATTAAGCCGCCGAAAGGCTTCTGACTTGGCTTGACGATTGCTGAACAAGATAAGTATTGATTAAAGAATATATATTTTATTTATTTACCAAAGTTTTTGATCTATGTAAAATAAAATTTACTCATTTTTTCTGTAGCTAATTCGTGTTTTTATTTTTACTTTCCTTGTATTCGTAATGAAAAGCACAGTGTTTACCTCGGGTTAAAGACTTATTTAGTCCCTCGAACTATTGGCGCACGAACGAAGTGAGGGCGCCAAACCCCGTCTCGGGACTAAATAAGTTACTTTCACCCCTAGGGTAAAAATGTACTATAAAATACCTAAAATATATAAATATAAATATATAGGAATATTTTAACCGCTATCCAAAAAGGAGGAGGCTCTCAGTTGGCCTGCATGTTTGTTACGCGGTTACTTCGCCTATTATGAATTGATTTTGATGATTCTTTTTGTTTGGTGGGTAATATCTTACCTATCCGTGCATGGTTGCCTGGAAGAGATCGCTCTAAGCGATAAGGCCGCCAATTAAAAGCCTAGCCATATTTATGTTTTCTCTGTATTTCTTTTTCTGTATGTGTGGTCTTTTAATAAAGAGTTATCTATCTATCTATCTATCTAATACGTCAGAGGTGGTCCCACATACATTTTATCGAAATCGAATCAAAAAAAATCAAAATTCAAAATCCATTTATTTCGACCATAAGTAACAAATGACAAATTACAAATAAAGTTATTAAATTACATTCAATTAAATTAAATAAAATCAAATTAAAACAAATAAAATCAAATTGAATCAAATAAAATTAAATAAAAACAAATTGAATCATATAAAAACAAATAAAATCAAATAAAATAAAATTAAATAATATCAAATGAAATCACATAAAGTTAAATAATATCGAATCAAAAGCACTTTGGTTTTTAAAACAAAATAGCTGGTTGAAATATTTCGTCCAATTAAACGAAATTACGTATTTTTTATGCAATATATATCTACGATTGACCACCAACTCACCTGATGTTAAGCGACGGTGTGGCCGAGGATGGAGCTCGTCGATCTAGAAGATATGTATCTATTCGCTCTAGCCTTGAAAATTCCAATATTGTAGTTCTCAAGAAATAGAGAATATTTTGAAATCTGTTGTTTCAGTATTTTAAACTATGATTATATCAATTTGTTTTCCAAAGTAGTACAAGGTGTTTTATAAAAAAATATGCATCATATGGTTCAGAGTCACAAGGTCCAGTGACCCCAAAAGTCCAGTAGGGCAAAATGACATGTCCCCAAAAGGTCCAGTGGGTCAAAATGACAAGTTCCAAAAGGTCATGTCTGAAATTTAGTTATAAAATTTGTTTATCGCATCGAGTCGACGCGTCCCACTTTGTTTTGAGGTCGTACTGCGCAATATGTTACAATATACATATTGATAAATACAGCGCACCATTCGAACACATTTATTTCTACAAATATTTTTATAGATTAATCGCAACTTTGTTATTATAAGTTTAATCTACTTCAAACAAGTGATTCTCCGATCGTCAACATGTTTTAAATTGAAATTAAACAACTTTTAACGTATAGATCGCGTTAAATTGTTAAATTTCATTGAGTAATAATAATCGAAACAACAAAACAAAAGTTTTTTTTAATATTTGGGTCGCGATAACTTGTCCGATTGTGACCCGATTTCTATTTTTTTTATTGGATAGGAGGTGATGGCAAAACGCGGTTTCAAACTATATAATTTGTATTCATTACACTGTTTATCAATGAAAATAATATTATTAATTTTGTATTATAATTGTACAATACAATGTTGTTCTGTATCGCATAATTGTCATATGGGTCGAGTGAGCCGACACCCAGTCCCGTTCTCATTTTAATCGCATTGTACATTGTTGCACATTATTTGCCCCGGACTCCCGACCAATGATATCGCTCCACTCTCCCGCCACAAATAGACTTGAAATTAGAACATTGATGAGCTGACGCCACGTTTGTTTATGGTTTTCTAACGGTGGTAGTCATTTGACGGCGCGTATGGTAAACTTGGAACAACGGTTATTTTTAGCGGTCTGTCACTGAATTATGGGCTTTGACGGCGCAATAGATGAATACTGTCTATGGACGCCCCCTTGCACAGGCCCACGCAAAGTCTTTATTACTATCATGTGTAGCCTAAACGGGTTTACAATTAAATAGCAGATGTAGAAGTAGAAAGCTAAAATAGTTGTTTTATTTTATTTAAGTTTTCACTAATTCTTTTTACCCTCATAGCGCTCGATTTGTAATAGTCGTAGCTAAAAAGAAGGATTCCTCTATTATTCAAGCGATAAAAGAATATGTTTATTTTACTCGGGAGGTAAAGACTGATCTAAGGAAACTTCGAACGTCACAATTAGTTGAGTCGCTGCTACATAATGTGATACAGAAATATACAAATTTATATTTAACCGACAAGCATTAGCTTTCTCTTGGACAATGTGACAAAAATATTTAGGTATTTACATGAAACCGCGTTTTTTTAAGTTATAAATTTATAATTATCTCAAAAAATTAAAAAAGAGCAATATAGAATAGACCTGCAGCATATATCATGTACGTGTACCATAACATACTACGACCTAATACGTAGACGAATAGCACACCACTGATTCCCAATGCAAATTACAATTCATTAATAAGTAGCGATTATCGCTTGCCATCAGGTGAAAGTAAATGAATAACAAAGCTTAGTCCGGCTGCTCCCCGATAACCTCGAGGGACGCGTGTGACCTGAGCCCGTGAACACTGACCTGAGGGACACCAAGTAAATACGTATGTCACTGAACTGTGTGAACTGAAGCGTCGAACTCGCGGGGGTGAAGGGTGCGGGGGGAGAGGCTCGCAGCCCAGATTTATTCCAGATAAAAGAGTTTAACGAATTATTAACGTTTGTATTTATGGGGTTGAAATGCTTTCCTTATTACTCGATTGCGTGGAAAGAAGGGGTATTATATATATTAATATAGAAGACTTGAAAATCCACTACATAAAGAAACTGCTGAACCGATTATGATGAAACATAGCTAAGACCGATCTCGATCAGTTCTTTCATACAAAAAAAACTAGATCTTTACATCCGTTTGAGAACTACGAGAGCACAATCTCACAGATAGATACCACACCAGAGGTCAAACTTATAACACGCCTCTTTTTGTATAGGGGGCTATAAGTAATGTAAACATGGCCTCAAGGCTGCTAAGTGAATATCACTCATTCGCCGCTCGCTGATAAGATTCAAAGACAATTTTGACGTATTGCTAGTCTATTACTATATAAATAGACTAACAATTTGTTCACTTAGCAGCCTTGAGGCCCAGATGCTTAAGAACAACCACTGTGATCATACTTTCCCGCGAAAACATAATTTCAACAGCAAATCGGCCGCACTACGAAGACCGCTTTGTTTCATACGGGAAGTGTAATTTCCAAAATTGACGTATTTCCCCACATTTTTTAGTATTTTCACAACGCAATATAATAAACTGTGAGACGTGTTACAAAATTACACCAAATTTATTGCATTAAACTATTTATCTAACTGTTAATTTGGTTAGTTACTGTGTGAATGTGTTAATTTAAATTAAACAATGCCAGTTTCTAAAACTATTGTTATTATCATCTAGCTTCCCGCGCGGTTATGCTCACTGCGTTTCTTCGTTAGTTTTACCCGACCATCGAAGAAAGTGGATTATTTTTCCGATTAGTTTGATGTTTCTATTGTCCAATATAAGGTTGGGAAACCGTGGCCTAATGAATGTATGTATGTTTCTATGTTGCCTCTCGCTAGTATCTCCTTAAACGGCGTCGGTCGTAATATGTGAGGTGTTTTTAGGTACTTTAGGTTCGTATTTATCTCCTTTGTGTCATAACCTACACTCTGTAGTTAAGTATTTTGTTTCTCTTGTAAAATTATTTTGTATAAGTACCGCCCCATTTAAATACCTAATTGCCATTAGACAAAAACTATTAAAAAATTCGTGCTCGCCTCGCTCCCACATTTTTTACTTACCTTTCCTAAGATTAAAATGAGAATTCGCAGTAATCCGTTCTGCTATTATAAAGTTATAAATAAAATAACGAGCAGACAATCACACAAACTTTCCCATGTACATAATATTATGTGCGAGTGTAATGCTATGTGGGTTGCCCGTGTGAATATTACGCACACCTGTGCTCGGTGTTGTGTGTCGGTTGCCAACTTGGGTTTTTAATTGTTTTTAGGGTTCCTTAGTAAACATGGAACCCTTATAGTTTCTCCATGTCCGTCTGTATGTTTGTCCGCGGCTTAGCTCAAATATCAATAGTACTAGAAAGCTGTAATTTGGCATGGATATGCATATTAGTTGTACCGAAAAATTCATAGAATGAAAACTAGAATAATATTTTTTGGGGTACCTCCTGTATACGTAAAGTCTGGAATTCTGGATGAATTGTCTTATTTTCTCATTTACCCCATCGTATGGGATATCGTTAGAGTATCATTGGATAGGTAAGGTAATCAAAAAACATTGGGAGGTGTGCAAAAACCGTTTTTCAATTTAGTGATCCGTTTGCGAAATATTAAGCTTTGAAGTGATAATTTTTGTTTGAGTCAAGTGTCCTTCTCCGCATGAATTTGTTTACTATTGGTTATCAGAAATGGTGGATCTTTAAATCGTTTGGTAATTTTTTCGTAAAGTTAAATAAAGCAAGACAAATCATTCAACACCCACAGATTATGACGAAGGATCTTGGAATTCTTGAAGGAAAATTTCTCCTCCAAGATAATTAATATATGTATATATACATAATATACATATTCATATATTTAGATATTTTCTCCTCTCTCTATTACTGCACGCCCCGTCATATTACTATCGTTTCACTCCTCTCTATCCTAAGGTTGCCTGGAAGAGATCGCTATTAGCGATAAGGCCGCCAGTTGTTACACTAGTTTTTTAAATAACTTATCTTGATTGTAAATTTCTAAGATGTGTACAATAAAGAGTTTATCTATCTATCTATCAAGCTGAGTATTTTAGGGTTTTATAGGTAAAGTAGGACAAGGTTGTATGTATATTCTCACACATTTTTCATTTAGTTTGGATGTTTCCGGTTTTATTACCTACCCCAAAAAGTTCTCGAGTGGAGATCACCCACGGGTAAGCGCAGCGCACTAGGTGGACAAACGATCTCATACAAGTGACAGAAATGCAAGAAAAACCGGTTGAAAGCAGTTCCAACCGGTTTTTATGATAATTCATGGGGGAGGCCTAAGTCCAGTTCTGAACTTCTTGTGGCTAAGATGATGATGGATCGCCCACCCCTCGATAAAGGTGATTTCCGTTTAAACTCTGTGACGTAACTTCTCGTTTCCATTTTCGATATGAACACACGTAGACGATTGCACACAGTTTGTGCTATTACACTTTCTCTGTACCCAACAGTGCGCGAAATTCATCCAAATGTTATTTATTTAGCTATTTCAACTGGGAATTGTCTTGAACACGTTCCTAAGTAAATATTTGTTCATTATAATGCATTCTTAATTTAAAAAATCTTTTTATGCATAATATTTTAGGAATTGAAAACTTGACAGGCAGCAACCACGGGAGGAATTATAAACGCATAATTGGAGTTCATTACAAGCTTCTTGCAATGCTTGTATATGTGTGCTCGGCACGAATCTTGCTAGCTAAATTAGAACCACTTCCCGATGTCTGATTGGGCTCAAATTTGGTGTACATACATATGTATCTTCGGGCACAATACAATAATATGGTACCACTCAGCTGGTCTGATGATGGAGCTGGAAATGGCCATACGAACTTCTTAATTAAACAAGATAAAACCATCGAGTTTGGGCTCATTTGTTTTGTCTTGAAGACTACTTTTATAAAAGTTTCTATTAATTATTTATTTTTTAGGGTTCCGTACCTCAATAGGAAAAAACGGAACCCTTATAGGATCACTTTGTTGTCCGTCTGTCCGTCTGTCCGTCCGTCCGGGTGTCAAGACCTTTATCTCGGGAACGCGTGAAGGTATCGAGTTGAAATTAAAACCATATACGCAGATCCATAGTATCTTGCTGCAGAAAGAAAAATAAAAATTTTCAGTTTTCGTAAAAAAAAAGTTCAGCTGAATATGTCGTAAAAAACGCACATTTCGACACTCACAGAGGAATCAAAACCTATGGGGTACTTCCCGTTGACCTAGAACTCTGAAATTTGGCAAGAAGCATTGTGTTAGAGTACACATATATAGGAAAAAAACCGAAAACGGGAAATTTTTAATTTAATCACAAAAAAAAATGTGTCTCTATATGTCTAGGAATAAGGGCCCAAATTTTAAAGTGAATTAACCGTATCATGTGGGGTATCATAACATAGCTCGGATCCGAGTAGGAGGCACCGCTACTATAGCCCCGCCCCACTCGGATCCGAGTGGTTGGCAGGGAAAGTGTTAAATATTTTTACGATGTATATTTTTCGGCTTATGAAGGAAAATATAAAAACCATATATATATGTTTTCCCCTTTTATTTAGTTTGTACGGAACCCTCGGGTGAGTCTGACTCGCATTTGTCCGGTTTTTATTTACAATTAATTTTCAAATTTATCTATCTAGTTGCATAAAAGAGTTGAAAAATTTATCGAAACAGTATATATAATAGCTATAAATGTTTACTTTAGGCTTTGTTTAACTGTCTATCTACATGTTTAGTCCATCCAATTCAATTACCTTTAACTAAGCTGTGTACTGTTGTAATTGGATTTTAGGTTCACAATGTTTTGCCGGTTGAGCTTATTGTATATTACAAAGCCTATTATCTGTAACTGCACCTATTTCAATAAAATAAAATAAATCATTTTACCACCAGGGTGTCACAAATACAGGCTGACTGATATAATACAAATCACGTCAAAACACCTGTTGGAGAAAACTCCAGATAATTTTAAGGTCCGAGGGCACAAAATGAAACACCACATTTATCACAGTGAAAGTAAATATCATTTATTCAGTTGCGTACACGAAATTAAAGCACGAACTGTTTGCGTGTATTAATTGACTTAGAACGCCATCTAGTGACGAGATGTGACATCTCAAGACGATATTCGACTGAACATACCGCCCACCAAGGACGACATTGATCGTTCTTCACAACTATCGATTACGCCGCCCACCATGAAGGGGTGTAGCATTAAATTACATCTTTTGGATATGCAACTGAAAGCTTCAAGACAATGCAGAGTAAAAGTAAAGTACGATATGAATTTATACAATTACTTATTAGTTCACTAAATAATGTTCATGTTTATCGTGGTGGGTAAGTGAAAGATAATCATTTATTGTTATAGTCTTTATATTGCGCGCGTAAACAGAGGTTACTGACTGCGTATCGCAAAACAACACATACTCTGCCGAAAATATGAAATTTCGCGAACGGATCGCCACTGCGGTAAAGATTGGAGACTAGTGCACTAGCCAGTTAGACGAGCTTTGTGTCGCATAAAATAAAATGTCGCTTTGCGTCGTTTTTAAACTTATCATAAAATAAAATAAAAAATGGAAAAACACTTAATCATAAAACAAACGAATACAGTCGAACATAGAATCTCCTCCTTGTTTCAAGTCTGTTAAAAAATCTATTCAAAATAAAGAAAAACTAAACACCCGACTGCAGAGAAGCAGTTCTTGCCGTCTAACTTACGATTTCGTTACGCTTGATATGCTGTTAAATGTTCGTTTTTAGTGGGAAAGTATGCGTACAAACGCTTTAAAAGATTATTATCAATGCACATTCTGCCAACAGCCGGCCTGACTTGCTGCATTAGATGTATCACATCAAAAACTCCGTGTTGTTGTAAAACCCTCTTTAATAGAATTAAATTAAAATTAAAATTTTGTCTTCCTCCTGCATAACTTAAAAAAAATATGTAAGTAAATAAATGCATATATTAGTTCATAAAAGGCACGGACCCTGGAGTCTGTGAAGAATAAATTTGTTAATAAAAAAAAAAACTCTTGCGGTATATTTCCGAGTGAGAAAGCCACGCGTCTGGTTTCATTAACACGGTTATATTTTCCACTTTCTATGTTTCCACAGCGAAATGCAAAATTACATCGATGTTGGGTAACGTCTGTCATGGTGGTCCGACGCGCGACGCCCGACGCCGCTTGCGACGCTATTTTTAACACGGCGGCGCGATCATCTAAATATATTATTATGTAACACGTAGCGATTATAGATCAGTGGTTGGCTTGGTTCGATTCCAAGGAGTGGGTTCAGGTCTCGACGATGTAGGTACATAATTACCGTAGAGCAAAACATCTTGAGCAACTGTCTTGTTCTAAACATCTGATAAACTCATTTTAGCTAAAATATTGTTTGTCTACTTTTGTCAGACGGGAACTGTGACGCGCGAAAACGGAACAAAACGCTTTTTGACTAAAATGTGCTCAGTGGGAGTTAATGGAATAATATGTTCAACGCAAGTCTGCCTGCACTTGTGCTGTTATGCCTAATGTTAAACCTGTTAATGCCTTAAAGTTTATACCTATTTAAGGACACCTAGATTATAATTTTGGATATTAGTAAAGATCGAGTCGGACTGCTTAATTAATTTCCATAGAATTCGGTAGTCTAAACGACTTGGCAGATTTTGGAGTACATACATACAACAATGACATCTATTTTCCCTTACGGGGTAGGCAGAGTGTCAAATCAAAGCCCATGAGGTCGTTTGACGCCACATTTGACCGTCGCCTCTAATCACGGTTTAATGTGAAGAAGAGGGTATTATAGAGGGTAAGATGTAATGTTGTTATTATGTTGTATTTTTTATTTAATTTATAGCTCCACAGACACCGGGGTCCGTCAATTTGCCAATTTTGCTAAATATTGCTAATATACATACATTGTTAGGGGAACAAGATTTTTCTTTTTAACTTATTACTATATGGGGCCATTCATTTATTACGTAAGACTATTTAGGGGGGGGGGGATTTAGGTCGACCATGTCTTATTTTTTCTTACAAGGGGGGTGGGAGGGAGTCTTGATAGTTCTTACGTAAGATCACAAAAATCAAAATAAAAGTTATATAAAAATTATACTTTGAAAAAGCGCGGGCAACCGCGCGGGTGCCGAAGTGCGCTCGGATGTGTATAAAAGTACAAATAAACATTCCCAAAACTTGTTACTTTGAAAAAGAAATAACCAAGAATAAACCAAACGTGTATTATTTTTTCCTTTATATTCTTACGTAATAAATATTACACAGAGGGGGGAGGGGGTTGGCCTATTCTTATTTTTCTTATATAGAGGGGGAGGGGGTCAAAAACTGGCAAAAATAGTCTTTAAATGAATGGCCCTATTGTGTGTATACCATGAGCAGACCAGCGACCCGGAAGCAGCAGCCGATCACGAGTATGACGCATGTGCCAGCCATCGATGTTGTATTTTGAAGTATTGTAATTTTCTCTTTATTGTCAGAGTATGAAATAAGCTGCACACAACAGTCTGGTTCTTGTTTTGCCTTTTAGTCATATTTGCAATATAGAAAAAAAAACATATTGACGTTGCGTCGGCGCTGACTCCTCGCGAACATCCAATTTTCCTACATTTACTCATGAAATAGAATTATGTGTAAATATCCTTCCTTATAATGAAATTGGTCATAAATGGTCACAACAGTCACAACTGTACACTATTTCTTCATCATTATTTCATAGTCATCGACCATGATCGGTCCTACCGTACAGTGGTGTAGAAGTAGCAGACCGAGTTATATATTTATTTTACATTTATGTTATATTGTGAAGTAAAATGAGGATTTATTAAATTTTTATGAAGTTTTTCCCAATCGCATATCATCAAACGGCCAGACGAATTTGAACAAAATCCGCGAGTACGCGAGCTTTGCAAAGTATTTTATACGCACAACTCTCTCTCTCTCTCTCTCTCTCTCTCTCTCTATCTCTCTCTCTCTCTCTCTCTCTCTCTCTCTCTCTCTCTCTCTCTCTCTCTCTCTCTGCCGGAATCTGCTCCCCGAAATATACATAAACTTTGAGTGTCTTCAAATCCAGTCAAAACAAGTTCCTTTTTGGTAAGCACTCTCCATCGTAAGTCGCATATTGCTTTGTTATATGGATTTATGGTATAAGTCAAGCAGGATGTGGTCAAACGCAAGCATAACGGTGATGACGCAGTAACAATATATTATGAATAAAATTATATGTATCCTTGCGTAATTCAAATATTTTCCTACTATAGATTCTACTACTACACTTCTTCTTCTGATACTATAGATACTATGTGTTTTGTTTTCATAATTTTACTACTTTATCGAGCTATGATATAGAGACTGATTAGTTTAAAAAAAAAAAAAAAAAAAAAAAACTTGAGTCTTATTTTCTGTGACCAATGACTACGTAACGAACAATAATTGACAGTGGAAATTAGACTTTAAAGTTGAACATCGAAAGTGTTATTTTCAATGTCAATCTCAGCTCAATGATCAGGAACAAAACACCCATATTTTTTTACCCATATTTATGTTTATGGAGTACTTAAGAATCAGTTTCCGTCATCTAATCGACTTGGGATTGTTTGATTTTCGTTGTTGATCACGTGATATCCCCGACAAAGGGTATCTTAGTGGTATGAAGTGTTCTTTCCCGCGTGTGACTGTTGAAACATTGCAAGAAAAATATTGTATGTATTTTATTTTAGCTAAACGTTCCTTATTATCTTAAAAACCTTGAAATATCACACAAGGTCGTATATTGAATAGAACGGGGAGACTATTCTAGCGCACTCGAGATTATCGCTATCTCTCTTATAACAAATGTCAGTGAGAGAGGGTCAAATAATTTTGCGAGCGCGAGAATAGAAACGCGGCTATATGTTTGCGCAAATGGCGTGCAAAGTGAGAGCTAATCTTTATTGTTTCATACAAGAATCGTCATACAAAGATAAAACGGCGACCTTATCGCTACAAGTGATCTCTTCCGTTACAATACTAACGCTTTTAAATGCCTGGTGTTACAAAGTAATATGTAAGTGAATATAGATGTTTTATCACAGGAAGGCGGACGAACATGATATGTGCATGTATGTTAATATACACATGAATGCGATTTATACCTTGGATAGAGATACCTACAATCTTGGAATTTTCAAGGCTAGAGTGAATAGATATCTTCTAGATCGACGAGCTCCATCCTCGGCCACACCGTCGCTTAACATCAGGCGAGTTGGTGGTCAATCGTAGATCTATAATGTATAAAAAAAAACACGAACCGACAAGCGCAGCGTAGGAAGACCAGCCACAAGGTGGACAGAATATATCATATAAGTGGCAGGAATACGCTGGATGCAGGCCGCTAGCAACCGGTCTTTTTGGAAGTTCGCCTATGCCCATGTCAGTGGACTTCATCGTAGACTATAAGGGCCGTTTAACATTAGATGTTAGCGGTCAAGCATAAGCCTAATTTATGAATTAAAAAAAATGCAATATACAGGCAAACCCGTCTTCGTAATTTAAAACATCTGTAATATTACTGAAATATAAGTCCTTTTGTAAATGTAGAAAAATGATAACTAAATCGGGATATTATGTTATGACAAGGAAATATAAATTACTTTTATCAATTATCTGACACGCTAGTATGAATTACGCAATTAAAATAAATTACGCATCTAGATTACTCTTGAAATAGATGCCCATACTAGAAAATTAAAATCTATACGACCTTTATAAAAATTTGATAACAAGCTATTTTAATTCTTATTTGTTTGATACTAATATTGGAATTGCAATGGTTACCTTTTCTTATTTTGATAGAAATGTAGTATCGCACTGGTTGACCTTTAACTAATAAATAAATATAAATGTGTTGATTTGTTCTCCTTAATTAATGTGACAATTTTACAGGTAATTTGTACAATTGTATACGAAATTTTGTTTGTGGTATCCCTGTGAAGAGACCCCATCGCTTTGCTGCGACAAACCTTCGACGGTTTACTTAAAAATAGTATAAAGGGTGTGAACCCGGTGTATACTAGGGGTCAGGGATCGGACCGGTGCTATTTCTAATATTTGACACGCGAGTGTCAAGGAAACACTTGTTTTACTGTCGCTGTGCTCGTAGAGTGCAGTGGCTAGCCCTTACAGCCAGTGCTCAACCACTGCTGTACGTATCTGACTGTCTCCCCCAGGCGCTAGAAGGTGGCTGAGCAATTGTTTTTCAACAAGACATTGCACTCAGTAGCCTTGTGTTTTAATCCTCAATCCTAGATCTGATAAAAATCCTTTTGACAATCCTTATCATTTCCGTCTCCAGATACACTAACATAAGCATTTTTAAAGTCTAGTTTTTTTAAAGTTAATTTTCAAATTCTCTTAATCCTCCTTTTTATAAAAGTCGTTTTCTAATCTGCTTACTAGCAACCCTAGAATTTTTATATCCTTTCACAATCGCCTAGCTCACTAGCGAACCTACTCTTATTTTTGACTTTATTAACACTTTTTGATACAATTTCTCCAAATTTTGTTATTATATTTCACACCCCCTTTTAAAAAACTTTCTCTAAAGTTTACCTTATCCAAACTCTCCCGAATTACGGCTTTCTCAAAAAATAATTCCCTTTCTCCAACGCCCAATCTTACCTCCTACTCACAAATCGAATCCCCGTGTGTGCTAACTCCCCAACGCCCCGCGGCTTCCCCGAGCTGCAGTGCGTTGACAGCGCTCTGGTGTGGTCAGGTACTAGGGCCCCGCGCCCGGTCGCTGCAGCCGTCGGGATCGAGCCTTGGGGGGATCGGTGCGAGCATCCACGACGAGAACATCGCCGCGCTGTCTGCTCTTGCAACAACGCATAGGTGAGTGTTACAGTCTCGACGAGGCGTATTTGGAATTTATACCTTCACACAACGCTCCATAGTGTTGAGCTCGGATATACAATAAAAAAAAAAAATTATATACAATAAAAATATATAACAATAATAATACATATCTCGCAGAAATAAAAACTCATAACCTCCATCGAACTTTTTCCTAATAAACAAGTGATTTTACTAGAATTATTTTAAAGAATGCGCATTCATAATCTTGTACAGCGATTTTACGTATATTTTCTCACAAAAATGTACACTCAACAGCGTATCAAGCGTAACTAATTAACGTAACCGCAAAACCGCTTTCGGTCGCCTACAGTCAGTTATTTTGTTTTAATATAGATACTTGTTTGAAATCAAATATCGTTGAATAGAGACATTTTGCCTTTTTGAAAGACAAATAAAATATATCGAGATAACCAAAAAGGATCCGAAAAAAATATGGTGACTAAACTTTTTAACCTAAACTAGTGCTAGTTTACCAACACCCTGTAAAGAACTTTCCATAGAACAACAATGACATTTGTAATAAATTGTTTTTCAACCTTATTTGTGTATATATCTAGATACCTATATGTTTGTCTGAACCGTGATGATTAACTTCTCTTATCATAATAATTTCGTTAAGTACTTGATAAAAAAAAATAAAAACAAACGGAAAGATCAAAGGTCAGTGTTAAGAGAATCCGTTAAAACATCATAAATTTTTTCATACTACAGAAGTTACAGTAAACTTTTTCGTTTTTTTTTTTTACTTTTAATTTAATGCGAAATTGGAAAAAAAAGTCTATGGTCACGAAGTCTAGATAGTCTAGTCTAGTAGAACTAGATATCCAACTTTACGGCATGCAAAAGTAAAATTTAAATGGTTGTTCTCAGATGTTAATCAACGGACACAGTTAAATATTTAAATTAAAGTAATACATATTCAGTGTCTTATTTAAAATAATTACGATTAGCCAATGGAGCGTATCATGTAAATAAATACGTCGCAATATAAAATATCTTACAAAAATGTTTTAATTTTATTTTTACTCTGTATACCTAGGTTTTTGTATTTATTTTTATGTCAAATCTTAATTTCATTTGGTCTGATACGTTGGGAATTGTGGTATATGTTTGTAATAACTTCGAATTCAATAAAATGTTATGATGTCATGTAACTTGTCTGATGATGGAAACCGAAAGTTGGCAGTGCATGTTTCTGATGGCATTATAAGCTCATTGTCAAGGCGACGTTCTTCTACGATGGGACCAAAAGAATACGAAAAACGTTGCTAAAGATTGGAAAATCCATATGACAGAATATCCCAAATGGACTCGTCCAGTGTACGCAAGTTTTTTTAGTCCTTGCTAGATTATTTTTTATTTTTTGGATGTCCGCAAAATAAATTTAAATACCGTCGATTAACACCAGGCGAGTTGGTGGTCAATCTATCAAATGTAAAAAAAAGCTATCTGCGTATCAATCAAATCAATCAAAATACTGTTTATGTCCAACTGTGAAGTCTTAAGCTACCTCTGTACCAAATTTTATAACGGACCCACTCCAAATAGGAAAAGTTTCTAAATATGTATTTTGTAATGTTGGTGCAGGTGCCGATTCACCCTCTGCCCGAAAAGCCCGATCATGTTGAGAGCGGGCGCGAGGCACCCGGATGCTGACGCGAGCACGTCCACAGCGGCCACGTCGGCACCCGACCGAGGCGCGCTCTACACCGCGCTCAACGAATACCTGCTACTGGAGCACAAGTTCCAGCCCAGACTGTGTCTGCCCAATGAATCACAGGTAACACACGCCGCAGACATACCTCCGTCATCCTCATCCGTAGCCTTCTCTATCCGTACGGGCTTCTCTTATCTTGACATCTTCCTGTGCCAATCGACTCCTATCTTGTCCATTTCTGTAATTTGCATACAGAATGACAGATATGAAGATAGAGTTTCCGACCTGATTCCGAATCCGACAAGTGAGAATAGTCCTACAGGTTCGACCCACAGTTGTCCATCCATCTCGCAACTGGACGTCTCACGCCTCCTCCGCTTACCTTGCCTCGGACACTATTCCTTTTATAGATCCCACACCACACCGCATAGAATAGATACCCCACATCTAATCGTCGCGAACTGGTGGTCAAATACATTCTGCAACCGTAAAACTTATGCGACTTTGACCTAGAACTGAATTTCAGACTAGACCTTTTGAGATTATCATTTTGGCACGACACTTAGGCATGGGCCTTTTGACACTGGTCCTTTTGGGACTTGTTATATTAGATCAATTGCCACCTTGGTTACCTTATCGTGGCACTCAGATGTAGCAAAATTTCCTATAAGAATGTTCACTCACTCTCAATCACACTCGTGATTTACGAACTGTGGTTGTATCGTACGTATCGTATCGTCGGGAACAGAACCCTCCACAAGACTTTCTATTTGTAAATGTTCCTATTGTTATAAAGATATCTTGCCGTGGTTACTTCTCTTGTTAGTAAGAGCATATTTGTTGTCGGCAGAGTGGCGAGGTGACGACGGGCGCCCGCGACGGGGCCGCGCACGTGATGCGCTGCCTCAAGGTGTGGTACGACCTCCCAGTCGACGTACTCATCAACGCTATCTGTCTGTTCGACCGGTGAGTGCACTTCTACAGTTTATTTTTTATAAAATAGGTGAAGCAAAAAGGCAGACGGCTCGCCTGATAGTAAGCGATAACCGTCGCCTATGGACAACTGCAACATCACTGACATTACTGTTGCTTTGCTAACCCGGAAAGGTGCTTGTAGACACCCTGTTTAAAACTCTCTTTGTTGAAGCTCGGCGGGAAAACCTTCCGAGGAAGGAGGAAGTTGTCACGTTGCAGCCTGATCAAGGCGAACGCGTAGATTTTTTTGTATTGTTTTTTTCCTTTTAAGGAAAGGCAAACGGAACGGAGCCCAGACAGACATCGTATGTTGTTGTTTTCTTCAATTTTAGCTTTTTTCGTCAATAGAGACCTAATCATAGTCATAGTCAAGTAAAAGAAGTCACGGTCAAGTCCTCGTCACGTTTCAGTGAAGTGGTGGTGGACTTTACTAGAAACGAGTTTTGTCGACAACGTAAAAAGATACATTTCACCGCTTTATTGCACTTGCGCGCAGTCATGCACTTGACCAACACTTAATGAATAAAACACCTCCAATATTAGATATTTTTGAGTGTTTTACACGCTTAAGTACCTACACATTTATAGACAGTTCAAACATTTCACACATCCGACGGAACTTCTTGAGAGTATTTACCATTTTCGCCACGGAGGGGTCACGTAGGACGGTGTAAACGTTCTAATAGTCTTTTTTGCTTAAACCAATCAAGCGTTGGTGGCGCCATCTGTAACGCAGGCTTCAAACGTGCAATTACTCAGCCAGACCTTTTACAGGTTCCATAGACTGACGAGAGATGTCGCACGTATTATGAGTATGGATTTCATTGTGTAGGAAACAAAAAATTATCAGTTCCACTGTTTAACCATGATTCCGTTCTCTTGCAGGTTCCTGACCAAAATGAAGGTCCGTCCGTCCCACCTCCCCTGCATCACGGTGTCGTGTGTCAACATCGCCATCGAAGAGTTCGCTGCCGAGAACAACGTGAAACGGAATGTCTCCATCGAAGAACTGGGTAAGGAAAAGTCGCACAGCATAGAAGCAAACTGTTATCTTAAAATATGAATGAAAGCGAGTTCGTGGAAATAAAGATAATATCATGATTTTTGTGGAGCTAGATGGCACTTGAAAAGTCCACCAATATCTCATTATTTATTTTTTCTATTGCAGTGTCAATCTCCCAGTCTGCGTGCACGGCGGGCGACGTCTCCCGAATGTCTCGCATCATAGTCGACAAGCTGTGCCTGACGCCGGGCGTGAATCGAGTCACGCCGCTCCACTGGCTCCGCCTGCTGCGTCAGCTGCTGGCCACGGGAGAGAACGACGAGGTCCCGCTGCCTGCCAGCTGTCAGGTGAGACTGATATAACATCAAGCAATGCCTGACGCTGGGCATGAAACGCGTCACGGCGCTGCGCTGGCTCTCTGACAGCTGTCAGATGACATATTAATACAAGTCCCGCCATGACTTAAGCTCTTGGTTAAATTAGTGAAGTAGTTCGTGCAACGTTGCAGGGAGAGAGACTTTTCCATAAATCGTTGTACTTCGTCAGTTCTCCAATAAATTGACCCGGAAAATAACTGCGCATTCATAATCAGCGCTCCAAAATCATAATGAGAGCTTTGTTAAAGCATTCAACTAGAAGAAGTGAGATCCGTCAAGCTATCAAGTTAATGTTTTTAGTCTAGTTTGATAATAAAAATAATGTTCCTTTGTTGCAGGAGAGTGAGCTGGTGAAGCTGCTAGAGATCGTCGCGTGCGACGCGCAGTGCGCCAACGCGAGGGCCAGCGAGTTGGCGTTAGTGTTGCTCTACCATAAACTCGGTAACTACCTTACTTTAACGACTTCAAAATAGGAGTTATTCTGATATACACTGGATTTTACGTTGTATGTCTATATAATCCATGTGCATACAATAACATACATATTTCATTATACCACTCTATAGATAAACGATTCGTGACGTTGAGTGATGATTGTGACGCATTACGCGCGGCGGTGGGGGAACTGCCACCAAATTGGGGTCGTTTAGTTTCACGTAAAAAACACATCCAGAGTTTTTGTTATACAAGATAGGTTTTTTTTTTTTTATCAGCCCTGTTTGTACAAACTGTCCCACTGCTGGGAACGGGCCATCTTCTCATTGTGAGAAGGGTTAGGCCATAGTCTGCCACGCTGGCCAAGTGCGGGTTGGCAGACTTCCCACATCTTCAAGATCATTGAGAACTCTCAGACATGTAGGTTTCCTCACGATGTTTTCCTTCACCGTTTGAAGTTGGCGGCAATCAACAATACGCACATAACTTCGAAAAGACAGAGGTGCGTGCCGTGGGATTCGAACTCAAGACCTGCGGATCGCAAGTCAGACGGTCTCACCACTAAGCTGCCGGGAACTTCAGATAGGTTAGATAGATAGGTTTTTAACCAACTTTAAAAAGGAGGTGGTTCTAAATTAGAATGTATGTTTTTGTATTTGTGAAAGCTAATAGAATGCTTGTTTTTTTTTTATTATATTATTTATTATTGTTCTATGCAACACAAACATGCTCACGTTACAAATGTTGTTCTGTGCGGGAATCAAACCCACAAGCTACAAATTAGAAGACATACGTAGTACGAAATGAGGTTTAAAATGTAACTCTATGTTATCTTGATATAGAACAACAGCTGGTGGAGTGGTCGCGCTCGGAGAACGTCCCGGAGCACGCGTACTACATCTACGAGTTCGCGAGACAGTTGCAGCAACACTGCCACGTGAGTACACGCTGCGAGGCAACATTATCATCATCAGCCACGGTTTTCCCTATCCCACTGCTGGGTTATAGGCCTCTCTCTTATCTTGCCATCTTCCTCGATCACTGCGTTTATTTATAATATATATATATTATATATATATATATATATATTTAGCCGAATTCTCCGAATATAACGTTTCCTCGGTAAAATAATCAATATAAAAAATATACTTAAAGAGGTAATTTGTAGTTGCCAGTTAATTACGCGATTTTCAGGAGATAACGTTTTCTACACCTAAATTATAACCGATTATGATTACTCTTTTTTTATGTGGTTGGAACCATTAGTCTGTAGTTCAACCATCGTCCGTCTCGCTCGCGCATACCCACGTGTTTGAAGATATGAATCAACTTATATATAAAATCGTCATTTGTAAAACTAGAAAACAACATCACAAATATTCGACAAAAAATTCAATTTGATCCAAGTAAATTTTCATACATAAAAATAATTTTTAGAAATTATTAACGCAAACATGATTTTTATGTATGAAAATTAACTTGGATCAAACAAAATTTTTTGTCGTATATTTGTGATGTTTTCTAATTTTACAAACGACGATTATTTTATAAGTTCAAGCAGTCATGTTATATCTTAAAAAATGTGTGAATGCGCGAGTGAGACGGACGATGGTCGGACTGTGAAACATGGAAGTAAATGTATGTATCTGTTGTCAGATGTGTGACGCGTCCCTGCTGTCAGTCCGTAACCGCGTGCGTCACGTGCTGTCGCAGTACGAGGCGCGCTCGGCGCAGCCGCAGCGGCAGCGCCTCGTCTGGAGACTCTCCGAACGCACGCTCAAGGTATTACAAACCTCTTTTTAATATTAAACAGGCCAACGTTTGACCACAACTCACTTAATGAAAGCGACGTGAAATCGAAGATGCAGCACGCTTACCCTCCACGAGATGCCTGTTCACTCTTTTCTTGAAGATACCTTACCTAAATAGATAAGTTGTATTTACTAGGGAACGCCGAAGCTGTGTGATCCACTTTTTAGCAGTTTTTGTTAAACAAATTTAGAAAACTAAAAAAACACGATATAAAAAACGGCTGAATCGATTTTTGATAAAACACCTAAATGCACTCGATCAATTAAAAAAAAATAGATCAAAATCGGTCCATCCGTTCGAGAGCTACGATACCACATAAGTTATATCAAAGGAGATATTATTTTTCGGTATAAAGTGTAGCCTATCTGTATTCCAGGATGTCCTCCAGCTACCTTCATTCCAAATTTTATCAAAACCGGTTTAGGCGTTTGAGCGTGAACATACAAACACACTCACAAACATTCGCCTTTATAATATTAGTGTGATATAAAAGCGAAAGTAATTCTTATTATGTATATTTCACGGTCGGAATTGTTTTATTTGTAACGGGGCCTGTACCCATCCACTTGGTTGTATGTAGATGAAGTAGTCATGTGTGTGCGTGCGCAGGTGCTGCGTCCGACGGACCGGCTGACGTCGCTGCTGCCGACCATCGAGGAGCAACATTTCGCGGACGTCGCGACATCGCCTAACAGAAACAGGTGGGTCTTATTCTATAATAACGGATTTTGTTCTGCCGGTTTCACTATGCACTAACTTGCCCTCTAGGGAATCAAGTCTGGCTATTTGAACTATCACTCGCTCGCCATTTGCTGATACGATTTAGCGACCATTTTGATTTATATTGTTAGTTTATTATTATATTAAGTACATATTTATATTTGACATTATTAGCCACGCAATGTAATTCATATTGACATTATGTAAAATTACTTTTTTTTCCTCATTTTTTTTTAGGTTATACTGATGTTAATATAAAATATAAAGAATAATCTTAAATTGTTGCAAACATTGTGAATACTTACAATAATAATTAACCGAGCCGAATACAAGGCCACAAAAACGGTTTGAAATTTGAATTTCCCGCTGCATGTATATCGTTGGCCCTTAAAGTTAATTTCGTTTCATTTCCCAACAGATCAGGCAGCGAATCGAGCGAGAGCGAAGAAACATGCGACTGGCCGCGGAGCCCCGTGCTGCCCGTCTACTGCGACAACTAGCGACACCTGCACTCCTATCAACGTCTCGCCTGACAACACGCGACATACGCCTTATAAAGACACGCCAACTGGCTGAATGCAGCACCGTACACGAGCCTTAAAAAGTTACGTCAAAATGACTTAACGCAAGAAACGACATTAAGCCGTAAAAGGCTATATGATCACGCTTCAGGCTGAATGCAACATCATACACGAGCCATAAAAAGTTACGTCAAAATGGCCGAATGCAAAGACAGGCACATGTCCTGTTTACCGATGAGATAAAAATAAACAACTTTATTACCTAAAAATAATATAAATAAAGTTGGGTTATAGATGAGTGTCTTTGCCAGAAATATTTTACTAAAAATTAGAGTGCAAAGGTACTTTAAAGGACCCTACCCTTTTAAAGTTCATGTAAAAATTGTGATACACAAATAATATTATAGTTCCCAAACTGGCCATTAATGATGAGGTGAAGCGGCGCCACTGGGATATAAAAAGTAGTTTTGGATAAATCTGGTGTAAAATTGTTGAAAGACAAAAATTCGTTATTAAGGCAGCTATTTAGACGTTGATAGGAAGACACAGTCAATTCAGCGGAAAAACAAATGATCCCACTTTTGAAAGAGTCAAAACAAAGTGATCAAAGCCATCTTAGGGTTCCGTATAATTCTATTTTTTCTTTGGAACCCTAAAAAGAAGATTCTGAGCAGTGGTGTGCATATGTTTTAGTTTTTAAGTTATTTTAATTTTTAAGTTAAGTTAAAAATTAAAAAAAAAAGATTAAAACGACTACGAGGTAAAAAGTATTTAAAAATATATTTTTTGAAAGTAGTGTTTAATGATTTAACATTTTTTTAAAGGTAACAGTTTTCTGGTTTACAAAACATTTTGTTTAAATATTGAACACTAATTTCAAATAAAAGCTTATTAAAAGTTTGCTTTGCATTTCTGACATTTCCTGACATGTATAATTAATAATTCGAAAATATACATCTTTGGAAACTTTATCATATTGTTTATTTTTTGCAATCAGTCAGCGATTTTGTCCATCAAAATATTTCTGCTGGACTGATTATTTAATTAACACCCTTTTTGATACTTCGTGGTCGGTTAAAAAGTGCAAATGCAGAAGTGGAAAATGAAGGAACTTCTTTTTTCAAGTATTAAATACGATGAGGATGTGCACTTTTGTAACTTTGCTTTTTCAAGAAAAGTTTTTAAAATAACACCATTTTTTTTTTTTCATTTTCTTTGTGCAATTCAATTTTAACATATAGAATGGTATAAATTTTTCATGACCAGAATGTTTTTAAAGGAAAAAATGTTTTTATTTTATTTTTTATATTGTACTTGTTAATAAAGTACGCATTCTCATAGAAGCGATATTTGCCCCTTAGAAGTTCTATTCTATCAACCGAGAGCTTTAAATTTTTTAACTTTAGTACCTATTTTTTTAAGAGGGGCAATCGTCGCGTCGTTTTCGATTAGCTTTCATACTGTGATTATTTTATTAAGAGGAGATGTGTGAACTATTCCATATTTTTTTTAGATTTTAAGTTTCTTTAGTATGTAAACAAGTCGTAATCTGTTTTTTTATCGGAATTCCTTAACATTGCCTTTTTATTGTTTTAGCTTATAATTGCCAATATTGGTGGATTGACACTCAAGTGACTTAAATTCAAATCCTTGAAGGTTCCTTTAGTAGGAGACCCTGAAAAGGTAAGTTGTCAGTACATTTCTGGTAAAATAACAGACTATAACTTCGATTGATGTATGAATGTGTGAAAACTTAGATGAAAAAAAAGTGAAAAAAAATATCCACCGAAATGTTTTTGCTGTTTAGATTCGTTGTTGGTAAATAAACAATTTGTATTATATATATTAAAAAAAGATAAATTTTAATACAGCTTTCTCAATAACTGTTAATTTGTGGTAGTTAATATTAATAAATAAAAAAAAAAATGTTGGAATATTTTTGGTGAATAAATCAATGAAATCAATGCCATGCCAATATAACCTCAAAAACTTAAAAAAAAAGGTTATAAAATAATTTGTTTATTTACTAATAGATATTAGTGTATTCTTTAAGTGTAAGTATTAAAATATTGTATAAATTAATATATTTCAAATTGCTCTGTGACTAACTCTGATCGAGTTTAAAAAAAAGAAAAAATAATAATTTACAAACAATAATTTGGCATAATTTTTTTAATTAATTATGTAGGTTAATTCTTAATTGATAATTTCTTTGCGTAGTATATTTATAAAGAGTAAATGACAAAAAAAATATAAATAATTTGAAAAAATTATAATAAAAAATCCTATTTCAGGTAACCTTTTATTAGTTTTTACATCATCACATAGAAATATAAAACTTAATATTTTAGCGATTTTTCTAATCGTAATGTTTAAGGAATAAGCACAAGTCAGCGAGGATTTTTGAAACTATGTAAATAAACGAAGTGTTCAAGATTTTGTAAAATTTAAATTATTCACAGAAAGTTTTTAGGTGGATGTTAATTGTTAAAAAATGTTCCGATTAAATTGTAAAAAAAAAGATATCGCGCAATAATGATGTCAATTCCTTTTTTATCCATCCAATCCAATTTATCCTTTTGTGATTTCGTCGTATGACTAAAATTATCTGCGTCTCGTTTTATTCCAGTGTGTGAGAAAAGAACGGCAACAACTGCGGTGCTGACTTTTTAGGCAGTTATAAAACAGAATTGAACATTTTTTTAGCTTTTAATTATCCTTTAAGAGGAGTGTATTGCGTGCATTTAGTCCTTACAATATAAAATCTACAACTAAACATTAGCCGATTTCGATCTTTTGATATGATTGGAACCACGAATGATGTAGAGTTGTTTTTTTTTTAGCTTATAACCTCTAAAAAAAGTCTGTTTAAGTTTGATGTGACGTGGTAACATAAATATATATTTGAAATTGGATAATAATAAGGGGTAAAAATCAGTTGTACCGATAAAATGTTTGCTTATATAATTACTCCCGAGTCCTACTATACTTGTGCTTTTTAGTTGTAATATAGAATGTGTGTGTTGTGTGTGTGCTATTGTTAATAAAACTATATAAACCTGATTTTGTTAGTGTCTTAACTGGAACGTATGCCGTGTTTACACTTATAAATATTGCGTCAGTCGGACCTAAGTAAATAACTTGAATGGTGTAAGTATTGCATTAACTCTTCACTCTTAAACATTATTTTCTTCCCTTGTTGTTGATTATATATCATAAAAGACCAATTGTAAGGCTTCGTGGTCTTACATCAATTCTAGTTTAATAAAAATCGTGTTTTTTTTTTTAGTAATTTACTTAAACCAAACTTGCAAGTGTAGATACGGCCCTAGCAAGAACATTCTCAAATACGTAAAAAATAAAACATGTTAACTCATGAAGGTTTATTACACGTTTTAGCAAAAAAATGCTGTATAAATGTTAAGGAAACAGCTATTCTGTGATACCATCTTGAAAATAAAAATCATTTTACATTTAAATATATTTTTAAAACTATTTTGTACCTGCCATTACTTAACATCTAGTTTCTATGCAGACGCTAAGGAACACAAAAAAAAATATTGAAGCAATTCGATACAAATAAGAATAGTTATTTCTCGCCTCGCTTCTATCCTGTAACTACATTTTTTTTTTACCAATCAAACTGAAGTTTTACAAAAGTGACGTCAAAATATGGCGTTAAACTAGTCCTATTTTTATTTGTATCACAATCTATTATTAGTGTTAGATATTGTTATCAATTCTGTTCTGTCTAAAACTAAATTTGATATGTAGTCCAAAGTTGTAAATACCCGATGGAAAGAGACTCAGATAATTTTAGTCCCGATAGACTAATTTAGTTTAGTTAGTGCCACAACAGAATCGATGTCATTGTATGTAGTACATAAAAGATCTTACAACTGTATATTATGTTCTGTTTATTTTACCAAATAGATTTTTAATTCAAACAAGAACGGCATGAAAATTTAATTACGCAACATATCTCTGCCTATATTTGTATGAAAATAATATCATAAATGTATTTATCCCTTTTAAATTATATATTATTGTATTAGAAAAATATAGTACATAAAATAAACATATGCAAATGTTGATTCTGGTGTCATATCGAAACTAAATTAGTTACCTAAAATATATTAGTCTTTACACAGCGGACTAAAATAGATGCAAGATCATTTTAAACCATCAAAGTAATTTAGTTACAGAATGGTACAGAATCGACGCTAATATTAAGAGTATTGTGAAGATTTTTTCAAACTGATTTCTTTTCATAAAATCTGATTTGGTTTGTTTTTTTGTGCTTGAAACTAGAAATGATTTGGGCTGTAATGTGGTTTTATTAAAATTTGAAACAACGATCCTTTTAAAAGAAAAAAATGTGATTCCAAACATTCATGGCGCTATAGGCTTTAAAAACCCACTGAAATCAGGTAATAGGGTCAAATCGAAATCAGTTGTCAACTTTTGTGAGGACTCATGACGCTTCACACTTCTCTTCAATCTCTACGATGTATTTAAGACACCCCATATTATGTACAGTTTTTTAATATCTCTCATTATTAAAAAACTGATTAACTTATTAAAAAAGAAAATGCTTAAATAAAACTGTTGATTTGTCAATTGAATTGCATTTAAAATAATGTGAAGAACCTCAACCAACTGTAATATGCGTGTGTTAGAGTCTGTATACTTAAAAGAAACTGTAACATATTGTATAAATATGCATGTTTGTGGTAAAAAAAGTCAAAATGAAAATCTCGAATCGAAGAGAATAAAAAGTGGACTCTTTACTTCTGTGTTTTATTTATCTTATACATTACATTATGTACATAGGCAGCTCAACGATATTTTTTCACCTTACTGGCTCGTAGTTGGTTTCCTGTGCTAATACTAGCGTAGAAAAGTGCATTTTATCCGCTATGGCGGAAAGTAATTGAAGGGTTGTAATTCTAAAGGGTCCAAGTGCCAAAAAAAATATTACAAAAATATGATCCATTGCCATGCCTAGTAATATGCAAATGAAAAAAATATATAAAAAAATGGCACGAATTCATTCATTCATTCATTTTGAAATTGAAAGGCTGTAAGTCTAAAGGCTCCAAACCTTTAGACTTACAGCCCTTCAATTTCAAAATTCTGCTAGATACTACTACTTTAGAATAAGTAGCTTTTTTGTATTAATCAATATTTGCAAATTGCATTTTTTCTTTTGTTTTACTATTATAATAAATTATAGTTTAAAAACTGAAACAACCAACTTCAAAATACGCAATTTCGTTTGTTTGGACAACAATTTATTAGTTATTTTGTTTTAAAAACCAAAGTACGTAACTATAATAATAAAATTATTTATTTTGATACAAATAAAATAATTACTTAAGGCAAGCTTTGATGTCCAAATTATACATAACAAATTTTATAAATTTCAGTTTTTATAAAAAATAAATGATATTGCTGTCGTTCAAGTCGCTAGTCACCGCAGTAGGATACCCTGTGTTGCGGTGACTAGGGCTTTTCGTGTGATCAGTTTAATATTTGTTAATTAATGACTTTATAAATAAATGAAGTGTAAGTAAGTAAAAAAAAAAAAGTTTAAACTAATTTTGTTGATATTTTATACAGCCAATTTGGAAGTAAAATCTAACAAAATAAGATTCTTTCAAGTTGATTTATAAATTAGGTTATTATTATGAGTAAGAGGTGAGGAACATAAAAAAAATACAACCGAGTTGAGAAGCTCCTCTTTTTTGGAAGTCGGTTAAAGAAATATGAATATGTGCAAACACAACTACTTGTTTAATTGTGTTTAATTTCTAATAGGTAGGTAATGTCATATATAAGTTACTTTATGGGTAATGTAACCCAGTAATTGCACATTCAAATTTCGTCACACTTAAATCGTAATTTATAAAAACGTCTATAAAAACCGAATTAGTAAAAAACCCCATGTGTTATTAAGGCTTAAGATGTGTTATCGTCTACTTGTGTTGATTTCTTTATTTATTTTGTATCGTAAGTATTTTGTACATTCTCATTCTTTCCAGGGCCTCAAGGCTGCTAAGTCTACATCGCTCGCTCGCCGCTCGCTGATACGATTGAAAGACAATTTTGACAAATTGTTAGTCTATTTATATAGTAATAGACCATGGGCGTAGCTATAGCTTTTTCAAAAAATTTAGTTTTTTTTTATATATTTTATATTCAGGATATTTCGGGGGAGGGAAGGTTGAACCCCTACATACTCGTACATACCCACATACATACACTCGAAAAACATTACCCTCCTTCTTACGCAGTCGGGTCGATTTGATATGCATGTTTGTAGTATGCGCGGGCGAAGGAACGATATAAGGTCTCTAGCAAAACTGTCGTTATGACAACCGCGCATCAGGGTGTTTATGTATATTTGGTAACATCCGTGTCATCCGCGATATTCCAGCATTTTGACAGCACTTAATTTTTTTTCGGCCAATGCCAGGCCGTGCCCTGGACACCCCCCTTATATACGCCCATACATGTAACAGACTATGATAAATTTCAAATCCAAGATGGCCGCAACCACAAAATGGCGAATTACATATTTTTTTTCAGAGGTTTTGAGTTTTCTAAACTTATACTTAAACCCGACTGCGTAAGAAGGAGGGATATTTTTCAAGTAATATATGTATGTATGTATGTTTCTATAATATCGCCTACAGCCTAAACCGCTCGACTGATTTTAATGTGCGAGGTGTCGATAGATTCGTCATCACTCCCTGAGTGTCGCTATATTTTTTAGGGTTCCGTACCTCAATAGGAAAAAACGGAACCCTTATAGGATCACCTTGTGTTCCGTCTGTCCGTCTGTCTGTCTGTCTGTCCGGGTGTCAAGACCTTTATCTCGGGAACGCGTGAAGGTATCGAGTTCAAATTAAAACCATATACGCAGATCCATAGTATCTTGCTGCAGAAAGAAAAATAAAATTTCTCAGTTTTCGTAAAAAAGTTACAGCCGAATATGTCGTAAAAACGCACATTTTACACATTTGACACTCACAGAGGAATCAAAACCTATGGGGTACTTCCCGTTGACCTAGAACTCTGAAATTTGGCAAGTAGCATTGTGTTAGAGTACACATATAGGAAAAAAACTGGACATTTTTAATTTAATCCCAAAAAAATTGTGTCTATATGCAAGGAATGAGGGCCCAAATTTTAAAGTGAATTAACCGTATCATGTGGAGTATCATATGAAAGAGCCTCATTAGCATAAGCTAAAACAGGTTTTTAACACATCTTCGCCCGCTGCAGACCCTTCACTTCAGCTGGGAACCAAAACTTTTTAGGCGAATTTTGATTAAGTACAGAGTGGCCGCGCAAAGCAACGTTGACTGCTTCAAACGCCAGCGGCTTACTGACTACTACAAAATGAACGGGACGCTCGCTCGGATCCGAGTAGGAGGCGCTGCTACTATAGCCCAGCTCCACTCGGATCCGAGTGGTGAGCAAGGAATGTGTTAAATATTTTTACGATGTATATTTTTCGGTTTATGAAGGAAAATATATAAAAAAAAAAAAAAACCCCCTTTTATTTAGTTGGAACCCTCGGTGGGCGAGTCTGACTCGCACTTGTCCGGTTTTTTGTAATAATAATCGCTCATAAATCTCTCGCAAAAATAAAAATAAACCTGCGTTTTTCCGTAACCTCCAAGGAACTTTTCCGTAATAAACAAGTGATTTAACTAGATTTTTTTCTAAAGAATGCGTATTTATAACCTTACAGCGATTTTACGCATACTTTCTCACAAAAAATGTACAATCAACAGCGTATCAAGCTAAACGAAATCGTAAGTTTTACTGCAAAGTTTACTTGTATTTACATAAGTACAATCTTCTATTAATTGAGTAATTAATATTATAGTTTATTGAGTAATTCTAATTCTAATTTGAAGTGGGGGTGATAAGACCTGGACCGACGTCCCGCCTGGGGTGTATTACTATTATGCCTACTCAAACCAGCCAAGCTCCTTAAAATATTTTATTTTATTGAGTAATAAACTATAATACATAGGTAAGTACCTAAATTTACTTTAATTATAACCTGTCAAGCAAAAATTAGATGATAATTATATTTTCAGATGTCGCAATGTGTGAGAAAATGTTCGAACAAAAACCGTAAGTTTTTGTAGCAAAAATAGGTAAAATAAGGCCGAATGTGAATGTGTTAGTATGTAGGTATTTGTTACGTGTTTACGAGATATGCGCATGCGTGCTTGTGTGTCCTATTTTAGAAATTATAAGTTGTAAATCTGATTCGTCGTGTGACGAAAGACGAAATTTTTTAGACGAAAATTACAGAATTTTCATCTACATGATATATTAAGTGGCAGTGGGCAGGGCACATAGCCATCAGCTTTGCGTGCTGACGGCTGAGGGGTCCGGAAAGTTCTAGAGTGGAGAGTGGGACCACCATAGGCTCGCAGAGAGTACTAATTTTCTTTGGCCACAGGGTGGGCTGACGGACGACCTCACATGGGCACCAGTACAGTAACCCTACTCACAACTTGTCGGATTCAGAATCGTGTCGGAAACTGTATCTCCATCTCTGTCATCCTGTATCGAAATGACAGAGAAGGAGACATACTTTACGACCCGATTCCTAATATCGGCTCGGGAATAACCCTGTAGCAAAAGTTGCTGGATGCCGGCTGCGCGTTAACCGGTCTTTTTGGAAATTCATGGTGGGAGGCCTATTTCCAGCAGTGGGCTCTGTGGGCTTCTTGTGGCTGAGATAATAAGACACTTTATTACACAAGACTGATAAGAATGCCATTGACAAAAGAGCAACAGTATAAAATAACACTGGGCCGCGAAGACAGTGAGACTAGGCAGTAGACTATGTACAAATACATGTACTTATATGGAAAGAATCTTCGACGAACCTGAAACGAAGTAGATATATAAACTTTTTATTGTACACCATCAAACAAATACAATATTACAGAACAACTTATAAACTGAAAAAAAGTTGGTACAAAAGAAAGTAACAGTCATAACAGTCAACATCAGTCCATATTATGGACTGATGAATTATGAACCCAATCTATTAATTTTTATTATATAATTTAATTAATATTATTTAATTGTGAATTGTGTGGTGAAGGAAAACATCGTGAGGAAACCTACATGTCTGAGAGTTCTCAATGATCTTGAAGATGTGTGAAGTCTGCCAACCCGCACTTGGCCAGCGTGGCAGACTATGGCCTAACCCTTCTCACAATGAGAAGATGGCCCGTTCCCAGCAGTGGGACAGTTTGTACAAACAGGGCTTATAAAAAAAAAAAAAAAAAATTGTGACATATTTATTACGTACCTAATTATTTTTTTGTTGTTATTTTAATTGAATTCATTTTGACCAAATTTTAATTGACTCAATTTATTAATTATGACACGATTGTTAACACTCTGAATTGACATACTTATTTTATAAATTATATCATTAGCATAATTCGTGTTAACGGTGCTAATTTGAATAATAAATAAATAAATGATAATAAGATCAGCAAAGAAATTTAAACTGCGTTGTTTCAGACCGGCGGCAAAGCACGACAATCCTAACAACATTAACGATCGTAAGAAAAGTAAGTATATACGATAAGTATATAAAAGTAAGTATATGTTAATATATTTAGTATTTTATATTTATAGTATTTTATATTTATAGGTATTTTATTTATTGTTTTCATATTGTTTTTACCCACATTATATTGTTCAATAAGACTATAATATATGATGACGATGAATAAATGTGACGATGAGTATATACGATGGACTAATCTAATTATCCTTGGTACTTACGTACATCACCCGTACACCACCGCCATTGTGGATTTTCCCAAGGTTCGCAAAAAATCTAAATTGCTGATTTCTATGTTTGGCAACAGCACAAGTTAGTCGATTTATATGTCAGAGATAGGCAGTCGCTTTCGTTTCTCTTTTACCCACCTACGCATGAAGGAGGCTTAAGTTTTTGAGTGTATGTATGTTTGTAAGTAGATATATTATAATTTAGGTATGTATGTACCTATCACACACTAGGATAATGACCCAACGTAGGTACCTACCTACCCTTTATGAGTCTTATACCAATCTTGTATTGGCGATTATGACATGACGAATTTATAAGAATTCCTCGTAGTTAATATACAGAATCCTAAAAATGGTAAGTAAATGCTGAGTAGCTAGTAGTACTTAGTCGCTAGCTAGGGAAATTGGAAATTCAGTAAAAGTTTAAAGTAATTTTTATCGCTTTCAAAAACAAAAAGGAGGAGGTTAACAATAATTCGTTTTAATTTTTTCGTGTTTGTTTAGCGCATAATTAACAAGTCATGAATAAATTGATTGAAATTTCATCAAAATTTAAATCGATTGCATACATTGATTTTTAAAACAAAATTACGCATTTTGAAGTCAATTGTTTCATTTAAATTGAAATAATTATTCGTCAATAGCTTAGCGCGAGCGGCCAAGCTGGCGAGCAGCACGCAGACTGACACGCTGCCAGTCTGCGGGCTCGGCCAGTGAGTTATTCATGTTTCAGCGCCAAATAAGCCGCAGATGCCCGTCACGTGGGATGAACGCAACCGCAAACCGTACAACCCCGCCTGGATGGACTACTGCGACCCATACCACTGCAATGATTACCATAAGGTATGGCCTTATATGGGGGGGGGGGGGGGGGGGGTAAGGTTTTTTTTTCAAATAAAAAAGAATAATGAACCCAAGAAGTTTCTTTCTGAACAAGAAAACGGATGAATCTTGATTTATTTATTTACGTTTACTAACTGTTATCTAGAATTCTAAAATCTAGTTTGCGCACATGTTGCTCTCGCATTTTTAATGATATTTATTTCTTGTGCACTGGAGTCATAGGCCCACCAAAAGCACACTAACACGACCTAAAAAGCATATTACTACAGCGCATTACTAAAAGCTATTCTTTGTACTTTTGGAACAAGGCAGTGCTGAGGGCACAAGAAGGTATATAGTAAAACCACAGAAGACTTTAATGTGATAAACCCAATTTTTTAAAGTCCTTGAAACGAAAACTTCTTTTTACGTTGGATTTAGAGCTTCGAAGAGGATCCATATTTTTTAGAAGCTTTTATTTGACTAGCACTGGCCATAAATAAGTTGTTCGCTAAAAAAATGCACAGCATTTTTCAATCTTTTTACGGTATCCGATTACTTTTATTTTTATCAACTTCAATTCTTTAATTAGTTAGTGTGCTGCATAATGCACAAACTTCTAGAGATGCAGATGTTTAAGCATAATACTGATTCAGGTTGGTGATTAGGTTTTTTCGTAAGTTATTTTATACTTGTTTTATAAAGTATACGATATGATTCCAGGCAGCGTGCGGCTTGAACCGAGACCTCATGAAGTTCAAGTGGTTCCAGAGTCAGTGTCACATCATACTTAACAACCAGTGTGCGTACTTCAGAGGGATGACCAGTGAGTAGCTCAACTCGAACATGTGTGATGAGCATGTTTGTTATGTGTCCGGTTGTTTCTATTAAAAAACATGTACAATACAAATACAAATAATTCAAATATTTAGAATGATATTGCTTGTAGTCACTGCACTAGAAAACCTGTAGGTATCGCAGGAGCTACATACATAATGATTACATATTATCCGTGTGGAACAAATATGCAGAAGAATATATAAAAGGAATAAAATGTAGAAAATGTGTAAGTATGCCTTCAGCTATCTGGTTCCCCTATTAGTATTGCTTAGTTTGGGGCTAAATGGCGCCGTGTGCAAATATCCTCCAAGGTGACGATATTCCGTTCCAGAATATGACATAGTAGAACCGAAGTTCTGCCTGCTGTACGTGCAGAACCTCCGCAGCGGCTGCCCACGCACCTGCCCGGAGGACCTGGAGCCAGTGTGTGCGCTGGATATGGCAACCAACCCGCTGCTGTTCAAGAACTCCTGTGTCCTGGAAATGGCCAACTGCAAGAGTGCGGTCGAGAGTGAGTACTTTAGGGAGTGTTTGAGTGTTTGAGTGTTTTACGTTTTTGTATGTTTCTCAACAGATAACTCCGTCATTTAGAAACCGATTTCAAAAATTATTTTTATATTTAAAATGATAAAGGAGATTGATCCCATAGAATTTCATTAAAGTTGACATTTTTAAGTCGGTTGTTCCTGTCGATTCAGTTTTTTTTTATGTTTACCTTCAGATTGGACTCGTAGAAATTGTATCAATATCGCGTGTATTAGTTTGGTTTTTAGAAGTCAGCAGTTACAAGTCAGTAAAAAATGTAAGCTCAATAGATTTTTTTGATTTTTTTTTTTTTTTCAGAATTTGAAGAAGTAAACATGAGCGTATGCGACTACCATTGGCGCGATCCGTACCTGTACCACAGATTATCGAATAGATCCATTAAATCGAAACCTTAAAAACTCTTCGCGACCTAACATAATGCTACATAATTAAAAACGCAAATAGAATATCTACAACGCATTTTATTTAACATACCAAACCTATGACAACTTTTTATGGTGGATATTCCGAAAACTAACGAAATGCTTTACATACATACAATCACGCCTATTTTCCCTTGCGGCGTAGACAGAGCGTCAAAAACCATTAGGCCGTTTATCGCCCCATTTGACCTTGGTTAGAGGGTTACATGGAAGGGAGAGGGTGTTAGATGGTTATAGGGATACTAAGGTATGTAATATTGGCTTGGAGTGATAGGGGGTCAGCCAATCACCTACATAAATGCCAATTTCCCTCCACTCCCTTAACTGACTTTTACAGTATGCCCGGGAAGAGAAGCAGCTTTAGATCCACTTTTATTGTGCGTACCGCCTAAATGTGGAATAAGTATATAAATATATATTGATTGTAATCTGGGTGTTTTCAAATCGCGAGTGATCAGGTCCTAGGCAAGTGCGCTGCATCGTAGATCGCAACAGTCACTTAACTAGACCGTGTCAAGACACGCTTATGGTAGGGTTCCGTAACTAATGCCGTAATTTAAAAGAAAACCAATTAGTTGGTGAGTATTTTTTATCGACTTCAAAAAAAGGAATTATCAATTTAATATGTATCTATGTATGTAATATTGTTAGAATAGTGTAATTTTCGCGATCTCACGCAAATACACGCGAATCCAAAAACAACACTCTTTTTGAGCAATCGTGTAAAATTAGTGCTTCACAAACCTCTGTTTTAAAACGCAACTGTGTAATTTCTCAGATTTGTATATAAACGGTTGATAAAATTTAATCAACTATATCGCATATTACTTGTAGTACGTAAGGGAGATGTAGGGTTTTCTCAAGAGTTCTCTATAACAGAATGGAAATAATTTCTATTTCTATAATTTGGTTAACTGGTAAGTGTTACAATTTCATTTAAAAAAATATTTTCGGTGCATTGACGACCTATCTAATCCGCTGGATAGTTATGTGTCCCACAAACACGGACCTGATGGAGGCCAATAGCCCAGTCGTGGGCACAAGACTCTCAGAGAAGGACATCCACTAATAACATTTTTTTGTTATAAAAAGGTGCAGCAAAAAGTTTGATGGCTCGCCTGATGGTAAGCGATAACCGTCGCCTATGGACAACTGCAACATCAGTGACTTCACTGGTGCTTTGCTAGCCCGGAAAAGTGCTAAAAATATTAATTATTAAATAAATATTTTGGCTAACAATATTGGTTCACCAATATTGGATCATCAGTATAAAGTTTACCATTTAGTCCTTAATTAAAATTTTTAAAATTTTTAATTTAAATTTATATTTGGTCCATCAATTCGGTTGTATTTTTTTTGTTTGATAAATGATTTTTTTATTTATTTAAAAGGAAATACTTTCAGACAGGTCCTACAAAAATGTCATCAAAATCGGTTCAATAATAACTGTAATAAAAATGTCCCGACACGCGCTTGGCCACTTATTTAAACTATTATAATTATGTAGTATAATTAGATCCAATACATGTACAATTGTTTTTTTCCCCGTTAGCTATTATAGAAAGCTCAAATCAATTTCAAAACGAAGATGTTACCTTGTCTCAGAGCGAACGGGTCGCTCTTCTCAAACATGAAATAATGTCAAAAATAAGTGAAAAAACTGGACGTCAGGAGGAACCCTTCGGTATAGATAGCTTTGAAAAAATTGAATACGAAAACACAGAAAATCTGCCCATAACACCTATCAACGAAAACGACGAACGAAAAAAAGATGGTAAATTCCGTTTGAGACAGCTGAAAACAACCACGGAGAAACTGTGGACGCTGTCACAGCCAACGACGATGGCAAAGGCAAAGAAGGCCAGAGCGAGAACTGCAAGAGTGACAGAGAAAGTAGCCGCCGATGAATTTGAGTCATCATCTGAAGAAGAGAAAAAAGTAAAACTGAGAGGCATCAAAAAAATATTAAACAATCCGAAACCGAAACTTCGTGAACATACATTTCAGGCTATGGATAATCAAGAACTAAATAATATATTTTATAGAAGAGTGTATGACGGGAATATAAAGATACACTGCTCTAAAGAAACTATACATTGTACAGACTTGTTGACTCCGGTGCTATCCGGGCAGAAAATAAATATCACTCATAGGGTAATCATGACCTATAAAAATCCAGATGTTATGAGGTGAGTGAAAACTTCGGTATAAATAATCCTTATAATAAGGTTATGCCTTTTTAGGGTTCCGTAGTAACTACGAGGAACCCTTATAAATTCATAATTAAAATAAAATGATAATTCATTATTTCTTATTTGGTTTTTTGGCAATATTTTTTGGAAATTGTAACTTTTTTTAAATAAAGAAATAAATAATCATGTCCGTCTGTCTGTCCATAAGTCACAGCCAGAAACTTGTAGCGCTCGTGGCGTAGCTTGACTAGATGTTCCCGAAATATCACTAATGTTAAACAACGGACGGACCGGTCAGTCTTTGGATGGGTGACCGTGAGTGGCATTTCTTTCTGAGCGCTACCGTGGGTCGGATGACACGTTAAATTGTAGGTCTCGGTTGTTCAGCAATCGTCAAGCCAAGTCAGAGGCCTTTCGGTGGCTTAATAACTCTGACAATAGGGCTGGCCACTCAGTCTATACGAACTTACTTTTTAGCCAAAAACTATAAGCACTACATAAACGATATTTGGCAGGTCGATTATTTTCTGTAAACCGTTACGAAATGCTGTTGTAAAATGTAAAAAATATATACGCGTCGACTTGAGAACCTCCTCCGTTTTTTAGTTGGTTAAAAAGTGAAATAGCGAGGCTCTCCGTACACACTCTTCTGAGATGTGATTTGTGTGAGATATAGCCAATCAAAGGTGAAAAAAAATTGTACTACGAGTATGTTTCTAAACTATTAAACTTAGTAAATAATTATTTACTAAGTCAGTCAAGACAAACTGTCCCACTGCTGGGAACGGGCCATCTTCTCATTGTGAGAAGGGCTAGGCCATAGTCTGCCACGCTGGCCAAGTGCGGGTTGGCAGACTTCACACATCTTCAAGATCATTGAGAACTCTCAGACATGTAGGTTTCCTCACGTTTTTTTTTTTTTTTTTTTTTTTTTGTTATTTTATATATAACTAACTGCAATCGGCAGAGCCATTAGATAAATATATTAATATTAGTATTATTTTATATTTGTGTGTAAATAATATTTTTTAATTACCTAAGTTTTGATGCACGCCTACATCCTGTCTTTCACTATGAGGATGACTGTCAGAAAATGCTACATTAGCATTAAGTCCTCCTATTGTATAAACAAATATTATACAGTTTGTTAATATGTCACACCGTCGCTTAGCATCAGGCGAGTTGGTGGTCAATCTTAGATATATCTTGTATAAAAAAAAAGTACTCGTGTGCAATATTGTTAAATAAATAAATATATTAAACGGTACCTACCAAAGACTGTTTTATTTTGCAAATACTCTCCAAGTAATTTTCTTTTAAATTGACTTAAAAAAAGGAGGGGAGTTCGTTTGTATTTTTTTTACGTTACCGCATAACTCAGTCATTGTTTGACTATAAAATAGATTGTAATATTAGCTACGGAACCCTACCATATGCGAATATGTACACTCAACAATATATCAGGCCGTACGTATATTTATATACATTGTGCGTATAAAAGTGAAGCTAACGACAAATTAAAATAAAGTATTGATTTGAAGATTACTGCAGCTATTGAACGAGGACAGTACAGGCATGTCGAAGGACGAGATCTTCCAGAACCTGTACCAGATCAGCAACGTACAGATCAGGCTGTTCCAGTGGGACACTGCCTCTTTGAAAATGCTATTCAATGTTATCGCTAAAGGTAAGTTTAAAAACATCTCAATTTAGATCCTGCCACAGAAGATACTAATAGTATTACATACAGAACGAAAGTTGAAGACACTGATAAAAATATCACAATTTTAATCAAGTCAAAATTAAGCAATATTCAACATATTTTGTCAACTTCTCGCTGGCGTGTTAGCACGCTTGCGGAAAGAACACAGAGAATTTGAAACGTTGATCAAAGTAACGTTTTTTTTAAAGCCCGTTGATTACTAAAAGATAAAAATAGCAAAAATAGAGATACTAAGCAAGATAAAAACGGGCACGAGCCAACTTTGCATCTAATTTGCACCGCTAAAAGAGTTGAGGGCAACTTTTCTGTGGTGGCCTCCCCGCCCCTAGCCAATCTCGAGTTCATCATCCGCTCCCAGCGCTCGCCTTGTCGATTGTCGGAGTTTGCGGCGCGATTGCCAGCCGAGATAAACGTTGCGGCCACAAGCGTTCGAATTCCAACCGACGCGACGCCGACGTCACAAGCGAGCGGCAATTACACGATATATCGTAAATGTATACGTGTGTGTGCTATATATACGTACATACATACGTCAACTTGCGTATGTGTTGAGTGACGGACTAGCACGCCGTTGTATGGAATAGGAGAAAACTCAAATATGAAATATAACTAACTCTCGATAAAATCATCTTTCATACAAAAAACTTGATCAAAATCAGTCCATCCGTGTCAGAGCTTCGATGCCACAGATATACTACACGTTAAATTTATAACTTACTTTTGGATCAGGGTTTAAATTGGTTTTCGATCATTCCCAATATTTTTTAATTACCTAGATACCTTTGATATTGTATCAACGGGATGTAGAGTTAGTTCTCAAAAACGTCCGAGCTCAATGAGGTCTAAATACACGATTAAAATAATTTCGATTTTCAAAATAATTCGAAGCAGCAAAATAGACGTCTCTAGACTTCGCAATCTATATTAGGCTTTAGCGCGGCGACATAGTCTACTATAATCTTCAAGTTCGTTATTATTGGTATATTGTTGACCGATACTAATATCAGTATCGGCAAACCCATTGGTGAATTTTGTTTTAGACTTTACGTCCACGTGATGGAAAGTCATTTTAAGATATCCAGTGATCATGGGCGTACCCAGCTTCTGGTTTAGGGGGGCAGCTGCCCCTCCCCCCTGCCCCCCCCCCCTGGGTACGCCCATGCCAGTGATAATGATATGATAAGATATCCAGCGACATGATGGGGTGAATGAGAAAAAGTGTCCTGTTCATCCATCCGCCATCTCTGTTTCCTGATACCTACAATCTTGGAATTTTCAAGGCTAGAGTGAATAGATATCTTCTAGTTCGACGAGACGGCCACACCGTCGCTTAACATCAGGCGAGTCGGTGGTCAATCGTAGATCTATCATGCATAAAAAGTATTCCTTTCTACTATACGTGCAGGAAGGTGCACAAAATAAAAAAAAATCTAGATTTTATTATATCACTTTCACGGCTTTATTAATGTATTCTATATTTATCTATGTATTTATGTTATTTATGTTATCTATGTATTTATGTTTTTTTTTTTTCTTTATTTATGTATTTATGTGTATTGTGTATTAATGTATACTTACTATAATAGATGCCAGTATATTTATTTTGTATACAAGAAAAACGATCTTAAATAACAATTGCATCTGGATACGTACTCGTATTATTCCAATATAATTATTCAGTAAGAAAAAAATCGTACTTAGATATTTATCGTTTTCTTGTATTTTTTCAGATGGTAAGTGTTTCTTTTTTATTTAATAGTTTACAAAAACCAAAAGCAACTTTGTTTTAGCCAACAAAGTGAAAAAATGTTCTGGAAAGTACATACATGTATTACTGTTTTGACGTGACAACGTCTAATAAATCGATGAACGCCGGCTGCACGCACGAAAAAGTATGTCTCATTGTCCCGTTACATCATCATCATTTCATTAATGTTTTGTTATGAGGTTGTCGTAGTATGAATTCGTTAAAATTGTTCAATTTCAATAACTGTTATAGGTTTGTAAAGGCCACTCCACACTCGCAACCGAATCGTGCACGAAACCGCGAACCACCCGCGAAACATGAGTGCGGATCCGATTCGCGGCTTCGCGTCGCGTTCGCGCTGCGTTCCAGTAAATTGAGGGGTTTTTGTCCCGCTTCAAAGGGTTCGCTAGCGTGAAATGCGACGCGAACACGACAAGTACCTATCCAACATTCGCAGACGCCTCAGTCGCTCAGTAGAAAGTGTCCATACAAACTGTCCATACTCGTCAAACTAATACTGTGAACCAGGCGCGAACCTCTGTGAATGTGGACTGCTGCCAGTTTTGCTGTGAATCGCGCCGTGTTTCCCGCTGCGATTTCACGCCGTCATGCGGGTGCCACTGTATGGAGAGCGTTAAAAAAAAAACCATAGCGTGTCGTTGATGATTTGGAATAGCTTAATCGTGGTGAGCCCTTAATGTTAGGTGAGATGTGGTCATGTCATGGCATTAGCCTGTTAATAAATAATGGGTGTTAATTATCTTGTACCGTTTGTCGTCACCTCAGCAGGTATAAAGCGGCACTCCTGGAGGACTCTCAAGAGCGGCATAAAGCGGCTTCTTTACGGCTGGCACATGGACTTCACCAATATCACTAACCTGATGCTGCAGGCGAGGATCTTCCGCCCACCCTGTATAGCGTCCGACTTGGGAGGTAACTACTGAATTCTGTATAACTTCCGAACACCCTGTATAGCGTCCGGCTTGGGAGGTAACTACTGAATTCTGTATAACTTTCGCCCACCCTGTATAGCGTCCGACTTGGGAGGTAACTAATGAATTCTGTATAACTTTCGTGAACCGTTAAATTGAGCATTTCATGAAATAGTCAATTGTTTCGTAAAATGGTCACGTTTCATGGAATACATACGCATTGAAACGGCTTAAGAGTTGCTTATGAGTCCGTAGTCCGACCATCGTCCGTCTCGCTCGCGCTTACCCATATTTCTGAAGATATAAAATGATCGAATGAACTTATAAAAAAGTCGTTTGTAAGACTAGACTAAACAAAATCACAAATATTCGTCAAAAAATTTAAATTTAATCCAAGTTAATTTTCATACATAAAAATCATTTTTTCGTTAATATTATTTTTAAATTATTTTTATGTATGAAAATTTATATTTTATCATCATCATCATCACTGTTTTCATCACTCTTGGGTGACACCGCGGAGCGCAGCTAATTTATAATACTTACTTCCTTGTACGCCGAGGCAGATATTTTAGATATCACTCCATGTGTCAATCTCATCATCGTCATCACCTCAACCAAAAGAAGGCCACTGCAGGACATAGGCCTCCCCCATGGATTTCCAAAAAAAACGAATGAAAGCGGCATGCATCTAACGTCTTCCCGCCACTTGTCCATCTCGTGTCTGGTCTTCCCACGCTGCGCTTGTCGGTGCGAAGTCTCCATTCGAGAACTTTCGGCCCCATCCGCTGTCAGTTCTACGTGCTATGTGCCTTGCCCACTGCCACTTCAACTTGTTAATCCACTGTGCTATGTCGGTGACTTTCGTATGTCTACGGATTTCATTTCTGATTCAATCTCTCAGAGACACTCCGAGCATAGCCCTCTCCACAGGTCGTTGCGATGCAGATGTATGATAGATGTGTCAATCTATTTACAGATTAATATAAATCACAGATCGTCGTTTGCTTTATTGATTTCACTAAGTATTTTTGGTTGGCTTGAGAATTTTTTTACAATAAAATATGACACAATCTTAACTGATATAAAATAGTGATATGGTTGTAGATATAGCAACTACATATATTATTTAGTTTTATTAAAACCGACGGCTAACGATAAGTTAAATTGTGAGCGATTTGATTTTAATTGTTAACAGGATCTACTAAATCATCCGGAGCCCCGCGCTACACTACGAAAGCTAAACCAAAGTGCTCTGATATGACAGAAGAAATGAGCGGTTCCTGCGAGTTATAGCTTGAATTAGAGTGAACTACGAGTTAACATGAACGCACGATGATGCTGTTTGGTGAATAACTTAAAATAAAATATGTTATTCGTAGCAGTATTTCATTTAAAAATATCGAATTAAATCTAAATCCTAACTAAACAAAAACCCCAAGCTCACTCGAATAAGGGCAAAATGAAAACCAGTGCAGTAGGAATATTACACATACCCCTAGCTCACTCGAATAAGGGCAAAATGAAAACCAGTGCAGTAGGAATATTACACATACCCCTAGCTCACTCGAATAAGGGCAAAATGAAAACCAGTGCAGTAGGAATATTAAATAGGTATTTAGGTATTAATATTAATTGGTAGAGGTGTCAAGTGACCAGAATGCTGGCTCCTACTTTGCTCAAAAAGTAAGCATTGCCATCCAACGTGGCAATGCTGCCAGTATTCTTGCCACTTTTCCCACTACCAGTGGACTTTTTGAGTAAGTTTTTATTTTATTTGTTTTCTGTATATATATATTTATAAATTGTTTTTTTAATAGTCTTAATGTGTAGGGAATAATGAATTGGAAGTTTTACTTGTATATGTGAGATTAAAAAATAAATAGTATTAAATGTATATATTAATTAAGTTAGGTATTCCTACGGCATAAAGCTGATTTTACTCCTTTTGCCTAAATAGTTAATAATGTGTATATGACTCATATTTAATTTGTATTTTTTTGTTTAAACATACTTAAGAGAGGAAATAAAATATAATAGTTAAAAAAACACGCTCAATCTTATCAAATTATTGTATTGTCATCGGTCCTCGATACGTCTACAAAGTTTGAATGAAATCTGACCGTTTGAAGTGGTTGACCCACTTCAAACGGTCAGATTTCATGGACAGATTTCAGATTTCATAGAATTATGTTCAAAGTTTCCGTTACATACTAACATACGTATGAAGCTAATAAAAGCGTGTTAAAAAGTATTTATACAGTCGAATATACTCGTAGAACTCTTCCTTGTGTGAAGTCGATTAAAAACAAGAAGCAATTCTTCAAATACTTGTAGGTTAATATGAGTAGGCACTTTGAACAAGATGACTTATGCTTTATTGCAACAGCGCTACCCGTTAATCTTTAGGTCTAGCGCTCTTTCGCCTGGTTACTGGTACATATTCTATCTCGATACGATATTTGCGTATGCACTTTATTTAATGAAACTAAAAAAAAACTGAAACAACCGACTTGAAAATGCGCATTTTTATTTTACAAATCAAACTACTACTACTTGATGAAATTTCTACGGTAATCTGAAACTATATCAAAATTAGTAAAGTAATTAAAGAATTTTTAAACCGGTATATAAATGAAGGAGTTAAGCGATGACAAACAAAAACAACTTAACTGAGAACCATCTTTTTGAAGTCGGTTAACAAATACGTAGGTACACAACTGAAATAAACTCTCGATTAATTATTAACTATTTAATCATACGTTTCCTTGCAGAGTACGCACTGAATTGGCCGCTATAAATCTTATCGCGATTTTTCTTTTCTTCCTTTAGACGAATCATTTTTCCCTCTCTCATGGTGTATTTTCTGGGAATCTCCGTATATCTCATTAAATTGTAAACAGATAATGGTTCGAAACCCCTCTGCGTGTGGATGTACTGGCTAACAGGCGCAGATGGATCTACACTTAATGGTATTTTTAAAACTATCGGCACAGATGCCGAAGAAACATAAATGAAAAGCAATATGACGCATAAAGTCGCCATTTTGGAATGAATATAATTCACTAAAATTGTTATTTTTACAGTGTTTTTATGACTGATTTTACAGTTTGTTTAACAATAATATGAAAAAGAATTGGTGTTTCATTTTAATCCGTTATGCTTTGAAACAGAATTCTAACTATGACTTTTATTTTTGGGGTGTATTTTCAAATTCGTAATTTTGTTAAAATCCTTCGCTAATTAGCAAATATACCTATGCGTAGGTGCAGTCGGTAAATGAAACAGGGAAAAATCAAATAATAGGTACTCATCAAGTCAAATACTTCTATATTTTAACCTTTTTATTAATCAAGGCCGGTGGGTTACCTATGTCTTTTATTCGTTCTGGTTCGCGATCTTTCTCCGGAATGGGTTCGTTAAAGTTATATTTTTCGCCAATGGCAGGTAGTTTAGCGAAATAACTTGGACTACTTATTTTGATGTGCGTTCTTGTAGGAAACATCGTCCGTAAGAGTTTTTTCGTAGATTTCATATTATCGACTGCCTTCATTTTCTTAGTAGAATCATCATAATTTTCAACATTAGGGTCTTTATACCACATGCTAGCAGTTTTTGCTCTGATAAATTCAGGTTGTGGTGTCATTAAAGGTGAAGGTGGTGTGATTACTTCGCTTTTGTGCTTTTCTGACGTATTTTGCGGTTCGGTAAAAGGTTTAGGTCTAATATGTTGTAATTTTAATATCGTGTTTTCAGATGGTAATTTACTTTGAAGTTGCATAGGTCTGATAGGCTTCAGAGAGTTACGTTCACCGCTATCAAACAAATTGTCCCGTTTTGGAGTTACGTAGTCTTCATAGCTGTCATTGGATGGTTTTAGCATGTCTATTTCTTTGAAGATATTATTATTGGGACCTGCCGACTCGTTAGGTGTATCTTTTGCGTTGTCGTCGTAATACTCAGGCGTTTCTTGTAAATTTGGTTCCATATCTTGTTTTACGTTAATTTCTTGTTTAATATGGACATTACTTTGAACTGGTAATGGTAGCCGTTGTGGTGGACTTTGTGGTGGTGGTCGTTGTAGTAATGGTCGTTGTGGTGATGGTCGTTGTGGAGGTGGTCGTTGTGGTACTGGTTCATTGTCTTCATAATATTCTGGAGCACTTGGATTATTTTTATTTGGCGTTACGCTGTATTTTGTTTGTTTTTGAATTATATTACCATATTCATCAAAATTTTTAACTGCTGGTTCTTTCTCGGCGCCACCTCTTATAATATCTTTAAGAGTTGATATATGGCTTAGTTGTTGTTTTTCGGGTACTAGATTATAATCCATATTTTCGTTAGCGTTTTCTTGAACATAGTAATCAAATTCAACATTACCTGGATTACCTCCAGTGTAATCTGCTGTTTCATTTTGACCTTCTGCGTTATATTCAATATTTACTCCTTCATAATCTTGCACAACCTCGTATTCATTTGGTCCATTAGTGAAGCCGTTACTCACAGGTGTTTTCTTAACTTCAGTGTGTTTTGTATTCTTGTTGAAATCTCCATTCATATTCTCATCTTTGTAGTAATAATCTTCTATTTTACCTATTTCCACTTTAGCTGTGGTCATTTTATCTTTTCCTACAATTGCACTGGCTAGATTTTTTGCTTCATTTTTCACACTTGGCGTAATATAGTATTCGTTTACAAGTTTGTCTTTGACTCTCTTTACTAATTCGTCCAAGTCAATGTTTTCATTCTGTAACACGTACTTTGTATTTGAAGATCTTCCTGGTTCTTTTGGTAAAGGGGTTTCCATTTTAAAAAAGGAGTCCGAATAGTTGCTGTCTTCACTACTGTCATCATTATTGTCACCTTGGCTGCTTTCATCATTGCCTTTGATTCCGCCATCTTGTTGATAGTTCATGTTGTTTCCTTGGCCAGCCATAGTGGCTAGTTGCTGCGCTAGTTGTCCAGGGATTATTTTGTTCGCTAGGCTTCTGAAATCATCGATGTTAGCTGCGAAAAGCACATAGCTGTTGGCCCATCCGACTGATAGAATGAGATACCCTGCAATGTAAGAGATCGTTAGACTACTGGCTGTCACTGATCTGATTAGCTCCTAAACAAACAAAATTTTACGGTAATGTATAGCAATAATGGAGCTAATAACATTGTTAGCAACATTAGCTTGACTATACAAATATATGCATGACTGTGTATGACAATACCGATATATGGGCATATGATTATGTGGATGTTTATGTCTGTATACGATACAAACGATTCACACAACTGAAGTGAAAATATATGCCTTATTGTTTCAGTAATCTTACCGAAATGTACACAGTTTCTTGATTAAAATGTATTCAAAGTGTAATGGAACAACTATATACTATATATATATACTAGTTGTGCCTCGCGGTGTCGCCCGCATAGTGATAAGAAATGATGTTGATAGTGAAGGTCTCCAGGTTTCAAATTCCATAACCATCGGTTCAGCCATTTATCGTGAAAAGGTAACAAACAAATAGAGAGACAGTTAGTTTCGCTTGTTTCACATTTGTTAGGAATTATTCATTCTTTTCAGTTTATTGTATACAAATAAACATTTTTTTTTAGTTCTTAGTTTTTTAGTTACCGGCAACCTAGTCGGGAGACCGTCTGACTTGCGATCCGCAGGTCCTGGGTTCGAATCCCGCGGCACGCACCTCTATGTCTTTTCGGAGTTATGTGCGTATTGTTGATTGCCGCCAACTTCAAAACGGTGAAGGAAAACATCGCGAGGAAACGTACATGTCTGATATTTCTCAATGATCTTGAAGATGTGTGAAGTCTGCCAACCCGCACTTGGCCCGCGTGGTAGACTATGGCCTTACCCTTCTCATAATGAGAAGATAGCCCACGCCCAGCAGTGAGACAGTTTGTACAAACAGGGCTGATAAAAAAAACATTTTTTTAATTAAATTTTATACATATCCGTAAAAGTTATTCCGATTATCAGTTTTTATATAATAAGTATATAATTTATTTAATTCACATATTCGCATAATAATATGTGCTAATTTTAATAAATAAAAAAATAAATAATTAAAAAATCGCCACTCACAAAATTGACTTTACCTATAATTTACATACAACATAAATATACCTAGTTACATACCCGATAATGTAAAAAACAGTTTCGAAATCATTTCATCAAAGAACTGGTGGAGTTTATATCATGTTTTTCAATACAGTTTTACGACTGTTTGCTCCATATAATCTAGTTTTCATAGCTCTTTGGAGAACGATCAAATTTTGGTCACATATTTGATAGCCTCAATAATTTTAGGTTTGTAAATGTTTGCACGAGTGAACTAGACCGACGTAATACTTTTTTACCGACTTCAAAAAGGAGGCTAACAGTTCGGTTGTATTTTTGAAGTGAAAACTTCTTTAGCGGCGTTGGGCATTTTTGGGATGGGTAAAAAAAAATTAAACTCGCGTCAGGTGTCAAGTGACCTGATCGAAAATTCGTAGTCCTAAGACGGTGCAGGGCGCTTGCGCGAGTGTGTGTTAGTTCCAGACCAACGTATTAGATGGCGCTGTATAGTCTAGTTCCAGACCAACGTACTAGATGGCGCTTATGCTATTTTTTTTTTTAGTTTTCACATCTGCCGGCACTCCCGGAGTGCAATCCGTTGTTTTTTTTTATTTTATTTTTTTTGTTACCGCATAACTCCGTCATTTATAAACCGGTTTCAAAAAATATTTTATTTGAAAAGATATATATCTTTTCAAATAACTATTTCAGACTGATCCCATATTTTTTAATCAAAATCGGCTTAGTAGTTTGGTTTTTAAAATAAAATTGGTCAGTGTGAAGTCGGTTTTTAGTTATCGTGTCAGTCAGTGTTTAAAGCATGTTAAATAATTATATTTGAAACTACAATAATGCAACCAACTTTAAGCAAGGAGGAAAATATATCAATTCAGTTGTAATTTTTTGTTTGTTACCTCATAATTCCGTCATCTAGCCGATTTAGTTAAAGAATGATGTAGACGCCTGTTAAAGGTATGCATATCAGAACCTATATTAGAGAGGTCCTATGTAATAGGGCGAATTCTGTGATTAGAGATTACCTACTAGGTCAATGTAATATGTATACTGTTGGTGTTTCTAAAATAAATAAATAGATTTAGGTTTTTTTATATTATCAAAGGATAGATATGCTTTCAGATTATTCCAATAAATATTTCTTATTCTTAAACGATATGAACTGTAAATGCCTTCTGCTTCTTTCTTTTTATATTTATATATGCATTTATAAAGTGAAGAGCTAAAATATAAGCCTGGGCATTTATGGTCCCAAACATAATAGTTTTTGCTTTTGTCGAGAACGCTGAGTCTTATAGATTAAATTGAAAATGAAAGTATTGTTTTTGCTTTCGTCGTGAAAAAATAATGGTGTTGCTATTCTAACCAATTGTAACTATATTCAGTCGTAATACAAACTTGCAGGCGACAATACATATTTTATTTATCGTCCCAAACAAAATCGCAAAGTAAACCTTAACTACAGCACCAAATAATAAATATAATAATCCCAAAAATAATCTCCACAAGCCATTAACATTATATTTTTTAGAGTATAGGTACTATATTTTAGTACAATAAAAAATAATACTAATATTGGTACTACTTAATTAAAAAGGGTACGAAAAATGCATGTTAGGTCATAACATTAATATTTATTCATAATTATCACATTAACCATAGACTAGAATACAATGTAAAAGTTATTTCATCCAAAATAGTTCCATCACAAAGTCATAGTTGTTGTAAAAACAGTATGTTAGTGTTAATGTTTAAAATTTTTCGTTTTGTTTACGCTCCTGCCAACTCGGATAGTTATCTGAAGAAAAAAAAAATAACAAATACAAATAAAACAATCTGTCAATGTGGGTATCAATTGTCTCCGTGTCAAACTTTGTACTTAGATTTTATCGAAGGTTCTCGATTTTTTTAGATTGACTTTTAGTCTGTGTGTCAAAGTTACCCAAGGTGATAGTATAATAATCAGATTTTTACTGTATAATATTAAAACAAATGAATGAGCGAGGTGAGGTCTCAGTTTACATTACTGTAAAGAAAATTTTACTCTAACGAGAGCTGTGAAGCCGGTCGAATAATAGAAATAGAAGGTAATTTTCGATTTTACTTATTTCTAAGTATTAAGGTTAGTTAGAAAATAAAAATAATCAGTGTAAGGGCCTATTCTCCCTATAAATAAGGAGAATATGTTGTTCTCCCCAGTGTGATACTCACCGTAAACGAGCTCCCTGCCGAGTCGTGGAGAGTAGTACCGAGTGCGGACCCCGCGCTCCTCTCTGTAACCAACGGGAAACGTCAGGCAAGAAGATCTTAACGCGACACGCTGAAAACACGGGAGAGAAAAGGAGAAATAGTCGCTCCCGAATAATATATGATAACGATATAGGTCCTACATGAGACAACATGTAGAGAAAGAGGTACAAGAAGATATAGTCCGTAATTCAATAAGGAAGAAGGGCGTACTAATAAGACAATCTGAAAAAAGACGGTATAATTATAATTTTTATAAACTGCTAAGTGCGTGTCGAATCACGAGCAATGTAAGGTTCCGTCACACATAATTAATACACATCATAATTTAAGTGAACTTAAAATGGAGATGACTTACTTAAAATGGTTTAAATGAAATTTGCACGAAATTTTCATTTTTTATTTCTTTTGTCGTCATCATCATCATCGTCTCAGCCACATGAAGTTCACACTGGATGTAGGCCTCAAGCGTCTTCCTGCGACTTTTATTAGGTCGTGGATTTCGAATGTTAACGGTATAAAATGTTGGTGTTTATTTGTTAAGTGTTCAAGTAAGAGTGTGAGCATGGGCAAGTGAAATAAAACCACTGAGTTTTATCTAAATAAAGCGGTGAAATGTATATTCACGTTGTCACTCCACAGAAGCTTCCTGTAAAGTCACCACCACTTTACTGAAAGTTGACGAGCACTTAACCATGACTTTTTTTACTTGACTTTGACTATGACTCAATTGACGAAAATAAGAGAATAGAAGAAAAAAAGAGGATTTGTATCAAATAGTCGTTAAACCTTTTAAAACAACGTGTGTGTACTCACATGTGTTGGGATGAGGCGTCGTTGACGAGTCGTCTTCCGAGGCGCGGCGTGAACGACTTCGGGCAGCCCTTCGTGCAATCGCTCTCGTTGTCGACGCTGCGGCCCAACTTTGGTATGAAAATTACTTTCTTCGTCTCTATAATAACAATACAGTATTGTACTTTACACAATTAATAGAACACATAATGCTTAATTTAAAAAAAACAGCTGTGCAAGAAGGATGGTAATATTTTTCGGGCGTATGTATGATATTCATATTCATATTCGTTTATTGAGATAAAAACGGAAAAAGACCAATTACAATTATCTCACGATATTCAAAAATTATTCTTAAACAATTCATGTCTTAGCATTACGAAATATTCATTATACAATATCATTTAAAATGTCATTATAAAAATGTTTTTTTGACATTTTTACATGTCAATGTCAATACAAAAGCATGTCAATACAAAAAAGATATATTAAACAAAGTAAAATATACCGTTCGGGTAAGTACTCATAGTACCAAGTCGATAAACTGAGAGGTTACCGTCAAAATCCAATGAATCGTCAGGCTTTTTACACCTGTCCCATTGATCCATTAAATTTTCACAGTAAGTCAAGGAGGTACTTAAAATAGTCTTCCAGTTATCATAAAAAATGTTACAATCAGGGTTAGCAGCAAGGGGTGCGTTTAAGTGATGATTTATATGATGATGAGTTTATGATTGTATGTGGCTGTGTATGTTTATATATTACCACCTACAGCTTAAATAGCTTGATGAGGAAGGTACTTGGACTTCCAAAAAGGAGGAGGTTCTCAATTCGACCGCATGTTTTTTTTTTGTATGTTTGTTCAGAGATTACTTTCCAATTATGAATTTGTGTTGATAATTCGTCATACTTCAGAGGTGGTCCCATATAATTTTTTTTAAACCAGTTCAGTACTTTGGGTTCTATAAGAAAATACCTGGAAAAATATGCCATCCAACTAAACGAATTGCGTATATTAAAGTCAGATTTTTTTCACTATTTAAACTTTAATTATTTATTTCCCGATTCAGTAATTTGATATGCTTAAAATCTTGTGGTGAAAACTCAAGTCTCACAAAAACAAACAGTAGAGGCGTATGCCTGTCAGTAAATGTGTTGGCTGACAAGAATAAAAGTTTACAAACTTTTGTTGTCGGGCTCGCTCCGTTCGAGCAGTGAGACGGGCAGTTGGTTGTAGTAGTACTGCATGGCATCTGCCGCTTCCATCATCCGAAGATACAGGTCCCTGCGAGAAAACAAACATTCATTTACTTGCTTGCTTGTATTGTCAATACACCTCGATCACTAACATGGGGAGTTTTAGACAACTTAAACCAACTTAGAGTCTTTTAGAGTCCGATTAGATAAGTACCATGCCTTTGCTGTTATTTAAGCCTCCGAGTATAATTTACCGATTTAATAAAACAGAGTAGATTGCTAACACACAATGCTTGGTCTAACAATGTCTCCGACATGTACCAGAGGAAGTATAGACAGAACAACCAAAAAAAAACTCCGAGTATGCAAACATTATTGTATTCCTGATTGAAGCGCAATGTTTTCAGCTTTTATGGGCATAACGACATGTAATATCTAAAATTAGAGATAATCTAATATAGAGCACGCTGTATGTCGTAGTAAACAAATCTAGCTACATGGTAGCACGAGACGGGATACTTCGTAGCAGACATGGAACAACGTCGTAGAGTAGAATGGATCCAGCTACACTGTAGCTCAGACCACATATTATTTTGTAGCAGATGCCGTAGTAGACTACGCCGTAGAATGGATTCAACTACGCTGTAGCTCAGACCACATATTATTTTGTAGCAGATGCCGTAGTAGACTACGCCGTAGAATGGATTCAGCTACGCTGTAGCTCAGACCACATATTATTTTGTAGCAGATGCCGTAGTAGACTACGCCGTAGAATGGATTCAGCTACGCTGTAGCTCAGACAAAATATTTCGTAGCATGTGCCGTAGTAGACTACGTTGTAGAATGGTTCAAGCTACGCTGTAGCTCAAACCACATATTTTGTAACAGGTGCAGCAGGCCGTAGAATGGATCCAGCTACCCTGTAATTCAGAACGACCGACTTCAAAACAAGCTATTTTTTTTACAGGGTTGACATAATTTTCTATTTATTTTGTTTTAAAAACCAAAGTGCTTAGTCGGTTTTGATAAAATTTATATGAGACCAGCTTATAAGTAGATATTACGTATGTAACAAACAACAAATAATCTTCAAGTAATTGTGTAATAAACAAATATAAAAATAAAATACAGTCACATGGACCTCCTCCTTTCTGTAAGACGATAAAAAAAGAAAAGTTATCTTAGGTCTATAATTGATTTACTAATATTTCTCACTGAAAAATTAATGATGCCGCATCTTCATAAAGTAAAAGCAAATAGCAACAAGCAGATCAAAACGCTCGCACTTGAGGAATACGACTTGAGAAGAATAAAAAAAACTTAGTATCGGTTTAAGTACAACAAATTTTACTTTATATTATAAAGTCAAATTGACTAAGTAGCAAATAGGTCTAACCGTTAACTGACGGGCCTCGCCAGCTGTTATTATTTGATGTCTATATTTATTTAATTATTTTATCACTGATTGAGTTATATACACAATTCATAAAACTAACCTGTTATCGTCCTCAGACATCTGCAACGAGCGCTTGCCGAGCCGGGGTCCGAACCAAAGCCCCTGCCTGTCGCTGCTCGCCTCGCGTTCGTTCTCCTCCTGAGAACATATTTAAGCGCTCACATTTTTTTTTATGGCAGTAAGGTATTACTTAGTCTACGTTATGTATCAGTGGCCCCCAAACTAGGCAATGCCTGTATCTTGGCGACCCTTTACATTAAAATTAGTTTGAGTTACAAATTTGAAAGACTCGACTTTATTAATTGAATGTATAAGAATTAGTCTATCGATTTGTAAGCCCCATTTTTAAAGTCGGTTAAAAATGTACCTTAACGTCATTTCCAGCGGACAAAACAAAGCTGACTGAGATCAAAACAAACACTGATTTTTCTAAACTTAACATCATTTTGATGTTTTTAGATGTTTTATTTTAGTATTGTTTTCTAAACAACGTGTGTTTGTGTACTGATAGTTAGAAGGTTCTAGCTCCTTTTATATAAGAGAAAAGACGGGGGCAGCATGTAATAAGGGGAGGGTGGGCTAAAACAGACAACGGACACGTGTTGTGGAATCTGGAAGGGAATGTCTATAAATATAGCTCATCTTTTCTCATGATAATATAACTTCATACCTTCATATACCTATACCTACTCCGTACATAGTTAATTTTAAGGCTCACTACTTAATTAAATGATAGAATATAAAATTATATAGAAATACTTCCACAGAGGTAAAATAATTATACAATTTAACTTTTAAAACTACTTAGAGCTAACTTAGCTAGGTAAGCTTAAAATCCTTTAACTATAACAATATTCTTTTAGCATGTAAATAAAAAAATGCTAAATATGACAAAAAATTAGCACAGATAAGATGACACCTGACACTACCAATGACTATTTTCAACAAAACTTCGTCGTCGTAAATGCATAACCCAATATAAAAGCGAAATTTCTCACGAAAAAACGGCTGAAATTATAAATAGTATATCTGAAATGAACATAGAATACTTTTTCTGGATCAATAACGCCTTTTTTGTGTTATAAGTTTCACGTGTATGTGTGTGTCTGACCGTGGCTTCGTAGCACCCGAACGGATGAACCGAATTCATTTATTTTTTTGTAAGATAATTTAGTCGGGAGTGTTCTTAGCTATGTTTCATCAAAATCGCTTCAACTGTTTTTTTTTGTCAGGGTTTTTGATTTTTCTAAACTTGTACTTGTTCTGTGAATAGATACTCAATAATACCCCAATATCCCCTTGTCTTTCAACATTAGCAATAAATTGAAACAAATCTCTCCGGCTTCGACGATTTACGATCTGTCGGTCTGCATGTCACGTCTGTCGATATATTAGTGTAGATTAGGTATTATCTATTTCTATCTATGTTCGTTACTTATTTTATTTATTTTTCGTCCTTTTCGGTGTTACCCAAAATCGTCAACAAATTACGAACACGTAATATCAAGAGGTCCAATGTTTTTAGGTATATACAATGTAGTGCATAGCATATTTCTCACAAAATAATACAAAAAAATAACTACACATTTATATATAACTAACTAGCCCCGCGGTTTCACCCGCGTGGTGATCGATTATGTTGTTATTGTTCAGTGTTTCCGACAGGGACTGTCGACTTTTTCGGCATAAAAAGTATATCAGATCCTTCTACATAGTTTAAGTAGTAATCCTGCCAAATATCCTAAATCTAAAAAAATAATATCTAAATCCATCTAGTAGTTTCGGCGTCCATCGGACACACCGTACAGACAAACAGACAGTCAAAAATGTTGATAATTGCTGTTTTGGATTCTTTATCGATAGTAATGCATCATCCAATCAAATTTTTTCAAAAATATTTAGTAATAATATTAAGTACCTACATATTTTTACCTGTTAGTCTTATTAGATAGACCTTGCTGCTCGACTTGGCCGGGGCCACTGCCGTGCCCCCAGATAAACTCTTGTAAACTAAACGGCTTGACTGATTTTGATGTGTGACGTGTCGGTAGATTTGCCGTTGCTACGTGACTAGCATAGTGGTTACACTCGTTCACCTACAAGAACTACACATTTTTTTTTGTCCTCTACAATCCTGAACATGGGAACGCTGGTAAAATAGTTTCTGTGTGATTTTTACATTAACAAGATCTCAAACAATGAATGTAACATGAGATCGAACTGACGGGTTCAGGAAACGGGCATTACATTATTTTTCTTATTTTTATTCGAAGTGGAGGTCCTGCCCCTTCAGTCCTAAGGTCCCGCTAGGGGTGTATTTTGCATTTCCCCCTACCAGCATTACCCGAGCCATCTCAGTTCCTTGTAATACCGGAGCACATAACTGCTCCAGTGGTGAGAGTGTTTGAGCACATTGTACAGTTCTTACAACTAAAATTAGTAGTAAGTATACAGTACAAGGACCCCGTAGGGGCGCTGCAATGTAGTGAGCCTTAGTTGTTCATCTACAGTATGGTATGGTTGTGGCAACTACAGTATGGTATTTATTCTAGTTAGGACGTTCCGAATCTCTAAAATCAGCGCTTAGAAACAAAAATAACCCACTTTCCCTAATGAAAACTGGCTTTTAATGAAATCCCAAGATGGATGGCAACGACGCAAATATATCTAATTGAAATAGATCGTCTGAGAGTGATTGACACAGAATTGTATTTCTACTTAATTTAGTAAACAGAGGCTGTGTCTTGTTTATGTTGCTCTGTTACATCCTTTGCTAATACCTACTGATCTTATTTTTATTATTCCTCTTTACGCTTGGTCGCTAAGTCACCTGACCTTGCGATATACGATATCGTAGATCGCAATTATCAATCTATCGCAACTATCACAGAATTAAAAAAAAAAACATAGAGGCTTCGCAGTGTTTTTTTAAACAGCTTGGAAAATGACAAATGACTCCTTGCTGATGAGCTTAAACACTGTCTGATTTGGAATCATAAATGGCTCGGTTTTTTATTTAAATATTAAAACATTCAAGTATAGGAATTTTTTTATTTTTAACTTTACTTTTTAACTACGAAGTTCAACGAAATTTGAAAAATACAAAACTTGACTAGCTATTTATAGACAAACATAGTTATATCCACATTAAAAGAAAAACCAAATAGCCGACTGCAGAAGAGCGAGTTTTGCAGTCTATCTTACGATTTTGTTACGCTGTTGGGTGTACGTGTTTGTAACAAAGTATGCGTAAAATCGCTGTAAAAGTTCATAAATGCGCATTCTTTAGAATAATTCTGGAAATCTCATTTATTAGGAAAAAGTTGGAGGTTATCAAGAAGCGTATTTTATTTGTGAGTTTTATATTTATTTATATTTTATATTGTTACAAAAAAAGTAGCCTATGACACTCAGGGAGTATAAATGAATCTAATGACACCTCGTACATCAAAATCTGTCAAACCATTTAGCCTGTATGCGATCATATTAAAACAAAAATACATATACTCAAAAACATAACCCTTCTTCTTACGCAGTCGGGTAAAAAAGTCATCGACATCGGATAATATTTATATGTATATAGCAAACTTTAACGGAAATATTTATATATAGAAAACGGATTGTCTAATTTTGAAGTACTAAGTTTAGTCTGGGATGCTTTATGACGGTAAAAAGATGACCATTTTTTTGGGTGTCCACCACCATCGAGTAACAAGTAGTAAGTACATTCAAAAGTGCCTAACGAGAAGTTCCATAATCAATATGGTTGCCTCACCTAACCCTGCAGTTACTGGCACTTCTAGATAGGCACTTTCCAATGTACTACTTGTTACCCGACAATGTGGTGGACACAAAAAATGTTCACATTAACACATTTGCTAACTGTACAAAAGCCAGGTTTAGCTTTGGCAACCCTGTACATTTAGAGACACCTTAATAATGTGCATCATCCTTTGCTCAGATCTTGTTACCCGATGAGGTTTAGACATACGGCCCGCTCTTAGTCTATCAGTAAATTTCTAATTATTCGTAACATACAACCCTCGTCGCGCAATCTATGACAGGCCTCGTGGCTCAGTGGTATTACGTCTACCTTCTGAGCTGTAAGTCATGGGTTCGATCTCCACCCAGGACAAACATTTTTGCTAAGCATAGATGTTTTTTCTGTCAGGGTGTTTATATGTATATACAAAAAAAGTATGTATTCTATCAGCCATCTGGTTTCCATAGTACAAGCTTTGCTTAGTTTGGGACTAGATGGCGTTGTGTGAAAATGTCCACCAATATATATTATTTTTACCAGCAAATTACTCGTTTTTCATAGAACAGGATAAAACTGTTTTCTAACCCTAAATATTATGCGATTTCCAACAATCTTTTTTAATTCTCTGCGATTAACTTTTTAAAAATTTTCACTTTTAATTTTTGAACTTCGTGACTGTAACAAAATTTGAAGAAAGTAAACCGTAGAGGTATAAACATTTATTTAATCAGATAAAAAAAGAATCATCGAAATCTGTTAATGTTTAGAGGTAGAAAACAGTTTTCTCCTATTTGAATGGGCATCGGATCGCGTGGCAGCACTTCTCTTAAAGGCCATTAACACACGTCTGGCGGGAAATTCAGATATCAAAGTTTTTTGAGCTTGTAAGTCAAGTAACTTGTGATTACAATGTATGCATAATCTAAAGGTTGCGTTTTAACCTCTTGAGCGCACGGCCTTTTATAAAATACAAACGCTCTCGGCCCTCAGCGCCTCGTCACAATGCACAATTTTCAGAATAATTCTAGTAATGATTTACTAGAATTATTCTAAAGAATGTGCATTGTTGTTTATTACGAAAATGTTCGACGGAGGTTACAAAAAAACACATTTATTTTTGCGAAAGATTTATTAATATTACAAAAAAATATAGCCTGTGACATTCGGGGAGTGAAGACGAATTTAACACCTCGCACATCAAAATAGGTCAAGCCGTTGCAACCTAAACGGCTTGACCGATTTTGACGTGCGAATGTGATGTCTACATGTAGGTCATCTAAAAACATTCAAATCCACTACCTACATACATACATATTATAAACTCGCACATCAAAATCGTTCAAACCGTTTAGCCTGTAAAGGCTCATATAGAAAGAAACATACATAGATACATACACTCGAAAAACGTATCCCTCCTTATGCAATCGGGTAAAAATACTTTTATATATAAATCGTAGCACCTTAACAAAACATATTTCAGTCGGAGTCAGTATCACTACTCCCTACACTCCTCGCGTAGGTTAAATTATTAGCCCTATGCCTCTGTACTATCTTGAAGAAGTCCGAGGTGGGCGATATAGCGCCGTTCAACGCCCACGCCTTGAACGACGTCGCCAGGCTGTCGCTCTTCAACTGCAAGCTCATCCTCATGGTCTTGTTGCCAAATCGGCAGCTGGTCTTGAGGTTTAACTCTGTCAGGAGCGGGGGGTCGGGACCTGCCGACAAACATTCACTTTATAGCAATAATTATTATATAATGTTATATAACATTTTCGCCATTATTACTCTTTTTTTTTATCAGCCCTGTTTGTACAAACTGTCCCACTGCTGGGAACGGGCCATCTTCTCATTGTGAGAAGGGTTAGGCCATAGTCTGCCACACTGGCCGAGTGCGGGTTGGCAGACTTCACACATCTTCAAGATCATTGAGAACTCTCAGACATGTAGGTTTCCTCACGATGTTTTCCTTCACCGTTTGAAGTTGCCGGCAATCAACAATACGCACATAACTTCGAAAAGACAGAAGTGCGTGCCGCGGGATTCGAACCCAGGACCTGCGGATCGCAAGTCAGACGGTCTCACCACTAGGCTGCCGGAAACTTCCTTTACAGAACGGAAACGGATAAATACTCATTGAAAATATAATATTTTAATATAAATATTTTCCTGTCTTTTCGAAGTTATGTGCGTATTGTTGATTGCCGCCAACATAATACGGTGAAGGAAAACATCGCGATGAAACATACATGTCAAAGAGTTAACGTTCTTGAAGATGTGTGAAGTCTGCCAACCCGCACTTGGCCAGCGTGGTAGAATACGGCCTTACCTTCTCACAATGAGAAGATAGCCCGCGCCCAGTAGTGGGACACTTTATACAAACAGGGCTGATACAAGTCGGTTAATAATTATAGTTAAAAACTTAAAAAAAAACAGACTTCAAACTATGCAATTTGTTTACTTTTTTTTTTATAGAAGATAGATCTACGATTGACCACCAACTCGCCTGATGTTAAGCGACGGTGTGGCCGAGGATGGAGCTCGTCGATCTAGAAGATATCTATTCACTCTAGCCTTGAAAATTCCAAGATTGTAGGTATCAGGAAACACAGATGGACTTGGATGACATTGTTATAAAAATAAAATACTGAACCGATTTTGATAAAATGTATGTGGGATAATCTCCGAAGTATGACCTAGCAAACAAAATAAGAATCATCAAAATCAATTCAGATTTTTTTAACGGGGCCCGTTAATATTTTATATATCGTATTTCGTATATATTTTTTTTAACTTTTTAACTCTATATTTTATCTAGTATTGCTAGTCAGTAAATATGTATTATGACCTTTTGTTAGTTAGAAACTTAAGCTTTGTTGGTAAATAAATTATTATTATTTCACTTATTTATTTTATAAATTATTATTATTATATTAGATGTGCAGTAGTGCCGGAACGGATCCGAGCAGCTTACCAATGAGAGAATCAAGATATTCGTTCGGCCTCTGCGTGTAGTCGATGCCCGTGGCGGTGAGTTTAGGCGCGGGGTCGAAGTGCGGCGCGTGCGCAGCGGGGCCGAGCGCGGCGCCGCACGCCACACGCACCAGGGAGGGGATGTGGTACCCGTGCAGATCGGCGCGAGTGTACGCATTGTAGCCCAGACCTGGGGGTCATTATCAACACTGTACACACACACAATATTATCAATAGGGAATATCATGAATTTTGATGACATCATTATCATCATCTCAGCCATAAGAAGTCCACTGCTGGACAGAGGCCTCCCCCATGGATTTACCAAAAGACCGGTTGGAAGCGGCCTGCATCCAGCATCTTCCTGCCACTTGTATGATATCTTCTGTCCACCTTGAAGCTGGTCTTCCTACGCTGCGCTTGCTGGTCCGTGGTCTCCATTCGAGAGCTTTTCGATCGAAATTGATGACATACTAAAACTTAACACATATACTAAAAAGAAATATTTCAATCGGTCAATAAACTTCCGATGTATAAACATTTAAAATTTTAGGGGAGGAATGCTCTGTCCCTCTCTCGCTAAACAGTTTGTATTGAATTTGTGCCGCGAACATAAACTATGACGTCATCATTCGCTATCGTGTGCTCTCTATCTATCAGAAAATTAAAACGGTTGTAACTTTCTTATTTTTGAAGGTATTTTAATGTTGTTTTTGTGGAATGGATCTATTTGTTGGATAGCTTTTTTATGACCAAATAAAAATAAATCTTGCATATTCCCTGTTGAACGGATTTTATTTAAGGTTATTATTATATAAAAGATGACCACGAGCGACGACTTCAAAGAGTACAAGTTTAGAAAATTCAAAAGCCCCCTACAAAAAAATCGGCTGAGCTGAACCGATTTTAATGAAACGTAGTTAAGAAAACTCGATAAAATTCTCTTTCAAACAAAAAAAAAGATTTAAATCGGTCCATTCAATACAAACTGTCTATTTTATTTTTTTATATTCATGAACAGGCTTACGCTTGACCGCCAGCTCGCCTAATGTTGAGCGACGCTGCGGACCACGATGGAGCGTGCTTGCCGAGGTTTTTTTACGCTATATGGATCTTCGATTGACCACCAACTCGCCTGATGTTAAGCGACGGTGTGGCCGAGGATGGAGCTCAAGAAGATATTTATTCACTCTCGCCTTGAAAATTCCAAGATTGTAGTTCACAGGAAACATATGACGGCAAAGAATTTCATTGCTGTGCCGTACGCATCATGAACGTGGACCGATATCGCAGAGTTCCGATTTTTGGCATTTCAACAAGAAATGGGTGGTAATTCGCCGACTTTCTACTAGTCCTATAGTGAAATGGGGAGGATGGAATTAGGTCGTGAAACTCTTGCGCATACTCTCCGAAATGAATCCTGTAAAATATAGACAGACATGCTACTTTACGGCGGTGCTCGAGACTAAGTAGCTCTTATTTGCCTGTGAACCTGTTTCTTTACCTTTTGCACAAGCCTTAAGCACTTTGTCCGTGGCGAGATAAGAGAGCAGCGCGACGGGCTGTCCCACTGGTACCGCTATGTACAGTACAGAACCCTCCGACTTGAACTGGAGTGACAGGTAGATGAGATCCCCTATAGCCATCGACTGCACCTGTGTGATACAACATTTACAAATTTATAGACAGTTCAAAAATGTCACAGAGCCGACGGTACTTGAACCCGCATATCCCGATCTGTACCCCTATTCACAATTATTCAGAATCGTGTCGGGAACTATACGTCCATCTTTATCATTCTATATGGACATGACAGAGATGGAGATATAGTTTTCAACTCAATTCAATCAATCAATCAATCAATAACACTATTATTGACACCACAGAAGTAATAAAGTAACAAAAAACACTCATAAAACAATGGCGCAAAGGGCGTTCTTAACGCTAACAGCGATCTCTTCCAGACAACCTTAGGATGTATGAAATTATATAGTGATTTGGCGGTGGTGTTTGTATAAATAACATACTATAGTAAAAACCTAAGCATACATAGATATTTCTAAAAATATACTAAATACAAATATTGTGTACACAGATACTATACATATATAAACATATATATGGGTTTATACATAAACTTACACAAATATTATATAGGTATGATAGTAATAATTATGAATGAGTATAAATTATTCATATAGTCTTAGAGAGATAATGATTCCTGACCTGCCCCCGTATTCTGAACCCATTCGGTTTCGGAATCGATTCGATTTGTATATCTCCGTCTCTGTCATTTCCATAGAGAATGACAGAGACGGAGATATACAAATCGAATCGATTCCGAAACCGTATGGGTTCAGAATACGGGGGCTGAGCCGTACACGATTCCACGCTCTGCGCACGCCCGATTCCCAATCCGACAAGTTAAGAATAGCCCAATACTGGGGGAATTTCACAATCGTATTTGACCTTTGTCTTGCTCTTTCAACTGTAGTAAGAGCGAGACAAAAGTCAAAGTAATATTGAAATAAGACTGGTTAAACGCTTGTGGTACGGGGGCAGTACTAGTACTACTAGCAGGAAGTAGTAATTAATATTTTCATAGCATAAAACTGTCATCTACTGTCACCTGTGACCACAGACACTACATAGTGTTCAAAACGTCAGGTCATAAAATTATGTTAAATAAACGTGATAAATCCGTTCAAATTTGTTTAATTTCAATGAACACTTGTATTGTATGCATGCAGATGCCTATAGCTGAGTTTCCGCTGAAGCCAAACGGAGCTTAGCGTCTCTTAGTATGTAACAGATAAAAACGCGCTGAAAGGCTAGGTTTTCTACCCCTAAATATTATTGATTGCGATGCGTTATAACTGGGATTTGTTATACTATTTATTGTTTAAATTTCATCATACTACTCAGATGATTTTTTCATATCTCCAAAGTCAATCATTTGACCGATAGAGGAGAGAACACTTGCTCTTTCAAAAATGATCACTATAAAGCTTAATATTTCGCAAACAGAAACCGAAATTTAAAAATGGTTTTCGCACACCTCCTATGTTTTTTGATTACCTATTCAGTAATATCCCACATGATGGGATAGATAAGAAAAAAATAATTCATCCCAACTTTACATACAGCAGAGGTACCTCAAAATAAATTTTTTTCAAGGTTTTGTTCTACCATTTTGTTGGCATATTAAATGTGAATACTTATATTAAATAATAATTTACTAGTACTTATAGTCTTTGAACTAAGCCGCAGACAGACAAACAGAAAAAACTATAAGGGTATGTAGTTAACTATGGAACCCTAAAAAAAGAATCAACAAGCTCAGTTAATATTCAAGAGTATTAACAGATATTTTTGTGGGAGATCGCACAACAACACTTCTCTTAATATTATTATGTGTACCAATAACATGTTGCATAAGCTTACAGATTCTAATAAATAAAATCTGTCCGTCTTTCGTCATCAAGCTGACCGGTGTTCTCGTTTGGTTTAGTCAATATGGTTGCTCCATACCTCGGGTCTCACTCCTGCCTTATTATTCTTTTGTCTCAGTGCAGAAAGCACCCTCTGAGGCAGCGTCTCCACAAGCTCCGGCCTCGATTCGTCTTCCATCGGCTCCTGCAGGTGTATCAAATGCCACTTGTGACTCGTGTGTGCCACCACTGTAACCGCATATTAACACTCTTTATCTGACTGTACAAGGATAGTAATTTTTATTTGAAATTACAGGTTACTCACGTCTATTTTAGTCCAAATCTCAGACTAAGGTTCCGCCCTCACTAAAGAACTGTTTTGATAGATGTTAAGTTGTCTTTTTTGAGTAGGGTTGGAGAACAAAATGCTAGTTTCATGTACAATCAGGTAAACTTACACTTAAGCCTGAGCCGAGACAAGATATCATTGAGCTCCTCTTGGGTGGCTGACTTGGTGAGGTACTGACACAGAACACGAGCCACACTGCTCGATTGCATCGGTAAACGACAGTTCCGTACTGCTTTAGACACCTAGAATGAACAAATCATTTACGTTTTTTAATTTCAGAAGTCTTTCGGCAGCTTAATAATAATAACTTTGACATAAGGGCTGGCCTCATTACTAATTACTACAATCATTCAGTACTAAGCACAACCATAAACTTATATTGTTACCAAAAAACGACATTCAAGATCTGTGAGGCATAGGAGCCTTCTCAGTAGAGAAGGCTCCTATGTCTCACAGATCTTAGTCTGCTAGGTTAAAACTGTGGTCTACTACATCATACATGCAACTAAAAGGCTTTTAAAGTTACAATTGTATACAACTTTAAAATCATCTTCCCAAAAATAAGACTCCTATTCATAGGGTTTTTATAGTCAACCCAGCAAAAAAGGCTCCTTTATTCCACCTGACTTGCGTAGCCGAGATCAATGTCGATGGGCCACACATTTTTCCTGTATTGTGTAAGTACTTTCACTTTTAGGTATAATACTGGTAAGAATTTTATCTGGAGTATTCATAATGTTTTTGAAGATGTGGGTTTATGCACAATTTATTTTTATTTGGTCATAAAAAAGCTACCTTCAACTAGATCCATTCCACAAAAAAACAAGCTAAGGTTCAACCGTTATTTTTTGTTGGGGGGTTTTGAGACTTCTAAACTTATACATGATTGAAGTAGGGTATTACATTTGAAGCAAAACCAACCTCTTTCCACCTTAAATCTAATTCAGGTAAAACTGCGTTACAGCAAACTTCTAATGGCATCTTAGTGATAATACGTTGGATTTCCAAAAGCTCTGAAACAGTAACCAAATAACATACAGAAAGAATTCTATTTACGGGAATAAATTAAAGTAAAAACAAAAGTGAATACTATGTACTACTGTGTATGTATTTAGTATTTACAGAATACTTACGATCCGTTTTGTTTGCGGTTTCCATCTTGCTGTTGAGCTTACTGTTATGTTTAACTTATAATAATATTAAATGTCCTGTGACTTTACAAACAAAACGATAGCACATTCAAGATTACGGATGTTTAAACCGACTCTAACTGAAGAAATACGAATTTTACTTTAATTATTTTATTACAAAGTTTTTCGTGTCGCAAAGACGGATCTTTGCGACACGAAAACAATTAATTAAAGACAAATTCAACGTTTAGATAAGTTACTTTATGAATTCAACAACGATTTGATTTGAACATTATTTGAAAGTTGAAACGACATTTAGGTGTGACCAGATTTAAATCCCTAATCTTGCTAGAGTGCAAGCCAAAAACTTGCTAAATCCTGCTAATTATACTACAAATTACAAAAAAATACAGGGAATGCACAAAAATATACTAAAAACTATACACAATTAAGTTGAAGTGAAAAACAGTACTACCTATGGAAACGATAGAAATCCTATTAAATTTTATTATTAACGATTTTATTTTTAACCAACTTCCAAAAAAAGGAGCTTATCAATTTGACCTGTATGCTTGTAACATTGTCAGAATTGCACAATTTTTGTACATGTCAGTCTATACCAGCTTCTAAACACGTGTGCCAAATTTCATAAGTGTATGCAAAAGTGTATGTATGTTTGTATGTTTGTCCACGCATTACGCAGAAACTAGAAGTCGTATTTCAAACATTAAGTAGCATGTCTGTCTATTTTCTGTAGGATTCATTTCGGGGAATGTGCGCAAGAGCTTCACGACCTAATTCCACCCTCCCCATTTCACTAAAGGACTAGCAGAAAGTCGGCGAATTACCACCCATTTCTCGTTGAAATGGCAAAAATCCGTACTCAGCGATATCGATCCACATTCCTGTTGCGTACTGCACAAGAATGGAATTCGTTGCCGCCATCTCTGTTTCCTGAGACCTACAATCTTGGAATTTTCAAGGCTAGAGTGAATAGATATCTTCTAGATCGACGAGCTCCATCCTCGGCCACACCATCGCTTAACATCAGGCGAGTTGGTGGTCAATCGTAGATCTATGTTCTATAAAAAATAAATAAAATAAAAAAACTTTTTTTATTGAATAAAGTATCTTACAACTTGGGAGTCACTATAAGTTTTATCAAAATCAGTTCCGTAGTTTTCAAAATATGGGCTTTGGAACACTCACTTCGTTCATCGCAACTGCAGAGCATTGCAGTGTTTACGCCTTATATTTAAATTGTTTGATAGACAGTGACATAAGCGGTGATGAGCTTTGACGACCGTTTTTAACCGACTTCAAGAAAAAGGAGGTTATCAATTCAACCTGTATGTTTGTAATATTGTCAGAACTGCACAGTTTTTGTATATGTAATAAATTAATTTCAAACAAAACGAGTAAATACTATTAAAATGAATAAATAAAAGTAATTTAAAAAAATAAACCTACTTTGAACTCAAACGAGAGAAATAACACGAAGAAAATCAATACTGGACGTCTATCTAAGTAGGTACGTAAGCGAGCTATTTTTCAGGTCGGTGTCTTTATAAGACTTAGTTGATGACAGTCTTCGTGTTATTTCTCTCTTTTCAATTTGAAGTCGTTTTTTTTTTAATTACTTTTATTCTATCTAAGTATGTGATGCAATGTTTTTGCTATTTTAACAGCAAATTTAATACGGAGCGAAAAACATACTACCTGCTTGCTGTGGAAACATAGCAGAAACGATAGAAATACTGATTAAAACTAAGATCGTAAGAAATTGCTAAATCTGGTCACACTGTCTGACAAATGTCATGTATTGGCTCAAAGGACTCAGAATCCATAGCCGTCAAATAGTTTAATTAAAAAAAAAGTCATGTACAAACCCTAGAGTGTCTATGGTACAAAACAAACGTTTTGGTGAAAAAGTTCTAGGTACTTGAAGGAGCCACTATCAAATTTTCTATAAACAGAGATTCGAATAAAAACGGTAACTAGAGTTGGCATCATTTAAGAGCGAGTGACGCAAATGAGTGGAATGTGGATGGAGAAAGTAGCATTCAGTCAAAAAAAGGGCTCGAACGTTCATTTCATACTACGTAACAAAGTTGATGACAGTCCATCCACACACGCAAATAATAAGTAAAATTTTATTATCTAATTGCATCAGCACGTAGGTATATAGGTACTTGACGGAGACTTGCGACTAATTTAGAGGTGCAGCACAAGCGGCGCAAATATGGTAATCCCAGTTGATGCCACGTATTTGAACTGTTTGGTGTCGTGACTTTGGGTCTGTGCTCACCCAACCTCAAAACAATAGAAGTGTATACGTTTGACGTGCGTGTGTCTGTGACAGTATTATCATTATCTGCCTGTCGCAGTCGTTTTTAGAGTTCCGTACCTCAAAAAAAAAACAGAATCCTTTGTTGTCAGTCGGTCAAGATTATCTATATCGGGAAAGCGTGGAGGTATCAAGTTGAAATTAAAACCATAACGCAGATCTTTAGTCCCTTGCGGCTGTAAAAAAAATCTAACTTTTCAGGTATCGTAAAAAAGTAACAGACGTTTGTTGCAAAATCGCATATTTCACCTACAAGCACCTTTACGGGCTAGCAAAGCAACAGTAATGTTTTTTTTTTTGGTTAATTTTTCCCTTTCGGGAAAGGCAAAGGGTGTCAAGCAACAGTAATGTCATTGATGTTGCAGTTCTTCTTCTTTTTGTCCCTCACGGGGTTTGGACTCGCGCGGTTTGCGCAGTTGCCATTTTCAAGTTTTGTAAATATTAACATTTTAATTTAAAGTTAGGGAAACGAGACACGGGATTATTAGGATAAAATAGGATCAGGAGAGTAAGGTATATAGGAAAATAAATAAATATAATATATTATATAGAATGTATAGATGTTTAAAAGGTTTACAGATTTGTCCATAGGCGACGCTTATCGCTTACCATCAGGCGAGCCGTCTGCTTTTTTGCAGCACCGTTCTATAAAAAAAAAAAAAAACGACACTCATGGGAATCAAAACCAATTTTGGAATGGGTACCAATTTTGATGAAATTACCTTTTGGGTACCGATTTTGATTTTTGATTTTGACACCCTGGATTACCAGGGTGTCGGTACCAGATTACCACGCTAATTTTAATCCCGAAAAATAATATATAATTTATGTAAAACAGCGGGTAACACCGCAAGGCACAGCTAGTAATAAATAATCACAATTCTTTTTTACAATATTTATTACGAATTCTAGTAGGTACTAACAAAAAAAACAAAACACAGCTTACATTAAACTTACATAAACATATTATTTATGTACAATTCATTATATCATGTAATTCAAAATAAAAAAAGACAATTATTATTAATTTAAAATTTTATAATTAAATATTTTGGAAGAAACTTTACTTAACATAAATCTAACATATTTGCCAAAAGAGGCGATAGAAGGCTGTTAACAAAACAAAACTAAAAACGCTTATAAATTCTTCCAGCTGTTGACAAAAGTAAAATTATGGAAAACATAGTGGAGTAGGCCTAGCCCGTAGTGCGCATCTCGCTCGGCTCGCCCGCTAGCCAGAACCGTCAGCCAGAGGTCGGAACGACACGGGCGGATCGGAACGTTTTAATTCGCTTGTGTTATTTATATTCGGTGCAGTAGTTTGACGCCACACTTAACTTTGAAGACCCGTGACAAGGTCTTTTAATTGATTTCATTAAAATTGATTTTATTTTGACATTGATTTCATTAGTCTGCTACTTATCTACGAGGTCTTACGCAGCCTATAGTCATGTTAATCGCCATATTGTTTTATGGTGACGTCAGCATCGTATTTTACCTAAAGGCAAACAGCGCGATAAGATATCTCAATAGATTAGTCTTGTATCTCGTGGCCACATTTTGTAGCCGGGTATTTTTGTTTTTCATTTGGTCGTGCGTGACAAGGTTACGTGTGTCACACCTTCCCGTGGTAACGACATGGCTACAATAATACTAGTTAATATTAAATTTATTTTATTATAACTTTAATAGCCTACTTTACGCAGTCAACAACAAAAATTCATATTATTGGAGCTGGTTAATGAACTTAACTCTCACGAGTAAAAATACTAATTATATACACTGTTATGACAGAACAAAAGAGCATCCCTGAGTTAGGATAGCGCCTTTGCCTAGAGGCAATTAATATAATTTATATAAGGCAATAATATAATTTGTACAGTGGCACTTCACAAATCATCTCACGAAAACGAAGTCTGTTCGCTTCTAGAGAATTAAGGTGGCATAGAGGGTGTTGCTGTTCTCATTTCATTATTTTGTTCAGTCGAGACCACAGAATACCATAGTAGTATGTACTTCGAGACATTATAGTTAGTTCCTAGTGCCACGATAGAACAATAAACAGACTCTAACAAGTTGTATAGAGTCCATGCCACCACAGAAGTCTGTTGGTGAAATGGACCTAAATTTGACAGGCCCGCTATTGTCCGACGGACCACAGAATAACTCAATAGTATGTGGCCGGAATGCGATTGAAGCCCCGTCAATAGACTTGAGCGGGTGGCCCAAACTCAAGTCTATAAACTAATTTTGCCAGTGTAACCAGAGCCACTTGACCCCTGGAGAACCAAGACGGACTGACTGACAGACGGTTTTGGGCAAACATGTTTTTGAAATTATTAAAACATGGAACATCTCTGGTAAAATTGGCAAAATTGGTTGCATGAAATGTTTCATGCCCTTATCTTGAAAAAAAAAAGAAAAGGAATGGTTAAAACTGGCAAACATATAGTACAATAGAATACACATAGAAAAGTTCAGTCATATGGAGAACATCCTTTTTAAGTAGGTTAAAAATATAAATAACGCCTCATAGCTTCAGATAAACATTACAATGTGATTAAAATAAGGTTAGAACTGGGCTGTCGCCGTGTTACGTTATTGCTGAAAAACCAACCTCTGGTCAGACTTGATGGTACAAAAAACTATGTTCCTCAGTATGGGTGAAATATTTTAATCACATTTTTCTTTACATTTATATTTGATGCTTATAACTTTCTTATTAAAGGTGTACAGGCGACCAATGAAAACTCTTATTTTAAAAATACTGAACTGTAATTGGAAAATTATGTTATACAACATGTCTTAGGAGTCTAAAGCTCGACCATCGTTCGCGCATATCATCATTTTTGAAGATATAAAATGACTGAATGCACTTATAAAAAAAAAAAAAACACAGAACACTAGAAAGCAACATCACAAGTTTTCGACAAAATTTTCGTTTCCAATCGACTTCAAAAAGGAGGACGTTCTCAATACAACTGTTTTTTATTTTTTTTATGTTTGTTACTTCAGAACTCTCGACTGGGTGAACCGATTTTGATGATTATTTTTTTATTTGAAAGCTGGAGCTTCCCGTGTGGTCCCATTTCAATTTGGTCCAGTTCAGACAATGGCATCCATGAGAAGTCTGTTGCTTCATTTTTTTAAACTATAATTATGGTCCAAGTTATCTTTCATAGATAAGTAATATTAACTTAAATATTTTCACAAATTATTAAAAGAAAAATGATTTTTATGTATAAAAATAAATTTTAGTACGTGCATTTTATATCTTTAAAATGATGACTTGCGCGAGCGAGACAGACGATGATTGAGCTAGACTTAAGAAAGGTACAACAATACATAAAAAATGAACAACATCTAAAGGACCGTAATATAAATGAAAACACAAAAAACAACCATTGTTACATAGAAAAAGTTGGTTAAAACCAGACAACATATTTGGAATAGTTGTTTAGTTTTTTTCGCGATTCCAGAAAGGGTACGGCTCTTATTAAGAGTTATAACCATGTCCAAGTGGCGACACCTTATAGCTGGGTTTAGTACAAAGATTTAATGCTTGCTGATGTCATCGAGTTAACCAGTAGATGATCACATATTTAGTGACTGTTTCGTGGCCGAGTCGTTGAGTGTACAACCAATATTAGAGTGCTCATTCGTCGCTAGTACATCGTGCAAATCGATACAACAGAAGAAAACTGATTTTTACGCAACATTCTCCAATTTCGTTAATTTTTTATAAGACCATGAATATGCATTATTTTTTTTTTTTTCAAATTTCATATTTTTGAGTTAATCAACATTGAAGGAAAAAAATCAGTTTTATCCACAGTAAGAGTTTGCAGTCATCTTAATAACAAAAAGTCCAATAAAGCTTCACCGTAACAAATTAAATCTTTAAAATGAGAATATTACAGTCATTTTCCTGTTCCACCACCTCATACTCAACTTCCTCCAATTTGACATCTTTTATAGATTTCGGTGGTGAATTTTTCTTCTTTTTACTGACAACATTCTCATCAAATTTCACCTTTTTCTCTTCTTTCTTGGGACTCGGAGTGAATTGACCCATTCTAGTCTTCACTATTTCTTTTTTCGGTTTTTTACCAATTTGTTTTTCTTGTTTTTCTATTTTTGGAACTGTACTGTCTATAAATTGTTTGTATGAATCATTAAATGATGGAGATTGGTTAAACGGTGACTGTATATTCGGTTTTGGAGACTCAAACCTTTCATTGCAAGCCAAGTCTATCTGCGAGTTATTTTCTTTCAAACCTGTATTCGTGTCCTGTTTTTTAGTGAGTTTAGTTTTGGGTTCTGGGGTTGGAGAGCCTTCGCTCTTCCTTTTTAACCGTGATGAAACCCGTGTGCCTTCTAAAGCTTTAACAATCTGATCATCGGTCATAACCTTTTTCGGTTTGAATTCATTTTCAGCCTCATCTCGGTTCTCACCGTCACTTACATCGTTTGCCTTATTATTTATGGTACTAACACTATTTGGTTTTAACATAGTTGGTTGTTCATCAAGACTGTTTAAATACGTCTCCATTTCTAATGCTGAATTATACAAAAGCTGAAGTTTGTCACTTTTCAGTTTGGAAGCTCTTTGCAGCATACTTTTCATGAGATCTTTTAATCTTGTGTAAACATCCTCATTGGATTTCAGTAAGTCATCAAATTTTTTATTAGTAACATTAGTTGTGTTTGCATCTTTTTGTTTTTCACATGAATGTTCATGATTTTTGTGGTAACGTACATGTATGCCTTTTGAAAATTCTCGTAGGATCATAACAGATGGGCACAAATGGGTTACGTCTGCGGAGTTCTGTGGTGATACGTAGTTACATTGGTAATACTGTTTCTGTGTAGTACTACTGAGTGTCAAATATTTGACGCGTGTTTTCGTTTCCATATTCTTCTTCCAATTCTGGAACTCTGCAATTTATATAAATTTATTTATTTTATGCAAGTTTTATGTAGTGCCCACCCCAATATCTGTGGGTAACTCCACTCTTGAAGTTGTTGACGAATATGTCTACCTAGGACAAACGGTCCGATTAGGCAGGTCCAACTTTGCGAGAGAGGTCAATCGTCGTATCCAACTCGGCTGGGCAGCGTTCGGGAAACTTAAAAGCGTCTTCTCGTCCAATATACCCCAGTCCCTCAAGTCGAAAGTTTACGACCAGTGTGTGTTACCAGTGATGACTTACGGCACTGAGACGTGGTCCCTAACTATGAGCCTTATAAGAAAGCTCAAGGTCACGCAACGAGCTATGGAGAGGGCTATGCTCGGAGTCACTCTACGAGATCGAATAAGGAATAAAGAGATACGTAGACGTACGAAAGTCACCGATATAGCACAGAGGATTAGCAAGTTGAAGTGGCAGTGGGCAGGCCACATAGCACGTAGAACTGATGGCCGATGGGGCCGAAAGGTTCTCGAGTGGAGACCACGCACCGACAAGCGCAGCGTAGGAAGACCAGCCACGAGATGGGCAGATGACCTCATACAAGTGGCAGGAAGACGCTGGATGCAAGCCGCTTCCAATCGGTCTTTTTGGAAATCCATAGGGGAGGCCTATGTCCAGCAGTGGACTTCTTATGGCTGAGATGATGATGATGATGATGCAAGTTTTATTAATTATATAAAAAATATAACAATGTTCACCAGTATCAGTGCATTGTAGAAATCATAAATGCAGAATATACTAGAATTCCGTAAGTTTCCGGCGTCGTGCCACAGAAAATTTCACGGCACGAAGTGATAGAAACATACGCGCTGCGTACTGCAAAGCGTTGGATTCCGGCGCCGCACTGTGGTAATTTTATGGCACTTTTAAGTTATAAAAAAATGGTCTTTGACTTGACACTGTCCATTTAATCTTAAATTATTATTCAGGAAGTCAGTAAACTTACTTTGGTAGACAAAACTAATAGGTAACTAGGTAACTAAATTGATAGGTGATTAAACAGAGAGTGGGAGTCCACTCTCTGTTTAATCACCTACACACAGTACAGAACACAGTAGACACGGTGTACAGTGTACACACAGTGTACAGAAGAGAAGTATTAAAATCAACTAATCACATTTCTTCTCTCTATTCTATTGTAATTGGTCAATTCATAGACCACTAAGCTATGCTCTGTTTTAATAGAAACCCAGCCTCTGTGAACCCTAGCCAACGCACACTCCTACACAGTTATACTAACAAATTTATGTATATTCATATATGTAGAATTCCATCAGCATAGTGTTTCATAAGGAAATAATGAGTTCGGCACTCACCTGCTGATTGCCCACAAGTCCTATGTTAGCAAGAACTACACTCACCACTGAGATGATTTAGTTCTCTTTATACTAGGAAATTTTACTGAAAAACATTCTCTTTAATCTGGAAGATAATGCTTTCACACAGGATTTGAACTGTCAAACTCCAGTTATGTGTGACATTGAACTGTATTGGTGGACATTTCACACAACACCATCTAGCCCAAACTAAGCAAAGCTTGTACTATGGAACTAGATGGTTAGTATTGGTGGACTTTTCACACAACACCATCTAGCCCAAACTAAGCAAAGCTTGTACTATGGAACTAGATGGTTAATAGAATACATATATGTATACTTTTTGTTTGTAAATACATACTTATGATATATAGAAACACCCAAACACAGAACAAAGATTTATGCTCATCACACAAATGTTTGCTCTGGGAAGGGATCAAACCCACGACCTACAGCTCAGGAGGCAGTCGTACTACCACTGAGCCATGAGGCCTGTCGGTATGTTACTTAACATCAGGCAAGCATCTTATTCGTCTTGTCACTTAGATGTATGTATTTTAAAAAACCTACCACTGTTAAAGATATCAAAAAAATTAAATAGATTACCAATCATGTTGCTCAAGATGACAACAGTAATAGACTCATTGTGAATGTTCTCCACATGCTCATTAAATGCGGCAACACTGTGGAAAACCTGCTGACAAGCAAGGCAGCAGTACGAGTCATTGCTAGAGTCTTCATTAGATGTGTCATCAGGTAGATTATCTTCCTTACGTATTGGTTTGATCAGATCTGGCGAGTCTGGTGATCTATAGATAAAAAAGATCATATTATTAATAAGCAACATCAGGAGGTTTCTCAAACAGTATCTACTCTCACCGGCAACATGTGCCATGCTTGGCTGCTAGCAGCACCATGTTTCCATTGTAATACACTTTTAAATAAGGAAACAAATGGATGGGTTAGTAATGGACAGCCATGTTTTTAATTATTAAAATATTTATTAATTAGTAAGCATACAATATTTTTTATCATATTTTGAAGACAGTCATCATCATCATCATTGGCATTAACATGAGATGACATGTAGCATCTGATTCCTGATATCTGTGCTCATGGCTATTTAGCCAATTTAGCCATCAACCGATATCACATAGGCCGATACGGGAGCTACAGATGCGGTCACACTATTTGCACGTGTAAATTTGTGATGAAAATGGCAACTGGTTGCTTTCGCATTGCTGACTGAGATTTTAAAAGCTAGTCCTTCCAGCTTGGTATTGTCATGTAACTTAACACCATCTACTGTCGATTTTCTCCATATAAAGCTATCTTTTGAAATAAGCTCCCAGCTGGTTATTCCAATGTTGAAACTAGACTGTAGAATGCGCGCTCCATCGTAGACCGTAACTGTCGCTGAACACCAAGTGAGCTGAAGGTCAAGCGGAAGCCTATTTTCAAATAAAAAACAAGACATGTCACACTTAACACTTCATATCTCAACAGTGGACTCAATTTGAAGAAAGTAAAAGCGTCTTAAATATCATCTGGCTTTAGTGAGTAGCTGAAACACTGTTAGATACAATATTTCAACATAGAATGGTAGGGTTTCAAGCTAAACACTAAAGACCACCGCTACTGTACTTTGGTTCACTCGCAATTACTTTAGCGATCCAAATGAAGCCTTTGATCCTGCACCCTGAGGTCGAAAATACCAAGAACATTATCCACTTATGCATCATATTTACATAATAAGTTACAGGAGGGAACAGACAAACATAAAATGCTTAGTAATATTTCTCTCCAGGACAGTCAAGTATTAAGAACTTACACTGGATTTCCATCTTCGTCTTCACAATGACGGTTTTTAATATGTCTGATGGCCGGAAAATAAGCATTAAACTCTTTTTCACATTTAGGGCACTGAAATACTGTCTTGCTTTGAGTTGCAACTTCTTTGTCGGTTGACTTTTTCTGTTGCTGTAATCTTTTGCTTACACGCGATGTTGGCGGCACAAGAGCAGTCTTTTTGTCTTCTTTGGCCTCAACTTCATTACTCTGCATTTGTTTGTATTTATCTGGGTGCTTTGCCATCGTATGAGACTTGAGTGCAGAGAGAGTTAGAAAGTGTCTCTCACAATCGTCACATCTCCAGTTCGGGCGTTTCTCACTAGAATCTTTTGCGGTGGCTTGGGTTTTAGTGCCCATTGCGTAAGTTTCATTAAGAAATATTTATTTAACTTTCAGTCGGAATTAATTTTTACAAAAACGATAATCGTCGCCTCGCCGCGCGTCGCTGGAGGGAAGTAATAATACACAACACCAATAATGTTTGACATCAATGTTGCAGTGCGATAATTAGTGATTTGTGAAAATGTTCTTTTCCAAGCTTCCAATAACCAATAGGTAAGTGAAAAAAAATCCACCACACCACTTTAAATAATAAATAATAATAATAAAATAATAAAATTCATTTATTTCAGGTAATTGAAACCCATACAGTTAAAAAGAGTAATTACAAAGAAAAATAAATACAAATACCGTTTTATAATAATAAGTCTTATTAATAAAATAATAAAATAATAAAAACTGTATTTATAAATATAATAAAAACTAAATTCGCTGAAACGTAGCGACTGACTTCTTTTACTTGACTTTGACGGAAAGAAGAGATTTTAAGACAAAAATGAACAAAATAACAACTACAGCCCATAGTTATATGGGCTCCAATCACTTTCCCTTCCATAAAATATATTTATTTTATATATTTATATATTTCATATATTTTGTAATCCTCAGACATTTGTTTAAGACATTGTTTAAGAATATTTTTTGAATATTGTGAGATAATTGTAATTGGTCTTTTTCCGTTTTTATCTCAATAAACGAATTTATCATTTATCATTTATCATAAAAGACAAAACAAAATAAAAATGACATTGACAGTAAAAACAAGGAGGGGGAGTTATCAATATGGCGGGAACATCATGGAAACATGTTGTGGTTTTGTACTGCATTGCTAAACTTGTATGTGTCATTTGAATGCTATAAAATGGTCGTGTTTTATTCATTAAGTGTTTGATCAAGTGAAATAAAGCGGCAAACATGTATTTTCATGTAGTCGGCAAAACTCCATAGAAGCTTTCAGTAAAGTACAGTAAACAGTAAAGTCACCACTTCACTGAAGCACGACTAGATTGTGAAAATGACTGTATATACATGACTTAGATTCCAGCTAGAACATTTTTAACTTGTTTTATTCAAGAAACATGAAGATTCTTATTACTTGAAACTGGCAAATGCGATAAGCGGGTTCATTCTAATTTTTAAAAAGGCGGCCTTTTCGAGTTATGGCGAGAACGTCACAGAAGAATGTTCTCATCACAAATTCTATAGTAATATGTCCAAGGAGTTCTCATGTTATAATAATTTGTGTAAAATGTAGATATAGTAGTTTTACTATACATCTGTACGGAGATAAGTATTGTGTATATTATGCTGATTTGATGGCAATAAAAGAATGTTTTAGTATAATTAAAGTTTATAACATCGTACCATTTTTTTGTAAAGCCTTCATAATGGAATACGACTTTCTAAACGATCTCTCATTCACGGCGTCTGGCAGCACTGCCACCACTTTACTGCATAATTTGTGAAGTAGGTAAACTTGAAAAATTATTATTTACGTGACTAGGTGATAACTTCAAAATCAGAAAATATTTATTGTTTAAACTGCGTACAATAATATATTACATATAATATATATTTAGATTACGTGTATTGAGTTTTGGCGGGAACGTCATAAACAACTATTTTTTTAAACTTGTGTCATTTTAAGTTGTCAGCATAACTCCATAGAAGCGTATAATAGTCGCCATCACTTTACTGCGGCAATGACTGTTTACGCGACATAAGACTGTGACTACATTATATAACTTGAATTATTCAAGAAACTTGAAAAGACTTCAATACTTGACACTGACAAATCGCTAATCGCGGGGTCCAATGTCCATTAAATAAAAACAAGAAGAACTTGTAAAATAATACTTTGAACTTTCTTCTTCTTGTTTTTTTGTATCTAAATAATATATGTACTCGGGGGTTTTGGGGGGAAAGTCTTAGTAACGTGTTGTTGCTTTTTTTTTTTTTTTTTTTTTTAAATGTTCGATCAAGTTCGTGAGTGTGGGCAAGTGAAATAAAGCAGTGAAACATGTGATTTTACGTTCTCGGCAAAACTTAAATTTGAAAATGACGTGACTTATACTGTGACTAGAACATTATATAACTTGTATTATTCAAGAAACTTGAAAATATTTCAATATTTGAAACTGGTAAATCGCTAATCGCGGGGTCCAATACAAAAAAGAAGAAGAAGAATGCGCTAATCTAATCTGTTTAGTACAATACTCTTTGATCTGACTCAAGAGGCGCTAATCTTGGCTCTAATCGCGCGGGTTTAACTTATCAGTAATACGTAATATCAAAAAAGGCGTCCTTGTTGTTTTGGTTTCAGATTTTCGTAACTGAAAATCATAATATGACTGACCTAACTACTATAGCTACAATAAAATGCAAACAACAAGTCATACGTGCGGTCAGATTCAACGTTGACGGCTCCTACTGCCTAACTTGCGGCTCCGATAAAAAAATTAAACTCTGGAACCCACACAGACAACTTCTGCTCAAAACTTACGGTGGACACGCAAACGAGGTGCTAGACGCGGCTGGTTCTTGTGAAAGCAGCCATATAGTATCATGCAGCAGTGATAAATCAGTGATCTTGTGGGATGTAACCACAGGACAACCTATAAGACGTTACCGCGGTCACGCTAGCTCTGTTACCTGCATAAAGTTCAACGAAGAATCAACCATGGCTGTGTCAGGATCCGTTGATAATACAGTCGCATTCTGGGACATCAACAGTCGCCGTCAAGAGCCTGTACAAGTTCTAAAGGATGCCAAAGACACCATAACATCTGTTCAAGTGACCGATCATGAAGTTTTGACTTGCTCAGTTGACTGTCACGTTAGGCTTTACGATATTAGAGTTGGTGCAATGATTTCGGACTATATTGGACATATAGTTACTTACGGAAGCTTAACTCATGATGGACAATGTTACATCTTAAGTTGCAATGATGGAACTGTAAAACTCTTCGATAAAGATTCAGGAGAGTTGCTTAATACTTTTTTAGGTCATATTTGTAAAGATTATATGTTAGAAAATGCAGTGAATGAAAAGGACAGCCATATAATATCAGGTTCTGCCACTGGTGAGATTGTTTACTGGGATTTAATTACAGGTAAAGTTGTGCAGAAGTTAGTACATAACGTAAGTAGGCCAGTTGTGTCTCTGAGTCATCACCCGATGGACGCTATGCTGCTAACTGCATGTGAGGATGAAATCAAACTATGGGGAATAAACACTGATGAATTATATTTTATTATTTTATATTTAAAAACCAAGTTTTTTGTTACTTTTATGAACTAGGAAGATGTTGAATGTTATTCTATAAATAAATATTTGTGGACATTTCACACAACACCATTTAGCCCAAACTAAGCAAAGCTTGTATAGCTCAACCAAGCTAAGTTTGCATCTCGCGTCGATTACGTCACACTGACGCTTAGGTACGGTCTGCAATAAAGGATTCACTATGACTAAAAAGGTAAACAAATGTTTGTTAGATTTTCTTTACACTTATTGTTTTTAATATTATATTAATACATAGGTATATTAAAATATACACAAAAAAATGGGATAGCTATAATTAAGAAGAATCACTACTGTTTATTGGTTTGATGCCCGACATTTCGCTTTCGCTCTCACTCTTGGTCATATTTTCTTCAAATGCCACGTTATGAGCGCGTAGCCATTCTTGCATTGAACAGTTTAAAGATTTAAAATTCAACGGATAGGGAGACGAAAAGTCGTATGACGCGTGTCGGCGACAAAGATGCTAACCGTACTGACGCGACAGGGCGATCGCGGGAAGGTGAGCGCCTGAGCGGGGAAGCGAGCAGGGCGCCGCATTCCAGCGAGGTGCAAACTTAGCTTGGTGGAGTTATACTATGGAACTAGATGGCTGATAGAATACATATATACAAACTTTTTTTTTGTAAATAGTATATATTTATATGATACATAGAAACACCCAGACACAGAACAAACATCCATGCTCATCACAGAAATGTTTGCCCTGGGTGAGGATCGAACCCACAACCTATAGCTCGACAAACTGACATACTAGCAACTGAGCCACTAGGCTAGTCAAGCCAGTTCTTGTTGAGTGTTCCCGCACTTGACTTTATTCAGAGCTCAATCTTTCGCAAACTGATCCCTAAATTGAAAAATGATATTCACACACCCCTAATGTTTTTTGGAGTATCTATCCAACAATACTCCAAACGATGGGGTAAATGGAAAAAATATATTCATCCCCACTTTTTCATATAGGGGACATACCTAAAAAAAAATTATTCTACCACTAAATTTTATTTTGTTGGAGTGATAAGTGATATGTATAACTGTACTAAATTAAAACTTTCTAGTACTTTGAACTAAGCCACAGACAGACAGACAGACATGCCCCCGTACCACAAGCATTTAAGTAGTCATAAATTACTTTGACTTTGTCTCACTCTTACTACAGCTGAGAGAGCAAGACAATAGTCAATGTAATATTAAAATAAGATTGTGGTTGCCATGGCAAAAGGGGTAAAGGGTTCGTAGTTAACTAGGGAACCCTAAAATGATCATCTAAATACATTTTATATCAGCTCTGCGCATATTTAAACGAAGAAGAGCACTCATCATCATAGCAAGCGCAAACTACTTCACAGAATATCTTATTCGAGATGGGGGCGATAAGCCCTGCACCGATGTCTCGCTTGGTGTGTATTGTGCATCTATCCAATCCAAGGCAACCTAGCTCCTTCACAGAATATCATGCAGTAGAGTATACTGTAGTATATATTATATCGTATCGTTATTAAGTACTAGCATATGCATAAGGCATAAGCTTACAAAAATATAGAGTCCTTTAGCGGACTCAATTGTATTGGATTGCCGATCCATATATGCCGTACTTAGTACACGATTCCACAAAAACGTAGGAAAATGCGTCTATTGTTAGCGTGCGTTAAGGAGTCGTCAGCGCCATCTAGTATGTCCCCACAGAATTAATTATTAGGGATGTTATGTACCAAGTGGTCTTTCTTTGAGACGTGAAACTAGGAACACTATAGTTTCGCCATGTCCGACTGTCTGTCTATCCGCGGCTATGCTCAAAGGCTATTAGTACTAGAAAGCTATAATCCTGCATCAACATTCAACATACATATAATCACGCCGAAAAAGTCGTAGAATAAAATCTCGAATAACATTAATTTTTGGGGTACCTCCCCTTATATGTAAATTGGGGATGAATTATTTTTTCTCATCTACCCCATCGTGTGCGGTATCGTAGGTAATCAAGGGATGTGCGGAAACCATTTTTCAATTTAGGGATCCGTTTGCGATATATTAAGTTTTGAAGTCGAAGTTGAAGTTTGAAGCAGTCGTGGCAGTCTCGAGGCACACCGGGACCTTCACTTACTACACCGATGATGAAGGAGATGCCATCAGCCGTTTTGTGCGGCGGGCAATGGCAGCTACACCAAGGACCATTTTAGACTACAACCTCAAAATGGCTATCAAAGATCGCAACACGGCGGTAGTGGAGGCCCTGAATGGAAAGTTTCGCTGTTTGTTATAAAAAAAAAAAAAAAAAAAAAAAAAGTGTTAGGTGTTAGGTTATTTTTATTCTTTAGTTGTCTGTCCCTAATTTTGTAAATTCTTGTATGTATTATTTGTCCCCGTTGTGTTATTTTAATAATAATAAGAAAGCGTGTATACTCAGAGCACTCACGCTCACTAAAAAGCTTCTTCTTGCGGCGGCGTCGTGTGGCGGGTCGCCCTCTTCCCTCAAACATGGTTGAGGAGAGCGATGGCTGGCACATGCGTCAACTCGTGAACGGGTGCTGCTTGCGGGAGCTGGACTGCTCGGCGTATACACGCATGCATGTTAGTTAAGTGTAAATTAAAATTTTGTCTTCCTCTTGCATAACTTAAAAAAAAAAAAAATGTAAGTAGTTATAAATGCATATATTAGTTCATAAAAGGCACGGACCCTGGAGTCTGTGGAGAATAAATTTGTTAATAAAAAATAAAAAAAAATAAAAAAAAAAAAGTTTTGAAGTGATAACTTTTGTTAGAGTAGAATGGTTAAATGATTGATTCTAGAGATATGAAAAATTTCAAGCTAGTGGCATACATGATGAAATTAAAAGGGAAACTATCAAGGCTAAGTAGTCTTTACAAGTTAATGAGTAAAAGTTGATTAACTATTGCACAATCACACATCTGCACATTAACACACCAACACGCTTACTGCCAGCACAGAACATATTTATTACGTATAGAACAGACACTCCCCACCTCCGACCAAATCGCACCCGTGGCGTTAGAGGTACACGATAGCACGGAGCGGTACTCACAGGATTTTCCTTTTTAATTTAAGTGAATTTATTACAAACTAGCTGTTACCGATGACTTCATACTCGGCTTCGACACGATTTCGTACGCCTAAGAAAACACATCCGCTGCGCACCAACCTAACTACCGACCCAATATGTTTGTCTCGAGTACGTGGTCAAACGTAGATCTATTTAAATGAAAAATAAACTGTCCCGATCCCACCTCGCTTCTATTTCACTCCCACCCTGCACTTACACTGCTCCTATCTCACATCTATCCCACGGCCACCTTGCTCCCGTCACACTCCCGTTTTGCTGTCACCCGCGTCCCGCTCCCACTCCAGGGCCCTTATTCCGTATGACCATCGGCCGCGTTACGTGAACGTGATGTGGGTGCATTGACAATGAAAATTAGCTTTTAAGTTTAAGAAGCTAAAGTCTAATTTTCATTGTAGAAGCACCCACGTCAAATTTACGTAACGCGGCGAATGGTCATACGGAATAAGGGCCCAGTCCTGGCTTCTGTCCTATTCTCGAGCGAGCGCAGGGATCGGGTGAGGATCCCGAGATTAGCGGGAGGCGGAGAGTGTCCGTTCTGTATATAATACTATTAATTTCTTCTGTGGTGAATATTAAATAAATATTACAGGTACAAGTGGGTCTCCTTGCGTTACGCCTTGCATGGTTTCATTTTTATCTTTGTTCTCTTCAGCTGTACGGTGGTTTTGTTCTTCAAACTCCTCTTTTCGCTAATATTTTTGGTGCATTGGTGCTTGGTGTAGTGGCGCGTAACTTCATCGTAAGTATGATATCGCTTGTTACATCGAACACATTCATATCTGAAATCAATATAAAAATACACAATAAATTACACAATACAGCAGGTTTTTGATGGGGCCAGCTTTGAGATACTCCCTTTAGAATATAAAGAGAACAATCGAAATGATAAAATAATAAATCAATTCAATTAAAATTTCGTCAATTGAAACCTATCCTGCTTCGACCCTGGTAGAAAAGTGCCATTGCCATACAGCGTGGTAATGCTAGCAGCATTATGCTTTACTATGCTGTATAACAATGGCCAACCTTTGTACTAGGAACGAAGCAGAACGGGAGTCACTACTGTAATTGTCCTTTAGTCTTTAATTGACGAGGCCTAAATCGAAATTGGTAAAAAAATCAGCGAATATATCGTGCAAATTAGGCACAACAAGCATGTTTAGAAAACTAAAAACGGCTGAACCGATTTTAATAAAACTTTAACTAAGAACACACTATCAAGTCCTCTTCCAAACAAAAAAAAAACTAGATCCAAATCGGTCCATTCGTTAGAGAGCTACGAGCTATATATGTCACCGGAATATAACAAGATCCGCAAGTTTATAAATTTCCTAAAATTTTCTAGGAAATTTATAAACTTTCGTAAGATTCTAAACGAGAGATAAATTGTATTATTTTACGCCCACATTTACGTAAATTTATCAATTTGCGACATCTTGTGGTAAATGTATATGGTTAGGTTAGATTAGGTAAAAAAAAAAACCCTAACCTAACCGTAAAATAATACAATTATTATTTATCTCTCATTTTTTTTTAAAGTTTATAGATTTCCTAAAAAATTTAGGAAATTTATAAACTTGCGGATCTCGTTATTTTCCGGTGACATATACACAGATATACAAATACACACGTCAAACTTATAACACCCCATTTTTAAGCCACCGACCCAAAAGGTCGGTCGGTGGTTTTATTCTATCGAATAAAATGATTAAATAGTTGAGGAAGAGAGTTTTGTATAAAATGATCGCGTGCTAAGTTTTGGTACTGTCTAGAGGGCTAGATTAGGTACTTATGGTGGCCTTATATAGGTGATGCATTTTATGGCATCATAAAATGCATCATGCATGATGATGCATTTATCACATACTTCGTTACCGTAACGTATTCCTTATCAAAATGAATAAAAAAATTGAACCTACTTGCCATCGGATAAGTTATTTATTTTACAGTTCAAATGAACTTGTCTCCCGGACGCAACGCTATAACCGTATATTTAGAATGACAGTCGACAACAGATGTGTAAAATTACATTATTTTTTACAAAAGCCGCGGGACATGTTAAAACTAACCTAGTGTAGTGCCTATAGTTGTGTTCCGTGACACAGCCCTGGTTAGGTATCACCTGTGAGCATATCGAACATATCACGCCGTCTCTTTCTTTCGAGCCGTGTTTTCTTTTGACGTGATCTTCTAAGTTCTCCATATAGTTAAAACCGACTATGCATGATTCACACCTGAAAATAGAAAAAAGGTCATTATTAACAGATTATTTTTTCAGGTATATTAACAATTGTAGGTCGAAACTAGACTCGATTGCTACAGGACTGAGAAAAATGACAAAATAAGAGAGGCCTATACCTAACAGCGGGATAGAGAAGGCTGTGGATGACGATGAAGCTAATTTTTGACTTTAAACAAAAAGAGTTAAGTCCACATTTTTACTGCATTTATAAACAGACTTCTAAACGGAAGAGCTTCTCAATTCGGTTGAATTTTTTAACCAACTTCAAAAAAGACGGAGGTTATCAATTCATAGCATATGATTTTACGTTTGTTATCGCATAATTCCGTTATTTATAAACCGATTTGATTATTTTTTTGTTTGAAAGGATGAACTTTTCGCTTGGTTCCATATTATCATCAGAATTCGGTTCAGTAGTATGGTTATTTCAAATAAAATTGCGTATTTCGAAGTCAGTTGTTTTAAACTATAATAATTATTTTACTTGAACTTGTATCTGAGATAAGCTTTTGACTGGGCCTTTGTGACTCGTTCCCTGTCCAGCTCCTCGTGAGTCAGCTTGATTCTTCGAATTTGTGGGGTAGAAATAAACGTTTGTACTTTTTTACCTGTAAATTAAACTAGTATAACAAGGATTGGAATTGTTATATAACAATGTAACAATTAAACTAATATATAAATATATCATTTAGGAAACTCAAAACCCCCCGACAAAAAAAAAACGGCCGTACCGATTTTGATAAAACATAGCTAATAGCTAAGAACACTCGATGAAATCCTCTTTCAAACTAAAAAAAATAACGAAATCAAAATAGATCCATCCTTTTGCGAGTTACAATGCGCTGTGACATTGTAACTATACAATTTAAACTTATAACAGCCCTCTTTTTGGGTCGGGGGTTAAAAACACTCCTCATACAATACAAGTGACAGGAAGACGCTTTGTCTAAGCTGTGTTCATCGGTTTTTTTTAGAAGTCCTTGGGCCTTTGTCCAGCAGTGGACATCTTGTGTCTGAGATGATAAATACACATATCTAGATTATATCAGTTTTGGCTCAGCTCAGTTTGTACAGAAAGCTATAAAAAATGGAACAAGTACCTGTAATAAAAGAAAAACAAAATACCTGACTGCAGAAAAGCAGTTTTTGCAGCATAACTCTACTGAAAACACTTATTTATTGCGAAAGAGTTCGTTGGAGCTTACGAAATTGAGCTTTTTTATTTTTGCGAGAGTCGTATTATTATTACATAAAAATAGCAAACTACTACTACAGTTTATAGTACATAATCGACCGCGCAAGTTTCATTTCATTTTATTTAAAGAGATGGCCTGTTTTTCACCATAGTATATTAATATTTTTCAGATTAATCAAGATCACGACGTGACCCAAAAACTTCTTCTCCAATAGTCTTCGTACTACAGACATCATCATCATCACCAGCTTGATGATTATGATGATAATCTGGAAGATCACGTGACCGCAAAACTTCGTCTCAAATCGAGTTTATTAAGTCTCTGCATTCCAGATCATTGTGATAACCTGGAACACCATCAAATTGCAATACTATGTTTCCGTACTTCCATGATGATATTTATAATGATTGAGTGTGATGATGATACGGAACGGCACGCGTGTGTCGACATGCATTTGGCAGGTCTTCTCTTTTTAACCGACTTCCAAAAAGGAGGAGGTTCTCAATTTGACTGATTATTATTGTATGTTTGTTCAGCGATTTCTTCGCCAATTATGAATTGATTTTAATGATTCTTTCTTTGTTAGGCCGTGTTTTTATTGCCGTGTCATTTAGTGACATGAGATTACAATGAGATGGAGACAGAGCTACATGTTTCTAGTGTCAAGCTCATTTTCTATCAGCATCGTTGTTTTGACTAAGCCTTGCTCAATAATTTTGATAACAGGAATATGAAGTTTGCCCCACTAAAGTTGCGCCAATTTAATAGATCACATTTATTAGTTAGATAAGCTAAGTAAAATAAGAATATTTTTAAATCAATCTCTGTGATATATAGGAGGCCTAACTGAAAGAAAAGTATAATTTTCGAGATGAATCCAATAATGAAAGATTATGAATATTATGTAGATCTTGACAAATATTGTCAGTGCCATATGTTGGCCCCACTTTGGTATATATGGCACCTCACTGATTTGCATATCTGTTTTAAACTGCACACAATTTACTAAAAATTTAACTAAGTATACCTTTGTTTCTTTCTTAGAATATAGAAAAATACAGAAGGCGCGTCCAGATGCAGTTACAAAATCCGTGCTGTGTCCAAAAACAAAAGAATCGTCCCGCACCCTTCTCACCTCTCACCCGCATAATGTTGCTAGTGTAGGCATTATTTACCCGTTGCTGTGGTAAATCGTGGAGATAAAAATATATTAACTTTCTTAAACGGATATCTCGGATCGGATTATTTTTATAACTGTTCTCTTGACTTACTATTCGGATTAATCGGCAAATAAATTATTTTGTGTGTATCTTATTCCGTTAGCTTAAAAGGTTAGGCATTATTTTAACCTGTCACAGCTAAGTAGGTTTGGGGGGTTCTACCCCCCCCCCCCCGAAATCCTGGCCATTATCAAAAATCCTTCCAGGCTTCAAACATTTTATAAAAAAAAAGTTTCGCGCTCGATTCGCTCGCGCATGATTGTTTCATATTGATCTATATTTGTATTGATCATTAAAGTGCTGTGAACTTTCTAATACGAGCAAATAATTAGCTAAAAATAGCCACTAACCAAATTTTTTTGGGTTCACTAATACGAAAAACAAAGCATAACGAGCGCGAAAATTGTAGTAGTGTTTTTATAGTATATTACTATAAAAACACTACACTACTACACACTACATACAATTTTCGCGAATAAACCATAAGCTATGCCCAAGTCCATTGCTGAAACCCCCCCTGAAATGAATTCCTGGCTACGGCCCTGGTAGGCTTTATAAGTTAACGGTTATAGACTACCACCACAAAAAAAAAATACATAATATCTGAGGAAAAATTTCGCACTAAATCCATTTAAATCGCAAAATCAATCAATATGTTCACAATATCAAACAAGTAGTTCTATTCTAAGTCCATATAGGGTGAACTGCAATTATGAAACGCTACCCTGAACGCTACTCGACATGCACTTGGCCAATTAATTTTTAATCGGATAAAAATATATTTAAATACCTACTCATTTAATTTACAAACTACTAACAAAAAAAATCGGTAGCAAGTAAAAGTAAGGAAAATCAAAACGTTGATATTGGCAACACCAACAAAATGGACGATTCTTTCTCTACGATGATCAAAGACCGAACAATTTATTAAATAAATACGTAAGATAATGTCAATTGTGCTACTTACACGTGAAATGTTATCCCATCGTGTTTTTTTTTCACCCCAGCAGTATTTTTACACGTAGGAACGACACATGACGGCATATTTGAATTAAATTTAACACCAACAAAGCTTGCCACTCGTTAAGACGTTCATAGAGCAACTGATCGCGCGCGCTTCAAACTACTCTATATATGAGTAGTTTTTGTCGCTTCAGTTCTAAGCATGTTCACGGTTTCTGTATTTTTCTATATTCTAAGGTTTCTTTAGTAGGTAAGGTGAAAACTACAGTATTAATCTTTATAATCTATATAAAAGACTAAGTGCTATCATAATAACTTACCATTCTTAGGCTTTGCTACCCTATATTTTATCTTTGGTTCAATTTCTCCATGAATTTTAGCATGTGTGACTACATTCTGCATCACTTCAGTTGCATCCATGCCTTTTTCCACCAATTCTGGACTCAAATCCAAACAATCATAGAATATTTTGTCTGTACCATCAATTTCTAATTTTGAATTGTTTAACATTCCATTGTCCAAGTCTATACTTAAGCTTTTCGAGGGAACTAACGGTATGTCACTTAGAATCTCTTTGCATAATAAAGTAGGCTCTAAAAACGACAAATGTTCTCCATTCAAAAATTGTATCTGGCTACTGAGAGAAACAAAACTCTGATTGTTTCGTTCCAGTATTTCTAAAGCAGTTTTTATGTTTTTGTTTAGTCTATTTTGTTCTTGGACTACATTTTGTTCTATAGTGAAAGGTACCATATTTGAATTATTATGCTCGTTATCCATATTTTGAGTGTAACTTTGGTCCATATTTGAATGATCCTGTCTATTGTCCATATAACTTTGTTTTATATTTGAATTGTTCTGTACATTATCCATATTTTGAGTGTAGTTTTGTGCTATATTTGAACTGTTCTGTACTTTGTCCATATTATGAGTGTGACTTTGTTCCAAATTTGAATTATCTTCTACTTCATTGTCTATATTGTGATTTTTATGTTTATTTGATCCATTTTGGATATTGTTAAAATCTTTTTGATTACTTTCTATGTCAATTGATGTTTCTGGAAGTTCTATGTCTGGTGGAAGATGTAAGCCATCAACAACTTTCTGAAGAATTAAACTGTTTAGTTTCTTTCTATTTACTGTAGTATTCGTGAATTTCTGAAAAATGTAACTTATTGATCAGCTTCAGATTGATTTATTAATTTCAGCCATTTCAATTACAAGGATATTTTGAGGTGCATGTAAATGTCTACAGCAACCAAATACTTAATAATACAGGTAGGTACATAAAACTCAATTAGCAAATAATAAAAATTTACTCTTGCTACAACACAATAAAATAACAAGTCCACTTGCACAGGCACAAAGTCCCTACTCTTATTTATTAACCTACAGACATAAAGAGCATCTTGCATCTTGTTTTATCATGTTAGTGTAAGCCAGTTAACCTTGTGCCACTGACATCAATACCCTTATCATCCCAGCCAGCTTTCCAGATTTCTTTGAGGCACCTGTGACTAGTTTCAGGAACAATGGGTTTCCATGCCTGACACCTTTGTTTATTGTAAATGATGGACCAAGTGATTGTAATTTAATTACAACTGCACTATTGGAGTAAGTACATGTTACTGAGGTGTGGTATGTAAGTTGAATTGATTTATTGATTTTTCAGAAATTGGAATATAGAATTGTGTGTAATACTATCAATTGCTTTCATATAATCTACGAAAGCAAGGTAGTATGTTAAAGGTATGTTTCTCAATCACTTGTCATTAAAATCATAAAGGTGATTTGTGGAAAGTTCACAAAGGAATCCGGCTGAAATACTTACACCAGATAAAAGAATATTATAACTTATAATAATGTGAGTGTGGATTTTTTTATTTTCTTCAATATGCTTTACTGAAACTGCTTCAACTGCTTTAGCTGAAAATACAAGGACATGGCATATAAATTTACACTTTGTCTTTATCATACATGAATTTATTGGCTCAATATCCTTACACATTTGTATTTTACTAACTGTGCCTCTGGTTTCATCTACATATTGATGAACTAGAGAAACAAGAAAATAAAATTTAAGCGAGGTAAAAGACGACGTCGTTTTCCATCAGGCTACGAGTAGTATTGTTCTATGCTTCGTACCATTGGACTCTTTTGCGCTTTCCCGATGTCTCTACCTTAGTGTCAGATTTAACTTGATTTAAGTCGTCATACATATGATGCAGTTTATGATAAAACAAACCTCCGCTTTATCAAAAGCGTCCAAATAGTCAATATGATCGCATTTAACCAAATCAAACAATCTTTAAAAGTCTTTGTCTCGATTTAGGTTGAAATCTTCAAAATTTAGCAGTAAAAAGCGACTCATATTGGATGAATTCAGGGAAAATCACAAAACAATGAAGGAACACTACATAGTGGGAAAATTAAACAAAATTGAATGTTGAATTACATTTAAAATCAAAACACAACACCGTTCCGTTGTTTGTGGACTTTGCGGTACGTCAGCTGGCAAGGCAACCACAGATTATTTTTTGAAAATCTTTGTGATTTTTTTGAGTTGCTTTTTAGCACAGACTAGTAAGAGAACGCTACGCGTTCTTTGTAAGGTGGATTTGGTGTATCCTTCTTCTTCTTCTTTTTTGTATTGGACCCGCATTAAAGCATTTGCCAGTGTCAAGTATTAGGATTTTCTCAAGTTTCTTGAATAAAACAAGTTGTAAACGTTCTAGTCACAATCTAAGTCACGTATGCAGTCAGTCAATTTATAAGTCGAGTCCTGCTTCAGTAAAGAGCTGGCGACTTTACTAGAAGCTACTATGGAGTTTTGCCGATAACGTAAAATCACACGTTATACTGCTTTATTACACTTGCCCACACTCACGCACTTAATGAATAAAACACCACCATTTTTATGGCATTAATGTTCAAAATAACACAAGTCTAGGAGAATAAAACAAAGCAACAACACGTTCGTTACTAAGACGTTCCCGCCAAAAAAGAGACTTGGTGAAGATGGTAGGTTTTATTAAAAAAATATATTTAAAGGTATTTGACATATTTTTTTAGCTAGGTATATAAAATTTCATTCGGTCTCGTAAGACCAAAAACAATCACGTCAATGAAAAACAATTCAGCCTCTTTTTCTTTTTATTGTTTTTATTTAATAATATGCGCTAAGAAATCGCATTTAATTTACATATTAATGTATTTTGCCGTGCAATTTAGTACCACAACATCTATTTTGATTGGTGAATGCGCCTGTTAACTTTTGTGTTCAAACAAAAAATCTTGCAAACAATTTCTGTATAGATAAAACATATTTTTTAACCCTAATGTTATGGTCGTGGCTTGATTACATTATGGAATGATGGTCACGAAGACATCTGTGTAAAGTATAAACAGCGTCATCAGATTACTGTAAGTTATTTTCACACTGCTTAATTGGTTCCAAGGTCTTTTCAATTTATGGTATCTAGGTACCTTTATAATCACTACTTTTGTATTTTAGAGCTAGTTTCCTCCATAGAGGAATATTATATTTTCTTTGTGTAGGTTGCGTTGTTGTTGTCAAACTCTCTTATGGAATATAAGAATTATGTAAAAATTTGATGTAGTGTAGACTAAAAGTAAAACAAGTTAACATACCACCAACAATATTTGGTTTTATGTTAGATAATTAAAATTAATAATAAATATGAAATGTAAGTATATCATAATAATTGTATAATAATATTTTTTATGTATAATTTAAACTAGATGCAATTCAGGAACAGATTTTTTTTAAATGCTTTCCAATTTAATTGTATTTTCAAGCAAAATATTCAATTTCTTGGTATAATATTGTCACTTCTGGATTACAGTTTTTGTATTTTCTTGTATGCCTTATAATTAATCAATTATTTTAAATTAATTTCTCAGCTTAAATATTTCTAACTACTTATTCATTAGATCCATGAGTTTTGTAGCATTATCTATAATAGGAAACAAATGTTAACCTGTACAATATATCTTGGAAAAGTTGCTCATTTATTAGTTGGTCATTTATTTTACAAATACTATTATAAATTTATACAAATAAAGAAACTATCTATCTATCTATCTATAAATGCATTATTTCTGTATTAAGAGAAATAATGTTGCACAATATTTTGCCAGCAAATTTTGCATTTTCCATACAGTAGAAAAAAGTTTTCTACCCCTAAATATTGTAAGATTTTGATAGTCCTTTTTTTTGAATGGTTGAAACCATTAAAAAAGGGGCAATTTCAGTTTGCTTTTTACATAATTTAGATATTTAATTTTATTACTTTGGAATCATAACAAAATTCGAAAAAAGTAATTCATAGAGGCATAGACATTTATGATTTCAATCAAAAGAGAAAAGAAGATTAAGTTACACTTCTCTTAATACAAATTGCAACCTGTGATGCTATTGATCCAATGCAACACATTTGGCATTTACATCTGTATCAGCCACTGCTTGAATCAAGGGTGCCTTACAAGATTCCAAATCTTGGAGAGGCTCAACACACCCAAATAGTGCTATACTTTGTAATGCTGCAGATAATCTAAATTTTCAGAGGAGCAAGTTCTCTTTGCTCTTGCTTAGATATTCTAACAAGATTCTGCATCAGCTCCCAAAGGGGATCCTGTTGGAATATACAGTCCCTGTTATGTAGTAGTAAAATACTATTCTTGCAATCCAGTAGTTTGTAATGATAGTATTTTTATACATGGCAGTGCTTGGTTTCACATTTTTTATTACAAAGAAATTCCTCGGGCCTGAATTGGCCTGCAGTTTTACCCACAATAAAGAAATTGTTTCTTACTGGATACCTACATTTCACTGGTTAAGTAGGAGTCTTTGTGAATTTCATATCTAAGAGCTATATGTTGTTTGAATATATGTGAAATGCAGGCCCTGGGCTTATATAATTTTATAGCACTATATTCTAGCCCTTACTGACTTGCAAAACAGGTATTGAAAGTATTATATTATGTATGTCATTCTACAAGTATGATATTGATAATACAGTTATGTATATATCTTATATATATTATATACATATGTATAACAAAGTTGTGTTAGTTAGATCATTTATAACTCGAGAATGGCTGGACTGATTTACATAACATTTGGTATGGAAAAAGCCCTTATCCTGGAAATATGAAAGTTTACTCAACTTAATATGATTAACATTAACTAGCTGTGCCCCAGCTAGTTAATCATATTGAGTTACAAACAATTTTAGTAACCACACATGCATTTGCAATATAAAACTTACTAATAATGTATTTATTGACTAGTCAATATTGTGCAAGTACACATATATAGTTTATAAAATTCAAATGCAAATGCATGAGTCACTGTAAAAGTACCCAATTTGCTTCAAGTTTGCCTATGAAATTTGAAGAGTTCTGCCGATTTCTCCAGGATCCTTTCATCAGATACTTACCTGGTGACTATGGGACCCTTTCAAACAAAAAATATATATATATTCTAATTGGTCAAATAGTCTCCGCGAGAACATACATAAAAAATTAAAGATTCTGAGGAATTGAGAACCTCCTCCTTTTTGAAGTCAGTTGACATGAAAAAAATGTCAAAGATCAGACGTAAAGCGGCCTTAATGTCACGTAATATCTAATGAGTTGGTGGTCAAGTACAAGCATATCACTGCAATTCCATATTTAACATAGATAATTCCACATTCAATAATGATAATTTCTTTACAGCTTCACCTCAACAAAATATAGTACAAAATGGACATAGTACAAACCCGGAGAACGGACGAAATGAACAACGACGTATCGTCGACTTCCAGTGAAGACCATGATCCAGTCAGCAAGTTTAATAATTTCTACAAGGCGCGGTATGCTGAAAATTGTGCTTCTGATAATGAGGTAAGGAGAAAACACGAGATCAACTCTGCAACATGACACCATTACAGCGTCTTCCTGCCACTTGTAAGATATCCTCTGTCCACCTTGTGGCTGGTCTTCCTACGCTGCGCTTGCCGGTTCGTGGTCTCCATTCGAGAACTTTTCGGCCCCATCGGCCGTCAGTTCTACGTGTTATGTGCCCTGCCCACTGCCACTTCAACTTGCTTATCCGCTGTGCTATGTCGGTGACCTTTGTACATCTACGGATCTCTTCGTTTCTAATACGATCTCGTAGAGAGACTCCGAGCATAGCCATCTCCATAGCCCGCTGCGTGACTTTAAGCTTCCTTATAAGGCCCATAGTAAGTGACCACGTTTCAGTGCCATATGTCATCACTGGTAGCACACACTGGTTGTAAACTTTCGACTTCAAGGACTGGGGTATATTGGACGAGAAGACGCTCTTGAGTTTCCCGAACGCTGCCCATCCGAGTTGGATTCGACGATTGTCCTCTCTCGCAAAGTTGGACCTGCCTAGTCGGACTGTTTGTCCTAGATAGACGTATTCGTCGACAACTTCGAGAGTGGAGTTTTAGTTTTAATATAGATACTTGTTTGAATTCATAATTGGCTCTACGGTTTGTTTATTCAGTTTCGAAGTTAAAAAAAGGTGGAGCCGGCTTGTGGCAAAAAGAAGTAAATTATATACCTGTCCTATTATGTAATTATAGTTATAAGAAGTTCTTGTCAATAAAATATATTGTCTATTGTACCTATTGTAAAATATTAAAGGAATATATTTTGAAGAAAAAAAAACGCAACCGATTGGCAAATAAATGTGCTTTGACGGCAAACTTCAGCAGCGGCAGCGCGAGGAGCGGGTGAAGAACCCAAAATTGGCGGGAGGCGGAGAGTGTCCGTTCTGTATGTAATACTATTACCAAACTACAGGGCGAGCGCGGGGAGCGGGTGAGGAACCCAAAATTGGCGGGAGGCGGAGTGTCCGTTCTGTATGCAATGATATTGATGTTATCGTGTGCTTTAGTACAAATTGAAGTAATCTTGTTGAAGGTAGTAGAACCACGACGTTCCATCCAGTCGCGCGGCCACTTCAAGAGTATGGGCAACATCAACGAAGCTTACAAATCTACCCGCATACAGAACACCATCAGCAACGTCGATATCAGCTTGCACCGCCACGAGATAAAGAAGTTCGACACGCTGCAGATACCCATAGTCGGGTATGAGGTTATGGAGGAACGCGCCAGGTGAGAATGGAGTACTTGCACATTATTATTATTATTTTTGTAAATTTAATTTGGACCCGCTTAGAGCATTTGCCAGTGTCAAGTATTAAGATTTCTTAATCTTATTTATTGACGTAGCCTTTATACAGCTGATTTTATTTTATGTTATGTGTTGTTGCGGAGTTTTTTGAGTTTTCTAAACTTGGTATATTTTCGTTTTAACCAAATTTTTAACGTCAGATTCACAATCTACAAACTGAAAGTGGAGGACGACAAACGCGACCAGTCGTGGCTGGTGTTCCGCCGGTACACGGACTTCGTGCGGCTGTTCTCTCGCATCAAGGGCGAGCAGCCGGCGCTGGCGCTGCCGCTCCCCGGCAAGCGCTGGTTCCGCGACAACTTCGAGCCGGCCTTCCTCGAGCAGCGAGTGCGGGGCCTGCAGGTGTTCGTCGACGCCGTCCTGAACAAACTGCCTGATCATCCGCTTGTAAGGGAGTTCTTCTGTTTGGACGAGCCGCCGCAGGATTTCAGCTATCAGCCCGAGGTGAGTGTTGTTTCCTAAAATCCAAACAATACATACGGAGCAAGTAGGGAGAGGGTACTAATTTGCAAAGCTTAGCTTACAAAGCTTTGGTTTGGATTTACAGATTTGTATATTTTTTTGTTTGAAAGAACATACTTTCAGGTTGGTCCCATATTCAATCAAAATTGATTCAGTAGTTTAGTTTTTAAAACAAAATAGCGCATTTTGATGTCGGTCCTCTCAGTTATTTAGTATTTAAATCATGAATATACTATTTTTTTCCAGGTGCAAGCAGTGTACGGCGCGTTAGAAGACAGCATAACGACGCTGAAGATGCAGCTAAAACAGAAAGACGCCACGATATCGCACCTTCAGAAGAGACTCGCCCACCTCGAGGCGGAGAAGAAAAACTGTCCAAACTGTGGCGCTAACGGTAATGTGTAGATACTTTATAGTACAAAAGTGATATTTCGTTGTATAGTTCACGGCTTTTCAGGTGGCGTATTAGGGGGTATAGGGCAGTGAGACTGATGGATGTGACGTGTTTTTTATATGCGATACAATTTTATTAAAAACTCCTTTATGTTGAGACGTGATCGGTAAACGTTTCATTTAAGACGATTGTGAAGCACACGTTTTACTGGCCCTTAACATTACCTACGCGTTTTAGAGATTTTAGTTTTATATTTTATATTTTTAGTTCCATGGCTAAATGTTAGGACTACAAAATAGGTATTCCTGTCAAATTTGACGGCTATAGCTATGTTGCTCATTGAAATTAAACAACTTTTAATGGATTTATCGCGTATATTTTCGTAATTAAAAACAAAAAATTATTTCAGACAGAGAGATCCATATTATTAGTATATATTGTATTAAATTATTATTATTATATGTTAATTAAATCGAATAAAATCAAATAAAATATAATTATGTTTCGTACGTAACTAGTTACGAAACAACAGTTACATACGCGGCCGAAGCGAAATCTACATGTCACAAAAAAAAATGTAATAAATAATAAAAATATATGTATATGTGTATGTAATGTATATATATAAAAACACGTTAAAAATCGTTTAATTTCAATGAGTTAAATAATATTAAGTTCGAAATCACCCATTGAATAATACGTAAAACAGGAGGTAATTTATTTTTATACCTAACAAAATTTCCTTTATTAGTGACATTTTATGATTATTATTTTAGTGAATTGTTATTAATATGATTAATTTAATTATTATTAATGGAAATAGAACATGCAATGTATTAACTGACGCATCCAAGAACATTGCTAATGAAGTCTATGGAGAAAATAAAGAATTGAATTAAATCCTTGATGATCTAAGCCTTGATGTTTTTGATTGGTTGTAGCCATGATTGGAGGACGTATTTGCGTTTCTTTTGAAAAATTCAAAATAAAAACAAATTGGAAATTGTCGAAATTGGATTATATTAAGGGGCAGAAAGATGTATGCTTCACAATAGTCTTAAATAAAACGCTTACTTCTCCATATTGAAGGAGAAATTAATTTTCATGTCTCACTCTCTCATCTCTGTCTTTCACACTCTTCTCTCCAACGCGTCAAGTAAGAAGCCACTTACCAATAACGGGGTGTAATAATGAACGGCAGACATACATTGAGGGGTCATTGTATTAAACAACACTTGCTATTAATCTCCTGTTTTTTCTACATATATCATTTACCGCCAATAAATACCGTTATTAAAGCTAACCACAATTACTTCATTGTAAAACTTTCTTCACGACCATTAATTGGTAAATCGAAAAATCTTATTGTTGTTTTAATTAGTACAATACAATGACACCCCAAAATACGGACATTGTTCATCTCGTTTTTGTTGTTGTAATTTTTGCATTTCAATTAAAATAATCGGATATATATTTATTATAAATTCATCACATCATTCATAAAACGAATAACAAGTTACTCATTCATTAAATGATATTAAATCTTTGTGCAATTACAATCGAATTGTTTCGATTTTTTATTCGATTATATTGTAATATCGAATAGAATTGATTCCCGATTGTTATAAATCGATTCTTGGCTTTAAAATGATAATAAAACGGTCTACCGTCCGAATGTGTTCTCTTTACAATATTGTTATAAATATATCTTAAATAAACGTAATTATTAAAAATGTAGTAATGTCAATATGATAATTTTAATACTGGTTTATACATTTTGTACAAAAATTTAATTATAAGCAAGTTACGGCGCTACGTAGAACGTTATTCGCCTGTCTCTCTCTTGCATTCTCATATGTTTCAAGACGTAACATGTAACGTTTCATGTAATTAATTTCATGTTACCGACCGTATACGAATAAGGTTGTACTTTAGCATTATTTTACAAATTAAAATGAAAGGCAAAATATTGCATGCAAAATATGGCAATTGCATCTTCATAGACATTTATGGAGGCAATCACATAAAAAACTATCAAAATCAAATAATGTCTTGGGGGGAGAATGGGCGAGAAAGTATCGTATCAAAAAAATAGTACAGTCTTGTATCATAAACAATATAAACAGATGCAGTATTTTATATCTTAAACAATATAAATACATATTTTTTCATAATTAATTATATGTTATCCACCTGAATCGTACAAAATATTTTTTGGTCTGCATTTACAATAAAACGAATACTTTTCTAAAAAAAAAGCAATAAAAATGTAAAATAAAAACTCATTATTTAAGTTGTGTGTATTCATGATAGAAAAATTTACATATATGTATTTTTATATAATGACCAAAAACATACCTAATTATACCGAGTGTTTGTAGAAAAAATTGTATTAAAAGTATCTGAACATTTTTTTAATGCGCGGTAAACAATCCTTTTAAGGCGCGGCGCAGCAACTCATACTGCATCTCGTTCACGCATGATAATTTTTATTAGATGACAAGTATAAGTTTACAAAACTCCAAACCCCCCCCCCCCCCCCCCCCCTGAACAAAAAATTATGGAAATAAAGCTGAACCGATTTTGATGAAACAGCTAATCGGTCCATCCGTTTGAGAGCTACGCGCCAATTCCGCCGCCTTAACTGTACCGTTTATCGTGCATATGTCAAAAAAAAGGAGAAAATTCATTTCTATCTCTAAATATTGTTTGACTTCAATGATTCTTTTAATTAAATATTCCAAATAATAATATTTCTCAATGGTTAATTTTAATTTTAATGTTATAAAAAAGTACTTTACAATAAGTACTTTAGGGATAGAAATCAGTCTTTTCTCCTACTCAAAAATGTTCATATTATAAAAGTTAAGGTGCTAAGATATTATTTTTAAATGTGCATTTATACATGACCAATTTTACCCGACTGCTTGCAAGGAAAAACATTACGTTAATAGGCTATACATATACTAAAGTACATTCATTTTCAGTTTGTATTTCTTTCAGCGACTAAAAAGAACGCTTTAGTTTCGTGATCACGAATTCTCATTGATAGAAAATCTGCCATTTCAAGAAAATGTAGTTTTTACTTGTCCAAAGTTGTAAACATGTTTTTTTACAGTATAGGTTTGCGCTTGACCGCCAACTCACCTGATGTTAAGCGATGTTGTGTGACATAACTATCAATCACAACACATCCCATTTTTAAGGTTTTATTTGACATTTTGAAAAAAAAAGACGTGTGGCACTCGGAGACTGCCGCGATAAAGCTATTGCATAAATTAGCTTTACGCGCGGTGTGTTAGGTTATTTTCGTTACGGAATTTCTGGATTCGGTCTCCACGCTCAAGGCCCGCGATAGAAGCTATGCAATAGCTTAAAAGAACATTTTTAATTTCATATCTAATGTATTTAAACGAGCAACTCTTTATAGAGTAAGAGCCCACGACGGCCAGACCTTCGTTATTTTATAAAAGCTGAAAGTTTCTCTGTGTATGTCTCTAACACAGGTAAGAACGACCAGCGACTATAGAGTCTGGATTTTCTGTCATAAAAAATCCGAGCGGAGCTCTGTCGCCCCGCGTAATACATGCTTAAATAAGTATGTATAAGAAATGTTAGCTCAGTTTTTATCAAATCAGAGTAAGCATTTATCTCCCGTCCGCTTTTGTTATTATTATTGGACAAGTATTGAAAAACAGTATTTACCTATGTACATATGTTGGTTTTGTTGTCTTTAGTCGATTATATATACTTAGAGAGAGGCACTTTTTGCAGTCGGGTTTTTTATGTATGTCTTAATATATATAATTTGTTTATTATAGGCAGCCTTCTAGTTGTAATGTAGTAAAATTACTGTCAACTACTCATGACAAATGGTAAGTGAGAAAAATGGTGAATAAAAAAATAATGCTTTAAGGTCTCTACCCATTACACCGTATCATACCATGACCGTGCTATGAACGTGTCAGACAAAAAAGTATTCTTTGTATTGAAAAGTATGGGACTATGCTCACTAGACCGTTCCGTCACCAACCAACAACGTCGCGTGTCATGCACGGAGCGGCAACTATTCTCGATGAGAATATTTTGCCGGTGCTGATACGCTCCGTGCATGACACGTGACGTTGCCAAACCGTTGTGCGCAGGCGGCGAGCCGGTGAGCAAACGGGTTCTAGCCGCGTATGATGACCGTTACAAAAGCGTTACCAACGCGTTGCGCGTAGGAAAAGCTTGCTGCGTAAACACACAGCAAGCTTTTCCTTAGTTGATAGACATTCTCTAAAACTAGTGTTTCTTCTCAAAATGTCATTGTGAATGTTTTTCAATAACATATTGAATTGGAATTGAGACATTCGGAAATACTGGAAAAACTTTTCTTCATCATCAACTAAATGCCTAAATAATGTCCAATATTCCCCTTTGGTTTTTATTTCTTTTATAGAATCGTGAATCCAGTAGCGTCGAGTTCTTGTTGTACGTTCTTCTTCATCCAATATTATGGCAATCATTGCCAACTGTCTAGCGGTTCTTCTAATAGCCATACTTATATAGTGACATAAAAGCACACGTCCGCTACAATCTGATATGCACATAAGAATGACGGATTCCGAATCAACTACGTTACACACGGACATCGTACGGATTGTATGCGGTCATCATACGCTTTACAAACGGGTACAGAACGCCGTCGATCCGTACAGTGAGCAAGGTAGACCGTGTCGTATTATTTTCGTGTCTGACACGTTCATAGCGCGGTCATGGTATGATACGGTGTAATGGGTAAAGACCTTTATTTTTAGCTATTTATAAAAACTTAAAAAGCTCAATAAATATCAAGCGCTATAAGTATATAATTATAGGATATTAGAATGAGCGATGTACTTTGAGGGATTATTAAACCTTTTACAGGACCACCTCTGAAATCGCGAAAAAAACACTCTCATTTTGTTGCGGGTCAAAAATCTAAAGAACAGATGATTATTTTTCGCGATTTCGGGTTGGCTCCCATAGAACAGAACACATTACATACAGAACGGACACCCGCCTCCCGCCAATCTCTGGTTCCTCACCCGCTCCCCGCGCTCGCCTGCACGGTATATTCATTCGTCAATCGAGGAACGCTTTGCGGGCTTCGAGAGATCGAATCCCAACTGACGTCACTAGCAAGCGGTAATCAGACGACGACCCTAACTTCACACATGCGTGTGTGTACAGACGTCGATTGTGTATCACTGAATAGCGCGCCGTTGTACGGAGTGTCCGACTTATGCCCATAGTAAAAAAAAACATTTTGATGTGTAATTGATCCCTTAAAGCATGGACATCGTTTACACTCCGCTTAACATATTTAGTATTTTTTACGAGCCCAGTCTACTGAGAAGGTCTTCGGCGTCTTCGCGGTGTCGTCGGTCGGACGGTTGGTAGCTTGAACTGGCTCAGTTTAAAATTGGAACAACGCTTTAAGTTTTTATGAATAAGAGAAATTATTATAAATTATAATTTAATTTTATATGATAATTACATTTCTGTGGTATTTAATAATTGTATTAAATACAGGGTGTTGTTTATCGAGACGGAAGAGAAAATGGTGTGAAAAAAATATACCCGAAAACATGATCGCACGAGGGACAGAGATGAATGAAAAGTAATGCAATTTATTCCTATATTCGATATCTTTAAATATCTTTTACTTTATAAAAGATATTTTTTAGATATTTTTATTTACTATTATACTAAACAAGTTTAGTATAATAGTAAATAAAAAAAAATACTGACAAACATTTATAATTGTAACTGTATCTTTTATTTAAATTAATTGAAAACAAAAAGATATTCATGTTTGGAGTTGGTACTGTTTTTATGGGTAATATCAATAAATATAAAAAATAATAATATGAGTAGCACTAAGCGCTAATGAATTAAAAAAAACAACTTCATTTTACTGTAAAAGAATACATACAACTAATTTCGCATTGTTTTGATTTTATATAATTGTATTAGACAGTCAAATTTTTCCATCTCGATAAAAAAAAACGCCCTGTATGTAAATGAATGTACAAGCAATTTATAATGTGCCTTGAGTAAAGTAAGGTAGCATGTCTTTGACAAGAAATAAAATAATTAGTACAGAAGAAAGTCTTTCATTAAAATACCTGTGCGGTCGACCGTGGCAGGGTGAAAGTGAAAATATAATGTGGAAAGATTTGAATTAAAATAATTGTTTGTTTTAATCAAGATTGTACGAGGATCCTTAGATAATGTTTCGGTGATTAGAGATTAGATAATGTTTAAGTTTCGGTGTCTATATTTTATTACTTCCTAGCCTAGCGCGGACAGTATAATTTGTTTTCACATTTTTATGCACTTTTAATGTGGAAATAAATTATGTACACATATTGACATGACAAGTAGTGTTTACAGATGTAACGACGAAAGGAGTAACTATTTATTATTTTCCATGCTGGATCTGTCCGATTCTGAAGTAATTACCTTAAGTTTTGTAGGAACTCTTAGATCACAGTTGTCCATCTCTTCTGTAGGAGTTTATGGATTGTGACATTGGCACAAATATATCTAAACAGATGTTACCTAACTCCGCTATGCTTTGGCATTGTTGATTTGTATTATTGTTTGTTGACATGAATAAATCGCAGTGACTAAATTTCGTCATTACAACCACGCACCTAAAACCGGGGCACATACGAAAGTTTGTGTGTAAATAAGTTATTTTCCTGAGATTAACATAGGTCATTTTCGACCTGCAAAAATTAGCAGGTGAAACTGTACAGCTTGTAAAATTTCATCATCATCGTCTCAAAAAAAAGCCACAAAAAGTCCACTGCTGGACGGAGGCCTATCCCCCATGGATTTCCAAAAAGATCGCTTGGAAGCAGCTCGCATCTAACGTCTCTCGCCAGTTGTATGAGGTCATCTGTCCATCTAGTGGCTGGTGTTCCTACGCTGCGCTTGCCGATGCGTGGTCTCCACTAGAGAACTTGTCGGCCCCATCGACCATCAGTTCTACGTGGTGTACCCGTCCACTGCCACTTCAACTTGCTAAACCGCTTTTTTTTTTACAAAATTAATCTCCACAGACTCCGGTTTTTTTAATTATGTAAGATAATCCGCTAATCCGCTGTGCTATGTCGGTGACATTCGAATGTATATGGATCTCTTCTATAATGTATAGAAAAAAATAAAACAACGATAAAAAAATATAAATACTCTTTAATTACAATATTATTGCACGCTTAATACTAATATAAACGAATAAATGCATTACAGTCTATACAAATTATAACACACTGGTCACAATTAAAACTCAACGGCCAAAAGTAGTGTTTTGTGCTTGCATATACATTAATATATGCATAAGCATATTCTTTCCAATAATAAAATAAATCGGTTCATAAATGACGGACCAATTACCTCTTTTTTAAGTCTGTTGAAAATTTTCTCAGAAGGTTCAACAGCGCCATCTATGAATCTTACTATCTAAACCTATAAAGCCATGACTACATCGGAAATTCAATATCTACCGGATAGTCTATACGTATGTCCGTGGGTTGTATTGTTATTTCTATTTGTTCTTTATTCTTCTTGACAGTCGGGTAACGTTTAGATTTCATGTTTAGATGTACCTGAAAAATAAAAATTGTATTAGTTTTGATATTGTAATAAGAAATTGAAAGTTTTTACGTATGGTGGTTTTTTATCCGGTCCCATCTCTAGGGCATGGGCCCTGTCGTGAAGTTTTTACGGCGCGGCGCCGGAATGCGCCGTTTTCCAGTACGCGGCGCGTATGTTTCCGGCGTCGTGCCGTGAAATTTCCATGGTTCCACGTGTCTTAGACATGGGAACGGGCCCTAAGGCGAAGCCAAAAGGAGGGTACTTGAATATTGTGTATTGTTAGAAGTATCTTGTTTGTCCGCTGGTGATGTTATAGCTTACGAGACAGTAGTATTACATACAGAACGGACACTCCGCCTCCCGTGAATCTCGGGTTCTTCACCCGCTCCCCGAGCTCGCCCTGTTGTTTGCCAAAGTTTGGCAAGTGAGCAAGGCCTAAGGCGTTTTGTCGCCATTTTACGTCATATAAACCATTGAGTTCCATGAGATGGCTCTGGGATTCATCAGATAATCGCCAAATTGATGACTCGATTTATGCTCGATTCCGATATGTAAGTTTAAATTATATTTACCTGTCTATTGTGTTTGTACAAGTTGGAGTGTTGCGAGAAGGTGGTGGGACAGAACTCGCATATGAACGGGCGCTCGCCCGTGTGCGTCCGAATGTGGGACTCCAGCTGGGCTTTAGTCTGAAACCAGTTGAAAATATTCACTCTTGTTAATATTATACTCAGTTCAAAAGTTTTTACATTCGTCGGGATTCGAACCCGCACCTTCCACATCAGTTTCAAAATGTTTACTAATGGAGCATTTACAGACTTTTATCGATTATGCTGATTTGTGGCGATAGATATTCCAATCATTTCTGAGAAAAAATATATCAAAATTGGGTGAAAAATTATGAAGATACGGCGATATCAGCATAATTATAGTTTAAAAACTGAAGCAACCGACTTCAAAATACACTATTTTTTATACGCTATGTTTACATGGATGTAATTTTTTCCAGTTATATTGTTACTGTACTGAACCGATTTTAATATAATATATAGGGGACCACCTCTGAATTAAATTACCTACCAAACAAAAAAATATTTGGGTATGTAAAGTATTTTTTTGGTATTTTTTTTTATATTTTTATATGATAGAATGGATCATTTAGAAAAACTAATTTCAATATTTTTTTATTCTGTTCAGTACTTATTTTTTAAAGATAAAATCGTCCGTAGGAAAGATGACGTCATCGTACCTACTGAATAAGATGTTATGATAGCCAACATGAACTAAAAAATACATATATACGTCAACTTGACAGTGACATGTACCTATATTCGTTTTTGTCTCTGACTGATACAAGAGATCATCGGTTTTTGACTTTTGTTGTGTTTTGAAAAAACAAATACGTTGTGTAAACATAAAGATAGAAAAAAAGAATAATTAATATTGAGCTCGTTGTAATTAATTAATGTTTTCTAAGGTCTTCGCGATTGTGTTTGCGCATTGAAATGAAACAAATTCACAATATTATTCAGAAACTACAACTGTGAAATGTTTCGACTTTCGTGCCAAAAATCCTAATAAACTGTTTTTTTCAAGTAAAGGAAACCTTTAAAAGACTGGTGTGAACAAGTTAACGTAGAATATGTTCCTGGGCGAAGCATTGATGCTGCAGTACAATGAACCAGAAAAAGGAACCAGAATAAAATAAATAATGTATAAATGTAAATAAAATAATCCCTTATATAATTACAATGAAATTGGTATATAATTAAACACAATAAAATCATTTCAAAATAGAAGTTATGTCCTGTCAATCACTTTTATTTCATATCCTGGCATTGTTCATAAGTTTTAGCTCTTTAGCTCCTCGGATTTTTGCGATGTTGTTCTTGTCGCTAGTTGAGATGAACTCCAGAATGATAAGATTCTCAACCTTAGGTAAGTTAGCAGAGTCGGCACGTACAAAATTATCCATAATTTATCCAATCAGTAGGCAAACAGTTCCTTATAACAAAGCAGTGGTCAACGTAAATGCAGTATCAATCAAAACGGTAGGAAAGCAAAGTCGTCGTAAAGATAATGAACAGAATTAATTTAATACAAATGAATAGAGTAGCAGAGCACCAAACACACAAAATAATTATTTTCTTTGTTTATTTATTTTGGTATGACAGTTGTCATAGAGATATTGTCTCTCTTGTCAATGCCAATGCTGTCAGTTTCATCTTTTTTACTAACTAAACTACATTTCATTTAACATTTTAGAGGTCGACTGAAGGTCAAATATTTTTTATATTTTCGCAAAAATTTGCGCGATCTCATCATTTTATGTGCCCTAAATAAAAAAATATGGTTTATAGACATATAATCTCGAAATGGTTTTGGAATCAGCATATGTAACATTTTTCTTTACATACCCAATTGGCCGAGTAATCACACAAAAAACATAGTCGAATTGAGAACCATCTTTTTGGCTGCAATCGTATGGCTTGTGACGTAGTCATCCTCTCGCTCACTCATCCGTCCACGCTGTTAACATATTTTATGATCACACACGCACACCCACTCACGTAGTGAGTGAGTGAGTCATGCTCCGCCATGACTGACCATAACCGGCAAAGTAGTCGCGTTCTAAACGAAACAAAAAAATACTTCAATAACTTCGCTATTTCACAACGGATAACACTCATAAAAAATAGCCTAAAAATCCTATTGCACACACCTATATAATATACTTAAAATTACCGTAACCGTAACTTAAAATTTAAATATATCTAGCGTGAATGAGGCTCATTCCCGCAACAACTGCTATGCTATGGAAACTAACGTGGTTTTCTCACATTTTTAAATAAAAACTACGGGTCACTCACGTGTGTTTTAAGCCGAAATATCCGACTATAGTTTCAACCGAGTGACCCGTAGTTTTTATTTAAAAAAACTGCTATGCTCACTATTCAGTACGCTATATGCTGTATTGTACGTATTGTGTACTCACAGGGAACCCCTTCCCGCAGTGATGGCACATCTTGTTGTTGGGGCGGCCGCGGTGCACGTTACGCGCGTGCTGGTCCAAGTTCACGCGGTTCATGAACGTCTGAATACAAACAACACTGGTGGGATAGCGTCATCGTTTCGTATGCATAGAATGGCCGTAAAAGATTTTATATATGCGTATTTTTTAGAATAAATCTAGTAAAATCACTTATTTACGACGAAAAAGTTCGTAAAGGTTACGAAAAAATGCATATTTTATTTTTGCGACAGATGTGTTACTATTATTACAAAAAAAAAAAAAAACATATGACACTCAGAGATTCTAAGAGAAAACGAGTCTAACGACACCTCGCACTTCCAAATTGGTCAAACCGTTTAGGTTGTAGGCGATCTTAAAGAAACATACATACATACACTCGAAAAACAACCCTCCTTCTTACGTAGGCGGTAAATAAATCAGGCGACACATTTAGGCTGAGGTAATATAGATACATACGTATTATAAATATACCCGAAAAACTTTAGCCTCCTTCATAAGGAGTCGCGTAAAAATCCCAACTTCTGAAGTAAACTGAAATGAAATTATTGAATGGTTTAAGGAACAACTAACGCCATCTAGTATCATTACGGCCAACGTTAGTGTTGGGATATAAGGGAGGATTTTAAGTTTTCTAAACTTGTCAGCAATGTGATCTAAAATGGATAACCTTCAAATAATGTAGTGGCAGTATTTCCAGCATACCTTCAGACAAACATCGCACCGGTAAGTCTTATGCAGATGTTTCTCTTCTATATGATCCCGGAGCTTGGTCTTGTCCGCGAAACGGCTGTTGCAGTGGTCACAAATGAATCTGAAAATATGTAATTTTTTTTTTTCACCAAACTTACAAATATATCAGTAAGTATGAATATGAAACATTCCGGCAATGGGGCAACTTCAGCTTTTATGCTTCATTGAAGTATTAGACCTACATATTAATAATAGTATAATTGATAACAGACTAAAATGTAGTACATTTACTAAAAATATAATTTTAATCGATCAATAAACTTCCGAGATTTAAAGTTTAAACACATTAACATTTAAAGTTTTATGGGAGGGATGCTCTGTCCCTCTCTCTCGAAACAACAGTTTGTATTGAATTTGTACGTCAACCATGGTGCATGACGTTATTTTCCGTGATCGTGAGCTGTCTGTCTAATATGATATTAAAATGCTTGTAACTTTAAAAAAAATTAAGTTAGATGAGGAAATATGGATACAATATTTAGAGGAACACTTAACTGCCACCGCTATCCAGAGCCACCAATATAGATCTCCGGTAATTACAACTAAATACATTGATAGTATTAAATCGCGCTTACAGAAACCTATTTACTCATGATTTCGCTCATATATATATAAATATATATATATTCTCTAAAACTATGCATAAATACATGCAAATCGTTTCCAATCGGTCTTTTTGGAAGTCCATGCCAGGCATGTTCTGCAGTGGACTTCTTAAGGCTGAGATGATGATGATGCATACATATCTAATTGACATGTTTGCTATTAATCTCCTGTTTTTTTTCAACAAATATGATTTGCCGTCAATAAAGACTGGCAATAAAACTAACTACGATACGATTGCTTTATAGTAAAACTAATCTTTCGAGCATAATAACAATTAGTAAAAATACTTTTATATGGAAATCGGACCACCTAAATATACGTTATATAATGGACTAATCTAAGTTAGTATAATCATCCTTGGTTATAATAAACCAAGTGTGTTGTGTTTCAAGTTAAATAATGCAATAAAACCTCAAGTGCTCCTTGGTGACGTGCCGCAGACTGTTCTTCATGTGCCGTTTGTACGAGCCGAGCGAAGCGAAGCTCACGCGGCACACGCAGCACTGCCACGCCGACTCACGCTTCTCCTGCAATAACAACGATAGCAAATATTCGATATTTTTGAGTGTTTTCACATTGAAGTATCTACAAATGTATAGACAGTTTAAGAATTACCTACACACATACGACGGGACTTGAACCCGCATATCCCGATCGGTATTTGTGGCGCCTATACCATTTTAACCATGGAGATGTCACGTGGGAAGGTTGAAACGATGGGATGGTGGATGGTTTTTAACGACAACAAATATAGACAAAAAAACTAACTTATTATAATCTAACTTTGAATGGGCTTTAAAAATTAAAAAAACTGAAAACCAACATTTTTATTCTAATAAAACATCTTACCCGAGTTAGAGCTAATATTTCAATTCTCAAATAAAAGTATCTGTCAGATAAATTTTAACTCTACTAAGCTGTAGGTCGTGGGTTCGATGCCCACCCAGGGCAAACATTTGTGTGATGAGCATGGATGTTTGTTCTGTGTCTGGGTGTCTCTATGTATCATAAGTGTATATTTACAAAAAAAAAGTATATATGTATTCTATCAGCCATCTAGTTCCATAGTACGAGCTAAGTTTGGGTTAGATGGTGTTGTGTGAAATGTCCCAAAAATAATAATAATAATATATATATATATATCTAATAAATAAATAAAATGAATATTTATAAATTTTTATTATTTATGATAATGTCAAGTAGCAGATATAATTCCGCACCTGTTCCTCGTGTACGGGCAGGTGTCTCTTGAGGCTGTTCTTCCAGCGGAATATCTTCCCGCAGTGCGGACACGGGAACGTGTTGTTCGCTTCGTGCACAGTCCTGGAATGTTCACAGAATAACGTTCGTTGAATGATTTTATGCGATGGCGGATAAGGAGTATTATGTTTTTCGAGTGTATGTATATTTGTATGTATGTGTTTAGGTGGATATGATTTTTTTTAATTTTTTTTATCAGCCCTGTTTGTACAAACTGTCCCACTGCTGGGAACGGGCCATCTTCTCATTGTGAGAAGGATTAGGCCATAGTCTGCCACGTAGGCCAAGTGCGAGTTGGCAGTCTTCACACATCTTCAAGATCATTGAGAACTCTCAGACATGTAGGTTTCCTCACGATGTTTTCCTTCACCGTTTGAAGTTGGCGGCAATCAACAATACGCACATAACTTCGAAAAGACAGAGGTGCGTGCCATGGGATTCGAACCCAGGACCTGCGGATCGCAAGTCAGACGGTCTCACCACTAGGCTGCCGGAAACTCCGTATGTGGATGTATATGTATCCGGTGGATATGTATGTATGTATATTTATTTTAATTTGATCTATGATGGATATTTATTATGACGGATCTGGCTGATTGTATTAGTTGTATTTTTGTGATTAAAAATTAATTGCTCTCTCTCTGTATATATATTAACCTGCAATAAGTTATTTTGAATTGGACTGCAGAAATCGCTAATAATAATACATCTCTCGAAAAAATAAAAAAATGCGTTTTTTTCCTAACCTCAAACGAACTTTTTCGTAATAAACAAGTGATATTGCTAAAATTATAATAAAGAATGCGCATTTATAATCTTTTACAGTGATTTCACGCATACTTTCTCACAAAAAACCGGACAAGTGCGAGTGAAACCAGCTTACCGAGGGTTCCGTACAAACTAAATAAAAGGGAGAAATTATATATATATATATTTATATCTTCCTTCATAAACCGAAAATAACCATAGGTGTTGATTCCGTTGTGATTGTCGAAATGTGCGTTTTTTGCGATATATCCGCAATATATTATTTTTACCGCCATCTCTGTTTTCTGACACCTACAATCTTGGAATTTTCAAGGCTAGAGTGAATATATATCTTCTAGATCGACTTCTTCTAGCTCCATCCTCGCCCACACCGTCGCTTAACATCAGGCGAGTTGGTGGTCAATCGTAGATCTATAATGTATAAAAAAATATATTCGGCTGTAACTTTTTTTAAGAAAACAGAGAAGTTTGATGTTTCTTTCTGCAGCAAGATACTATGGATCTGCGTATATGCTTTTAATTTCAACTCGATACCTTCACGCGTTCCCGAGATAGAGGTCTTGACACCCGGACAGACGGACAGACAGACAGACGGACAACAAAGTGATCCTATAAGGGTTCAGTTTTTTTCTTTTGAAGTACGGAACCCTAAAAATTTACACTCAACAGTGTATCAGGTGTAACGAAATCGTAAATTAGACTGAAAATACCTCTTTTCTGCTGTCGGGTATTTTATTTTTCTTTTAATATACATACCTAGATACTACTTTCTTGTTGCGCATGCAGCGTAGGACCACGATTCATAAGTCAGATATACGACCACATAAGAGAAAGGAAGAAGCTGTTTGGTTTTTGGAATATCCACCATGAAACGAGGACTGACTATGACTTCTAATTAATGATAAATACTCACAGTTTATGTGTGAGTAGGCCCCCCCGGTGTCTGAATGTCTTGTCGCAGTCGGGACACTGGAGCCTCGACTTGTGCGTGTCTGTGTGGTACCTGTGTGCGTCCACCGAGCTGAAAACAACATATACGTTGAATTTTATTATGGAAACTAACGTGGTTGTTACACATTTTTGCGTCACCGACCGAGAGTGACATTTGCGCTGCTCCTTTGAAAAAGACCACCGAATGCGGTTGAAACTAGTCGGATTTTTCGGCTCAAAACAGACGTGAGTGAATCGTAGTTTTTATTTAAAATATGTGAAAACCACGTTAGTTTCCATAGTAAAGAAGCAATGTTGCTTTTAAAAAAAAAACCTATGAAACATCAAACCCGTCATGTTGGACTTTTTGTGACATTGTACAGCTTATAAACGCGTCAACAGACACCATCATAATAGTATTAGCAGTTTAGGGCAACCAATTGAGCTGCGAGGCCAACCCTGTTTTTATAAAGTCGGGTAAATAAAACTCACTTGGAGATCTTCCCGCAATGCGTGCAGGTGTACTGCTTGAGCGACACCGCGTGCGTCGAGTAGTAATGCTGCTGCATGCACTTCAGGTCGGACGTGCGCTTCTGGCACATGCTGCACTCGAATCTACGGCATTACAATAGTACATTGCATTACATATTACATGGCTTTACATATTACATTGCATTACATTTTGCATCACATTACATATATTATGATTACATAGTACATACCTTATTTTATAATATACATATATGTTTAACTTAAACAAAAAATATACAAACTACACACACTTAGCTAACTAATACTAACTATTCAACAATTATAGTTTATAAAACTGAAACAACTGATTTCAAAATGCGCAATATCGTTTTAAAAAGCAAGCCACTGAACAGATTTTGATGAAATTTCTATAGGACCAATCGGAAAGTATATCCATTCAGACAAAAAATATAAAAGAAATACAGTCAAATTGATAACCTCCTTCTTTTTGGAGTCGTAAAAAGCAAATAGATTACCTCAGATCAATAAAGGTCTAATAAAAATGACACTAAGTTACATATAAAGGCGTGTCTAGATTTATGTAACGTCTAGCACGCAATGTTAGTTAAATTGAAGGAGGCTGTTTCATTTCTTTAAACAATAAAACATGTTTAAGTTATGATTTTTTTAAGTCCACAGTACGTAAGTCATTAGTAGTTTTATAGCTTCGAAAACTAGATAATATGCGCGAGTGAGACAGACGAGCTTACAGAGCTTTAATCAAAAGAAAACACAAATTCAATAACAAAATATACTTATTACAAGTATTGTGTTACCTTTTCATGTGCCTCTTATAATGCGATGAGAATGCTTCCACAGTGGATGAAATAGTCTTGCATATTGGACACGTGTAGTTACCTATATTCTGAAATAAAAAGATGACCATAAATTAATTAAAATAAAACCAGCACATGTCATCTACATCTTATTGTCTATGGTTAGATGATAAGTACACGTTTAAAAAAACTAATAAAACCGACTTCAAAATACCCAATTCGTTTACTTGGATGACATATTTTTGCAGTTATTTTGTTTTAAAAACCAAAATAATGAACTGATTTTTGTAAAATTTTTATGGGACCACCCTTTCAAACAAATAATGAACGAATTTTTCAAATCAGTCCAGACGTAATTGAGTAATTAGGGACCATACATTAAAAAAAAGATTCCGACGAATTGAGAACCTCCTCCTTTTTGTAAATCGGTTAAAAGACATACAATGACGTGAAATCTGTTAATAAAAAAAAAGACGTGTGGCACTCGGAGACTGCCGCGGTAAAGCTATTGCATAATAGCTTAGGTGTGTTAGGTTATTTTCGTTACGGAATTTCTGGATTCGGTCTCCACGCTCAAAGCCCGCGATAGAAGCTATGCAATAGCTTAATAATTAGTAACTAATGAACAAATACTTATTTAATTAATGGAGAATATATTGAATTTCTACATTTTGCAAAGTATTAACGGGATAAAATATAAACACAATAAAATTGATAACAACAAAAACTTTCACACACAACTTACGCGACTGAATAAGTATCTACTGGGCAAGCGCGCTCCATCGTAGACCGTAACTGTCGCTTAACACCAGGCGAGTTGGTGGTCAAGCGCAGGCCTATGTTCGAATATAAGAAAAAATGTATCTGTAGTTTGCAATGATATTGCAATTAGTTAAAACAAAAATTGCAAAATATACTTAACAAATTGTTCCTTGCGTTAACAAAGTAAATAGAAAAAATTTCACCTTTATCGTTATCTCTTTTTCACTCGTATGATGCAACTATGAATCGGACTTTTCACTGTCACCCTTAGCGAGTCTCTTTGAACATAGAGAAAAAAATATGTCTATGAAAATCTCAGCGCAAAGACCGCAATTTTTTTGCTACACAGATAATCGAGATAACTCCCTTTTATAAAAAAAAGTAGCTTGCGCTTGACCGCTAACTCGCCTGATGTTAAACGACCATTGCGGTCTATAATGGCACATGTATGTCTAGAAAGGCAAAGTACTACAAAGACCGAGTCAATCGTGGCGGAAAGCGCCTTTTATTCAAAATGCAGGCAAAACTGCAGTAAAAAGCTAGCTAGATTATTAGACTTACCGGTGAATGTCTATTGAGCAAATGTTTTTTATACGACTTGTTATATTTAAATCCCACTATACACGTCTCACATTTGAAATCTGCTTTCTTATAACCCTCTCTGTTGGTCTCTTTCTCTCTCTCTTCCATCATTTCCTCGTATGATAAATGCACAGTTATTATATTTGGTAAATCTATTGTTTTCTGAAACCAACAAACAATATTATAAAAATAAAAATAATCACAATTAATAAAAAAACTGACTTCAAATGGTAAGCGGTTGAACAAAATATTGATATCATTGGATGTGGTGAAAGATTACAAAATAAGAGATTCTTTTTGAATATTTTTTTTACTGTGCAAGGACTGTTATATTTTAAATGTATTGATTTCTCCGTCGACTGTGGACCAATTAGATTTATATTTTGGGTTGGATTGGATTCCATTGCAATTTAATTGATTTAAGAAAAAATACTACCAATGGCCTACACCAACGAGCGTGATTTACACTGGACGACGTATAACACAAGGATTTTATGAGAATACAAAATTAATTTAATAGGACAATATAAATTACTACTACTAAGCTACTTGGTCTCGAGCACCGCCGTAAAGTAGCATGTCTGTCTATTTTCTACAGGATTCATTTCGGGGAATGTGCGCAAGAGCTTCACGACCTAATTCCACCCTCCCCATTTCACTACAGGACAAGTAGAAAGTCGGCGAATTACCACCCATTTCTCGTTGAAATGCCGAAAACCCGTACTCAGCGATATCGATCCACATTCTTGTTGCGTACTGCGCAAGAATGGAATTCTTTGCCGCCATCTCTGTTTCCTGAGACCTACAATTTTGGAATTTTCAAGGCTAGTGAATAGATCGACGAGCGATATCTTCTAGATCGACGAGCTCCATCCTCGGCCACACCATCGCTTAACATCAGGCGAGTTGGTGGTCAATCGTAGATCTATCTTCTATAAAATATATATATATATAGGTATATAAATGGACTCGAGAAAAAACCAAATTTAATCATTTCAATGAATTGTAAATTGAATTTGAATAAAGGCTATTATTATTATCATTATATAACCAATTGAAAGTTGGTTGAAAAGACAGAAAGGTACACAAGTGTGATAATTTACATTCCAAACCAGTGGATAGCGTTACTCAAAATTTAGACAGCGACTACCTTGTGAAAAACCAGGATAACATCCCGGAACTCAACTATTCCATAATACAAAAGCATGTAAAAATGAAAATGTTACTTATGATTACTTCTTCGTCCTTAATTTTTTTCGTTCTCTTAATTTTTGCAATTTTCTTGGTCCTCTTCATTTCTTTTTTATTTTTCTTTATTTGTTTAATTAAATCTTCAGTTTTCTTGATATCTTCGTATATATTATTTATTTCTTGGTCAGAGACAGCGAGAGTATCTACTTGTTTTAGATCCATTAAAGGTATATCAAAATCTCCATCTGAAATGGTAATTAAAGTAAAGCTACATTTAATCAGAGTCATTCCTGTTAGTGTGTGAAAGAGACAGGACAAGCAGAAAGTCTGTGTATTATCATCCATTTTGCATTGAAATGCCCAAATCTTTATATAAAGATTTCTTTCAGCATTCTTAATGCATCTTAACTTTCCGTTCTATGTATCCTGAGGCCATAGAATCTTGGAATTTTCAAGAGTGAATAGAGAACTTCTGGTTGTTGTACTTCATCCTCAGCTCTTGTATCAAAAAACCTTATCTGATTCCAAAATATGATCCAAATCAATAGAGCCATTTCCGAGATACACATAATACATTTATATACATTTCTTTATATCGCGAATAATACCGTGTTTAACCACCAACTTCTTTGTTGGTAAGCAACGATGCGATCGAAGATGAAACACGAAAGACTTAGTTGATACATATTCACTCTGACTAAATGAACCGATTTTGATAAAATTTATATGGGATCACCTCTGAGGTATATATACCAAACAAAAAAAAAAAACATTAAAACAATTCATAATTGGTGGTAACCGCGTAACAAATATAAAACAAAAAACACAGTCGAATAGAGAACCTTCTTTTTGGAAGTCTGAAAGAATCACCAAAATCCATTAATGTTTAGGAGTAGAAAGCATTTTTCTCCTATTTGTATGAGAGTATAAGGTATATACCTCTATCGCTATCATCATTTTCAATTTTTAACTCATCCTTGATGTAAACTTCTTGTTTGTGGTGAAAGCCCATCGGCGGGACATCAGAGTCTCTTGGGCTCGACTTCGGAGACTTTTCAGTTATTGTCGACTCGCACTGAAAACAAAATTGGCAGAAATATCTTAAGAGTGAATTCTTAAAACAACTGTTGTCACACGATCTCCCATACAAATAGGAGAAAACTGTTTTTAACCCATAAACATTAATTGATTTGAGTTCTGAAATAAAAAAATATATATATATTTTTAAAAAAGGCAAACCATAGAGGTTCCAAACATATAAAAAAAAGATCTAAATCGGTTTATATTTATTCAAAACAGTTTCTCCTGTTGTATGAGAAATGCGTAATTTACTAGCAAAAGGTCGCAAGTTGATTCTCTTAAGAGTACTTTTTTACGTACATAAGTAATCTGTAGCGCTCGTGGCGTACCTTGACTAGGTGTTCCCGAACGATCACCAATGTTAAGCAACGGACGGACCGGTCAGTCTTCGGATGAGTGACCGTGAGTGGCATTACTTTCTGAGCGCTACCGTGGGTCGGATGACACGTTAAATTGTAGGTCCTGGTTGTTCAGCAATCGTCAAGGCAAGTCAGAGGCCTTTCGGCGGCTTAATAACTCTGACAATAGGGCTGGCCACTCAGTCTATACAAACTTACTTACTTACTTATAAGTAATCTTTTATTTCTGGGTTGTTTGAACAATAAAGAATTTAGATAACATTAAATAAATATGGTCAAGTGTGATTTAGCTGTAGATGGGTGTTGCAGGTTGTACAAAAACAATGGTCTCCAATGAAAATTGGCTCTGACATGAAGCTACTAACTACCAGAACACCTTATGTTTTTTGACAGATTCCCAACATGAGGGTGGTTGTAGGAAAAATAAGTACATGTAACATATACATTATGTATACAAAAAATAAGTATATATACATAATATACATGTATACATAAAACAATAAATATATTACCTGATTTTCATTAGTGTTATCACTAGAACTCTTGTGGTTCTTATTTCTATTTTGTGTATAATTATGAAAAATTCCATTGAATTCTGATTCTATGTCTATGGATTCGTTATTCTGTATTTTCAGTCGTGGCTGCCGCAACACATCAGTTAGTAGACATTCTGTGAGATTCTGTAATAATTTGTATGTACTATATAATTTATTTTGATAAAAACTGGCACATCAATACACAAAACCGTCAAGACTGGTAATGTCGGGGGGAGGCCTTTGCCCAGCAGTGGGACACTACAGGCTAACAAAAACTACTATATCATTTGTAGTTTTATTGCACTTAGATATTGATAATCATTAATCCTGAGTAATATAGAAATAAAGATGAAAATTTTCCTGACTGCACAAAGTAATTACAGCTTTTTTTTCAATTTTCACTTATCTTTCAAACAGATCTTAACCTCTAATGATTATTGGGAACAACATTTTAGGGTTCACCATCATCTCAGCCACAAGAAGTCCACTGCTGGACATAGGCCTCCCCCATAGATTTCCAGAAAGACCAGTTTGAAGAGGCTACATCTGGCATCTTCCTTGGCCTTCGCCATTTGGTGTAGGTAGAAGTTGGACTGTGCTACTTTTATAATAATGATTAGATTGGATTTGGACACTTCTGTTTATCTGTTTTTTCTTTTAAGTTATAGATATTATGAAAATAATAATAGTACAATATATTAACAATAACTGTTTACAAAGTTTTACAAAGTTTCTATTAATTACTTAAATAATTAACCAATAACCTTATATTGTTCCTGCGGCCACAAACTAGGCAAAGCCTGTATCTTGGGCACCCGTTGGCCAAGTTTATTGAGTCTATTTATTGTTTTTAGCGCTGACATTGGTACACATTTTCGGCTTGTTTTTCGACTAGTAAATTCCATATAAAAATATCCATAATATGTTACAAAGTGCAATAGATTCTGCAATTTAAATTTATGTAACTAATAATAACTAACCTAACTATTAAACAATGTTCAGTCATTTTCAAAGAGAAAAAAAATAATAAAAATAATCAAATAAAAACTATTACAAAAATTAATCAATTAATTAGATTTACGTTATTATATATTTTAAGTGAAGAGTTTTTGAATACATTGCAATTATAAACCTTAATTCATAAATCATCTACATATTATTTATTAATAAAAATAAAAATTAACTAAATCAAATTAAATCTATTGAAAACAATTTCATTGTACTCAGGTTCAAATCAAATTACTCCCAAATGTCGTAGTACATAAGTTATATTGATGATGTTAACCTATTTTAATAGTTTTTTTTTGTACACATACAAATTAACCAACATACCTCAGTGGTATATGTCATAAGAATTCGATATGAGTCTTTAATTTGTTCTTTAAATGCATAGGACCTCCTCAGTAATGCCAGGCAGTCCAAGCAAACCATCAAGGATATTGTTGGCCTGTTACATAACTGAAACATAAGAAACAAAAATGTATATTTACTACAAAATGTAAAGTAAGGCAGGCCAGATGCACTCCTAAGTTTAGATAATGTTATAATACATACAACATCCCGACTCGGCTGGACACTTCATACTTTCAATCACATACTCATCTGCCAGAAGAAATTAGAGAGACATGATAGTATGAGACACATTCCGTGTCAGTAAGTAAATACAAGCACTTAGCAGCTACTCTAGCTAATTTGCACCTTATTTCGTTGTTTCAACACTCCCTATCTACTTAGATGTCTCAGCAGAGTGATTCTTTTGTAACTGTATTAAATGCGTACTGTGTCTAACGTAAGGGATCCAAGCTATGGACGTAGCCATTATTATTTAGTTTCAGGGGGGTTAGAGTATATATAGATAACAACAAAACCCCCCTAGGAATGTCCATGCTGCAAGGTACTTTATGACGCACACGACCGCTAAACCTTTTTAGGCTTCTGTAGTAACAACAAAGTTCTCTTATAAATTCACTGTCTGTTTGTATGTGAATAAAATGTCCAGTAAACCGCAAATACATTCATAAAATTATTGTATGTATTTATCATAAATATGCGAATGCAGAATATAATATTCGAAATTTTTTATTAGTACAGAATTAGAAACCCTTTTATTGCTGATAACTATAATTATTTAAAAATAAGTATACCTATAATCACAGTGTTGTAATAGTATCTTTGTGTTACGCTACTTACAGGAATTTCATTAAGGGCACCGAGGTAGAACTGCTTCAGTTTCTGGTCTGTTAGTCGGTACAGCGTACTTCCAATGCATAAGCAAGCATTGCACAGAATTTGCAGAGTAATTTCTTCTTTTTGAACATCCATGTTCATTGGCTATTTTGATCACTTCAAAGAATAGCCAAAATGATTTTATAAGCTTTCAAGTCATTGTTATACGGAGATATAACACAACAACAACAACACAAACTAACATTTTTGAAGCTAACATTTTTAGAGCATTGTGAGCGTGTACTTTCAAATTAATTCAAATCAAACTTACTAAAAATCGATATACAAAATTATATCGCTTTTGCTTGAAATTATTTCATATGTTGATTATCTTCATTTACATTTACTAACATAAATTAAACTTATTATTTTTAAATAATTAAAATGTAACAAGGCAACGTTTCCCAAATAGGTATTAAAAATTAGAATCACAACAACAAAAGTAAATAAAAAACAAACACCATTTTGAAATTTTGAAAGGTGACCGAAAAAGTGAACGATAGCCATAGATTAAAAAAATTGTTAGTAGGGATGTGCTGCTTCCGGTTTATTCACTATGAATGAACAAAAACATTGCTAGTACAAAGATTTTTATTTCTACCAAATTGTATAATAAAATGTTATTTTTGCAGTGGTAACATTATGTAAAGCAGCCATTTTGTGGTGTCGCAGGCGCGTTGAAAATTCCTTCTCAATTTTTGTCTATTTTACATGGGAGTGTTACTTTTTGTTGTGATTTGAAAAGTAATCAAAACAAAAATAAAGTTTAGTTAACAATACGGCAAAAGTTTACTGAAAAAGACCAAAATGGAACAAGACGTTGAACAGGCGTATAGTACTGTGTGCTCTGCTTGCCTTAGCAGCGATAGAGATTTATTTGCTCTCTCAGCACTGCCGCAAATTTATGAAATATTTCGCTGGATAATGTACGATTTCGCGGCAGGACAAGTAAGTATTACCTACCAAAACTTAAAAGTTTTAAAATTTTGTTAAATACGTGAATGGATGTATAAGTTTAAATGTTTAAAGTTACGTAAAAATGTCATTGCACTGAACTATATAATTTAGAAACTAAGACTGCTACATGTGATCAAAATAATATAAAAATTCAATGCCCTGAACCAAATCAATATTTAGGAACAATTTAATACAGGTTTCCGTCTGTTAAAGGCAGATGCATTTGGTTAACTTATTTATAAACAAATATTTAAAATTTATATAATGCTACATCTCTTTTGGATTGTAATTAGTTTGCACTAGCAGTACCACTACTTATTTATTGAACTTATATACTAATTAGACTGATATTATTGATATTAGATAAATACCATCCAGGTTAAAGTAATACCTATCTGATCAACGATTTAGTCTATGCATAGATAGATATACATAAATTAATCAGCGTTTTGAATTTCATGTATTTAGATAAACTAGCTGCAACATGCGCTTTTACTAATGGCCTATTACCTACTAGTGAGAAATTCTTTCTGAAAACCTGTACAGCGTCTGAGTGTTAATGCGCCTGGACAATACTGATTTCACTCAAGTCATGGAACTTAATTTGAATATCTAACTGAAACTTGCTTGCTATTTTCCTCTACCAAATCGATAGCAAATAATACTGTCTGAATAGGCTTCTAGTAAATACCTACACTATGCTTGTATAATATAACCTGTGGAAGGAATTAGGATGTATTTGCACCCTCCATATTCAGAGCCCCTAAGATCAACTAAGGCTTAGCTTTGTTCTAAGCTTAGGCTTTGTATTACTTAGCTAAAGAAAAATAATGAAACAATTTAAAATTACTAGTAAATTACAGAGTACTAATTTTCTTTGCTGTTATCTAGTCTAGCTGGCATTCAGAAGAATGCCTAGCCAATACCACAAGTTTGCTGGTTGAAAGCTAGCCACTAATCAGCCTCAAATAACTTTGAAAACTTCATATCTTTGTCACAAAAACAACCACAACTAATCACTTTTCTGTCACTGAAGTTCGCTACATTCAATGAGAGAATAGAATATAATTTATTGTTTATTTAATCTTAGGGGACTGAACTGTGTTAGTTATTTCTATTCTTGCTTTGTAACCTTTGTCCAAATCGGCCTGTATGGTCATTGGTCATTCAACTAATGAATGGATTTATCTATCCAAATAATAAAAGTTTTGTGAATCAATGATAATTATAGTTGCTTCACAATATATTCTTTTATTTGCAACCAAAGAATTCAATATAAACATCAATCAACCTAAAATTATTGTCAAAATTCAATTTTTCTGAATTCTCTGTATTGTTATTGTGATTTCAGCTTGATACTCAGGAATTCACACAGCTGATCTGCTGGGAATGCCTCGCCATGTTCAAAAAAGTTAACAAGTTCAAATGGCAAGTGCAAAGCGCTCAGGAACATCTGCGACTCCTTCTGATCAGCCAGTCAACAGAGGTAATCAATCATATTTTACTAAATCCAATCTTAACATATTATGGATCTTAAATGCCCAAAGTTTGCATTAAATCTGACCGTTTGAAGTGGGTCAAAATTAAGTCCAAATGAGTTGCTTACAAACAATCATGGCGAAGCTAAAAAAAGCGTGTTAAAAAAGCAAGGGAAAACTACCCACCACAGCAACAGTGTACACTTATTTTACATTCTTGTTAATGTGTATTTTGCTTATGTTATAACTATATTATATTTCTTCATTTCAGACAATGGAACACACGTATCTATCTCAGTCACTGTCCTCACTAGCCATTGAAACGAAACAAGATTATGATAAGATATTCTTTGACTACTCAAGCACTCCAAGTGACTGCATCCAGTACATCACAGTGAGCAATGCTCATGACGTCAAGAATGAGCAATATGAGCAAAGTGTGAGGGAGGCTATGAGCTTGGACATAGATGATACTATATTGGAAGGTTTGCATATTGTTTAACTAGTTGTAAGCTTCAAAAGTAATCCAGCCAAAAAGCTAGTTTACTCCTGTAAATATAAATACCATAATATAAATTACCATCGGGCAAGATACATAGATTAATTTCTAATTAAAAGAAGATGGACGTATAATTATATATTTGTCGGAAACTGAGATCTCGCCGACATCAGAGTGAGCAATCGTGCTAATGAGAAAAAAAGCACCGATTTTATTACAAATAAATAATCACCAATGCCAGAGAACTTCCCTTTTGATTTTTAACCGACTGCGTAAAAAGGAGGGTTATGTTTTTTTAGTGTATGACTATATGATCGCCTACAGCCTGAACGGCTTGACCGATTTTGATGTACAAGATACCGTTAGATTCGTTTTCACTCCCTAGGCCCTGAATGTCATAAGCTATATTTTTTGTAGTCACAATAATACAACTCTCGCAACAATAAGAAAAATACGTTTTTTTTTTCGTAATAAATCAGTAATTTTACTATAATTATTGTAAAAAACACAATGAGAAGATTGCCCGCGCCCAGCAGTGGGACAGTTTGTACAAACAGGGCTGATAATTTTTTTTTTTAAAGAACACTCATCCGATAATTTTTACAGCGGTATTACGCATACTTTCTCACAAAAAACGTACTTATACTCAACAGCGTATTAAGCGTATCGAAATCGTAAATTTGACTGCAAAAATCGCTTTTGTGCAGTCAGGTATTTTGTTTTTCTTTTAATATCTATATTACTGGTTCCTTGCAGACTTACAATAGACAATAGACAAGATTTTTATTGTGCCAAAAACTTTAAAAAAATTAACACGATTTCAAATTAAAAATTCATATACTTCCGAACCCACAACACAACCTAAGCAGTAAACACCATTCCTCGTATCTCGTATCTACATATATTATTATTGTTTTATGTTTTTTCCAGTACCTGAGATAGTCCTAGAGAATTCCACCACCGGGGTGCTCTCACACATTGTGGTGGACACAAGTGCCTTCATCAAGGACGAGCGAAGCCTGAGTTCTGTACCGCATCTTACTATCGAGTATGAGTTATTTGTAACTATTATCTTCAGCCAAAATGTCACTTTGTTTCAAATTTCAATAGAAATCTGAATTCTTAAAAATACTTCCTTAATTATATATGTCACCGGAAGATAATAAGATCCGCAAGTTTATAAATTTCCTAAAATTTTCTAGGAAATTTATAAACTTTAGTAGGATTCTAAACGAGAGATAAATTGTATTGTATCGAATTGGGCGCACGCAGCGTGGGACGACGAACTATAAGGTGGAAAGATGACCGCAAGTCTTAGGAAATGCCATTTGCAGGCTGTTTTCAACCGGTTGTTTTGGAAATTTATGGGGAAGATCTATATCCAGATGATAACGTTGATTAGTAATGTTTAGTGGTAAAATTGGTTTCCTCCTTTTGTATGAAAAAATACGCGATGTACCGGTGATAAAATTATACATGATCCCTATAAATATAAGAATAATTGGTGCAGGCTGTGAAATGACTGAGGTCGTGATGTCATGTTTAGCACTAAATACAGTAATTTTAAAATAATTTATGTTAGGTTTAAAAATTGTGTTTCAGGCCATTGAAAATTACTCCGAAGCCAGATCCATTAAAAGACATGACTCCAAAAATGGAAATCAAAAGTGAGAACAAAGCGTCCAAACTGGGATACGTCACGGAATATATGACAGAGGCTGAGATGATTGCCACTAGGTGAGGGTAGAATACAATATAAGGTCAACTGAGATATTAACGTCTATGGGGTTTCCTACATCGATTCCCAATTTTCAAAAAACTACTATAGATCAAAGAACAGCTACCATCTAGCCTTGTTTATATTCATGATATTAGTTATAGACGATAAAAATAGAGGTCGCCCGGAATCAGTTGTTTGATTTTTATAGGCATTTCGTGCAATGGCCACTGCATAGGTTGAGTGATTAATAGTTATTTATTGTACTAGGCTGGAAAGTTATATTTTAAGCAAGCCAAGATTCTAAGTTTGTACAAACACATAAAAAAGATAAAATACAGTCTAAGATCCTTCTTTCTGAAATCAGTTAAAAAGAAGTCTACAATCAAGAGAGTATTGTTTCCTGTTTGCCATAAAGGTATTTGAGCTACATGTTGATTTGTTACACATTGCTATTTATAGTTTTTTTATTTTATTACAAATAGCTCATTCGTAAAGGTCGTTCAGCTACAACATCTTGTATTTTAATACATTTATTGCCATATAATTGTCGATTTTTCTACATAAAGTGCAAATTAAGAAATATTTCAAGTTTAAGGGTGGGCTACTACTATGGTTAAATTAAAAAGATTAACGGCCTTACCGAAAAACGTTACTTAACTTTAACCATCGTCTTAAATTCTCTGTCTTCTTTCCGCAAGTGTCATTATGTGTCACCGAGAAGTTGATAAAATATGTTAAGCATTGCTTAAAGTTAAGTAACATTTTTCGGTAAGGCCGTAAAAGTTTTACTAAAGCTAGACCAAAGTACAAACTCTTGCTAAATTGTTAGTTTAAGCAGTTTGTACACAATTTATCCCTTTTGGCTTATATCTTGCAAATAACATATCTGAGAAAAAAAAATTGTGTATGAAATCTTATTTCTTTAAATACCTATTCAACAATACATAACACGAGGGTGCATTGTATGATATAGTTGAATGGATTTGAAAATAAAATCCTGTTTTACAATTATCATAATTACACTAAATTATGTACATAGCGAAAAAAACTTTAAAATGAAATATGAAAAAACTTGTCTGATAATTCCTCAAGTGAAGTACAATCAACAAGTTCTATCACTACATCTTTGTGTTGTAACTTTCAGAGAAGAAGCTAAAAAGAAGGTCCAATACGCGAGCTCCGTGTACAAATGTGAATTATGCATCATTGGGTTCTACACGCAGCAGCAAGTTGAAGATCACTTCGAGACAGCACACCGGGCTGTGAGTATCATATGGGGTGATAAAAGGTCAGCTTTTTGTAGAGACACTTTCTAGTGGTTCTCAAAGCAGCAGTGAGCATTAAAAAGAACACAACTTGCATCATCAGCATAGGACACTAATGAATCATCGGCTTTCGTTCCTTCATTATCATTCCCTGAAAACAATTACACTTTATCCTCAAGGCTCATTTGACAACTTGTCTGATAACTGAACCTGATTTCAAATAAAGAAACCTATAATAACTATATTAGTTGTTCAGGCAAATTAAACTGACAACTTGATGACAATTTTATGATACGGACCAAGTAAATAAGATTTGAACAAAAATATATGGTGATCTTACCATCCATTATTAGCAAAGGTATGTATGTATACATTTCAGCATGATTGTATTCCTGGAATTCTTAATATATAGTTCCTAGATTTTGACCTTGCTGTACATATACTCGTACCATGACAAAATGAATAGAAGCTTGTAATTTTACCAGAAATAATATAACTTTCTGATATTTTCAGAAACCTGGTTTAGAATCGTGTAAAGTATGCTACCTGTACATAGAAGAGTCCAAGCTAACAAACCACACGGACCAGCATTACCTACGCTACACTTGCAAGCTGTGCTCCCGTGTTGAACACAGCCTTAAGCTGATGCAGCTGCATATTGATACACATATGGGGAAGACTGTCCATCCGGCCGTGATACAAATCGAGGGGAAGACTAAAAAGGTGAGGATTTAAAGTTGTTTATGTTATGTCAAAAATTGGTCACTTTGTGTCAAAAGTGGTTCGCGTTGCGTTTATTTCATTTCCGATCTTGGTCTCAAAAAATGGCTTATGTTGGTCATAAACATTTTCACTTTGGTAACAAAAGTGGCTCACGTTGGTCACAAAAATTGTCACAAGGTTATTACCCCCCTGCGTTGGCCACTAAAATTTTCGCGTTTGTATCAACTGTCTCACATTGGTCACAAACGTTTTCCCATAGGTCTCAAAAGTGGTCACATAAAAATTTCGCGTTATGTATAGATATAGAGATATTATGCATTATATTGGTCTTAAAAGTGGCACACTTTGATCTCATAATGGCCTAATTTGGTATCAAAAAAGGCTCACGTCAGCTTAAAAAAGAGGCACAGTAAATATTGCTCAAGGCAAGGTACTGAATACATATCAAGTGAACCCAAAAAGTGCAATTATAGTCTCTTAGTAGTTTTCCTTTGTTATAGAGTGAGAAAAAGAAGAAGAAATCGGCGGTGACAAGCGAACCACCCAAGCCGGGCGACCTCAGGAAGCTGCTCTCCAAGACGACCATCGAGGGGTACAAGTGTCTCGAGTGCGACATGTTCTTCAAGTACGTTCACAAATAATGTGGAAAAGATAGTTCAAGCTAATCTTGATCGAGCGAAACATAGACTTCGAATCTATGGTTCAAACAAATCGCCATGTCTCAAAGTTTTTGGGTTTTAAATCAGCTATTGTTTATGATCACGTATCGCAGACTTTTTTGTGACCCAACTTCTTTTTAATACATAAGAAGTTTGCGAGAACTTGCGCCAGTTCTCCTATGTGAAGCAGTTTTGCAAACCACGAAGGATTGATTATTATTACTCATTAGGTATGGGGTACACGATTTTTTTTTTCAAGACATTATTCTACCATTCTCTTTTCGCCACTTATATGCATACTTATCTAAAATACAGCTTTCTAGTATTAACAGTCTTTGAGTGAGCCGTGGACGGACAGACATACGGACATGGCGAAACTTAGAGTTCCTTATTTACTACAGAACTCTAAAAAGCAAAATGGACCCTGTTTGTCTATCAACTACTTTGATCGTGAAACACACATGTTTCACGATCAAACGGCTGAACCGATCGTTATGAAATTTGGTATAATGATAACTAAGAATCTGTAGGGAGAGAAGAATCTAAATCTATGAATAACCTACGAATAATATAAATATATAAAAAGAATAACCTATGAATAATAATAAAGAATATGAATTGTATTTCAGAACGTCTCGCGCGCGCAAGAACCACGTGGCTCGGTTTCACCGCGAGGGGCTACAGTGTGACCACTGTAAGAAAAGATTCGTCAACAGAACCACGCTCGCTACGCATTTAAGGTAAAATACCATGGAATCGGATAATGTTTAGGGGTGGTAAAACAATTTGTAACTTTTTATTTTGATGTAACTGTAATTGAACTATTTTAAACTCTGTGAACATGTTAAAACTTCATATCATTATAATTTTTCAGACATTTTGTTAATTGACTTGGATGTGTTTTTCTTGGTTCTACTCTTTTGTGATTTTCAATTTATCTTATTGCATATTAAATAAAGCATTCCGTGTAAATCAAAATTGCAAAAAAACCGTGACGTCACACCAGAGGGCTTCAAAAATCATGAAAATCGTGTGACGTAATTTATGGATGTATTTTTTGTATATTATATGTTTAAAAGGTCTTATCTGTGTGTCACTTCGGCTCCACTGGTCCACTTCAAAAGAATAAATATAAACTTTATTGATATAAACGGCCTCACCGAAAAACGTTACTTAACTTTGTGTGAACGTTTTAAATTTTTTGTCTTCTTTCCGCAAGTATCGTTATGTATGAGTGAGAAGCGGATAAAATATGTTAAGCATTGAAGTAAGTTAAGTAACGTTTTTCGGTAAGGCCGAAAGTGTATATAAATTGTTGACAGGTTACACGAAGGGCCGCTGCCTCGAGAAGAATGCCCCATCTGCCACAAAATGGTTCGCACGATACAGCTCAAGTACCACATACAGCGGCACCAGAACAAGAGTCGGTTCGAGTGCACCGACTGCAATAAGATATTCTCACATTTGGCCACTTACCACGCGCATTTGAAGTATTCGAGAGCGCATGCCACGGACCAAGTCTTCAAGTGAGTATTTAACGTAATTTGGAGGACGGAGGAGGACGCAACTGATTTTACCATACAACTCTACGGTGCATTACTCACTCTGCTAGAGTCTGTATGGCAAGCAAAATGTCGTGGCAAAAATGCGAACTGATGTCTCACGTTGCTAGTCGAACAAAATAATGAAATAAGGACAGCAGCGATTGTGTCAATGTCACATTAGTTTTGTTGCTGAATAGACTCTAAATACACTCTGCGCATTCAGCTCATATTTTTGACGGGATTGATAATGAGATATGACTACGAAAGCTATATCTACTTTTCTTGCTGGTACAGAGACAAAACAAGACACAAATAAATAATCAGCCCTAAAACTTGTTTTTTCTTTTAAATGTGTAAAAGAGATATTAAACACTTTATGTATATATGAACATTTTACGAGAAAAAAAGAGACTGGTAGTAAAAAAAATACCAATTTTGTAAATTCTAGTAACAAATAAAAAAAACTCGTATGATATTTCGCTTTTTCTGTAAAGTTTTCAAATTATCATGACTTTTCATATTAATCTTACTTTTATGGTCTACCTACTGTATATTTTGTGACTTTAAAAAAAACGAGCTAGCCCGAAAAGATTAATTGTGAAATCCAGTTAGCAAAAATTGTCTTGTAGTTTGAAAAGTACAATTAAGCTGCATAAAAAGAATAACTTAGGGCATACAATGCCATTAATGCTATTATAAAGGACACACAGTAGACTAAAGGTAACATTTCCTTCCCAGGTTCCCATGTCCAATGTGCAACAAAGGCTACCCGACTAAAGAGGCGATGCAGGACCATTTCAACTACCAGCACTTGGGGAAGACTTCGCACAAGTGTCCTATATGTAATAAGGTATCTTTTTTCGTTAGATGTCGATCATTAAAGTGTGTAGATCACAAGATTAGGTGTATTATTTACTTAAATTTTAGAGAAAATTATAATAACGAAATATTTTTGAAAATTTTTGATTGGACCAGCAATTTTTTTCATTGCTGTCTGTCGAACGGACGGATTCGAACGTTTGGAAGATATACTACAAATACTATGTAGAAGAATCTGGGTTATAAAAACGAAACTTACTCTGTATGTCTGTTTGTTATGTTTTCCTGACTAAAAGGCTGAACTGATCGTTATGAAATTTTGTATAGATATAGCCGAGGACCAGAACATACGCTACATTTTATGATGATGACACATCACCGTTTTTCATAATTACGCGGGTAAAATCACGGGGCGCAGCTAGTTGATAAGGATTTGTCTGAAACCTCACATGTTCGTGGGTGGGACGTTAAAGAGTTGCTAAAAACATGACGTGATGAATAGAGGAGCCCGTTATCTGTCGTATAGCCGATCGCGTCTCGCGCCAACGTGGAGAAGCACATAGCTCGCGTGCACGGCGAGAAGAAGGAGAAGCCGCGGAACCACGTGTGCCAGACCTGCGGGAAACCGTTCACGGTCAGTGCAACATGACACCGACACACGCACGCACTCACTCACTCACACGTACTGACAGAGTAAATACTTATTATATCGGTGGGCATTTACACACACCGCCATCTAGTCACAAACTAAGCAAAGTTGTACTATGAATTGATACAATACCTATATACATACTTATTGGGTTATATTATATGGTCAATACTATCACGGTCCTAGTATAGTATCCATGATACCTAAATACGGTACCTTATATTGCCGTGATACTGTGATACACCTCGATACTGCCTTGATATTATCGTGATATTCGCGAAGCACGTGATAATACTGAACGTGTAATATAATCCAATAAAATATAGTTCTCGTCACGTAAAAAGAACGCAGGTTTGTTCGTAAACACGAACATCGTTCATTCGTTCGTTCATCGTTCTTTTTACGTGGCGGGAACTATAGTAATGTCATAAAATTAAAACAATGTTGTAGGATAAGAAGGCTCTGACGCAGCACGAGGTGATCCACTCCGGCGCGCGCCCTCTCTCCTGCGACATCTGCCAGCAGACGTTCAAGCAGAAGGCTTCGCTCTACACGCACAAGAAGAGAGTTCACAAGGTATGTCACACACACACACACACACACTCACGACGATACTACGTCAGATACTAGCTGTCGCCTGCGACTTCGACCGCGTAACAAAGCCGTCCTTGTCACCAAGCTAACGACCCGGGCTAGCACCGCACCCACCTACCCCGCCCCCAATTAAAACGCTTGTAACTTTGTTATTTTGAAGGTATTTTAATTTAGTTTATGTGGAATGGATCTATGTGGTTATCACATGACCAAATAACGTTACAGCAATATTTATCATATATACTTTTTTATATATTTTTTCAATTTAATTCAGTGCTTTATTTGCCAGTATAAAGGGCTTAAAGTTAAATAATATATAGCCCGTATTATTAAAGTTGTACAGCCAATAATAACTTTATACTAGAACTTTAGTCCCGGCCGTACCCGCTGGCTCAAATGCCGTGCCCCCAGTTCTATAGAACTGATGGGAGTTACCGGATATGACTACTTACATAATTACTAACTGGCTGAGCCTAATAACCTGGCAGACATCGTCTTGCCAGTTTGACTGTTATTTTTTCTAGTTTATTCTCGAATTTCAAAAGTTATCAGACAAATTTTTAAAACTTTTCTTTATTACAAACCCTAATTCGGACTATTCAAGTAATGCTTTTACCAATAAATAAATAAATATTTGTGGACATTTCGCACAACGCCATCTAGCCCAAACTAAGCAAAGCTTGTACTATGGAACTAGATGGCTGATAGAATACATATATACTTTTTTTTGTTGTAAATATATACATATGATACATAGAAACACTCAGACACAGAAAAAACATCCATGCTCATCACACAAATATTTGCCCTGGGTGGGGATCGAACCCACGACCTTTCAGTTCAGCAGGTAGACGCAAACACACTACCAACTGAGCCACAAGGCCAGTCAATGAACTAGTCCACGAACCATGACCAATGAACTAGAATCACGTAATAATGTTCTACAAACGTATCTGGCCTAACTAACCCAAATAACTATAACGGTTGCGGGTGGCGCTACGGTGGATTTTAATGACATAGTTAGGTCCACTTTTGGCCATTGGGTCAGATAAGTTTGTGACACTGGAATTGTTCTCCTTGAAACGCACATCAACGGACGATTGATGTTTCAACTAATTAGACATTTCTATCAAAAGGGTGGAAGATTAAATCGTGCCAAATTTTGTTTGTTTAACGTAAGCAGTGACAGGCAGTGACGTAGTTAGCCTTAAAGGGCTTACTAAATGATGCTTCACTGACAGGAAACTCGCATTCTGAGCTTATTCTATATTTTTCCAGGTGTTTCCTACCAAGAAAGAAGTTCATTATATGAACGAAGCGCATTCTTCGAGCTGAGAAAAATGGTGTATTGTATAGTTATATAGAAAGAATAATCAGAGAGAGAGAGCAGCAGCAGAAATAGCGTCCCAAGTTGTCTGTGAAAGTGACAGAGCGAGCGAACGTTAGGCTAGAGAAAGAAAGAGACAGATGGTAATTAATTGTGATAGGGCTCTTCCTGAGTCTGCCCGGAAAGCAATAGTGTGTAAAATTCTCTTCTAGATTGAAAGACGAAAGTTTTATTGCTTAATTTGATAAAATTGATAAAACAAATTTGTTTTTTTTGAAATGTCACCTAAAAGCCGCCCCACACTGTGGACTGTCAAAGTCAAAGTAAATTTTTCCTGACTTATCCAAAGTTGCAAAGAAATATGGCGTAAAACTAATTACCACTACAAGAAATAGGTATTAGTGACTTGTTTGACGCTGCCTGAAGAAATACCAGAGTGGCAGACTCGGAATATTTCAACGACCGATCATCGGCGCGGGAGCATCTATCATTTTTACCGAACAATCAGACAACTTACTAGAAATTGGCGAATTTGTGGCAACACTGCTGAAGCCATCATAACAAAGTTGAAGTTGACCAATTGTTCATTACAAAAACTCATTAGCCATTGTTTTTTGCATTTGGACATGTAAGGAACAACAGATGTAAGTCTTAGCATGTATAATTTTAAATCAATGACAATTTAATGTAATCAATATGAAATATGTATTTACCACGTATTATTAGAATATATTTTTATTAATAAATAATCAAATTTTATCGCAATAGTTTTTTTATTATCATAATGATAATAACAAATTTTGGACGGCGTCCGTTCTCTAAAAGAGTATTCTATTATAAAAATGCAAGTAGAAGTCTATGAGTGCAAGTAACACTGATTATTACACTTCCACGACTAATCTATTTCTACTATATTGCCTTCTTTAGCCTAAACAGCTTGACTGATTTAAATGTGCGAAGTGTCGTGCGTCTTTACCCACCGAGTGTCGGTATTCTAGGATCCGAAATACATTTGTTTGAATCTTACTTTCCGGAATCCGTTTTCCAAATGTTTTACTTGAGACAAGTTTCTGATTCCATAATTTTCTTAGTCATATTTCATTTGCCCGAACAGCTATTACGTTAGGTTTGATAGGTTTCTGTTTTATATCCAGAAACCTTATTTACTATGATTTGATTATCAGATATATAAATTTTTAGGTTAGGTTTCTATTTTTATAACACATGTATTTTCGTATTTTAAAGATTCTCTTATCAGCCGAGTTGTTAAATGAGCTTTCGTTTTATTTTATAAAATGTCATTTGAAAAAAAAATCGTTTTCGAGGAAATGATATTCGGTAATTCACTATTCGGGTTACAGATATGTAACCATCTAGATACATTCTAGCCTTGAAAATTCCAAGTAGTTCTCAGAAAACAGATTTTTTCTCTCTCTACAACAAGTACCAGTTTAAAAAACTCAAAAACCCCCAACAAAAAAAAGACAAACAATTTTGATGAAACGTTCACAACAAGCTCAACATTTGATGAAATGTTCTTTAAAACAAAAAAAACTAGATCAAAATCGGTCCATTCGTTTGAGAGGCACATATAGACACGTAAAACCTATAACGCTATAAATACATTATAAATACATTAACGGATTTAAAAATTTGATGGATGGATCATCATGGAATAGAATAAAAAACAAAATGTTAATTTACATTTTATTATATTAGTATTCTTAGCCGTACCAAGACAGCGTCGTCGTAGAAGACACATTCTCATTAATGCTGTTACTACAGTACGAGTCACACTTCAGTGCGCAATTCATGAGTAAGTCCTTAGTCATGCGTAGTGACTCTATCTCGGTAGAGGTGCATCCTGCACGTGTGTGCGTAGTGACTATGTCGGTAGAGGTGCAGCTGTGTGCATGCTGCGCGTGTGTGCGTAGTGACTTTATGTCGGTAGAGGTGCTGCTGTGTGTATCCTGCGCGTGTGTGCGTAGTGACTATGTCTGTAGAGGTGCAGGTGTGTGCATCCTGCGCGTATGTGCGTAGAGAGCGGCGCGCTGCCTGAAGGCGCGTCCGCAGGCGGCGCACGCGAGCGGCCGCGCGCCGCTGTGCACGCGCTCGTGCTCAACCAGACCCTTCACGTCCTGGAACAAACGTTGACACAACGATACAACAACCGGACAACTAGCCTGCCTCACGATTTTCAAAGCTTAAGTGAAGTGAGGCACGACTTAGGGTATCACTTCATTTAAGGCCTAAGTGAAATTGTATTTGCTCCACCAGGACTTTCACGTCCTGGTACAAACATTGATATAACGACCAAACACCAGACAAGTAGTTTGCCTCTCGATTCTTTAAGATAAATGACCGCGCAACTGAAATGAAGCCCTAAGACTCAGAGTTTCATTTCACTTAGGGCCTAAGTGAACTTGTATTTTCTCCACCAGCCCCTTTACAAACGTTCGCATACCGATCAAACAACCGGACAAGTAACTACGATGCCACAAACAGACACACAGATACCGACCTTAAACTTATAACACCTCTCTATATAATTTCACTTAGGGCATCACTTCACTTGCGCGGTCACTTAGTTTAACGGATCGACAGGATGTTCAGTCATGCGGCATTGAGGGCGCTGTTGTCCTTATTTCGTACAATCGAGACTTTAGTTCCCGTTTTGTGCCACAATAGTTATCTATCTAAACTACTACTGTAATTATGACTTCGTTTTTAACCGACTTCCAAAAGGAGGTTCTCAATCCGTCGGAATCTTTTTTTATGTATGTTCTCCGATTACTCGAAGACACCTGGACCGATTAAAAAATCTTTTTTTTTGTTGGAAAGGGTATATTTCCCAGGTGGTCCCATACAAATTTTATCAAAATCGGTTCAGTATTTTGTTTTTTTATAACAAAATAACTGGAAAATATGTCATCCAATTAAACGAATTGTTTATTTTGACGTCGGTTTTTTTAAGTTTTTTAAACGTTTTTTTTTTTATCAGCACTGTTTGTACAAACTGTCCCACTGCTGGGAACGGACCATCTTCTCATTGTGAGAAAGGATTACTTGTCATTTTAAACGATTACTTGTCAGAAACTAAGAGGATTTATCATGTAGGTACATATGTCAATTCGTATCTTGCCCTCCCACTCGCACAACTTAATTGCGTGGTGCGTGCGAGTGGGACGACTAAGACGGGATTGCAGAAGTATACTGACCCTGAACGTCTTCCCGCACTGTTGACAGATCTTGTCTCTGGCGCCTTCCTTGATGCCTTCATGCGCGCGCCGCACGTGCCGCAAGATACAACGCTTCGTTGCTAGACCCTGACGTCGAACACAACACAATGTGATAATGTTATCATTCTTAGGAACCGCGGGCCGCATTCTCACGGTTAACCGACTTCCAATAAGGAGATAGATAAACTCTTTATTGTTTACACCACTATACTTAAACACTAATTAACAAGAGAGAGCTTACACGCTAACGAAAACAACAGGCGGCCTTATCGCTAACAGCCATCTCTTCCAGGCAACCTTGTGATGGAGATTCCAAACAATAGAAATGAATGACGGGGTGTGAACCAAAGAAAGAGAAAAAAGAATAAAAAATAAATAAATACCTAATAATAATTAAGACTTAAGACAAGAATTAAGACAATAAATAAAACGGATACAAATATAATATATACTTACTTAGAGATAAATAATACATAAATTAAAAGGAGATTCTCAATTCGACTATATTTTTTTTGTTAACCAAAATTTTTTAAGATATAAAATGACTGAATGAATAATTTACAAAAAATCGTCGTTTAGTTCGCTAGAAGAAACCAACATCGCAAATGTTCGACCAAAAATAATTTTGATCAAAGTTAATTTTCATGCATAAAAATTATTAACGTATTTACGCTTATTTTATATAATTAAAAAACCGATCAAGTGCGAGTCAAACTCGCCCACCGAGGGTTATATACTTATATGTATACTTAGTCTGGCCATAAATACTGTTACAGTTAAAAATAAGAAAGATATTACATTTGAATTTGGAATCTGTCATTTTTATACGATAGTTCATTGAGTTTCTAATTTTGGCGCCAATACATTGTACAATATTTTGCGATATTAAAATGGAGTGGGGTGATAAAGAGAACCGAATCGCTGTGATTGCATTACACAAAGTTGGTATGGAGCCAAATGCAATTTTTAAAACTCTCCATACGCTTGGTATTGGTCAAATGTTTGTGTACCGGGCTATTAATAGGTACAATGAGACCTTCTCTGTTTGTGACAGAAAAAGATCTGGCCGTCCACGTAGTGTTCGTACGAAAAAGGTGGTCAAAGCAGTAAGGGAAAGAATTCGAAGAAATCCTGTCCGAAAGCAAAAGATTTTATCTCGGGAGATGAAGATAGCACCCAGAACCATGTCGCGTATTTTAAAAGATGACTTAGGACTTGCAGCCTATAAGAGACGCACTGGTCATTTTTTAACTGATAATTTAAAAAAGAATAGGGTGGTAAAATCGAAACAACTACTGAAGCGGTACGCAAAGGGAGGTCACAGAAAAATTTTGTTTACGGATGAGAAAATCTTTACAATTGAGCAACATTTTAACAAAATAAAATACCGTATTTATGCTTAAAGCTCTAAGGAAGCTTCCCAATTAGTCGACAGAGTGCAACGTGGGCATTATCCGACTTCAGTGATGGTTTGGTGGGGTGTTAGCTATGAAGGAGTGACTGAGCCATATTTTTGTGAAAAAGGTATCAAAACATCGGCACAAGTGTATCTAAATACCATTCTTGAGAAGGTAGTTAAGCCCCTTAACAACACCATGTTCAATAACCAAGTATGGTCCTTCCAACAAGACTCGGCGCCAGGTCATAAAGCTCGGTCCACGCAGTCTTGGTTGGAAGTGAACGTTTCGGACTTCATCAGAGCTGAAGACTGGCCGTCGTCTAGTCCTGATCTTAATCCGCTGGATTATGATTTATGGTCAGTTTTAGAAAGTATGGCTTGCTCTAAACGCCATGATAATTTGGAGTCCCTAAAACAATCCATACGATTAGCAGTGAAGAATTTTCCCATGGAAAGAGTGCGTGCTTCTATTGATAACTGGCCTCAACGTTTAAAGGACTGTATTGCAGCCAATGGAGACCACTTCGAATAAGCTTTTATATTTTAAATTGTTTTATATTTATGTATTAAACTAACACACTGTAAAAGTAATAAATATTATTTGCAATAAAAAAATATTTTTTTTCTTCGTGACAATATTTATGGCAAGACTAGGTATAGTTCGGGATTCGGGTGTTTAATCCGGCGAAACTAGTCATAGATAAAAGGGGGAAATTATACTTTTTTTTTGTCATTAATCGAAAATTACACATTTGTTAAAATAATTAAACACCTATTTTGAGCTTGTGCTAATGAAGCTCTTTCATGTGATACTCCATGATACGGTTAACTCACTCTAAAGTTTGGACCTTCATTCCTTACAGAAAGACCTAATTTTTTGTGATTAAATATAAAATGTACAGTTTTCGGATTTTTTCCTTAATGTGTACTATAAGACAATACTTCCTGCCAAATTTCATAGTTCTAGGTCAACGGGAAGTACCCTATAGGTTTTTATTCCCTTGTGTGCGTCGAAATATGCGGTTTTTTGCGACATAAACGGGTGTAACTTTTTTACTATAACTGAGAAGTTAGATTTTTCCACAGCTGCAAGGAACTACAGATTTTGCGTATAAGGTTTTAATTTCAACACGATACCTCCACGCGTTCCCGAGAAAGAAGGTCTTGAAAGACGGACAACACGGTGATCCTATAAGAATTCCGTTTTTTCCTTTTGATGTAAGGAACCCTAAAAATGTTGGTATGCTCGAGCGAGACGGACGATGGTCGAACTACAAAAACCATTGCTACATCGCTTAACATCAGGTGAGTTGGCGGTCAAGGGCAAACCTACATAGTATTAAAAAAAAACGGTAATTTCCCCGCGCAACAAGGCACGTACCTTGTTGCAGACAGGGCACCTGTGTGCGGCCTGCCCGCGGTGTTGGTAGTTGACGTGGTCCCGCAGCTCGCCGCGCGACCGGTAGCGCTTGCCGCACTCGCCGCAACCGTGTCTGGACAGTGATACGTAATCTTGGTAACAAGCTAGTTTAGGTAACGCGAAGTCGCTTAACAACTGAGCTGGCGGTCAAGCGTGAACCTATTACAACATAAAAAAAGAAAAACTAAAACACCCCCGACATAATGGCCGGAGCAATATTTGAAATATGACTATCATCACTCTGGATCAAATCCTCTTTCAAACAAAAAAAATAGATCTAAATCCATAATAAATCCGTACAAAAGACGTCCAAACGTACGTATTGAATACGTACGGCCAATAAGTAGTTGCGTATTTGTGTATTTAGCTCCTTTGAAGCGCACTGAATAACCAACAGCGCTTGATTTTTGTTGGTGTTATATTTGTTGAATAGACAAATAAAGTCATTATTTCTCAATTAATATCACAAAAACGTAAACACAAATAACCAAGAGAAGTGTCAACATCAAACAAAGCCAAAAAACATAACCCTTCCATGGATATTCTTGTAAAACTCACCTACAAACCTGGCCGGTGGCATGCGCCTGCGCATACTTCAAATGGTTCTCGTAGGTCTCGCGACTGACGAAGTGTTTGTTGCACTCCACACACGTGTACGTCTGCCTGTGTGCGTGTATGCGAGCGTGCGCCTTCAGCAGGTCGGTGCGAATCATCTTATGACAGGTGAGGCATCTCTCGCGGGGCAGGGGGCCGCTGTGGATCCTTCGGAAAACGAGACACAAGCATAATTAGAAATAAATAAACGGTCAAGTGCGTGTCATGTCACGCGCCTCTACTTTAGCTTAGCTTAGAACTTAGCCTTAGCGAAATTGTAAGGGTTCGTAGTTGACTACGGAACTCTAAAAAACAAAAAATATTACAGTATGTAAATATAATTGTATAAAAATTAATAAGTACATACATTGTTACATGGTTGTCTGAAAGAGATCGCTTTAAGCTATAAAGCCGCCAATTAAAAACCCAGCCCTAAGTACTTAATGTTATGAAAATGAAAATGAAAATGAAAAATATTTTATTTCGATAACTACAACTATTTACTTAACTTAAGGTTGGGGCCTTCTATTAAGTATTTAGATACTTGTGTCAGAAGACCCCGCTCTTTCATATCCATATCTTACTTATTTAATGGTTGCAGTTCAGATACATTATAAATTATTGCTAGTATCGGTATACAAAATTTTTGAAAAAACTATTTTATTTTATTTATCATTTATCATGTCAAGAGTGTTCGTGTGCGTGTAGGGGTGTGTTGGTGCGTGTGTGTGTGTTTGTGTGTGTGTTTGTGTGTGTGTGTGTGTGTGTGTGTGTGTGTGTGCGTATGCGCGTGTGTATGTTTGTGTAGGAGAGGGGGGTGTGGTGTGCTTTGGAGTAGGTGTCACAGTGTAAATCTGTATGTGAGGTTATGTTAAATTTTGAGGGAATACCCATTCCAGCATGTTAAGAATGAAAATTATGAAAATTAATTAATTAATTCCAGTTTACAAAACTAAGTGTTAATTTTATGAAAGTTAGTTATATGACTTTAGTAGTGCTTCTGTATCATCGTAGTTCTTAGTAAGTATCCAGTTTATTATAAGGTTTTTACATTCATAGTACTTCTTAGAGTAAATATCCAAGGTCTTATTCATAACATTATATAATTGTGCTGACTTAAATACAAATTGATTTTTAGCATAATTAGTTTTTGTTGCTTGTGCCTTAATTACCTTGTCTTTTCTGCGTCTATTAAGAATATTACTGTCGTAAGGTAAGTTCTTGTGAACTTTTAGAGTAGTTTGTAGTATGTATAATTTTCTAACAGTTAGTAATTTAGTTATGGAATACAGTTCATTAGTAGGGTATCTATAAGGTTTAAAATACATAACCTTTAACAAAATCCGTTGTGCTCTTTCAACTTCAATAAATTTGGTTTTTGCTGCTCCACCCCAAACTGGTAAGCAGTAAATTAACAAAGATTGAGCTAAAGCGATGTATATCTTATTAAGAAGTAATTGTGGTGCTACATGCCTTAGAGTTTTAAAAATCCATATCAGCTTTCTTATCCTTGTGCCGACGACTTCAATTTGTGAGAACCAAGACAATCTTTGGTCAATTTGGATTCCAAGATACTTGGTTGTGGTTACTTTATTTAAATTAGTACAGTTGCAGTCAAAAATATGAGTAGTATCTGAATTGTGGATTTTAATTCCAAAATCACTTTTTGGTTGTGTTCTATTGTAAATAGTATAGCACATATAGTTAGTTTTAAGAGCATTTAGAGTAAGAAAGTTTATTCTAAGCCAATGAGCTATTTTAACAAGACCTTTTTCAGTTTGTACACGTACATTTTCCCATGTAGTATTGGAAAAAACCACAGCTGTGTCATCTGCATAGGAAAAGATTTTTGCATTAGGGAGATTAAGGTTACATAGATTATTTATATAAATTAAAAACAAAGTGGGTCCTAGGACACTCCCCTGTGGGACACCGTAGGTGATATTTGCTTCATTACTAACATATTCTCCTATTTTTACTTTTTGTGTTCTCTCATATAAGTAATCTTTAAAAAGGGCTAGTGGCCTGCCTCGGATTCCTATATTACAAAGTTTTTGAATAAGGGTAGGGATATGGACGGTATCAAACGCTTTTTTTAGATCCAAATATACAGCCACACATTTCCTTCCTTTATCTACCTGCTCTACAATAAACGTAGTCAAAGCTGTTACCGCATCCTCTGTGGATTTACCACTTTGGAACCCGTACTGTGATTCTGATATTAAGTTGTATTTATTTAGGTATTTAATTAGTCTATTGTTTATTAATTTTTCTATTATTTTTGAAAGGGCAGGTAGCACCGATATTGGTCTGTAATTATTTTCATCGTCCATATCACCACCCTTATGCACTGGGGTTATGATTGATTTTTTCAACAATACGGGAAATATACCGTGTTTAAAGCATAAATTAACTAGATGGCAAACAATAGGCACAATTTCGTTTTTAGCCAGTTTAAGAAAACTAATTGGGATATTATCCCACCCAGGGGCACTCTCAGATTTAAGGTTCATAAGTACATTATTTACTTCTACAGGGTCAGTTTCTAAAAGAACAAATGAGTTTGATTGTGTATTAGAGGTATCACACGCAATCGGATTAGATGTATGATGATTTCTAGGTATATCTTCAGCTAGCTTTTTCCCAATGTTTGAAAAATAGTGATTAATTTGATTAACTGATTCAGTTGGGGAAGATCTTATGTTATCTTTATGTTATTTTGTTATCATGTGGTTTTAATAAAATGTTATCTATCTATCTCAATCTATCTACATTCAATCACGCCTATATTTCTATTATTTCAAAAAGTATTTCATGTAAACTTTAATTATATTGGTGAAAACTGTAAGGAATATTCCGTACCATTAATTTACACTATACAATATGTTCATAGCTGTTTGTTTTCCAAAGATAAAAAAAAAATACATTTTTTACCCGACTGCGCAAGCAAAGTTATATTTTTCGAGTGTATATATGATTCTATATTAACTCGTATTTCCAAAACGGCTTGACCAATTTGGATGTGCGAGGGCTTTGTGAATGATAATAATACAACTCTTAGTTAAGTGCGACCGCTTTGCTGTTATGTCTGCGACAGCGCACGCGCGAGCTAACTTTGCAACACTATACGAGTTGAGTGTAACCCTGCAGTATACACATGAGTAAGCAGAGGACGACTACTTTGCAATCGATGATTGCTGTCTCATTTCACCTCATTCACGAAACGTTTGTTTTATTTATTCGAAAATAGGCTTGCGCTTGACCGTCAACTCACCTGGTGTTAAGCGACAGTTACGGTCTACGATGGAGCGCGCTTGCCTAGAAGAAACCTAATCACGATTTGAAGACACCTAGATTATATCCAGTCGGAAAGGAAGCGCATTCCACAGTTTGGCGGTACGCACAATGAAAGTGGAGCCAAAGCGTTTCGTACGTGTATTCGGAATATCAACCATGTAACTATGTCGCTTTTGCGTGCTTCTTGCAGTCCGATAGAAAAAAAGGACATGGACAGGGGGGAATGAGATCATGTAAAGCAGACGCACACTCACCGAAATGTATACGATAAAAACCGATAAACTAGCTACTTTGCGACGATGCTCCTGACTTTGAAGTTTAGCCTGGACAAGGGAATCTTCACAAATGAGCCTCCTAGCACGCCTCTCAATGGTCTCTAACGCCTCGAGCTGGTACTTAGCAAATCCGTCCCAAAGGTGCGAACAGTACTCCATGCACGACCGAACTTGTGCTTGGTATAGCGTAAGCAACTGTTCTGTACTACTAACTGCAGTATGTCTGCTTGCCGAGCTGTAGGTCGTGGGTTCAATCCCCACCCAGGGCAAACATTTGTGTAATAAGCATGGATGTTTGTTCTGTGTCTGGGTGTTTCTACGTATCATATTTACAAAAAAAAAATATATATATATATGTATGCTATCAGCCATCTAGTTCCATAGTACAAGTTTTGCTTAGTTTGGGCTAGATGGTGTTGTGTGAAATGTCCACAAATATTTATTTATTTATAATAAATAATACAAACCGTTCATGTCTCTCCAGATTATTTTTGAATGCGAACTTCTTATCGCACGAGCTGCAGTTGAACCACTCTCTGTGCGCCTTCTGGATGTGCTTCCAGCGTAGATCTTTGTTACTGAAACCAATGTAACGCCGCAAGACTTTACATTCAAATTTAGACTTACAGGTACACACCTGAAGCTCTAATTTTCCGTTTCAACTGCTACAGTAACGCTCATACAGATTTTTTGCGTATATTGAGAATTACAAGTACAAGTTTAGAAGACCCAAAAACCCCCGACAGAAAATAGCTGAACCGATTGCTTCACATAGCTAGAGAAGCGGCGACGCGCATCTAAGCCTATTACGAGTACTTCAATGTGTATAACCTAGTACTATTTTATTTTATTTGGGAGACATACACAGTTATTTTAACTTAATGTACTTATAAATATTAGGGTATCTCAGCTGTATTTACATGTCTCCGCATATGTTTAACTAAACAAACGGTTGTTCTCAAGCAATATATATATCTAATACCTTTAAACTAGCAATTCTTGTATATATATATATAATCGAATCTCCGAAACGGCTGAAACCATTTTTTTTTATAGAATAGCTCTACGTTTGACCACCAGCACGCCTGATGGAATGCGATACTGTGGCCGAAGATGAAACACGTAGACCTAGAAGATACTTATTCACTCTAGACTTGAAGACACCTTGAGACTGGTTTTTACGTAGAATAGGGAACGATAAATCGATCTTGCTAGGTTTCATTTTTAGAGAACCCGGGTCTGCTCATATTTTGTATTTATTAGCCATAAAAATCCGAGTGGAGCTCGGTCGCCCAGGTATATACATAATATATTTCGACTCGTCAGAGTGGGCTCGAATTTAGGTAAATAAAACTAGGCGCTATAAGCAAGCTAAACTGTACTTCATTTCTTGGCTATTATAGTCGCAAATTATTTGAATATTTGACTCACAAATCATCAGTACTGACCTACTATTGAATATTCTGTGATTATACTTACAGGAAATGTAAATCGCATTCAGGACATGGGTATTTCATTTCTGAACTTAGTTTCTTTTGTTTTCTCTTGGTACTCTGAAACAGGTACATAAACATATAGTACTTTATTTATACTAGTCAGTGCTGCACTGTGACTTCACAACCGCTGAGCCAATTTTTCTCACATTCAAACTATTTTTAGGGTTCCGTACCTCAAAAGGAAAAAAACGGAACCCTTATAGGATCACTTTGTCCGTCTGTCCGTCCGGGTGTCAAGACCTTTATCTCGGGAACGCGTGAAGGTATCGTGTTGAACTTAAAACCATATACGCAGATCCATAGTCTCTTGCTGCAGAAAGAAAAATCAAATTTCTCAGTTTTTGGAAAAAAAAGTTACAGACGAATATGTCGTAAAAAATGCACATTTCGACACTCACAAGGGAATCAAAACCTATGGGGTACTTCCCGTTGACCTAGAACTATGAAATTTGGCAAGAAGCATTGTGATATAATACACATACCTATAGGAAAAAATCCGAAAACTGGATATTTTTAATTTGATCACGAAAAAATTGTCTTTATGCAAGGAATGAGGTTCCAAATTTTAAATTCAATTAACCGTATCATGTGGGATAATATATGAAAAGAGCTTCATTAGCATTAGCTAAAACAGGTTTTTAACTATGTATATTTTTACGATGTATATTTTTCGGTTTATGAAGGAAAATATAAAAAAAATATGATTTCCCCCTTTTATCTACTAGTTTGTATGGAACCCTTGGTGGAGTCGCCCATGTTGTTCCATATCTTATAATGTGCGAGCGTAGCGAGCGGAAAAACAAAGAGTTTTAATTTTTCAGTAAGTAATATGCTGTATAACGGGCTTCTAGCACTTTAATGTCCCAGATGAACACCAAGTTTGTTATAACAAAACGTTCTATTATTTTTGGGCAGTAATATGTTTTTTTTCGTTTTAACGAGCACTCAGCGCTTGCATGACCTAAATATAAACAAAAAGAGGTAATAAGTATGCGCGAACGAAGCGAGCGCGAAAATTTTAGTAGTGCTTTTATAGTAATATGCTTTATTTCTCGTATTAGTGAACCCGCGGTACTTCTCTGTCAAAATAGTAATAATGCGCGTAAATAATAATATAATAAAAAAAAATAGTGGTGTTTTTATAGTAATATGCTTTATTTCTCGTATTAATGAACCCACAGTATTCATGTCAAAATAAAAGATTGATTTTAAGGTTTTTAATATTAAATCATGGAAGTGATTTGATTAATTGATCGTGTTAGCGAGTCCTAGATTTTCGTGGACCAGATGAATCAAACAAGTAACTATAAATAAATAAATATTTTAATATTCCTTGCCAATTTAATATTCCTAAATATGACTTTATAGAAAATTACAAACATACCTACAAGATACGTGCAAAAATTTTTGGTTAGTGGCTAATTTTAGTGAATTATTTGCTCGTATTAGAAAGTTCACGGCACTTTAATGATCAATACAAATAAAGATCATGCAATCAATATGAAACAATCATGCGCGAACGAAGCGAGCCGAAACTTTTTGAAGCATTTTATAAAATTATTGAAGCCTGGAAGGATTTTTGATAATGGCCAAGATTTCGTGGGGGGTAAGCAGGGGGGGTTGAACCCCCAACCCCCCTCCCTGCCTACGGCCTTGATGTAAAGACATCCAGACATTAAGGGTAGGTACGCACTTACCGGTTTGCCGCAACGCGGCTGCCCGTCCGGCTAGCCGCAGGACGCGGTGCAACTGCGGCCAGCCGGACGGGCAGCCGCGTTGCGGCAAACCGTTCAGTGCGGATGAAAATGCTCCGGTTTCTCGACTGATCGGCCTATTCTCAAAATGGACGTTGAAGAAGTGGCAGCTATTTATTATATTTGCTTGCGCTATATAAAGAAAAACAAAAAGGTACTGGGTGCATGGTGTCTGTTTTTAGCGCGTCAGTGCCTAAACACATGCGTCGTGTCGGGTGGCCAACCGCAAACTTCTAGTAACCGCGTAGTGTGTATAGCAACCGTCCGGCTGGCCGTTAGTCGGGCCGCAGTGCTGCGAGCGACCGCAACGGTTGAGCGGCAGCCGCATAAAAACTAATTTTTCATACATATTTTTGACTGCGGCTAACCGTAACCGTTTTTGGTTGCGTAGGTACCCTAAACATTACTTATTAACTTACCTTTCCATTTTCGCAACATATTTCGTAATGTTCACTTTTTAAATGCCTGACCATATCAGTATGCGTGTAAGTTATATACGTACATATAGTACAGTTGTAGCAGTAGTAGTGTGACTGTCTATGTGTGGATAAGTCTTCCACGTAAGCGTGACAGATATCGCATTCCCTGCTGATTTCTTTCTGGAAAATAATAAAAAACGAATGTTTAAGTAATTAACTAAAAATATGAACATGGAATCTTAAATAGATGGAAGGTCTAACAGATTAAGAGTGGAACAGATTGGTAACCAGTAGAATTTAGTGGAAACAATAATATTTATAGGATCACTACTTTCATACCTTTGAATGTAATTCCTGTTTGTGAATTGAATGTTTCTTTTCAGTCTTAAATGCTAAAATACAACTATCACATTTAAATACATCATTTTCTATATCCTTCTTTCTCTTTTCTACACTCTTGAGCATCTCTTGTTCATCCATAGTAGTTATAGAATAATATTTTTTGTATTTCATTTTGGTTTTCTTTTTTGATGTCACTTTTATCTTAGTTTTAGATGATCCCTTATCTGAATTACCAAGTTTCATTCCAATATTGTCAGATTTCAAGTGAATTATGTCAGACTTTAAGTTGTTTTTGTTAGATTTTAAGATACTGTTGTCAGATTGTAAGTTAATATTGTCAGAAGCTATATTACTGTTGTCTAGTTTCATGTCACTGCTGTTAGTCTTTATGTTGCCATTCTCACAATCTATTTTAATATTTCCACTTACAATATCACTGTTATTGTCACAGTAAAATTCTGATAATGGTATATCGTCAGAATCACTTTCATATTTTAATTCTTTAACAGGACCACAATCTATGAAATTTTCCATTAACAATTCTGATTGAAATTGATAGTGTGTGGCATTATGAACTATTGTCAGACTTGAAAAAGTTTGTAGTTTTACCTGAAAGAACAACTGAATTTATTAAAAGAAAACAAAATTACCCAATGATTTTGATTAATCAGATAAATATAAATATTGGTGGACATTTCATACAACACCATCTAGCACAAACTAAGCAAAGCTTGTACTATGGAAACTAGATTGTTGATAATATATAGTACACATATAACTTTTTTTTTGTAAATACATAATATATATATACTTATAAAAAAAAAATATATATCACATAGAAACACCCAGACACAGAACAAACATCCATGCTCATCACACAAATGTTTGCCCTGAGTAGGAATCAAACCCACAAGCTACAGCTGCAGTCGGCAGTCTACAGGAGCCAGTCGTACTACCACTGAGCAATGAGGTCTGTCAATTCATACTATGACTTACATCATTTCTTCCATCTGCAATAGATGTTAGATGTTTCTGCACAACACATACTTGTGTTTGGAACCTCTTTATTCTTTTAATTAAAGCATTGCACTCCCAGCATACAAGCAAACTTGTTGCGCCTTTATAGAATCCTTCCTGAAATTGATTAAATACTCATAATATAAAACAAATTTCTTTGTGTACTCTGTAAAGTTGTTTCTTGTTATTTTTACAGATTACGCTTTTGACCATAGCTCGCTTCATGTTAAATGATAGTGCGGTATGAAAGGGATATCCAGGTTTGACAAAAAAAATGTAGAGAAAAAAGCATTATTGAATTGGATATGGAATATTCTGTATCTCTGTATAGATAGAGCTTCCTAACGAACTGAAACCGTACATGTGTATACCTCAGACTAATTTGAGAAAGAGTCCTCAAGCTACAAATTATGAGATAGCAGGAGCGATATATTACAGTAAGTTCTTTAAATAGGAGTATCGGTATTATGCAGTTTAAAGTACTTTTTAGTTAAAAATATAAACCCTCACTTTGTATGCTTCAGGATCATGAGTTAGAAGCATATACAATAAGTTTATTCCGTCCCGAACTTTGTATAATGGATAAAGTTTTCGGTTGGTGGATAGGCATGTGCAACACAAACTTTTTAAAGATATTATTGACATAGTACCAACTTCCTACGAATAATTTTGTTACTAGTATTAATATCTAATTATTTATCCATACGTGAGCAGTACAATTATTATGTTTTAAATTTGCAAAAAATCCAAACCAAAGACTGCACCGCCAGTGTTCATTGTTTTTGTTTACGTTTACAATTAAAACAAAATCAACTATTGACATTGATAATAGATTGTAGTATGACACTTCATCTTTTTTTTCCATGACGGGAATATGGACTCGCATAGTTATTTGTAGTATGATACAAATATTATAATTGGACTTGTTCTTTTCACAAAATGGCTTATATTATAGCTTATATTATATATATAATAGCCCTTGCGGTGTTAAAATATATAAGTATACCTTCGGTGTAGTATAGAGAATTTGAATTTGATAAACTTGTCTTGATTTAAAAACTCTAGGGAATTTGTGCTAGTCCGCTACTTATAAAGGCTATATTAGCAAACCACTCTCTTTGAAAACAACTTTCGCGGCTACCATAGAGTCTAGAGTCAGTCCCACAGAAGACAGAATTAAATAGAAATGGCTTACTAACACAGTATTACCCAGAACCACTGTCAGCAAACTCTAGTAGTAAGATATCTATCGTATTTTGCACTACAAATGTAATTATTATTACATTGGCATTTTATAGTTCAGTTTACTAAGCACAATAGTCAAATACAGCTTATTTGAAAATATGCCTTAAATTCTAAATGTGAGACTTCATTTTGGCAATAGATCTCTATATACTTATAACTTATGTCATTGCAAATCAACATGACACAAACTAGTTCTGCATTGCACGCTAGATGTCGTCAAAATTTAGTTTAACTGATGAAATTCTTAAGTTCTTAGTGTTAAAGTCGAAAATTACCTAACGCAACTTCATGAGTTGAGTTGAGTAGCGCTAACCCAATTAGTGCAAATTATACTTTATTACGATAAGGATTTAGTTGTCTTTTGACTGTAACAATATAATTAATTTGTGATCCTCCCGAAATTGTTTTATTTCGTAAAAAAAAAAAAACATGAATATAACAGTAAAATGAAATACCTCCATCCTATACATTTTTTTGTAGTGCTACTATTTTTGCGTTCTAAAATGGCACTGTATGGCATTATTAAATTGTTACACGTCCACTTTGAAGTACCGACGTACGTATTGTCTCAGTCGAATTACGAGCTCAACTGGTTCTGGTTCAAGGCTGCTGGCCATAACTGTGGTGGTCGGGAACCGCCTACATAGTATTTCTATTTACTTCTGTCTTCTGTGGTCAGTCCAATGACCATTTGACCATAGATAATTTTTTTACAAAAAAAATAATAGAAATGGCGTTTGGCGTTTATTCATTGTTTTCTATTTTAATTTTACGTAAATATTAATAGTTCACTTGGAAATGGACTAATATTTTGAACACCAAACTAGTGAGCTTTACCTCACCCTTTGTTCTAAGTACGTTACGTAATATAGTAATTCAAAATGAACATAAATATAATGTATGAAGTGACCGGAATACCAGCAGAGGTGACTGCAGTACCAGTGCATCATGACCAGGGGCCTTCTCAGCACCATGAGCATCACGACGAGCCTCCAATTATCATCAACATGCAACCAGTCGTCCAAGAACCACTGACGATACTCGAAGAAGGCACAGATAAGAAACCTAAAATCGAGAAAACAGAGAAAAAGAAAAAGGAAGCGATAGAGGGCCAAGCGAAAGAAGTAATTTTCAGAGTAATTAAATTCTTTGAGAGCGAAAAACAGAATAGGGGTTATACTTTTCCTGTTGAGAATGTAGTCAAACGAGCCTGCGCTGCCACTGGGTTGTCGGAAAGTACGATAAAACGTATCAAAAGAGATGGAATCAAGGCAGAAGCGACACAAACAAAAATGACTGGTCCGAAGAAGAAACGCATACGAAAAACTAAAGTGCAACTCGATTACTATCAACTCTGTGCTCTGAGAGGTATTGTAAACAGTTATTCCGTACGTAAAGAGGTTCCTACTTTAGGTAAGATTTTAACCGCAGCAAGAAATGAATTGAACTACACTGGAGGAAAAGAATCTCTTAGGTTAATTTTGTTAAATAAATTAGGTATAAAGTTTAAAAAGTGCGAGAAAAAGAATAAGAAACCTTCGGAACAGCCTCCTGTGGCCCCACCACCTCCTCCAATCCAGCAAATGCAGCAAGTTATGCCTGTTCATCCACAAATGCAGCAAATGAAGCCTCCAGAGAACAATATGACATGTATTTATACACATATGATGCCCCATGTGCCGCCTGTCTCATACTAACAAACACAGCCTGTCACATATTAGAAAATAAACTGACTAATAGATAGTTCATATAATAATGCCTCACATACTTGAATTACACCTATTATGGTCCTAAAACATGTTGGAAAAGTTCAGAGAGTACTAAGTTGGAATGACGAATTTTCATTCCGTATACAAGATTAGTGCAGTCACATTGACTGCTATTCTTAACTGAATCTAAAAAAAATTGGACACATAATCGGCTTGAGCTGGACACAAAAGTCTTTACTATGTACAAGTGAAAGGAATTAGCTTTTTTAGCTTCCTTCAGATCAGAAAATGCAACTTCACTGAAATGAACTGACCAATCACTGAAGATTCTAGTTATAATGAGTTATAACATCCTATATCTCAAGGTTACAAGTGCAGTGAATTTCCATACTGGGTTTTGAAGTATTGATGCACCCGTTCTGTGTGATATTAGATTGTTATGGGTAAATGTGACTCCTAACATCAGGTGCATGTATTGTCTTGTTAGTCGGATAAACAAAGAAGTTTTTCCAACTGGCTCAATCCAGTACTGCATCAGTATGTTCAGAGAAAGAGTAAGTATGGAGGGATCCCATTTTACTCTTTCCTCAATATTCAAATTCCAATTAGAATCTGTCATCAAAAGCATGGGAGGCTTTATTTGATGAACTATCTCTTTGTTGATAAACTTCATGTAGCTCTGAAATAGTTATTTTTCTATCATCTTTGCATTTTATGTGGGTAGAAAGAGATAGCTAAGGCAATGCTACTACTCGTTTATTAACAAAGAGGCTAGGGTCTACCTTTAACATGAAATAGTTTATTCAATAGTTGATTTGATTGAACATCATTATAACAAGCTTTGTTTATACCAAACACCGTCTGTCTGCGACAATATGTGCATATTAGTAGTGTTGATTGTCCTTTGGAACTATTTTAACCACCCTTGCTGGTCAAGCCTGGCTATTTGATTCCTACAAACTTGTTTTTTCCATCTTCTGATGTGGCCTGACTGGCCTGAAAGATGGTAGTTTTTTGGATATACATTGTTATGTGTATTGTAGCAATTTCATTTTAATTTATTAGTTGGAAATTATGTAAATAATATAATATTTAGATTGATATTTTATTTCATGTTAAGATGTATACCCAATGTAAAATAGTGCATAAAATTATCTAACCAAATTATTTGGACTTGTGTGTGCTAATTTAGGTTTGGCGCCCATTAGCCCACCTGTGGCAGCCACTAAGCTGAAACCACTAATAACTTGTAGCCACATTCAATACACTGAGTTAACGAGTTTTGGCCTCATCGTATGAAACAGTTTCTATCAGCGCCTGGTAGCTTAACAAATGAATGAATGACCACTAATGAATTGTCAAGTTTAAAGTTGGTGCTACTGGCTTTGTGTGCGGCCAACCTTAGCTGTCTTGTTGATACAAAGGTTCATGATTTGATATTATTTTAATTTTATGCTCTGTATTACATATTAGTCATATTGAAGATGAGACAGGCATATTTAAATTTAAGAAATTGTGTGGTGCGGTGTTTTGTTTTTTACAAAAGTGTGACATAGAACTTTGAAAAACTAAAGTGATAGATATAGAGGCATATATATATATAGGAATAGTTTTATTTAATTAACAGCTTTAAACATAAAATTGTAGATTTTTATTCTATTTTATATAGGATTATTAATTTTAATTGTTATACACAGTTTTCGGTTAGATCTACATTAGGTCCTCATGTCTATATTATAATGTTGATTGAAATAAGAGTAAGACTGGTCTAATGCCACATTATGCCATCATCGTTGTTGGATAATTAACTTCAGAAGCTTCTTGTCTTCATGCCATTGCAGACACTCCCTACAACGTCACAATATTAAATAACAAACGCAAGTATATATTATATTTACCCTAACACTCCGAACACAAAAATATACCTACATGAATGAAGTAAGTAATATCACTCTGGGCCTCAAGGCTGCTAAGTGAACATCACTCGTTCGCTGCTCACTGATACGATTCAAAGACAATTTTGACGAATTGCTAGTTTATTACTATATAAATAGACCAACAATTTGTCAAAATTGTCTTTGAACCGTATCAGCGAGCGGCGAGCGAGTGATGTTCACTTAGCAGCCTTGAGGCCCTGGCCACTGACCTGCCGCTCGCTAGCTAGTGTCGATTGATGTCAGTGCTTGAAGCGCTTCTTAGTCTCATGTCTTTTGTCACGCTCTTTCTACGGTTGAGAGCGCAATATAAAGGTCAAGATAATATCAAATGAAATTGCTATTAAGATTGTGATATCTTCCATGTACTAGGCTGAAAAGAGGTCACTGCACTCATCTTTATGAACAACTTTCAATATAAGTACCTACAACTACAAAGTACGCGGAAAAAAAATCAGCTGCTAGAAATAGTTCATTGATTCTGATAATTTTATTTTTCAATTTTTGAGTGTTGTGCTTTGCGTACATACAGTAACGTTATAGCCCTATATTAAACATTGAGTTATATTACTCAATGATATTAAATTATTACTTATATGATTCTTACATGGTTACATTAGTGAAATAAGCAGATAAGAGCCAGTCGTAGTCTCATTTTAATCGCTTTATATATACAAGTATGTATGTACGTATATTTTTTATTGACGAAGGAGAATTTACTCATGTCGACATTTACATGAATTTGATTTTATGTAGGTATCATCATTAATCTCAATGGGTATGATGCATGTTTTTTTATTGTGTTATCCATTTCAATTGTACATTTCTAACTGGAAATATGTCAGTTTCAAGTAAAAAAAATAAACATTTGCGTAATGCAAGCGTTTAAGTATATAACTCCAAAATATGTATGTTTGTAGTTAACATACACGAAAATAAAAATACACGAATTCTTCAGTCATATCATGTCGAATGGAAGTAAAGAAAATTACAATTTATGTCACTGTTTTGTAACAATTTAAAAATGAATGTCTTTTAAATTCAATTTTAATTTTGTGTCAGTACAATTTTTGGAGTCCCATACTTATTATAGGTATATGCTTGTCATTATCAATTGTAAATTATCGTAGGTTAAATGCCTAACTTCATTATATTAATGATAATACTGTAATTATTAGTTATAATAATTATTATGTGTATGATAAGGCTGAGTATTAAACTATGTATTTTTAATGAAATAAAATTATATTAAGTTGTATTTTATTATTTTTTGTAGAACCTTTACCTGATACAAGTACAATACAGCGATTTCATTGATTCATCAGGGAATACGAGATACAGGTATATCTACTATGTCTACATAATTATGTTCCACTCTGAAGACGGATCCCAATATTTTATGAAATTCAGTTTCCCAGATATTAAAGTAGGTAAATAATGTAAATCTAAATTATTTCACTCAAAGGAGACGAAATAAAATAAGCGTTAAAATTTCAATATGGTTTAATAAATAAAAAAGTTGCTCATTACAAATAAAAACAAACGCATGCGATATAATTTATTACAAGTTTAAAAAGGCGGAAACATATTCATATTCATTTATTGATATCTTTTGATACACGTCACATTTAAATACATAAGTTAACTAGTACGTGGAATGAATACAATATTGTCAATTTAGCTAATAATTAAATAATAATGGAAAATGTCAGTAGAAAAATAAAAAACAATAATAATAAAATTCAATAAAAATTGTATAACAGAATAATTAGGAATGATTACAATTACATTATAATTATAATACATTCATTTAATTGATTAGGTCTGTTTGATCTTAGTCATTTCGTCAAATTTGTAGAACGCCTGTTTGGTAAGCCACTGTTTCAGTTTATATTTATACAATGCTCGAGATGGCGCATCTATCACCTCTTTTGGCAACCTAAATACCATAAATCTCAATTTATTATGATTTACATTAGCTAAGGTCAGGTGGGGTAAATGCAAAGGTGAGGTAAATGTAATAACATGTGTTGACTGCTTCAGGTCATTAAAAGACTGGTGCTGCCATCTCTGATATTTGTTCTGTAATTATTGGACGACACGTTAGCCACTTAAAGAAACTGTTTGACCCACGATGTAGTGAATGACATTTCATTTCTTGAGTGACGTCTGATCCGCGAGTTACGCAAATTATAACGACCTTCTAATCGGATATCATCTTGAAGCGAAATGTAAGTTTTTCGATTTATTTTAATTTGTGTAATAAAATTATGTGTTTTAAATTGGATTACATGAGTATTTCAGCAATATTGGTGCGGGTTATTATGGCATGACAGCTATTACATTTGCCCCTTGAAATTGGTTGTTCGGGGCAAATGCATAAACATGACCTGGGGTAAATGTAAAGTTTTATTACATTTACCCCTTTTATATTATTTGTTCCAGATGGTACGAAATTATGTTAAAAAAAAGGATCGGAACCAAAATACACCGAACAAAAATTGCAAATAGCTCTAAATGAAATTAGGGCTGGCACGATAAGTACTCATAAGGCTTCGGTCATTTATAAAATTCCGTTTACGACACTATATTGTAGAATAAAGGGCACACGAGGTGTCATTAAAAAATGCAAAGGTCGTAGAACTGCCCTTCCTGAAAATGTCGAGAATGTTTTAGCAACTTCCGTCAAAACACTGGCCAAATGGGGGTTCGGGCTCAGTCGTAAAGAAATAATGGAGCTAGTTGGCCAGTACGTCAAAGTGAATAAAGTAGAAACACCATTCAGAGACGGTGTACCAGGAGAAGACTGGTTCCTTAACTTCAAAAAAAGACACAATTTGTCTATCAGAAAACCTGAACAATTAGAATATGCTCGCAAAAAGGCCGCCACTGACCCATTTATAATTCTGGGATATTTTGATCTTTTGAAAATGACCCTAACCGAATTCAATGTAGAGAGTAAGCCCCAGCAGATCTGGAACTTGAACGAAAGCAGAAAAAAAATGGAATCGTGTGTGTAAAAAAATGTTTGTAGCAGCATTCAGTCTTTCAGAAAAGAGACTAAATCTGATAAATAAAACTACAGTCCCAGGAATGGTACCAAAAGAATCCCGTGGTGGTGACCACAAGTCACATAAGTCAATTTTCAAAAAAGAAGCACTGAGAAACTTTATTAACCTCTTACCGCATACTGGGACAAATTTGGAACATTTACAAAAATCGCTTGTAACAGCCTATGTACGCTATCTCTGTATCTAGTTTTGCATTATTTGCCTAGCCAATACACGTACTAACCCAAGAAACAGCAGATGGCGCTTGTAACTTTTTATATGAGTACGAAATTTCGTCGGTAAAGCAGTGCATTCCGCCATTTCGGTCGTGCATGAGGTTGCGAGTTTTTTAAGTGATATTTTTATTTGTTTTGGGCTAAATATCATTACAAAACGTGTCTGGGAGTGAAGAAGAATGGACCCACGACGATGAAGAAGAGAGTGCAGATAGTGAAGAATATGAAATTGACCAATTAGAAGATTTAAATGAACCGTCTTCTTCAACTGCACATTCTACAAGAAAAAAAAAGGAAAAACTACTATGGTCAGATGAAGGTATTCCATTTGATGAAGTTAGTTTTCTGGGTTGCGAAAAATTGCCTGACGACATCATGAAACTAGAATTTCCCATGGATTTTTTTAAATTTCTTTTCCCTTCTGAAGCAATCTGCTTAATGGAAACAGAAAGCAACAAATATGCAGCTCAGATTGCTCCAAATGGTTTTGATCTTGTGACAGATGAAGATGTGCGAAAATTTTTAGGCATGATCATTTTTATGTCTTTAGTTCACCTACCGAGCACACGACATTATTGGAAGGAAGGCACTTACATCGAGAAGCTGGCTTCAGTCATGACATGTAACAGATTTGAAGAAGTGAAAAGATTTCTCCATTTTTTTGACAAGACGCAAGAGCGTAAGCCTAGTGAACCCAATTACGATAAGCTCCAAAAATACGACCACTGTTAAATATACTACGTGAAAGGTTAATGAAAGTGCCCAAAGAAGAATTCTTGGCCATAGACGAACAAATGATACCGACAAAAGCCCGTACATCGGGTATACGACAGTACAATCCGAAAAAGCCACATAAATGGGGCTACCTAAATTATGTGTTAAGCGGAGCCAGTGGCTTTAGTTATGACTTTGAAATCTTCGCAGGCAAGCATCCTGGTCCACCAGAAAACTGTCCGGATTTAGGAGCACCTGGGAATATAGTTCAAAGACTATTAATTAGTGTACCAAATAACTTGAACTATAAAATATTCGTTGACAACTGGTATACCAGTTTGTCTTTGATGGCGAATTTACATCAAAAAGGTCTCCTACCGTTGGGTACTATCCAACTCAATAGAGCCAGGGATCTTAATGTTAAAAAAAAAGATCTGATGAGAAAAGATCGTGGCTATTGTCTGGAAAAATCAACAGTTGTCGATGACGTTCAGGTGTCGGTCATTACATGGGTTGACAATAAAGTTGTAAGCTTATGTTCTTCATACGTGGGAAAGGAACCAATGGGGATAGTCAAAAGATTTGACAGAAAGAAAAAAGCCAAAATTGATGTGCCATGCCCAAAATCGATCGAAATATATAATAAATACATGGGGGGAGTCGATTTGCTCGACTCTATGTTGGGTTATTACAGAATCAAGATCAGAAGTAAAAAGTGGTACCATCGCTTATTCTTTCATTTCGTAGATATGACCTGCGTCAATAACTGGCTTCTATGGAGACGACGCATGAAGCAAAGCAACGATGATATGTACATGCCATTACTTGATTTCAAATTGTCACTGGCACACATTTTGATGCAAGAAGACGCGCGGGTTTATACGCCAACAACAAGGCACCGTGGTCGCCCGGCAAATCCGGAAGTACAAAATTTAAAGACTGGTAGAAATCGACGTCGACTGGAAATGCCTCCCGTTGAGGTGGCCGGGGATGGTTTTAATCATTGGCCCGCATGTATGGCCGATCGCCAACGATGCAAGTGGCTAGGTTGCAACTACAAATCGCAAATCATGTGTCAAAAATGTAAAGCATATTTATGCTTGAACAAGGAGAGAAACTGTTTCACGAGTTTTCACACGAACTAAACGTTAAATAAATAATTAAATATTTAGTTTCACAGTTTCAAGAAATTTAAAGAAAGGTCAGGTCTTGTGAAGCAGTTTCTCTCTTCATATTATAGATAGCATAAGTAAATATATTATATAAAAAAAAATGAAATTATCCTAATTTCATGATCAAAAAGCTATGTAAAAAAGTTCCCATTTCCGCTTGCTATATCTGGCCTTTGATCCAAACATCTAGCGAGAGTCTCTTGCTGTAGTAACTTTTTTTTTCTGATTTGAAAATCTCGAGAGTAATTTATTTGTCATTACAATTTTTTATTTTTTTTCATTACATTTCTCAGCTTTCTTTTACAAGAAAGCCTAGAAATGCACCTAATGAAATCACCCTGGCAACCAGAAAAGTACTAAAAAATTAAAAATGTTTTTTTATGGAGCCAGCTCTTTTGAACTGTTGACGCCAGTGACCTGTGTCCATTACCTAAGATAATTTCTTAATAAAAACTTAAACTTGTACAAACTTGTTTTTTTTTAAGCTACTACTAAGAACTACTGCATACTGTGACGAATTCGGAACACATGTTTTTATAAACTAGAGTGCATGTTGTGCCAAAATTGGAACTTATTGTTTTTTCGTGTTTTTAGATTACTATGCATGTTTTATTTTTTTTAAATTATTTTTTATGGATACCCCTGGGGTACAGGAACATCATAAATTAAAATAATTGAAATCTAAAAATCCATGCGGTAAGGGGTTAAGAGCCTACCTGCTAGAGAAAGCCACCACAACAGACAAAAATCCAAAAGAATTTATTTGGATTGTGAATTGAATTGTAAAAAAATAATGGAGATCTATAATAAAACAGTGACGCCCGACTTAAGGGTGAAAAAGACTATGTTCTACAAAATATTCCATGGTGAATTTAATATCGGATTTTCTACCCCAGCTTCAGATGTATGTAACGTTTGCGTTTTGTGGAAAAATAAAATAAAAAATGAAAGAGACAGTAACAAAAAGCAACAACTAATGGTGGAATACAGGGGCCCAATTCAGTTATACAAGACCACTCCATAGCCGAACCATATGTGGAGCGTTTCCCGTCGGCCGCCATAGTTTTTTTGATTCAGTCACTTTTATGTCATACAATTGACACATTTGATGAAACGTAACACGTCCTTTGCTCGTTACTAAATCAAAAAATGATAGCAGCCGACAGGAAATGCTTCGCAAAAGGTTCAGCTACGGATCGGTTTTGAATAACTGAATTGCCCCCCAGGGTTCACAAGCTGAGGGCTAAAGCGTTCTATGATCACATGAGAGAAAATCCACCAAACTCAATGTCTCTATGTTTTGATCTACAACAGAGGTACAACCATTACCAAAAACTCCAATACAGGATTCATTCTATGCCAGACAAATAAGTTTATATAATTTTTGTATAGTTCCTATTAACTCCAGGGATCCTGCATTTTATACATGGGATGAGACAATGGCCAAAAGGGGATCTGTTGAAATCGGATCAGCTTTATATAACCACCTATCCTCAATGAACATAGAAAATAATGTCCAAACTATTCGTTGGTTCTGTGATGGATGCGGAGGACAAAACAAGAACAATCATATCATTCATATGCTAATGCAGTGGCTTTATTCAAAATCACCTGCACAAGTGAAGGAAATCCATCTGTTCTTTCCAGTGAGAGGTCATAGTTTCTTACCAGCAGACCGAGTCTTCGGACGCCTTGAAAAAGATATAAGGAAGAAGCCTGTGATCACTTTCAAAGATGAATATCATGACATTTTTGAAAGACATGGGACTGTCAAGATTTTATGGCGGGATTGGCATCTGTTAGAAATAAAAGGTATGACTGAAAAATTCAAAAACTTAGACGGTTTGCAGAGAATGAAAAGAATAAAGATTTAAAAAAATCTAAAAAGAAACAAAACTGTCGGTTCTACGTTAACAGCCTATGAACATTATAAATTTGAATGTAGTGAAGATGATATTGCACAGACATTACTAAAGCGGGGTAAAAGAATCCCAACGGAAATTTGATCTAGTTCATTCTACACCAGAGCCCATTCCCGCTAAAAAGAAAAATGATGTGATAAACTTGCTAAAAAAACAATTTGGTGACAAATGGGAAGATTTACCAGAACTGAAATAGTATAAAGATATATTACTGGATGGAGCTATGACTACTAATGGAACTGCTGAACAGTGTGAATATGACTGTGATAGTAACGAATTTGATGTGGGACAAATCCGTGTATAAACATTTTAATATTTTTATAAAATGTTTATACACGAATATGTCCCACATGGGATGAGACAATGGCCAAGAGGGGATCTAAATAAAAGAATACATTAAAAAAATGAATTTGTTATTTTATTATTTTCTTCAGCAAAACTGCTTATTTCATAGTAGGGGAGACCGGGGCAAGATGAAGCTCGGGGCAAGACGGGAAGTGTGCTTGTGTGCGTGACTAGTGAACACAACAGAGCCTAACACAGCGCCATTCGCGCGATGTTCAGTCGCGTCACACGAGTCGGAGCGGCGTGTACGTGTCAGTGCGTGTTTTGGCTGCGCGGCGAGAAAAAACAGTTTTTTGGAGGATTTTTACGAAGTTTTCTGTTTTGAATCTATGGACACCAAGGTAGGTATCAGTGCTATTGTAATATGTTATCACATACTTGTTGTAGTAGTGTAAAACTCACGAATTTAGATTGCTTTTTCGCAGAATAATTTTATAGGTTATGAGGTGTTCAATAAAAGACGGACGTTCGCAGAATGGATGTATTGTGAAAGTACTGATAGACAATGGTATTATAAATGTGGGTAATCTATAAAGTTTATAATGTACCTTATTTTATGCAATATACTACATATTCCTCTTTCTAATAACACAATACATGAATTACATAATTTGTAGTGACTCAGCTAATAATACTATTATGACATGTATACAAATAATGACTAAGTAAGTGCACGGTGCCGCGATAAACTTAAGTCTGTAAATACAAACAAACACTAAATAAAGAATAAGCTCTGCGTAATAATGTATAGCTAGTATATGCACGAAATATAACAAACTCATTACTCGTATGCAAAGGTTACGTAGGTATATACTATAGACACCTATTCCTATATTACATATTACTTTTTCCTACGAGGTGCTAATGTATCGATCCAAGGTGGAATATCATGGTGAACTCGGTGCTGAGGCAACACGGGCCGGGGCACCGTCGGCGTCGTTGAGCAATCACTTGGCTCTTCACCAGATGGTATCTGTGTACCTTCATCATCTGCACCACTCGCAAAACTCGACTCACCACGACGGGATTGCGCAAAGGGGGAAGAAAGACCCTCATCATTGCCTGCACTTAGACCTTTTTTTACTGGCTCAGGTTGATCATCTACACAAGCTAAAGAGTGACGCGATTTTTGAGGGTTCTTGTGAAGCAATTGATCAATGTGTTTTTTTGTAATTTTATTATTATTCGTTTTAACTACGAATGACACGGGACCAGTCTGACCTACCACTAGCCCGTCCTTCCACTTAACGTCTTTGTCGGCGTAGTTGCGTATTAAGACTGCATCTCCTGGCGCGACATCGCGCGCTGTGCCCCCGCGTCGCTCTTCCTGTGCTCGCTGCTTGTCGCGCACCAGGTCACCCGTGCAGGGTCGGAGCAGGTCTAATCTGCCTCGCAAACGACGCCCTAATAAAGCAACGGCGGGCTCTTTTTGTGTCGTGCAATGTTCAGTATTCCTGTACATAAATAAAAACTTGCACAGAGCCATGTCATAATCCTCATTTTCCTTTGTTGCTTTTTTAAGTACCTGTTTGACCGATCGTACAGCATTTTCAGCGGCTCCGTTACTAGCGGGATGAAACGGTGCCACTAAAATACGTTTAATACCGTTTTTTTCCAGATAGGACAGATACTGGTGTGAGGTGAAGGGTGGACCATTGTCGCTCACAATATATTTTGGTAGACCCATGCGAGAAAATATTTTTCTAAACACGCTTATCACGGCCACTGCGGATGTGGTCGGAACTTGTTCGACTTCTAACCATTTAGTGTGCGCGTCTAACATGATTAGATAATATTTACTTTTGTATGGTCCCAAAAAATCTACATTGAGACGCATCCACGGCTCCGTAGGCCACGGCCAGGAATGTAGCGGGGCGGGTGGGGGCTGGTTGCGTTGTGACGAACATGCGCTGCATTCTCGGCAAGTCTTTTCGATGTCTGCATCTAATCCCTCCCACCATAGGTAATTACGAGAGATCTGTTTCATTTTGACGATGCCTAAATGGCCACTGTGTAGTTCTTTAAGCATCATCGCCCGGAGACCGGTCGGTATAACCACACGATAACCCCATACTAAACAACCGTGCTCTAAAAACAAACTATCCTTTTTTAAAAAATATGCTTTATCCTTATCATCCTGTAGACGTTCCGGCCAACCGAATTTAATGAAGCCTACTATCTTATTTAACTGTGGATCTTTCATCGTTTCAGCTTTCACTTCTTTAAATGTAACCGGCATTTTATCTTCGATGAAATTTAAATAACTTCCTTCTAACATTTTACCATCAAACCCTTTTTGAGATGTCCGTTCGAGCGGCAAGCGCGACAAAGCATCCGCTAGTATGTTCCTAGTAGAAGGAATAAACTCAATATCGAAATTGTATGCTGCCAAACGTACCGCGTATCTTTGCAAACGACTCGCAGCGGTCTGCGGGATGCCTTTGTTCTTCCCAAAAATATAACTTAAAGCTTTATGATCACTACGGAGTAAGAAATGTCTGCCGTACAAATACTGATGGTGTTTCGTCACACCAAAAACGATCGCTAAAGCTTCCTTGTCGAGTTGTGAGTAATTGAGTTCATGCGAGTTGAGCGTACGCGACGCACAACTTACTACTCGTTCGGATCCGTCCGGATAGCGGTGCCAGAGCGCCGCGCCGAGCCCATACGCTGAGCTGTCGACCGAAAGGATCAGGGGCAAGTCCGGCTCGTAATGCGCCAACACCGGGTCACCACTCAACACCTTTTTAATTTCATTAAAAGCTATTTCACAATTTTTGCTCCAATGCCATCTAACGTTTTTCTTTAACAGCTCATACAGTGGTTTTAAAATGTCACTAATATTGGCACAGAACTTAGCGTAAAAATTTACGAGTCCCAGGAAACTTTTTAATTGACTGACATCTTTTGGCGGCGGCGCCGCTACTATAGCTTCGACTTTTTTATTATCTGCGTGTAGCCCGTTCCTATCTATGCGGTATCCTAGATAGGTAACGCTGTGTTTGAAATTAAATATATTGACTCTCAAGCCGGCGCCTTTCAGTCTACTAAGAACGGCTCGTAAATTTTTAAGGTTATTTTCTCGACTGACACCTGTGCAACATATGTCGTCTTGGAACACGACCGTGGAGGGCAACCCACTGAGTATTTCTTCGTATATCCTACCGTCTGCGCCAAGTGAGGTGTTCAATAAAAGACGGACGTTCGCAGAATGGATGTATTGTGAAAGTACTGATAGACAATGGTATTATAAATGTGGGTAATCTATAAAGTTTATAATGTACCTTATTTTATGCAATATACTACAGGTTAGAACGGTTGTTACTTTTGTAAAATGAGTCTGTTGGGGCAAAATGTTTCATACTTATCCCACTAATATTATAAATGTATGTTTGTTACTTCTTCAAGTTCAAACGGCTGGACGGATTTGGATGAAATTTGATTTGTGGGTAGACAATAACACATAAGCAACAACACATAAATATTTTTATCATCATCATCACGCGGGTGAAACCGCGGGCTGCAGAAAGCTTAATAATAAGTTTATTTTTTGTTTGCAGTTAAAATGGTACGAAATTATAAACGTACATCAGATCGTGGAACATGGGAGGAAGATGATATGAGAAGAGCAGTTAGAGCTGTGCTTTCTGAGACAATGGGATTTCTTCGAGCCTCAGCTACATATAACGTGCCGAAATCGACCTTGGAACGACGAGTGAGAAAGGCTCGATATGCTGAAGATGCTGACACTGATTCAGATAATGACTGTGGGAAAAAGAAATTAGGACGCTACAAAACAGTTTTTAATAAAGAACAGGAAGAAGAATTATCTCAGTACATCAAATCAATGGAAGCGCGGCTTTTCGGAATTACTGGTAAAGAACTTCGGATTTTAGCTTTCCAGTTAGCTCAGAGAAACCATATTGAGAACCCATTAAACACAGAGGTTGGAATGGCTGGAGAAGATTGGCTCAGTGGATTCCTAAAGAGGCATCCTGAACTTTCGTTTAGACGACCAGAGCCAACTTCTGCTGCGAGGGCTATGGCTTTTAACAAAGTGGCAGTAAATGAGTTTTTCACATTGTTGGAAAGTGTTGTAGAAGAGCATGGCCTTACGCCTGACAGAATTTATAACGTCGATGAAACCGGCGTTAGTACTGTGCCAAAAAGTCAGTCAAAGATATTGTCACTCAAGGGTCAAAAACAAGTTGGCTGCTTGTCATCTGCAGAAAGAGGGCAATTAGTTACGGCTGAAATCTGTTTTAGCGCCGCTGGAACTTATATACCACCAATGCTGATCTACGCCCGAAAACGAATGAAGAATGAGTTGTTGGATGATGCACCACCGGGATTTTGGGGGACCTGTAGTGACAATGGGTGGATAACTTCACAAATATTTTATGATTGGTTCAAAAAGTTTGTAAAAACCGTAAAACCCACTAAAGAAAAACCAGTCTTGTTGCTACTGGACGGTCATGCGTCCCATACAAAAAATATTGATTTGATTGATTATGCAAGGGAGCATCATGTAATACTGTTGTGCACACCACCCCATTGCACACATAAATTACAACCACTGGACGTCGCATTTATGAGACCATTGAGTACATACTATGGTTCAGAAGTAAAAAAGTGGCTAAGAGACCACCCGGGACGCGTAGTTTCACCCTACCAGGTTGCAAAGCTATTTGGGCAAGCATATTTACAAGCGGCGACGATGCTGACAGCTATAAATGGGTTTAGGAAATGTGGAATATGGCCACTTGACAGGAATGTATTCAATGACGCAGACTTCATAGCGGCTGAAACAACAAACACAGAGAGTTTGCCGACTGAAAATTTAAATCTAGAGTCAACATCTCAGGTCACAACAACTTTACCGTCAACTCCTTTGGCAACCCAACAAATATCGTCCACTCCAGCTTATAATGAGATTGCAAATGAACCTACCTCTGCTGGAACATCAATCATCGAGTCTCAGCCAGCTGAAAATATAAATATAGAACCAACATTTCAACCCATACTTTCAATGCCAGCTATATCGGAATTAACCCAAGATGAACCATTCATTCCAGCACCAAAAGATATTTCTGCTGATCCTGCAGCTACGAAACCAACGAGCACTGAGTCTTTGCCTCAAACTTCGACTTCTGCACACTTAATTAAAGAAAAGACCCCTGAGAGACAAATACCACCAGCAAAATCCTCGTTTTGCGTCACGCCAGAAAATATCATAGCTGTACCCAAGGAAGTAAGAACCCAAGAGAGAAAAACAAGAAAACGTGGTAAAACTGCAATACTTACAGCTTCTCCGTACAAGAATGACCTCATTAGAGATATAAACAAAAAACATAAAATAAATAAAACGACTGACAAAAAGAAACCTGATAATAAAAAGACTGAAAAAAAAAGACCTGAAAAAAAGAAACCAGAAAAAAAGAATCTAAACAAAAGACGCACAAGAAAATGTGACACGGATACTAATTCATCTGAGGACGATGAAAATGATTGCCCTTGCATATATTGCGGGTACTTATATTCGCAGTCCACTGAAGGTTGGGTTATTTGTACCGTGTGCCTTGGCTGGGCCCATAATTCCTGCGCAGGTGTAGACGATGATGATGGCGAGGCACATATATGTGAACGTTGTCAACCAGATTAAAATGTATACTCATTATGCCCCATAGCGTTTCCCATTTTGCCCCGATAATGGGGCAAGACGGGATATTTGACATGTGTCATTTAATTATTATTTGCCAAAAACATATGTGATTTAGCGCCTTGTAAGATTATGATTATGCTAATTAAAACTTTCAACGTTGCCTTTGTTTTAAAAGATTTGTAATAAACTGTTTGATTTTCATATTATGATATTTTTTCTGTTAGGTATCCCATCTTACCCCGGTCTCCCCTATGTCCAATTCAAAAGTGCTTAATTATCATTTGTTTGGAACAAAACAGCTTATTTCTTTCAGACTGCATCAAAAGTGCTTATTTCCATCTGACCGATGTGAGTAGTTTGGAAATGGAATGGATTTAAAACGAAACAAAGACATAAAATTTATTGTTTATACATCTTACATAATGTTGACTCAAATTAATTTTAAAAACTGGATTCGTTTTTGTGTAATGAGTTTTTCACTTTTTCTGAAAAAATAGACTATGTGGAAATAAACCCTTTTGAAAAGACACTCCTCAACTTCTAATCGGATATCATCTTGAAGCGAAATGTAAGTTTTTCGATTTATTTTAATTTGTGTAATAAAATTATGTGTTTTAAATTGGATTACACGAGTATTTCAGCAATATTGGTGCGGGTTATTATGGCATGACAGCTATTACATTTGCCCCTTGAAATTGGTTGTTCGGGGCACATGCATAAACATGACCTGGGGTAAATGTAAAGTTTTATTACATTTACCCCTTTTATATTATTTGTTCCAGATGGTGCGAAATTATGTTTAAAAAAAAGGGTCGGAACCAAAATACACCGAACAAAAATTGCAAATAGCTCTAAATGAAATTAGGGCTGGCACGATAAGTACTCATAAGGCTTCGGTCATTTATAAAATTCCGTTTACGACACTATATTGTAGAATAAAGGGCACACGAGGTGTCATTAAAAAATGCAAAGGTCGTAGAACTGCCCTTCCTGAAAATGTCGAGAATGTTTTAGCAACTTCCGTCAAAACACTGGCCAAATGGGGGTTCGGGCTCAGTCGTAAAGAAATAATGGAGCTAGTTGGCCAGTACGTCAAAGTGAATAAAGTAGAAACACCATTCAGAGACGGTGTACCAGGAGAAGACTGGTTCCTTAACTTCAAAAAAAGACACAATTTGTCTATCAGAAAACCTGAACAATTAGAATATGCTCGCAAAAAGGCCGCCACTGACCCATTTATAATTCTGGGATATTTTGATCTTTTGAAAATGACCCTAACCGAATTCAATGTAGAGAGTAAGCCCCAGCAGATCTGGAACTTGGACGAAAGCAGCCTAAGTATAGATCCATCAAAATCAAAAATTGTTGGAGAACGAGGTGAAAGCTCATCCAGAGTAATCAGCACATCAGGACGAGAAAACACAACGTTTGTTCTGGCTGCAAACGCTGCTGGAGGCCGAGCACCACCTTTGATTATTTTCAAAGCAAAGAACATTTGGGATCAGTGGAAGGCACCGCCAGACAAAGAATATCCCGGTACGGCTTATGCTGCCACCCCAAATGGGTGGATGGAGACGGGGATATTTAAAAACTATTTTGAGAAAGTCCTCATACCAGCTCTGGGAGACGAACGACCTGTCTTGGTTATATACGACGGCCACTCGACACATATATCTCTCGATCTGGTTGAACTGGCTTTATCTAAAGGAATAACAATCCTTAAGCTTCCAGCACATACAAGCGACCTACTCCAGCCTTTGGACGTGTCTGTCTTTAAAAGTTTTAAGCAGAAATGGGACCAAACTGTAGCCACCTGGCAGCGTCAGCACATTGGCCAAAAACTACCTAAATCACTGTTCTCACAATTTTTGGGAGAAACTTGGCTCCAAGTCAGTGAAGATGTCATCATAAGTGGGTTTAAAAAAGCTGGGATATTCCCTTTTAATCCCGATGTCATTCCAAAAGAAAAATTTTCTAAGGAGGCTTTGGAGCGCTGGGAAAAACACCACCAAGAGAACGAAGGGAATGCACAAGATAATGTGAGGATTGCCGAAGATATAGAGCCCAGTACCCGACCAGAATGCCCACGTACGTTGTCACCATCTATCACAAATTCGCCAACTTTGGGGGAAGCCATGTCAGCGGCATCGTGTCCGTCTTTAACTGCCCACTCAGATATTTCACCGAAATTAACACCACCAGCAAATTTACATTCCAAAGAGAATCAATCTCCCGATGCCGGGATCACGCCAACAGTATCATTAGAACAGATGATTCTTTCAACAATACAGCAAAAATATCAGCCAAATAAGCAGAAAAAACGTAAAGTTGCCTCAGGTGCCGAAGTCATTACATCTTCTGAAATGGTCGAAGTATTAAAAAGTAAAGAAAATATTAAGACAAATAAAAAAACAATAAAGAAAGCTACGAAAATAGTAGAGAATTTAGAAAATGACGAAAGTAGTACAGATGCAGGTTCAGAAAACGAAGTGCCCTATGCAAAATCAGGTGAAAGTGAATGGGTGGAAGAGGAAACTGAAAATCTTATTGATTCAGACCAAGATAATATTGGAATACGATTACCTGTAGATCAAAATAAAGATGACAAAGAAGCTGAGCTGACAAATCTGGATGTTAACAAGTGGGTAATTGTTAAATATGCCCTTAAAAAAGGCCTAAATATACCCTATATATGGCCTATTATGTAGGCGTTGTGACGAAAAAAATTGACAATCGTTGGGAGGTAAAATTTGTACGGCGCAAAGGAAGCATGTTTGTATGGCCTGTGATTGACGATACTGACTGTGTAACTGTGGAATCCATCTTTAAAATATTGCCGAATCCCGAAATAACTAAACGGGGCCATTATATCTTTTGATTTTAAGTTCAAAAATATGATTTTTTTTTTTTATCAGCCCTGTTTGTACAAACTGTCCCACTGCTGGGAACGGGCCATCTTCTCATTGTGAGAAGGGTTAGGCCATAGTCTGCCACGCTGGCCAAGTGCGGGTTGGCAGACTTCACACATCTTTCAAGATCATTGAAAACTCTCAGACATGTAGGTTTCCTCACGATGTTTTCCTTCACCGTTTCAAGTTCGCGGCAATCAACAATACGCACATAACTTCGAAAAGACAGAGGTGCGTGCCGTAAAATATGATTATATCATAAGTAACATGATAATTATTTTAACGTGATTTAAGAATTTTAGTTAAGTCCATAAGAAAAAGTTTCTAACTTTGTGAGTTTTCCATTGATCTCTTTCAAATAAAAACCAATATTTTGTTTTATTTGCGCATTTTATTGCTATTGCCCCAGATTTAAAGCCTCCTAAACTGTTTAGAAATTATACGTTCATATTACATTTGCCCCTAAGCACGGGGTAATAGTAATAGCTAACCTATGGCACGTAAACTTGGAAGATTTTCCTGTTGATATAATAATTTTATATCATCTAATCACTTGAAACTATAATATATACTTAATATACACTGTAAATATAATTACGAAATCACTGTTAAGTAAATAATGGTACAAGTTAGAATATGTCAGTCTAGGTATGGCACTCGCATTTGCCCCACCTGACACTACATACACATCAGTCAAAATCAGAGCATTCAATCTTCGTAGGTACATTTAAGACTAATTCGCGAAGTAGTTACTATGCTAAGCTTGTATTAACGCTTTCTATCTTTTATATTATTTAATTCTAATTTGTCATAAAATAAATACCATTATTTCTCTGTAATTTAGGATGTAACATGGAAAGCGCCAATACATGGTGGGATGATGATGATGGTGGGCAGAGATGCTGAGATATGGTGATCCCCAAATCAAATATTACAAAATTGTAATTTACATGGAATTGGTGGAGATGTTAGGATTAAGGCGGCTGTACACATTGGGCCAAGGTATTGGGCCAGCATATTGGGTCAACGTGTAGAAACCTACTAGGCGGTATATTGGTAATTGGCGCCAACATTGGCCGGCCAAGCGAATGTTGTCGGTTTTTCGTGCGCACATCAAAGGATCTTGGCGCGCTCCGCCAACGGCGTTCACACGTTGGCATCTTATTCAGTTTGTTGTCATTCGTCAGTAAAGACGGTACTGTCGCGCGTGAGTGAAATTGTTGTTCCCGAGTTACAATGGCGTGGACAAACATTGAGGTTTTACAATTCATAGAAATGTATCGAAATGAACCAATAATATGGAACCCAAAGCATGGACAACATAAAAACAAAAACAAAGTAAGTTATTTTCGTACCTAGTTAAATGATGAATGAATGAATGATGATGATGAATGTCCTTTATGAATTGAAACTTTCTCGTTATTACACCGTAATTATTAAATATGATCAAGTGAACTCATCTTTGTCGAGAAATTCTGTAAGATATTGAAAAAATAATTACTTATCGATATATATTTACGAGATTTGGAATGATTTTAAAGTACAAAGTAATTATTATTTTCAGTATTTTATACGGAATCGTTATATGGAATCTATCCGAATTCATGTTGTTCGTATTGAATTCAAGTCAATACTAGTTATTTTTTTAAACCTTTCTATTCTTGTCTCGTTTCGTTTCACCTTGTTTCGCCGAGGTTCAGAGCAGTGCACTGGACTTAGATGACATTAGGTATTTGGTTAAGTTATTAAAAAAATACTCAATTTTTAGTACTTTTATTTCAGGTTAATGATGCTTGGAAGCGTATAGCAGATAATATAAGTATTCCTGTTATTGAACTAAAAAAGAAAAAGGAATCTTTAATGACAACATTCCGAATGCATCACAAAAAGAAGATTCAATCAATAAAATCAGGAATGGGTGAAAATGAACATTACCCATAACCCTATTTGGCCGTTTTACGAGCCGCTTGAAGCTTTTTTAAAGGATGTATACTTTACTTTGGTGCACTTTTAGAAAATAATTAAACGTAGTGTACAAATAAATTGCCGCGGCTGTAAGAGATTCTACGTCCATCTTTATTGAAGAGCCAATGCAGAATGGTCAATACACCAATGTATAAACAGGGACATTTACAATTCACTATTTTGGCCCAACATGCTGGCCCAATGTGTACAGCCGCCTTTAGTTAGGACGAAGACTTCGAGTTGCCATTCGTAAAATTGTCGTTCTCTGCGATCGTCGCAACACACCCCACTGGTAACTAAATAAGAGAGAGTAGATTGCGCTTCTTAATCTTCTCTAGGGCTTTAACCCTTTTTAAGGTAGAGGGAATATATTTCCCACCAAATATATTTGGTAGTTTCTCCAAAACGAATTGTGCTATCAACTTTTTTTTTCTATGGCAACTTTCTCTAGAAACCGTTCAACTTTTTTTACTAAGAAGATGAATGCGGTCCTCATAAAAAAAATTTAGTCTGTGGCGGTAGTAAGTGTGAAAATAAGTGAATTTCGGCACCTGCTGATAAATCTTTATATATCTTTAATTTTCGGAACGATCAAAAAGTAAGTTGTTATTATTCTTGTTGTCTACAGTTTATTTTACTAGTATTCAGTCAAATTTAAAATTTAAATTAGGATTTTTTGTTCTACGTGCTTTTTTTGTGGTGGTAAAAATATTCCCTCTGCCTGTGCAGTGCTTGAGCATTTTATGCATGTTTTTTTTTTCTTATTGTGTGTTACAGTCTTGAAAATGAGTGGGAGTAGAAGAGTGCTCAACGATTTAGAAATCATTAGTGAATTGGAAGAAATTTTTGGCCTTCCCGATGATCCCAATTTATCGGACGATAATTTAGAATCGGACGAAGAAGAAGCTCAATACAGCACCACGAAACTTCAAAAAATTCTTGAAAATTTTGATGAACCGAATGACGGGCTTATGCCACCCACACCCGATCTACCTAGTAGCCCGATACTTCAAGAAGTTCAGTCAGGCAGTTCCTCGCCTGTTCAGATCCTATCTAGTTCAGTATCCGGATCATCACATCATGATCGTCCTAGACGGGCAACAAGAACTGAAGATTTACCCAGTACATCTCACGGTACGCAAGAAACCTCAGAGCTAAGGACAAAATCACCAGTTAATCTCTATGATGATTCGGAAACGGAAGATTCGGACGGCGATGAAGAAACCTGGAAAAAAGTAAGTGGACCACATATCGGCCAACGCCTAGCATTTATGATGAAATTCCAATGGCCCCTCAATCAATGTTTTCCAGCCGAACAAGACCTGTAACTTTGTTTGAAAAATTCTTTACTGATGAGGTCTATGAGTCCATAGTGTATCAAACGAATTTATTCGCCGAGCAGAACAAATCTGAAGGATGGTCGGACTTAAATAAAAAAGAACTAAAAGCCTTTATAGGTATTATTATAATCATGGGATATAATAAACTTCCTTCCATTGACCTTTATTGGTCATCTGATCCTGGTTTCCGCGTAGATGAAATTGCAGAAACGATGCCTGTGAAAAGATTTAAAAAAATACTGCAGTGTTTGCATCTTAATGATAACACAAAACAGCCAGAGAAGACAAGCGATAACTACGACAAACTTTATAAGTTACGCCCATTGTTAGATTTTATTAGTCGTGCTTGTTTGGAAAATACTAGAGAATCCTCGTCCCAAAGTATTGACGAATCGATGATTATTTTCAAAGGCCGGTCATCAATGAGGCAATACATGCCATTAAAACCGATAAAAAGAGGCTACAAGGTATGGTGCCGTTGTGACAGCAATACCGGATACCTGTACGAGTTCCAAATTTACACTGGTAAAACAGGGACCGGAACAGAAGAAGGCCTAGGATATAACGTTGTAAAAATGCTGACGGAAAAGCTAATAGATAAAGCACTTGAAGAATATCACATTATTGTTACATTTGACAATTTCTTCTATGACTATAAGTTGCTGCAATATCTGTACGAAAATGGTATCTACGCAACTGGAACTGTGCGAAGACATAGGAAAGATCTGCCCACACTTATAAAGGGTAAACGTAAACTGAGACTGGAAAAAGGAGAGTTTAAATGGAGAGTAAAGGGCAACGTGGCTTTCGTCGTCTGGCAAGACACCAAAGAGGTTCTTGTTATGACTAATGCGTTTCATCCAAAAATAGGTAAAACCAGTGTTTTGAGGACTCAGAAAGACGGCGCAAAAAACGTGATTGAGTGCCCTGCAGCTATAAAAGAATACACGAAAAGGATGGGAGGCGTCGATCGTTTTGATCAGATGAAAAGCACCTATTCAGTTGGCAGAAGAAGTAAAAAATGGTGGCTCCGCATATTCTACTTTCTGCTTGATGCAAGTATTACAAATTCCTATTTGTTATATTGCCAGAATCCAAACGTAACCAAACTGTCCAATCTCGAATTCCGTGTATCAGTGGCAAGGGGATTGATTAGCGGGTTTACGAGCAGAAAGAGGCGGTCAATTGGTCAGAATTATGTTTGCAGAAATAAAGCCGTCATGTCCGAGAACCGTCAAAAGGCTTTACACGTTGTTGCTCAGGAGCTTCGATATAGCAATGTTGGAGTTCACATGCCCGTGGAATCGCCCTCATATAAACGCTGCAGGATGTGCAGCACTAAACAAAAAGATAAAAGATCGAAAATAATTTGCGAGAAATGTGGAGTTTCTCTTTGCATTACACCATGCTTCACGTCATTTCACAGGCCCTAGCAGGTAGAGGGAATATTTTTCCCACCGTGTTTTTTTTTTTCATTTTTTAAAAATAAAAAAAAAATCTAATCTAGAAATATAAATAGTTTTATTGTATCACCTTTAGAAGCTTATGCCTTATAAAGGGTTAATTCTTATCAAATAACGGGAAATGTTTTTCCACCTCGAAATATCATTTTTTTCATCAATGGCAGCACTGACAAATACCATCCATAAAGAAATTAAATCTTAGATGTATTTAGATTTAGTTGTGTGGCAACATTTTACTGACGGATACTATGAGTCGCCGTGAGCTAATGTCAAATTCAACAAGTATCAATGTTAAAAGAAAATCAAAATACCCGACTGCAGAAAAGAGGTTTTTGCAGCCTAACTTATGTTTTTTTTTTAATTTTGATGTACCCAGTGTCACTCTCACAACTAAGACGAATCTATTGACACCACTCACATCAAAATCAGTCAAGCCGTTTAGGCTCTAGGGCGTGTCAAAGAAATATACAGACATACATCCACTCGAAAAACATAACCCTCCTTCTTACGCAGTCGGGTAAAAATTGCTCGTTTTTATTGTGAAAATCAGGTAATTAGATTAACTTATTGTTATCCTAAACTAAACTATTTTTTCGAGCCTTTAGCTGGAAAAGAACTCTGATAACAGTATGATTTGATGAATAAAAACCCGAATTAAAATGTAGGAAATAATTTCCCCTTGTCTGTTACTGAGATGAAAAAAAAAACTACATGAAATGTTTGTCTATCGTATCTATATCGATGAAAATCAGTTTGTTTATCACTTTATTAAACTATCACGGTCATTTATTAAAACACTATTATTATTAACGGGATATTTACCGTGGTTCGCGAAACACGGTAAATCACGGTAATAATAGTGTTTTTATCAGTTTGTATGTTCTAGTATTTTATTTCTGTCATAATATATGATTTTTAGAAAAATAAACAACCGCTTTCACAAAAAGAACTTGAAAAAAGTATCGAAAATTTAGCGGATCTTTCAGATTTTTCCGATTGTGATGACGAAGACGATCCTTGTTAAGACAATAGTATCCATTCTCCTGTTATGTATCTAAATCAACCAAATGCTTGCCTATTGGAACAACGTCTTGAAGAAATGTTTGGCTTCGAAGATACTTCTGATGACAATATCGTACAAAATGAAGCCATAACTCAGTCTAATGAATTAGTATTATCAGGTTTAAGTGAAGATTTATGCCCCACGATTTCGGTTCATGATAATGAAATGATCAATCCACTTACCGGGCATTTCTATAAGCGACTTATTGGAAGATGATTAACAAGAATCTAACAATGTACGCAAAGATCGCTCACAACCACGACAATGGAAGGTAGAAAATATAAATTTTGAAAAGTCTTTCAAGCCTATGGTTACTGGACACACATAAAACTTCGTCCATGCGTATATTTAAAGATTTTTTCCTGATATATTGATATTAATATTAGGCGAATAAACCAATAAATACGCCAGCCAGAAAAACAGCGCTCACTGGAAACCAGTTACTGAGCAATATAGAGCCTATATGGGAGTTTTGATTATGATTGGATTGAATCCTTTGCCAGATATGGAGCTGAATTCCACGGATACATTTTACCGTAATAAAGAAATCGCGCAGGTTTTCCAATCACGAGATTTAAAAAATCAATGAAAATCTTCATTTAAATGATAACGAAACCAAACCTTTTAAGTTGCCATACTTCAATGATTAGAAGAAAGAAATGCAATCTGAAAGTCCAAAACTCTACTTGCTATATGAAAAAGTTTTTACAACCTACAAGACTATACTGGAATGTTTTGTGAAGCAAGAATATTTGGAATTAACTGAACAGGAAAAAATAAGCAGTCGTGACAAAGCTTTAGCATTAAAAACAAAAATATTGAATATTGATTTTGCAAAAACTGAAAACCATTTATCCCTGAAAGACTTGTACTTAGGAGGCAATGTTACTGATTTTATTATTCAGAACAGAAACAGTATTCAACCAGATCAAATAAAACATTTCAGACAAAGATGTCTTGAATTTTACATTGAAAGTCTAAATCAAATAAAAATTCGCTTCCCCTTTGAAGATGAGCCCAGACAAAGGCTGAAGAACTTAAGGTTTATAAACATTGCTGGACCCAAAAAAACGTTCTGTACCATCTATAGCTCATTTGGGGTAAATGTTTCCAGGTAATATTTTTTCAATAACTTCAAATATTTTATTTATGAGGTGAGTGTGTGTGCTGCACTTTACTCAGTTTTCATTTAATTATCTTTATTAACATTGCCACACAGCAGCGCCAATGTGGAGCGGCTGTTTTCTTTTACTTAATAACAATGAAAACAAACGAAACAGACTTTCCACTGACACGCTAACTGGCCTACTTTTTACAAAAAGTAGCATAAAAAATAGCGAATCTTCGCAAGAGCACCTTAAATATTTTAACAAATATATGTATAAGTTTCATTTGCCTGAGGCTGAAATTGATGAAAATGAATAAATTATATAACAAAACACACGTTTTCTTTAGTTTTAGCTACCCTACCTCTTCATTTTACTCAGAAAAATGTACGTAGATCTACGAACTTTGCATCCGAAATTTTTACTAAATCTACGTCTTTTTCAAAATCCGAGTTGGCAGTACTGTTTTGATCAGATTTTGGGTGAGTAAACATGCAGAATTTTGTGGTATTTTTGAAATAAATTATGTTTATGTAATACAACAATGGCAGAAAATTGTGTGGAGGATATCAATTCGGGTGGGCGTAAAGGCAGAATCAGAAAAACCCACGGAAGAAAAAAGAGTATGTTTTGCAAAGTTGGTGTTTCTTGTTGGGGTAAATACCTTAGAAGATTTAAAGGTTAATGCTGATTTTTTATTTCTCTCATTTGTTTGTTGCAGTTATTCGAATTCAGATCCACTTTGCTTGGATTTCCACAAACCGTGCCGACACAGTGCAAATTCAAAAAGTAAGTTCAAAGGTGGTGACATTTCAATGAAATTGATTATTAAGAATCGGAAAGTTCTTTATAAGCATACTTCAAAGACAGATCAAGGCAAATACTTGAGTAGATTGATGACACCTTTTGAACCTCAACGGAGAAATAAAATTCCAAGTGGTGCATTGCAAAAAATCATAAGTTGAGTTACAGCTACTTCATATTGAGCAAAAAGAAGAAGCATATCTTGGTACGCAAAAAAATCTTCATGGCTGTGTTTGAGGTAAATCAGGTAAAGGATAAAAGATTAACGTCAATCAACAATACCTGCTTTAAAGGAGAAATCCCGAAGAAAGGGGTGGCGATCACAGATCTTATAAAACTGCTGCTAAGAAGGAATCATTGAGACAATTTATAAATAAAATACCAGCACGTGAGAGCCACTATAACAGCGAAAAATCGAAAAGAATATATTTAAATTCCCAACTAAATGTGAGAAAAATACTGAAACTGTATTATGCATCAGTCGCTGAGCACTTGCAAATGAAAAAGGGATTGTTTTATAAAATTTGGAACAAATTTTTATTTCCCTTTATAAAACATAGGTCACGCCTGTTTCTCAGAGGCAAAACAAAAAGGCTTATTTCCGTAGAGTACCTAACAAAGTGACTTATTTCCAAATTAATGAGTAATGTTTTCCTATAATAAATAAACTTTAATTTTAAAGGGAATTATTACCTTATCAGATTATTCAATAAATGCAAAAAAAAAAACTCGTGATTTATTGTGATAAATACATATTTTTTTATGTCTAATCAGCAACTTATCACGCACAATCTAAACAAATCAGCAACAATCTACGGACAGCCAACTTCCACAAGCATTGCACGTGCAGTGGGATTCAACAGACCGCAGGTGGAGAGATTTTACATAATTTATCTGCGCTAATGGACAAATATAGTTTTCCACCACAGTCTATCTATAATATGGATGAGACAGGTATATCCACCGTACCTAATAAATAGCCAAAAGTACTGTCTAGAAAGGGTAAACGCTCGGTCAACAAAATCTCCAGCGGAGAGCGAGGCACCAACGTAACTGTCGTCAATGCTGTGTCTGCGACTGGTCGTTTCATTCCGCCTGTCCTGTGTTTATATTTGGAAGGAAGAGGATGAACTGTTATGAAAGAACTGTTAGATGCTGCACCACCTGGATCTGTTGGCATGGTCTCGGATTTCAGTTTTATAAACTCAGATCTTTATCTCGATTGGCTAACTCACTTTAAAGACCAAGCAAAGCCGACTAGAGAACAGCCTATTCTACTTATTTTAGACTATCACGTGTCACATTGTACAATAAAAGCTGTGGACTTATACCGCGAGAACAATATAATTGCGTTGACGTTACCTCCTCACAACAGCCTCTTGATAGAGGGTTCCATGGAGATCTGAGAGCTGTTTAGATCCCGCCGAAATCACTTTAATACTGAAGCATCATTCAGAGATATTAAAATATATTAGTTGTAATATGTATATATATCATCGCTGTAGAATGAATACCTCGTATAATAACCAAAATACCAAAAACATATTTATTTTTGTAAAAATCGAATGAAAACCACGTATTTTATAATTTATTTATTTTTTTGTAATAATGTGGCGAACCCTTGAATCCAATATGACTACTAATGCCATCTATGGAGTAAACCGAAAACCTCTTATTTGTTACTCGTCGGCCATTTTGCCGTCACAAGTGAGATAACCTCGTAAAAAGTGCATGGTGTGGGCGTTGCTCTGTATTTTTTAAGATTTTTTGTCAAAATTTGCGGATAAATCGATATGCTATCTTTGCCTCCGCACACTTCCCATTGGATGCAGCCGCTATATGTCACTTTCTACGGTCCACTGAAGACAGCTTATAATAGAGAATGTGACTTTTGGCTTCAATTTTCAACAAAGCTTATTTGAGAGTAGCTTCGATGGACAAAGCAGTAAAAGGTTTCGAAGTGGCATTACTTAAGTTGCATTACGAAGTTGCATAAGTACTGGCATTCATTCCATAAATCCTCACGTGTTTGATGATGATGATTTTATATCAGACCCCATCGTTGAAGACAACTACTCGAAACGAAAATTCCTCCAACAATGACATAGCAACAAAAGCACTCCGAAACAAATGACATCGAACCCATTGCCAGCATTTCGTGTAGTAATATTATGGATGTATTGAATCCAGTGCCCCAAAAAACGTAAACGTAAGGTTTCCGAAAATCGTACATTTACCGATAAAATTGACTATAAGTGTTTACTCGTGTTATTTTACGTTTATAATTTGGTAAAAATGACTGAAAAAAGGAAAAGCCAGAACTTCACCATAGAAGAGAAAGACAGACTTGTGAAGTTGCTCATGGACCATGAGCCATGGAGCACAAAAGTACCATACTGAATAAAAAAACGAATGGCACAACAAACGAAGCGAAGGCCATTGCTTGGAAAGCAGTTACAGACTCTTTCAATACAGCTAGCTCTATTTACAGGTTTGCCATTCACATCCCAATATTATAATAAATATCATATTTATATATAATTCATTACTTATCATAACCATAACTTTCAGATCAAAAGAATCCCTCATGAAGATCTGGGAGAAGTTAAAAAGTGAGAGTAAAATTTTTACACATCTTCACAAAGAGATTCAACGCAAATTGCTGGAGGACCTTCAGTTATTAATTTGACCCTATCTTGGAGCTAGTGTGTGCTATACTTGGCCGGGGATGTATGGTGATTATAGGTGTGTCAGATAGCGACTCTGTAGAATATACACTGGTTAGTCATAACGAACCTAAGATTATATTGTTAGATAATCTAAATGTGCCCATGTATTCAATTCTACTAGAATCTAGGTGGTCTCCATAGACTCAAATATTCTGGGAACAGAAGAAATAGAGCCCAGAGACACAATAATAGAATCTAAATATGTAACCTCCTCCCCCAAACTTGTAAGTATCTAAGGGTGGAAACCATTTAAAATGACCATTTTGACATCATAACTTGTCCATACGCAATATTTGACAAAATATTATCTTGTCTCAAGCAATGAGAGCTTCCTATAGTAAAATGGTACATTACCTAAAATAATATATAGTTTTATGTACTTTATTACAAGTATTTAGTGAACGCATTTCTATTTTCAGAACGAAACCGGATTTTGTCCATACAAAATAATTTGTCCTCTTCATGACTAGCGTTACAAAGTACATAAAAAAATATATACTATTAATTATATCGAAATATATGATATTTTTTTGTAAAGCTAATATGATTATTTATACATATCGGGTAAAGCTATCTTAATTTACTTATTTTGTATATAAATACTTGTTTCCAAATGAATGTCCAATAATTTGTTCATTTTCGTTATTCCTTTTTCGCACCACCTAATTTAGTAATATTTTATGTTTATCAAATGGCAACACTCACTCTCCAAGGAGCCAATCCGATACTGTGTCGGCCATTTTGTTATCGTATGTCAAAGTTAGTGAATGCGTGATTTTGTGTCGGCGAAAGAAAATACAACGTTAATTTATCATTTTTGTTGTCTACTAAACTGTAAAGGTAAGAGAATACTTATATATTTAATGTATTCATAAACATGGACATTGTTAATGATTATTAAAAAAACAAAGCTCTTTAACTTACTGATATTCTTGTTTACGTAGGACATTTGAGGTTATATTCCAAGTAGAGAGTTAGTTCATTTTTGTTATGATTTCGTCACGTTTTATGTCACGTCACAAAAATGATATAACAAAAATGAAGTAAAGACGTATTCACAAGTCAGATTTTTGTTTTTATTACGGGAGTATATTAACCTAACCTAAAAGTTTTTTTTCTGTCTGTATATACACGTCTCAAAATCTCAAATACCTAATTCAATGACTGCTACCACAGTTTTTACGGTGATCTAATAGGGTTTTTTACACTATGTAAGAAAAAATATAAAAATGCATGTTTATAATAGATTTTATAAAAACTAAACGAGAAACGTTGTTTCTTAAAACGCAATTAACTCAAGTTTAAAAACGTCTTTTTAATCTACGTTCTTCAAATGTTTAAAACAACATTCGCCATTACGTGACATCATTCCATTATTACACAAGCTAAAGCCATTATTAAAGCTAGTTTTCAAAAAGATGTGTAATACCCTATTGTATGTCTTGTCTTTAACGCTCCTTGGGTGAAAATGCCAATTTATGTGCCAAATCACAGTTATTTTATGTTTACCCAAAACCTCAAAACCATTTGTAGAACTCATCAATACGAATAACTTTTTGTATGGACAAACCCTAAAATCGCGAAAAAAATATCAGCTGTTCCATAGAACATTTTATTTGAACTTGACTAAAATCTATTTCAGCTGATTTTATCTCGCGATTTCAGGGTTGCTTCCATACAAAAAATTGCTTGTATTGATGAGTTCTACAAATGATTTTGTGGTTTAGGGTAAACATAAAATAACGTTGTATACAAGTACACCATCAAATTTTAGTAACATAAATTACGGAAAAGAAATAAAAACTTCTCAATATTTTTCTTTTTAGAATGCCGATGACAGCAGCTGAACGTCAGCGACTATATAGACAACGATTAAGAGATCATAATCCGCAAAAATTTGAAGAATTAAGATTAAAAAATTTAAATAGAATTAAGAAGAAATATGTGAAAGTTTCTAAACTAACAGAGAATCAAAAATCAATTAGAAGGAAGAACTGGAGAAAGCTTAAGAAAAATCAAAAGAACAAACAAGACCCTCAAGAGAAAACCAAAAGGAGTTCAAAAGAATATCAACGTTACTATAAACGGCTAAGAAAAGAAAAAGAAAAACAAAAAGTCATAATTAACGAGCAAAGAAAAAAAATACAAGCACTTAAAAAGAAAATCTATCGACAAAAAATTCTCCTTGATTGCCAAATATCGACAAATGCCTCAGAACAGTCGCATCCTGGTATTATAATTCAAGAACAACCACTGACGCCAAATTCTAAATCAAACGAAATTATCCAAACCATTACTACTCTTTCAGAACAAGACAAAAAGAAAGTTAAAAAAGTGCTAATAGAAACTGTTATAACAGAAGCAATCAAGCAGGAATACATGAAAAATAAAAACATTAAAAAAGTTTTGAGAAATATCTTTACATCTCAGATTGTACGAAAGTATAAAATGCAATCAAATTTGAGACGAGTTATTGGTATAAAAAGCAGAATCCGCAATCTTTCAAAATGTGTTGTTCCTAAAGGAAACAGCAAGTTGGTAAAAAAAAATCGAGGCTTTTACTTGCGCGATGATGTCAGTCGAGCTTCAGCGGGAAAAAAAGAAACCAAGACTTATAAAAAGCAGAAACATCAAAAACGATACCTCCTCGATACCATGTCAAATTTACATAAAAAGTTTAAGGAAGAAACTGGTATTAAAGCTTCTGTCAACACATTCCGCAGGCATAGGCCTTTTTACGTGGTCAAACCACGACTCTCAGACCGTGAAACATGTGTTTGCAAAAATCACGCAAATATTGAGTTCAAATTCCAGGCACTACAAAAAAAGAAGGTTTTAGATCGAGGTGTAAAATTAATAGATATATTAGAAGAGATAGTATGTGATAAAAAATCCAAGGAATGTATGTATTCTGAGTGCAACATTTGTAAACGGCGACTGTGGCTTACAATTTTACTGAGACGAAAAGAAATGACAACGTTACCTGGTTTGAGTGGACTACGAAAGATGTGGAATATCAAAAGAATAATGAGACCAAAAAGACTAAAAAAGTAATTACTGAATCAAAGACTGAAAAACTAGAGATCCTATTAAGCCATTTTGAAAAAGAACTTAAAAAGTTTAAAGAACATTATTTTAATATTTGGTATCAATATAATATATATAGAAATCTTAAAAACAGTCTGCAAAATAATGAGGTCATGGTTCATTGTGATTTCTCAGAAAACTACAGTTGCAAATTTCATCGGCAAATACAGGCCGTCCACTTTGGTTCACAAAACCAAATTTCGTTGCACACAAGTGTGATGTATATTCAAGGTTCGAAACCTCAATCATACTGCACCCTATCTGATTCAACAGATCATTCACCAGCTGCAATATGGGCCCATCTAAAACCAATCCTGATAGATATCAAAACAAAACATCCGGAAATTGATAGTGTTCACGTATTTTCAGATGGGCCTGCCACCCAATACAGGCAAAAAAAAAACTTCTTTTTGTTTAAATTATATCTTGAAGATTTCGACTTCAATAAGGGAACTTGGAACTTTTCGGAGGCATATCACGGAAAGGGAGCAGCTGATGGAATCGGAGGAGTAATCAAACGTCTTTTAGATGCTAAAGTGTCGCACGGAATTGATGTTTTGAATACCTCAGTAGCCTACTCTGTTCTCAAAGAAGACACAAATGTGAATCTTTTTTGCGTTAATGAATCGGATATCAGCGAGATAAAAAGCAAAAATCAAACAGCACTCGAAGCTTTAGTGCCAATTCCTAATACCATGAAGATTCACCAGATACAAGCCGAGTCAGGAAACTGCTCAAATGAAGTAAGGTATCGAGTTTTGAGCTGCTTTTGTAATAGCTCAAGCTTGAGAGGTTTTTGTGACTGTTTCGATACTAGAAAACACCTTCTGATAAAGTCACGTCCCAGAAAGCGGAATAGGCTAAGTTCCTCTTCCGATTCAGAAGGTTGCCAGCCTTTATTATTAAAAAAACGAAAAGAATATCTCACACCTTTTACAGCCGAACAAAAACTGATTAATACATCTACTGCCATTCAGAAATCTAAGTACAACATAACTGGTTCCTCTAACAATAAGTCAAAAATCATTCCAACTGTATCTGGTGTTGATTTGATTGGTGACTCTGATTCAGATGATTTAGAAATATTCAATATATCACGCGTTGTTAGTAAAACTACACTGCCTGATATTGAGGCGCCTGTGATTAATAAGGAAAATGCTGACCTTAATAAAGTTGGCATCAAAAAACAAAAAAAAGACGTGCCTGTGACTATTTTGTCAGACGTTCGCGTTAATTATTCACTCGATGATTTAAAGCAAATGATTAGTACAAAGAGGCATAACGTACCTTCATATGATCTCAAAAAAGACTATCCTGAAATGTTCGAACAATCAGCAACTGCACCAAATAAGAAAAAAAAATGGTTTGATACTTCTAGTGAAAGTGAGTAGGAGTATTCCATTGTTGCTATAGGTATTACACATGTTTTATTTGTTACTATTTTTGGGTAACATATACATTATTACTTATTTTTCTGTCAAGATCGATCGTTATGCTTCGTTTTTTAACAACTCTTGGTAAATCATACAATAATAAACAACAAAAATGTGTAAAATACGTATGTACTTGATACCTGTTATAATATCATAATCAGGTACATATATAGTTATATCTTATAATATAAAATATAAGTTCCTATAATTTTAGTTCTATTTCTTAAATAATATGTACGATAATAAATAATATGTTAGTATATTTTTATATGTGTTCATTGTATGATATACCAAGAGCTGTGAACAAAAGACACATAATCGCGATCTTAAAATAAAAATAAGTACGTGTATGTAAGTTAAATAAAGTTCGTTAAATTTAATTAAGTTTTTTTTAATACTGGATAATATGTTTGTTAAAAGATGTCGCCCTTGACTTTTTATGTGTATAACAATGTACGCTATATTTTGAGAATGTAAGAGTTAGTTAGGTAAAAAGTATATTAATAAAAAAATTGTGAATTGTAAATCCTTTTCTAATCTTCTGAGACTGAATCAGTACCAAAGTGAGAATCTCTTTTTTTGTTAATTAAACGAATCATAAAAATACATGTGTTTTATTGTGCTTTTATGTGTACGATTAATAAAGAAAGAATTATTCGTTATTATGTGAATATTGTGAAATGACCCTAAGTTTTCCTTTTTGTCACTTTTTTGTTACGAGTTTCATTTTTGTTACGGTTTCATTTTTGTCACCATGGTCATTTTTAATGGTTTTCACCCCTAAGTTATTTAAGTCTATTGTATGAAGGGCTTCTGTGCCGTAGAATCCCAACAGTCAACTTAAGCTTTCAGTGATAAATTGAAATGAAGGCGGCGCATCTCAAGAACTCGTAAGGTTGGTAGATGCAGCTGATAAAACCGATGAGCGTGGCGTACGAAAACGATTACGGTTGGGATATAAAATTTCATGCGAAAGCGGCCATGCAGTTTTGCATGGACGGAAAAACTCAAAACTCGCAAATGAGAATAGAAAAAATTGCGGCATCCGCGCGATGCCACATCCCCGTGAGGGAACACCCGTAGTATATAATAATAGTACCTCTATGGGGGAAAAAAGAAGAAAAATGTTTCGATTCGACATGGTTCAATGGAAATGTCAAATAGAACGTAATTTTCTAATAATTGACAGCTGGGAAAACGATTCTCCCTAGGGACGAAAAGTAGTGTTTTCAACCCTGTATACAGGCAACTTAAAGCGTACTTTCCAAATATGAGTAATGAAAATATATAGTTTAAAGAATAAAACCCACGAGGCAGATACGAAATAATCCTTTTCCAACTTCAACTTTTTTGGATCCACTATCTACCTCAGAGTTCTCAATACCTTCAACTTCATACCAACTACACAAGCTTCAAACAATACAGAATTACAAACTGATAGTCCAGTCAAATAGGCAAAAAAAATAATTATAAGTTAGCTATAATTCGCATAGAGCTGAAAATTGGTATAGACGTTAAATACACCATTACTAATGAAATGTCAAAAATCCCCTTCGATCATACTTCTGCAAAAAAAAAAAAAAACTAAGGTCAAAGGATAAAAATTCAGGTTTTTCCCATTTTTATGGGTTCCGTACCTGAAAAGGAAAAAACGGAACCTTTATAGGATCACTTTGTTGTCCGTCTGTCCGTCCGTCCGTTCGTCCGTCCAGATGCCAAGACCTGTATCTCGGGAACGCGTGAAGTTATCGTGATTAGAGATTTACAGTAATATAGTGGCGGATTTTCTAGATGTGGAAGTGGCATAATAATATGATAACGTCCAACTTCCGATACTCAGGAGTAAACTCAGTTAAGTGTTCCCGATAAGCTGGTTAGGTTCATCTGCAACCTACTGATGGAAAGATTAATCACAATTTTATTAAGGGTATAAACTCTGTTATCCTACCGAGATGTGTCTGGAAAGGGTTGGCACAGGGATCAGTCACGAGTCCTATTCTATACCACATGTACACTTACGAACTAGAGCTCACGGTACAAACATATTGTCAAATACTGCAATATGCGGATGACATAGTTCTGTAATGGAAAAGAACTAGAGGAAGCTACACAGAAGCTAAATATAGCGCTCGAGTACCTGACTGAATGGCTAAACAGCATGGACTATCCCTATCAGCCTCTAAAAGTAGATAGATAGATAAACTCTTTATTGTTTACACCTTAACTAAAACACAAATTACACAAAATTACAATTAAAGTAAGGTGGTAACATTTACCAACAAGAGACTGATTCCTCCCGCCATCATCAAAGTCAATGGAAAAGTACTTTCAGAAGATTATAAAGCAAAATTCGTGGGGATATGGTTAGACCGCAAATTAATTGGTCAAATCAAATAATTTTATTTGCAAATATGGGTGTACAGGTTTGGAAAAACAAATGACGAACGAGAACAACATATTCCGCCTTACGGCATCACCCACTTTGACTATGTGACCCAGAAATGCGAAAAAAAACTTAAATGTCCTCAGATCCGTATCAGGAGTATGGTGGGGTGCACATCCATTTACTCAGAAACTGCTTTATAATGTAATCTTCCGTAGTCATATAGACTAGGGCTTCTTCTTTCTGGATCCTGCTAATAAATCTGGCCTTGAATTTTTTTATAAGATATATGTATAATCAAAAGCCTTACAAATCATCCTTGGTGCAAGAAAATCATCCCCCATCAATACCATGCAAGTTGAGTGTGGTGAACCAGCCTTCTCACTTCGCTTACAATATCTGTCTGATAGATACTTCTTTAAAATGGCTCAACACAGTAAACATGTTCTTCTCAAGAAGATAGAGCCATTATCGACTCTGTATCATCCTCGCCGGTTGTCAGATGACGATATTTCTTGTCTAATTCGTAGTTTTCTACTATTTACTCGTCTTCCTAACCCACTTTTTCAAACCTCAAAGAAAAAAATCTCTAAGCTCAGGTATGATACAAAAATCAAGATAAAGTAAAAAAAAAACAATATCAATTACGAAGCAGGTACAACTTTCCCTCGCGTCGACGAATAACGATTTGAGGAACGAAAAGTAGTATAAATTTTCGACCTTGTGTACAGGCAACTACAAGCGTACTTTGCGATTATGAGAAATGAAAATATATATTTGAAGGAATAAGCCCCACGAGGCAGATACGAAATGATCCATTACCAAGTTCAACTTTCTTGGATCCACTATCTACCTCAGAGTTCTCAATACCCTTAACTTCAGACAAACAACACAAGCTTCAAACAATACGGAACTACTAACTGATACAGTTAGGAAAGAAAAAAACCGGCCAAGTGCGAGTCGGACTCGCGCACGAAGGGTTCCGTACCATTATCTATAAAAATTGGAAAAAATCATGTTTTTTGTATGGTAGCCACCCTTAAATATTAATTTTATTTTAAATTAATTATTTATTTTTAAAGTGAATAATATAACTCAATATTCTGTGAATATTTCAAGCGTCTACCTGTTGCCGTTATCAATATCGAGCAAAGGCGAGCAAAAAAATCACGTTTGTTGTATGGGAAATAAATATTTATTCTATTATGTTTTTAGGGTTCCGTACCCAAAGGGTAAAAACGACGGTACTAAGACTTCGCTGTCTGTCCGTCGTCCGTCCGTCTGTCACCAGGCTGTATCTCATGAATTTAGTATTTGTTGTTATAGCGGCAATAGAAATACATCATCTGTGAAAATTTCTCTGGTGACAGGCGGACAGACAGACAGACAGCGGAGTCTTACTAATAGGGTCCCGTTTTACCTTTTAGGTACGGAACCCTAAAAAAAAACAGTTCAAATGTCTGTTTTTATGTGACAGGTATATATCAGCAATAATAAACGAACGACGAATTATCCGATAAGGAACCTACAAGACTTCAAGCATTAACTGTCTGTCTTTTCTACGCGATGACAAACATATTGAAACTTGTAAATGCGCCGGTTATTCGTGTGGAATGGACGGCTGTGATCAATGGTCAATAAAGACATACGAGATTGAATGTACCCAAGGGGAACTTCAATATTTCGAAATGAAGGCGGCGCTTCTCAAAAACTCATAAGATTAGTAGATGCAGCTGATAAAACCGACGAGCGTGGCGTACGAAAACGATTACTGTCGGGAGATGAAATTTCATGCGAAAACGGCCAAGTTTTACATGGACGGAAAAACTCAAAATTCGCAAATGACAATACAAATGCGGCATCCGCGCGAGTCCACGTCCCCGTGAGGGAAAAATCGTAGTATAAATAAAAGTACCTCTATGGGGGAAAAACGAAGTTTTTTTTTCCGATTCGACATGGTTCAATGGGAATGTCAAATAGAACGTAATTTTCTAATTATTTGACAGCCTGGAAAAACGATTCTCCGTAGGGACGAAAAGTAGTGTTTTCGACCCTGTGCACAGGCAACTTAAAAGCGTACTTTCCAAGTATGAGTAATGAAAAAATATATTTGAAAGAATAAAACCCACGAGGCAGATACGAAATAATCCATTTCCAACTACAACTTTCTTGGATCCACTATCTACCTCAGAGTTCTCAATACCCTCAACTTCATACCAACTACACAAGCTTCAAACTATACAGAATTACAAACTGATAATCCAGTCAAAATAGACAAAAAAATAGGATAATTCCGGGGGAGATGGCCGTACGGGATAGATAACCAATAGAAAAAAAGTTCATCTATATTTGATAGATGGCGCTATTTTTTATTTAGTTCGCTCCGCATCGGTACGTGCAACAAGTGTCAGTGCATTTTTATTCAAACCTGCCTGCTCAATCAGTTTCAGATTCATGCCCAAGTACATCCACTCAGACGATGGACCAACAAACACCGACTAGAGTACTGCACGAAGTATCTCCACTGCCTATAAAACTAAACGAAGTCCACAAACGAGCTAAACAAGTAAGCATTCTTTTGACGTCTGAAGAGAGCATATTGAAAAACGAAAAACTAAAGAAAAAGAAAACAAGGAACAGAACTCAATGAAATCAAAAACAATAAAAAGAGAAATAAAGACTAATCAACACCAAAGCAAAAAAATACTGTTAAGAAACGAAAGGCAATTCGTAGGTTTTCTGATAGCAGTAAAGTTGTGAAGAAATTCCTATACTTTTCAATGACACTTCTGGAAGTGAAACTGAAGGTAGAGAGAAAGATAACTGCAGAGGTTGTGGTGATAATTATTACAAGACACAACTAGTCGAAGACTGGATACAGTGCAATATTTGCATGCTCTGGGTGCATGAAAATTGCACAGAATTTGAAGATATGTGTTCATAGTGCGGCAATAACAAGAAAAAGAAGTTGAAAAAGGAAAAGAATAATTACTTATTTTTTCTTCTTTAAACTGATTTATTGTTAATGTATGATTAGAGTCATAATTAAAGTTTAATTTTCTATATAATTTAAAGTTTTATTCATCATAATTCCTTCACAGTAGACTGTCAAAGTTACTAGGGCCATCTCCCCCGGAATTACCCTATTATAAGTTAGCCATAATTCGCATAGAGCTGAAAATTGGTATAGACGTTAAATAAACCATTACTAATGAAATGTCAAAAATCCCCTTTGATCCTACTTCTGCAAAAAAAAAAAAAAAAAAAACTAAGGTCAAAGGTCAAAAATTCAGGTTTTCCCATTTTTAGGGTTCCGTACCTTCCTTAAATATCTCTTCTCATTTGTTTTTACCCTAATTGTAAATATTTTATGTAGTTAAATTTAAAAAAGGATTAAATTGAAAATATACATATTAAGTGTTGTAAATATGTTTAAGTTTGTGATTGGAATAGTTGTAGTTAGAGTAATTAATATATTTAGTTAATATATTTTGGTTTCACATGCGGTGATAAAGAAAAATTCTGCAGGCTCATTATCACCGATCAAAACAAAAGAACCGAACCAACTCTCTCTGTTTGATGGTTGTGACCATTGGCGGAGTCGTGAATCACGGAAAGCCACAAACTAAAATTTGATTTGCATTGAACGTGCTTGCATTGTATATCGTTATTTCCTTCCAATCCCTATTTTTTATTGGAATCGGACTCGCTTAAAGCATTTGCCAGTGTATATTAAACTTCCTTCAAGTTTCTTGAATAAAACAAGTTATAAATGTCAAAATCTATGTCACGTATACAGCCATTTTCAAATTCGAATCGTGCTTCAGTAAAATGGTGGCGGCTTTAATGGAAGCTTCTATGGAGTTTTGCCGACAACGTGGAAAGGCACGTTTCGTGCTTCCGTTTTATTTCACTTGCACTTGCACTTGATCAAACGCTTAATGAATAAAACACCACCTTTTTTATAGCATCAAAACACAAGTTTAGCTAAATAAAATAAAACGAAAACATGTTTTCATGATATTCATGCCAAAACTCGTCCAATCTCTATATCCACTTCCAGTAACAATAATATTCACAATGAGAGAGAGAGAGAGAGATAGGTGTAGATTCTAAACCAAATCTGAATCCCATGGTTTGTGAATAGTTTCCTAGTCTTAACCTTAGAAAGTACTTTTTTGTTGATAAGGGACATCTCAATATACTTGCCGGTAACTTCATGTCTTTTGTCGCTTGTTTCTGTGTGAACGAGACGTCATAGAATGAACTGATATGGTCTCTTGAGAGTTACTTCACGTCTTACTTCTTTGTTGACAAGGGACATCTCAATATACTTGCCGGTTACTTCATGTCTTTTATCGCTTGTTTCTGTGTGAACGGAGACGTTATAGAATGAACTGGTACGGTCTCTTGAGAGTTACTTCACGTCTTACTTCTTTGTTGACAAGGGATATCTCAATATACTTGCCGGTTACTTCATGTCTTTTGTTGCTTGTTTCTGTGTGCACGAGACGTTATAGAATGAACTGGACGGTCGCTTGAGAGTTACTTCACGTCTTACTTCTTTGTTGACAAGGGACATCTCAATGTACTTGCTGGTTACTTCATGTCTTTTATCGCTTGTTTGTGTGAACGGAGACGTTATAGAATGAACTGGTACGGTCTCTTGAGAGTTACTACACGTCTCACTTCTTTGTTGACAAGGGATATCTCAATATACTTGCCGGTTACTTCATGTCTTTTGTAGCTCGTTTCTGTGTGAACGAGACGTTATAGAATGAACTGGTACGGTCTCTTGAGAGTTACTTCACGTCTCACTTCTTTGTTGACAAGGGATATCTCAATATACTTGCCGGTTACTTCATGTCTTTTGTAGCTCGTTTCAGTGTGAACGAGACGTCATAGAATGAACTGATACGGTCTCTTGCCAGTTACTTGACGTCTTTATGCTGCGTGCGACAGTGAGACTGCATCGCTTGTTTCAGTGTGAACGAGACGTCACAAGTTGGACATTCACAGAATCTCTTGCCAGTTACTTCACGTCTTTATGCGCGTGCGACAGAGTCACTGCACCGATCGTTTCAGTGTGAACGAGACGTCACAAAATGGACATTCGCAGGATCTCTTGCCAGTTACTTGACGTCTTTATGCTGCGTGCGACAGTGCGACTGCATCGCTTGTTTCTGTGTGAAGGCGGCGCTACAGAACGGACATTGGTACGGACGTTCTCCAGTATGTGTGCGTCGGTGGTTCATCAAAATTCGGTTAGTCTGCAAACATACAATTGAAATTAGACTGCGCTATCACATCAAAACATGCTTTTCGTACGAAACCTTTTTTTAGATATTAAATTAATACAAATGATTTATTGGTAATAATATTACAAGACATATAAAAACATTGTATAAAAGATAATATTTAAAAAAAAAAATAATAAATAACATTGCAATAATTAACAATTAAATAATAATAATTAATAAATGTACTTTTCATAATTATACCCGACTGCATAAGAGCAACTCGTTGTGCGACTTAGGCTTACGTTGCGCATGACATTGGTGTTGATTGAACGTTTTTGGGAGAAAATAATATATGCACAAAGCTATACTGGTATAATTTATTTTCTTTAGAATATTTTGTAAAAAACAACGGTCACTTATTACGAAGAAGTTCGTTGGAGGTTTCAAAAGTGTTTTTTTTTTCTATATTTGCGTGTTTTATTACAAGAACATTTAGCCTATGATACTCAGGGAGTGAAGATGAATCTAATGACGCCTCATAAATCCAAAATCTTGATTACGGTATACGATATTCGGTATTTCACAATTCGGATCGTGGATGGGTAACCATTAACCACGCAATATCGGCTAGGTCTACTAGCCAGCGACCCAAAGCTGTGCTCCGTTATTTTAAGGAGCTTGGCTGGTTTGAGTAGGCTGGCGGGGGGAAATGCACAATACACCCCAAGCGGGACGTCGGTGCAGGTCTTATCGCCCCCACTTCAAATTAGAATTAGAATTTTTAGGTCTACTCGCTACAAATATAGCGCGCTCCATCGTAGACCGCAACGTCGCCTAACATCAGGCGAGTTGGCGGTCAAGTGCAAACCTATTACTACATAAAAAATCGCGACGTTCTGTGGCCGCACCCCCAAAGACACCTCGTGTTTACTTTCATTGAAGCCTCTCGCAGTAGCACACATTGGCGTATCTAGAGATATTTTCTAGGGTGGGCCTGGCCCTTAAGATCTCTATATACTTAGATCATGGAGTGGGCCACAGGGTATTCTGGGGTGGGCCAGGCCCACCCGGCCCGCCCTTATTTACGCCCATGGTAGCTAAGGCAGGTAGGTAGTATACTCACAGTGAATCCTCTCCCGCAAAGATCGCACATTTTGTCTTTAACTCTGGAGACTTTTAAATGGACATGCATTTTGTGCTTCCTCAAACCGTAGCCGTTTGAGAAATACTGAAAATACGACAAGTTAATAATGAAATATCCTATCTTTACTTCATTACATATTTTATTACAGTTTAAAAAACTGAAATCCCACTTCAAAATACGCAATTTTGTTTACTTGGATGACATTTTCATTTTGTTATAAAAAAAGTACAGAACCGATTTTGATACAATTTATATGGGATCACCTCTGAATTTTTTACCTATCAAACAAATCAGTGACTAAAGCATTTATATCTTGTTTTATTGAAAGTTGAAGAAATCTTAATACATGACACTGGCAAATGCTCTCAGCGGGTCCAATTAAAAAATAATCTGTTACTTACGGTACTTACCTTATCACATAATTCGCAGTAGTGTTTCGATTTCTTCGCGTGGTACAGGTTATAATGATTATTCAAATAATTCTTCCTTCTAAATATTTTACCACATTCTGGGCAAGGTAATCTAAAATACATACATCGGTACAACAGCAATGCACTTTCTCGTAAAAATGTACACTCAACATCATAACAAGTTGTAATATGAATAAGTATTTATATGAAAAGAAATACAAAATACACGACTGCAGAAAAGCTGTTTTTGCAGACGTAACTTACGATTTCGTTACGCTTGATACACTGTTGCGTCTACGTTTTTTGTGAGAAAGTATGCGTGAAATCGCTGTAAAAGATTATAAATGCGCATTCATTAAAATAATTCTAACAAAATCACATATTTATTACGAGCGAACAATACTTACATTATCCGCTTAATCTCTGTATGTTTAGGCGATATTTTCAAATGCTTCTTGTATTTGGTAACGCTAGCGTACTGTTTGTCACATTCCACGCAGTACGCTAGCTCAGGACGGTCCGAGGCTCGGTTTGGGTGCAGTTCGTTAATATGCCGCTTGTATTGCCTGTAGTTCGGGTACTGGCGGTTGCATTCTTTGCACGTGAACTTTGTGTGATGCGTTCTGAAAATATAATGTGGGTTAGTAATCATCATCATCAGCCAACTTCATTCACCGCTGGACGTATCTCTTGTTCGTGCGAAGCTCTAACCAAAGCTTGGAATTTTTTACTCATTGATTACGCTTGACTGGCGACTCATGTTAAGCGATGTTGCGGTCAACGATGGAACACGCTCACTTAGAAGAAATCGATTCACTCACGACTTAAGGACACCCAGATTATATCTACCAACAAAGATCCAATCAGGTAAAATAGTATTTCACAATGTAGCAGTCTTGTAGCGACTTCAATTTCAAATTCTACATAACATGCATCGAGCGGCCCGTGCGCACAGGCCGACCACAGAACAGTATTACTGGGCCGGCGTGGGCGCACCGCCGAGTATGATCGGCCACATTCACACGGCGGGCGTGAAGCGAACATGCGTTAGGCGCGAGCGCGCGCTCTCATATTACAGTGACCGGTCGATGCAGCGTACCGTTGAAGACTGGCGCGGCCCTCTACCGGCCTCTACAGCTTACCGGACTTTGGCGTGTGCAGCCGCTTACAAACGAATGGTTACGAGGGACTACCTCAAGGGCACCTCGAGGGAGGTTCGGACCTAGGGTTGGGCCGTCGCCTGGGAGGGGGAGTAGAATTGCCGTGGCAACCCTGATGGGGTGTGCCCTGTGGCCCTATTGGGTTGAACTGGTTGACTATTTGGAGAGAATCTTACCGGTCTTCTAACAGACCTGGGGGTTCCTCGACCTCGCCGGCGATGTCGGTGTGTCGTGATTGTGTTCCTTTGGTAACCGACGCCTAAACGAATTTATTTATGTGAACGCTTACTATCACCGAGCTGCCTCGCACCGGGTTGCTGTTGAATATGCGAGGAAGCAAGTGGAAGGCGCGACACGTCAGTCCAAAGCTAGTTACGCACTGCTTTATTATATTCCTATATGTAGGTGGCGCCTATAGCAACTAACTATATATATAACACACTGCTCCCATACCTTCCTAATTGACTGACCATGTGGCTCAGTTGGTAGTATGTCTGCCTGCTGAGCTGGTAGGTCGTGGGTTTGATATCCACCCAGGGCAAACATTTGCTTAATGAGCGTGATGAGTGTTTGTACTGTGTCTGAATGGTTCTATGTATCATATGTATTATTTACAACAAAAAAAGTATATATGTATGCTATCAGCCATCTAGTTCTAGTTCCGTTTCCGTATGATTTACCTTACCTAATATGTTTCTGGACTAGTATTTTAGTCTTACAGCAAGCGTTGCAATAGTCGCAGATGTAGTTTTGGTGCATCTCTTTGTAGTGGACACTGAAGTGTTTTATTTTTCTGAAAACAGCGAAAACTATGAAGGTAAGAAGTACAGAGATCATCACAATGGGTTAGGGACACACGGACCGGGTCGGGGCGAAGAATCGGCCGGGGTTATAGAAAATTAAAGCGTAATAAGTGTGTGCTCAAGCGCGCAGCTATCTCTCTCGCGCATCACAAGATTTTAAAACAAAATTACAACACTGAAACAACAAAAATAACAACAACACTTATTATGTTTATACAAAAGTAAGGGACAGTTTTGTACATTTAGATACGAAATGTTTTTTTTCTTCGGTATATAAATATTCGGTATATTAAAAGTCCCCGACAGTCTAGTCGGGAGACCGTCTGACTTGTGATCCGCAGGTCCTGGGTTCGAATCTCACGGCACGCACCTCTGTCTTTTCGAAGTTATGTGCGTATTGTTGATTGCCGGCAACTTCAAACGGTGAAGGAAAACATCATGAGGAAACCTACATGTCTGAGAGTTCTCAATGATCTTGAAGATGTGTGAAGTCTGCCAACCCGCACTTGGCCAGCGTGGCAGACTATGGCCTTATCCTTCTCACAATGAGAAGATGGTCGCGCCCAGCAGTGGGACAGTTTGTATAAACAGGGCTGATAAAAAAAAAAGTTTTTCATCGGTACTTTTAATTTGGAGCAAGTTCCTAAACATGTGTTTTTCCAAAACTCCATCGCCAATATAAACGAAATTAAGCCTGTCTCTCTGTTTGTTACTTTTTTATGATTAAACAGGTGAAGCGATCGTTTTGTTATATTGTACAGACATAGCTGAGGACCAAAGACGGACGGACGGAAAAACAAAGATGGACATAGGCTACATTTTATGAACATCATCATAGTTGTTGTTCACACGCAGATGAAATCGCACCGGACTCATCTAGTCCTTATTAGTCACACTAATATTACACATACGAGTGTTTGTTACTATATTACAAAAGATCTGCAAAGGTCGCAGTGACGGGGAGGCTTGTGACCTCCCTCCCTACCTTGAATAGAATGTTTGTTACTTCGTCACGCTCAAACGGCTAAGCCAATTTTAACGAAATTTTGTATGAAAATAGATGACCCTTGGATTAACACATAGGCTATTTTTTATACTGAAAAATAATATCTTCTTTGGTATAATTTATGTAAAACTACGGGTAACATCGCAGCTAGTAATATTATAAAAGTGAAAATAACTCTGTCACTATGTCTGTTTGTTAACTTCTCACGACTAAACGGCTGAACGGTTGGACATAGGCCATACTTCATCCTAATTACTGTTTTTCATCACTACGCAGATGAAAAAGCGGGGCGCAGCTAGTAACTTATAAGAGGGTGACACACACCTTTAACGTGGATGGGTAAAGGGTGGATTAGCTGTATGCTCAGCTGGAACCGATTTGTGGCGAGCACATATAATAATCTTTGTATTTTTGTTATGTGTTTCGGCCTTACCGAAAAACGTTACTTAAGTTTAAACAATGCTTTACATATTTTGTCAACTTCTCGCTGACACGAAATGACATTTGCGGAAAGATGACATAGAATTTGAGACGTTGATCAAAGTTAAGTAACGTTTTTCAGTAAGGCCGTAAATGTCTATGTGTACACACTCACCCAAACTTCATATTACAAAACTGGCATGCATATTTCTTAGTGTGTGCGTAGTTAAGGTGGTTCTTCATGCCTCGCGGGCGGCACACGTCCCCGCACATGTTGCACTTGGCTATCGGCGTGTGCTCGCGCCAGTGCGCGTCCAGCGCCTGCGCACTCGCCACCGTCTTCTGGCAGACCGAACATTTGAACTCGCCTTTCTGGAACAAGTTATGGCAGTTGTAGGGGACGCCAATATCATATATGATTACAAATAAAAAAACTTGCTCTACAAAGCGCTTAGCAATACGGAAGCATGTTGACTTACCGTCAACATGTAAGAAAAAGACACACACAGATATAAATGTGAGTTTATTAAGTAATCGCCCAGGTACTATCTACTTATAATACATAGAAACGCCCAGACACATAACTTCCATTCTCAAACAAATATTAGCCGTGGGTGGGATAGGTATGGTAGTTTTAGTATAAAGTATGTAGGATTTAAAACTTTACCTTGTTATGATTCAAATTATTATGCCTTTTCAAATCGAAGCTTCTCATAAATCCAAGTTCACACTGGACACATTTGTATTTAAATCTCGAGTATTCACTAAATTTCCGTTCTTTACTTAGAAAATGTTCTTCCATCTCAGCTTCCCCAAAGTTTATCTTAGTGAAATAATCTTCAACTTTACCCCAGTCTATCTTCTCCCTATCTATTAAGGTTGTATATTGCTTGTAATAGCTTACACTGTTGTCTCTAGATTTCACTAGCTTACGTCTTTTTGATCGGGCCATTTTAGCCTCTATTGGTATATCTAATTCATTTTCGTTTGTACTATTTTGATAGATATCCTTAATAATATTTTCACCATTTGTGAATTCAGTTTTGTCATCTGTGAATTCATTTTTATTGTTGAATTCATTTTTGTCATCTGTGAATTCATTTTTGTTGTTAGTTTCATTTTGATCATTGTCATCTACATATGAATCATATTCACTGTAGCTTTCTTCCTTTATTGAATCAATGTTTTCTATTTCTACTTGTACGTCGACAGGTTCATGTTCATTTTCTTTTGGTATTTGAAACTGTATGAAAGTGTCATGCTTCGGTAACTTTTTCTTTGTGTTTTCTGCATATTGGTACTCATGATCATAGTGACATCTCTTAAATGTTGTCAGTTTCGATAGAGAGACTGGACTGAAGTCCTGAAACAAAATTTGATAGATAAACTCTTGGGGCCTTACCGAAAAACGTTACTTAACTTTAACCAAAATCATAAATTCTCTGTCTTCTTTCTGCAAGTGTCTTTACGTGTCAGCCAGAAGTTGACAACAAACATTGAGCATTGCTTAAAGTTAAGTGACATTTATCGGTAAGGCCGTTTATTGTTTAAATCTTAATTATAAACACAAATTAATGAGAAAGGATTCACATGTTAGTGATACAACATGCGGTCTTATTACTATATGCGATCTTTTCCAGGCAACCTTGCAATTTTATTTTAATATCAAAATTTAAAAAAAAATTACCAATATTCTGTGATATCCATTTTACGCATACCATTTTTTAAACTACATCTTTTAAAAGGACATTCTCTATTCTAAATGGGGGTTGATAATAATTCACTACTATCACTAATTAGTACCAAACTACTATACTTGTTCCAAACAATTATTTGGAACAGGTATATGTACATGGAATAAGAACAAAAAAATTCAACTGTAAAATACTTTATTTCAATTGTCATGCTTATTTCATTATATCACTGTTTTTTCACACAAAAATAGTCTAATTTTTTAGTATCCAAAATTGTCTGTGATATAACAGGGTATAAACTATCTCCATTAATATCAAGGTAGTAACAAACATACAAACATTCGAATTTATAATTATAGTGTAGTCAAATTATGTTGTTTGTATACCAGTAGGCAGGGCACATAGCACATAGAACTGATGGCTGATGGGGCTAAAAATTTCTCGAGTGGAGACCATGCACCGCATAGGAAGACCAGCCACGAGATGGACAGATGACCTCATTCAACTGGCGGGATGCAAGTCACTTCCAATCGGTCTTTTTGTAAATCCATGGAGGAGGCATATGTCCAGTAGTGGATTTCTTATGGCTTAAATGATGATGATAGCACAAAAAGGCGGTTTATGAGTGAGATAGCATATTTTTTATACATATGCCTGTAACAGTATACTTACCAAGTCATAAAGCATTTGCATTAACACATTTTGGGCACTAGCCAACTGGTTTTGATATACTTTGAATTTCCTAAGCACTGCTGAACATTCCCAACATAATTTGATATCTTCAACTGCCTGAAAAAATTAAATGATATAAATAGGGAATATGCATGATTTATTTTTGTTTGGTGGTAAAAAAGCTAATCACAAATAGATCCATTCCACAAAAATGAATACATGCTCTTGCTTGAATCTGCCTGTCAGACATGGCAAATGACCAAGAAACAGTTGAAAAGATAAAATGAATGAAAAATGGAGAAATGGAAAAGCTTAAAATATGTCAACGAGGTTTAGAGAGGAGTTATTTAAATATTAAACTGAAAAACAGAGCGAAACACAAAAATTAGAAAAATAACGAAAACAAAAGATGTTGTTAAAGAAATATTAAAACTAAAATGGAATTCGGCTGGCCACCAGCAAAGAATGGAATTAGATTGGTGGACACAAACTGGACACCTAGCAACAGCATACGGAGAAGAGGCAGACCAAACCAAAGATGGAATGACGACACCATCAGTGTTGCTGGCGAGTTCTGGTCAAGAGCGGCCAAAACCAGGGAAACTTGGAAAAATATGGAGAAGGGTTACACCGCCATAGGCGGTCCTTACCAATATGGTTGATAAAAACTAATAAACTTGATTTATTAAAATACTCATATGTACTATATTTAAGTCATTATTAGATAACTTTGTGTATATTAGCATATGGTAAGGAAATAAAGCTATATTTATTTTGTTATCCCCTATTATTAACGTTTTCTGGGCCACAGGTTATACAGTTCGACTACAGCTTATATTAAGTGACGTGTGGTCTGAAATTGCAAATATGGAGTTTACCACCATTTAGTTTGAATATGTCCATACATCAGTGGAACACTTATTGCCTGATCCATAAACATTATCCAATTTTGATAATTCTTTTGATGCTATTGTGCAAGAAAATTTAAATAACACACTATCGAAGCAAAGAGGTGACATAATGTTAAATTTTCACAGCTTTACCTTCAAGGTGTTCCCTTTCCTAATGGCTAATGTTCAAATTAGACAGTAAAGATGTTGTTGTGGTGAAACTATGCTGCAGAGCATATCTCATTTATGACTTATTAAATATTTAAGCAAAGAATGACTGTATTACAGCTAGTAGGCCCATGTTTCCAGCACAATTTCCGAGCATAGATATTATAAAAATTTAGTATCTCAGAGTTGCAAGCGCGGTGCACTGCCAAAGTTAAAAAAGAAAGTTTAGGTGGGTACTCACATAGATCATGGTTTGCTGGCGACTTCCAATGAGGTTCAAAAACACGTCTGATAATATTCCTAAGGAGGCAGTCCTACGGTCAGTGCTTAAGCACCCGTGGCACACCACATTTATGTTGTTTTCTATTTTTATTTCATTCATCTTGCGAGTCTGGAGTTAACGCTATGTATAGCAACAGACGTTGTTTCTGTTACCTGCTTAGATTTCCGGACATAGAAACAGACAGTTTGTTGTTAAAAAATTAAGATATGTACCTATCTCAAATAATGTTTAGAATGATTCTGGGGAATGATCTTCAACTTAAAACTTTTTGTTTTTATGGCTTTTACGAAGATGTTTCACTTCTTTTATTTTTATGAAACAACACAATAAATCAACCATCAACACAAACGCGCACAAACGCGAACGCAAAGAGTATTGTAAGCGCGAACGTAACGGGACGTAAGTCTTCTTCTTCTTTTTTGTATTGGACACGCATTAAAGCATTTGCCAGTGTCAAGTATTAGGATTTTTTCAAGTTTCTTGAATAAAACAAGTTGTAAATGTTCTAGTCACAATCTAAGTCACGTATAAAGTCAATTTATAAGTCAAGTCCTGCTTCAGTAAAGTGGTGGCGACTTTACTAGAAGCTTCTATGGAGTTTTGCTGACAACGAAAAATCACACGTTTTACTGCTTTATTTCACTTGCCCACACTCACGCACCTTATCGAACACTTAATGAATAAAACACCACCATTTTTATAGCATTAATGTTCAAAATAACACAAGTTTAGGAAAATAAAACAAAGCAACAACACGTTACTAATACGTTCCCGCCAAAACTCCAGGGACGTAAGTCGTAACTCGTAACCACAAACAAATTTTTTTTTAAACTGTTTAACGGCTCTGGATTCTGAGGCCTTTGAGCCAAACCACAAACTAGTCGCGACTACTCGCGACTTGGCTTCCAATTGATCTGGACTTATGGCATCGTAATAAATGGTGTTTTGGGACGTTGGCAGTGTGGGTGACGTAGAACCCCGCGTGCCACAAATATCTTATTCAGTATCGAGCTGAAATACAGGTTTTTGAAGACAAAAAAATATCGTCCGTAAACCGACTTTACAGACAACCATTTTTTTTACGTAATAACGATGCATCACAAGCCTAACGCTTAGGCCGATCGTGCTTCTCTATCGCTTGTTCCGCGCTCTCGCTTGCACGCTCGGCCAGGCGGAACATGACAAAGAGTCATGCTCTTTCATGCGTGCAGCCAGTGTTCATCAATTTATAATACGTTATCACGTCAGAAAACCATAATTGAATAGTTTCTTTTTTGGAAGCAACAAAAACTTTTTTTTTAGTTTACCCTATGTCATAAAGCAAGAGTTATTTTTTGTGATTTTTGTTTTGTTGCTAGAAATACTGATGTCCGATTTGTATTACTATGCTCATGTACTTATATAATTATGTCATGCAAATAATGTTTGATCGGGCGTGTATTGCTGACTTAAAAATGCACAGCAATAAATCCGAAGACTGTGTACGCGAAATAATACCTGTGCATTATTTGATTGGCTATGATCAGGCCCGTAAAAATCAGTCCACACTTTCCATGCATGACCCGGAATTAGGAACCGCATCAAGTACGTTATAGTGTTGTAAGGTGGCAATTTGTCTCGTGACTTTGGAATCCTGGCTGTACATTTTTCGTACATTTAGCGGTACAGACCTTTTATTCCAATCCAATAATGTACGGGTGATTGCTCCAACCCACTTTTGGAAGTCAGGATTCCGTGTGCTTATACGGAATCCTGGTTGTTCATTCTTGGACGGGTCCGGTAACACTTTTTTGAAGCACGAATCGTATTTTGAAATGACTGTTTAGGTGACTAGAACATTTTTATCTTGTTTTATTCAAGAAACTTGAAGAAATATTTATACTTGTCTCTGGCAATTGCTCTAAGCGGGTCCAAATCCTATTAAAAATTTATTTAGGCATAAAGGTCAAAATTAGCTTTTTTTAAATTAGATTTGGAACCGCATAAAACATTTGCCAGTGTCAAGTATTAAGATTTCTTCAATTTCCTTGAATAAAACCAGTTATAATAAAAATGTTCTAGTCACATAAACAGTCATTTTTAAATTCGAGTCATGCTTCAGTAGAGTGGTGGCGACTTTACTAGAAGCATCTATGGAGTTTTGCCGACAACGTGAAAAAACATGTTTTGCTGCTCTTTTTTTCGCAAAATCTCCGCAAAAAAAAAAACACTGTAAAACATTCTTCTTTTATGTATTGCACCCCGCGATTAGCGATTTGCCAGTGTCAAGAATTGAAATACTTTCAAGTTTAGAATTTTTATCGCAATATTTACTATTGCTTAAACTCTCTGACTTTTAACGCTATTTTTAATCGAATACTTGAGCAGAATGCTTTTTGCCCTGAAATTTTGTACGCCTAATCGGCACAACATGATTAAGCTACCTACATATACATTTTTATCTATCTTTTTGTGCATTGTATAAAAATTTCTCATGTTGTATGCAAATAAAGAATCTATCTATCTATTATACTATTCAAAATAACACAAGTTTAGGAAAATAAGAGGGAAAGCTAGGTAGGTTTATCTTATTACAAAAAAATGCAAAGAAATCAAAGAATTATATATATAGTTGTCTCCAATTTGATTTTGATTGTCTCCATGATTTTTTTCGTAAGAATGAGTAATTTTACTAATCTATTTACTAGAAACGAATGACGATCTCTTTCAAACTATCTCGTACATTATTTTTATAGTTGCTATGTATATATCACTTTTAGCGATTAAGTCGCTTGTTATTTCCCTATCATTAGTGCCGTTTCGTATTACTTACCTTACCTACCTATTTTGTATTTGAATTAAGGTGTAAACAAATAAAGAGCTTATGATGTTTCTCTATTTATCTACATTCTCGAAAGGTTCCACTGGATATGGCAAACCAGGATAATATTTAGTCCATTCCACTGGATCGTAAAATTTTGACAAAAACTTTGTCATTCGATTCACTGGTCCCAACTCAAAGACGTCCGGAGTGTAATCGGTAGGGTGGGTTCCGCCTAACACCGCCGGCGTGCGATGTTGTTGAAACACATTCGTCATGCAGGGTCCAATGTGAACGAAAATCACGCCTGGAAAAGATAGTACTATGTGCTTAACTCATATCTTATTCAGCTGTAACTTTTGACGTGACGACGTCTAATAAATCGATGAACGCCGGCTGCACGCACGAAAAAGTATGACTCAATGGCCCGTTACATCATCATCATCATCATCATCATCATTTCATCAATGTTTTGTTATGACGTTGTCACGTTAAACTATCGTCCGTCCGACTTTACAGACAACCAATTTTTTTATGAAACAGAAGTTTGATTTTTCTCACTTTGCAGCAATAGACTATGGATCTGCGTATATGGTTTTAATTTCAACTACCTTCACGCGTTCCCGAGATACAGGTCTTTACACCCAGACGGACAGACAGACGGACAACAAAGAGATCCTATAAGGGTTCCGTTTTTTTTGAGATACGGAACCCTAAAAATATGTTGTCATGTACGAGCGAAACAGAGAAGTTACTACCGACCACATAACAGACTATCGACAAAGAATTCAAATATAAATCCAATGACTTTCCATCACGTGGACGTAAAACAAAATTCAGGAATATAGTAACGTGTCCTGGGTTGACCGATACTTACCAACAATGACGAACTTATGATTTCGATATATAAAGCCTCTATATCGCTGCGCTAAAGCCAAATTTAGATTGAGAAGTCTAGAGACGTCTATTTTGTCGCTTCGAATTATTTTGAAAATATCATCATCATCATCATCATCTCAGCCATAAGAAGTCCACTGCTGGACATAGGCCTCCTCCATGGATTTCCAAAAAGACCGATTGGAAGCGGCTTGCATCCAGCGTCTTCCCGCCACTTGTATGAGATCATCTGTCCATCTCGTGGCTGGTCTTCCTACGCTGCGCTTGCCGGTACGTGGTCTCCACTCGAGAACCTTTCGGCCCCATCGGCCATCAGTTCTACGTGCTATGTGTCCTGCCCACTGCCACTTCAACTTGCTAATCCGCTGTGCTATATCGGTGACTTTTGTACGTCTACGTATCTCTTCATTTCTGATTCGATCTCGTAGAGAGACTCCGAGCATAGCCCTCTCCATAGCTCGTTGCGTGACCTTGAGTTTCCTTATAAGGCCCATAGTTAGGGACCACGTTTCAGTGCCGTATGTCATCACTGGTAACACACACTGGTTGTAAACTTTCGACTTGAGGGACTGGGGAATATTGGACGAGAAGACGCTTTTAAGTTTCCCGAACGCTGCCCAGCCGAGTTGGATACGACGATTGACCTCCCTCGTAAAGTTGGACCTGCCTAATCGGACCGTCTGTCCTAGGTAGACGTATTCGTCAACAACTTCAAGAGTGAAGTTCCCCACAGATATTGGGGTGGGCACTACATGGGCGTTCGACATAACCTTCGTTTTGTCCATGTTCATTTTGAGGCCCACCCGTTGGGAAACTCTATTGAGGTCTTCGAGCATCGTACTGAGCTCTTCCATCGACTTTGCCATGACTACTATATCGTCGGCGAACCGAAGGTGAGTGATGTACTCGCCGTTAATATTGATGCCGAGCCCTTTCCATTCCAGAAGCTTATAGGCATCTTCCAAACCGGCGGTAAACAGTTTCGGAGAGACAACGTCTCCCTGCCTCACGCCTCTCTTCAATGGAATTGCCTCCGAGTTCTGGTCTTGTACTCGGACTGACATGGTGGCGTTGTTGTACAAACACTTCAGCACTTCGACATACCGATAGTCAATACGGCATCGCTGGAGAGCCTCAAGCACCGCCCAGGTCTCGATCGAATCAAAGGCTTTCTCATAGTCCACAAACGCTAAGCAAAGGGGCAAGTTATACTCTTCGGTCTTCTGTATCACTTGCCGCAGCGTGTGGATGTGGTCTATGGTACTATAACCTTTTCGGAAACCGGCTTGTTCGGGAGGCTGGAAGTCATCGAACCTGCGTTCAAGACGATTCGTGATGACCCTTGAAAACAGCTTATAGACATGGCTCAGAAGCGAGATGGGTCTGTAGTTCTTCAGCAAAGTGTTGTCTCCTTTTTTGAAGAACAGCGCCACCACGCTTCTGTTCCATGCTTCTGGCGTTGTACCTTCAAGCACGACGGAATTGAAGAGCCTCTGAAGGACTTTTAGTATCGGTGTTCCACCCGCTTTCAGTAGCTCTGATGTAATTCCGTCGTCACCCGGTGCCTTGTTGTTCTTAAGCTGTTTCAAGGCCATCCTAATCTCATACAGGCTGATGTCCGGGATATCTTCGGTATAATGTCGAGTCAGTTTGGCTCTTGGATCTTTGCCCAAACTGCTAACAGGTTTTGCGACCGATGTGTATAACTGTCCATAGAACCTCTCGATTTCCCTCAAGACTTCTGCTTTGGTCGACGCTAGACTGCCATCTTCCATCTTCAGCTTCGTCAACTGGCTCTGCCCAATAGACATGTCTTTTGCGAACACTTTGGAGCCTTTATTCCGCTCTATCGTCTCTTTAATACGATTAGTATTAAAGGTACGGATGTCGTGTCGCATAGACTTTGATATGAGTCTATTGAGCCGCCTATATGACTCTGCGTCACCGGAAGACTGCAGTTGCAATGAGCGTCGTTCAGCCATGAGGTCGAGGGTATGGCTCGAGAGCTTTTGCGGTCTATTTGTACGGTGGGGTTTATAAAACTTCGCGCCCACCGTACGGACAGTTTCCACAAACCTGTTATTGATCTCATCCACCGATGCGCAGCTCTCCAGGCACTCGAAGCGATTTGATAGTTCGAGCTGAAAGCTCTCGGGGTTTTGGATATGGGCGCGAGTGGGTCGGAGTGTAGACTTCATCATACGGGACCTCTCAAGTTTAACATTAATATTCAAAGTGCCTCGTACCATTCGGTGATCACTTCCGGTTTTAACCATGTTGATCACAGAGACATCATTGAATATTTGTTTCTTGGTGGTCAGGATGAAGTCTATCTCATTTCTCGTAGAACCATCGGGACTCAACCAGGTCCATTTCCTATGAGGTGGCTTCTGGAAGAAAGAGTTCATCATGAAGAGTCCCTCTTTCTCCAGAAAGTCGGCCAACCTCTGTCCCCTGGGGTTCCGTTGTCCATATCCAAATTGCCCCACTCTCAACTCACTTTCGCATTTCCTGCCCAGCTTCGCATTGAAGTCCCCCATAACAACATTAAAATAGGTCTCAGAAGTGTGTATGGCCCTACTAATGTCCTCATACATCACCTCCACCTCATCATCCGAGTGTGCCGAGGTCGGTGCGTATACTTGGATGACCTTCAACGAATATCTCTTGGATACTCTGAGTATCAGGTACGCAACCCTGCTCGATACACTGTCGATGGCAAGAATGCTGTTAACAAGGGACTTGTGGACGAGAAACCCGACACCACCTTGGGACGGTTGGTCGCCCTCCCGGTAGTAGAGTAGGTTACCGGATTTCAGGGTTATCGTGTCCTCACCCTCTCGTCGGACTTCTGATAACCCCAGGATATCCCAATGTAACCTACTCATTTCTTCTTCCAGCTCAGCTAGCTTCTCGTCTGTCCTCATCGTGCGAATATTGTGTGTTACCAGGGCCAGTCGTCGTTTATGCAGGGGGTGGTAGCCGGATCTCTTCCGGAGATTCTTAGCACCCCTTGCTCCGCCGTGACCGGGACCGCTACCGTAGCCCGGAATAGCGGAGCTGCCGGGGACTGGGGGCCTGGTTATTTTGTTAATCTTCATTAGGGTTTTTGCCATTACTCGCCACGCTTGGCATGCGGGTTGGCGAGCGCAGTAGATGGCGTTTTCCGCAGAGGATGCTGCTGCCCATCTCTGGTAGTATTTCCCTTAGCCGGTTCTTACGGCACCCACGGGAAGAGAGGGGGAGGTACTATTCTAAGCCGGTACCCCACGGACAAATATAAATTGAAAATATAAATTGTTTTAATTGTATAAGGGGTCTAGACCTCATTGAGCTCGGACGTTCTTGAGGCCTGACGCCACATCCCGTTATTGCTTTATCAAAGTATAAATGGTTGACTAACCACCGTAAAACTAGACTAAAGGTACTTACTCACGTCTACCCATCCACTAAATTTGCACCGTGGGTTCGATTCTTTCATGAATTGGCAGTAAGTCATAGTTTTGTATATTTCAGCATAGTTATAACCCGTGAATAACTGGCTGAAAAACCCTTGATCGTTCGTTGCCATGGCAGCCATAGCGCATACTTCGGTTATACTGAAACAACATTTAACTCATATTTAACTTAATTTTTTCCTCTCTGAAATATGATCTACCAAATACAAAAAGAATCATCAAAATCAATGCACAATTGGCTGAGTAATCGGTGAACAAACATACAAAAAAAAACATACAGACTGAAATGATTACCTCCTTCTTTTCGGAAGTCGGTTAAAAAGACAACTGTCATCTAGTCTCACCTGTGACCACGGACCCACGGACGCTGCAAAATGTTCGAAATGTCAGCAGACATAAAATTATGTGTAAAATATACCTACGCGATAAATCCGTTAAAATTTGTTTAATTTCAGTGAACATTTAACTTTCACACCTAGGTACTGGCTCCTTGTCTAAAATTGTACATAATTACAATGTTGTCATCTTTGCAGATTTGGTGGGCTAATTATATCATATCTCTCACATTACTTATGAGAAGAAACTGATGTAGATTTTGGTCTTATTTTAAGATACCTATTCAACCAAACACGATATTATGGGCTTGAAAAAAAAATTCATCCCTTCCTTGTAGATTTTATTACCGCATTTTGTAGCAGTTCACAAATCACGTCTATCTGCCAAATTTCATTTATATAAGTAGGTAATATAGGACTGTAAGTATGGGAGTAAAATGGCTGTGACATATGCACAGACAGACGGACGGACATGGCGAATTTTTATAAATTCGCCATGTAACTACGAAGAACCCTTATGGGTTCTTCGTAGTTACTACGGAACCCTAAACAGGTGTCGCTTACGAGCGAGACAGTGGCGCCACCCTACTGTATTTCTGGCTAAGCACGTACTTTCTGAAAGCCTCTGGACAATCATCTCCGCAGAGCTGGAATGGCGTAGTGGTTTCCTGGGGGACCACTACTGCCCCTCCAGGAGGGATTGTGGTTTTTTCCATGATCTTCCAGTCACCCCCTGGCCAATACACCTCTAGCCCGAAGTTTGGGTTGTAATACCGGGTCGAACCCTGTTCGAAACGAAGTTTCTATGTTAATGAGTTTATTTTTGGAGTGATTTTTTTTTTGGCGCGATGAGTATTCAATGAGACAGCCGTCACGCTCGATTATGTATTCAATGAGACAGCCGTCACGCTCGACTATGTAACTCTCGTTCGGGTAAAGTCGGCTCGAATCGACTAAGGGAGCGAGAGAGTTGCCTACACAAACGCGTCACTACTTACTGCTATATTCATATTCATTCATATTTATTTTATTTCATAAATATTATTTACAATTACTATTTTGTATTGAAAAAGTGCGGGTCGGTGGGTTTTGGCTTGGTGTGACCAAAACCCACTATATTGCATAGGTAGGTTGGGCAGAGATTAAAAAAATGTAGATAACTGCAAAGCAACCAAAGCCTAAGCCTAAGCCTAAGGCCGTGCAATTGTACCTGTACCTACAATTCATATTTTTCTCATCCTCCATAGTATTAACTTGCCTGGGCCATAGGCTGGCGACGCTCTTGTATGTGTGTAACTAGATGGTTATGTATATTAACCATCTAGTTTCCACAGTACAAGCTTCAATGCTTAGTCTGGGCTAGATGGTGTTGTGTGAAATGTGCACCAATATTTATTTATTTTGCTAAAATTAATTTGAGACTACCTCTGACCACCTACCAAAAAAAAAAGAATCATCAAAAACAATTCATAATTGGCGGAGTGATTCCGTAACAAACATAAAAAAAAAAAAAACATACAGTCGAATTGAAAACCTCCTTCTTTTTGGAGGTCGGTTGAAAATATTGAGCGTACCAACGCGGCAACGTGCAGGGCCTCAAGGCTGCTAAGTGAACATCACTCGCTCGCCGCTCGCTGATACGATTCAAAGACAATTTTGACAAATTGTTAGTCTATTTATATAGTAATAGACTAGCAATACGTCAAAATTGAATCGTATCAGCGAGCGGCGAGCGAGTGATGTTCACTTAGCAGCCTTGAGGCCCAGATCGATTTGAACATGAGGTTGTGATACTCACGCGCGACCGTCGCCGCCGCTTCTTCGTCACCGCCTGCGCATTTGATAAATACTCAGCAGTAATAATCATGAACATCTGGAAAATTTAGAGCTGACTAAATGTACTCAATTGTTAATACTTTAACATAATTTATAATAGACGACGCTGGATCCAATCCGCTTCCAATCGGTCTTTTTGGAAGTCCATGGGGGAGGAGTTCATCAGTGGACTTCTTATGGCTGAGATGATGATGGTAATGATAATTAATAAAAGGCGTTCTATCATTGTGGACAGGACTACTGTCTTTGGGTTAAGATAAAGGTTGGGTTCAAAGGTCGCAGCTGTCTCTCTCGCGCATCACAACAATTTTAAACATAAAATCACCGAGTGGACATATTAGAAAACTTGGAAACAGATCTGTTTAATTAGATATAATATAAAAAAAAAAGATATTTATTTATTCAGATATAATTTATATTGGTGATGGAGCTTAAAAAAAACATATATTTTGGAACTTAACAGTTAGATACGTTAAAGATATCGAAGAAAAACTTTTTTTAAACATTTCTCGTATTAAATAAACAAATCTGTGTCGGTTTTTGTTTCGGTAGTAATTTCAAAGGTTTAAAAATGTTGTGTTGCGTGAAAGAGATAGCTGCGTGTTCAGCTCATTCTTAATAAACTTAACTAAGCGACACCGTATAGGTGAAATATCAGCACTGGGGAGTGCTCTTCGACGTCACCATCTTATAATGAGAATCTCGTGAAAGCGGAGAAGAACAAACTCAGAGAGTAAGTACCTTGTCTTGGTTCAGCAGATAACCGCCTCGTGGGGTTCGATTCGACGGTCGCCGGTCGTTATCCTCATCGACTACTGATTTATTTAGATATTTTGAATAATAAAAGAAATTAAATAAAGAGGTTAGATGAAAATCTATCCATCTGTTTGAGAGTTACGATTTCACAGACAGATATACAGATACACAGTTACACACATCAAATTTACTACCCCTATTAAAAATAAAACCGGACAAGTGCGAGTTAGACTCGCCCACCGAGGGTTCGGTACAAACTAGTAGATAAGAGGGGGAAATCATTTATTTTTTATTTTTTCCTTTATAAACCGAAAAATATATCGTAAAAATATTTAAAACCCTGTTTTAGCATAAGCTAATGACCTCTTTCATATATATGATACCCCACATGATACGGTTAATTCACTTTAAAATTTGGACCCTCATTCCTTGCAAGAGACACAATTTTTTTGTGATTAAATTAAAAATGTCTAGTTTTCCGTTTTTTTCCTATATGTGTACTCTAACTCAATGCTTCTTGCCAAATTTCATAGTTCTAGGTCAACGGGAAGTACCCCATAGGTTTTGATTCCGTTGTGAGTGTCGAATATAAAAAACGAAATTTTATTTTTCTTTCTGCAGCAAAAGACTATGGATCTGCATACATGGTTTTAATTTCAATTCGATACCTTCACGCGTTCCCGAAATAACGTTCTTGACATCAGACGGACGGACAGACCGACAACAAAGTGATCCTATGAGGGTTCCGTTTTTTCCTTATGAGGTACGGAACCCTAAAAATAGTATACCTTACATTTGCAATCAATATGCAATATAATAAATATAGACACTTACGATCCAAAATCGAATATCAAGTATTAATGTTGCCATTTTGACAAAAAATACGCAACTGATATTGGATATAAGATTTGAATAAAATGGCAACCAAGCCTGTGCAGACGCCGCGCTGGCTAAAGTTGGCCATAGACTTGCCGTCTTACTTATAAACGCATGTTAAAATCTTATTCACTGAATAAGGACTTATCCCTTTCTGGTAGACGGGAAATGTCACGTGCGAAAACGGAACAAAACACTGTTTAACTAAAATGCTTATTCAGCGTTTATGAGTAAGACGTAGGGAGTATAGTATAGCGGGCAGTGAGCGAGTACGAGCACACTCAAAGGGTATGAGTAACGGATGATTTACATGAAATTAAGTCTAGTTTGCAACGTGTTAGATTTTAGGGTTCCGTAGTAACCATGAGGCACCCTTATAAATTCGCCATGTCCGTCCGTTTGTCTGTCCGTCCGAAATTCCATTTTACTCAGAGACTATCAGCCCTATGTGAACGAAATTTGGCAGGTAAATGTTTTCTGGAAACCGCTACAACATGCCGTAGATTTTTTTTTAAGTTTAAAATTGTGGTCCTCCATACATAAAAAGAAGGGATGTTTTTTTCTATAGTGTCCTTATCGTGTGGGATATAGTTGAATGGGTATCGTAAAATAACACTAAAGGGTTATGTTTTGTCAATTTATATATGGAACCTTAGTCATTTTCTTCTCAAATAATTCTTACTGAAAAATAAGATGTGGCAACTGTGTGAATTCTAACTGTGCAAAAAAAGTGCACAGTTGGATTTTTTTTGAGTGCAGCAATGAATCCTACCGGTTTTATAAATTATGGAATTGTGACGGGAATCGGGATAGTCAAAATTTTATAAGTAGTTTTTGCGTGATGAAAATATTAAAATTTTCGCATATACTGTGTTAATAAGATAGAATTCTCTGGAACTTCTAAAACAGTTGAGTTAGGCGATTATTATGTCCGGTTCGTGCTTTAATGTTACGAACAAAATGTACGCGGAATAAGATTACCGTCTGCGCAGGTCTTTATATTCCATGGTCTGTTGAATAATTACAAATCACCATTTTATGGTAATTCAAAATAAGATAAGGTAAAGTAATAGACACGACAGAAATTGTTCAAGCTTGGAGAAAACGTTATGGAAAATAATTGTAATAAAGGTTTTATTGAAACTACTTTGATTTTTTAACCGACCTCAAATAGGAGGAGTTTTTAAATTCGACCGTATATATTTTTTTGTTTGTTACTTGATTACTTCGCCAATTATGAATTGATTTTGGTGTTTTTTTTTGTTTGATAGGTCGTATGTACTTCAAAGGTAGTATCACTAATAGGCTCCCATAGGCTGTACCCTTAGTACAAAAATTTAAAAATTAATAATTATAGTTTAAGAAACTGAAACAACCGACTTCAAAGTACGTAATACGTAATTTCGTTTACTTGGTTTTTTTAACACGAATAAGTCCGCGTTTGACCACCAATTCGCCTGTTGGAAAGCGAAGATGTGGTCGGAGATGAAGCACGCAGACTTAGAAGATACCTGTTCACTCTGACCTTGAAAATACCAATCTTGTAATTCTCAGGGAACAAAGAAGCCGGCAATTTGTTCCATTCTTTCGCTGTACTGATAAGAAACGTAGAATTAAACCGTTTAGTACGAAAATTGGGTAAAACCACAATACATGGGTGGTAGTGTGCTGATTTTGACATATTTTTCCAGTTATTTTGTTTTAAAAACCAAAGTACTACACCAATTTTGATAAAATGTTTATAAGATCACCTCTGAAGTATGACTTATCAAATAAAATCGATTATCATATCGATATCGATTCATATCGATATCTTCTAGATCAACGAGCTCCATCCTCGGCCACATCGTCGCTTAACATCAGGCGAGTTGGTGGGCATCGTAGATCTATCTTGTATATAAAAAAATAATCATTAAAATCAATTCATAATTGGCGAAGTTATCGCATATCAAACATTAAAAAAATACATTTGAATTGAGAACCTCCTCCTTTTTGGAAGTCGGTTAAAAATTATAAATGGGTTGCTGAAATCATCTGTAAAAGGTCAGCCAGATCTCGTGACTTAAGGTGAAATCTTCACCCCTTCCCCCGCAGTGCGTGGGTTTATTTTAATCAATGTTATTTTGCACAAAGTAGGTACGTTTAATTAAATTTCAAACACAAAGAAACATTTATCGGATTTTGTTTTGTCTGATAATAAACGAATTTGAAAGCACATGAGCTAGTTTAAAATCACTACAATAACAAAAGTATCTATCTATATTAAAAGAAGAACAAAATAACTGACAACAGAAAAGCGAATTTTGCAATATGGTTTACGATTTCGCAGTATATAAAACCACTATTTTTACGAAAAAGTGCATTATTTATTTTTACAAAAGTTGTATTATTAATATTACAAAAAATATAGCCTATGCCATTCAGGGGGTGAAGACGAATTTAACGACATCTGCCACATCAATAACGATCAAGTCGTTTAGCCTGTGGGAGCTAATATAGAAACATTCATACATACAAACATACATACACTCGAAAAACATACAAAAACAAATAAATATGTGGTATCTATGTACATAACCCTCCTTCTTGCGCATTCGGGTAAAAATTATTGTATTTTGTAGTTTATAGTTTTGTAGTGGTAAAAATTACTATATTCTGATACAAAAAGGTTGGTATCTTTTAAAGCCGAAGTGGAATACGGAAGGTAAAAAGGAAGAATCTTCGATATTACTTTACAACCAGCTGATATATCGCGGAGTATACATGTACAAAAAAGCTGAACTGAAAATTCGTTTTATTTGTAGTGAGTTAAAAATATAAGGAAAACCGTGCGCCGGTACACAGGTTTATTGATCGATGGCCAGCGCAGCATCCTACCTACTGGACTAGTTGCGATGCACTTAAACGATTTAATGAGGGGGGGCTACTCATGGACTATATAATACTAATCAATTGAAAAATTAGTAAGTATAACATTTGTAGGTGATAAAGTGTTGCATATGTACACATAATGTATAACCACCTCTCAATAAAACTAAAACATTGTTAAGAGAAGTGTTGTCACGTGATCTCCAACACATATTTGTGTTGGAGATCACGTTGGGAAAACTGTTTTCTACCCCTACACATTAACCGAGATTATTCTTTTTTCTTCTGATTTGAAGATCTATGGGCAAAATCCACTACTAACTGGATCCCATTGTCAAAACTGGACCAAATTGGGACCACACGAGAAGCACCATCTTTCAAATAAAAAAAAAACATCAAAATCGGTTCACCCGGTCGAAAGTTATGAGGTAACAAACATTTTAAAAAAACAGTCGAATTAAAAACCTCCTCCTTTTTGAAGTCAGTTGAAAAAGGCAAACCGTAGAGGTATATTGACCGAAAGCGCAGCGCAGTACAGCGCTTTCGGTCAAACTACTGTGATTGCTTTCAGCGCTTTAGATACCTAGCGGCAGGAAGGGATTGGCTGCATTCCATTGTCCTGCCCCGTCTACTTATCACGAACACTAAAGAGGCTACACCCCGGACGCCTTCAAACCGTAACATAGTAGATATTTAATTACTCACACAATACTGCTCAACGGTTGAATAATTGTTCCATTGAAAGCAATCATTAAAACTTGCATTAGGAAGTTGGGGCTATATTTATCGAAATAATCAATTGATAAATTTCTTATAATTTCATATGATAATAATATTTTTTAATAACAAAAACAAATAGTAATCCCTTAAATAACAAAGCCGCAGAATGCCAGAGTTCAACCCCTGATGCTCCCTTCATCTATTCACCCTCCCTATTCCTCCCTTACATTTCCCGCATACGTTCGTCCCTTTCTTACGGAGGGTGAGTTCTCTATCGATTTTCTCTACATTTGCTCCTTCGCTCGCTTCGAAAGCCGACGCTCGCCGGTGTTTTCGTGATTTCCTGTTGATATCCATGTGATTTTAAATACGGATTTAATTTAGAAAACTGATTTAAATTTGATAATATATTATTGATAAAAATAGTGAAGTGAATCGAGTGTAATTTGGAGGCTGAGCACTGAGTAAGTTTATTTTTTAATGTTTTCGGCTCTGGTGGTTGGAGAATATTTTACTTGTTTAAAAAGAAGGTGCAATTTAAAGAAACTATCAATTTAATTTTATTGTGGGACAATTTCATAATTATAATTAGGATATTTTTATTCTTGCTGTTTGTATTTCTAGGTAAGTATGTGTATGTAGGTATACCTACGCAGTTAGTTGTGACGGCTAAAATACAAGGGCGTAAACAAGCTAAAAATACCCTGGCTGAAGGGTGGAAAGTAGTGGGACCGCCACTATCGCAAGTTGTATGGAAAAGTTAACTGCGGAGCAGTAAACAAAGTTTTTAATAGAAAAGGCTCCAGATTATTTATTATTAATATCACATAAAACCTAGAGCTTACATCAAGCCAGCTAAACAAAGGAGTGTCTGTATATCTATGGAAACGATCAGGGAATAATAGATTCGTGGATATTCGATTAATGTGTATGAGGATACGTAGACGTGTATGAAGATTTGTAGACGTGTGATAGACGTGTATCAGGATTTGTAGACGTGTGATAGACGAGTATCAGGATTTGTAGACGTGTGATAGACGTGTATCAGGATTTGTAGACGTGTGATAGACGTGTATCAGGATTTGTAGACGTGTGATAGACGAGTATCAGGATTTGTAGACGTGTGATAGACGAGTATCAGGATTTGTAGACGTGTGATAGACGAGTATCAGGATTTGTAGACGTGTGATAGACGAGTATCAGGATTTGTAGACGTGTGATAGACGAGTATCAGGATTTGTAGACGTGTGATAGACGTGTATCAGGATTTGTAGACGTGTGATAGACGAGTATCAGGATTTGTAGACGTGTGATAGACGTGTATCAGGATTTGTAGACGTGTGATAGACGAGTATTAGGATTTGTAGACGTGTGATAGACGAGTATCAGGATTTGTAGACGTGTGATAGACATGTATCAGGATTTGTAGACGTGTGATAGACGAGTATCAGGATTTGTAGACGTGTGATAGACGAGTATCAGGATTTGTAGACGTGTGATAGACGAGTATCAGGATTTGTAGACGTGTGATAGACGAGTATCAGGATTTGTAGACGTGTGATAGACGTGTATCAGGATTTGTAGACGTGTGATAGACGAGTATCAGGATTTGTAGACGTGTGATAGACGTGTATCAGGATTTGTAGACGTGTGATAGACGTGTATCAGGATTTGTAGACGTGTGATAGACGAGTATCAGGATTTGTAGACGTGTGATAGACGAGTATCAGGATTTGTAGACGTGTGATAGACGAGTATCAGGATTTGTAGACGTGTGATAGACGAGTATCAGGATTTGTAGACGTGTGATAGACGAGTATCAGGATTTGTAGACGTGTGATAGACGTGTATCAGGATTTGTAGACGTGTGATAGACGAGTATCAGGATTTGTAGACGTGTGATAGACGTGTATCAGGATTTGTAGACGTGTGATAGACGAGTATTAGGATTTGTAGACGTGTGATAGACGAGTATCAGGATTTGTAGACGTGTGATAGATATGTATCAGGATTTGTAGACGTGTGATAGACGAGTATCAGGATTTGTAGACGTGTGATAGACGAGTATCAGGATTTGTAGACGTGTGATAGACGAGTATCAGGATTTGTAGACGTGTGATAGACGAGTATCAGGATTTGTAGACGTGTGATAGACGTGTATCAGGATTTGTAGACGTGTGATAGACGAGTATCAGGATTTGTAGACGTGTGATAGACGTGTATCAGGATTTGTAGACGTGTGATAGACGTGTATCAGGATTTGTAGACGTGTGATAGACGAGTATCAGGATTTGTAGACGTGTGATAGACGAGTATCAGGATTTGTAGACGTGTGATAGACGAGTATCAGGATTTGTAGACGTGTGATAGACGAGTATCAGGATTTGTAGACGTGTGATAGACGAGTATCAGGATTTGTAGACGTGTGATAGACGTGTATCAGGATTTGTAGACGTGTGATAGACGAGTATCAGGATTTGTAGACGTGTGATAGACGTGTATCAGGATTTGTAGACGTGTGATAGACGAGTATTAGGATTTGTAGACGTGTGATAGACGAGTATCAGGATTTGTAGACGTGTGATAGACATGTATCAGGATTTGTAGACGTGTGATAGACGAGTATCAGGATTTGTAGACGTGTGGTAGACGAGTATCAGGATTTGTAGACGTGTGATAGACGTATATCAGGATTCGTAGATGTGTGATAGACGTGTATCAGGAAAAAAGAATTACTGCCTTAAAAAGTGCTTTTACTTACACAGAAGCTTCGATAAAAGTAGTTTTGTAGTAATAACTACTTTTACCATATCACAATGACATTCCCATCAAAGCCATATCAGTCTTAATTTGTGATGAACCGCGAAACTCAACATTTATGTATCTGAGATACATAAATGTTGAGTTTTGATTAATCTTCGATGAAGATAAATCTGAATCTGAGGTTCGTTGGTCATTTCCGCGCTAAAATGAGTCCAGCCTGTATATACCTGCCAATTAGGCCCATGAAGGTTGCAAATAGCCAATATCCGTCGGTACAGTAGAAAATCGCAGAAAGGAAATTGCTTTGATGGAACCTGGCAATATCGAACAACGCTAAAATGTACTATGATTATTTCGCAGTCTGTTTGAGGGAATACTTTTCAAATTCAATTTCAAATAGTTTATTATTCAGACTTTTTTATTCATGTAAAGGCTTGCGTTTGACCGCGAACTCGCCTAGTGTGAAGCGACTTTTGTGGTCTTCGAAGAAGTGCGGTTGCCTAGAATCTATTCACTCGCGTTTTGAAGACACCCAGACTATATCAATTCGAAAAGTCCCATTACGAAGCGTATTACATGTTTTGGCGGTACACAGAATAAAAGTGGAGCTAAAACATTTCGTTCGAGTTTTTGGATTATCCACGGACCAAGCGCGATTTAGGGTTCCGTAGTTGCATATCACAATTTGTGGACTTAAAACAGGACTTTTTGCATGATACATAGTATTCAATATATAATTTGAGGGTTTGTGAAATTTATACGAAATTTTCATTTTTACTTTTCTAATTTGATCGACTACTACTCGTTTACTTGTAATGACAACTTTAACTTACCTACGTAGTTACTACGCATAAGACCGGTTTTTATTTTTCACAATTTTGATTTCGTAAGACCTTTTAAAATATCTGGCTAAAAGAATAGAAGCGTACGATTTACCGCATTCGTCTTTTTAACCGACTTCAGAAAAAGGAGAAGGTTCTCAATTCGTCGGAATCTTTGTTTTTTTTTTTTATGTATGTTCCCCGATTACCCGAAGACACCTGGACCGATTTGGATAAAATCTTTTTTTGTTTCAAATGGTATACTTTTCAGGTGGTCCCATAAAAATATCAAATCGGTTCAGTACTTTGGTTTTTATAACAAAATAACTGGAAAATATGTCATCCAAGTAAACAAATTGCGTATTTTGAAGTCGATTTATTAGTTTTATAAACGATTGTACGATTATGTATGAATGTAGAAAATTTCTCAGCTTCCTGGCTTTTGTTTTTAAATCATGAAAGTTTTTTAATGGGGCAAGAGGGAATCGTGCTAACAGGGAAGGTAAATGCGCGGGAAAAGTAGCTTCTACACCGAGGGGTTTGTTTTAGGGTTGCCAGACAGTTCAGATTTTTTGACATAAGTAAAACTTATGAAATCAGAAACTCGTGATAATTAAAACATCTGGGATTAGGCCGTTCTTGTTCTTGTCTCATGAAATGGATTCGGGCAAGTAAAATTCAAACAATTGTAATTCGAAGTCGGATAGGTTACCGTAGTCATTCTTTTTTAGGGTTCCATATCCAAAGGGTAAAACGGGACGCTATTACTAAGACTCCACTGTCTGTCTGTCCGTCTGTCACCAGGCTGTCTCATGAACCGTGATAGTTAGACAGTTGAAATTTTCACATATGATATATTTCTGTTGCCGCTATAGCAACAAATACTAAGAAACAGAATAAAATAAATATTTACGGGGGCTTACAGGGCCCCCCCCCCCCCCCCCCCCTCCTACAACAAACTTGATTTTTCCCAATTTTTATAGGTAATGGTACGGAACCATTCGTGCGCGAGTCCGACTCGCACTTGGCCGTGTTTTTTCAGACGCCTGGTGATTTAAATGATGTTTATGTTTTAACTGGCCTTGTGGCTCAGTTGGTAGTATGTCTGCAAGCTGTGCCGTAGGTCGTGAGTTCGATTTCCACCCAGGGCAAACATTTGTGTGATGAGCACGAATGTTTGTTCTGTGTCTGGGTGTTTCTATGTATAATATGTATGTATTTACAACAACAAAAAAAGTATATATTTATTCTATCACCCATCTAGTTCCATAGTACAAGCTCTGCTTAGTTTGGGCTAGATGGTGTTGTGTGAAATGTCCACCAATATTTATTTATTTATTTATTTTAATGTTGACAACCCTAGCTCTCAGGTAATGGCGCGATCACTTTACGCGGCAACACGCGTCGTGTGAACGCCCCTTTGTAACTCTTTGAACTTTTAATGATGCGCGTGGATGAATGACATATCCTCCCCTAGCCTGTTTTTACGAAAAAGTGAAATATTTTTTTACCCTTTCCCCAGTTCAAGTAATAAAATAGGTGTAAACGCCGAACATTTTACTACGTTTTGAATAAAATTTAAATAGTGATTACATATTAAAAGGCACAAATAACATGAAAATATGCCACTTCGTTGACTTGGGTGACATATTTTATCCAGTAATTTTATTTAAAAACCAAACTATGTACTGAACCGATATTGATGAAACTGATGGAAGTATCTAAAAGTATATCCTTTCAAATAAAAATACGGAATTATGAAGTAACAAACATGAAAACAAGTATCAATATATATTGTTTTAAGTTTTACAATATTTTGCCTACATCTATAACAAGCCTTACTGAAAATCAATTTAGATTTACACTAAAAAAGCTCTTGGTAAAAAAGGCGTATTATGATATAAATTATTTCATAAAAGACGAAAAGGCTTGGCGAAACATTAATATTGACACGGCATTGGCTTTAAATAATGACAAATGACAATATTTACAATGATTTTTTTTAAGGACATTTCTTACAATTTATATTTATTTGGACATTTTGAATGAATTTATGATATTAATTTAATTTACTTGACATTAGTATTCTAATGCATGTAGTTTTTTATTTTATTTTACAATTTTGTTAAATTATCTGAATTAGCTGTTTCTGACTATTCATAAGTGTATTGTTTCAATACCTAAGTGAAATAAATTGATATGAAATTGAAATTAAAAAAAAATACCCAACTGCATAAGAGCGCTTTTCTCACGTCGTCAAGTGTAGGTGGGTCTTTGTGAGAAAGTATGCGCATAGCTACTGAGGTTATTAATTTAAATGAATTCACACATTCATTACGAAAAAGTTCGTTGTAGGTCACGAAGAAGCGTTTTTATATTTTTGCGAGAGTTTTACAAAAAATATAGCCCATCAAAATCGGTCAAGCCGTTTAGGTTGTAGGAGGAACTATAGACAAATTCACTCGAAAACATAATCTTCCTTCTTGCGCAGTCGGCTAAAAATACAACTGAATTGTTAACCCTTATAGAAGTCGGTTAAAAATAATAATGCTACAAGATACTTTAGCTACGGTCGCTACGGCGCGTAATAAGAATCATAATCGTTAGATGTGCTACGTAGTCTAGTAAAAATAAGATTTGTGACAACATAAAAGACAACTAAGTATATTGTTATTTAAATGAATGTACTGGTGTTTTGAAATACATTTGACACAATTTCATAATGATATTATAAAAGCTCATTTTGTTAACTTTACACGCTCAATCGGCTGAACCGATCGTTATGAAATTAGTATAGAGATAGCTTTGGACCTGGAGACGGACATAAGCTATATATCATCATCATAATCATCACCCGTTTTCATAACTATGCGAGTGAAACCGCGGAACGCAGCTAGTCTATAAATCGGGGATTATTGTTGATCTATAATTTTTAGTTATTTTTCTATCATAATTTCAAAGAATCCCCCCAGTTGCAAATATACTGTGATCTGCTCCATACAAACGGATTGCTTTCTACGCCGTAACCTTGCTTCGAGTATCTTGTAGCATTATTATTTTTAACCGACTTCTTTAAAGGATATCAATTCAGTTGTATTTTTATCCGACTGCGCAAGAAGGAAGATAATGTTTTCGAGTGAATTTGTCCATAGTTCCTCCTACAACCTAAACGGCTTGACGGATTTTGATTTGATAAGAAAATTCTTAACACTTTATTTGCATGTAAAGTTAACTTTCCAGATGTAAAACCTCCTTTTGTTCTCTAGGGTGGCAAGAAATTTATAAATTCGTAAATGAGTAACTTGAATAAGACGGTATTTAACATTTTCAGTATTAAAACTGTTAGACGTCTTTGTACAATATTTTTATAAAAAGAAAACAAATAGTTCAGCAGCAAAACAAAACTAACGTAAACAAAAGTAAAATGTACTAATGTATAACGTGCTACCTCGGGTGCGCTTATTAAATAAAAACCGGCTAAATGCGAGTCGGATTCACGCACGAAGGGTTCCGTACCATTATCTATAAAAACGGTAAAAAATTATGTCTGTTGTATTCGAGCCCCCCTTAAATATTAATTTATTTATTTATTTGCAATGCTGTTATTTTGGGTACGTTGTCTATTGGTAGCGGTCTCTTAGAATCAGTTTGTAAATATTATTATTATGTAGTAAAAAGCACTTTTTTTAAATTGAATAATGTAACTCAATATTCTGTGAATATTTCAAGCGTCTACTTGAGTCCGTTATCAATATCGAGCAAAAAATCACGTTTGTTGTATCTGAGCCTCCTTAAATGTTTATTGTATTCTATTTTTTAGTATTTGCTGTTATAGCGGCAACAAAAATACATCATCTTTGAAAATTTCAACTTTCTATCTTTCACGGTTCATGAGATACAGCCTGGTGACAGACGGACGGACGGACGGACAGACAGCGAAGTCTCAGTAATAGGGTCCCGTTTTACCCTTTGGGTACGGAACCTTAAAAATACCTCGCTACACTTGAAACTCAAACAAATACTCTCGCCAAAAACAACATATCTCCTTCCCTTCATTGAAAGACGACAAAAAGTGTTGCTTTTAAAACCTACTATGTACTTGATTTCTCCTGTTAATCCACAGGTGACATTCGGCATGAGGCGGGGGGCGTGAGATGGACGGCATACAAATGGAGCCAATCGGCAAATACAAGGCCGACAGAAACGGATCCGCTAAAGGTAACTACATAGATTATAAACCACGCACAGAGAGATTCTCCTTGACGCACATAAGAATAACAAACTACTATGCGGGTGACATCACGGGGCATATCTAGTTTATTTTGTTAATAATCATATTACAATACAATATTACAAATTTATTTTATGAACACTGTGGGAAAGAAAGAGACTGGTATGAATTGTTAAAAAAGTTTACTCAACAAGTAATTCAAAGTTTCTATTGAAAAGAATAAGAATTATTATTTATGTCAGTGCGCTAACCTCATTTTTTTGAATAATCGCACTGGCCAGACATAGCTGGAAGCACTGCACTGAATTGCACCTAGCGTTTTCCTCGCTGTTGTGAGTTGAAAAATTGTGTGTTTCACTCGGCAGCAAAGTTATTTTGCATCTCGTACCTTTGAAACCCTCGCTACGCTTAGTATTCTACATTTGAACCTAGAATAGAATCCTAGAATCCTTCGCTTGCTCAGGTTTCAATACAAGTACTCGCACCAAAAACCAACTTTGCAGCCTTGCATGACAAATAACTATTTTCTCAGTATATATTTATAAATATATTGCTAGTTTTCAGTATTATTAGCAATAAAATATAAATATTGCTAGGTTTCAAAACACGTTGAGCGCTACTTTTGATGATGGGTGGATACAGCTAAGCTGTTTCGAGTATTCTGCAGTATGAAGTCCACAGGAGAGACTGACCTTGGACGATGCAAGTGTTCCAGACGTCAAGTTATGTACTTCAGGTTTCACCAAACTCCTGGTTTCACCCGCGTAGTAATGAAAAGCTGTGATGATGACGACGAAATATAGTTTTTTTGTATGCTTAGAAATATCGTTGTGAAAAAGTAAATTAATATTGCTTAGTAAAATAAATTCTTCTTTGTATCCTAGATTTATTTACCTACTTTGTGTATCAACAGCTGTTTTTTCCGGAAATCATTAAATAGATAAATAAATGAAATAAGCATAAACGGACGGATTTATCGCGTCAGGTCATACAATAATTATGTGATTATTTTTACATAATTTTATGACCTGACGTTTCGAACATTTTGTAGCGATAAATCCGTTAAGATTTGTTTAATTTCGATGAGTGGAGATCGATATTATGGCGATAGTATAGTTTATGTCCTTCTTCAGGTTCTAATGACTCTGTCTGTACCACATTTTATAACGATTTAAGCCGTTTAGCCATGAAAAGGTGACAGACAGGCAGAGTTACTTTCGCTTTACTTATAATATTAATTTGTTAGTACGAGTATATACGCGATAAATCTCTTGTTTAACTTCGATGGGTACAGTAGGTTTTTTTATAACAAATATTCCATCTTCAAATTAAAATAATGCCCATCCTTCTCGCTTCGCTGAACTATTTCATAGGTACATATTTGTCTAATAAAATTAATATTGTAAAATAAATATATATTCTGTATTTATTGAAAGATTCTGTGATTATACATACAAATGAAACTAAGAGTCAAATTTGTATATATTATATATTTATATTCTTGTTGATGTTACATTTGTTAAATTTTTGTTGTGAATATATTGTAAATGATACTTGTTATTTATATATTGCCAGCAGCAGCGTGGCGTAATATGGTGGATCAAGACCTAGATGACGTGGCGTTTCTGGCCGGTAAGCACACTATTTCTTCGGGTACCTCATAGGGCTTAAAGCGCGCAGCTGTCTCTCTCGTGCATCAAAATATTTTAAACATATAAAATCTTTGAGTAGGGATATTGAGTCATGAATTTGTTTATTTAGATAGGAAATTAATGATAGGAGAAGTATTTCAATGGAAATGTGGAAAAATGTGCAATGTACAGTCGACAGAGGGCCTACGAGTTAATTCCACCCGTTTGCCTATTTACTGCGCTTTATATGTATGAATTTAAAAAATACGTAGTATTCACCACGTATTTTAGGAAAAAAGGAAATATAGAAGGCCTGCTATACATAGATTTAAATGAATAAGGCTCTAGCTACGACTGCCATAAAGTAAAGTAAGGGCATACTGATAAATTCACCAACAGCTACGAAATGCTACGCACGTAGCAAAGGTACTCTACAAAATTCGTAGCATGCATATGCTCTACGTGAATTTCGTAGCACTGAAGAATTTACTGCTACGACGTGGTCGTACGATATAAGTATATCTAAGTACCATCTTGGTACCATTTATAAAGTTTCTTTCTAACAGGTATGAGATAGAGGAATGTGATGCTAAGTGTACTTTTTAATGAATAAAGTACCGGAGAGAAATGTGAAAATATAGTATATGCCTCTGCTGTCTCGCATATTCTGCAATAACGATTTGATATTTTGGTATTTAAAAAATAGTTAAATGTACGTTTATGTCTTACGAAATTTGCGCGTTCACTTTGAAATTAACTTAAGTGACTTCGCAAGTTTGATTCACGCGTCTGTTTTAGAGACTTGATCAGTTAAGCCTTATTTTTACCGACTTTCAAATAGGAGGAGGATCTCAATTCGACTGTATGTTTTTTTGTATGTTTGTTCTGCGTTTACTTCACCAATTATGAATTGATTTTGAAGGTTTTTTTTTTGGTTGGTCATACTTTAGAAGTAACTACCTCTAAAGCACTCTACCATATAAATTTTATCAAAATTGGATCAGTACTGTGGTTTTTATAACAAAATAACTAGAAAAATATGTCATTCATGTAAATTACTTGCGTATTTTTTGAAGACGGTTTTTTCAGTTTCTGAGCTATATTTTATTCCAGACTCGGACAAGGCCCGAGAGGCTCGGTCGCGCGGCGAGACTCCCGTGGCGGTGTGCTCGCAGCGGCGCGCCATCTGCCTCGCTGCGCTCGTGTTCACCGTCATATTCGCGAGCGCGCTGCTCGTTGTCTATGCTACGCCGCAGCCGTGTAAGTAATACGTGTAAATTTACATGTTACATAGTGTGTAATGTAACAAATCACATAGATAGATAGATAGATAGACACTTAATTAAAAGACTACAATACAGAAACACAAATACAGAGAGAATAATGTTACAGCTATGTGTTTTAATTGGCGGCCTTATTCCTTCTTCCAGGCAACCTTGCACGGATAGGATAGATGGTAACAGATAGTGGTCTTAAAGCAAAACTTAACTAATAAATGGGTATATATAAAACAACAGTAGCTAATTATAGTATAGGTACCTAGTTACGTTAAAAGACAAAAACAATAATATTATAATGGACCAAATTCTCATTCATACACTTACACAAATAAGGAGATATCAAGCGTTCCTTAAGATAGTAAGGAGAAGATGGGATAAACACAATGTGTAACGAAGTAACTACGTAGTTACATTAGTGACTATCAAGGTAACTCAAAGCGCACAGCTATCTTTCTCGCGCATCACAAAACTTTTTTAAACACAACATAGACATACAGAAAACATACAAACATACAGTTTTAGCGTTCTAATTCCAGCGACGTCACGAGCGAGTGGAAATCTGATTACAACCATAACTTCATACATGTGTGTGTATTTTATAGACGTCAACTTACGAATGTGACACTGATTAAAACGCCGTTCAATGGAGTGGCCGGCGTCCAATCAAGCCTAATAAAATCTTTTTATTTAGACCGCGTAGTTGAGAATAGCTTAAAGTAAAAATTATATAATTACGATTGCAGACTGTCCATGTGCATCTGAAGCTACTCTAGTAGATGGCCAGACACCGACAGACACCGCGGCGAGCGATGCGGCAGCTAACAAGTAAATAACTACTATAAAGTATTATTTTACAAGTAATTTTATAAAGGAAATAAAACATATGTTTGCTAAATGTAGCCTATACCACTTCAGGAGGTAAAAACGGCACGTTACGCATTGTGGCACACATAAATACTGGCAGGTCTTACGGCTCAGTGGTAGTACGACTGCCTCCTGTGCTGTAGGTCGTGGGTTCGATCCCCACCCAGGGCAAACATTTGTGTGATGAGCATGGATGTTTGTTCTGTGTCTGGGTGTTTCTATGTATCATAAGTATGTATATATTTACAAAAAGTATATATGTAGTCATCAACAATATAGTTTCCATAGTACAAGCTTTTCTTAGTTTGGGCTAGATGGTGTTGTGTGAAATGTCCACAAATATTTATTTATTTATAGAATTATTTTCTAAACTGTATTTATTGTAGGGAGCGTATCGCCAGCAACGGACAGGTGTTCCCGTGGCGCGGTGCTCGACTGCCTACCTTCGTGATACCCAAGCACTACAGTCTGTGGCTGCATCCCAACCTCACCACCGGAGAACTGAGAGGTATGCCCAGGCCTCGTACCTGTTGTTGTATTTTTTTTAAATCGGCCCTGTTGGTTCAACTGTCCCACTGCTGGGTGCGGGCCATCTTCTCATTGTGAGAAGGGTAAGGCCATAGTAGACCACGCTGGCCAAGTGCGAGTTGGCAGATTTCACACATCTTCAAGATCATTGAGAACTCTCAGACATGTAGGTTTCCTCACGATGTTTTCCTTCACCGTTTGAAGTTGGCCACAATTAACAATACGCACATAACTTCGAAAAGACAGAGGTGCGTGCCGCGGGACTGTCCGACTTACGATCCGCAGGTCCTGGGTTCCAACCTGCGGATCGTAAGTCGGACGGCTCCCGACTAGGCTGTCGGAAACTTAAACGAAACGTTGTTGTATTGTTTATATCATACTAGTTGTGTCTCACGGTGTCAGCCGCGTAGTGATAAAAAACGGTGATGATGAAGATAAAATATAGTCTATGTCCTCCTCTATGTCCTAAAGAACCTCTGTGCAAAATTTCAGTGTGTGTCTGTCTCTGTGTCCTGCCATTTAGCCGTGAAAAGGTAACAAACAGACAGAGAGACAAACAGACAGAAAGACAGAAAGATAGAGTTACTTTCACTTTTATAATATTAGTGAGGATTAGTACTTACCCAATATACTTACCCAAGCCACCACAACAACAACATTTACTGCCATCGCCTCGATATGTGAGCGATCCCGCCTCTAAGCTTAGGTACCTATTAAGTATTTCACACAGCGCCCGAGCACTTAACTGCACTTAAATTACGTACTTTAAACTTTATTTTCGTGATGTATTATGAAAGATTGATCAGGTTGTGTAAAAATACATTTTAAAATTGAGTTGATTTTCGTACATTAGTACATATTATTTGATTGAAAGCGCGCGACGCGTCGCTAAATGTGTCGCCCGTTGAACGATATCTCTTTCTGAATTGTTTATAATGCAATATAGTCTAATAAAAATAAGATTTGTGACAACATAAAATACAACTAATTATATTGTTATTTAAATTAATGTACTGGTGTTTTGAAATACATTTCACACAATTTCATAATGATATTATAAAAGCTAATTTTGTTAACTTTACACGCTCAAACGGCTGAACCGATCGTTATGAAAATTAGTATAGAGATAGTTTTGTACCTGAAGATAGACATAAGCTACTTATTATCATCATAATCATCAGCGTCTTTCATAATATTCACTACGCGAGTGAAACCGCGGAACGCAGCTAGTCTATAAATCGGAGATTATTGTTGATCTATGATTTTTAGTTATTTTCCTATCATAATTTCAAAGAATCCCCCCAGTTGCAACTACTGTGATCTGCTCCATAGAAACGGATTTATTTTTACTAGACTAATAGTTCTATCTGTTTCGCAGGCGAAGTGTCGATCGACTTCAGGGTGGACCGCGACACGTTGTTCGTCGTTCTGAACGTCCGAGACATGAACGTTACCGAGCGTGCCCTGTTCAAGTCCGGCGGCACGATCGGACCGAAGGTCGCCAAGGTGCTGGACTACCCGCAGGCTGACCAGACTTACATCGAGTTTAAGGTAGTTATAACGACTTTTCATTTCTCGTAGGTACTCGGAAAGTACGCTTGAAATTGGTTGTACACAAGGGTCGAAAATACTACTTTTCATGCCTAGGGAGAATCGTTTTTCAGTGCTGTTAAGTTATTAAATAATTATAGATAATAAAAAACGAAAAAACACTTCATAATAAGTAATTCGTTTACTTGGCATTTTTCATTTATTTTCTTATAAAAGCAAAGTAATAAACCGATTTTGATAAAATTTATATGGGACCACATCTGACCACAAAAACAATTTTTAATTATAGATATATATATTTAAAAATTGTTTTTTTTAATAGTCGTAATGTGTAGATAGTAATGTATAATTAATTTTTATGTTTTTTAAACTGTAATTATTGTTCCTATTATTATAAATAAAAAATATGTATATATAAAAAAAAAAGATTTATTTATTTATTTACTTTCCTTATATACGAAATGAAAAGCAGAGTGTTTATTACCTCAGATGAAAGACCTATTTGGGCACTCGAACTATTGGCGCGCTCTCTACACTGCACTCGTGCGCCAAACTATCTCGTGCCTAACTTACAACCCTTCTTATACAATACTATTTCAAGCAATGGTTCGTGTTCAGTTATTTTTAATGCAGTTTTATTATAATTGAAATTCCAATATATGTGTAAAAACGATGGAACTTACCTACGCAGCGTAAGTAAGTGATTCTCACTTAATATAATATCATCTAGGTGTCTTCAAATCGCGAGTGAATAGGTTTCCTCTAGGCAAGCGCGCTCCATCGTAGACCGTAACTGTCGCTTAACACCAGGCGATTTGACGGTCAAGCACAGGCCTGTTCTCGAATAAAAAAAAATGATTAGTGGCACTGATATATTTTCACTTTCTTATTACCGAAAACGCACGCGTTTTAAAAAATCCTACTGTAGAAAATATGTGAAGTTACAAATGTTCCTAGTTACAAAACACATTTTTGATGAGTCTTGGTGTCAGTGTTCATCTATTGTGTCATACATAGTACGGAAGCCTCGGTGTGCGAGTGAAACTCATACTTGTCCGGATTTATTTATGTTCTATTTTCCAGGAGAAACTCCGTCGCAAGTACAACTACACTCTGAGCCTGCGCTTCATCACGCGGCTGGAGAGGAACGACAAGCAGCGCGGCTTCTTCCTAACTGGCACACACAGGCAGTAAGTAACTAGATTAATAAATAAATAATTAAATTAATGAATGAAGGAAGTAATTAATAAACACAATTTATTTCGGGTTTAATTTTGACTCATAAACAATAAAATTATTGATATTACAAAGTTCTTCCAACCAAGGGCGTCGCCAAGGGGGGGCAAGGGGGGCAGCTGCGATTCAAAAAATGTAGCCAACTGCAAAGCAACCAAAGTTCTAAGGCCGTGCAATTGTACCTGTACCTACAATTCATATTTTTCTCATCCTCCATAATATTAACTTGCCCCGCCCCTGGGCTATGGGCTGGCGACGCCCTTGCTGCCAACAGATAAGTAAGATATCACACATGAGACACAATTTATGACATTAATACATATAATCAAGCGAAATCAAATTTGATAAATCATTCGAATTTGATTTATCTAATTTAAATTTAACATTAAATAAATCATATTATATTAAATATTTCGCGTTGAATTATATAAACAATAAAATTATATAATATTACATGAAATCACAATAAAGATAAATCAATTAAATTCAAACGACAAAATCATTTAATTTATTATAAAAAAAAAATATTACATCGTTATTATTATTTAGATAGTCTCTGGAGTCAAGCCCGGTCCTTTGGCAGGCTGCAATACAGCCGAGAACTTTTTTTTAATTAGATTAAAATCGGTCTATCCGTTTGAGAGCTACGATACCACAGATAGAACAAACTTATCTTGTTTTTGGGCCAGGGTTTTTGGAGCAGGGGTAAAAAAAAATGCACTGAAACTGTTTTTACATTATGTATAGAGTAAATAAACATTTTTACTAGCCATTATTTTGACTTACAAAACTAATACTAATATTTATTTATTTATAATAGAAAATGAGGGGCACGAATTCTGTGTATAATAGTAATTTTCAAATCAATAAGTAATTTTCCTCGGATATTTTTCACATTCGACGTTTTTCTTGTTAGTTGCCGTGAAATTTGTTGGATCAGCGGTAGTGGGGGTATTCTGTTTATCTTCTTTACTATCTATTCCCAGGCATAGTACACATGATAAAACAAGAATTATCATAGCCTGTGAACAAAAATGGAACTAGTTATTTCGTGTGAACAAATAAACATTTTTATATGTTCGATTCGAGGATCGATGATATTGAAAATATGTGTTGTCTTGTAGGATATTGTGATAAGATACGCATGCGGCGGGAAATTCAAATTTCAAACAATGTTTTTAGTCATTGTAGAAAAGTAAGGTATCTATAATAGTTGTTCATAGTGTTTGCGATAATCCATGTTTATTCTTCATATTATCAAGTCGTTTAGTTTACCTACAATATATCAAGCTACTTATATTAACCGAGAAATCTATTATTACTAATTCAAGCATTTCCCGGAAAATGTAAGCAATGAGGTGCATTATTTATAGTTATATAATAATGCACCTTATTGCCTTAAATTTTCCGAGAATTGAATATAACTATATTGACGTGATAATATAAAGAATAATCTAAGATTGTCGCAAAAATTGCATTAAGTAACTTACAATAATTACCAGAGCTACAAGGACTCGAAATACTCAGTACTCAAATTAGAATTTCCCACCGCATGTTGGCCGTTGGCCCTTAAACGGCATGATGCGAGTAGATTTTGATGTGCGAAGTATCATTAAAGTTGCTTTTGAGCCTGAATGTTGTAGGGGATATTTTAAGAAAATAATTATAATTATATCGCTTGGAAAAAAGAAAATTCCTACGTTGTTGTTCGAGCTCTTTCTTCTTCGAAGCCAAGAATATCAGCTGAGCACTAAAGCAGAAGAGTACCAGCTTGAAAACTTGGAAGTAGATAAGAGTTGAGCTTGAAGATCTCGAAGCGGAAACATACTAGATATATATATAAGTTAGATTTAAGTTTTTGAACAAAACAATATACAAACTCAACTAACTAAACATAAAAATAAAACTACTCTAAAAGACCGTTAGCAGGGGGAATTGTTCCCAGGATGCTGACCCTATTACCTCGTTGTATAGCGATACTTACTCTTTGAGCAAAGTAGAGGCCAGCATTCTGGTCACGTGTTGCGTCGATCAGACGAGACGAAAGCTCTCTATATATTTTTTTTGCTGCTGGTCCCCACGGTCCTAAAGTTTCAAGTTTTTGAACATGAATTTCCGCAAATTAACGCCTGATTCAATAAACTTTAGTAGTAGTATTACTAGAAACCTTAAAAAGTTGTCATATCCGTCTGTCAGTGTGTATGTTACACTAGTACTAATATTATCTAAACAAATGTACTTAGATAATATTAACATCACATAAACGAACTAAGTGTTCCGTCAGCCGCTACAAAATGTTGTGTACAATTCAAATATACATACATACACCCGAAAAACATAAAAAAAACTCCTCCTTACGCAGTCGGGTATAAATAACACATTGTGTGTACCTGGAATATAGTTAAACAAACTCCTTGAACCAAAAGAGATTCCATTTGAGAGCTAACGAAGTCCCTGAACAGATGACCACATCCAGTGGTGTGAGCGTTGTACACGGTGCAGTTGAAGTTCTGGTGGCAGCAGCTCAGCGGGACATGCAGCGTCTCCACCGTATTGGGAGGTATCATCAGCCAATCGGTAACGTTCGTGACGCCACAGCATTCAAACTGATTCAAAAATAAAATAAAAACAACGGGTTGCACTCCGGGAGTGCCGGCAGAAGTGAAAACTAAATAATAAAATAGCAAAAAGACTGACTCGTGAAGGATTTGAACCTCCGCCCTCCGATTGACAAATCGTAATTTATACCGGTGCTCTAACCTATTGAGCTAACGAGTCTTACGTGCATGTGTCGAAAATAAGCATTCAGCGCAACGAAATGACGTCATGCTAGAAGGACAAACTTGTACATACAATAACGAACTTTAAATGCAGAACGTTAGAATAGGTTTCTGACTGTCCGTGTTACGATCTGATGATCTGACGCAAGTTTAACATTTTTTACCTATCCCAAAAATGCACAACGCCGGTAAAGAAGTTTTCACTTCAATAATACCTACTTAATTAATTCCGAAAACTCTAGATAAGGGTGGCGGGAATTTAATTAGCAGCCATGCTATCTTATCTGATACAGTTTTAGATGAAGACGAGTTACGCCCTAACATTTGCCTAGAAACTATTAGGGCTTGACAATTATTTTTTTCCGGAAACCTAGGCGTATATACATAGCATTATCGAAAACAAATTAAATTGAAAAAAAAATGTGAGTGCGTAACACCACACGATAGAAGTGAAAAGTTGACTATATCATCTCTCTCGCTCCCTACGGAGCGACAACGTCGCATTTACGTAGTGAGCAATAATTCCTAGTAATACCTTAATGTTCTATGTTCCTAGTTGATCTGATGTAAGAGCTTTAAAATGCAAGCAAACGTACAACAAATAAAATTAAAATGTGCGTATGAAGTGACGTCATGTAGACTGTCAGTTATAAAGGCAGTCTAAATAACTCTTATATTGTGATTTTATTTATTTATTTATATCATGCACTTCCATATAGGTATCCTATTGCGATAGTGCTAATCTGGTCTACCATATTACCTTGATTACTAATTACAAGAGATAGGGCTTACCTCTCGCTGAGTCCTATCCCACTGCATAGAAGCCTGATGCAGGTTGTAATACATGTCCATAGTCCGCTTCATCTGGTCGTGCAAGTTCGAGAGCACATTGTTTTTATTAACGACACCATCGATCCATATAACTGACAGGAATATTAGCATCAGGACCATGCCCACTGTGTACTAAAATAAAATCATCTTTACTACCCCTAAATAATCTTTACTTTTCTTCTAACAAGCTAGCTATAAATTGACACACAACTAAAACCAGACTTTATATTGAATTTTAGCTACGATTAAATTTTTCGCGAAAATTGTTTTAAATTTTGAGTACATTCCAATTATTACTTTTCTGTTTCCTGAGACCTACAATCTTGTAATTTTCAAGGCTAGAGTGAATAGATATCTTCTAGATAGATCGACGAGCTCCATCCTCGGCCACACCGTCGCTTAACATCAGGCGAGGGTGGTCAATCATAGATCTATATAATGTATAAAAAAAAAAAAGAAAAATATTATGTAGACTAAAGGGAAATAAAAAAGAATGTAAGTGTATAATTGACCGAGCGAGCGAAGCGTCTGCATCAACTGGCCTAATTTTCTTTCGTCTGTCAGTTTGTCTGTGATTTGTTTGTATGTTCGTACTCGCACAGGGCGTAATTTGGAACCAATTTGTATGAAACTTGGCGTATAGGTTCTACGAATTATTTAAAAAAAAAAAAGTCGTCGGCGACTTTTGATAGGAGGGTTGGTTCCCATAAAAAGGGGGAAGTTTATTGCGGCGCTAATTACCAACTGATTTTAATGATATTTGGTAGGTACGTAAAGTACACAATTATTACAACTTGTGTTAAAATAAATAGAATTGTATAAGTGGTTGTCGAGATATGACAACCTACTTGAGATTGCGTGTAACAGTGAGGGCGCGTCAATGTGCTTGATGCATTTTAGTGCTGAATAATTTACTTGATTTTTCTTTTTCTCCATTTATAAAATTATTATTTGATGTTCGAGCGGGCAAAGAAAAAAAATTCTTTCCTTTTTATAAACGGCTTCCTAAACCAACTTTATGATACTATGTACAGATGACCCAAGGTGAGCCGCAAATAAGCTCTCTCGCGAGATTTACTGTTCGTAGAACTACTAATATTATTAAGCAATTAAAATGAATTTGTAAATTATAAGGCAGCTGCGTAGCTGACGTGGTTTGTCAGCTGCGTAGCTAACGAGTGCAGTTAGTTGCGTAGCTAACGTGTGCAGTTAGTTGCGTAGCTAACGTGTGCAGTTAGTTGCGTAGCTAACGTGTGCAGTTAGGTGCATGGGTTTAGTTCTGCTGCGTGGTAAATTCTATGTAGGTAGCAATTATTTATTTATTTTAATTTATTAGCATTCCACAAGTTTCAATTAAACCTTAGCTTAATAAATATAAGTGAATTTTGCGAGTTGGTAACAGTAGGTACTCGATTTACAAAACTGTCCTTGCGTCATCTATGCAGCAAAACCCTGTTTTAAGACCTTTAGACTTATTTTTAATGTTTCCGTAAAACAAACTCATACGACGTGACTTTTGTACGTCTACGGATTTCTTGATATAAGTGAACATTTAAAAAACTATAAAAACCATCAAAATGCGCAATTACTTGGATGACATATTTTTTCAGTTATTTTGTTATAAAAACCAAAATACTGAACCAATTTTGATAAAGTTTTTATGGGACCATCTGGGAAGTATACCTTTTCAAACTATTTTTTTCAATTCGGTCCAGGTGTCTTTGATTAATCGGGGAACATACATAAAAATATTCCGACGAAATTCCTCTTTTTTGGAAATCGGTTAAAAATATTAATTAGAAAGAAAAGGCTTACATGCTATTCTACATGCTATTCAAACAACAGGTAGCCTTATCGCTGAAAATAATCTCTACTAAATACTCATCTATGGCCGCGAATTCCACAACCACATGCATGCTCCTCGTCAGCGAGGTATTAATAATGCAACAATCCATACATATTCATCAGATTTTTGGCCTTGTGGCTCAGTTGGTAGTATGTCTGCCTGCAGTGCCGTAGGTCGTGGGTTCGATCCCCACCCAGGGCAAACATTTGTGTGATGAGCATGGATGTTTGTTCTGTGTCTGGTTGTTTCTAAGTATCATACCTATGTATATAATATATATTTACAAAAAAAAAAGTATATATGTATTCTATCAGCCATCTAGTTCCATAGTACAAGCTTTGCTTAGTTTGGGCTAGATGGTGTTGTGTGAAATGTCCACAAATATTTATTATTATTATTTATTTAAACTTATTTACATTTTACTAAATGGAATATACTCACCGCTATGTACAAGAAATGACTTTTTGTAGCCGCAACAATGAATCCAAGCACAGCGACCAATAATACAAACGCCCCGACGAAAATAGCATACGTAGCGATATAATAATCCCACCATAGCCTGTACGTCTGTACAACCGACTGCATGGATATTGCTGAGTACAACAGGTTACCACCGATAAACTGAAACAGACAGATTCAAGCAACAAGTACAATTTTATTAATTTTAAATTCAAAACCGAACGTTTAACTGTCTTCAAAATAAACCAAATAAATTGAACTATTTGCCAAATAATATATTTAAAATTTAAACTTGTTTTTTAACATACAATTCCTGTCCTTGCATGGTTGCCTGGAAAAGATCGCTCTAAGCGATAAGGCCGCCAATTAAAAACCTAGCCCTAAGTACTTAATGTTATCTTTGTTATTTTATCTATCTATATTTAAAAAAAACTTGTTAAAGTTTTCTTGTATTGTAAGTATTGGCCTGTAAACATAAGTGGCAAACTATACAGCGCATTCCTCCAACAATAAATACAAGTTCAGAAAACTTAAAAACCCCCGACAATAAGATAGGATAGGATAGGGACACTCGCGATGAAATCTTTCAAACAAAAAAAACTAGATCATAATCAATCCATCCATTTGAGAGCTAGGATGCTACAGACAGATACACATACATGTCAAACTAGATCATAATCAATCCATCCATTTGAGAGCTAGGATGCTACAGACAGATACACATGTCAAACTAGATCATAATCAATCCATCCATTTGAGAGCTAGGATGCTACAGACAGATACACATGTCAAACTAGATCATAATCAATCCATCCATTTGAGAGCTAGGATGCTACAGACAGATACACATGTCAAACTAGATCATAATCAATCCATCCATTTGAGAGCTAGGATGCTACAGACAGATACACATACATGTCAAACTAGATCATAATCAATCCATCCATTTGAGAGCTAGGATGCTACAGACAGATACACATGTCAAACTAGATCATAATCAATCCATCCATTTGAGAGCTAGGATGCTACAGACAGATACACATACATGTCAAACTAGATCATAATCAATCCATCCATTTGAGAGCTAGGATGCTACAGACAGATACACATACATGTCAAACTAGATCATAATCAATCCATCCATTTGAGAGCTAGGATGCTACAGACAGATACACATGTCAAACTAGATCATAATCAATCCATCCATTTGAGAGCTAGGATGCTACAGACAGATACACATACATGTCAAACTAGATCAAAATCAATCCATCCATTTGAGAGCTAGGATGCTACAGACAGATACACATGTCAAACTAGATCATAATCAATCCATCCATTTGAGAGCTAGGATGCTACAGACAGATACACATACATGTCAAACTAGATCATAATCAATCCATCCATTTGAGAGCTAGGATGCTACAGACAGATACACATACATGTCAAACTAGATCATAATCAATCCATCCATTTGAGAGCTAGGATGCTACAGACAGATACACATACATGTCAAACTAGATCATAATCAATCCATCCATTTGAGAGCTAGGATGCTACAGACAGATACACATACATGTCAAACTAGATCATAATCAATCCATCCAGACAGATACACATGTCAAACTAGATCATAATCAATCCATCCATTTGAGAGCTAGGATGCTACAGACAGATACACATACATGTCAAACTAGATCATAATCAATCCATCCATTTGAGAGCTAGGATGCTACAGACAGATACACATGTCAAACTAGATCATAATCAATCCATCCATTTGAGAGCTAGGATGCTACAGACAGATACACATACATGTCAAACTAGATCAAAATCAATCCATCCATTTGAGAGCTAGGATGCTACAGACAGATACACATGTCAAACTAGATCATAATCAATCCATCCATTTGAGAGCTAGGATGCTACAGACAGATACACATACATGTCAAACTAGATCATAATCAATCCATCCATTTGAGAGCTAGGATGCTACAGACAGATACACATACATGTCAAACTAGATCATAATCAATCCATCCATTTGAGAGCTAGGATGCTACAGACAGATACACATGTCAAACTAGATCATAATCAATCCATCCATTTGAGAGCTAGGATGCTACAGACAGATACACATACATGTCAAACTAGATCATAATCAATCCATCCATTTCAGAGCTAGGATGCTACAGACAGATACACATGTCAAACTAGATCATAATCAATCCATCCATTTGAGAGCTAGGATGCTACAGACAGATACACATGTCAAACTAGATCATAATCAATCCATCCATTTGAGAGCTAGGATGCTACAGACAGATACACATGTCAAACTAGATCATAATCAATCCATCCATTTGAGAGCTAGGATGCTACAGACAGATACACATACATGTCAAACTAGATCAAAATCAATCCATCCATTTGAGAGCTAGGATGCTACAGACAGATACACATGTCAAACTAGATCATAATCAATCCATCCATTTGAGAGCTAGGATGCTACAGACAGATACACATACATGTCAAACTAGATCATAATCAATCCATCCATTTCAGAGCTAGGATGCTACAGACAGATACACATGTCAAACTAGATCATAATCAATCCATCCATTTGAGAGCTAGGATGCTACAGACAGATACACATGTCAAACTAGATCATAATCAATCCATCCATTTGAGAGCTAGGATGCTACAGACAGATACACATGTCAAACTAGATCATAATCAATCCATCCATTTGAGAGCTAGGATGCTACAGACAGATACACATGTCAAACATAATATATCACCCTTTTTTTTAATCGGGCTCTCCCTCTAACCTAACAAACTTATAATAAAATGCACTTCCTATCAATTTTCACTTCAAATCAAATACTAGAATTCTACGTCTTATATTTTTTTCCAGTTTTACTCACCCCATATATACAGCTGCTTATTATAATCATTAATGTAGGTTTTATTAACCCTTTTCTCATCATGTTATATTTTAATTTTATTTTTCTTTGTACTTTGGAAAAAAGAGCGTGCGCGCGCAACTCTTGCTTTTAAAGTTTCATCGAAAACAGATACCGATAGATACGAGGATATGAGCCAAATAACACAATCTGATTACGATTAGGGCAGTAGGTATGCTTAATTTAAAAATAAATTGCAGAATGGTGTGTCAAACAATATTTATTTAAAGGCGACGCTCGTCGAAGCCTTGGAATAAATGACCAAGCGTGCGAAGCGGGATTAAATGTTAGCGCCAACTGTCAAAATTTGGTCAAAACTAGTAACCAAATAAGTACGAGTAAGTTTTTGTTGTACTAGTTGTAACCAAATTTTGACAGTTGGCAAAATGTAAAATGAAACAATTTTTTACGGATTTATCATTAAAAATTACGCACGTAACTTGTTTGAATGTAACGTTTGAATTTAAACAGCGTCTGTGGTCACACTTGTGACCACACGCTGAACAAAAACACAGGAATTAGTTGTATGACCTACATACAAAATATACATAGTCGAAAATACAATCTCAATTAATAATCTTTCCGTAACGATAAGTATATAAGTATAGTATGTAATTATGGCAAAGGTCATGGACCCTGGTGACTGTGGAGCCAAAAATTAAATAATAAAAACTACAATCTCCTCCTTTTGGAAGTTGGTTAAAAACTAAAAAACAGACTTCAAAATACGGAATTTCTTATACTTAGATAACATTTTGTCCAGTCATTTTGTTTTAAAACCACTGAAAACGTTCTTTTATTCTTTATATCAGTTCTTTGAATTTTTGTTCAATAGGTACTAACATATACAATAATTCAAATACATGTTGGATCCACAGCAATATTTATTTAGGCATAATAACCAACAAAATCACTAAAACATAGAGTTGTGTGCTTAACTGAATTTTGAGATAATCTACCTATTATTTGGCATGAAAAGCCATGACGTGTGGATAGACGGGTGCACAGAGAACAACTATAGGGTCCATTATACCCGTTGGTCACGGAACTCTAAAGACGTTGAAACGGAGGGTCCGCTTCCCTTGCAACTTTCACCATCCATAGTGAGCTGACCACGCTGACTACTATTAAACCCTGAAAAGAAAATTAATTGTATGTTATGTTTACCCGACTACGGCGAAGCAAAAGGGAGGGTTATGTTTTAAGTGATTTTTATACACGGTTCGCCTCGTTCACTCGTGTACGTGATTGAATCAATCCTATCTAATATTATACAAGTATACGTTTAGAAAACTAAAAATCCCCAACAAAAATGGCTGAACCGGTTTTGATGAAACATAGCTAAGAACACTCTCGACGAAATCCTATTTCAAACAAAAAAAAACCGGACAAGTGCGAGTCAGACTCGCCCACCGAGGGTTCCGTACAAACTAAATAAAAAGGGGAAATCATTTTTTTTTTTTTTTCCTTCATAAACCGAAAAATATACACCGTAAAAATATTTAACACATTCCTTGCTTACCACTCGGATCCGAGTGGGGGGGCTATAGTAGCGGCGCCTCCCACTCGGATCCGAGCGAGCGTCCCGTACATTTTGTAGTAGTCGGTAAACCGCCGGCGTTTGAGGCAGTCAACGTTGCTTTGCGCGGCCACTCTGTACGTAATCAAAATTCGCCTAAAAAGTTTTGGTTCCCAACTGAAGTGAAGGGTCTGCAGGGGGCGAAGAATGTGTTAAAAACCTGTTTTAGCTTATGCTAATGAGGCTCTTTCATATGATACCCCACATGATACGGTTAATTGACTTTAAAATTTGGGCCCTCATTCCTTGCATAGAGACACTATTTTTTTGTGATTAAATTAAAAATTACCGTTTTCGGATTTTTTCCTATATGTGTACTCTAACACAATGCTTCGTGCCAAATTTCAGAGTTCTAGGTGAACGGGAAGTACCCCATAGGTTTTGATTCCACTGTGAGTGTCGAAATGTGCGTTTTTTACGACATATTCGGCTGTAACTTTTTCTTACGAAAACTGAGAAATTTTATTTTTCTTTCAGCAGCAAGATACTATGGATCTGCGTATATGGTTTTAATTTTAACTCGATACCTTCATGCGTTCCCGAGATAAAGGTCTTGACACCCGGACGGACGGACAGACGGACAGACGGACAACAAAGTGATCCTATAAGGGTTCCGTTTTTCCTATTGAGGTACGGAACCCTAAAAATACTAAATAAAAAACCAGTCTATCCGTTTGAGAGCAACGATGCCACAGATAGACACATAGATACACAGATACACACGTCAAACTTATAACATCCCTCTTTTTGGGTCGGGGATTAAAAAGGGGAAGTAACTCTGTTTGTCGTCTGTCTCTCTCTTTCTCTTTATTACCTCTTACTTCACGGTTAAACGGCTGAACCAATAGTTATGTTTGGCACAATCATTCCTTAGGACCTGGAGAAGGACATAGCCTATATTTTATCATCATCATCATCACCTCACCGTTTCTCATAACTACGCGGGTGACACCGCGGGGCGTAGCTAAAAATAAGTGATCAAGACCGTGTCGACCGTGTTTATGTAGGACTGATAGTCTCCGAGTAAAATGGCTGTATTATACGAACAGACAGACGGACAAATATGGCGAATTTATAAGGGTCCTTCATAGTTACAACGGCACCCTAAAACATTATAGACATAGACAGATTTTTTTTGTGACAAAAAACATACAACACAGTATAAAAATCATACACAATATATATTAAATGTTTTTGTCACAATCCGGCCCCAGCTCAGTGCAATGCTAGTTGTAAACAATCAGCGCTGGTCTTCCGCTGGTACCGGTAAGTGACGTCACGCACGCATTATGAACAAACCTGCATCAAGCTCAGAAACGCTCCCGCAGTCCAAAGGGAGTCCATATTGTTGGTGACGAAGTTAATGAAGAGATCCCCGCATCCCCTGGTGTAGGCGTCGGGTACGGTGCAGTTAGCGATGCCGGCCAGGTAGCTGTAGCTGCTGCTGCAGCAGCTCGACGGGACCTGGAGGCTCTCCTGCGTGTTCAGGGGCACCAGCCAGTCGGTGGCGTTCGTGACACCGCAGCACTCGAACTGATGAATTAATATGAGAAAAAATCGATGATTTTTTTATCTGACTAAAATCTTAACACTGATGGCTGATGGGGCCGAAAAGTTTTGGAGACCACGCACAGGCAAGCGGAGCCAGCCAGGAAGACCATCCACGAGATGGACAGACCTCATACAAGTGGCAGGAAGACGCTGGATACAGGCCGCTTCTAAGTTCGTTTAGCTGAGCTGAGATGATATTAATGAAAATCATACATATCTATGGATCTACGGTTTGATTTTTCTAAATCTCGTTATAGTTAAAAAAAACAAGCAGAAGAGCCTTAGCCAATGATTCCTACCATATAATTTTTTTTATCGAAATGGGATAATATTTAGGGGTAGAAAACAGTTTTCTCAAGTTGTATGGAAAACGCGTAATTTGCTGGCACAAGATCGCGCGACAACAATTCTCTTAAGAGACTCACTCGCTGCTGCAGAATGTTCCACTGCTCCACAGTCTCAGTGCTGATGCCGTGTTGGTCCAGGGTCCACGGGAGCTGTGCTTGCAGGTCATCCAGAGCATAGCCTCGGTCTACGTAGCCGCCTATACCCACTACCAGCTGTAGTACCAGCGTGAGAAACATTGCCACTGCGAACTGAAAAAAGAAAATAACTGATATACATGATGTACACTTATGCCATAATTTTAAATAGAACTTTAAATGAAAAATAAAAAATGTTTCATTATTACATTTTCTTCTCAGATGTGACGTGTGCGAGATATAGCACGCCAAGGGTGAAATAAGTTTCACTACCTATGCATGAATTTCCCTAAAATGCATGATAGATTGTATCAAGAAATATTACAAGTAATCCACATAAATACACAACAATGTTGTTCAATTTGTTGTTTTTGTCTTCCTTTAAATAAAGTTCATAATCTTTGTTATCCATATAGTACATATGCTTTGTTATTATTATCTTTTACTGATAAGTAGTATCAGCACAAACTTACTTTTTTTTTTAAATTACTCTGTCATTGTTTAAAGGAATTATCGTAATCCTAACCCTAACTATTATAAAATCGAAACTAACTCTGTCTGTCGGATAGTCTGTCTGTCTGTATGTTACCTCTTCACGGCTGAATTGATCGTTATGAAATTTAGCACAGAGATACTCCAGGACCTGGAGAAATACACAGGTTATATTTTATCATCATCATCATCATCACCGTTTTCGCTGCACCCGCATAGTGTCATCACTTGACACCGCGGGGCGCAACTAGTATGTTATTATATACCTACCCATTTTTTTATTTCAAAGTATTTATTTTTATAATAACTCCCACCCAGTCTTAGTCATTTAGCCACAGTCAAATTTAGTTAAAATAAGTCACAGTCAATGGTCAATCAAAATCAACAAAAAAAATTATTTATATTCGGGTTATAAGCGATGTTTAAGTTAAGTGGTAACAAACAAACAATAAATACAGTCGAATTCTTAACCTCCTTTTTTGAAATCGTTAAAAATAGCGAATAGTGGCGACATGATTCTTCAATGTTTCCTTTTTTTTCTTCTTATTTAATTTTTATCTCCACAGACACCAGGGTCCGTGACCTTAAACTATAGTTTACAGTAGAGTAACCGTATTTCCGTAACGATATACCTATCGTAATAGTTATTTATTGTACTAGGCTGGAAAGTTCTATTTTACCGTCGAGTGTCTGACAGTTGAATCCATAACAAGCAAAGGATTCTAGGTTTGAATGGTTTTAGTGTAGAATCCTGAGCGTAGCGATGGATTCAAGAAGACACGAGATAAAATAACTTTACAGCCGAGTGCAATAGAAAAAATTTCATCTTAACGTAGCGAGGAATTTTTTTAGTGCACCTATTTTCTCGAGTAGAAAAATCTGCTTGGCATTTATGCAACTTTACTGGTCCTAAAGTTACATTATAATCACGTGAGTTCACTTACATTTAATTAATTTTGAACATTTTTTTTTTTTTTTTTTTTTCTTTGGCTTTTCGCACATCTTGTGCATTTGCCATAATCAAGTTAATGTTTGACTTCGTTAATCAATTCTTCCAGGTACTTCTAGGTTTCCAGGTACTATATGATTCTTCATTTCAATATTTTGGGACTGGTGTTTTTTCTTTCTTCTTGGATAATGATAAGACAGATAGGAAGCATCGTTTTGTGGAGTAGTTTTTTTATTTTTTTTTATCGGGGAAACGTATAAGGAAAAAGGATTTACGGAATTCGCGGAAACGGTCAGAGGAGAAGGATAAAGATGTAGAAATACATGAAAATCAAAAATAACTAAATTAACAAAATATTTACAATTAAACAATTATTACAATAAAACATTTATTATTTACATATATTTTTACAATTTTATGTCATTAGCTTCAATAAATGAAGCTAGGGCTTTATAAACAGGTATGAAATTATAATATAACAAACAAGTAATATTAGTGGGAAGAGGAACTTTTAAAATCAATAATCTGGTATACAAAGGGTTATGGTCATACAAAGGACAATTGAAAAAAATATGGTTTGTGTCTCCAACATCTTCCCCGCACTCACAAATATCACTGTCAACAATGCGAAAACGAGCAAGATGAGCAGGACTGCACGTATGACCCAAACGCATCCGTATCAACACCGACGTGGCTCGTTTACTAAGTCTTGATTTGGAAAACCACGATTTCACAGGGATTTTGGGTTGAATAATGGAGTAATATTTGCCTTTTACTTGGCTACTCTTCTCCCAAGCTTCTCCCCAAGATTCCTTGAGGATTACCCTAGGAAGGGAAGCCAAGTCTTGAGGGTAATTTTTGTAATAAAACATATCACCGCACATTAACGCCTCATTCGCTAATTGGTCAGCTTTTTCATTGCCAGTTATACCGCTATGGCTGGGAATCCAAGCGAAAGAAACCGAATATCCCTTACTTTCACAGTCGAACAGTAATTTTCTAGTCATAATAGTCACAGGAGATAAAGTATTATTTTTAAAAGGAAACTTGGCTAGAGCCTGTAATGCGCTCATAGAGTCTGAGAATATAACAGCTTTGGAGAGTTTTAATAATAAAACGTATTCCAGGGCTTTGTATATACCGAAACACTCAGCAGTAAATACAGAGGTTTCAGGAGGAAATTTAATCTTTTGAACAATGTTGTATTGAATGTGGTAGATTCCTACACCTACATTATGTTTTGATGAACATTATTTACAACAAAATTACGTAGTACAAAGTGTTTTTTTACTCTATTTTTTTTTTCTTCTATTAGACTTGACACAACTCGCATAGGTAATATTCTTCTTTACTCATCCAAACCTTTTTCGTGTAAATGGTTCTAAAAATTCAAGACACTGCTAAGAGAAAGTAAATTGTACATTTTTATTTACATTTTACGTAAATATACAAAAGTCTAAGTTATTTTAATATAATATTTAGTGCTTCTTTAAGCTAAGATAGCAACCTCCTTGAATCGAACTATTTTTCTTCATTTTGTGAAGGTATTATACAAAGAGGTTGGAAATATTTTGTATTGAAAATGTAGAGCTCCGTCGTGTTCGAATTTTGAAATTATTTTCCACCCTAGGGAGCAAAATGAACCTTTCCACGCCAGTATTAGCCTTGGAAACCTAACTTTACGAGCTAGTAAGAAGAAAAATTATTTTGTTTAACAACTTTACCTTTAAAACTATTCAGTTCTAAGCTTCTGTAGTAACTACTAGGAAGCCTTATAAATTAGCCATATATATTGTCGATAGACAGACTGATAAGTTTGTCTATCTGTCTATCCGTCTGTCTGTCTGTCTGTCTATCCGTCTGTTTGTCTGTCTATCTGTCTGTCTGTCTGTCTATCTGCCTGTCTGTCTGTATGTCAGTAGTTAGTGTTGTTACTTACCGCTATATTTATGAGAGGTATCTCCTTAATGGCGCCGACGAATCCAAAGACCGCCACTAACAGTATGACCGCGCCCACCCCTACAGAATACGCGGCAGTGTAGTACTCCGCCCATAGTATGTTGAACGTCTTCTGCTCCAACTGAGTCGATATACCCAGGTATAACAGAATTACACCCGTTATCTGAAATACAATAAACGATTACGCGTTTTATTAACCCTTGACCCAAAAAGAGGTGTGTTATGAGTTTGACGTGTGTATTTGTGTGTCTGTCTGTGGCGTTGTAGCTCTCAAATGGATTTGATCTAGTCTTCTTTTTTCTTTGAAGATTTGATCGAGTGTTCTTAGCTATGTTTGAACAAAATCGGTGCAACCGTTTGCTTATGTAAGGGCTTATTTTTTTTTTAATGTTACTTGTTTCTGAACTCAAACACCAGCACCGGCTTTGCCCCGGTTTTTGAACGGTGCGAGATATAGAATAGACTCCATCCTACTGGGTGCGTGACTTCACTGTTGCCACTTTTACACATTTTTAAGCTACATCTATCAACTTTTGGCCACTTTTTTCTTATTGCAAAGTTCTGCAAAAAAATATGTGCATATATTCAATATTTTGTCAAATCCAAACCTATCCGCTTCATTCCGACTTTCCGGTCATACTCGTACATTGCAACAAGTTTGCGTCACGTGAAAATAAATCAATTGCTAAAATACATGACAATATAATTCATTGTTTTACGCCATCTAATTAGGGATATGCTAAAACGCACGTACAAAATAGAAATATCTATATTTCCATATATTTTTGGCAATCGGTTGCACCCATAGAAAATTTCACAAAAAGCATAACAAAATCATACAATAAATCATAATTAGATAATTAAAATATAAAATTGAGCTATTGAGCGTAGCGATTTTTTTTAAATCTATGTCCTAATCATTTCAATGTCCATTGCTTGTAAGTACATAATTATGATAGCTTAAATCAATATTATTACAAGCAATGGTTAGTAACAGGGTAGGGGCAAATTAGATGTATCTGTATCCATGAGAAGCCACATAAAGTTTGACTTGTACTCACCGCATAAAAGCAGTTGATCGTCACTAAAACACTTTTCAATGCAGATAATAATTTATCTGTCATTTTAATTCACTTCACTGTTAATATGGATAAACACGTTGTTCTCGCGGCGGAATTTAATAACGAATATCCTATAGATAAGGTATCACGATCTAATCGTAGATAGGAGTCGTTCTGTCTCGCTCGCCAATGACATATTTGAAGATATCAATATCACGATACTAGCTGTAGCCCGCGACTTCGAGCGTGTAAGCAAGCAGTTCTCGTCACGCTCCCATGCCGCATTCATCTCGCTCTCGCCTCACTCCCGTTTCGATCCCACTCCATACCGTGGTGCAGGTGCGCACTCCGCTCCTGAATCGTCTCACTTCCGTTAATCTCCTGTTTTTACCCGACTGATCAAGAAGGAGGCTTACGTTTTTCGAGTGTATGTATTTATTTTCATTCAACTGTTTACTGAGCTTACAGCAGAACCAAAGACATAGACATAGACATAATTTTATTGTAACAAAAACACACAGAAAATAAAAATCATACACACAAAATAGGTCACAAAATTATGTTTTTGTCACAATCCGGCCCCAGCTCAGCATAATGCTAGTTGTAAACAACCAGCGCTGGTCTTCCGCTGGAACCGGTAGGCGACGCCACACACGAGAAAACACTTAAAAATAACACATAATACGTATTCGACATATAAATAGATAGGCTTAATAAACATACATATACAATTAAACACAAAAGTATTTGTTCAACAATATCTTTAAATATTTAAAACCAAAAATGTAAACGCATAGTAGTCAATAATTATAATACAAAATTACAATAATAAGCACTTAAAAATAGTAGAGAAAAAAATCAAATGAATAAAATAATAATATAATATGACTCATTGAAATTAAACAAATTTTTTAAAATGTTGTGCATTTATCATTAAATATCATATTTAAAATATGTGAAGTAACAAATATTCTAGATACAAAGCAGATTTTATTGAGTTATTATCTCTGGAGTTAATATTCATGTTCATGTACTATGTCATGCATAGGAGTAGGTACGGAAGCCTCGGTGTGTGAGTGAATCCCGTGCTTAGGCGGATTTATATTTTTGTTTGAAAGGTTGTACGTATTTTTAGATTATGCGTGTCTCGACACTTGGCCACTCATTATGTGCTGTTTTTTTCAGACGGTGTGCGATATCTCGGTTCTGGCTGACGCATGCGCGGTCTACCTTCCCCTGTCTCGACGAGCCGCACTTCAGGGCCACCTTCAAACTCACCATAGTGAGAGACAGGTGAGGGAACTCTGCGTTTTAACACAAATTCACCATCGTGCGGGACAGGTGAAGGAACTCCGCGGTTTAACACAAACTCACCATCGTGCGGGACAGGTGAAGGAACTCCGCGGTTTAACACAAACTCACCATCGTGCGGGACAGGTGAAGGAACTCCGCGGTTTAACACAAACTCGCCTGCTTTGAAGCGGTGATGTAGCCTACATGTACACTTAGAAGAAACGCTTTGTGCTTCGAAAGCCTTTTTAATCGACTTTAAAAAGAAGGTGACGGTTGTTTATAATAATTATTATTATCACTTTATTTATTTTATTTCTAAATAAAATGATATAATCGATTAAATTTTTTTATTTCTTAATTTTTATTTTTTTTACAATAAATATATAAAACACAAATAGCATAAAAAAACTTAAAATCTAGGGTGCCGCCCGCAGCGGGGCAGGGCTCAAGCTGTCGATGGTAAGGGCTACAAACTGAGGAATCACTTGACAATGCGCGCCGTGGCTAGGATGACTGCCTTTTGTATTCAACCATTGATCCAACTAACTAGCGAGAGCTTCTTGAGGTGTAATAATAAAAATAATTATTATTTATGTACTTACGTTTTCTATAGTTTTCTAAATGATAATGAATTCCAGGTTCCACGTGTCCCTGACCAACATGCCGATCGTGGCTACTGAAGAGGCTGGCTTCTATTTAGGACACAGACTGGTAAGCTGGAGGGAAGGAGGGCATCGTGCGCGAGAACCCTTAGTCTCCTGACTATGAAAGGCTACATTTTAATAATAATAATTCTTATACATTGCTCGTAAATAATAAAAATCTATTTTTTAACCGATTTCCAAAAGGAAGGAGGTTCTCAATTCGAGTGTATGTTTTTTTGTATGCTTGTTCACCGATTGCTCCGCGAATTGTGCATTGATTTTAGTGATTCTTATTCGTTTGGTAGGTCATACTTCAGAGGTAGTCCCATATAAATTTTATCAAAATCAGCTTAATACTTTGGCTTTTGACAAAATAACTGGAAAAATGTCATCCAAGTAAACGAATTGCGTATTTTCAGTTTTTTTAAACTATAATTACATTAACCCTAACGACTTTACCGAAAATCGTAACTTTGATCAACGTCTCAATATCTCTGTCTTCTTTCCGCAAGTATCTATTACGTGTCAGCGAAAAGTTAACAAAATATGTTGAGCATTGCACAATTTTGAGTAAGGTTTTTCGGTATGACCCTAAAAAGTTTGAGTACTAATCATGATGAAGCTCAACACATTTTGGTTGTAAATTTTTGAATGCCACCAGCTCCAAGACGAGTTCGCCGTCTCCCCCCCAATGCCGCCCTACATGACGTCGGTGACGGTGTGCCGGCTGCAGCGCCGCGCCGCCCCCACCCCTCCCACTGACACTAACTTCACCGAACTCACCACGAACTCACCCGAGGAAGACGAGGAGAACTTACCCCCGCCGGAAGTCAGCATGTATAGCGACCGACAAGCCATCTTGGATGAGTCTGGGTGAGTGGGCAGCTAAAAGCAGAGCCCCGAGCGACAGAGACCCGACTACGTCCTTATGGACGTAATCGGACTTTTACCCGACTGCGCAAGAAGGAGGGTTATGTTTTTCGAGTGTTTCTATGTATGTATGTATGTTTGCGGGTATATTATATATTACCTCTTACAGCTTAAACGGCTTGACCGATTTTGATGTGCGAGCTTTCATTAGATTCGTGTTTACTTACTAAGTTTCATAGCCTACTTTTCATTGGAATAATAATAATAAAACTAGAAAAAAAATTACTCTCAAGTGAACTTTTTCATAATAAATAAGTGATTTTACTAGAATTATTCTAAATAATGCGCATTTATTACTTTTTACGATGAGTTTGCACATACTTTCTTACAAAAAACGTATACTCAACAGCGTATCATGCTTAACTAAATCGTAAGTTAGACTGCAAAAATCGTTCTTTTTAGTCGGGTATTTGATTTTTAGGGTTCCGTAGTACTACGTGGAACGCTTATAATTTCACCATGTTCGTCTGTTTGTCTGTCTCTCTGCCAGTCTGTCCGTATGCCACAATCATTTTACTCACATACCTTAAGAGCCCTATCAAAAATCGCCGACGCCTAAAAACATTAAATAAAACGATTGAACCTATACGCCATGTTTCATCAAAATTACGCCCTGGACGCGAGTAAGAACATACAAACAAACTGACAGACGAAAGAAAATTTGGTCATTTGATGCAGAGACGCTACGCTCGCTTCGCTCTCTCGGTCAATAAAACACGTACTGAGGTCATTGTAATTTTTTCAAAGAAGTCTAAACAAAAAAAAACGCCAAGTAGTTTTCTTTTAAATTACAGCATTAGCTACGGAACCCTACCCTATATGCGTGTTTCGACACGTTCTTCGCCTCATATTATTTTAATATAGACTGGTAGTGTTTCAACCTATATGTTGTTATAACGGGTGAATTGTTTCAGCCCGCTGTTGGAATGGGTGCAGAAAACGATACAGATGTTCGCCTTTGAACTAAACACGTCTTACCCGTTACCGAAGTTCGGTGAGTATTACCCGACTGCGCAAGGAGGAGGGCTATGTTTTTCATGTGTATGTATGTATGTTTCTATATTACCTCCTAGTCCTCCTACAGCCTAAACGGCCTGGCCGATTCTGTTGTTAGATTCGTCTTGACTTTCCAAGTGTCATAGGTTACATTGTTTGCAATAATAATAATGTGAATCATCCAAAAAATAAAAATTTCTTTTTTACGTAATGTCCGACATGATCATCATCATCATCATGATGATAATCATGAGATAATCATCATCATGATGATGATGATCATGAGACAATCAGAGCCCGTTAGAACAAAACTGATGTTATCTAAAAATACGGTAACCAAATTGTTAAGTGCTAAGTATCATGATGAATGATGATGATGATGACAATCATGATGATAAGATTATCAGGGCTCATTAGAGCGAAACTGATGACCTTTGTTTGATCAACAGACGGCACGTAAATTGTGAAGTGCTAGATATCATCATGATCATGATCATCATTCAATCATCAGTGCTCATTAGAGCGAAACTGATTACCCTTATCTGACCAACGGGCGGTATGTAAATTGTGAAATGCGACGTATAAATGAAGAAATTAAGTGTATTATTGTTGTTTTCTTTTCATAGATATAGTGGTGGTGGAGGGGTCGAACCCGTACTGCGAGGGGTGGGGGCTGATTACCCTCTCGGCCGCGACGCTTGCCGACACGCAGACCATCGCGCGCTTGTTGGCGCAGCAGGTCAGTCGACATAAAGAGGAATTAGGGAAAATCGCAGAAAATACAACGCAACTTTTCCGTGGGGAATGTGCATAATTTTTTTATTTGGTCATAAATTTCATACATAATTACATAAATTACATACTACATACAGATCCATTCCCCAGAAGCAAAACTAAATATCTACAAATTTATAGACAGTTCAAAATATACACACAACCGACGGGGCTTCGATCCGCCTATTCCGATCTGTACTTAGGAGTCTTTACCATTTTGGCCACGGAGATGTCCCGTTGAAACTTTTGAACAGTCTTTTTTGCTTAATCCAATCAAGCGTTGGTGGCGCCACCCGAAAAAATTTCGAATATATAAACCATTTTCATCCTCCCACGTTGTTATGTCATTGTCAATGTCAGTAGGTAGTTTTTTTTTTCTCTGGAAGGTGGATAAAATTGTGGGAATAGTATTTGTGTACGTTCCATGACTAACCGTGCTGTATTTACGATGGACAGTGGTTCGGTGGGCTGGTGTCCCCGCGCTGGTGGTCTTCGCAGTGGCTGATGGGCGCTCTCACCTCGGTGCTGGCGGAGCGCGCGCCGCCTTACGGAGAGCAGCCGCCGGACCGTCACCAGGACTCGCTGCTCTTCGACCACATACTGCCGGCGCTCAGGTGACCACCAGTCCCTACCGAATTGTGAAATACGAACACCATTTTCCCGAAGACGATTTTTTTTTTCAAAACCCGAGCCCAAAAGCTCATTTGAAACTCGTCTGATAACTGAATCTTTGGGATAAGAAAGTTTTTGTATACATAATATAATAAAAATAAACCTAACGAACCTTTGTCAAAAAGGTTTTTGGATATAGTATAAGTAATCGTTTATAAAACTAAAAAAAACGCAATTTATTTTACTTAGATGACATATTTGTCCAGTTATTTTGTTATAAAAACCAAAATAAAAGTAATGAATGTATATATTTCGTCATGACATTCTTTTTAGGGTTCCGTACCCAAAGGGTAAAACTGGATTACTATTACTAAGACTCCGCTGTCTGTCTGTCTGTCTGTCCGTCTGTCCGTCCGTCCGTCCGTCCGTCTGTCACCAGGCTATATATCATGCACTGTGATACTTATACAGTTGAAATTTTTCACAGATGATGTATTTCTGTTGCCGCTATAACAACAAATACAAAAAAAAAATATAACAAAATAAATATTTAAGGGGGCTCCCATACAACAAACGTGATTTTTTGCTCGATATTGAAAACGGCAACAGGTAGGCGCTAGAAATATTTACACAATATTGAGTTATATTATTCACTTTAAAAATAAATAATTAATTAAAATAAAATTAATGTTTAAGGGGGGGTTACAACAGACATGTTTTTTTTCCGTTTTTATAGATAACGAAACCCTTCATACGCGAGTCCGACTCGCACTTGTCCGGTTTTTTAATAGACATAACATTTTATTGTGATTTCCAGATTGGATTCAAGTAACTCAGTGCGCGCGGTTGCCTCCCCGCGGCTCGAGAGAGCCGACATCGAGTCCGCTACTGACGAGTTGTCTCTACACAAGGTTAGTATACCAAGTTGCCATATAAACTGAGATATCACTTACGATTAGAACATGCGATTTCTAAATCGAGAAGCAGCGCGTGACGTCACTTCGCCCTTTTACCTTACCTCAGCAATTTCCCAGACCACTACCACAAATACACTTAATCTTGGGTTGACACTTGACTTGGGTGGAAGAAATAGAACTTTCTTTCTTGATCCGACTTAAAAAGTTGCTAAATACATCACGTGATTAATGGACGACCCCTAAGGGCTCGTTCAGGGATACGTGTGGCGTCGATTGCCGCACATGAAGTACGGTGAACGATTGCAGCGGACCTCGCGGTTAACACTGCGATTCTGTAAATTCCACAACGCCACCTATCGTGAAAAAATGCAGTGAACTTTCAATATACGATGCAAATTGCGCAATACAACTGCCATAATGTGTACACGCAACGTGCCTCCGACGGGAATTGAACCCGCATAACTCTATCTGTACCTGGGAGCCTTAACGTGTGTTACGTGTGGCGCCACCACTGTTTGATTGGTTTAAGCAAAAAACACTGTTTGAAAGTTTCAACCATCCCACGTGACATCTCCGTGGCCAAAATGGTAGAGGCAACCAAGTTACAGATCGGATATGCGAGTTCAAGTAAAACTGTCCGATGTGTGTTTATTTTGAACTTTCTATACATTTTTTAAAATAAAAACTACGAGTCACTTACGTCTGTTTTGAGTCGAAAAATCCGACTATAGTTTCAACCGCATTCTGCGGTTATTTTCAAACGAGCAGCGCAAAAGTCACTCTCGATCGGTGACGCACCTCGCACTGTGTGTCTATACATTTGTAGAAAGTCTCCTAGTATAGAATATATGTTGACGTAGCGTTCCGTCGCAGGGTGCAGCCATAGTGAGCATGGCTATAGAGGCGGCGGGCGAGGCGGCGGGCCGAGCTGCGCTCGCGCGGCTGCTGCGCGACCACCGCGCCGCCAGCGCTGACGCCAGGTATGCACACTTTGAACGAGATCATGTTTTCTAAGATTTTAGAGTTTGTTGCTAATTAAGATTAAACAATTTTAACGTATTTATAGGGATCTATGGCGTGCGTTGGAGCGTGATGGAAACGAGGACGTGGCTCACGCCCAGGCGTGGGACGGGTGGTGCGAGCGTCCCGGACACCCGCTCCTCTACGCCACCGTCGTCCGGAATGATGTCATATTGAAACAAGAACGGTGAGCAAATACCACTTTCAACAAATCTGCTGAAACCAAAATAATTCCATATAACAGGGTAAACCTATGTTTACCCTGGACATTACGAAGAGCATGAGACACATTGTGGTTTTCTACGGCGCCGTTTTGGTACGGTAACGGTGAATTTGCCGCGTTAGTGACGACGTATTCCGTTATCGGTGTTGTCGTCGTATTTTAAAGCGTTTTTACAGTGGCATTCTCCGTTTTCATTAGCTTCATTTGTAACTAATCATGGCCATGAGGACTGTTGTCTGCCTTTTGAGCTGTAGGTCGTGGATTCAATCCGCACCCAGGACATATATATTTCAGCTGAGCATGGATGTTTGTTCTGAATCTGTGTGTGTTTATATGTATCATATTATGTACGTATTTACAAAAAAAAGTTATTGTATTCTATCAACAATCTTTTTCCCATAGTACAAACTTTGCTTAGTTTGGGGCTAGATGGTGTTGTGTGAAAATGTCATACAATATTCATTTATTTAAATCTTGGAAGTCAAATCGATTTGAAACTGAAAATTAATGTATCACCAATACATTACAATACAATTACAATACAATACAATACAATAGTTGAGTTCCATTGTACTGGTGTCCAGATTCGTGATGAGCGCCGACCCCCCGGACCCGGAGCCGCCCGTCATAAACAACCTCCTCACGCTGGACCTGCGCGCGGACCTGGATGAACTCTTCTATGAACCAGGTATAGTCAGTTATTTTACTTCCGTGACGTCTAAGGGAATTGTGTTTAGTTAGACAGTTTATGGTCCCGTACCTCAAAGGAAAGAAAACAGAACCTACCCAAAATCAAGTGAATTTTATATGTTTTAAAAGAAAATTCTAAAGAAACTCAAAACCCCCCGAAAAAACTGCTGAACCAATTTTGATGAAACCTAGCTAAGAATAATCTCGACATAATCCTCTTTCAAAGAAGAAATCGGTCCATCCGTTTGAGAGCTACGATTCCAGACAGACACACAGATACACACGTCAAACTTATAATATTATTTCCGCCTTTTTTAACCTCCAACCCAAAAAGGGCTTTTTGGGTCGGAGGTTAAAAATGGCAGAAATTGTTAAGTGGCAACAGTGAGTCAAGGTCACGCGCCGTGACGCGCCGTCTTTCGGTATTTCTCACTACATGACCCCCCCCCCCCCCTTCTGATATTTCGCGATTTTCCCCGAATCCCCTCCTCCTTTCTAGCCTCATGTGATTAATGGACGATCCCCCATCTGTCTGTCTGTCTGTGTATTCATCTGTCTGTCAAGGAACTGTCCCTGAGGAACGCTCCACGCGTTGTTTGTAAATAATACTAAACTATCTACTCCCGCGGTTTTACCCGCTTAATGATAACGGTGATGATGATTGTCGGGGTGACTAAATTAGAAAAACCTTGTTCTTAAGAAAACACAGTAGTGTTGGGTAGGAATCTGATTTATTGATCAATACAAATTGTACACCTATTACACTGAACAAACTGATGTCGAGTTTCAGCGTTGTGCAACGCCATTTAATTGAGTTTGTTGACAAATATTTGTGAACTTCGACAATGATGATGAATAGTTATTTATTGTACTAGGCTGGAAAGTTGTATTTTACCGTCGAGTGTCTGACAGTTGAATCCAGAGCAAGCGAAGGATTCTAGGTTTGAACACAATTCTACACTAGAACCACTCGCTGCGCTCGTGGTTCTAGTGTAGAATCCTGAGCGTAGCGATGGATTCAAGAAGACACGAGATAAAATAACTTTACAGCCGAGTGCAATACAAAATTTTTCATGTAGCGAGAAAATATTTTAGTTCACCTATTTTCTCGAATAGAATAATCTAAATTTATGCAACTTTACTGGTCCTAAAGTTACATTATAATCACGTGAGTTCACTTACATGTACACATTTCATTAATTTTGAACATTATTTACAACAAAATTACGTAGTACGAATTTTTTTTTACTCTACTTTTTTTTCTTCTATTAGGCTTGACACAACTCGCATAGGTAATATTGTTCTTTACTCATCCAAACCTTTTTCGTGTAAATGGTTCTAAAAATTCAAAACACTGCTAAGAGAAAGTAAATTGTACATTTTTATTTACATTTTACGTAAATATACAAAATGTCTAAGTTATTTTAATATAATATTTAGTGTTTTTTAAGCTAAGATAGCAACCTCCTTGAATCGAACTATTTTTCTTCATTTTGTGAAGGTACTATACAAAGAGGCTGGAAATATTTTGCATTGAGAATGTAGAGTTCGCTCGTGTTCGAATTTTGAAATCATTTTCCACCCTAGGGAGCAAAATGAACTTTTCCACGCCAGTATTAGCCTAACTTGGAAACCTAACTTTAGGAGCTAGTAAGATGAAAAAGTAATTTCCAGGTGTCCATCCCCAGGTACAAACATTTCGTTTTTATGTCAGTAAGGATTCCAATGTACCCACAGAAAACTTTACCGAGATATCAGAAGAGGACTTCAACTCAACAAGCACGACCCCGGTGCCCACTACTACCCGACGTACTACTAGCAAGCCGAAGCAGCCGGTGCACAAGTGGGTGATACCCGTCACCTTCGTAGTGGGTCCGCTACAGGAGGAAGACGTCGAGAATGTCACTAAAGTGTGGAGAAACGCTACGGAAGGGGTCAATGGCACTTGGTAATATTACGTGTAATCTATCTTAGATACTCACATAATTATATTATTATAATAAAACTGTAACGGTACAGCTCAAAAGAAAAAAGTTTCCGGCAGCCTAGGAGACCGTCTGCGACTTGCGGTCTGCAGGTCCTGGGTTTGAATCCCGCGGTACGCACCTCTGTCTTTTCGAAGTTATGTGCGTATTGTTGGTTGCCGTCAACTTCAAACGGCCAAGGAAAACATCGCGAGGAAACATACATGTCTGAGAGTTCTCAATGTTCAAGAAGAAAAGTGAAGAAAAGTTCTCGAGTGGAGACCACGCACCGGCAACCGCAGCGTAGGTATACCAGCCATGAAGTGGACAGACTACCTCATACATGTGGCGGGAAGACGCTGGATGTAAGCAGTTTCCAACCGGTCTTATTGGAACTCCATTGTGGATACCTATGTCCAGCAGTGGACTTTTTGTGGCTGACATGATGATGAGATGTTAGCTCGTTCCGCTCGCTCGTTCAGTAAGAGAGTGCTGGTGGTTGCAGGTACGAGGTGGTGAACGAGACGAAGCCAGTGAAGTCGCGCTGGACGGAGAACGTGACGCATCTGATATGGATGAACGACACCGAGAGTGAGCACCAACACTTGCTTACTGTCTTTTATATAATTAATTATTTATTTATTTTACCCAACTGCGCGACAAAGGAAGGTAATGTGTTTATCAGCCTATGTATGTAAGTTTCTTGGTGGCGCTATAAAGACCAATGTGTGGCTCGATTTTGATGAATGATTCGTTCATTATTTAAGAGCATGGCTCTTGTTGATGGAGTAACTTCCATGGTTTCCATCTCCCTGTACGACTTGACATTGGCTTTCTCTTTTATTTGTCTTCCTCCTCCCCTTTTCACCTCAATCTTCCCCTCTTTGATGTTTTTCATGAATTGGTCAGATCGTAAAAGGTGGCCATGCATTCTAATACTTCGCTAATTTGCATATTACTGGTATGCAGTGACGATACCAGACTTGGGCAGACACAAGTGGGTGAGGTACAACGTGGGGGCCAGAGGTCTCTACAGGGTGGCGCCACAAGATCCTACTGATGGAGAGGTGAGCTCTTTACATTTAACTGATCTTGAACTCACTCCAGAGACTTTTTAATTACACTTACAGACAAGCGTTCCGCATGATGATAGGCAACTTTATAAGAAATTTAGTTTTGCCAAAGACTATTTTGACATGGGTTTATAAGTAAGACCATAGAGTGACTTAATTAAACGAGTAAGACTATTAATATTACTCGTATTTAAAATAGTACCTCTAATTATATTTTTTGAAGTTGACATATGAAGTCACCTTGACATTACAGTGCTGCCAGTTTAGTAAATTACTCATGGGTATGGGAAAACATTATTGTTTTGTGTGCGAAGATTAAAATGTATATGATGTGGCAGACAGCGGAGGGAGCGGCGTCGCGCGCGGCCGAGCTGTACGACAGCGGCGCGCCGGCAGAGCGCGCACTCATGTTGGATGACGCATTCGTACTGAGCCGAGCCGCGCGTCTGCCTGCCAGCCGCGCCATCGCAGCCGCCGGTCAGTGCTTTAACAACACCTACTGTTACATTACTGGGATCGGGATATAGAAATACTAGCTGCGCCCCGCAGATTCACCCGCGTACTGATGGAAAACGGTGATGATGACAATAAAATATAGCCTATGTCCTTCTCCACGTTCTAAAGAATCTCTGTGTCCAAATTTCACAATAATTAGTTCAGCCGTTTAACCGTTATAAGGTGTCAAACAGACAGAGAGACAGAAGACAGACAGAAAAAATAGCTTTTAAAATATTATTAGTTGTGCTGTCGTGTTCATGACATCACTAACCATAACCACAATGCGGGAGCGTTTTAAACGAGACAAAAAAAGTTCAATAACTCCGATTAAACTCATCCATATGATTAAAATTGTCTAAAAAATCTAGTGCACACGCCTACATACCCACTTAGATTGTTAGGGATCAATGTTGGGAAAAGTGTCGTGTGTCTTGCAGCCCGTCTCCGCGAGGAGTGGCACTGGGCTCCGTGGCGTGTGGTGCTGGCGCAGCTGTCCTGGTGGCGGCAGCTGCTAGCCACAGCCGCGTGCGGCCCGCGGTTCGTCGCACTCCTAGCAGCGCTGCACCGCCCCGCACCCGCGCCACCGCAACCTTCACAACACCACCTGTCAGTATACATTCTTTACGGCATTTTAAATTCAGCACCCCCGACCCAAAAAGAGGTGTGATATACATAAGTTTAAAGTGTGTATCTGTATATCTGTCTGTGGCATCGTAGCTCTCAAACAGATGGTAATTTTTTTTTATATATAAAAATAATAATAAATCATTTATTCCAGAAAGAGTACTTAATACATATTAAATTTTCTGCCAAATTATAAAATAGTTTAATTACGAGAAAGTTGTAATTAAGTATTTATATACCTATATATTTATTACGCCAACGAAACAGTACAATTAAATATTGTAATTTTTTTATTAGTATCATCTACCCCATCGTGTGGGGTATCGTTGGACAGGTAATCAAAAAACATTGAGGGTAGGTATGCGAAAATCATTTTTCTTTTTAGGGATTCGTTTGCGAAATTTTATGCTTTGAAGTGATAATTTTCTTATGGTCAGTTAATGATTTGCAACTACGGAACCCTACTTTGCGCGAGTCACGACACGCACTTAGCCGGTTATTAATTTTGCTTCCCACCCAAAAAAATAAGGATTACTTTCCAGTTGGCTGAGTGGCGCGCTGCTCACAGCAGGCGTGGAGTGGGGCAACAAGGAGGTGACGAAGCAAGCGCTCGACCTCTTCGACGCGTGGAGGGAGAGGAACGACACTATTCAGGAGATATATCAGGAAGTAAGGGATGCTTAATATTGCTTCTATCTATTGTAACATTCTCTATTTTTCTCCCATAAAGGAAAAAAAATCGTAGTAATTTTACTTTATAAATTCGTAATTTTTCGGGAAAGTACCACTAGTGCATACATTTATAAGTAAAATACTGTATCTTTTATGAACTTTTACACAATTTTGTGGTTTCTTACCGTGTTCAAGTTATGAAAAAAGTAAAAATTAGAGACAGTAAAACTTCCTTGTAAATATGTGACTTTAAATATTTTTTTAAAATTGGCTGATTTTCCAAATTTATATTCTGAAAGATAACTAATGTTGTAATGAGGGTTCTGCTGTTCTTATTTCATTAAATTGATCAACTAGCGATACGAGTCGTCAGTAGAGATTGGTTTCAACGATATGTCTCCTTCTTCCAGGCAGCGTTCACGGCGGGCGTACGGGCGCGCGGCTCGAGCGCATGGAGCGCGTGCTGGCGCGCACTCACCGCCTCGTACGGCGCCGTGCGCCCGCTCTACTCGCACCGCGCGCTGCTCGCGGCGCTCGCCTCGCCCACAGACGACTGGCTCTTCTACAAGTCAGTATACTATAGGGAATATGGATTATTAATTTTTATTTGGTCATAAAAAGCTAACCACAAATAGATTCATTCCACAAAAACAAAATAAAAATACTTTCAAAATAAGAAAGTTTTTTCAAACAATTTCACGATAGCGAATGACCATGACGTCAGTCATGGTTCATGTTCGTCGTACAAATTCAATACAAAATATTGTTTCGCGAAAGATAAATAGAGCATTCCTCCCCTAAAACTTTAACGGCCTTACCGAAAACGTTACTTAACTTTGAACAATGCTTAACATATTATGTCAACTTCTCGCTGACACGTAATGATACTTGCGGAAAGAAGACAGAGAATTTAACACGTTAGTTAAAGTTAAGTAACGTTTTTTGGTAAGCCCCTACCTTTACTGAAGCGTGACGAGGTCTTGGCCCTGTCTTCCTTTTCTTGACTTTGATTATAATTAGGACTCTAATTGTCGTTATATGAACAGAATGTAAAATAAATACGAAACAAGTATCTATGTTAAAAGAAAAACAAAATACCCGACTGCAGAAAGCAGTGTTTGTTGTCTATACGGTTTTGATACTTACTTTATTTTAATTACTATCAACGTGGGTAACTTTGACTCCTTGTCCAACATTGTACATACCTTTTTTTCGAAGTTTTTAATTTTTGCCTAAAGATTAGTAGTCATAATTAATACTAATTAATTAAGTAATTCAACTACTTTTTTACCAATGTTGGACACGGAGTCAAAGTTACCCACGGTGACTGTACGAATACATGTTTTTTTTTAATTGTTTCGTTACTTGTTAATTATCTCATTTAGATTATTATCATCTGTTTGATTTTCAGATTTGCCTTCACAACGTTATCAAGTGAATCGCAAAGAAATCGGGAATGGAAGCTGTGGGTCACGACACTATGCGCCAGCGCTTGCAAGTATGTTCCCTTTCTAATGTCTAATTATTCTAAATTTTGATAGGCATATTAATTACTTTCCTTTAAATTTATCTTTAAAAAATTAATTATAAATAAGGACGATCGCAAAAAGAATACATTTACATTTTTTTTTATTCGAAACCATTTTAGTTTCATGTTAGACAGAGGGTGCACTGTATAAAAACGACATTACTTCCACCAATCCTTCTTCTTCTATTGTCCACCATATTGATTTTAATAGAACAAGAACAAATTATTAGCTTTCTTTTCCAATAAAAAAATTATAATGATTTAAATAAGAAGCTAGTAGATTGGTTGATATAAATTATTTCTGCATCTTTTTTTTTTTTCTGTATATGATTAGGTTTTGAAGACTATTAATAGGTATGAATTGAAATAAAAAAAAGTAATAATGGATTTTATATTAATTAATTCGCGTATAAGTAGGTATATACATAATTAAAGTTCAAACATTTCAAACATTTTGAAGTGTTCGTGCGCAGCGTAATTGTTTTTATTATCATTAACTAAAAATGAATGATAAAATAAACTCGTCGTGTCAATTAGGACATACAGGACGATTTGTTATTGAGTACAGATGGCGCGGCGCAGCGGGCGTTTGGCGAATCCTGCGTCCGAAGCCAGCGCTGCCTCCTTCTGCGCTGCAAGCGGCTGCCAAGTGTCTGCACCAGCCGCAAGACTACTACACCGTGAGATAACTACTTCAATAAATAGATAATTATCTTGTAGAATCTAGATCGATGTGTACCAGCTGGCTACACTGTCGCTTACTCTCTGACGATCTTTTATATTTTATTTATTTCAGTATTTAGTGTATATATTTAGTAATTAGTGGTCAAACGGAAATCTATTTCGTTTAATAAAATAATATAGATAGTTCTGTGGTCTGCTGACGTGACTCAGTTCATATAAAATTAGGTTACAGGCTATGTAAGCGTCGTAATGAAACCATACCATGATGTAGGGTGGTCCAGTGCCATGATTACGTACAACATGTCGTAGCTGTTGGTTACCTGTGAATATTACTGTGTATACCAGTTTACTACATCCATTGAACCGGTTTTGATCAAATTTATATGGGACCACCTCTAAAGTATTAACTACCAAAGGAAAAACAATAACCAAAAACAAATCATAATTAGCGGAGTAAGCGCGTAGGTAATAAACATCCAAAAAAAACATACAGTCGAATTGAGAACCTCCATCTTTTTGGAAGTCGGCCACAATCACAGTGGCTAGTGGTTGGCCTATTAATTACTGTAAAATTACTTATAATTATCTTGTAAATAATTAACAAATACCTATGTTATATCATATTGCCATATAAGTGATCAATAGTAATATTGCAATATAATTTCAATTCAATTCTTAATTTGTCTGTATTACAATTGTTAGATATTATTTCGTTAATGCTAGTACAGACTGTGTATACTGAGACTGACGAACTAAGTATATATAATTTTAAGTATTAGGGCGAATTCTGTGATATAATTATTATATGAAAATTACCACCACATTAGATGTAGTGAAATTAGTTAACAAATTATCAATATAAATGTTTCTCTATTTATCTAAAATACGTATGAACGTTCAGTTTAAGGAACTGTTCGGAGAGACGCGCGGCGGCGCGGCGGCGCTCGACACGATCGCACTGAACGCGGCGTGGGTCACGCGTGCCGACGCGGACTTGCAGCGGTACTTCGCCGCGATCGACAAACACAACAACTAAAACAAATGTACAATGTTTTCTAAGGTATTCGCGGTTATTAGTCATCGAAATGAATCAATTTTTAACGGATTTATCGCGTATATTTTACATAATTTTATAAGCTGACGTTTCGAACACTGCAGCGTCTGTGATCAAGTGTTCCAAACGTCAGGTCATAAAATTATGTAAAATATATAAATACAGAATCCGTTAAAATTTAATTCATTTCAACAAATATACAATGCGACAACATTCGACTCATTCAATCTATACAACAACAAAAAACTCTCGTTGGATCAACAACGTACGTGCGGCGGGAAATTACAATTTCTAACTGATTTTTTTTTTTCGTTATTACCTAGCTCTAGGAAGCTGTTACATTGTGATCAATGTTTGCGACAATATAAGGATTATTCTTTGTATTTTCACGTCAATGGTTTTTACAGTAATGCATCTTATTACATTACTTATCTATAATATATAATAATTATATTATAGATAAGATATAATAATACTGTACTATAACATATAATAATACTGTATCGGATCAAAATCTGTACATTTAATAAAAAAAAATATGTTGATTGGAGGATGCTTTACTATCGATACAGAAGCCAAGACAGCAAATTTGAACATTTTTGTCTGTCTGTCTGTACGGTGTGTCCGATGGACGCCGAAACTACTGGATGGATATGAACGAAATTTGGCAGGATTACTACTTATACTATGTAGATGGATCTGGCATACTTTTTATTCCGAAAATTTTTGGTTCCTGTGGGATACACTGAACAATAACAACATAATAGATCACCACGCGGGTGAAACCATGAGCCGTAGCTAGTATAAAAATAATCTTATATTGTCGCATACATTGTGATCACGTACAAAACTGTTTGATATTTAAATTTCCCGCCGCACGTGTGTCGTATATTCATTATATATGTTAAAATCATGTGTGTATGTACATACAACACACACTGTATGAAAGACCTTAGTACTTATAATGAATTATGTATTAGTGTTAGTACTATAAAATGTGGTCTATGATAATTTTAGGTATACAACCAAAGCTAACGACTAATCACATTTAAAAATCTGTCGGGTCGTGTAGGCTACCGGTGATACCATAGAAACAAACACATACATATATCCGAATGTCCTATACGATTTAATTATAAGCAGTTTAACAAATAGCTATTGTTTTTAAAAAATACGACTGCCCCCATGTACTTATTTGATACTGTCAACGTGGGTAACTTTGACTCCGCGTCAAAAATTGACCGTGGCCAAATTGAAGAAGGTTCTCGATTATTTTTTCAATTAATCAAGTAATTTGACTACTAATCTGTTGGGAAAAAAATTGACAATCTTCTAAAAGTTAATGGTCATAATAAATGGTAATAAAAGGCTATGGTCAATGTTTGACGCAGAGTCAAAGTTACCCACGTAGATTGTACTACAATCATATTATGAAATGCGAATATGTATGTAAAATTTAAATCATTATTATAAAAAAAAAAAGCATTAAAGTAAACTAAATATTAATTTTGCCAATAAACTTTAGCTTACAGTATTATTTATAGATTATACGAGAAGAATATATTATAACACCGTTGATTTGCGCACAAATTATATAATTTATTTAGCTTAAGATATAGAAGAGTTCCATTTTATTTACAGGGTGTTTATTTTTTAACTACTATATCATCAATATTAAATTATTGACTCTCTGTTTTACTTAGAAATATATAACAAGCTTTAGTTTATAATAAAAAAGATCTCGTAGGAAATTCTAGTATATAAGTCATCCCGTCTTCTGTGCCTATCCATTTAATACCATTTATATAACTTTCTATTAAATGAAATTCGTACACCCTGTATAATATTACTATATAAGTATTGTAAATAAGGTGTGTAGATTAAATTTTATTTTTATCTATATTGTTTACAACTTACAATTTATTTATAACTTACAATTTATTTATTTATATTTACGTTTTATTCTCATTATATATTCATGAATCATAAACAATTTTAAAAATATTAGGTACAAAATATAGACTGTCTACATCTAGATTTGTTATAAAAATTATTGTAGCGTTATTAAAAATCATGTAGGCGCCTAATTTGTAGTAGGTATGTTAAATACATTGGTTAAATTTGATCCGTAAGTCCAACATATTTAATACCTAAACGACATTTAAAAAAAAACGAAAAATATTCATTTTTAATTACAGTATTAACTAATAAAAAATTAAATCTAGCAGTTTTCATGATATCATTGAAATATGCCGTCTCGATTTAGCTAGATTTTTGACCAAATTGTATAAAAATAACTTTTTGGTATATTTTTATAGGAATAAAAACTTTTTACAAAAATTTTCTAGTTTAGAAATTGAGAATTGTTCCGACCAGTAGTAAAATATCAAGATCGGTTGTGTGCGCTATAATGTCCAATGTTAACAGAAGAAATGAAATGAAATGAAATGAAATGAAATTTATTTATTTGCAAGAATGTAGGTAAATAAGGTCTAATTTGGTTATAATGTCCCATTACATTCGGTCATCTCTGACGTGCAAATATTTCAGACATTATTAATTATGGGCAAGCTGCCTTTAACTACAGCAAAACAATATACAGACTCAGCTAACTAAACTACTACACAAAAAGCATATCGATTACCCCAGACTGACCGATATTATTTAAATTATCACAATAGTTAATTTGCATTAAAAGAAAAGCTAAGATTGTAAATGTCTAGTATTTATGTCAATTTAATTTAAATAATATATGATAGTCAGGAGTGACTGTCAACAACCTAGCGCATTAAATATATTATATAACAATTAACCAATACGTCAAGAGAAAAGAAAATACAATAATATTTAGAATGTCAGATATTATGTCAATTTCATAATGTCAATATCAGGGGAGTACACAGTAGTTGTCAATATTAAGATATTGGGAAAGTTGTCAATATTCGTGCAACGTAACTTTAATTTAATCTCAAATAGATTTAGGACAACTTTAGTGTACCTAGTTACCTACTCAATAATTACACAAAAATTTATAATAAGATTTATTGTGAATTTAAACTATGTATCTTAAAATATTTTCATTTTCAGTTAGAAGTTATTTATGTATATTTGTACACAGAAATAAGTATTGTAATTATTTTTAGGATAAATATACTCTATTTTCCACTTGCCAACTCTAATACGTTTTTAGTAATATCAAAGGAAGCCATAAATTGACACTGAACATGAAATGTTATATGTTATAATTATGTTTTTACTTTTTGATCTGTAATAATGTTGCAATGTGTAGATATTATGTCGCAATAAATTCTAAGAATACGCTGTATTGTAATAATACTATAGTAAGGCGGATAACAACCCCTCAAATCAAATATTATAATTTTGTTTTACATTCACGTGTTTTTATTGCGCCGTTTTGTAAAATGGCTTTGTTTTGTAATACAGTTTTCGTGTTCAAATAGATTGTAGTTGTGATACGTTCTTTGAAGGCCAACGTTTAGCTGTATTGTTAACAGGCTAAAATGTAGAGTGATTACGAAGTATAAACAATACAAAAAGTAATTTTTAATATGCCTGATTTCAATGATTTCACGCGCGAAACTAATATTATATTGCCCTTTGTTAGGACGTAGTAGCTATTTGCATTGTCACATTTATTTGCAGTCATATTGCAGTGCTTCCGCAGTGGCGATATTTCAAACTAATAATCCCAATGTGGCGTATCTATGACACGCCTATACAATAATGTATTCCGATGGTACGTTGTTTAGCCACTTTAAGAAGCTCGACGTGCTCAAACAATGTGGCATTATTTTATTCCGGCGAACTGCAATCCGTCTGAACATGAGATAGCCGTACTAGAAAATAACGCTGTATTGCAATTCGCCTTGCATAATGTATTATAGTGCATTCTATAAATTGACTGCGGCATATTTATGTCTCACAGAATCAATAAAAGATTTTAAACGTTTTGGAATTATCATACATTTTCTGTACCTCTTATCATGAAAATTTATTAAAAGAGAAATATAAACATTGATTCTACCTGGTCTATATTGTAGCTTACACTATGGAAATTAAGATTCCTAACAACCTCTTGTATTCTAAAATCTATCAAAAGCTCGGGCTCCAGGAGAGGAATATAGAGAGACGAAGACATTCGTCCGTAAATACACTTGAAAAATATTACAATCTCTCTGACGGTTAGGTCAAAATAATGACTAATTGTGTAGAACATTCTATTGTGGCGCTCTCTGTACTGACAGTAAGTAGATTGTACTTTTGCTAGGTTCACTTAGAGCATATAGAGCTGGAGACGCAACGGCGAGATGTATTCTTACAAGATGTGTCTATTAATCTACGTACCTAAGTGTAATACTTATGCGCTAACCTGCATATGATTTTATTTTTCATATGTACGTGTTCATATGTATTTTTCATATGTATTATGTATTATTAACGACAAGGATTTCGCGTCAGCGCTCAAAAACGTCCGAACTCAAAGAGGTCTAAGTGATTCAAATAATTTCGATATTAATAGAAATTCGAAGCGGTAAAATATGATGGTCGCTTCTCAATCTAAATTAGGATTTAGCGCGGTGAATACCGGTTTGACGTTTCCAGTCATTCTTCTTCTTTTTTGTATTGGACCCGCATTAAAGCATTTGCCAGTGTCAAGTATTAGGATTTTTTCAAGTTTCTCGAATAAAACAAGTTGTAAATGTTCTAGTCACAATCTAAGTCACGTATACAGTCAATTTATAAGTCGAGTCCTGCTTCAGTAAAGTGGTGGCGACTTTACTAGAAGCTTCTATGGAGTTTTGCCGACAACGTAAAATTACACGTTTTACTGCTTTATTTCACTTGCCCACACTCACGCACTTTATCGAACAGTTAATGAATAAAACACCACCATTTTTATAGCATTAATGTTCAAAATAACACAAGTTTAAGAAAATAAAACAAAGCAACAACACGTTACTAAGACGTTCCCGCCAAAACTCCGTTTCCAGTCATTATATGCTCAAAGATGTACCTACGTGCATGGCAGAAACAATAGGTATGATAATCCTGAGAATACAGCACCATAACGTGTCAAGTTGCTACTTTTGAGGCGGCACGCAGGCAATGTAAAATAGGTAAATATATATTTTGTAAAACAAGTTATAAATACGTACATATTTATTTAATGTATAAAATAATTTATAATTTAAAAAGCAGTTAATTGATCTATCTTTCAAGCCCATCTTAAATTCTTGTTCTCTTTCCATGATTGTCATTTTGTGTCAGCGAGAAGTTGACATAATAATATTTTGAGCATTGATTAAATTAAAGTAACGTTTTTCGGCAAGTAAAACTTTTAACTGAAGATACTTATCAGAAATTATCTGTCAGAGTGACACATGAGATAAAACACACACACAACACTTATCAGTAATTATGTACCAAAGTGATACATGAGATCATAAATCTTGAATCGATTTCTTCTAGATAAACGCCCTCCATTGTGGACCGTAAGATCACTTAACAGGTTAGCAGGTGATATGGCGGTCACGCGTAAGCCTATTACTAAATTTTAAACAAGTATCTATGTTAAAAGAAAAACAAAATACCCGACTGTAGAAAAGCAGTTTTTGTAGTCTAACGATTTCGTTACGCTTGATATGCTGTCGAGTGAATGTTTTTTGTGAGAAAGTAATGTGTAAAATCACTGTAAAAGATTATAAATTCGCTTATTTAGAATAATTCTAGTAAAACTACTTGTTTATTACGAAAAAGTTTAGTTAGAGAGTACGAAAAAAAGGCATCTTTTTATTTTTGCGAAAAAAATATTATTATTATTACAAATAAATATAGCCTATGATACTCTGGAAGTAAAGACGAATCTAACGACAGCTCGCACATCAAAATCGGTCAAGCTGTTTAGGCTGTAAGCGATCATATAGACATATACATACATACATACCCACATGCAAACATACACTCGAAAAACATAATCCTCCTTACGCAGTCGGGTAAAAAAGTTAAGTAAGTTAATCCTTTATTTCAACAAGTGTCTCGATTTAAAATTTCATATTTTTTTTATCTAACTGGTGATAGTGTCACAATTGTATCTCGGAGTATCATACCTATATTCATATACGTATATACCTTGTTACTGTAACATTTTATATCAGCTTTTGTAATAAACTTTCCGAATATAAATATGTGTATATTTTTTGACTTTTTAATGAAACAACCCACTCCATTTGTATAGATTTTTGGTCGAATTGAAAAAAGGCTAGCAGAAAACTAAGGATCCTATAGTTCACACTTGCAGTGACATAGATATAGACATAAAATAAAAACATTCAATAAATAAACCTAACAAAGTTAGAGTTTCACTCACACACTACTAGTGTGTGCCTAGTGTGACACTAGGCTTCCGTACTCTTATGTCACATGTTCGCATGTCACAATACGTGAACATGAACACTGACACCAGGGCTAGTTACTCGACGTAATATGCTTTATATCTATTGAGCTGTATGTACTTACGTACGAGAGCAGACACCATAGACAATAGATATCATTATCATTGCTAAGCATGAATTTTCTATTTGTCATTGATACAAATACCTGAATCTTTTGGCATTATATTAAAATCAAATAATTGTTTTTATTACGCCCGATTAATAATGATACCTTTTCGAAATCAGACAGATAAAACTATAATACCATTTTAGCAACATATAGGTAGGAATAATAAATGTATACCTTAGCTTGGAATCTAGAAATATATAAAATACCAGCATGATAAATTTAGTTCTCAAATGTTTATTACACGTGAATTTACAAAAACGTATATATTAAGGAGCCCTCCACCTCTGATATTTTCCTTTAGGTCCGTTAAAGAAATAATAACCCAGGTTTTGATATTCGTGTTCGTCCCAATACACTCTTTTCGGCAGGAAATGTGCCATCCGCATCCCCCTACGAAGTATAGACAAAATATTATTATTATTGGTATGTCCATTATAATTCCCATGTGTCCTTAAACGTTCCATCACATTTCTTCTAAAATCATCTTGATCGTATAAATTATTTCCTTGTAGATATAAATATCCGTCCGTGGATCCTGTTTTCCCCTTTTTACTTTTCTTCTTAGGTTTCTTTGTTGTACTTTCAATACTGGACTCTAATAACTGTATAGACGCATTGGATTCTACGAGACCAGAATTTTCTTCGGAATTATCTATTTTCTCTTCACTCGATTCACTAACGCTTTTATCGTTCTCGTTTGATACTACTTTGTATCTTTTATTCTTTTTTTTCTTTCTCAATATTTCGCGTTCTAGCTTACTCTCAGATTCGTCCGAACTGGACAGGACCCTGAACTTTCCATCCCCAAAGTCTTCGATGTCTAACTTTTTCCTTGAAACCGGTGTGCATTTAGTTTTGGTTATTTCTCCGAATTCATTTACTTCATACTTGCATCCTGGTACAATATTAAGGGTGCTTCTAAGATTACCGACATTGACATCGTCTCCAGCAAAATCTGACCTTAAGTCGTTGACATCTAAATAGTCTTTAGAAAATGGAGTTGAATCAGTAAAAGTTTTCTGTCTGCCTACTTGGTCGGAAGGGCTCGGTTGAGATTTGTATGCTGAATCAGACTCGAGGACGTGGTGTTCGTCTCGTCTATCTTTCACTGCTTTTAAGCATCGGAAGTAGCCATCGTTGTCATACTTGCCGAACAGTCTCTTGCACAAAGCAACGCTGGTTTTGTAGTTGGCTTCGGTTTTTTTGTCGTGAAGTTTTAATATTTGCTTTCCATTGTCGCTAATTTCGAAGTTTCGGAGATCTTGATTTCGGTTTGTGTCTTCAGTGAGCGGAACTTCGACTAAGTACAGTTTTGCTGGTTGTAAACCTTTAACTGCAATTAAAAATAACTAACAATAATAATTCACCCCGAATTGATACCATGCGAAATTTAATTTTTACATTTTAACAACACAATTTTATTTTACATTTAGGTAAGTAATTCTTTTATAGTACCTTTAGAACTGAGTAGGTAACAATACGAGCAAGACGCTCGTATGTTAATCTTACTATCGCCTAATGTTAAGCGTACTTACTAAACTTCTTAATTCAAAACCGTATGTGGTAATGTATTGCACTCGTCACTCTGAGATACCCGATGTTAAGTTTCACCGTAGGTAGAAATTTGCAATGGAAAAATTGCCCTTTAATCCGGAACACAGTAACTCTTGCACACTACTACTTGGCGGTTGAATAATGTGGTCCAAGCAGACCCTTCGAAAGAGTGCAAAAACTAGTTTATCATCATCACATTTATCACCATGATCACCACCACAATATCAATCATCACCACTATCATCGTCGTCTTGAGCATTATCACCACCATCATCGCCGTCATCACTATCATCAGCCCTTACCATTATCTATCACATCTATCACTTATAAAATACAATTTTCACAAGATTTTGTTTATATCTATAAAGGTGGATTATTTATCTGAAAATAACATTTTGCTTACTTGATACAAGACACAAGAACACTCGTAATACAACTCCACTGTAACGCGCCATTTTATCCTGTTTCTACATTAGCCGCATATCTGTGTTGGAAAAGTTAAAAAATGAGAGACCAGACATGAGAGCGCAAGCGCTACGGCATATTCTGATTTGATAACGCATATACAAAATGTTAGCAATGTCTGACTGTCTATACAAATTTCCCTTAGGTATGTATATCTGAACAACGTTCAAATACAAATACGTAAGTATATTTTAACGGAGTAGACCCATGCAGGTAGAGCATCCCGCAAGCTTTGAAGTTCGTACAATAAAAGTGGCAAGAAAGCGCTTCGTTTGGATACAACAAATGTGGATTTTAAACATATACAACAATAATATAATATCTTTCTATTATCTCGCAGTAGGTGCGAAAGTAGAGTATGTGCCTCAGAGGCAAAGAGGTTTTTGCCGTGGGTGAACTTCGTGGTTTATAAAAACTAAATTTTGCTATAAGTGTATTCTTCAAACAAAAAAACAACAAAAACAAACAAACGGTGTACAAATGACGAAGTTTTGCAGCAATAAACATAAAAAAAAAAACGACTGAATTGAGAACCTCGTTTTCGAAGTTAAAAAATACCAGACAAGTGAAGTCGTATAAACTACTCACGCGCACAATACTTTTTTAATTGCAATTGTAAGAAACACTGCAGCCACCGCCTGTAATTGGTTGTAAGAACATAAACGCAAATTAATTCTATATCGTTACCTACTGACCATATCAAATGTTGTTAAGTCATAAGCGTTAAATTGGATATGAAGGTCCTTTGAATTATTCTTCTGTAAGTACATAAATTTATACACGTGTCTCATTTATATTTGGGAAGTAAGAGTTTGTTTCTTTTTTACTTTATTAATTACAACAAAACAATATGCAAACTCTTAACAACTAAACTTTTACACACAAAGTGCTACTATACAAAAAGCAAATAGATTAGACCAAACCGATACACGGCTCAACTCTAATAGCGATGCAGTTTGCTCGCGCTCGTTTTTATCTGTCTGTGGCATCCTTGCTCTCAAACGGATGGACCGATTTTAATCGTGTTTTAATATTTGTTTGAAAGAAGATTTCATTGAGTGTTCTTAGATTTCATCAAAATCGGTTCAGCTGTTTTTTTTTGCCAGGGATTTTTGAGTTTTCTAAACTGTTTCCTTATTCAAATTCAAATAGTTTATTATTCAGACAGTATAAGTCCCTGTTGTTAGTAGAACATAAATCTTAAATAAAGTACATTAAAATATATAAGCACGCATTATAGTAAAAAGGTATCTAACAAATAGAAGCAATGGTCAAACAGGATATAGGTATGTACACCTATTTGACCATTGTCTTCACAAAATGTCTCAGCCACGGCGCATGAGGATCCTCTGCTACGGTTTCAGGATGCTGTTGTGACTTCCCCGGACCCTGCTCACAGTCAACAGCCGCTTATTAACAGTCTCTCCAACTTTTGTGTCACTATCTTAATTGTGGGAAAGGTAAGATAAAAACGGGCGCGAGCTAACTTTGCATCGCTATACGAGTTGAGCGTAGCCCGCCAGCTCTAAAGATAATCTAAAGTTTGTTGTTTTGTTTTTGTTAAGAGGAACGTTTACTGCGCAATTGTTCATTCAGTGGGAGAAAACCCCTACCCTTAAGCATTATCCGAATTCGAAAATCATAAATAGCTATGTATAATGACTATAGAGCAAACCATTCAAGGTTTGCTCTTTTCAAAGTTGTTCGTAAATTTAACCGCCAGTATCGTATAATTCCGACAAAAGTGTTCCGGGCCGATTCCGTCTACATCGGGTTTATACCACAATATATCTTGGTCGGGTTCGAAAAACTTTTATCGGACTTATCCGACAATGGCGGTTAAAGAGTTAAAAAATGTATTTAGAAAAGTTAAAAAGGAATATTTCATTTAAACATATGTAAGTTAACTCGTACGTTCATAGTAATAAATAAGAGACCCTGTTCTAAGTTCACATAAAATATATTATGTTACTACGGAACCCTAAGTTGCGCGTGGCATGACACGTACTTGGCCATGTATTTTAAGTAGGCAGGTACCGTTAAATTCGTCCTTATTTTAGAGCTATTACTGCCTACTACATTTTACATATTTTTGGATTTTCTTCTATAAATCGTAAAATATTCATTATGTCAGTAGATAATAAAACATTAATACCAATTTTGAAATGCTTTATTGGAATCAAACCTTATAAAAATCTTTTTTATCTATATAGTACATTAAACAATCTGGACTTATGAGCGCACCATCTTTATTTAATTCTAGTAAATCACACGGAATTTCTGGAACGCGCAGTAAAAATCTTTTGTCCGTGATAGGTTTTCGGAAAAATGCATTTTTTGGAGAATCCGAATCAATTAACCTATTTAAATCTTTCACATCTAGATAGTCTTGAGAGAAACCCGTGCTATCAAATTCGTTTCCAGTTTTGGTGTTATATTCCGGCGATCCTCGCTGTTTTAAGTAAAACCTTTTAGATTTACGACGAGGATAGTCTTTGCATGTACGAGTATAAGCCTTTCCATAGATACTGCCGTACAATTTGTTGCACATTTCTTTTTGTCTATTCTTTTGTTTATATGGTTTGTGGTTGCCTGGGGTAGGGCCCGGTATGTCTGTCTGGATTGTTGTTATTTTCATGTCTTCATCGGGCATAAATTCGTCCTGGTCGTCGTAGTTATCTAGCAAGCCTACGTCTCCGCCTTTGATGAAGTTCAGCAGGTAGTCTTGAGCTATGTTTATTTCTTCGTCTGTAAATTTAAAACGATTTATATGTCGAGAATTGATAGCGTCATGATGAAGCAAGAATTATTCGTAGTTTTTAGAGCATAATTATCGTGGTAATTTTCGCCAGTCCTCGTGTGAACGTCTAATGAAGGTACTAGGTAAGGGACATTAGACGTTTATCATACAACATCATAAAACTGGTTTTACCTTTAAATATTATTCGATTTCAATAATAAATATTTTTTTGAAGTGAAAACTTCTTTAGCGGCGTTGTGCATATTTTGGATGAGTAAAAATTTTTAAACTCGCTTCAGATCGTAAGAGGGACAGTCAGAAACCTATTCTAACGTTCTGCATTTAAAGTTCATTATTGTATGTACAAGTTTGTCCTTCTAGCATGACGTCATTTCGTTGCGCCGAATGCTTATTTTCGACACATGCACGTTTAGCTCAGTAGGTTAGAGCACCGATATAAATTTCAATTTGTCCATCGGAGGGCGGAGGTTCAAATCCTTCACGGGTCAGTCTTTTTGATATTTATTTATTTAGTTTTCACTTCTTCCGGCACTCCCGGAGTGCAATCCGTTGTTTTTAAGGTTCCGTACCTCAATAGGAAAAAACGGAACCCTTATAGGATCACTTTGTTGTCCGTCTGTCTGTCCGTCTGTCCGTCTGTCAGGGTGTCAAGACCTTTACCTCGGGAATGCGTGCAGGTATCGAGTTGAAATTAAAACTATATAAGTAGATCCATAGTATCTTGCTGCAGACAGAAGAATTAAACTTCTTAGTTTTCATAAAAAAAAGTTACAGCCGAATATGTCGTAAAAAATGCACATTTCGACACTCACAGAGGAATCAAAACCTATACTTCCCGTTGACCTAGAACTACGAAATTTGGCAATAAGCATTGTGTTATAGTACACATATAGGAAGAAATCCGAAAACTGGTCATTTTTTATTTAATCACAAAATATAGGGTCTTTAAGCAAGGAAAGACGGTCCAAATTTTAAAGTACTTTAACCGTATCATGTGGGGTATCATATGAAAGAGCTTAATTAGCACAAGCTAAAACAGGTTTTTAAATGTTTTTATGATGTACCTATATTTTTCGATTTATGAAGTAAAATATAAAAAAAAATATTATTTCCCCCTTTTATCTACTAGTTTGTACGGAACCCTCGGTGGGCGAGTCTGACTCGCCTTGTCCGGTTTTTTTATGGTTGGCTTTGCATCAACAATATATGATTTTTTTAAATCAATTTTTTTTTCGGAGTTATAACGAAATTTGAGAAAAGCAAACCATATTACATATTTGTGATTCAAAACAGATTAAAAAAAGGATTATCGAAATCTGATATATTTTAGGGGTTGAAAACAATTTTCTCCGTTTTGTGTAGAAGAGCGCGCAACTTAACGTTGCTCTTAAATAGTTAGTAAGTCTGTTTAATTGAGAACTGCCGTGGCAAAACACGAGAACTAACACTTGGAAGTATAATATATGAACAAAATAATGAAATAAGGACAGCAGCGTCCTCTATGCCACATTATTTTTCTAGCAGAACGTCTGTTCAAGTATGTGGAGTCGAATGAAGTATGAAGTCTCGCAATACTGTATTCCATGGCCCAACAATGAAGTCAACAATGTTTGTGACATGTAAGAATGATGTACGTTCACGTTTTAGTGGGCTAGAGTTCGCGCCTCTACTGAAATCCGTTGGTGAAAAGTTGGAACTAAGTTTGACAGCCCGACCGATTGGCCGCTTGAACACAGAATACCTGACAGGAATACGATTAAAGCGCTGCATCTGTAAAATTTGAGTGCTGGCGCGGACTCTATTAACCGATCGTGAAATTACAAGTGTCACCAGAATAACATGTTGTTTTAAAAGGCAAATCTGATAGTCCTTTTATGCCATTTCTTAATTTTTCCTTCTATACTCTTATTTTCGTCAAGAGAGTTATAGTAACTTAGTCATAGTCAAGTAAAATAAATCACGGTCAAGTCCTTGTCACATTTCAGTAAAGTGGTGGTGACTTTACTGGAAGCTTCCATGAAGTTTTGCCGACAACATGAAAAGATACATTTCAACGCTTTATTTTACTTGCCCACACGCTTAATTAGTGAAACAACACCATTTTTACACCATTAATATTCCAAAATAACAATTGAGGAAAATAAAACAAAGCGATAACATGTTTCCATGGCGTTCCCGCCAAAACTCACTGACATTGTTTTCCTAGAACAGTCTTTATCTTCAGAGTTACTTTATTTTACAGAATATTTGTTTTGCTTTTCTTCTTTGTTCACAAAATATCAAACATCCATGCTAAAGAAGAAAAGCTTTAATTCCTATAGCCCTACGCGGATAATTATTACCTGAATCATCGTACATCAGACATTCGGGAACTCCTCCATATTCATCCATGTAATCGCAAGGGATTCGTGGTAACTCTGGATAATATGTATTCTCCGTGACAGGTCTTCCGTAAGCCGGTCTCCTGTGGTAATCTGCTCTGCCTAGATCTCTCACATCGAGATAGTCCTGAGAGAAGCCCATCCTGTTGTATTCGGCCTGTCTGGTACGAAATTCAGGCAAATTTTGCTGTTCCTCGTGGATTCTTTCAGATCGACGAATACTTTTACATGGATTATGCTTAGAGTAGCCATAAATGCTGCCATATAGCCTATTGCACCAGTTTTCGTGTGGGTCTCTTATTTGTTTGGGTATTTTGTAATTGGCTGCGGATAGTCCTAGGATGTCCTTGTGTATCGGAGTGTTGCTGAAGTATTCTTCGCCGGTGAATTCGTCTACTGGATCGTAGTCGTCGTAGTTGTTGAGCAGAGCCGTGTCTTCGGCATCAGTGAAGTCTGTTAGGTAGGTTGCAGTTGTTCCTGCGACTGTAATTTTATGAAAATTGTCAAAAATTGCATTTTTCAGTTATCATATTTATATAAATAAATAGATAAATAATTTTCATCGTCATCATCATCAACCGTTGTCCACCCACTGCTGAGTATAGGTCTCCTCTTTAGCGCGCCTTTCTTTCCGGTGTTGTGCCGGTCTCATCGACTGTCTTCCCACTGCCTTGTCGATGTCATCTGACCATAAAATAATTTTATTGCATTATGTTTATTAATTATTAAATAACTAGCTTCACCCCACGGTGTCACCCGCGTCACTACGCAGGAGACAACGTGGGGTGCAGCATGAAATTTTTTTTTGATGATGATGATGCTTAAATATAGCCTATGTCCTTCTCCAGTTTCTATAGAATCTGATTTATATATATAGATTAGCTGTTCAGCCGCGAAAAGAAAACAAACATAAAAAGAGACAGACTACAGATACGAGTAGAGCTACTTTCGCTTATATAATATTGTTAGGATTAGGAAACACAGGATTATTTCCTGGCGCGGTAATCAATGGCTTGACTGTAATCGATTTGAGTTATCGCTAGAATCATCTCTCCTTCACAAAAAACGGGAATAATGTTCAAATTTAATATTTAGGTAAGTTACGCTAAGACGAAAACCATAACAACATATATCCGAATGACATTGTTTTAGATGATTATTTGTCTCAATAAAATCTCATTTCACTTTCAAGTTAAATTCGTTTTAACGTACTGTTTTTTAACGAATATAATGAAATACCTGCTTATAGTTCCTAACCAAACTATTATATTTACATTTTACCTTAATTACATCAACTATTACAACTAGTAATCCTTATTTCACGATTGGCTTAAACAGGTAAATGAATAAATAAGAATTCGTTAAGTTTTTTGTGCGTATTAAGTACCACCCTACACAAAATGGCAAAACACCTGACGGAATAACGGTTTTGCCATGAAAACTGGCGCTTGTGTGGAACACCATCTGCGTTGCTCATTTGGTATCATCCCATCTTCCTGACGTACAGGTGGCTATTCTGCGGCTAGTTCTCTGTATAAATTACATACACTTAGGAACCGTTTCCACAAAATAACAGGCCTTACATTACCTATATCACAACTAGCTGCGCCCGGCGGTGTCACCCGCGTAGTGATGAGCAACAGTGATGATAATCATAATAAAATATAGCCTATGTCCTTCTCCAGGTCCTGAAGAATCTCTGTGACAAATTCCATAACGATTTGTTTAGCCGTGAAGAAGAAACAAACAGACAGAAAACTGAGTTACTTTCGCTTTTATTAATTATGAAGTTAGAATTAAGTTAATGGGCATCTAGGGCGAGGGAGGTTGGGGGGGTTCAACCCCCCCACCCTCCGAAACTCATAGCCAAAGTATTAAAATCGCCGATTAATCAGGTGGCCGAGACTAAAACCTTTTTACCCGACTGCGTAAGAAGGAGAGTTATGTTTTTCGATTGTATGTATGTTTCTATATGACAACCTACAGCCTAAACGGCTTGACCGATTTTGATGTGCGAATTGTCGTTAGATTCGTCTTCACTTCCTGAATGTCAGCTATATTTTTATATAATAGTAATAATAATACATCTCTTTCAAAAATAAAAAATGCGTACTTTTTCGTAATAAATAAGTAATTTTACTAGAATTATTCTAAAGAATGAGCATTTATAATCTTGTACAACGATTTTACGCATATTTTCTTACAAAAAACGTACACTCAACAGCGTATTAGGCGTAACGAAGTCGTAAGTTACACTGCAAAAACTGCTTTTCAGCGGTCGGGTATTTTATTTTTCTTTCAATATAGATACTTTTTTGAGGATTGGATTTGTGACTACATTTAAACCTGGCAACGCCCGCGATATAATTCCTAATTTTTTACCCTACTACACAAGGAGGGTAATGTTTTTCATGTGTATGCATATATGTGGTGACCTATATAGGTACGTATGTATGCAGGTACGTTTCCAAGTATATTAAATATGAATAAATATTGTAGGACATTTTCACACATTTAAGGCTAGCTGGTAGCCTTAAATTAAGCAAAGCTTGTATTGTGGGAATCAGATATGGCTGATAGAATTCATAATATACTTTTTTGTAGATACCAAAGACACGCGTAGCGAAAAAACATTGTGTCTATGGTGAATACTAAATACATACATAATTATGATACTTACATATAAACACCCAAACACAGAACAAACATCCATACTCAGTAGAAATGTTTTCTCTGGGTGGGGATCGAATCGAACCTACGACCAGAAAGCGGACGTACTACTACTGACCCATTAGGCCTGTCTCTATTATATAGGTAGGTACTAAAGATAAATATTATTTATTTGCATACAACATGACATACTATAGTATTTCTTGCAGCCTACCTACTTATACCTAGTTTTTAGCGATTTTGATGTGCGAGGTGTCATTAGATTTGTTTCTACTTCCCGAAAGTCAGCTAATAATTTGTAGTAATGAAGCATGTAGTAATGAGCTCCCGCTAAATATTAAACTTGTTGTTTTACACAGCTTTTGTCTTAATGATCATTTAAATAAATTGTACAATGGCCCTGAACACACTTACTCGCAAAAACGTACACTCAACGACATATCAAGCGTAATAGTCATACTACGAAAATCATTCACTACATTTGTGCAGTTGGGTTTTTTTCAACCGACTTTCAAAAAGGAGGAGGTTATCAATTAGACTGTTTTTTTGTTGTTGATTTTTTTAATGTTTGTTACCTCATTACTTTAGACTGGGTGAACCGATTTTGATGATTCTTTTTTTATTTGAAAGCTGGTACTTCCCGTATGGTCCCATTTCAATTTGGTCCAGTTCTGATAATGGAATCCATGAAAAGTCGGTTGCTTCAGTTTTTTAAACTATAATTATTTTCTTTTAATATACGACTAGAGATTGATTTATTTACTCACTTGTTATAAACCAAAGTAACACGAAGGAAACAAATTTCAAATACATTTTCTCTCCGCAGCACTTAATGCATATTCGACTAAGGTTTTGATACGAGTGAATTTTTTTTATGAAAACAATTTCGATTTGTGCGGTGTTTAGGTAATTGTTTTTAATACTTTATAATTAAATACCTAGGTAAATGTAGTGATCCTACATACTAGGGCAGTACATTAAGTGATTGTTGTTAGTTTGGTATGACGGTCTGACCGTAACGATTCAGCTCTCTGAAGAGAGTAAATTTTTCTTTGCATTTGTGAATATAGAAATTAAACCGTCAATTGGATTCAGATAAACTATTTTGGGTCTTACTGAAAAACGAAACCTACTCAGATTTGATATTAAATAAATAAATAAATATTTGTGGACATTTCACACAACACCATCTAGCCCAAACTAAGCAAAGCTTGTACTATGAAACTAGATGGCTGATAGAATACATATATACTTTTTTTTTGTAAATATTACATATGATACATAGAAACACCCAGACACAGAACAAACATCCATGCTCATCACACAAATGTTTGCCCTGGGTGGGGATTGAACCCACGACCTTTCAGTTCAGCAGGTAGACGTAAACACACTACACACTACCAAATGAGCCACAAGGCCAGTCGATCTTATCTTATAATATAAATTATATATATCTTATATTGATCTTATCTTATAATTATCTTTCTCAATATATTTTATCAACTTCTCGCCGACACGTAATCACACTTGCGAGAATAAGACAGCGAATTTAAGACGTTGATCAAAGTTTAGTAACGTTTTTCGGTAATGCCTTATTATAGTTTACACCTTAACTAAAACACAATTAGTGAGAAAGCACTTACATTCTAGTGAAGTGGCAGCCTTATCGCTGAAAGCCATCTCTTCCAGACAGCCTTGACTGTTTAACTCCTAGTAGTTCGGTTATTTAGTCCAGTGACGGAAAAAAGTCCTACTTAAACCTATAAAAAGTTTCACAATCAATATCCGACGGGACTCGATCCCGCACCTTCCCATAGCAGCTAAGACGCCTCTTACCAATTCAGGCACAGACATTGTTCACGTGGAGAATGAAAAAATCTGAACAATAGTTTTGCTTAAGCAACCAAGCGCTGATGGCGCCACAGCAAGTCTAAGCAAGTGGCAAACATTACTAATTCTACAAACGCTTACGCTTCCAAATGCTTAGAAACTCTGACGTGCCGTCACGTGACATTTCATTAACTAATATCCCGTACATTTACTTTTCTATTCTACTGGCGTACACGATATTAAGCTGGGTACTCACTTAGCAGTGTAGCATGTAATGTATCAGATACGGTATCAAGTGAGTACGAGGCAAGAGCCCGCTGCGAGCCGTTCGCGCGTGGAGCGCTGTAAGCTCGCAGTGACCCGCTGAGTGGCGGTATCACTGCGAACACAAAGGCGGCTCGCAGTGTGCTCGTAGACAGCGAGCTAGATACGCGGTGAACCGTGGACGAGCCGTACCCACTTGCAGGTTGATACAGTATCTGATACGTTACATGCAACACTGCTAAGTGAGTACTCAGCTTTAGAATGCCACTTGACTAATCCCCCTGGTATCTAGTCTAATAGTTACCTCTATCTAATCTAACCTTTAAGCGAGCAATTCTTGTATATACATATGTATGATCTGAATCTCGGAAACGGCTCCAACGATTTTAATGAAATTTGGTTTGTAGGTAGTTTAGGGGACGATAAATCGAACTTGCTAGGTTTCATTTTTAGTGAACCCAGGTTTGCTCGTATTTTCAGTCAGTTTAATCCGAGTGGAGCTCGGTCGCCCAGGTACTGTATCTAATACAAATCCTTGAACATTATAAGTACCTACCTTCTCAATTTTGAAAAATATTACCAGTACCTACCACGGTCTTATGATTTCAATATTACTTTGATTTTACAGTGAAAGTAATATTGAAATAAGACTACTTGGATGCTTCTGGTAAGGCCCTAGGTCATGTCACGAATAAAAAACTCATACCTAGAATAGGTACGCAGTCCGATTTCGGATCTGTTTGGCGAGGGGAATTTTAAGACACACAAAATAAACAACATATTAATCTGGAAAATAATATATTTCACTGGATAAAACAACAAAAATATCAACAGTCTAAATTATCTACATCTCACACAATCAATAAAATAATAAAGGAAAATACAATCGCGTATTTATATTACTTAAATTTATCTACAATTATGAGGAATAATAATACTTACAGAATGGCAACCCAGGCCTAAATTTTTAACACTGGCAATAAGACTTATTTAATCATTTCACAAACGCTTAAAGATAGTAAATCCGTCGATTTACAATTATTCAAAATTACTTGACAACCGATATTGAAAATAGTTTTTTTTTGAAAAATCACTATCTATAGGAATCCGTGTAATAAAGTATCACGAAAAAGACTTTAGCGATTCCCTTTTATCTTTAAATTTGAGTCGCCAAGAATATAAATAGATTTCCAAATTAGACAATTGGATCAATAAAGTAAACAATTAGGTCACCAAAGTAGACAATTAGGTCACCAAAGTAAACAATTAGGTCACCAAAGCAGACAATTAGATAAGTTACCAAAGTTTACAATTAGGTCACCAAAGTACACAATAGTTGGACCCCTAAAGTACATATTACGTCACTAACGTCTGCCAATGGGTTCCCTATGTTGCCTTTGATGATTGGGTCACCAAAATAAAATTAAAAACTGATAGAACACAAACGAGATTAGAAATTTCGAGCCAATATACCGTAATGTCTTTTTACATAAGCCACATGATTATATAATTCGAAAGAATACATATTCGAGCTAACGTTAATTTAGCATTTTACTGTTAAATTAAACTTAATATTTAATAATAGGAATATAAAGAAATTATCATAAGATTTTGAGCGCACATCGACGTAGTTTTGGAAACATTAGGTTTGGAATGTTGTATTGCATTATGACAAAGTAACTCTGCGAAACATAAGAATTAGGTCACTTAACGTGTTGGATTTAAATAGCAGTTGACCCAATATACATTTTTGTCAAATACGCAGACAGCCTAAATATATGCAACATAACCGTTTTACTTAAAAACGCTGAATAAGGGCATTAGTTAAACAATATTTTGTTCAGTTTTCGCGCGTGACAGGTTTCCGTTCTGACAGAAAGTGACAAGTCCGTATTCAGTGAATAAAGATTATAACCTGCGTTTATAAGTAAGACGGAATAAGTGTGTAATAGTGTAATGTTCTATTTTACTTTTTTATTCTTAAGCGACAGGTGTCAATGAGATATATATTAAAAACGATGAATGGGTAAAAATAAACAATTAGGAGTTTATTTACTTTATTTCTCAATTTGAGATGTGCTACTATGATATAGATCTACGACATCTCACTCACTCACACACTCACTGACATCTACCGCTTAAACATAACACACACTGGTATTTTTAACATAATCAAATTATATTTGACCTTAAATGGGGGGGATAACTGTCCCTCATACTAATAACATAATACACCTCTTGCGGCGTCTTTATTTATATTACTGTACAATTTTCACAAATTTTTGACGATCTGCGTATTTGACGAAATGCGTATTGTACCAACCAGGCGTGTGACGCGTGAACAGCGACGCTGCTTCGTCTACATTATAATCACACGCCACATTGAGTTGCCTTATTGCGCGAATACGCCAAACTTAACGCACAATCGACGGCGTTTTGTACTTCACTTTGTTTAATTTCGATATTTGGACGTCGTCGTAGTAAGAAAAGATGCGTTGCGACAACGCTACGCCCGTGTGACTCGGTACGTTGGAATTATGGACAACGTACCTACATAAACGTATTATCAATTTATGAAGCATTATTTTTTTAATTATATTTTTCTTTTAATTGTCTAACATGGATTGGACCTCACTTTCGCTTTCCCAGTTTACATTCTTTTTGTGGTATGTATTCAAATTTTATTTTTGTTTTTACAACAAAATAGATGAAGAACACATTCCAAACTGAAAACAGCTAAAAATTGTTCGTGATATTGTTCTTTTAAAAAAAAAACTGGCCATATTTTCAATAAGTACTTACATTCAAGAATTTATTTAAGTATTTAGAATCGTTGAATGAAACAGAGAGAGAGGCGCCCAATTCTACAACTGAAACCACCGATACAATGGAAAAAAAAACATTAAACATAGAACACGACGCGCGCGCACAAAAATCTTCTCACTTCGGCGGAATCAAAACAAATATTCTTATTTCTAATTAATCGATGCTCACTTTTAATAAAGGCTACCTTAAAAATAGACAATAATTTACAATAAATTTTGGTATCTAGACATATTGCGTGCAAATGGAGACGAAATATTTCACGAGACCGATAAGAGCAGATACAAAAGAAAACTGTTTTCTCCTCCTAAAAATTATGAGATTTTGATTTCTTTATATGATTGATCATGAAAGGCCAGCTTTTAGAAAAACTACGAAATTAAAAATTTGAAAAAAAAAAATTCAAACCAGTTTATGGTTCCAATCACATAAAAAAATGAGCCGTCCCGGAACGCTTGGTGATTGGTAGATGTGAAACATCAACAGCCAATCCGACAGGCATACATCTTTCTCATTCTTTTGTAGAGCACTTTCTCTGTTTAACAATCCTGCCGTCTCGAGAGCTGGCCCGCTGACCCGCAGCATTGGATATTTTACATCAAAATCATGAAAATCGTATAATTTTTAGAGGTACGGATAAGTTTATCCTGCTCCATGGTAAAATACACGCTGCACCGGCGAGCAATTCCCATTTCATTGGGAAAATAACAAAGACATTTTCACGCTCCAATTTGACCACACTAAAATATATCAGTTTAAAATAAAAAATAGAGCATGCGCCATATTCTGACATCATTGCCGAACTACAGTTAAGCCAGTTCGTGCAAACGATATTTTAAAATACCCTTGTCGTACGAGCGAAGTGAGGCGAGAGCCAGTACTGTTCCCATTTTAGTCGCATTACAAAACGTCTGACATTGTTCAAATCCAACCCTCAAAAAAATCCCCACTGAAGAAAAACCACAACGAAACAAATAATTTTATCTACGTATAAAGGATCTTATTTTATTTAAATAAAAAAAAATAGATTTATTATAATTACAAATATCAAGCTCAAATTCATGCCAATAGGAATATTAATTTATAAATTTAAATGGAGTGCAAAAAGTCTAATGGTGATCCTACACAGCAAGTTATACAATGTATACATACAATTAACATCCAGTAACATTTTAACATTTTGTAAGTGACAATCGACTTGTCAGATGTCACAAATCATTAATTTTATGACAAATCCTTCTAACTTTTTTTTCAATTTAGCTACTGTTCCTTTCCTTCTTGCAAACATTCAATTTGGTAATGTAAAATTATTTTTATCTTTCTTTCTGTTTACAAATTGTTATAAAATATAACTTTATATGTGAGAACACCATAATAGACGATTTCTTATTACCTTAAGCAATGTTGATTATTAGGTATAACCAAATTGGTTATACCTAATAACTAAATCAATATTGCTTAAATTTACATAACCTATGTAAATTTGTAGTTCGGTGCAAAAAGTTTTTAATGTATCCTACTTCTTCGAAAAAGCTACTCGGATAGCCAAACTTACACAACTTTTAAATTTCTAAAACAAAACCAGCAACAATAATAATCTCAACCTATTATTATTTCATAAAAATAATTTTAATTACGGCTGGAAAGCTAACTTATAATAATTTAAGAAAACTGAAATAATTAAATATTATGTAATTTAATATTAGATAAATTTAAATTAATTAACTTCTTGCGTCATTTAATCACACATATATTTGGACAAAAATATTTCTAATTATTATAATGTCTTGTTTTTTTGGAAAAAATGCTATTATTATTAAAAGAAATTTATAAAAATTTCTTAAAAATTGTAGGTAAACTACAATTTTGTAGACAATTTTATAACTGATCCAATATGTATAAATTACTATACATATTGCAGTACATATATTGAATAAAATATTAATACGTAAGTAATTTCTATCACCTAAAATATCACTAAAGCATTTCTTTAAACATTATCATGGCCTTAAATAAGAAAATTAAAGTCTACTTTTGGTCGATGAACTAACACAAGATTTAGGAAGATGGCAACCTTAACATAAAATTTATTTTAATTAACGCATTCATTAAATTAAAATTAAAGAAATAGCGCCTCGGTATACGCAAAGACACACGACTATATCAAAGATTTATAAATAGTATTATTATTATTAAACATTGTTTATTATTAAATATCATAAGAATCAACTTGATCGATTACAAAAGTTATTATTTTCCAATATTTCACACAATCAACCATCTGTCCCACATGAGCGATGGAAAGCGACAATTTTTAATGCGACGCTGTGCTATATACTAGTTGTATATTTAAAATAGTTTTTCGTCAGAGCAAGCTAAGCTATATAGTAAAGAATGGGTCTTAAGTCAACCAATAAGGCATAATTTTCATAGTTATAAAAGTTGAACTGTGAAAGTTATCCGTTCCTATTGGTCGATTCCCGACGAATCCTAAGGCTGCGTTCACTTAACTAAGATCTGCAGATTACCGTATCGGTAAGATTCATACACGTAAATATTCTCCTTATTTAATCTAGTAAGTGAACGGTACTAAAAATTTAAACATGAAGCATCTGTAACTGTTATTTTTAACAATACAAAAAACAATGTTCAGTTTGCAGATCTCTGGGCCGGTGCTGGCTGTGGAAGTCTATTTACGCATGTGAATTCCTTATTCTTTCGCGAAAATGAATTACATTAATTATTTTATTTGGCGACATGGAATTAAAGTACCAAATTTTTTAATCAGCTCATTCGCGTCGCTTTGACGCATTTCCCCTCAATTAAGACAATATCTTAAAATCGAGCGGTTCTATATTGTGACTTTTTTCATTCAAAGATTTTTGCGGCAAATTATCGCAGAAATTTAAGCCAAGCAACTGGACTCGAAATCATGTAAAACGTTTCAATTATATTTAATATACTTTATATCTTAGCAAAGTCACGAGCTTCGACGTGACATTTAATTTTAATAGTGTAATGTGAAAATATAAAACTTTACAATATTTTTATTTATTTATGTACACAATTTATATAGTCAAAACTACGCACGAATTTTACACAAGCGGCAAGTATTATTTATAATAATTATAAAATTATTAACAACTTACAGTAATTTAGTGGAATAGGTATGACACATTGAAAATTTTTTCTGTAATTGTTCAAATTTTTCTTTAAATACCAATCGTTATATTATATGAAAACTAAAACAAATAAAAAAGCATACTTACCGAATTATAAAATGATAAAGAAAATAAAAATTGTGACTAACAAAAAAAAATTACACGCAGAATTATATCATAAAAAAGGTATTAATTAAATAATGGTTCATCATGGCCCACAATGAATTGTAATTTGGGTCAGCCGGGGCACCTTGTATGTTTGTTTGTTTTTAGCCTGAAGTGTCCCACTGCTGGGCAAAGGCCTCCCCTTCATTTTTCCATTGCTGGCGATTTTGTGCGTTGGTGAGACAGGTTTTTGTCAAATGTGTCAAGTTCGTCCCGCCACCTCTTACGGGGCCTGCCGAGTGGCCGCACCACGCAAGCAACCTTGTATGTTAGAGTATGAAAACTACAGAATTTATTTTCACTGGGTCACTGTGACCCAACCCATTCCGTGTGATTATAGACCCCTATCAAAACATCAAAAATTTCAGAATCAATTATGGGTCACTTTCAAAATATTAGTACTTAATGCAATATCAGTGATTCTATTTTTATTTGGTTACTGATTTTCCATTTTATTTTTTATTTTATTTTATATTTCGACTTTTTCGAAATATGTAATGTCATTGTATGGTACGTAGAATTATTAAAAAAAAGTTCAATGTGCCATTTATTTACCACACACTGTACTAAAATATTGTCTAATATGACAGCCACTGTCTTTTGAACGCGCCACTGTGGTTCAAAGTTGTTTCAAAGTCTTGAATTCCTTATACGCTGACGTGTGACATGCGTGTGTGGGCATTTTATAGTACAGACGCAGCACTAATGATCGAGGATGTAACAGAGATCAGTATACATTCTCAGTTATCGTCATCGACAACGTAATAGGAATTCAAGGCGATGCGCTTGTTAAACTAAATTTTTAAGCTCAAAATTTTATGTCACTATCATCGTATAAAGAAGGAACTATTCAAGAAAATTATCGTAAAATACATGTAGAAGGCCTGTTAAATATATTCAAACTCATGTTAACCTCGTTGAACTAAACTAGCTGTTATCATCATTCGGGAGGCAAACGTGAAAGAGATAACAATATAAAAATCTATACTGCATTTGGATGACAGCCAAAACCTGCAACCTTATCGCGTTAGCTGTCAATCGAAACTGCAGTTAATGACGACTCACTCGAGCGCGTACGGCATGTAAGACGGTGCGAAGGAGATGACATCATTTCATCATTCATGTCATAATACATCAAGATATTATTTTGCATCACTTTTAAAGGTGCTTTTCCACGTAGCTAAGTGTGCGTTCGAAATCAATCAGTAAGACGGTTCCATTTTCATAGCTCAACTATGGAGACTGAGCAATCTTATTGGTCGCTTTCAGAGAGATCGTTAGATTCGTAACATAGCTTAGCTCTGGTGGAAAAGCACCCTAATTCGTGCATCAACCGTCATATCGCATACAATATCAGAGCGAATTTCATCGAGCGGAGACAAGATTAATTTAAATATAAGTCAATGATGAAAAGGCAAACACATTGACTTAGTTGTAGGCAAACGTAAACACCATCTCGTTTACACAATTTCATTTGAGTTTTTTACGCGAGTGCCATGACACGATCGCTAAAGAAAATGACAGCTAAAGTAATCGGGTTGCGGATGTTCAAGAAAGCTGTTTTTGATTATAATTTATTGAATATGACGCGCTCCATACTTACCACTGAGCGTTTACTGTGCAAATAGCAGGTCATTAAGTAAGTTTGTATAGACTGAGTGGCCAGCCCTAGTGTCAGAGTTATTAAGGCGCCGAAAGGTCTCTGGCTGGACGATCGATAAACAACCGGAACCTACAATAGCAAGTGTATACCTATTATAGCTAATTTATAGACCAACCAAAATGGGCAGACTCCTTACCAGGCGCGACCACAAGAAATAATCGCACGTGCATTCAACTTGATAAAGCCTACCAGAAACAATTGAAACTGTTGTTGGCGTTTTTTTTTTAGTGAGTTATGATTCACGTTTGGAATAGATAAATCTGTAATTAGAGATTAATCGGATTAAAGAAAAATAGGTAAGTCTAAGAAAGATGTGATGCTTTCCAAATTTCGAAGGGCACGTGTCGACAAAACCAGCAACTTATTACATTTATTTGCACTTTAAACGCACAGCATAAAGTATGAAACGCATCAATTGAACCAAGAATTTTAACTATCGAACAAGCAAATTTTGAAACTACACGTATAGGAGAATCAGTCTTTATGATAGAACAGCCAGTTCAGCAAAGCCTGCAGGATGATGGCCAGCACGAAGCCCCCGAACAGGTCCCACGAGTGGGAAGTGGTCGGCGGCCGGCCCACGTTCTGCGGCCGGTAGGTGGCCGCTCTTTGACCGTCGCTTATCGCCTCCATGTTTTTATTTAATCGTTCTATTGCTAACATTTGTTCGCGCAAAGTGGCGTCTATCGAGTTGAGGGTTTGTTTTAATGTACGTCTGAAAAAAAAAAGAAATATACTGTAGGTACTTTTTTAGGTGTAGTTAATTATTATAGTATATTTTTACGTCATTCCAGTGCCCGTCATACCTCGCACCAATGTTACAAAATCATAGATAACAATTTTAGAATGGGGTAACTATGTAAAGTATTTTGTTTATTGTATTTTTTTATTCGAAATAGGCTTGCGCTTGACTGCTAACTCACCTGATGGTAAGCGAGCGTGTTGCGGTCTACGATGGAGCGCGCTTGCCTGGAATGTTATCTCTATAAGAGACGAATATTGAAAAAAAAAGAAAATTGCCACTTATTTGTTGTTATAAATACCTTTTACTGAGGGCACAAATCTGTAATCGCGAAAATACGAGTAAACCCGGTGTATATGTATATATTTTGCCCAAAGTCAATAAATTCACTATTACAGGGTAGCGCTTCTCAGTAGGAGAGTGGCACCAAAGCTAGGATTGATCCTAACTATCCAGTAGTGCCCTGTATATTAATTTCAAAGTGAATTCTGGAAAATTATTGGTACAACTGAGAATTAAACTAAGTATGAGGTACCATTAAGTACATTCAGCCAATTTATATGTATCATACAATAATACAAGCAAGTTTAGATAATTTTAAAATCGTTGACGTAAAAAACGGCGATTTTTAACCCCCGACCCAAAAAAGAGGGTTATAAGTCTGACGTGTGTATTTATGTATCTGTGTGTCTGTCTGCCGCATCATAGCTCTCAAACATATGAACCGATTTTGATGTAGTTTTTTTTTTAGTGTAAAAGAGGATCGAGTGTTCGATTAGCTATGTTTCATCAAAATCGGATCAGCCATTTTTTGTCGGGGTTTTTGAGTTTCCTAAACTCATACTTGTAATGACATTGAGAGCAATAAACTACGTAACACTATCGGCGGCGGACAAAACGTTTGATGAAAACGTAGTCCGATTAATATGTTATATTTCCAATAAAAGCGATAGTTAAAATGGCTTGCCTCATATTAACATTATATCAGTAAGGTTAGGAAAAAATAGGAATGTAGATCTAGGATTTCAGGAGGTAACATATTAGGAGAAAAAAGTAAACGGTACTCACGAGGACTTGGCTGCTGACGCGTCTCACATGAGACCAGCCACTATAATGTGACCACCTATTTAAAATAAACAGTAAGCGCGTCTCACATGCGAACAACTACTGTGTGACCCCAACATACTATAATGTGACCCCCAAAATAATACAATGTGACCCCCAATATAATATAATGTGATCCTAAAATAATACAATGTGACCCCCAATATAATACAATGTGACCCCCAATATAATACAATGTGTCCCCCGCTATATAAAGTGAACAGTACTCACGAGGCCTTGGTTCCTGACGCGTCTCACATGAGACCAGCCACTATAATGTGACAGTAAACGGGGATCCCCGATATAAAATAAACAGTAAACGCGCCTCACATGCGACCAATTACTATGTAACCCCAATATACTATAATGTGACCCCCAATATAATACAATGTGACCCGCAATATAATACAATGTGACCCCCAATATAATACAATGTGTCCCCCGCTACATAAAGTGAACAGTACTCACGAGGCCTTGGCTCGCGGCACGTCGTCGTGCGTGTCTGAGTCGGAGGGGCGGCGCGTGCGCGGCGGCGGGAGGGGGGTCTCGTGCATCTCGCCACACACTGACTTTATGATGTAATTCTCCTCGTACTCGAGCACTTCGTCGGGTTGCCACGGACTAAGGAGAAACAAAGTCAATCAGTACTTACTGTGAAATAAACAACTATCTATATTTAAAAAAAAAACGAAATGGACTGCAGATGAGCTATTTTTGAAGCCTTACTTACGATTTCGTTACGCTTGATACGCTGTTGAGTGTGCGTTTTTGTGAGAAAGTATGCGCAAAGTGCATACTGCAACTGCTGCAAAATGTTATAAATACGCATTTTTTTAAATAATTCAAGTAAAATCACTTATTTTTTACGAAAAAATTCATTGGAGGTTTTCATTTTTGCGAGTCGTATTATTATTAATACAAAAATATAGCTTTGGACACGCTGAATCTAACGACATCTCGCACATCAAAATCAGTCAAGCTATTTATGCTGAAGGAGGTAATATAAAAACATACATACACTCGAAAAAATAACCATCCTTCTTATGCAGCCGGGTAAATAAAGATTTTAACCATGCAATGAATAGCCATTTTTTTAAGTTATTATTTAACCTGTACTGTCCCACTATTGGGCAAAGTTCTACCCCAACGCCTTCCATTTCTGTCGGTCCCCGACAAGCACCTCCCAATCTTTCTCAAATTTCCTGAAAGACATTATGATAACTAAAACACTACACTCAGCTAGACAGGTTCATCATTCGTTATTTGGAAGATTTTGATGGTGATTTTCTCGCTCTCTCATCAGACAACTAACTTTTAAAACCGGTTTCATTTTTACTTTATCGCTATTTAAGTTACTCCGTGTTGCTAAGCATGTTACCTATTTAAGTGTTGCGCTATTTAAGTTACTCCGTGTTGCTATGCAAGTTACCTCTTGTAGCAATAAAAGTTACCCCGTGTTGCAATAAAAGTTACCTCGTGTTGCTATTTAAGTTACTCCGTGTTGCTATGCAAGTTACCTCGTGCTGCTATGCAAGTTACCTCGTGTTGCTATGCAAGTGACCTCGTGTTGCTATGCAAGTTACCTCGTGTTGCCATACAAGTTACCTCGTGCTATGAAAGTTACCTCGTGTTGTTATGCAAGTAGTGGTAGCCCTGGTCGTGGATGCCCTCCGGCACCGCCGGGTTAGGGTCGCGCCGGAACAGCTGCGGCGTCCACGGCCCGGTCAGGTTCTTGGCGCGGTTTCGTTGCGCCTCCTCTATTATTGTCTTTTGTTCGGTCGCTGCGATCTACACGAGATAAATATAATTACAGTTTAAAAAAACCGAAACAACCGGCTTCGAAATACGCGATTTTCTTTACTTGGACGATATATTTTTTCTAGTTATTCTGTTTTAAAAACTATTTGATAAAAATTTGATAAATTGTATATAGAATCCGTTTAACCGCGTAACCCGTTCAGTTACCTGATCGTCGTGGTAGATCGCTTCGGAGACTTTAACCCAGAGCCGCTGCGACTCGAACTCGGTCTGCCTGTCCAACCGCATCAGGTAGCGCGGCAGACGCTGCTCCTTCAGTACCGACACGTCGAGCAGGTTGTAGTCATCCTGTTCAATAATAACATACATGCATGCTATAGTAAAAGAAATACAATATACCGCCGACTGCAGAAAAACAGTTTTCGCAGTCGTAACTTACGATTCCGTTATAAAAAAAAACGCTGTTGAGTTTGTTTTATTCGGTAATAGGCTTGCGCTTGACCGCTAACTCGCCTGAAGTTATGCGACAGTTGCGGTCTACGATGGAACGCGCAAACCTAGAAGGAACCTCGATTCACTCTCGATTTGAAGACACCCACTCGCGATTATAGTGTATGTTTATTTGTAAGAAAGTATGCGTAAAATCGCTGTAAAGAATTATAAATGCGCATTATTTAGAATAATTCTAGTAAAAACACTTTTTTATTACGAAAAAGTTCGTTGACGGAGACGAAAAGCGCATTTCTTTTATTATTGCGAGAGTATTGTTGTTGTTAAAAAAATGCCTATGACACTCAGGGAGTGAAGACAAATCTAACGACACCTCGCACATCAAAATCGGTTAAGCCGTTCAGGCTGTAGGCGCTCATATAGAAACACACATACATACGTACATACATACATACACTCGAAAAACAACCCTCCTTACGCAGTCGGGTAAAAAAATGACCAGTATCGGTCTGAGAGCTACGATGCCACAGACACGCACGTCAAAATTATAACAGCTCTCTTTATGCGTCGCCGGTTAATATTGTTTAGATGTTATGTGTTCAGAGTTCGATTATTCCCGTTGTCCCCCAGTGTCCCCCAGTCCCCAGGGGATACGGAACTGGGGGACAACGAGAATAATCGTTCAGAGTTGAGGTATATCATACCCCGGTCTTCTTGTCCCGGATGTCGATCCGGCCGTCCCAGTAGCCGTCCACGGTCGCGATGGCCTCCTTCCCTTTCTTTATGCGGCCGCTGATTGCGTTGGTTTGGTCCGCGCTGCTCAGGAACGACTGGAAATGTCAGTTTCAGTAAAGTCTTACTTTCTTACACTTTGGGTCTTACCGAAATCGTTAGTCAAATTTGATCAACGCTCAACATGTTTTGTCAACTTCTCGCTGACACGTAATGACACTTGCAGAAAGGCGACAGAGTCTTGAGACCTTGCTCAAAATAACGTTTTTCCGTCGTTTGTCTTCACTCGAACGAGACAAAATCAGCGTAAGCTCATTCAATGTAAGAAAGAAAAACAAATTATAATCCTGCTTCGAAATTACGCGCCTCAGTTTTAGTACTATTCATAAACAGCAAAGTAAGCAAAAACAAAAAAACAGTTCAAGGAATTTATCCCTTTTTTCAAGTTCAAGACCTTTCTCCGGAATGCGATGTGTGGAGTTGAAATTAAAACCATAAACTAAAAATGTAAAAAAAAACTCTTTACCCATGACTAGCTTCACCCGTTAGTTTTTTATCAAGTTTGTAAGGAACCCTCGGTGGGCAAGTCTGGCTCGCACTTTTTTTATGCATCCGATTATTTTCAATTTTTTTTATTAGTTTATTCTATATAATTGTAATCCATAAGAGACACCGCGATGAACTTGACACCTTTGGCAAACGTACACCAACGCACAAAACTGTCAACACTGGGCACTGGAAAAGTCGAGAGAGGCCTTTTGTCTATAGGACAAATTGTCTATAGTCTAACAACAACATAATTCAAAATATGAATGAATATTACATGATTGTCTTCTGTTTCTTTTTTTATAACTTTGAAATTATAATAATATTTGACAAAAGCAAAAAAAAACAGTCATTATTAACAATATGATCACAAAAAAAATTATCGTTAAAAATCGGTGAATGTTCAACACAAATCAGTTTAAGAAGGAAAAAAAGATAATACTCACTCTCAATTTAAATTCTATATCCGCTTGATAGCCCGTGTCCTGGCATATAATGTGTACCTGAAAATGCATTTAATTTAAAGTGTTAAAATTTTAAATAAATATCAGTGCACATAAAATTTCTCGGTGTGTGTGTGGGGAGGAATGCAGCAAGCAAGCAGTTTTGCGGCCGAGTTGCGGCAGGCACCCAGGCACCCAGGCACCCAGGCACCTGTCGCTTCCTCGCCTCCCCATCAATTCTCCTGCCGCCGCCCACAACGCATGTAAATTGTAGACCAAACCGACACGCAATAAAGTACGAGTAAGTGTATACGTGATTTGTGTTTGAACTGAACCCCGTAGGAACATCAAGCACAACTACCGGGGTTGGTCTAAAGAAACCTGTAATCGCACTTCAGTAAATAGTGACGCGGCAGAAGTCATCCCCCGGTATGGTGCAACAACGGGCGCCGTTATCGCTAAAAGCAATCTCTTCCAGGCAACCAAAAATATACGGTTAACGCATCAAGGATATGAAAACGTTTGTTAGAAACTTACTTGCTCGAATCCGTTTCATAGAAGTGTGTGATTCCAGACGTCCTAGCCGTATGTTTCATAGAAGTGTGTGATTCCAGACGTTCTAGCCGTATGTTTCATAGAAGTGTGTGATTCCAGACGTTCTAGCCGTATGTTTCATAGAAGTGTGTGATTCCAGACGTTCTAGCCGTATGTTTCATAGAACTGTGTGATTCCAGACGTTCTAGGCGTATGTTTCATTTGTCCGAACAATTTTAGGTTAAGTTTGTTACGTTTCTGTTTTATTATATCCAGAAACCTTGTTATTTACAAAGATTTAATTAACTAACACATCAATTCTTAGGTTAGGTTCGGTAGGTTTATTTTTATTATACACATAAACTTTTTATAAAGATTCAGTTATCGCATGAGTTGTCTCGAGATTAGATTAGTTCTAAGTTAGATTAGTTCTTTGATAGTTTCTTTAAAAAATATGTTTTCGGTGAAAAGATTTTCGGATTATAAATAGGCAACCGTCTGGTTTTCTATTTGTTATACATAGAAACTTTCGTATTACGAAGATTCGGTTATCAGACGAGTTGTCAAATGAGCGTTCTAAATATTGAATATTTTATAACATAGTACAAGCTTTGCTTAGTTTGGGCTAGATGGTGTTGTGTGAAATGTCCACAAATATTTATTTATTTATTAAATCGTTTCCTCTAGGAAATGATATTCGATATTTCGTATTTCGGATAATAGATAGGCATCCATGTATTTACCTTTCCCCCGAGCTCCATGCTGAGCGTGCCGATGACGATGCCCTTGCAGTGTGCGTACGGCGCCGTCGTGATGTAGGTCTCGCCCCACTGCAGCAGGTGGATCCTGGCGCAACCCTCCAGTATCGCTGACGTAGAGTTACCTGATGATCATAGGCTTTAAATTAAATAAATATTTTCAAGCAATAAAAAAACCAATTATTTTTTTTCGTTTTTTTTTGTTTTCGAAAATCTCTAAAACACATCGTGCACATGCGAATCTCGGAGCTTCATTGCGGGACGGGAGGCCCAATTCACATTACGATACTTATTCCCGCATACTTCGATACAAGTATCGTACGTGTTTTTTTATACATTATAGATCTACGACTGACCACCAACTCGCCTGATGTTAAGCGACGGTGTGGCCGAGGATGGACTAGTCTCGCGATACTCGCCGTGTAAGCGGCGCGCCTGTCGCGTCTCCTACTAGTATCGGTAAAATTACGTAGCCAGTTTTGACCCGCGTTGTACAACCATATATCCTGATATATGTATGAGAAAAGATACGAATCAGACGGTTTGCGGTAAGTTCGAAAAACTTCTAACAAAAAAATCACTACTGAAATCACGTCTTATCAGTATATGCTACTAATGCAAATGACATTTTTTTTTACGTTTGCAGTAGCGTTATGTACGAGCCCCGAGTAGCGAATAAGGGCCTTACCGAAAAACTTAACGTAAATTAACTTTAACCAACGTCTTAAGTTCTGCAAGTGTTGTCTTCTTTCCGCAAGTGTCATTACGTGTCAGCCAGAAGTTGACAAAATATGTTAATCATTGCTTAAAGTTAAATAACGTTTTTCGGTAAGGCAGTAAATATTTTACGGGTAGGCGACTGATCGCATAGTCTCTTTCGAGTATCATAATGTAAGAAGGGCCTAACTGTCAACGAATGAATGAAAATGAATGATTAACAATGATTATGACCTTTCTACCTACACAAAGAACATCGCCCAATACAAACCGTAGAATTTGGATCTGGCCAACAAGCTGCCTTCTATGACGTAGCCTTCCTTTCTGTTCGATACGTAGAACGCAGACACTGGCGGGTGATGCGATACCTAAAACCATTTGATTTTATTATATTTTATTTTTCTTCTTTCAAAATGTATATAATTTCAAATAATCTTAGGACGTATGCATCACATTTTCTGTGTACAAGCAAATATTGCAGCAAATACTACAACATAATAATCGTTTTTGATCCACACAGGCAAACGGTACTAATCTACGCTTTTACTTTATCTACATTATATTTTTCTACATTGTTATTTAGTGACTGGTTTATAACTATTAGTTTCCAACTGTTCGACAATATAATCGAACTAGCGCCCACCTGTTCGGAAATGTAATAGAACTAGTGCCCACCCACTGAAATGATAATGCATGTCCTCAAGAAAATATTGAGAGGTGTAAGGGTTTCGCGATTATTACTAATTGAAACGAAACAAATTTTTACGGATATATCGCGTATATTTAACATAATTTTATGTAAAATATACGCGATAAATCCGTTAAAAAATTGTTTTCTTTCAATTAGTAACATTAACGAAAACATTGATGCCCACCCATACGGTAAAATAATAGAATTAGTGCCCACCTGTTCGGCAATATAATAAGTGTATGAGTCGGTGTTTTGATGCTTCCAGCAGCAGCGAAAGGTCTCGCCGAGCACGGGGTTGTAAGGCTTCTTGAGCCCTTTCGGCTTCCGGTACAAGCCCGACAGGTACCAGCGGAGCACGCACTTGAATCGCTGGTACGGGTCTTCTAACGATTGGGCCCTGGAAATATATTCATTATCATTGTCAGCTTGTAAGAAAATCTCTTTTCTGTGAGCCATATAATCTATACATAAAAAAATCGTGTGTATCGCTATAATGCCTATAATGTTATATTTAATATATATTATGTAATTAAAAGATAGATATATTATTAAGTTTTTGACGTGTAAGTGTGAATTAAAAATAAATGAACATGAATAATGTGAAATATGTGTCATGAGTGAGTCTTATATACATATAAACTTGGTATATGAGATGTATTTCAATCGCGATTCGCGTTTTAAGTGAGCGCGCTCCATTCTGGTTCGCGACGTCTTGGCTGCATCAAATAATCACGAGTAAGACCATCACTAAGCAAATACACACACCGAACTGAATGGTTTCTCTGTCCAATAACAGAGAGGGCATAGACTACTCACTGGCCCAATATATCCGCGTGGTAGTAGCTGTCGGCCAGCTTGTCGAGGAACGACCTCGGCTCCAGGATGAAGGTCGGCAGTACCACTTTGCTCAGGTCCATGCCGGGCCGTACCTGTTTCAGCAGGAACCACAGGAGAGACTTGTTCTCTTCTCCCACTTCTTCTACTAGCTCACCAGCCTAGGGAGTGGACAATCAATGCAAATAATGTACTTATTATCAAGCGTTAGTACCTTGCAGCGCTGCAAGCACAAATAGTAAACTTGCCAGTGAAAAAAATATCGTCACGATACAGAAAAACGTTGTAAACGATAGCGCTGTGCGGGCGACGTTACCACTTTAGTTACACGTTACCATTCAGTTGTCAATTTTCCACCAATCATTTAATCGTAGCGTTCCGAAGGTTACGCACGACCGATACAGCTGTTGTACGATTCTATATTATAGAATTATCAATTGTGGATATATTAGTAGAACAGCCATGGGCCATCATGGTAAACACTTACCGCTGCCACTTCGGTGATGACCCAAGAATGGTGTCCATAGATTTTATGTTCATTATGTCCGCGCAGCTGCATCTGTCGTGACCTTCAAGAGGCTATTGAGTGAATTCTGACAAGTCAGGTCAACCTATGAGCTGTTCTGAGCCTGGTTGAGCTGTGCTGTTGTCACACCTCCCTCCATCCATAATAAAAGACAGTTCAATTGGACAGAATCCGTTACAAGGCGCAGCGTATTGATGACAAGAGATAGATTGTAACAGAATAGTCGAATCGACGTTCGCATGCCTTCCATCGAGGATAAATCCTCAGAGCTTGATCTGACAGAAGACTTATAAGAACTTACCGCTCCAACATCTCTATCCGGATCTTCGACCCAGTTATCCTGCAGCGTGGCCAGGACTATATCCTTCTCCGGGTGGCGTACAGGGTGCGGCGTCATCGCGCCGCGCGACGCCTCGCTGTCCGTGTCCGACGCAGCGCCCGCCAGCTCTGGGGAGCCATGGGGGTGTGCTTAGGTACGCTAGCCTACGTAGATATAACGCTAGCCTACTTTACAAAAATTTAGCATGTTAGCATAATGACTTTATCGAGTTCTTGATTCTGGTGAATAAAAATTGATCGATCTGCATGACATGACATGATTTACAAATAAATCCTGTGACCCAACGGAAGTGACGTTGGGGACAACGGTTATGCGCCATGCACTGGAGCTCTCGAACTGAATACAGTTCTATAGCGTACCACAAACGCATACACTATGTACCTACACGGCAGTTGGAAGACTGTGTGAATTTATTTTATATGCAATTTATAGCTTAATTGAGTGCGGAAAACACTATAAAAACAAGCTGTAATGCTACTTTACTGGTTGGCTTATTTCCTTCGACATTGAGGGCCTAATACAAAACGCTAGTAATTTTATTTTTCTGTCTTATTTTCGCGCATTTTTCAATGGGAAGTTAACAGAATACTTTAAGCGTTGGCGAAGAATAACGAACGTTTTATGGTAAGGCGTTTTGTGGTATTAATTATGTTCTATGATTTTTAAATCGGCTCGAACAATCTCGATAGTGAGACTCTAAATCCAGACCAAATCAAATATCAACTATGCTATCTTGTTAGGTTTAAGATAAGAAAGATGGCAAGTACAAAGGAAAGCAACAAGAAGAAGGCCAAGAGTTCAATTCTTATATTTAAAAAAATATCAGACCCAATCCTCAACTAACCTCCGTTGCTGGAGAGAACCTCATGCCTGCAAGTGTCAAGTGTCACCCCATACTCTCCATTCACCTTGGTAAAATCCGACAAAATAGCAGAGTCTACTGAAAACTTCCTGTCCAATGAGAGGCTGGTGAAAGGTGCAGGCTCTGAATACTGTCTGGTTAACTTTTTTTGTCTTTTAAGAAGGTTGAAAATGCTGGATCTTCTCCGTTCTGCTTTGGGGCTTTTCGTTTTCATTTTGGCGTTGAAAAGGATATCCGTTTCATGCTCCATAGTTGTTATTTTTGCTTGTAGATTTTTTGCTGGTCTGTGTTGTTTTTTTTTGTTTTGCTTTAGTTTAATTCTCGTAACATACCTTTTAATTTGTTAACTGTTTTTGTTCTTGGTTGTTATTGTTGTTTACGTTTAACCAGGGATCTTTTCCACCTTTAGTCGGCTTTCTATGTTTTTCTAGCGCCTTTCTTAGCATGGGTTCAGCCTGCAAACTTTCTGGACATCCTTTTTTTTATTTCTCTATCTAATGTGAAGTTTAGCCCGGCCTGCTATATATCGTTGTTGCACTGCTTAAGAAATCGTCATTGGTTTTTATTTTATGTGGAGTCCGAATCCATGACATTTTTATACTTTTGTTTTAACGTTCTCAACTATAAATTAGCTATAATGATAATACATGGCAATACAACCTAGACAGGAAATGTAACGTTAATTTTGGCTAAATAAACAGTAAAATACTGTTGTACTGAAATCTTGTGTATCCATTGTGCTTACAGTTGCTGAATTTGTATTATAATTTCTAGAAGATTTGCCGAAATTCATATAAAACTTACCTAATTAAAGGCTACTCCTAGGGTTACTAGCTCAAAGCATGTAGTTAGATAGTCAGGATAGTAAGGGTTAGATAGAAACAAGTGTCTACACTACACTCGGTAGAATAACATACAAGTAATACAAGTGGAAATGGTAATATTGTAAAATAGTCCATAAAAAGATTACACTTTATCTATTTGCCGTTCCACGGCTCAACCGAAATAGATGAAATTAAGCTGCATATAATAATATTATAAACTAGAACATTAAAATGGTAATGTGATTATCCACACTTCCTTACTATTATTAGAAAGGCGAAAATAACTCTGTCTCTCTTTCTGTTTACTATCTGTTCAACCCTCCTCCTTACGCAATCAGGTAAAAAAAGCATCATCGAAATAAGATGATGTACGAGTATAAGGATAGAAAATAGTATTCTTCTATTTATATGGAAGAGCGACAACATACCTCTTATCACACATATTGACTTAAACAAAACCCCTAAAAACGTGACACTCCTTTTTGGGCAGTCGTGTAATTAGCACTACAAACAGTGACTGCGTGTTATCACGCGCTCGATAACGCGGATAAGATAACACTACCATTATCTCATCATTAGGGAGACTTTTTATTTGCACACTTAAACAAACATCTCGTTAGGTGAACAATATTCGTTACTTTACGATTAAAATTAATATAATAGTGATATAGTAGTTATGGGCAAATAAATTACTATCGTTGTACACAGAATTTCATCAAAATCGGTGCAGTAGTTTGGTTAATAAAAACTGGGAATATCTAATTCAAGTAAACGAAATTTCGTATTTCGAAGTTGTTTCAGTTTTCAACCGACTTCAAAAAAGGATGACGATCTCAATTCGACTGTATTTTTTTTAATGTTTGTTATTTTTAAATATATTTCAATTATAGAGATTAGAATACTCAGAATATGTAAACGGATTTAACAAATCAAATTCGGTCAAGCCGTTTCGGCTGCAGGCGATATCTATACAGAATCACTCAAAAATCGATCTAACAAAACTTCACACTTCAAAATTTATCAAGCAGTTTATGTTGACAAGAAAAACCAACACCGACATTTAGTCAACTGACCTTTCGGTACAGAAAGTAGGTAAGTACGTAATAAGACAAAAAATATTATAAAAAGTATTCAACAGAGCTTAATAATATTATAAATTTCATGCAGGACTGAGAGGAAAATAAAAAATACAATTCCCTAGAAGCGTCTCTTGCCAAGTATACTGTAAAACAAGTATCTATTTAAAAGAAAAACAAAATACCCGACCGCAAATGGGCGATTTGTGTAGTCTTAACTTACGATTTCATTATAGTTGATACGCTGTTGAGTGTACGTTTTTTGTGAGAAAGTATGCGCAAAGTCACTGTTAAAGTTTATAAGTGCACATTCTTTAGTATAATTCTCGAAAAAGTTCGTTAGTAGTTAAATTTAGAGATCCGTTTGCGAAATATTAAGCTTTGAAGTGATAATTTTTGTTAGAGTCACGTGTCACATAAATTACAATTATGTAACTACGGAAACCTGCACACACGACACGCACTTGTCCATTTATTTGTATATTCCTCGATAATATTTATATAAATTTTCAATTGTTTCAACTATAATTATTTTATTATGTTTCACAGATTTCCAGAACCTATCATAACTAGACAAGTAAAACTTCAAGTGTCAAGGTCAGTTAAGCACTAAAGCTTACTGTCCGACCTGATACTGTCAACTGTCTCAGTAAAATATAACCAGCCTTAACACCGACAACATACCTGTTGCATTAGCATATTGACCGACTTCAACAGTGAGTTATATCTGACGCCACTAAACCACTTTCAGACATCAAGGGACAGGTAAAATGTGTCAATAAACATTATCTGTCATGTCCTCTAAAAAGCTCACCTCCACATTTTGCATAAGTGGCAATACAAATTAGTCAGTTAGATTCTCCCGCGGACAAGCAAAATGTAAAATGTCCACCCTCGGAAAGCAGAGCTTAAACAAAGAGCGTTTTAAAAAGGATGTCTAGAAGCACCTCTCCGAGTTAGCAAAGCAGCAGGGATGCCACTGAAATTCTCCTGAATTTCTACATCTGGCAGTGAAACAATGTGTTAAATATATTATATTATATATATATATATATATTTCATCTGCTATATATATTGATATTTCAGTGAACTTGTTAAACTCAAGTTACTAAAAATACCAACGATGTTCGCGTTCACAAAAAAATTCAAAAACTGGTTTCATTTCTACCTTTATTGCTATCTCTTTTTCACTAGCGTGATGCGCCCTTGCATCTGGCTTTTCACTCCTACGCTTCGTCGGTCTGATTTGAATGTAGAAAAATGTATTCACTTGTCGATTTCACACGTTCATCTTTCAAATGAGTTTGGTCCATAAATCCCCTTAAAACCCGACTAACAAAGAGGAAGGGGATTATTGGACAGAAAATCTTTTTTAAAAATTTAAATACATACACCTAATGATGATGATTAACGAAAACTATGATAATAATAACGATAATTATAATGAGTTAACGCTTTAACATTTGACATTGTATTATTTATTTTTGAGATAACAATATATGACATTATGATACGGTACTTCTTAATTACAATTTATTTTGAAACCTCCAATAATTCTCCAGAATATATGAGACTAATTATACACCTATAACTAATATTAATATTTGTATACGAGTAGGCAGGTGTGTGCCTATATGGAGTTTGACCTTTACCGCACGGAACAAGGTTGGTGTAGTAATTTCGCTGATGTCGCTCGCACGTGAACGATGCAAATTCTGTCATTTTGCAATATTACCAAATATCACATACATACGTACATGTTACTCACATAATTACATTTCAATTTCATAATGACATGCTAGCATTTATAATACGCTCTTCTAAAAAAATTGATGATTTGTTTTATTCTTGACAAGTTGCGCCCCGCGGTTCCACCTGCGTACCCGACTAGTGATGGAAAACGTTTATGATGATGGTGACTTCCTTTCATACAAATCTTGTCCTGACAATCACGAAAATAAAATTAAAATATTCAAATCGGTCAAGCCACTTTTAAGATTTAGCAAGACAAACTAACAGCAATTGATTTTATATAAAATAATTCACCTTTCAAACAAAAAAAAACTAAATCGGTTCATCCGTTCGGGAGCTACGATGACACAGACACGTCAAACTTATAACACCCCGTCGTTTTTACGTCGGTGGTTAATAACACTAAAGAAAATTGTGGACATTTCACATAACACCATCTAGCCCAAACTAAGTAAAGCTTGTACTATATAACTAGATGGCTAATAGAATACAAATATACCTACTTTTCTTTTGTAAATATATACATATGATACACAGAAATACCCAGACACAGAACAAACATCCATGCCCATCACACAAATGTATGTCCTGGGTGGTTAAGAAGAAGAACACAGAAGGAGAAGAATAAGTTTCACCCGTAATGCTTCTCGGGCGTTCATGTCTATGATGATCAAATGTAGCTTAAATCTTCTCCAGTTTATACACTATAGATCTACGATTGACCACCAACTCGCCTGATGTTAAGCGACGGTGTGGCCGAGGATGGAGCTCGTCGATCTAGAAGATATCTATTCACTCTAGCCTTGAAAATTCCAAGATTGTAGGTCTCAGGAAACAGAGATGGCGGCAACGAATTCCATTCTTGTGCAGTACGCAACAGGAATGTGGAGCGATATCGCTGAGTACGGATTTTCGGCATTTCAGATTGTCAGCTGTCTCTGTACCAATTTGCATAACAATCGGTACAATTAGCCCGAAATAAATGAATTTTGATTCGATTTAATTTGAATCGGTTCAGCTGTTTAGTCATGAAAATGTAACACACAAACAGAGATACAGTTTCTGTGACAGGTTTGAAAAACCGACTTCAAAATACACATATCGTTCACTTAGATGACATTTATTCAGTTATTTTGATATATATATGGAAGCAACTTTGAAGAATCGCGTAACCAACATACAAAAAAAAACATACAGACGAATTGAGAACCTCCTTCTTTTTACAAATCGGTTAAAAATACCACTACAGGATTCTAGTTTCATAGCAAGCGCTGAAACTGAATATAAAAAAAAAACACATAGTTTTAAACCTCATTTAAGAGCAGTTGTCGGGGCCTTTAACGCCAGTATGTTACTCGTTCTTGTATACAACAGGAGAAAGCTGTTTTCTACACTTAAATATGATTAGATTTCTATAATTAATTTTCAATATGGTTCGAACCTTTTATGGGTACGCATCTACAATTAGATTTTTTCAAAATTTTTACGTTTTATCTTTTGAATTCGGAGCTATAACAACATTTTAAAAGAGAAAACCGCGAAGGCACACCCATTTATCATTCTAAACAGATAAAAAATTAAACAAAAAGTGATCTTTTAGGCGCGTCGCCCACACGAGCTGGAGTCGAGGCGGCGTCGAGGCACGGGCGCACAAGCGGCGCACCGCTTCTACGTTTCCTTCAGGTTCAAATGGCAGTGCGTCCACACACTAGAGTCGCGTCGCAGGCGACGTGGAGTCGAGGCGCGGTCGCGGCGGCGTCGCGGCAGGGGTGCAGTGCGCGACCGCGCCGCGACTCCACCGCGTTTTGTTTGTTATTTTGTTTCGTGCGTAGACGTGTTTACACTGTAGTGTGTGAAGGAAGCATAGCCGCCCGCGCCTCGACTCTAACATAAACACCACGCCTCGACTGTGCCGCGACGCCGCCGCGACCGCGCCTCGACTTACCAGTGAGCGACGCGCCTTACTTGTACCGGACGTACAAAATAAGTCGAGGTTTTTCCTATCACTCTTACTGTCGGTATAATTATAAATAACACACATGATTTCTAGCACTAAGAATCGTTTAGCTTAGCCACGGACGGACAGACTGACATGACGAAACTATGTGGGTTCCTTGTTGATTGCGGAACCCTAAAGAGGAACCCTTGTCACTGTGTTGTTATAGTAGGAGCGATTAGGTATATGTATAGATAGTTTTATAACCGCATGGATAACGTTTGTAAGTGTTAGTAAAATTATGTTTTCCTTCTATATTGTGTAATGATATGAATAGGAAACTAACAGCAGGAAAGTCCATGTGGCGTATTCTCAGCAATACAGTTGAAGGTTGCTAACATTATAAATGAATATTAATACAGTATTAAATAGCTACAAGTTCTACGCACAGTAGACCTGACGAAAATCAAGACAATTATTCAGCCCTAAAATGCATCAAGCACTTCCACGCACCCTCACCGTTACACGCATGACGCAATCTCAAGTTGTTTGTTATATATCTCGACAACCACTTGACCAATTCTGTTCATTTTTACCACAAATTGTAATAATTGTGCACTTTATCCACCTACCAAATATCATTAAAATCGGTTGGTAATTAGCGCCGCAATACACTTCCCCCCTTTTTATGGGAACCATCCCTCCTGTCAAAAATCGCCGACGACATTATTTTTTTAAATAATTGATAAAAACTATAAGTCAAGTTTCATCAAAATCGGTTCAAAATTACGCCCTTAACTTACAAACCTCATAAACTCACAAACAGACAGACGAAAGAAATTTGGCCAGTTGATGCAGAGTCGCTTCGCTCGCTCGGTCAATTATTTTCATTTCATTTGCATTAGGTCGTAATCAATATTTTGAGTTGGGAATTATTTTTGGCGCGCGCTCTTGTGCGTGAAATGTGGAATACGCGGCCTGAATCTGTCTTTCCGATTGGATATAATCAGGATGTCTTCGAAATGGTTCAAAGTGAATAGGCACAGAAAGAACTTACGCGACAGTTACGGTCTACGATGGAGCGCTCCATCATAGACGCAACTGTCGCGTAGCACCGAGCAAAAACAAGCAAAAAAATTACGTTAGTTGTATGGGAGTCCCCTTAAATATTAATTTTATTGTTTTTTTTAGTATTTGTTGTTATAGCGGGAACAGAAATACAACATCTGTGAAAATTTCAACTGTCTAACTATCACGGTTCATGAGATACAGCCTGGTGACAGACGGACGGACAGACAGCGGAGTCTTAGTAATAGGGTCCCGTTTTTACTCTTTGGGTACGGAACCCTAAAAACTACGGATCTCTCATGTCTGTTTTTGAGTCCGACTATAGTTTTAACCGCATTCGGCGGTCTTTTTTAAAGGAGCAGCGCAAACGTCACTCTCGGTCGGTGAAGCGTCTCGCACTATTTTGTTTTGTAGAAAACCACGTCAGTTTCCATAGACAGGAATCGATTTCCGCCATTTTGTATGAAAGTTAGGAAACACCAGATTTCCCACAACACCAACAACGTAAGTAATGCCATATGTTACAATGTTTTGTACACAGCACATGATGAAGTAAGGGTGACGTCATCGCCTCATTGACCACATACTTGCAAGTGTGTACCTCTACTCGCTGATTTGACTCTACATACTAATTGATTAATATTTGTTTACGCCAGCAAATTATGTCACGCGGCAAATTCAAGTCGGATCCCCCCCCCCCCCCCCCCCTACGAGCAACGCGCAAAATAGGGCTCTGTAGTTGGACATTATAATTCATATGAACCTTGCCGGATTTTTATAACATTAGTCACGAGAAGGATCTCGACTAAATCACCGCATTCATCATCGCATTCACCGGGCGGCGCTCACCCATCCATCGACTGACAAACGCCACCGTTGCTTAACTTTGCCGATCTGTTAAAACCTGATACTTTAGCCGCGTATTATTCAAGCTAATTCTTATTTGTGCACATGTCATTGACTCCACGCCATTATATGTGTATCTACGTCATCCAGTTCACTTGTTTTTGTTTCTTTAATAGTATCATTTATGGGAGAAAATAACAAAAAGTCTATTCATTGGCAAAAACTTAAATCTAACTTGTATCTAGTGTTTCCGCTTCGAGGTCTTCAAGGTACTATTGCCTACTTCGAAGTCTTCAAGCTGGTACTCTTCTACTTCGGTATCTTTTATCTGGTACTCTTCTCGGCTTCGATGTACCAGGGTGAAAACACCGTAGCCGTAGAGGCATAGACCTGATATGATTTTAATGAAATAAAAAAATGGATGTCTGTAAAGTCGGTTTACGGACGATAATTAGCCGAACGCTTAGGCCGATCGTGCTTCTCTATCGCTTGTTCCGCGCTCTCGCTTGCACGCTCGGCTCAGGCGGAACGTGAGAATGAGTCATGCTTTTTCGTGCGTGCAGCCGGCGTTCATCGATTGTCTTATAAATCGATATAATCGATTGGGATTTGGCTATTATAATCGATTATCACGTTAAAAATAATATTCGAAATCGGTTAATATTTCGGGCTAGAAAACAGTTTACTCCTATTTGAATGGGAGCTCGCGCGACCACATTTCTTTTAACGAGAAATGCGAGGTTTATCAAACTAAACTCGATCACCGTAGCGGATCCAGGTGAAGATCCATCTTAGAGCGCAACCCGCACCCAGAGCAGTCGGTCAAAAATATAAGTTTAGCAACTAGCAGAGGTTTCCATGTTAATATTATATCGTGAAAGTACCGCCGTGTTCCAGAATATAAACACGCCGGCATGTTTACAAGTTTTATAAAACTTTACTTTCATTACACATGACATGTGGGATGTGAGTGTACACAACTCTTACGCTTTTAGGGTGATTTCACATATTTTGTTTTTTACCATAATTATAGTTTAAAAAACTGAAAAAACCCGACTACAAAATACGCAATTCGTTTACTTGGATGATGATGATGACATATTTTTCCATTTAAATTGTTATTTTAAAAACCAAAGTTTGATAAAGTTTGTATTATTTTTACACTGTAATTGAACAAATTATTTTGTTTTCTATTTGTTGACATTATTATATTGAAATTAGTTAAACTCACGCGTTTTTTCGTAACCTCCAACGAACTTTTCCGTAATAAACAAGTAATTTTACTAGAATAATTCAAAATAATATACGCATTTATAACTCTTACATCGATTTTACGCATACTAAATAAAACTACATAAAAACGTAACCTCAACAGCGTACTTGTGCAGTCAGGTATTTTGTTTTTCTTTTAATAAATAAATAACATTAAATAAATAAATAATTGTGGACATTTCACACAACACCATCTAGCCAAAACTAAGCAAAGCTTGTACTATGGAGCTAGATATACATAGATACTTGTTTTTATTAATATATTCTTAATAGAGGAAAATCGTGACACCGGCTAGTTTTTTAAGACCCTAATCCTCAGTTATTAAGACTGATAACAGACTGATAATGATAAGCCTGTGTGCATTAGATTAGCATAATCCAGGTTATCTGAATCCAGGTTATACAGTGATTTCTATGCGATAGTCTAATCAACCGTACAAAATTAGATTTCAGAATTAAACGCCAAATCAAGACGCACAAGATCACTCGGTCACCCTAGAAAAAACATTTTTTTTACGCAAGTAAGATCTACGATTGACCACATCAAGACGCACAAGATCACTCTATTATTCCCGGTCACCCTAGAAAAAACATTATTTTTTACGCAAGTAAGATCTACGATTGACCACCAACTCGCCCGATGTTAAGCGGCGGTGTGTCCGAGGATCGAGCTGGAGCGAGATGTGAGCTCGTCGATCTAGATGACATCTATTCACTCTAGCCTTGAAAACTGCAAGGTAGTTCTCACGATCAATATGTTATCAGGATCAGTTTTGTGTACCAATAAGCTAAATAAACAAATAAATATGGTAAAAGGGGGAAAAGGTTGGATTCATCACCATTTCAGCCGCATAGGGACAGAGAGAAATTCCTGTCTGTCCACAGAGGGGGCAGAGAGGAGTAAATCAAAACAATTTTACTGTGGAAACTAACGTGGTTATCATACTTTTAAAAGTACGGGTTACTCTTTAAACCTAAATATCCGACTATAGCAACAGTACTATAGCAAAAATATGCATTGAGGATGTGGAGATTCAATATGTCCAGTTCGTATATCTTGGCCAAATAGTCTCTTTCCAGGCGAGACAAGAGAAAGAAGTTGCTCGACGCACCGAAAACGCCTGGAAGAGTTATTGGGCCATGAAAGACCTAATGAAACGTAACTTACCTATGTGCCTTAAACGTAAGCTCATGGACGTGTGCATTCTCCCTATCCTCACATATGGCGCTCAAACTTGGTCTTTGACTATCGAGCATCGAGTAGAGGTCCACGCTCGCGGTTTGCCAACGAGCTATGTAGCGCAGTATTTTGGGCGTAAAATTACAAGACCGTATCAGAAACACAATACTGCGCTCCAAAACTCAGATCATCGACGTAACTCGAAAAGATGCTATGCTAAAGTGGGATTGGGCTGGACACGTCTGTCGCATGTCAGAAGAATTATGGCCAAAATCCAACAAAGACTGGGTCCCACGCGTTAAACGACCGGCCTAGAAAGCGGTGGAGAGATGAGCTCGATACTTTCAATAAGAATTAGTCTACAATAGCATCCGATAGACAAATATGGAAAGAGGGAAGAGAGGACTTTGCTCAGCAATGGGAAGATGTAGGCTAATATAATAATGATAACAGTGCCGTACTATCAGTACGCACCAGCGCCATGCTCTTCTGGGATCGTTCTATAATCACGGACAGGACTATTGTTGCCAATAAGCCTGATATCGTGATCGTAGATCGGTCTCAGCGCCGGGCAGTGCTCGTCGACATCACCATCCCACATGATGAGAATCTCGTGAAGGCTGAGAAGGACAAGCTCAGATAACCGCCATGTGGGATGTTGACTCGACGATCATTGTCCCGATAGTCGTTTCGGTGAACGGTGTCATAGCGAAGAGCCTCGACCAACATCTCAAGAGGCTCTCTCTCGATGATTGGGTCAAGGATCGGATACAGAAGGCAGTCAACCTGTCAGGAGGTTCCTCTCTCTGTAGCCCCTACCACCGGCAGCTTGAGCCCCGCCACGCTGCCGGCGGCACCCTAGTTTTAAGTTTTTTACAATATTTATGTTTCTTTTTTATGTTTATATTTGTGTTGTAAAAAAAAAAAATATAAGATTGTAAATAAATAAATGAGATAATAATAATCCGACTATAGTTTCAACCGTATTCGGCACTCTTTATAGAGGGTATATCTAATTCATGAACATCCAGTAAGCCTAGGCTAGGGAGGCAAAATTTATGGAATCGAAATGATTGTTTTAAATTTATAAAATATCATATTTCACTTAATTATTTAACAATTGTAAAATAAATTCAATTCAAATAAAAATTAATTTCGTTTAATTACGCACAGAAGCAATCAATAAATAAATCTTATTCTTATATGCATTAAGTGAAATATCATATTTTCCGGTACCATTATAAAAATTAAAATCAATCGTCAATCAATCATTCAATCATAAATTTTACTTCCCATGTGATCAGTAGCATGAGTAATTAATTACCTGGCCTTAAATGATGCTCATGAGTACATCTACACATAGATTCCACCCTGTATTTAGTAGGTAAAATGGATTGAGACTGGATATTGGAACCGGCCGTGAGTTATTATTTTCAGTGAAACCTTTATCGGTACCTTTGTTCTAAAAGTACCTATAACCTACGTGACAAGTTGCAAAACACATAATTACCATAGTTCAGCCTTATTTGTATTTCGTACGTCTTTCGGAACTAATTGTTTCAACCATTTACTGTGGTCATTGTATCATAACGAGTCAACTATCCGTACCATTGTTCTCCCAGATTTTTTTATGCTAGAGAGATCTACAATTGATCACCAACTCGCCTGATGTTAGGCTAAGGTCGCACTACGGTTAAACCGCAGCGGTTTTTAACCGCGTGAGTTTATGAAACAGGAAAACGAATACAAGCGGCCGCACTTGCGGTTTTTCCCCGCGATTGATTTAGTACCGTCTCGAGCGGTTTCGCGGTTTATAGCGGTTACCGCTCGCGGGAAAAAATCGTAGTGCGGCCTAGGCCTTAAGCGACGGTGTGACTTAGGATAGAGTTCGTCTAGATCTAGAAGATATCTATTCACTGTAGCCTTGAAGATTTCAAGATTGTAGCTCTCAGGAAACAGAAATAAAGAGAGAGCCGGCAAAGAATTCCATTCCTAAGAAGTACGCATCAAAAGCGTGGACCGATTCGCTGTGTAGGTACGGATTTTTGGCATTTCAATGAGAAATGACTTTCTGCTAGTCCTATAGTGAAATAGGGAGGGTGGAATTAGGTCACGAAGTACTTAATGGGTGTAACCTTATAACACAAAACTACTGAACCAATCTGTTCATTTCTATAGATTGCTCGGGGCTCGGGGCGCGCGACTATCTCTTTCGCGCATCACAACATTTTAAAGAGCGAGGTTAACATAATAATTATTTTAGTTTATAAAACTGAAGCGACTTCAAAATACGCAATTTCGTTTACTTGCATAACATATTTATTTCAATTACATATTTTATTTAAAAAACCAAATTACGGAATATCGATTTATGAAATTTCTATAGGAACAGATAAATAAATAAATGAATGACGGCGTTTGGGAGTTTTTTTTTAATAGAACACATTGATAACCTCCTTCTTTTTTTCTTCTAGATCAACGAGCTCAATTCTCGGCCACATCAGGCTATTTGGTGGGCAATCGTAGATCTATCATGCGTAGAAACAAAAAAGTTAAAAATGTTGTTTATGGTCCCAGTCTATTCTAACCTCACTTCATTCACTCTTACAACACTGATGTAAGGTATGATACATTAATTAACAATGATACATTATGTAGTACAATAAGCCTAGTGAGATAAGGTTGGCATCATCCGTTAAAATATATGGAATTTGAAAATGTTGCACCTAATTAATGGCGGTTTTCGAAAATCGATTCAAAAGCATTAATAATCTATCAATAAATATGGTCTCACACTTAGCCGTATCTGTTCTAAGATACCAAATTTGAAATTTATTTGGTAAATACCACTTTCTGTCAGTTATCGGAAGATTAAAACAAACTTGGAGTCACAGAATTCGCCCTATTACATAGGACCCTTGGAGTTTACTACAGTTTTGGCGGGAACGCCATAGAAACATGTTGTTGCTCTGTTTTATTTTCCTAAACTTGTCTTATTCGAATATTAATGCTATAAAAATGGTAGTGTTTCATTCATTAATTGTTCGATCAAGTGCGCGAGTGTGGGCAAGTGATATAAAGCAATGAAACGTGTCATTTTACGCTGTCGGCAAAACTCCATGGAAACTTCTAGTAAATTCGCCATCACTTTACTGAGGAAAGACTCAAAGTTGTAAATGACTGTTTACGTTTAGACTGTGACTAGAAAGCACTTTAAAAATTATTCAAGAAATTTGAAGATGTCTGAATACTTGACACTGGCAAATCGCTAATCGCGTAGGTCAACTACAAAAAATAAAAGTTTACTACTAATCACAGCACACAATTTCAAAACAAAAGCTGTCTACAAAAAATAAAAGTTTACTACTAATCACAGCACACAATTTCAAAACAAAAGCTTTCATTGGGCGGTACTATGCCATTTGTATTAAAATGACAATGTTATAGCTATGTATTATAGCACATATACGGAAAAACAAACTCTATGGAACTTTTTTTCATACATGGTAAACTAGACTTGCGCTTGACTAAGATAGAGCACGTTTACCAAGGAGAAAACGATTCACACGCGATTTAAAGACACCCAGATCACAACTATCGCTAAAGACCATTCAAAGACTGAATTTTACAATTCTCGGACGATGTTTTAAAAAAGCTTATTATAATGATAAATACTTGCCAGAAACATCTAGTTAAGATTTTTTCACCCAGAAGAAAAATATTTTTGACAAAACATCCGAAAAATCAAAACAGCCACTTGCCAATAAAAAATTACTCATTATCATTTCCTATTAAATAGTTGTCATTGCCATGCATTATGCAGTATTTCGTACACATAAACACAAGTAACACTTTTCGCGCATACACATTTCCCGCTTCAAAACACGACTTTTTTTGACACTTTTTCACTCACACTTTTATCAGACAGAGCAACCGAATCGTTGTCATTATCGGTAAACAAAGAGCGCGTCGTTATCATTTGTTATCGGCATAAATAATAATATTACACGGTGCGTGCGCTCCGTATCGTGGCTGATAACGTACTGAATTGTTTCGTTGCTATTTGGAATGTCACGTATTTTAAGGAAACAGTATGGACTGTGGTGTGTGTAACTAACTTCTACATTAATTAATAAATAAACGGAGTTTCGCTCGTACACCGACGCTTCCGTACTCCTACGCATGACACATGAACACGAACACTGACACCAAAGCTATTTACTTAGCAAAATGTGTTTTATATCTAAAAATATTTGTAACTTAGCATGCTGTCTCCATCTTTAATTATTGTGGCAATTGTAATTATGTTATTATTATATAAAACTATTGCAAATATTGTTATTGTACACAATGTTGATGGACTTAAATAAATAAATAAATAAAATAAATAAACTTCATATATTTATATTTTAACAATTTGAATTTTTAAAATATAAATAAATATATATATATATAAGTAATTAGCGCGCGTGAAAAGTGCATCTAAGCGGATGATTGCTTCTTTTTTAATAAAACTGGACACGTGGCTACTGTTGCTTTAGAGAATCGTCGTACCGTAAATAGTAACTGGTACATAACCATTTGTTTGCTGGAAATTATTGACAAACTCCGTAAAAATAACCGTAAACGCCGTATCATCTTGCACTACGACAATGCTGTGTGGGAACTAACACGACAAGACAGACAAACGAATATTTGAAGGTGAAAAACGTAGAACTTATGACCCATCCTGCATACAGTCCCTACCTGGCACCTTGTGACTTTTTTCTGTTCCCAAAAATTAAGAACCAATTACGCGGTCAACAATTTTCATCACGAGAAGAGGCTGTCGAAGAGTATGAAAAACACGTTTCTGAGGTCACCACGGAGAAGTGGCACAAAAGTTTTCAAAATTGGTTTAATCGAATGACAAAGTGCATTTACGCAGAGGAAGAATATTTTGAGAAACAATGAATTCATTTTTGACCTTTAATATTATTTTTTCTTATTCATTCCGGAAACTTTTAGTGCGCCTCACGCAAATGATATGTGATTAAAACTTTTATTTAAATATTTCTCCTATCTAATTAGATTAAAACTAAGAGGCCAAATCTAAATAATTATTTAGATTTGGCCTCTTAGTTTTCTAATATCCCTACTCAATGATTTTCTATGTTTAAAAATGTTGTGATGCGCGACAGAGATAGCTGCGCGCTTTAATCTCGACGAATTTGTATGTTTCTTACGCGATTACTTCGCCAATTATGAATTGATTGCGTTGATACTTTTTTATTTTATAGATTATACTTCATAGGTAGTCCCATATAAATTGTATCAAAATCGGTTCAGTATTTTGTTTTGGTTAAAACAAAATATCTAGAAAAAATATGTCATCCAGGTAAAATAAATTGCGTATTTAGAAGCCCTTTTTTTTAGTTTTTTAAACTATAATTATATACTATTATGACAAGCTGATAAATACGTGACAGTTATATAATTCATATAGTAATTTATAATAGAGCATTGTAAAGCAGTACAGCCCATACTGTTAATACATCACAGACGTTTTAATATACAAGGTCGCTTATATTTTTATTAACAACAGAACCTTTCGCCTAACATTTGTTTGACGCGAATTTCATTTGTGTTTTCTTAGGTTTAAAACATATTGTTTGTCTAACCGGCACTTGATGAAATATCAACTTGATAAACAAACATACAAGAAGACTTTCATAATGAACAACTTACAATAATGTTACTTGCTATATATACACACATAAAATACAGTGGCAATAAAATTTTTGCCGTTTTTGACCACCTACAAAGATGAAAACTACCATTGATATAGTTAACAACATTTTTTTTTATTTATTTATAAGAAAAAAAAACTTTGACCAAATTTGCCGCCCTGTGCTCCTTTGCCGCTCAGGCCTACTCAGCCTGCTGGTAAATCCGCCACTGTATAAATAGAAGATATAATATTAAAAAAATCATTGTTTCAGACTATCAAAAGACAAGGTTAGGCGGAATTTTGATATGAGTGCGAGATGATGTTATATGACATCAGGCGAGTTGGCGGTCAATCCTAGATCTATTTAGTGTAAAAAAAAGCTTTGACTGTATTTAGATTATTTTATATGATATAGCAGTCGTATATTTCGCGTTCGTTTCGATATTTATTTGAGATCTTAAAATTAAGAGTAACTGTTAGGTTCATTTTATAGAATCAAGGTCGTGTCTGGTCAGATTTGGAGGTCTGACAACCTATATACACGAACCTCGAGAAGGCATCGACGCACAAAAAGTTGTTTTTCGGGAGTGTTGCCTCATGCCTCCGGCAAATACATAGACATCGGTGCAGTCCTGCAGAGAACCCGTAAGTAATTATAGTTTAAAAAAGCAACCTAAAGCAACCAACTTCAAAATACGCAACTCGTTTACTTGGATGTAATTTTTCCAGTTATTTTGTTAGAAAACCCATAGTACTGAACCGATTTTGATAAAATCTATATGGGACCACCTCGATATTATTTACCAAACAAAAAAAGAATCATCAAAATCAATTCATAATTGACAAAGTAATCAAACGTAAGTAAATGGACACACATAAAAAAATACAGTCGGATTGAGAACCTCCTTCTTTTTGGAAGTCCGTTAAAAAGGTTCATTCTAAGCTAACTGGGGTTAATCTGAACATGGTAGGTATCTGATGACAATAATAAATGAATGCTGGCGATTACAACTGACCCATGTATTATTGTCTTAACTAATAAATGAAGCCGGCGTGACGTCATCCAACACGTTCCCAAACCACATGTTGTCAACGGACTCCTTTGACTAGAATGTTTGACTCACGCGCCTACAATTTACACATTCGGGCGCCGAACTGGAAGTGGCCGCTGTTTAATCACACAAGTGTCTTTATTAAAATAAAAACATAATGGGTATTTTGTTTTTCCTGACTGCATAAAAACGCATTTTTTACTTTTTACAAGAAATGTATTATTATTACAAAAAATATAGCCTATGACGTTCAGAGATTGAAGACGAATCTAATGGCACCTCGCACATCAAAATCGTCAAGCCATTTAGGCTGTAGGAGGTAATATACAAACATACTTACATACCCACATACATACATACAAACATATAAACCCTTCTTCTTACGCAGTCGGGCAATAAAAACAAATCTTACTAACCCCCGACCTAAAAAGAGGGGTGTTATAAGTTTGACATATGTATCTGTGTGTCTGTCTGTGGCATCGAGGCTCACAAACGGATGGACCGATTTTGATCTAGTTTTTTTGATTGAAAGAGGATTTCATCGAGAGGATACTAAGTTAGTTTTAGCAAATAGTTTCAATCATTTAATTTTTTAGGGTTTTTTTAGGGATTGAAAGAGGATTTCATCGAGAGGATACTAAGTTAGTTTTAGCAAATAGTTTCAATCATTTTATTTTTTAGGGTTTTTGAGTTTTCTAAACGTATACTTGTGTATATAACAAAGGATATCAATAAGCAATATATTATACATAATATTTTATGCGTGTACCCGAAAAAAAACATGGTTGTTACGATACAGTTACGGTGACTTATACAGGACTTATGACTTACTCAGCCGTCGTCAAAATAAGTGGCTAAGACCGTGTCGAGACTCGCGCATAGTAAGGTTCCAATAGAAGTATGTATGTAGTAAAAAGGCGGCAAGAATAATTCATCACACACCTGAAAAACATCACGCTGTATTGGGCAGTTAGTCAAGAATACTCATGTATACAGTACTTAGAAATAGACGGTAGTCTATCTAAATACGAGAAATGAATGAGTCACACCGAACCACAACTTGCAACATTGCAGAATATTATGAATATGCAACATAGGCGTTTCTTATCTCTAGGTATGTAAATTATATAGTAATTTGAAGCTTCCGTAGCAGTTACTGAGAACCACTAAGATATGTGTACCTACTATAGTTGTTACTGTAGCTGTTTTTGTCACAAAATACAACCACAAAAAAAAAATGTAATGTAATGTAGTTCCACGTACAGTAGACCTCGCGAGAACAAAGTCAGTACTCGTGAGGCCTACCGCCCGTAATCAAAAATCTTGTTCAGAATTGAGTATCGAGGAGGGCGATGGCTGGCATATGCGTCATACTGGTGATCGGTCGGTACAAGCAGCACCCGTGCTTGCGGGTCGCTGCTGGTCTGCTCGCGGTATACACACAACAGTAGTACGTTAGATAAATTAAAATATTCTATAATCTTCCCGTAACGATTTATAGTTTTACATTTGACAAAGGTCACAGACCCCGTTGTCAGAGGAGTTATAACGTAAATGACAAAAAAAACCGGACAAGGCGAGTCAGACTCGCCCACCGAGGGTTCCGTACAAACTAGTAGATAAAAGGGGTTTTTTTTTTTATATTTTACTTCATAAAACGAAAAATATACATCATAAAAACATTGTGTGTGAAAACAGTGACGCATCGTTATCACGTAAAATTATCGTCCGTAAACCGACTTTACAGACAACCATTATTTTTTTGTATGTTTGTTCAGTAATTACTCCGCTAATTATGAATTGTTTTTGAAGATTCTTTTTTTGTTTGGTAGGTAACCTCAGAGGTGGTCCCATATACATTTTATCAAAATCTTTTAGTACCTTGGTATTTATAACAAAAGAACTGAAAAAATATCATCCAAGTAAACCAATTGCGTATTTCGGAATCTGTTTTTTTTTTCTTCAGTTTTTTTTAAACTATAATTATGTAATAAAAGCTGCAGAACAGAATAGGTAGTCGATTTATTGTTTTCTAATGTAGGTATACATATAGTTGGTATGAGCACAAATTAGCTTATCACACGTTTATGAGTACGAGATTACAGGGGTTATCATTTAGCAAATAAAATCACATAAGATGTACATATCTACAGAAACCGCTAGCAAACAAGTCTTGTGTCACACGAAAATCACAGGTACAATAATTTTAAACTTTTTTCAGTAAAATAAAAACAAAATACCCGACTACAGCAAAGCAGTTATTGCAGTTGATCTTACGATTTCGTTACGCTTGATACGCTGTAGAGTTTACGTTTTTTGTGAGAAAGAATGCGTAAAATCGTTGTAAAAAATTATAAATGCGCATTCTTTAGAATAATTCTAGCAATATCACGAAAAAGATTTTTGGAAGTTTATTACGTAAAAGTTCTTTGGAAGTTACGAAAAAACGCATTTTTAAATATTTCAAGAGATGTATTGTTATTATTAGAAAAAAAAACATAGCCAATGACACTCAGGAAGTGAAGACGAATCTAACTACACCTCACACATCAAAATCGGACAAGCCGTTTAGGCTGTAGGCGGTCATATAGAAATATACATACATACAAATTCTAGAAAAACCCTCCTCCTTACGCAGTCGCGTGTGTAAGGAAAAAAACGAGAGAGTGCTCTACAAAAGAATGAGAAAGATGTATGATTTAATAAACCGTCTTTTCACACATATTCTATACACACTCTCATCTCTATACTAAATGATGTTTCTTATCACCAGGCGCGCGACGATTTAATTTTGTTCATCACCGCGGCTAGTAGAAAATAAGAGAAGAAGCTTTATGACTACATCTCAAAATGAATAAACTAGAAGTATAGTCTAGTAAAAATGAATCCGTTTGTATAGAGCAGATCACAGTATTTGCAACTGGGGGGATTCTTTGAAATTGTGATAGGAAAATAACTAAAAATCATGGAACAAAAATCCCCAATTTACAGACTAGCTGCGTTCCGCGGTTTCACTCGCGTAGTTATAAAAAACGGTGATGATTATGATGGTGATAAGTAGCTTATGTCCGTCTCCAGGTCCAAAGCTATCTCTATACTAATTTTCATAACGAATGGTTAAGCCGTTTGAGCGTGTAAAGGTAACAAAATTAGCTTTTATAATATCATTATGAAATTGTGTCAAATGTATTTCAAAACACCAGTACATTCATTTAAATAACAATATTCTTAGGTGTCTTTTATGTTGTCACAAATCTTATTTTTACTAGACTAGTATGACTAGATCGCGTTATGACTAAATCTCTACAACTCTTATGCAGAGCTCCTCTGACCTACCACAAAAGTGTGATTTTCGTGAACACAAGAGCTTACCGCTCCTGACAATCTGGCCGGCGACATAGACATTCTGCGAGGTGAAACGGTCGTCTCGCCTCTCGCTCGCACTCGCCGCGAACGTGGCCGACGGCAGTTTGTCGTAGTCGATCAGAGAATATTTGAGCGGTGTGGGGGACAGTTCAGAGAATGTGGGCGATTTCCTATAATCGTATTTCATAGTTAATACATTCAGAAAGAAGAGAAGAAAATTTCAACTCGGTTCAGTAGAATACAGCAGACTGATATATAGACAGACCATGCAGCACTTACTCTCGTGCCCTCAGTGTCCCCAGTCTTGCACACTACAGGACCTTTACAGTGCTTCTCCCTGCGGGGTCGCTGTATCCAAATACTGGGAGGCAACAGTATAAAAACCTCAAACAGGATCATCGATACGACGAAGAAGAAGTAGAATAAAGTGCAAAATGGGATTATATTATTTTAGAGGATTGTGAATAGCGCATTTTTTTAAGATACAAAAGACAACCAAATTCTACCTCTAAACATTATCAGATTTCAATGATTAAAAAAAAATAGAACCATAGATAATACTCGTAGTAATCGCAAAATCAAACAACATAGCCTTGTCATTCATGGTTTCAATTATATGAAAAAATAATATTATAAATAAATATATATTATAAATAATAAACATAATAATATATAAATAATAATTGTATAATTTCTTATGACCTCAGAGAGGCAGAAATCTGTTTTCGTCGGTCAATTCAATTCTTGTCTATGGCGTTCTTATGTTCTCGCCAATGTCACGTTGTTTGATTTTGTTGCTTTTTTTTTTGTGACACATCAGTTAAGCATTCAAGTTGCTCTGCTTAGTATGTTACTCTCCGACGAAGTGGCCTTGCGAGAGAACGTCTGCCAGACTACGCTGGTATCAATCACAATTTCTGTTGTTATACCTAAAGACAAAGACGAACACGTTTGCCCTTAATAGTGAGTTGCCAGTAGTAGGATTTAGGATTTACCTATATATGTCGCAGACGTCATCGGTCGACGAAGAGCTGTACATTCTCCGGAACCGCTCGACAGATGGCGCTGTTTTCGTTATCACTATATTGTCGGGAGTGTCGCAGATAACCTCGGAGCGTTCCATGCGACGCTTCTTTGGTAATTTACTCTAAAAGTGTATAGATAGCGTGAACAAATCAGAGTTTATAACAAGTCGTATACAGGGTTATCGATTATTTAACAATCTTTCTAAAGCAAATTCTCCTATCAACCAAATTTATTTATACGAATTCAAGAAATTCTCATCGTTTCATGGTGGATATTCCAAAAGCCCGAACATAACGTTTTAGTAGTAAATTTATCGCACGGACTGCTAAATTATGGAATACGCTTCCTGAGTGGGTCTTTCCCGATAGTGTGATCAAACCGCGAATGATTCTAGGTATGCGCAGTCCATCGTAGACCACAACATCGCATAACATCAGTCGGCAGTCAAGCTCAAACCTATCTTGTATAAACAAAACAACATGGGAAAAAACCTAAGTGTCTTTAACTGTATGAATTTAAAAAACTAGGGAACACTTAAAGTGTATTTTACTATGAGATTTTAGTATGTACGTTCTAGGACTACGTTTGACTCTTCCTTCTAGGTAAACGCGCTCCATCGTAGACCGTAACGGCGGCTGAACGAATCGTATTGAAATAAAACATGCAATGACTCGTTCGTGACGTCTTCGTGAATTGGAATTTGAGAAGTGTCCGTTCTATATGGAAACTATTAGTCTTCTGTCATGTCACTGTTTTTTTTTTGCTAACACAAAAATCAACTTTAGGAAGTTATTAGTATAACAATAACCCTGTACAAAACATCAAAATTCTATACCTTCAAAAAAACTTCATCATTCTCCGAGTCCGTCTTCGCGCCCGACTCACGCAACTCAGAAATACGTTTCTGAGTCATAAGTCTAGTCGACGGGGTCGAGCTGCGCCTTTTCGGAAACGTCGACATGCATTTAACTAAATTCTCCTCAATCAAAGTCGACGACGACACTTTATCTTTAATCTTGTCGCTGACGGGTATCTTCGGCAATTCGAAACAACCCAAAATCGGAGATCTCTTCCCCATCTCTACTCTCATCGGACTGGAGACTAGACTTTTGCTTGTCATCTTCTTCTGGATTTCTTTGACAGAAGGAGTGCTCGCGGCGCTGCGTTCGAAAATATCTTTTTTGAAAAAGTCGAAGAAGCCTTGCTTCTCCGTTTCGGAGTCTGTCGAGTCGTTTTTTGAGATCATCTCGATGGATTCGACGAATTGTGCCCATTTCGATGTTTTTCGGGGTTTCGTGTTCGGTTTTTGTGTATTATTTTGATCGTACGCCGAATAGTCCGATATGTACATTAATGGTGAACTACAATAGGATGGGTCTGATATTTAAAAAAATAATAATTTGAGAACATTTCGTATTGGGTTTTTTTTCAACCATCGGAGATTTTTTGTAGCAATATAGAGTAGCAGCAATGTAGCATATAATTATAAAAGCACACGTGAATAGCATACACAGTGCATGGGATATAAACAAAAAAATATGAACTTAATTACCTTAAAGACAATATGTACTTTGTAAATCCTAGAAAACTTTAGGTATAATATTATTATTATATTGTCATGACCATAAATTTAACGCAAAATATTTTTTTAACTATAAGTACTTAAAAAAACTAGTCTTACTCAAAAATGAGTATTTGGTCAACATCCATTTTACAATCTGGTTGACAATAGTCGGGCTCACATCATTGTTATAATATTGAGAAAGTTTTTTCACTTCAGAAACGTTGTGTCAATTCAGAAAGCATTGCTTCAATTCATAAAGCGTTGATTCACTTCAAGAAATCGTTGGTTCACTTGAGAAAGTGTTGTTTCATTTCAGGAAACGTTGTTTTACTTCAGTAAACATTGTTTCGTTTCAAAATACGTTGTTACACCTGAGAAAGTGTTGTTTCATTTCAGGAAACGTTGCTTTACTTCAGTAAACATTGTTTCAGTTCATAATACGTTGTTACACCTGAGAAAGTGTTGTTTAATTTCAGGAAACGTTGTTTTACTTCAGTAAACATTGTTTCGGTTCAAAATACGTTACACCTGAGAAAGTGTTGTTTCATTCCAGGAAACGTTGTTTCAGTTCAGAAAGCGTCACTTACCGTGTTCATTGAAGTGTTTCTCCAACTCCTCGTGCGATATGTTCGTTTGCGTGGTCGGCGCCTCGGCAGCGACGGTCTGCTCCGGACGCGACCGCGAACATCTGCGAATGTGCGACATTTTAAACACGCGCCTCGGTTTCATCTTCCAGATATCATATTTATATTAAAAGTTAAACTGAATACAGGTAAATAGCTGTTTATTGACGACGAACATTAACATAGTTCTCCGGATAGATTTTTAGATTTGGGGGAAAATTCATCATCATCATCATCATCTCAGCCATAAGAAGTCCACTGCTGGACATAGGCCTCCCCCATGGATTTCCAAAAAGACCGATTGGAAGCGGCTTGCATCCAGCGTCTTCCCGCCACTTGTATAAGGGGGAAAATTGAACATACTCTTTTCTCTATTTTTGTATGAATTCAATATTTTGATGAATCCAGAAATCGAGCTGGCGGGTGATCAAACCCGCCTTGTTTTCCGATATGATCATTTTTATTGAGAGTGAGTGTACCTTAGCATAGCATTGCTGCATCGTAGCGCGAGTTCGAGTCCGTCGAGCCAGCAGTGTCCGGCCGCCTGCGAGGGCGCGCGGAAGATCAGGTGAGCGGTCGGCAGCGGCTGCACCACCGCGCCTGCAACAAATACAATTCTACTTATTTAATAGCCGCCGGTCGACTGTGCGAACGTTCTCGCGAGGCTGTCTCGAACGTTTAGTGCGCAAGGTTGCCTCGGAGGTTTGACGCGCGAGATTGCCTCGGACGTGTAGTGCGCAAGGCTGCCTCAGAGGTTTGACGCGCGAGACGGCCTCGGACGTGTAGTGCGCAAGGCTGCCTCGGTCGTTTGACGCGCAAGGTTGCTTCGAAGGTTTGGCGCGCATCCAATTCCGGCTTTACTTCACCGACTTTGTTTTAATATTTTGACAAACATAATCAAATACTATGACAGAATGTCATAGTATTTGATTAATATTAGATGGGTGAACAGTGATAATGTTATATAATGTAAGTCTGACCGATGGTTTCGTTGTGCGGTCCGCGCGGCGCCCAGATGCTCTGCTCGAGCGGGTGATAGAGCTTGAAGCAGAAGCCGTCCTTCTTGGAGGGACGCTCGATCACCTGGCACGAGGTGAGCAGCACCGTGCCCACCCAGTGGCTGCTCTATAACAACAACAATAACACGTACTGTCAACGTGGTTTACTTTGAATCCATGTCGAACATTGAACGTGAGTTTTTTCGAAAATTCTTGTTTGTTTACCTAAAATATTATTATCAAAACGACTGCTAATTAAGTAATCCAGTAATTTGGTTACCAATATTTTGGTTTAAAAAAAATCAAGAACCGTAGAAAAAACTTACGTTTAATGTTTGACACGGATTCAAAGTTAACCACGTTGACGGTACTACGATCTGTTGAAGAAAGTTAACAGTATATCTACTCATCGACGGGCTTGAAGCCTCGGAACAACAGTTAGATGAACAATTATAGTTTAAAAAACAACTTAGTTACAACAACAACAACAACAACAACACAACAAACAACAACAACTTGTTAACAACTTAGTTGAGTTTTAGTGGCGACTGACTTCAAAATACGCAATTCGTTTACTTGGATGTCATTTTTCCAGTTTTGTTATATAAAACCAAAGTACTGAACCATTTTTAAACAATTTATATGGGGTATTTACCTACGAAACAAAAAAGAATAATAAAAACAATTCAGATTTAACGGAATAGTCGCTGAACAAACATACAAAAAACACATACAGTCGGATTAATAACTTCCTTATTTTTGGTAGTCGGTTCAAAAAATTGGGCCGCCCCAGTACGTTTGGCATATCGAGCAGGGATCATCTGACTATTCAGGATTTCCGACTATTCAAACTATGTAGCACTCGTGGCATAGCTTGACTGAGTCAAACTATCTTCAGTGTTAAGCAATAGACGAACTGGTCGGTCTTTGGACGGGTGACCGTGAGTGGCATTTCATTCTGAGCGGTACCGTGGGTCGGATATGGCATGTTACATTGTAGGTCCCGTTGTTTGTTCTCAAAAACAGCAATCGTCATGTCAGATCAGAGGCATTCCGGGGGTTTATTACCTTTGACACTAGGGCTGGCCACTCACGAACTTACTATGCAAAGTGTAGGGACGAGCTTTTTGTAACGGTGCCGTGAATCTCTTTGGAAAAGAGACTAGCTTGTTGGGAACTTGGGATCGGGAACAATCCTAATGTGCGGTCGGTGTAGAGCCGAGAAGTCGGAGCGGTGATGCGTCATTCCAGAATCCAGATGTAGGCTCAATACTCCATGTGATCACTTGCACAGGTACATAAACACACACAGATCAGTCTAATGAATAATACAAACTTGAGTTACCTTCGCCTTGGGCGTCTTATAGAGCAGCAACAAGCCCGGCTTCAGAACGCACCACAGCTTCGTCCATGACTTTAGCGAACCGCGCACCTGCCAGACCAACGTTAGGTTTTATTATTAAATAAATATTTGTGGTCATTTCACACAACACCATCTAGCCCAAGCTAAGCAAAGCTTGTACTATGGAACTAGATGGCTGATAGAATACATATATACTTTTTTTTTGTAAATATATACATATGATACATAGAAACACCCAGACACAGAACAAACATCCATGCTCATCACACAAATGTTTGCCCTGGGTGGGGATCGAACCCACGACCTTTCAGTTCAGCAGGTAGACGTAAACACACTACCAACTGAGCCACAAGGCCGACTATTGGATTATTGGACTATTGGATTGTTACTCTTCTGTTCTTGTTTGAAACTTTAAATGTCTTATAATTCTATATGCATGTGTTACCTGTTACCTATGGATTAATATCTGAAATAAATGGACTTGATTGAATTACCACAGAATACATTAACGGCCATACATTCGACAAAAACTTCAGTTTGATCCAAGTTAATTTTCATTGATAAAAATCATTATTAGAAATTGTTAACGCAAACATGATTTCTTTAGAATATGAAAACTAACTTTGATCAAATTGAAATTTTTGTCGAATATTTTTGATGTTGTTTTCTAGTTTTAAAGACGATTTTTTTATAAGTTCATTCGACTGAATGAAAATGTGGGTATAATGTGGATGTGGAAATATCTTTCAAAATGTGGGCCTTATCTTTTATTTTCTTTTGTGGGTCTAAGCTTTTTTATACAATTTTGCGTAAAATTTCTTCTGAATAACCATTAAGTACCAATATTGACCTCTCCTTTAAAGACGTATTAACGTCATAAAACGTACCTTTAGCCAGTCGGCGAGTACGACCACCGAGGGGTCCTCTATGGAGTGAAGTAAGGCAGAGGCGGCGCGTTTCTTCTCCCGCCGGTAGTGCTGCCGCTGCGCCTTGTAACTCTCCTTCCGGGACAGCTGCGTGGTCGTCCTTGATACCGTGCCCACGGCTGTTTCAGAAGACTGGAGACAAACAGACATACTCTTAAAACTACATTACAGATACAAACTGCATAAAATTATCAAGCTTCGTCACTAGATGGCAGTGCACCACCAACATTCTGAATCACGCAAACAGTATGTGTGTGTTATAATTTACAGTGTCTAAGTTGGATGGTAAAGATAAGTTAGATTAGAAAAATACTAAAGTTAATCAGAACAGATAATACAATAGCATCTTTCACCCAGTGGAGTAAATTCAGTGTTGTTTTTGATTTACCTACCACTTCCACCCTTAGGAACTATAGGACACCTAGTTTGTTCACAAACTTTACATTCGACTTCTCTAGGTTCACGTCTCTCAGCTCATTTGGTAGTCAGTCTGCCTCATCTAAAATATATTTGTAGATTTAGGTTCGATCGCCGCCTAGGACAAACATTTGTGCTATCTGGTTCTCATAATGCAAGCTTTGCTTAATTTAAGTCTAGGTGGTGCTATATAAAAATGTTCACAGAAATCAATGTAATTATTTCACTTTCCAAAATGTCATTTGTATTTCAATTTATCGTCAAAATTCCATCGTTACATGTTGCAGCTACTTCCAGCACTGTGTATTTCCTATACTATAAGTACATACTATTTATCATATTATGATTAAAAAACAAACATCGTGTTTTATTGATTTTTTGTTATCACTCAGATTATATTCATTTGAGCAACAACTACGAGTATCTAACTAGTAACTATTCAATCAATTACGATATGATCTAAGATGATAAGTCTATCCTAGAACTGACTCTCAAGAGATCCTATCAAAACACACCGTTAAGTGCTTGGTGACAGAGTGGTAGCTAACTATTGGCATTAGAAAATACGCCTCACTCATACAATCATCACAATCTCTGACACATGAAGTCCACAGCTGAACATAGGCCTCTCCCATGGTTTTCCAAATAGACCAGTTGGAAGCTGCCTACATCCAGAGTCTTCCTATCCTTGTCTTCCTATACAATAGCTTTACGTTTCCTGATGTAAAAGGGACGCTGTAGCCGAAGTTGAAGCATCTAGAATATACTTATTTATTCTTAAGCTTTGTTTAAACTATGATTGATTTAATGAACGTTACCTTATCAGAGGAGGTCCCGTCGGGTGGCTGCGCTCGGCCGTCGCCAGACGCGGGGGTGGCGGCGGGGGAGCGCGGCGGGGGGGTCACTCCCTCGCCTGCAATCAACACCGCTTCAGTAAAACAAGAGACACAGGAGTCAATGATGATGCTACTGATTAACGGTCCAATGTTAAATAAGCGGCCAAGTGCGTGTCATGACACGCGCCAATTAGGGTTCCGTAGTTGCACAATCATAATTTATGTGAACTTAAAATGAGGATACTATGAACATAAAGAGTTAAGTTATGTTAGATTCAATGAAATTTGTACGAAATTTTCATTATCTTCTCCAAGTACATTTATTAAGTTGATCGACTATTACTCGTTAACTTGTAAAGCCTACTTAGACGTGATAGTTTTCCTTTCTCTCAATTTTTTTATCATTTTATTCTACGACTTTCTTAGTACAATTAATTAGCATATCCATGCCAAATTACAGCTTTCCAGGGCCTCAAGGCTGTTAAGTGAACATCACTCGCTCGCCGCTCGCTGATACGATTCAAAGACAATTTCGACAAATTGTTATTCTATTTATATAGTAATAGACTAGCAATTCGTCAAAATTGTCTTTGAATCGTATCAGCGAGCGGCGAGCGAGTGATGTTTACTTAGCAGCCTTGAAGCCCAGTACTTACTGAGTCTTTGAGCAAAACCGCATACAGAAAGACAAAGAGACGGACATGGCGAAACTACAAGGAATCCTTGTTTACTACGGAAACCTAAAAATGAGGCTCCTGCATGCTAGAGACGTTAGTTGATTTGACACTCACTGTAAGTAGGCGGTGTGGCGGGCGCTGTGGCCGGTAGCACGACGTTGAGCGGAGGCTGGGGCTTCTGTAATTACAAACATTATATGTTTACATAGTTATACGGCGTTACCGAAAACCGTTTTTTTTTTTAATTCAAAGCATAGGAGGCCACAAGGGCTCCTACAGCTACGGCTAGTCACTACGACCTTTACAGATCTATTGTGACATCCACCGATAAACGTTACTTGACTTTGATCAACGTGTCAAATGCTCCGTCCGCAAGTGTCATTACGTGTCTGCGAGAACTTGACAAAATATGTTTAGCATTGCTCAAATTAGAATAACGTTTTTCGGTAGGACTCATAATGTACAGGATGTCACAGACACTGTTACTGAGAGACCATTCGTAAAATCACGAAATCAGCTGTTCCATACGTTTTGTCAGAGGTCAACGAACTTTCTCTATGGAACAGTAGATTTTCTTTTTTTGTGACTTCAGATGTGGTCCCATGACGAAAGGAGTCCCATTTAGGGGTATATATTGACAAGATTAAGTATTTTTAGCACCTTTCTGTGACACGTTTTCATATATTAAGTTGTCAACAGAAGTTATTAACTTCCGAGCCAAAAAGAGGGGTATTATAAGTTTGACGTGTGTGTCTGTCTGTGCCATCGTAGCAATTTCTAGTTGTTTATGTTTTTGTTTGTAAGATTTCATCGTGAGTGAGTTTTCTAAGCTTATACTTGTTGCAACTTAATCAGAGGTCATCTACATTCATCACACCCCTCATCATCATCATCATCTCAGCCATAAGAAGTCCACCGCTGGACATAGGCCATGGATTTCCAAAAAGACCGATTGGAAGCGGATTGCATCCAGCGTCTTCGCCCCACACATCACACAAATCAGTTCCCACACAGTTTATCCACGCTTTCTTAGGTCACTCCTTCCCAGTTCCACTACTTCACTAGTGTTCGTTAGTGAAGTAGTGGTGATGGCAACATATTTACAGTTACATTTGACAATAGGGAATATGCATGAATTTTATTTCATAGGTGCTGATATGAATCCTATAGAATATAGACGACATCTATTTTACAGCGATGCTAAAGAAGTAGTTTCTTAGAACCTAGGTTATCACCACCGATTAACCGCCCAGCTCCCCGGTCCACCGATTCTAAAGCCTCCGGGTGATACTTGGTCTTATCTATCTACATATATATAAAAATCAATTGCTGTTCGTTTGTCTCGCTAAAACTCGACAACGGCTGGGCCGATTTAGATGATTTTGGTTTTGAAATGTTTGTCGTAGTCCAGGGAAGGTTTAAGCGTTGATAAAATATCGGGTCCACTCATTGATAGGTGATACGAAGTACGCCGGGTCATCTAGTTTGAAATATAGTGACTCACCCGTCCGCCGACGAAGTTTGGTGTAGAAGTGTGGAACTGCAATGTTTCCACCCTCAGCGCCGGCGACGAAGGCGTGGTCGATGGCGACGACGGCTCCACTGCGGGGGAGGAACTCATCATGACGTCACCACATTCCGGGGCGGGGGGAGGGGGGAACGGGAACGAACTTCTAGGGGAGCATCGCTGAGGCACCGCGGCCGAAGGCACGGTGATCGGTAGGGATAGGGATTGAGAGCTGATCGGTTCCTTCACGATTGGTTCAATGATTGGTTCGTTACCAACGTTCGGTTGGTCTGCAATCGGATCGCTGCCGATTGGCTGCGCTGTGATTGGTTGTGACGCAATTGCGTTGCCGATTGATTCGGTTACGATTGATTGTGATGCAGTTAGTTGATCGTCAATTGTTTGCAACGCAATTGATTGCAGATTAATTGTTTTATATATAATGGGATCAATTTCTTGCGTTGCTCGATCAGTTTGCAATTCAATATTTATAATTTAACACTAATTAGTATTATTGCTTCAATTTAGTTTTTATAGATCGTTTATAATAATTGTTTAGATTTATTATTATAAAAATACGACAAATAGAATCTGAGGAATCGCTATTTTTTGTAAATATCAGATTGTGCTCTTGAAAATATCAGTGATATCGCAAGATAAAAATGTCAACAAGTTTTTATACGCTCGAATAAATTTTCATATATTTTAATGTCTTTTATTTGCTGGTTTGGAATGATCGAACGTATATATATATATTCTTATTAATATTAATAATGGAATGTGATGGAAGATTGGATGAGCGGGAAAATGGATTTTTTAAGGATTTTTTCCTGTTGAAATAAAATCATTGTTAATTGTCAAACAACTCTCTCAGTATGTATAGGTATAACGAGTATATATTAATTCATAAAATACGTAGTGTTTTTTTTTATCAGCCCTGTTTGTACAAACTATCCCACTGCTGGGCGCGGGCCATCTTCTCATTGTGAGAAGGGTAAGACCATAGTCTATTACGTATATTAGTACTTTAAAAAAGATATGAACCCACTTCAATATGATTAAGTGGTGCAATTAGCGGCTTTATTTAGCTGAATGACGAGACAAGCAAGCTGCTACCCTGATGTTAAACGTCACGCTTTCCTATAACCACAGAATTGTATTCCATAAAGAATGGACACTCCTCCTCCATGGTTGCCTGAAAGAGATCGCTTTTAGCGATAAGGCCGCCTTTTGTTGCACTAGTCTATTTAAGTTCTTTGTTATTACTTTTAAGGTGTGTACAATAAAGAGTTCATCTATCTATCTATCTATCTCCTCCCGCCAATCTCGGGTTCCTCGCCCACTCCCCGCGCTCGCCATGTAGTTTGCCGGAGTTTGCTATTACGGCCCATTCATTTGTACGCTCGAATCATAAATTGACGTCACGAGCGAGCAGCTGTCAGACGACGACCCTAACTTCACACATGCTTGTACGTTTTATACAGACGTCAACTTGTGTATGTGTTAGTAAATAGTGCGCCGTTTTATGGAGTGTCCGATGTGTACTATTTTAACTATCCAACGCCACCGCTGGAAATATTGGCCTGCAACCCGGAACAACATCACGCATCATTGATGATTCAGTTCAGTATTTTGGATTTTGATTGAGCAAAATAACTGGAAAAATATGTCACACAAGTAAACGAATTGCGTATTTTGAAGTCGTTTTTTTATAGTTTTTTAAAAGATTATTTGTATATTACTACATATAAATACAGTTAGGATGGTTTCGCGGCTCACGCGTCTACAATATGTATTAAAACCTTCACATTCGTTTGACGCAAACATGTATTCATATTGGCGGATCGAATCACATTATATAAGCGTATCGGTGGTTCCTAGTCAAATAACAAATATTATCTCTACCCGATTATGGGAAAAGAAGGGGGTTTTCTTTATATGAGTACTTTCTTACGCAGGACCCCAGAACATCTATTATCTGGGTGTCATAGGCTATAATACTTTGTTTACATAAAGAAAACCCCTGAGATGAGATAGTCGGTTAAATTTCAACTTTTGAGCGAATTCAAGTAAATAAAAATAAATCCAGCAAAGCACAAGTTTCACTCGCACACCGAGTCTTCCGTACTCCTATGCTTGACATATGAACATGAACACTGACCAGAGCTAATTACTCAACAAAATGTGCTTTATATTTATAAATGTTTTTATAAATATAAATTATTTAATTATTATTATAATTTTTATATATATATATATATATATTTTCTACAGTAGAAATAGCCTGAAATGCTAGCATAAAATATCAAGTTCAAATAAGTAAGTGTTACAGACCTATTTTCTTTATCTAAAGAGATTTTAACACTACCGTACTCTATTTTAAGTTTATGTCACATGACACCAGCTGTCAACGAAACGTTCACTTGTCATTTTTCGTTTCTTTTTTTGTCGAATCTACAAGGTTTTATCTCGCACAATAACTTTCCTTTTTTTTATATTTACGCAAGCTTCACGCTCTTGACCAGTTTTTAGTATTTATAGATTTACACCAAAGTAAACCCTATTCTAACCCTTTCTATTACCGTTCAAAAGACACAGCCGTTTAAATATAGAACAGACAAGACAAAACACCGTAGCCTCTTGAATAGTCTCTCGCACCCTTAATGCGGAAGCCCAATAACGTATGTCGTTTAGTAAATAATCCGTCTTAAATGTTGCAGATCTCCAGTACTCCAGCGGCAATGAGTTAGTAAACGTGGATGATTGATAACCCGCGTAGTGCTGGGCGTCTCTGACGTTATCGCCGTATTATCAAGCTCGCATCCTATTCGTATTCTTTAACCCAGATACCCAAGAAACTGCTCATTTTAATATGACCAACATATTTTTATTGCGCAGACTTTAACCTGTCAAGTAAAACAAAGCCGTGTTTGTAATGGTTTATAAACTTCAAAACAAAAGCGTTATAGAAGCCTCAGTATTCGAACTAAATTCGTATTTTGCGCGTTTCCTTTTCTTGTTGTGACCAACATCACAGTTTTTCATCACTACGCGAATGGGACCGCGGGCATAATCTATCTAAAATCCGAAATACATTTGTTTGAAACTTACTTGCCCGAATCCGTTTCACAGAACTGCCCGACTCCAGATATTTTATTTGACACGAGTTACTGATTCCATAAGTTTACTAACCATCCGTTTCGTTTGCCCGAACAGTTATTAGGTTAATTTTGTTACGCGTCTCTTTTACTATATCCAGAAATTTCTTATTTACGAATGTTCGTTGAACAGATGAATCAATTATTAGAATTATTAGGTTAGGTGCGTTATGTCTCCTTTTATTATACACATAAACTTTATTACTAAAAAGATTCGGATATCAGACGAATAGTTAAATTAGCTTTAGGGATTTTGATAGCATCTTTTTAAGAAAAAAACGATTTCGTTTTCGGAGAAATGATATTCGGTATTTCACAATTCGGATTATAGTTAGGTAACCGTGCACGAGCGTTGTAAAATTTATTCAAACTATACTGATCTACTTGATTATACATATAGCCGTAATGTAAGGAAGCGAATATTTGTGTAAACAAGTGAAACTAAAGAGCGATTCGACTGCAGAGCGACAAAACGGCACGAGACGCGGGCAGCCGGCGGCAGGTCAAGGTTACCGTAGCTGTGTTGGAAAGTAAGGCATATTCAGGCTCAAATGCCGCCGGTGCGGCAAATAACCCTTATACATGGACAACGTCGAAGGGAATATGTTAAATAAAAATACTGATAGTATAATATAAGACAAACGGCAAGCGCGATGGTCCCTAACTATGGGCCTTATAAGGAAGCTCAAGGTCACGCAAAGAGCTATGGAGAGGGCTATGCTCGGAGTCTCTCTACGAGATCGAATCAGAAATGAAGAGAAGTACAAAAGTCACCGATATAGCACAGCGGATTAGCAAGTTGAAGTGGCAGTGGGCAGGGCACATAGCACGTAGAACTGATGGCCGATGGGGCCGAAAGGTTCTCGAGTGGAGACCACGTACCTACCGGCTAGCGCAGCGTAGGAAGACCAGCCACGAGATGGACAGATGACCTCATACAAGTGGCGGCAAGACACTGGATGCAAGCCACTTCCAATCGGTATTTTTGGAAGTCCATAGGGGAGGCCTATGGACTTCTTGTGTCCGAGATGATGATGATGTAGTGTTACAAATGCGAAATATGGACCGGCAAAGTGTCCGTTATCACGTTTTTAATTATTTTAACATAATTCAGCACTCGAGATAACTCCGATAGCGTACGTAATAATGATATATATTCTGTGTCACTGACATTTCAACTAGTCCGTGGAATCCCACACACGCACAAAATATTATGAAAAAAATAAAATAACTAGAGAATGTTGGGTTTGGCAGAAGAGGCATGAAAGTAAAATAAATGCTGTAGAAATCAGAAGTCTAAGAACCATAATCGGGAGTGACTTTGGTAGAGACATGGAGGAACAGTGTGATTAGAGAACGTTGCAGCGTGTTTAAAGATGATAGAGACATTGACAAAGATAAAGAAAGGAAAGCTTACATGGCTCGAGCTTGTGGGGGGGGGGGAGGTTGGTGAAGGTTGAATAACAAGTAGAATTAATAAAAAAAACACTCGATAATACAACGATATATCACACATTAAAATCGGTCAAGCCATTTTGGCTGTAGGAGGTCATTTAAAAAACATATGCAAAATAAATAAATACATAATCCAAATACATCATCATCATCATCATCTCAGCCACAAGACGTCCACTGCTAGACAAATGCGTCCCCCATGGATTTCCAAAAAGACCAGTTGGAAGCAGCCTGCATCCAGCGTCTTTCTGCTACTTGTATGAAGTCATGTCCATCTCGTATCCACATACATGCAAACACGCAAAAAAAACATAACCCTCTTTACTCTGTCAGGTATTTTTTTAATAACCTATACAATCCAACTCCTGGTGCAAAAGTCTTCTCCCACTACCCTCCATGAATCACGGTCCATCGATCATTACCAGATTACCACCCATTTCTAAACCACCAAAATCAATAAACAAAAATAAAAATTCCAATAAAAATTTAAAAAAAAAAAAAAAAAAAACTAGGATATTTTTACCAGGTAAAAATAACCTAGAAAAATTGCTCCACTTCCAAATGATTCAAATCACAATACACTTAGCAAGTCCAAACAAAATTAGCAATAATTATCATTGATAACTCAAAAAAAATTAACTTGACCTGATTGACGACCTGCCCAATGAGTAAACGTTGCCCAATGAGTAATGTTATCTTCACATGGCGCGTTGTACGTTCGCATCGCCTGATGCTGAGATACGTACTCGAGATTTAAATGCGTTCATCTAGATTCTAGGAGTTTTCAGTCTATAACTATGCTTTCCAAGGAAACGGGGATAAGAGGATCGCAGTTCCATTCTATTGAAATACCAATCCTATTTCCTATTTTTTACCCGACTGGGTAAGAAGGTGGGTGTATGTATATATATGTCTCTATATGATCGCCTACGGATTATCTTACGATTTCGTTACGTTTGATACGCTGTTGATTATACGTTTTTTGTGAGAAAATATGAACAAAATATGCGCATTCTTTATAATAATAATTCTAAATCAGATGTTTATTACGTAAAAGTTCGTTGAAGGTTACGAAAACACGATAATTTTTGCAAGACATGTATTATTATTATTAAAAAAAATAGCCTATGACATTCAGAAAGTGAAGACGAATCTAACAATACCTCGCACATCAAAATCGGTCAAGCCGTTTAGGCTGTAGGCGCTCTTAAAGAAACATACATACACTCAAAATACATAACCCTCCTTATTATAGATAAATAGATAGATAACTCTTTATTAAAAGACCACATTGTACAAACACATTAAAAAAGACAATATTAATCTGGCTAATCTTTCAATAGGCGGCCTTATCGCTTAAAGCGATCTCTTCCAGGCAACCATGTACGGAGTAGGATAGCTGGCACTGATAGTGGCCTTTAAAACTAAAAGATCAAAAAACATAAAAACTCGCGTATACATAAGCAGTTTATTATGCAGTTGCGAAAAAAAAAATACAAAAAAATTAGAACATAAAGTATGCTAGACTAAACAGAATTGTAATAATGACGGCAACAGTGTTCAAGGGTAGCTCGCCGGGCCTAGGCAGGCTACAATGCTACAGTTTATGACGGCCCGGCTGTTAACTGACGAAATCAAAGAATGTTTGCGCGTTAACATTTTACAGGTCGTGTCGTGACACTCTACTCAATATTTAGACCCGGCTGTGTATTACGAGTTGTGTGCCGCGGTTTCACCCGCTTCAAAATGCGCAATTTTTTTTAAAAACCAAATAACAGAACTGTTTTTTTGGATTAAATTTCTATGGCACCAATCTAAATCCTTGGCTAGCTCTGCATTACAGCCTAGTACAATAAATAACTATTTCGAATAAAATGTATAATTTTATCTTTTTTATCTACTAGTTTGTACGGAACCCTCGGTGAGCGAGTTTCACTCGTACTTGTTCGGTTTTTTTTTACTTAAATCCAAAGTAAAACGATGCCACTTCTTCGTTCTTCTTGCCATACGATAAAAAAGGGGAAAAGGTTGATCTACCAATACCAACCCGCACATGGCCTGCATGATACCCTTCTCACAATGGAAAGCTTTGTTTAGCCGTTTGACTTCTAACTCGCCCGTTGTAAAGCGATTTTGATGTGCAATAAATTATAATGTTATCAAATGTGTCAACATACATTACTCATATGCGATAATATAGTTAATCCTCAAAATACACCGGTTCATTTTCCTTCAGTCCGTGACTCATATATACAGATTGATTGGAAAGCGGAAGTATTTACCTACAGAATTTTTAATAGGCGATAAAGCGCCATTAGACTTAAATAATAATTTTTAATTTTTAAAATAATATTTTATTTTTTTAAATTATATTTTACCCGATAAGGCTAAGGCCGCACTACGGTTAAGCCGCAGCGGTTTTTAACCGCGTGAGTTTATGAAACAGGAAAACGAATACAAGCGGCCGCACTTGCGGTTTTTCCCCGCGACTGATTTAGTACCGTCTCGAGCGGTTTCGCGGTTTATAGCGGTTACCGCTCGCGGGAAAAACCCGTAGTGCGACCTAGGCCTAAGCCATGAAGGATCGAAATATTTTTCAAGTGTATTAAAAGCACCATGCCATGGAGTTACACGTATATCAATTTTTTATGTTTTTTTTTCTTGTAATTTTCAAGGCTAGAGTGAATAAGATATCTTCTAGATCGGCAAGCTCCATCCTCGGCCACACCGTCGCTTAACATCAGGCGAGTTGGTGGTCAATCGTAGATCTATGGTATCACTGTGACACGTGTTTTAAAATGTGTTTGTTTTCATTTAAAATATACTGCCGAGAGCTTAATATTTATTTTAAAAAATCGTTTGAAATAATACTATTTTGACATTGTTAAAAATCTGACGCCCAAGGTTTAGCGGTTCAGTTTCCAAAGTACAATACTTGTTCGAAGCACATTCCTAGGACGAATATCTCACAATCTTTGTTATTTTTCAATTAAAAAGATTGTGAGATAATACAATAAACACATAAAATTTATCAATAAACATGAGTGAATCATTTCCTGTGATGTAGTGCTGATTTGAAAGAGTTATGATATCTTATGCCCACAGAATAATACTACTAAGAGTGATAGTTTCATTCAAAAGTCCGATCAGAGTTCAAAAATATATAATAAATCCGGCAAAGCACGAGTTTTACTCGCACACCGAGGCTTCCGTCCTCCCATGAAACATCGGAACACAGAAAACAGTACTAATTAGCAAAATGTGCTATAAATCTACGAATATTTGTAATTTCACATATTATTATCTATACGGTAGGAATATTCTGAAACGGTAGGCACACCTTGGGCAAACCGGGGCACCCGCGGCATTTTCAGGGGGAGCAAAAATCATAATTAATATGATTAAAAATAAAATAACTTGCTCGACAAAGCGCCTAGAATACGAAAGCTTGGTTGACTCACCGTTAACTTTTAAGAAAAAGGCGCCACATAGATAATTATATTAAGTTTTTTTAAGTAAGTTATTTTAAGCGCTGGAGAGAGGAGCACCACCGTCAAGTTTCTGCCCCGGTTCGAAAAAATCGTAGATTCGGGGCTGGGCACATCTAAAGAAAATGTTAATAAAAGTACCATCTAGCGGAATTTAGTAATTAACAAGATGACTGTGCGGCGTACTCCAGTACGTCAGTTCGCGTAAAGTAAAAATATATCGACGAAGATGCGAGTGAACGAGTGACGCTATCTAGCGTCACTCGTTTATGTCTTACGACAACATAAACTAATTTGTTTCATTTTTAAAATGATAAAAAAAAACTAAAATATGTAGTGTTTGTTATTTAATTATTATTTGTAGATTTACATCAAAGTGAACACTATAAATCTTACCACTTGTATCTATTACCGTTTAAAACATATAGCTGTTTAAGATGCTACCTGGTAATTAAACAAATTTTTTATGTTAATTTTATTTTAAGAATACTTGCTTGAATAATTCAATTTTTTTATATGTGTTTGTTGACTATATTACCTCCATTAATACGAAGACAGAAACATAAAACAAGTAACTTTCCGGGATAGAAAAAAAATCAGAACTTACCTGTAAAAATAACATTTTATGAATTTTATGTCGTAGTCATGTACTTTCTGTCACATTAAAATAATGAAGAATGTAGATAATATCTTATTAAACATTAATAAGAAATCAGTTTTTAAAGAAACATACAATTGAATTTTTAATTAATTTTTTATTTAGTATGGCGCTTACGTTATTTTTTTCGAGCAGGTTGCATCTTTCCTCTCTATCTATTTACGTTGCTATCGCATAGTTCTATCACTCTCAACCATTTACCCAGTTCGCCCGTGAACATCGTGCGAGGTATCGTCTTAAATGTAGGACAGACAGACACCATAGCCTCACGAATAAGCTCCTACACCCTTAGTTTAGTATAGAAGCCTAAAAATGTGTACATGGCCATCACATAATTACCTAGTATCTTTAACATGCACATGAGCGTTCAAATGATGTTTCAAGACGAGTAGCCATTATAGTCAAAGAATTAGGAGGTCGCAAAAAAATAAGAAAAAGATCGCAAAATGTAGTTCCATGTCTCCTAAACTAAGGGTCCAAATAACATACCAAAAATGTAGCTTTACATTACGCTTTACGTTTTATGGTTATTTTTTTTGTAAGATCTTACTGGCCTATATTGACTTAGGCTATAATTATGTCATCACCATAATCACCAGCCATGACATTTTTAGGGTGCTGATGCGACTGTCTCGTTTTTGTAGTGCATCTGAGATGTTCGCTGAAGCGCGCACGGACGACTTTCATGCGATGATTCGCAAGAAAGTCGCATAGGGACAGCAGCGGGCACGAAGCAGTCGTAACAGCATCCTACAGATGATTATTTCTCGTAAAGATTGCAACATCCAGCATAAATGGATGATGGTTTTATTGGGTGAGAAACTGTAATGATCAAATAATTATGTGTATATACTATTTTGATTATAACATTCTTTATTATTTTAGACATTGTTTTTTTTTGTTTTTTTTTTTATCAGCCCTTTTTGCACAATCTGTCCCACTGCTGGGAACGGGCCATCTTCTCATTGTGAGAAGGGTTAGGCCATAGTCTGCCACGCTGGCCAAGTGCGGGTTGGCAGACTCCACACATCTTCAAGATCATTGAGAACTCTCAGACATGTAGGTTTCCTCACGATGTTTTCCTTCACCGTTTTGAAGTTGGCGGCAATCAACAATACGCACATAACTTCGAAAAGACAGAGGTGCGTGCCGTGGGATTCGAACCCAGGACCTGCGGATCGCAAGTCAGATGGTCTCACCACTAGGCTGCCGGAAACTCATTAGACATTGATTATGATATTTGATTGTATTTGACATCAATATATATTTGAGTTGACATGGATATTTATGAAATTGATTTAATTATTGTAGAATTGATTTATCCTATTTGTGTTTTGTAATTTAAGGTACCTATATCGATATTTTCTGAAATAAAATTATTATTATTATTATAATCATATATATCTATCACTATTCAGGTAAAATGTTGGTGTTCAGTTAGTAATAATATATCAAACATAAAGGAAAGGGCTATTGCTTTTTACATTTTTTAAATAAATATTTTAGGTAATAATAGGTTTAGTTTAGGTATTATGTTGATCTGTATAGCATTGGGATGTTGTGGATAAATATAATACCTAAACATTAGGAGAGTGGCTTGGCTTGCACAACATTCACATTGTTTTAGTGAGTGGATATTAATAGAACAGGAAGTTTGAAACCAATACTGGTAGGAAAACAATAGCAACTGAGTAAAAACCCTAAATGTACCAACACAGAGACAGGCAAAATGAGCTTACTTAAACAAACACAAAAACCATTTAAATTAGACAAATTTTAACAGATTTATCAGGCATATATTTTAATCTAACTACACTAATATTATAAAGAGGAAAGATTTGTATTTTTGTATGTTTGACAAGAAATCACTAAAAACTACTCGACCGATTTCAAAAAATATTTCACCACTAGAATACTACATTATCCCTGATGAACATATGCTATATTTACTAATACTAGAAAAAATTAGGGATCCCTACTAAAACTTCAATAATGTAACGCTAGGTGTAAAAAAATTAGCCATAAAATGTCTTTCATCACATGCGCTGAGCAAACTATTGGTGATAGAACAAAAAAATGTTCTACAGTATTAAAGAACATACCAATATCTACAAAAAACGTCGCGATGGCATATGTCCAACTATTGTTATTATGCCACTATAACTGCTTTTTTACATTTAAACAGTTGATAGAAATGCTGACCAAAATCAGACCATGTTATCTATACCTTGGTATTAATCCTTATCCATATAAATCGTTTTGTATTCAAGACTGTTTCAATACCATTCAAAAGATATTACGAATTTAAAAACTACTAATAGAAAAATAAACGCCGTCACGCCGCCCGCGCTGCGCCGTGGCTGGGCTGGCTAAGTAATATTGTCCTGTGGGCTGGCTGGTGTAACCCACACGCAGCGAAAAAAGGTTACTCATATTTGAGCAATACTCGACATATTTTGTCAACTTTTCGCTGATATGTAATGACAGTTGCGGAAAGAAGTCAAAAAATTTGAGACAACGTTTTTGTTTAAGACCAAAAACTTCTTACATCTCGTGCACTGTGAAAATTATTCATAATAGAACAAAATGTCGTGCAAAAATATTAAAGAACATGTCAATATCTATAAAAAAAACCCGGACAAGTGCGAGTCAGACTCGCCCACCGAAGGTTCCGTACAAACTTAGTAGATAAAATCATTTAACTTTTTTATATTTTCCTTCATAAACTGAAAAATATACACCGTAAAAATATTTAAAAACCTGTTTTAGCTTATTCTAATGAAGCTCTTTCATATAATACCCCACATGATACGGTTAATTCACTTTAAAATTTGGACCTTCATTCCTTGCATAAAGACCCTATTTTTCGCGATTAAATTAAAAATGTCCAGTTTTCGGATTTTTTCCTATATGTGTACTCTAATATAATGCTTCTTGCCAACTTTCATAGTTCTAGGTCAACGGGAAGTACCCCATAGGTTTTGATTCCTCTGTGAGTGTCGAAATGTGCGTTTTTACGACATATTCGGCTGTAACTTTTTTTACGAAAAATGAAAAATCTGTTTTTTTTTCTGCAGCAAGAGACTATGGATCTGCATATATGGTTTTCATTTCAACTCGATACCTTCACGAGTTCCCGAGATAAAGGTCTTGACACCCTGACAGATGGACAGACGGACAGACGGACAACAAAGTGATCCTATAAGGGTTCAGTTTTTTTCTTTTGAGGTACAGAACCCTAAAAATGTAAAAGGGCCCAATTAATGGGTCAAAATGGGGGAGTAAATAATAATGAGGGTTCTGGGGTTTCGATGTTATGGGCATTTGGGCATAAAATTTTGTATTTAGGTTAACTCATACATATAAACGTATACTTTTACTATAGTTTTGCAACAGGGATAAATTTAAGGGTTGTAAAAGGGAGTAAAAGATTGAATTGAAAGGTCCAAAGTTTTAATATTAAGGGCATTAAGTTTTTATTTAGATTAAATAATAAATGAAAACTACTACTATAGTTCTGCTAATGAGGATTTTAATTTAATTATAAAGGGGTTAAAAGGGGGGGGGGTATGCATGTTCCATGGTTTTAATGTTAGGGCATGAAAATTCGTTATAACGAACGAACGATTACTGTTATTATAGTTTTGCGACAGAGATGAATTAAGGGGTAGGAAACGGGAGTAATTGATTGTGTAAAACTTCCAAGGTTTTAATGTTGGGGGTATTCATTCCAGTATTTATATTAACTAACAGATACAAACGAATACTGTTATTATAGTTTTGTAACGACAGGGATGTATTATGGAGTTGAAACAGGGGGTAAAAGATTATATGAAAGTTCAAATTTACACTTCTAACTATGTCTTCAGTTTCAACTACTCCCATAGGACCCCTTTATTTTTCAGATTAAAAATAGCCTATGAGTTATTCCAGAACATAAGCTATCTCCAATCCAAGCTCCATTCAAATCCATTCAGGCGTCTTAGTGTAAAAGTATAACAAACACAAGATTGTCTTTATAAAATAAAAGGGATAAGTATATTTTTGTTACACAAATTATGTTTAAAAAAGTTTAAGTCTATTTTTTCTTGAAGATTTTATTCTGTAAATTATGTTTAAGTGTTATGTTAGGTGCTTAACCAACTTTCATGCATGATAATGTATCATTAAATTCGCCTTCAACTCCAGGGTGTCATTAGGCTACTTTAAGCTTAGTTTTCTAATAACATACTTGTTCTAATACAATACAGTATTAACTACTCACAGAGTGACCTAATATTCCTACTTTGCCTCATAATTAGATTATCATGAAGTAAGACCGAAGCAATAGTGAATATCCAAGTCAGGTTAAAAAATATGAATAGTGTTGGTGCTCTAATTCTAGGTCATTAAACCAGGATTAAGGTCCTGCTTAGAATGAAATATAACTAGTAAATGTTAACAAAAAAAAAACGGACACCAGATAAAAGTAAGAATAGTTATATAAATAAAAATTTTCAGCCAAATTTTTGTCTTTTTTAAGCAACATTATTCTAATTGGAATCTTATATAAACCTAGTAATTATTTATTAATACTTACAGTCAGTGTTATCTTCGTTCATCAAAACAGCAATATTAGGAAATTATTTCGTAAACTGCGTGCTCGCATCTCGTTACAAATAGAGCATTGCAACCAAACATAAAACGCAAAAGTCTGCAATTGTCGTGTAAATAGCAAACAACTGTACGCAAACACTTAATTAAACGTCCTCTTCATGAAAATACTGATACTTCTGCCGCAAAATAATATTGACCGAAATGCCGATAATAGTAACCACACATACACAGAATTGTTTTACATAGCACGCATACTGTTTATTTCCTTAATATTAATAATATAGTTTTATTTATGTGTATTGAAACAGAGTTTTAATCGGAATTGAATGCTTGAGGCACAAAAACTGTCTTTTTTGTGATTCTGAATCTGACGTGACGTGTAGTGTTGTGTGTGATGCTCTTATACATACAAAAGATTCGGATAATCGATTCACAATCGGCAAAGACTGAGTGATGAATAGTGATCGACGATCTGTGCAATCTCATAAAATAACAGACACAGACAGTAATAGCCACACTGCTAGTCATGCCCTATGGTAGGTATTCAGTAAATCTTCATTTGTAGGTACGCATTCCTTTGTATTACGGGCTAAACAAGCATTAAAATAAAAGTGGCACCGTTTACAGTTTACTTTTACTCAGTACCAGTATACATTAAATACATTACATGATAAGTAATATGTAATGTGAAGTAGGTTACCGTTACGCTGTACTATAATACAGCATGAGTCAGGTTGTTAACTTTCGAATAACGAAACTTAACGAATTTCATCTATTATATAATTTAACAGAAGGCGAAAATAAAACAATAAAAGATTATACTTAGAGTCTTTTACTATTCCATTTTTGCAGGTTTTGTTATAATGCTTGCTTACTATAATATTATACAAAAGTGCACTTGCAAAATAAAGGTTTCTAAATATTTGACTTGATTATTTCATTTAATTATATAAATCGAATATTTACTCGTTTTAATATTTGTTTTCCATGAAACTAAAAATTTGATTCTCCAAACTTCACTGAGTAAGTTCGTTTAACTTTCATACACACTTCATTACTATTGTAACATATTATTTTGGGGATAAAAGTATGCCAGATCCATTTACAAAGTATAAGTAATAAACCTACCAAATGTCTAAATTCGCCAAGTAGTTTTAATTGCGTCGTAAAACGTTCATATCTTGTAAAATTTAATAAAATCCCATAATAATTTAATACTTTTGATCCGATATTGAAAAACCTTACCTAATTTGTTATTCCTTAAGTTGAAAGATACTTTATTCAATGAAAAAAAAAAACTTTTAAATAAACATACATAAATACACTTACGCAATTTGGCACACGTGTTTAGAAACCTAGATAAAGTGTGAGTACTGGACACAGCACTGTCTATGATTCTCCGTACGAATTTGAAATAATGACAAGATACAGAAAACAAAAATCTATACATTGTCATATTATTCCGTTTGTTAAAAGATTACCAATAAAAATGTATTTAGTGTTCGCCATGCTTTTCCATGCTAAATAAACCCTAACAAATTGGTAGCAGAGCGTGGTTTCATGGTTATACGACTATCTACTAAATAAAAGGTAAAAATATGGCATCGACGAGTTACCGAAATATCGAACCATTGACCAAGTCAAATTACGATACTTGGTGCCTACAAGCGCAAGCCGTCCTGATTAAAAACGACTATTGGGATATTGTAAGTGGCACGAAAATATTGTCATCAACTGCGGCGGCGGCGGAATAATCTGCGTTCGAAAAGGAAGACCTCAAGGCAAGAGCTGAAATTTTACTTTTGCTGTCACCTTCCGAACTAAAGCAAATAAAAACATGCACGTCGTCGAAATCTGTATGGGACAAACTTAAAGCTACATACCAAAGCACTGGGCCTGCACGTAAGGCAACCTTATTGAAACAGCTAGTTCTCAAACGTATGACAGCTGATGAGGACATCCGTGATCACCTAAATAATTTCATGGATGTGGTCGATAAACTCGCGGATATGGACATAAAAATACCACCAGAACTGCTCAGTATAATGCTGGTCTACAGTTTGCCAACGTCATTCGAAAACTGTTAAGGTTGGATAGCTCTACACGAAAGAGATTATAGACACTAGTAAAAATGTCTATGAGGGTTGCTAGGCTACCAACTGTTTCCATCCTTCATGTCATTGGTGTCACTCGTGAAAAAACTGTGTAATACGTGTGTCAAACATAAATACTAAAATAACAATAATTGTGTAGATATACAAAGTGTTCGTGTAAATAACAATCTAAATTTCGTGTGAAGATTAATCCCGGCCCGGTTGTATAATTCTACTCCACTTCCATCATTCCACTACTCTCCATAACAAAAACAGTTGGTAAGTAAAGATATTTACCGTTAAGAGGTTACGGGCCTCCACTGGAAGAAAAGGATAGCGTTTGCAATGGATTTTTCTACGAAATTAGAGATTGGCAAACTAGTGGGCAAGGAAAACTGGACTACCTGGAAATATAAGATTTCCATAATGCTAGAAGGTACGGAAGGAGCCCTAGAAGCAGTTGAAGGGAAACTCCAGAAACCAACCCTCGCTATAGGAGCAGGTGATGCTGTGATTAGCGCCTATAACATAGCAATAGCTAAATATAGGAGGACTGAAAGCGGTGCTTTGCTTATGCTTACTACGAACATGACCGAAGATACACTTAAGAAAGTTATGAGGTATAGAACGGCACATGAAGTTTGGCAAGAGCTACATAGGCTATTTGACGGACAAACAGAAGACAGGGCTTACAGCTTATGCTTAGAGTTCTTTGGGCTTAAACATAGCAAAGAGGAGGACATACCTACTCATATGTCAAAGCTAAAGAATCTGTGGAATGATTTAAAAGTTGAGATTTCCAAATTAGATGCATCTGCAAAGTTACCTGAGTTGTTCCTGATATGTAAGGTCTTAGACACGCTCGACGATAGGTATTTCAACTTTAAGTCAAGCTGGCTAATGCTAAAACAGTCTGAAAAGACTATAGATAGTTTAACGAGTCACCTTTGCACGTTTGAAAGAGATTTGGGCAGTCAAGAGAGTTCTCGGAAGGAGGCACTAGTGACTACACCCGCTGTTAGACAAGCCAAGCATAAGAAGGACGAGCAGCTGATTTGCAACTACTGTTCTGGCAAAGGACACAGAGTTCGCAAGTGTAAGAAGTGGATTAAGTATGGGAGGCCACCCAAACCAACTTCAGGCACTTCATCATCTGGCTCAAAATCTAACCAAGTGCAACAGATTTCGTTGATGGTTAGCGCATGCTCAATGAGTCAAACTCAAGACCGGGAGAACTGGTACGTTGATAATGGAGCGACGACGCACATTGCAGTAAGGAGGAATATCTTCAATGATTTTCGAGAGTTTGATTCGGATCACACCGTAACGACGGCAGACGGAACCACTATACCTGCGTTAGGAATGGGTACCGTTGTGGTAGAATCGAATGTCAGTGGAAATAAGGAGCGAATAACCCTGAACAATGTGTGGTTAGTACCATCACTTACGAAAAATCTTTTTTCGACGTTGGCAGCACAAGATAGGATGCAAAATAGCATTTTTACGTCAACGACTAGAGAGTGTAAGTTAGACATTGGAGGCACAACTAGAGTTGTTGGCAGGAGAGCTCCACATAGTGGACTCTATAAACTGGACATGAATACAGTCATTCCAGAAAAGAATACAGCTTTCGAGATAAATGCTGTAACTGGCTCCAATATGCTACAGCTGTACCATGAGCGCTTTGCTCACCAGGACAAAAGGCACGTTATTCGCGTAGTAAAGCGTGAGTTAGGCATTAGCCTCAGTTCGGACAAAGTAAAGTGTGAGGGCTGCATATATGGGAAGTCGCACAGAAAGCCGTTTGGAACAAGGGAAAGAGCAACAGCTGTTGGAGAGCTGATTCACACCGATGTTTGCGGCCCCTTCGAAAAAAGCATATCAAAATACCAGTACTTTGTTTTATTTAAGGATGATTTTTCAAGCTACCGCATGGTCTACTTCATCAGAGAGAAGTCAGAAGTGAAGGATAAACTTCTACAAATGCTTCAGGAAGCAAGAAACGCTGGGCATACAATCAAGACTTTACTGAGTGACAACGGTGGAGAATTTGATAATCAAGCCGTCCGGAAAATTTTACAGAACCACGGTATACAGCATCGGTTAACAATGCCTTATACGCCGGAACAGAACGGCTGTAGTGAGCGAGAAAACCGAACTCTAGTAGAAGCTGCTAGATCGATGATGCATGCGAAAGGAGAGATGCCGCAAGTACTCTGGGCAGAGTTAATAAATACTGCTGCTTATGTACTCAATAGGACAGGTCCCACTAGATTGGCCGACAAGGTGCCTTATGAGTTGTGGCATGGGAAGAAACCCAAGATAACTCACCTAAAAATCATCGGGAGTGAATGCTATACACATGTTCCAAAACAGAATCGCAAGAAGATGAATAAGAAGGCGATTAAGGGAATTCTGATAGGCTATGAGAATGATGATGGTTATCGAGTCTGGGATGGAAGCAAGACGTTAAGGTCAAGGGACATAATATTCCACACTGATGTCGAATTTAAGATTTCCACTAGTATCCCTATTAGTTCAGAGGGAGAAACAGAAACCAGCGATAATAGACATACTATTCTCGAGCAAGAGCCTGAAAATACAGAAGACAACCTTGAACATGTTCTAGAGGGAGATAGAACAGAGGTCCGAGAAGACCAAGTTCAAGACGAAGACGTTCACAATGAGAGAGCCATGGTTGAGAGTCACGATGACGAACCTAGGGAGGACGCTGATGACGATGGTGATGATGATTTTGTCGACGCTGATGAACAGTCTCTAGAAATAGTTGAACCTCTGAGAGAAGTGGAACCTCGATATAATCTAAGAAACAGACCAACCATCCCGCGTCCCAAAAAGTTCGAGGATTTTGTATGCTACATAGGTACAGAGAACTTTCCTGAAACTTATAAAGAAGCTTTCGAGAGGGAAGATAGTGCTGAATGGCAGAAGGCTATGGAAAGTGAACTTAAGGCTTTAAAAGACAACGAGGTTTGGACTTTGTGCGAGCTACCGTCCAACAGAAAAGCGCTTCCGTGCAAGTGGGTTTTTAGAATAAAGCATAACCCAGACGGAACAATTAACAAATATAAGGCTAGGCTTGTGGTAAAGGGATTCAAACAACGGAAAGGGATTGACTATAATCAGACCTTTAGCCCGGTCTCCCGAATGGCAACAATAAGAGCCTTGTTAAGTGTCAGCGCCAAAGAAAAGCTGCATCTAACGCAATTTGACGTGTCCACCGCGTTTCTGAATGGCAAGCTCAAGGAAGAGATTTTCATGAAGCAACCAGATGGATTCAGTGACGGCACATCAAAAGTATGTCTCCTAAAACGAAGCCTGTATGGATTGAAGCAAGCACCTCGGTGCTGGAATTCGTGCTTTGAGGAAATCCTGCTGGAGAAAGGCTTCGAACAGAATACAGCTGATTGCTGTCTATACACAAAGAATGTGGAAGGCAAAAAGATACTTATCGCTCTGTACGTGGATGATGGGCTCGTGGCCACGACAGATGAAGTTCTAGCGAACCAATTCCTGAAAGAATTAGGGGATACGCTAAAGATCACGACCAAAACAGCATCCTACTACCTAGGACTGGAAATTGCGCAATCCAAGGATGGTTCCATTACCATCAATCAGGAATCTTACACAAAGAAGATTCTGGAACGCTTTTGTATGTCAGAATGCAATCCAGTCTCGACACCTATCGAAAGAATTCAGACTTCTGAAACAGGGAAAGTTAAAGATGGGGACCCTGAAGAGAAGAAATTTCTGTATCGAGAGGCTGTAGGAGCACTTGCATACCTTATGACAGGTACGCGCCCCGACATAGCGTATGCTGTTGGGGTAGTGTCGAGGAAGTTGGAGAATCCAACAGAAGCTGATTGGCTAAGAGTCAAAAGGATATTCCGATATTTGAAGGGAACTGTATCCTACGGCATCAAATACAACGCGAATTGCACTAGAGATGTGCTAGATGGCTACAGCGACGCAGATCACGCTGGTGATGAGCTAACTGGACGATCCACTACTGGTGTCACTTGTATATTTGCTGGTGGAGCAGTATCATGGCTAAGTCAACGTCAGCCATCAGTTGCGATATCAACGACTGAAGCAGAGATTGTTGCAGCGAGCGAAGGCGCGCGAGAGCTAGTGTGGCTTCAAAGAGTCTTCAGCCAACTTACATGCTTGAAAGGCATACCTACATTAAAAGTAGATAACGAAGCGGCCATACGCCTTGCACACAACCCAGAATTTCATAAGCGGACCAAGCATATCCGTGTGAGACACTTCTTTGTTCGCGAGACAGTACAAGAAGGTCTGGTGGATGTGCAGAAAACAAGTTCCGATGATCAGTTAGCTGACCTGTTGACAAAGGCAGTTCCGAGACCAAGGCTCCAGAGGATTAGAGCTGACTTGGGTCTGCAAGACATTTCCAACTAGTGAGGGAAAGTGTTAAGGTTGGATAGCTCTACACGAAAGAGATTATAGACACTAGTAAAAATGTCTATGAGGGTTGCTAGGCTACCAACTGTTTCCATCCTTCATGTCATTGGTGTCACTCGTGAAAAAACTGTGTAATACGTGTGTCAAACATAAATACTAAAATAACAATAATTGTGTAGATATACAAAGTGTTCGTGTAAATAACAATCTAAATTTCGTGTGAAGATTAATCCCGGCCCGGTTGTATAATTCTACTCCACTTCCATCATTCCACTACTCTCCATAACAAAAACAGTTGGTAAGTAAAGATATTTACCGTTAAGAAAAACTTCCGAATAGCCATCGAGTCAAGAGACACACTGCCAAATCCTGACGACCTGAAAGTAAAAATTCTTGAAGAATACCAGGCCAGGAGCGGTAAAGAAGCACCTGAGAGTAGTGAAGCATACCACTTCAAGAAAAATAAGTCGAAGTTGTACTGCAAGAACTGCAAGAAGAAGGGCCATACTACCGAGGCATGCTGGGGAAAGAAGGATCGCTCAAATGAGAAGCCTAACAGAAGCCAACCAAAAAACTTCAACGTCTGCCTGAGTACTGCGAATTCAAGCACCAATAAAAACACGTGGTGTTTAGATAGCGGCTGCTCATCCCATATGTGCGGCGACAAGACAATGTTTTCGGCTCTGACCCCTGAAAATGGAACCCTAAAGTTGGCATCAAATAAATATACGAGCAAAATTGAAGGAAAAGGAAAAGTTACAGTCAGCCAAGAAAAAATAGATTACAACTTCAATGACACTTTATTCGTTCCTGATGTGTCAGTCAATCTACTGTCAGTGAGCAAAATAGCTGACAGAGGACACAAAGTCATTTTTGAAAAAGACAAAGCCTACATCGTAGAAAAAAGTGGCAAGGTGTCACTGACAGCACAGAGAAAAGACGGTCTATACTACTTCGAATTTGAGAAGAAAGAAGTGTCAAACTACACCCGAAATGGAAATGGCTGCGACTTAATGGAATGGCATAAAAAACTAGGCCATATAAATGAAAGGGATCTAAAGAAGATGGCTCAAGACAACCTTATGTATGGAATGAAACCGACTGATGAAAAATTAGAAGAGTGTGAAACCTGCATAAAGGGCAAGCTGTCAAGATTACCATTCGCGCGCCACGAAGGCCTCTACACAACGGAAAAGCTAGAAATTATTCATAGCGACGTATGTGGACCTTTCGAGTGCGAAACGTTAGCGGGATCGAGATATTACGTGACATTCATAGACGACTTCACTCGATACTGCCACGTCTACTTCATCAAAAAGAAAAGTGACGTTTTCAACACGTTTAAGCAATATAAAAGCGAAGTCGAGACGTTCCACAACAAAAAGATAAAACACCTGCAGACTGACAACGGCACTGAATATCGCAACAAAGAATTTGACGATGTCCTCAAGCTCCATGGCATCCAAAGTAGATTAACCACAGTGTATACCCCGCAACAAAATGGGATAAGCGAGAGGAAGAACAGATCTTTGCTAGAAAAAGCCAGATGCCTGTTGATCGAAGCAAACGCGCCCAAGAAGCTCTGGGCAGAAGCGGTACATACGGCCAATTACCTCATCAACCGTAGCCCTTCAAAAGCGTTAAACGGCGACATACCATTCACCAAATGGGTCGACCGAACACCGTCTGGAAATCATCTTCACGTTTTTGGTAGAAAGACTTTTGTCCTGAGAAAGAACAGACGAGGAAAGCTGACTCAACAAGCCAAAGAGGGCGTATTCATGGGATACTCGTTGACCACAAAAGGATACAGAGTATACATACCTGAAGATGATGATGTGGTGATAAGCAGGGACATCAAGGTTATAGATCAGATGTACTTCAAAGAAAAAGACACGGATTATGAAGACCTTGTACACGAAGAGGAACGCCATCACTCGAACACACCTGAAAAAGAAAAGATAAATACAAGAAAAAAGAACAAAATTAGACAGGAAATAGAAGTTGAAATTACAGAGAAGAAAAATGACACCATGAACAATGAAATTCAACATCCAGAAAACTTACCTCTAGAACCTGACGACTCGGACGAAAACGAATCATTCGACGACGCATCGGAAATTCCTGAGAATGGGAGGCCACAAAGAGAGAGGCACCCACCTGCATGGACTAGAGATTACGTGCTAGATGAGACTGAAGAAAGTCAAGAAAGTCATTTACTCAACGAAATTACTTACCTGTCTGACGGAAATGATGGTGAGAACGACGAGTACTGGCATGATGCCATAAAAGCAGAAATAAGAGCACATGTAAAAAACGGAACCTGGAAAGTCGAAAAGAAAGTTGAAAATGTGAAAGTCGTAGACTACAAGATGGTTCTGAGAAACAAAGTTGGACCAGATGATAGCATCACCAGAAAAGCCAGACTTGTAGCACGAGGCTTTACACAGCGACCAGGCATTGATTACAATGACACTTACGCACCCGTCGCGAAACTAAGCTCGATCAGATCTGTCATCGCAGTAGCTGTGGAAGAAGGGTTAAATCTGAACCAAATGGATGTCACAACCGCGTACCTAAATGGTGAACTGGAAGAAAATATCGTGATGAAATAACCTGATTACCTAGAAGAATACCTGACAGAGATTATGGTCGAAGAAAGTACAAAAGAAGATTTAACTATATACAATAAAACAGTTGAGATGCTGAGAGACATAAAGAACAACCCAAAAGAGAAGGTTTGCCGTCTCATTAAAGCACTTTACGGACTCAAGCAGGCAGGGAGGCAATGGTACAAGAAGCTCGACACAGAACTAAAACACATCGGTTTCAGAGCATCAGAAGCTGACCCATGTGTATACCTACTAGAGAAAAGAGGAGTTAAAATTATAATAGTTATCTATGTCGATGACCTATTGATTGCCTACTCGTGTCCTAGAAAACTTAAAGAAGTCGAAGACATGGAGGCAGACCTGCTAACCAAGGCTTTAGCTGGTCCGCGGTTGATGAAGTTGCGGAGCAGCCTGGGACTGTCCTGATCATCACAATAGTGCCGTGAAGAGGAGTGTGAGTACTGGACACAGCACTGTCTATGATTCTCCGTACGAATTTGAAATAATGACAAGATACAGAAAACAAAAATCTATACATTGTCATATTATTCCGTTTGTTAAAAGATTACCAATAAAAATGTATTTAGTGTTCGCCATGCTTTTCCATGCTAAATAAACCCTAACATAAAGTAACACATGTGAAGATTGTGCAATTCTAACAATATTACATGTATGAAATTGATAATCTCCTATTTTTGAAGACTATTCATAGTATCTATAGTTATTGAGTTAAACAACTTATTAAAATGCGCAACACTAGAATCGTCTAAGCACAGAGAAGTACTTTCGGTTTTTTATTTTTGTGAAACCATAGACAATAATAAATATTGAACATTCCGAAACATAAATTATATGCATTGATTACACTTTTTTCGTTGAAAAAGAAGCTTTTATTATAGCTAAATTTTGAAATGCTAATTCAATAGCCAATAAATTATATTATTGCGTGCTGTGTCATTGACTCCAACACTTTTCAAATAGCGGGTAGGTCAAAGTCAAACGTAAAATTACGTAGGCCAAAAAAAAAACTCTAACGTCAAACCTATTTTTTTTTTTTTTTTTTTTCTTGATGTTGGCATCATGCTTCCACATTTGCCATTGGTCGAGTTTATGAATGTTACTATTATTTTATGTTACTTATTTTTACGTAAAAATTAGGGAAACAGTAATTATAGGAGTGGTACGGATAATTTAGAAAAGGATAGGATCAGGAAAGTCGACATTATTATATGAAAATAGATGAGGAAAAATTAAGGAGGGAGGGTAGAATTATACTTACAACATACTAGTGCATTTATCAAAGAATGTAAACTATTTACAAAAAACAAATACATATTGTGTATGTACATTACTTAAATTTTAATATTATTTACAGATATATATGTTGATATAGCTTTATATATATTATGGTCTTGAGACGACAATAAACACATCATGTTCGTAGGGAAAGAAACTTGCAGGGAAACTAATGTATTGTAAAAGTCCACTACATCAAACAAAGGACAACCAAAAAATATATGATTGACATCAGCTGTATCGTATCCACATTCACACGAAGCATCCTCCACTATACCCAATCTTGTTAAATGTGCTGGAGAGCAAACATGTCCTAACCGCATTCGAATTAAAATTGATGTGGATATTTTATCGAAATTTTTAGAACGGAACCATGGTTTCGGCGGAATTTTTGGTTGAATACAGAAATAGTGTTTCCCTTTTTTTTGTGTACTCTCTAGCCACACATCATTCCAGGAGGATTGAAGTTGAGATGCAGCTAGAGACGCAAGATCATGAGCAAAATTAACATAAGGTAACAAGTCACCGCACTTCACAGCATCTTTGGCTAATTCGTCAGCTTTTGAATTTCCTTTTATTCCAATATGACTTGGAATCCATACAAGCGCAACAGAATAACCCCTTCTCGAACACTCGTGTATTTTATTTTTTATATCATAAAGAAGGGGGAAATATTTTTGTGGTTTAAATGGGAATCTTTGAAGAGCCAGGAGTGCACTTTTAGAGTCTGTAAATATGACAGTCTGTTTCAACTTTGCTAGTAATATATATTCTATTGATTTTAAAATGCCCAGGCACTCGCCTGTGAAAACTGAAGATTCGGGTGGAAGTTTAATTTTTTGCACAATGTTATATTGTTGATGGTATGTACCTATACCTACAAATCCACCTTTTTCAAATTTGGAGGCGTCACAATAAATATTATGCCAATTGGGCCATTTGTAATGGATTGTGTAAGTTAAATCTTCTTGGGCTGTTGGACATTCTTTTGTTATATCTATGTTATTGTATATTTCTATGGGAGTGATTAAAGTCTCAAATTTGGAGTTATAGATTGGTAAGTGAGAAAGGCGATACGTGCGTGCACTGATTTTAAGGAACCTTTGCAAACTTAAAATTAATGGAGGGATAGTTTTGGAATAATTTTGGGGAATCGACTGGCTTAATTCATACAATTTGGGAATTAAAGGATGATTTGAAAATTGTATTGCTCGGTAGAAAAATCTGTCAGATAAATACTGTCGTCTCAAATTTAAAGGTGGATCCACACATTCAACTTGAAGTGCATTTATGGGACTTGATTTCATTGCTCCTGATACTATACGAAGCGCTTTTGATTGGATGCTATCCAATCTCCTCAATGCCGTTAGACTACACGGCTCCAATAAAAAGGATCCATAATCAAGAACACTTCTTATTAGTGCATTATAAACCAACTTTAAGGAGAATGGATGCGCACCCCACCAAACCCCAGAGAGGCATCGAAGGAGATTTAATTTACGTTCACATTTTTCGGCTAAATAATTAATGTGTGGAATTCCTGAAAGTTTTGAGTCTAAAATTACTCCCAAGAATTTTGCTTGTGGTTTGATAGGTAAAGGCACATTATCATAACAGACATCAAATATTGGAGGTATTCTTTGTTTAGTAAATAAGACAACTGAGCTCTTCGTTACCGATATGTCCAAGCCGTTTGTAACCATCCAGGATTTCAAATCCGATAACCCATTATTTAAACTGGAGCAAGCAGTATTTACAGATTTATCATGGCAATATAAGACTAAATCATCAGCGTATTGTAAAATGTTGATTGAATTTTTTATAAAGCAATCTAAATCACTCGTGTAAATATTGTATAGTATGGGGCTAAGGACTGAACCTTGGGGAAGTCCTTTCCACAACAGTCTCATATCACCATTTAATTTTAAAATTCGTTCCCGTAACATATTAAAGATGAAATTTACCAAAATTTTAGGTACCTTTAAAGCAAGAAGTTTATTTTTTAAAACAGATAACAAAACATTATCATAGGCAGATTTAATATCTAGGAAAGCAGCTATGGTCACTTGATTTTTATAGAACGCTAATCTAATATCAGTATTGAGGATACTGACATTATCTACAGTACTTCTTCCTTTTCGGAAACCGTACTGAGACTGAGACAAGCAGTTATTACTTTCAATATAAAATTCCAATCTATTTTTGACTAAATGTTCACAAATTTTGGCCATCACAGAAGATAAAGCAATAGGCCGGTATGAATTGACGTCTGATGGGGACTTGCCCGGTTTTAATATTGGCAACACTGTTTGTGTTTTCCATTCTGTTGGAATGTTACCGGATTGTAATACTGAGTTAATCAAATCTAGATAATATTGTAGACCATTATCTCCTAGATTGCACATGAAACTATAAATTACTCCATCTTCCCCAGGCGCAGAATCTCGAAGATAAGAAAGTACTCCGATTAATTCTTCCATGGAAAAGTATGTTTCTATTTTGGACAGACTGTGATTTAGTGTTGTGGATTGTTTAACTAACAATTCTTGTTCTGGAACATACGGAGGGGCTATATGATTCAAAAACTGAGAAGTGAGTGCTGGAGGAAGTGTACAAAAAGTGGATTCTGACATGGCATTTTTAAATCGTTTGATATGTGTCCAGACTATTGTGGAAGGTGTAGATGGAGTTAAAGAAGAACAAAAAATTTTCCATCCAGTATTTTTTTTTTGTTTCAGTAATTGTTTTGTGAATTTAATGATGTTTATTAAAGAAGTAAAGTTTTCATCAGTCATGTTTTTATTATATAAAATTTCAGCCTCCTTTCTTGCTTTGACTGCGTTAGTGCATTCATTATCCCACCACGGCGGAGAGGGCAGTTTTTTAGGAGGTTTCTTAACTGGAAAAACTGATTTTGCTGATTCAATAATTAAATCTGTTAAAATATTGGAACATGTATCTTCATTAGTATTATTAATGTTTGGGAGGGTGTCTATATTTTTCTCAATGTGTTCTTTATATTTACACCAATTATTGTTTTCTTTTGATATTCTAAATGTTATAGTTCGGTAATTAGTAACTGTTGGTTGTCTATCATAGGAAGAAGGGAAACTGATTATAATAGGAAAGTGATCACTGCCATGTGTGGAAGTCAAGGCATACCAGTTCAATATGGATGCTAAGTTTGGTGTGCAAATAGAGAGATCTGTTACGCTCAGACCTTCAGTAGGTTTTGTACGTCGTGTAGGAATACCAGTGTTTAAGAGGCAGAGATTACAATCATTTAAAATGTTAACTATTTGATTCCCATATGAATTTGAAGTTGAGCTACCCCATGAAATATGTTGTGCATTAAAGTCACCCAATATTAAGAAAGGTTTAGGAATTATATCTAGTAAATTTGTGAATTCTTGATAGATTGAAGAAGAAGGATGTGGTATATAAATAGAGACAATACATATATTATTTATAATAGCAGCTACCATAGATATATTATAATTACTTGAAGGAAGAGAGTATTGAGTAAACGGAATAGAATTATGTACAAGTAATGCCGTACTGGCATAATTATCTGACCTGTCATTACGGAGACAAGCATATCCGGATACTTTGAAGGTGGATCCTGGCTTGAGCCAAGTTTCCCCTAAAGCAAATACAGATGGATTATATTTATTTAACAAGTAGGTAAGTTCATGTCTTTTACTGCGCACACTTCGACAATTCCACTGAATTATATTGTGGAATGTGTGGTCCATTAATAGTGGATGATTTATTAAGTGCATCAATAATAATAGCAGCGTGGTCAGGGTTAATGATATTGGACTGAGAAAGAGAGTTGATAAGATTAGTAATAATATTATATATGTTACATGTATTATTTTCATTGGATGATTTCAATGCACAACCATTAGAAGGTGATGGCATGTCATAATCTTTTGTGAGCTGTCTGTGAGCATTATAATCATAATGATGATTTTGGTCATTATTATGAATGCGAGGTTTTGAAACCACTGTTTTTTTATATGATTTAATAGGGCTTTGACTTAGAGAACTATGTTTATTATTATTATTGCTAATTTGTGGGTTTTTATGTACACTTTTAGTATTTACAACATCTGCAAATGATTTTTTAACAGGTGGGTGTAATTTACAAGCTTCAAAATATGAAATGCAGCTGTCTGCCATTGATTGCTTGATGGCTCTTTGGCGAGAATGTTCTGGACATCCTCGATTAGTGGCAAAATGTAAACCTGAACATAGGCAACATGAGGCCATATCTTCTTCTATGTTGCAGTTTGAGCCGTCATGTTCTTTACCGCACTTGAAGCACCTCGGGACTGATCTACATTGTAGTTTTGTATGCCCATACCGACAGCACTTAAAACACTGAATTGTTGGATAAGTATACAGCTCTACTGGGAGGGCATTATAACATATAAAGATTCTTTTAGGTAGAACTTGACCATCAAATGTTATTACAACCGTTTGTGAAGGTTTCCAGGAAGCATTACCATCTGTTATAACTTTGTAGTTAAGTCGTCTTACTTTTAAAATTTTTCCACAACCTATTGGTAGATTGACATTTTCCATTATTTCTTCAACAGACCAGTCTGCAGGAATACCCTTAACAATGCCTAATCTTGTTACATTAAATGTCGGAATGAATGCTTTGAATTTATTCATGCTCAAGGTGGGGTGTTTCAAAAAGTTGTTAGCATCAATGTAATTTGAAAAAGAAAGAGCCATTCTGTTGCGACCGATACGTTTTACACTGCCATTAATTATGTTATTAAATTTATTAACTTTCAAGAACTTTCCAAATGTGATAGGGTGAAGTATATGATTATCATTTAATTCAACAGTCTCCTTTTGAACATGTATTGTATATGGCATGCTGTCTGTAGATTCATAAAAAGTACGTCCGATTGGGGTTGGTCTACCACCATCAACTTTATTGCTAGGTAGGTTAGGCACATCTACTGAAGGGGCATTTGCTTGTAACAGTGTGCTTTCAAATGAAGGAGCAGTCAAGGTAATATTTGATGTAGTGGAACTTTTCTCATATTGCATTTTCTCGGGAATGGTGTCACTGTCTGAACAGTTACAACAAAATTGTTCAGCCTTAGTGTCCCTACAATATTTTTTCTTTCGCTTATTGCATGTTTTGCAATTCTTTTTATGTTGGCGCGAACGTTTTAAACTCGAACGATTGTTGGTCATAGGACCAACAGATACATCAGAGTCCATTGCCGACTCATTTGTAGAAGAAACGGTTACATAATATGCAACCGATGCTTCTGTTTTATCGCCACCACCATCGCTGCCGCCGCCGCCGGGATCCGGCGGGCGACCCATTTTTCTTTAGGTCAAAATAAATAAAATTACTTACCAATACGAAGATATATACAATTTAACAGAAAACACTAACTACAAATTATACTAAAATATTAAAATCTACTCTCCTGAACGCTATTTACACTTTAATTTTAGTTTTCAAAATAAAATTTATAAAAAACGCGCCTAACACCGTAGAAGTTTCCCGCCTTTTTTCCGTCAAACCTATTGAATTCGATGATATTCTTCTTCTTTTTTGTATTGGACCCGCATTAAAGCATTTGCCAGTGTCAAGTATAAGGTTATTTTTTCAAGTTTCTTGAATAAAACAAGTTGCAAATGTTCTATTCACAATCTAAGTCACGTAGGTATACAGTAAATTTATAAGTCGAGTCCTGCTTCAGTAAAGTGATGGCGACTTTACTAGAAACTTCTATGGAGTTTTGCCGACAACGTAAAACCACACGCTTCACTGCTTTATTTCACTTGCCCACACTCACGCACTTCATCGAACACATAAATGAATAAAACACCACCATTTTTATCGCATTAATATTCAAAATAACACAAGTTTAGGAAAATAAAACAAAGCAACAACATGTTTCGATGACATTCTCGCCAAAACTCCTCGATGATATTCATCAATCATCATTCAAAACGCGTATTAATAGTCAAGGTTGTCTGGAAGATGTCAATATTAGCGATAAGGCCGTCTGTTATTTCACTAGCATTAAAGCCCTTTTGGCTATGTAATTTGTGTATTAATTAAGGTGTAAACAATAAAGAGTTTATCTATATACTATTATTTTGTCTTTAGAAAGCTAGTTGACCGGCACAGTTTAGTAAAAAAGCTCAGCTGTTGATGGCATGGCTAATTAAGCTAGTTGGCATACGAAATTTTCCACTGAAAACACTTTACACTGCTCTTTAATTTGACTAAAGGTCATGTTTCCATTCCATACTCTCTTATTATAAGTCTGTGATGGTCATAAATAAATTAAAAAAAAAAGTTTGTTTACCTATTGAGTTTTTGTATACTTTTTTTACTAATAATAATATTAAATTAAATTTTAAATTGTAATGCTTTCAAAGCCCCCTGAGTAAGAATTCCGTCAAGAAAGATGTCCTCGTTCTTGTGTTTCGTGTGCCACAGTACAGTTAACGCAGACACCAACGAGGAAACGCGAGAAAAATACAGAGAAGTTATAGGGATGAATGTAAGCCACTATGAGAATTTGCATCATTCCTTCCTAATTTTAATCCCAAATAGAGCATTAATTGGTAAACTTAAAGCAAGCAAGCGTGCTTTGGCCTACCCCAGCATTTTGTTCGAAGACTAAGCTAAATGTTCCTATGTAAATAAGACTAAATTGCTGCGCCTCAACGGGGTTTTTGTACTTTTACTAAGTTTAGTTTAGGGAGGGAGTATTTGTAAGTAGGTATAATGTGCAATAAATAACTTGTACTTAAAAATAATAAATAATGAAGGACATTTCACATAACACCATCTAGCCCCAAACCAAGCAAAACTTGTATATACAATAGGAACCAGTTGGCTGATAGAACACATAATGTCTTTTTTTTTATATACATACATATAAACACCCAGACACAGAACAAACATCCATGCTCAGCAGAAATATTTGCCCTGGGTGGAGATAGAACCCACAACCTACTCAGAAGGCAAACATGCAACCACAGAGCCATGAGGTCTGTCAAACATTTTATTTTTCTTCCAGTTATGTCCAGATTCCCACCTATGCTACATCTGCTGTTATTTCCTTAACAAAATGTGGATGTTTAAATCTATTTGCCTGAAACGAAGTTTGGAGTACCCTGTGTTATTTAGGTATGTAAATTTTTTATGCAGCAGGCACAAGACAAGAAATTCATTTGCTTAATGTTACAAGACAAGACATAATTAGGTGTATAATTTATAAAATTATAATTATACATATTTATGAAATCTGCAATTTTGGTCTGTTTAATACTATAATGTTTTCTGTCTTTGCAACATAATAAAAGTCGTAAATAACACTACAATAATTTGATACATCTTTACATGTTAATAAAAAAACTGTACAGGCTGAAAAAGCCAGCCAGACAATTTTGGACAGTATAATAACATAATACAATTTATTGTTATTCTAAAAGATTTTGACTGTAATTGCACCCACTTTATTTTTCCATATATTATCTTTCATATCCTCGTAAGTGACATGTAATATTATGAAAAGAAAAACAAGATACCCAGCTGAAAATTATAACTGATAACTGTTGTACCCTTCTTGTCACTCATGAAAAATGGTGATGGAGATAACAACCAGTTTTGCTATATATTAATTTAGGATGATACTCGGAGAGATGTATCTAATAAAACCTTGTTCAATAAAGTATAGATAAAAGGCTTGACTTGATACTTATATGTGAGGTATCATAAGATTCCTCATTAATTTCGGAGTGCTATATATATATATATATATTCTGTTGAGGAGTTTGTTTAATTTTTTATGAAATATGTATAAAATGTTTCAGTGAGAAAGGCACAATCAACCTGCATAGAAGCGAGATTTCAGTATCCATCCTATGTCCAGAAAACATCTGCATCCAACATCTTAATACTCGCTACCACTTCTACAACAACAACGAAAACTCCCAATCAGACTTTGACGACAACAACTATTGTGAACTTCAAGATGATAGAAACTTTGATATAAATGATACACTACTTAAAACAGCTCCAATAGAAAACTTTCGCAATGAAGATTACCTATTTGTGACAAAAGATAACATTGATTATAATTTATTTAATGAAGAACTGCTACTACCAAACCTTGAGCCTGTTAGAATTACACAAAATGATCTAGTCAATGGAGAATGGACTCAAAACATTCCTAAAATGAATAACAACAAAAATACACTGTTAGAATTAAATTGTAAAAATTATAGTGTCTTAGAAAATTTAGTGATTCCAGCAGAAAATAGCGGAGCAATTTCTATAGATAATCATAATAATATGCCTTTAGTTATGAGAATTGACGCAAAAGAAGTACCGATCGAATGTTCTGATACACAAAATTTACAAGAAGTAATTACTGGTCTGAATTATGTAAACAGTCATTATGAACAGGTTGAAAATTGTGTAAATGAAAATATTGAGAATAGTTTGTTTGAAAATGATCAATCAAATATCATAAATCAAGAAAATAACTTAAATAACAACATTTCTATTATAAATGACGATGTATCTAATATAAATCGCAACACAATACACATAAATCACAATGAACCTAATATAAATCACAATACAATAAATATGAATGGCAATAACATTGGTCACAATGCAACAAATATTAACGGTAATGTATCTAACATAAGCCACAATGCAACAAATATAAATGATAATGTATCTAACATAGGTCAGAATACAATGATTTTACATGACAATACAACTAACATAAATCACAATACAGTGAATATAAGTGGCAGTGAATCTAACATAGGCCACAATGCAACAAGTATACACGACAATCTTTCTAACATGGGTCATAATGCAATAAATGTAAATGACAATACAACTAATATAAATCACAATACAGTGAATATAAATGGTAATAAATCTAACATAGGCCACAATACAACAAATATAGACGACAATCTTACGAACATGAGTCATAATACAATGAATGTAAATGACAATACAACTAATATAAATAACATTGCAACAAATGTAAATGGCGATGTATCCTGTTTAAATGATAATGTAATCAATGTCCACAAAGAAACCTATCAAAATGACAATGAAACAAATCTAAATGTTAATGAAACCAACCAATATGATAATATAACCAACCTAAATGACAGTGAAACCAATGTAAATAATAGTGAAACGAATCTAAATGCCCATGAAACCAATCCAAATGATAATGAAAACATTCTTAATGAACATGAACTTAATATAAACGAAACTGACATAAATGATTTCACACCAAACAATAACTATAGTGATGGAGAAAATACATTTGATGCTGACAATCTTATAGACATTGAAGGAAATTATGAATCCACAGAACAAAAACCAAAGAAACACAAGAGGAAAACGCTGTTCAAAAAAATAACTCTTACTCTAGAGGAGCAGAAGTTAGAGTTAGAGAGAGCAAGGAGAGATGAGAAGTATGTGACAGCTAGCTATAAATGTCACAGCTGTGCAATATATTTTCATTTTAAAGACACATATCAGACTCATATGATGAGGCACGAAGAAGTAAGTATAATTATTAATTATGACGACTGCTAAGTATATTTATTCACAAGTACAAGTTTAAAAAACTAAAAAACCGACTTCAAAATACGCAATTTGTTTACTTTGATGACATATTTTCCCAATTATTTAGTTATAAAAACAAAAGTACTAAACCGATTTTGATAAAATTTATGTGGGGCCACCAGGAAAGTATACCCTTTCAAACAAAAAGATTTTTAAAATCGGTCGTGTGTCTTCGAGTAATCGGGGAATATATGTACATAAAAAATAAAAATAAACTTTTGGATTTATTACAGATAATTGTTTTAGAAAATGTGTATTTTGAGTAGAAATCTCAAACTATAGTTTCAACTGAATTCTGCGATCTTTATCAAAAAGAGTAGCGCAGATGTCTGGCCTGACACTACAAGCTACTCGTATCGTAGATACGAGACGCCCAGTTGACAAAAATGTGTCATATTTGGACGACAATAGTTTTCATAATAAATTAACATAATGTGTTGTATCATTGTCACTCACACACACGTGAATCTTAACAAATCCATAGATCTAATTATTATTCATCTCAGCCACAACAAGGCCACTGCTAGACATAGGCCTCCCCCATGGATTTCCAAAAAGACCAGTTGGAAGTGACTTGCATCAGCGTCTTCCTGCCACTTGTATGAGGTTATCTATCCATCTCGTGGCTGGTTCTGCTACTCTGCGCCGGTGCATGGTTTTTTTTTGTTGTCGTCCGGACAGTCGTATCGATAACCGCTTTTTAATTTGCTCTTCAAATAATTCATTATTTTTGCGGTCAATAGTTCTGGCCCCCAAATAATATTTACATATCTTTGTAGCTCATCCCAATCGGAGTGTAGTGGTAGTTTTGGTGCAAAAAACAGTGAAGAATTGACGAAGATATAAGTGAAACCATTTGTTAATTTTTAAAATCACTGCACGAACCGACCTGCCGCGTGCATGAGTCACCGCGCTCGCATGCGCTGCCGCTCCGTGTACCTTTCGTCGCTGCACCGCCCGGCGCTGTTTGTTTATATTTTATTTGCATGCATACGAGTTGCGATCAAGCTACCGAAATCATGGATTGCGCTGGTTGCCGTCGTACTATTGTTAGTGAGGACGATACCTTGCGTTGCACTATGAACAATTGTGAGAAAATTTACCATGTTTTATGCGCTGGTGGTAAAAAGACTACGGAGGAATCGCGTGAAGTTTGGGTATGCCCTGAATGCTTCTGTGCATCTAAAAAAGGCGGCGATAATAGTGCGACCCCAGTCGGAGTCACTAAAAAAATTCGCGACACAAGTGGAACTCATCGGATCAAGCCGAATATAACCCCTGCAGAATCAATAATAAATGACAATAAACTGGATTCATATGTGACATTTAGAAAAAAACAAGTTTTGACAACTACAGAATGCAACACAAGCTACTGTGAGCAAAATCCCCATGTTACACATAGAAAAAACTCAGGTACATCTTCTGCAGAATTATCAACAGCTGGCAATGAGCAAGAACTGACCACAGAAATCCGAGAGCTGCGTCACGAACTGACTACTATGAAATCACTATTAAGTCATGCAGTATCTATGTTAACAACATATAGTACCAAATTAGAAAATTACGATGCTAAGCTGGCTGATCATTCGGCTCTGCTAAATATTTACAAAATTAAATTATCCGACTGCGCATCTGAGGTTAAAATGTTGCATACCAAGCTGGAAAATTATAAACATCTGGACATGAAGGAAGCACCCTCTGTTTTATCTACACAAATATCGAATGAGGATTTTCTATCGCATTCACATTCAATAATGGTTCAAGACCCTAAGCCAGTTGTAGCTCAAACGTCGACTTCACTAATAACACCGCAAGCTCAGATAACGCTGGAACCATACGCGTTTTCTGTACCAGACAACTTGCAGCAGCCAGTTTCAAATCAACTACTCTTGGCCTCACCAACCTTAAGTGTCTTTAAGGATAAGTCCCAGGAGAGCAAATTACACTCGTCATGCCCCGTGCGTGGCACAGGTGGACGTAAGTCAGCACATGGAAATACTTCTAGCATTCAGATCCCAAATCAGGCTGAAATATCATTGGAACCCAAAAATGCGCACGCTGCTGATAACATCGATACAAGGAAGTGGACCAAAGTAACAACAACAAAAAAGAATCACCATCGCCATCAGCAAGAATCGCGCTATGGTACCGCTGGTACCGCTGATGCCTCTATTACGACTCTAAGAGCTGTTGAAGCGACAAAACATATACATTTATGGAATATGGAGTCAGGATCTGAAGAGGTACTGGAATATCTCCGAATTCTGTGTCCCTCTGGCGCTTGTACAGTGGATGAGCTTATGCCGAAAGGAAACTACAAGTCTTTCAAGTTAGGAATTCCTGCAGCGTACTACGATAAGTGTTTATCTGCTAACGTCTGGCCTATAAATGCCAGAATAAAGGCTTGGGTCAACCTGCGGTCTACAAAAAGACAGGAATATTTCCGGAGTTCTATTGGAGAGACAACGTCAAGTTCTCCGCCGTATCATAACTCGCAAAATACACCTACTAAAAGTGGTCGATCTCTAAAACAACAGCCCTTTCGTGGACAGAAACCACGACAAGCTGAATCAAGCAATCAACCCACCGCCCCATAGAAAGGAAACGCTACATAAAAAAACTTCATGTTTGAATGTTTTCTACCAAAATGTACGTGGATTGAAAACTAAGCTGAAGCAGTGGAGAAACAGCCTTGTCTCCTCAGAACACAACCTGGTGGCGATAACAGAAAGTTTTCTTGATGCGACTGTGGAGGACTCAGAACTTATAATCGAAGACTGGAGCATACTTCGCCGAGACAGGAAAACTCCAAGTGGTGGTGTATTACTGGCAGCACGTGCACCGATTGTGCTTCGGCGCCTAACCTCGCTTGAAACCGATAGTGGAGAAGATATGTGGGCGGATTTTGTATATCAGGGCCGGAAATTTTTTGTTTGTGTCATTTATATTCCTCCTCGGGCCACAGAGAGTGACTACATGCGTTGGTTTACTAAAGTGGAAAGTTTTATTAATGACCTTAAGGGCACTATTATTATCCTTGGGGATCTCAATCTAAACAGTGCGCCTGGATATGTTTGTGATTATTACTGTTATTTTAAGTCGTTCTGTAATTTGACTGAGAGGAATGATGTACTGAATATGTATGAAGGAATACTAGATGTAGTCTTGGTTCAGGAAAAGGACAGCGTGCAGGAGGTCCGTGTTGAGGCAGTCGAGGGTTTCGTTAATCCAGACTTGTATCACCCTCCCCTTGACATTGCAATATTTAATAATTTATTACGCTACACGGATTGTGTAGAGCCTAGCAATATTAATTCCAGTAGGGATTGGAACTTTAATAAGTGTGACTATAACCGTTTGTTTGATCTTCTTTCTGTAACTTCTTGGAACGATGTGATACAGCTGAACGACGTGCAATTATGCACCGAAAAATTTTATGACATTATTTATAATATATTTGATAGATGCGTTCCTAGAAAGGACCGAAAGAATTCATTTTGTAGGCGATATCCAGTGTGGTTTACTTACGACATAATCTGTGATACCAAACGTAAGTTGAAATTACATCACCAGTGGAGACATAGTGGGTCTTCAAGGAGCTACAAAGCCTTCTGTGATCTTAGATCGTCATTAAAAGCCCGTATATCGTCCGCCCACGACGCCTATTTAAAAAATATCGAGGATAATCTATTTTGTAACCCTCGAGGGTTCTGGCAGCATATTTCGAGGCTGCGCTCCAAAGGAGGTTTTGAACCTTCCGTTACATATGAGGGAGAATCTTTCAGTGGGACTGAAGCTTCGGAGGCGTTTGCTAGATTCTTTGCTAGTGTGTTCTTGCATGATGTCCCACTGCTCGATGCGGAACGCGTGAACCGATTAGATCAAGCTCATAACAGTAACTACGTTAATATACCTCAATTAACACCAGATGTGGTGGCATCGGGTATCAAGTTCCTCAAGCCCAATAGCTCTATAGGACCGGATTGCGTGCCTCCTTGGTTCTTAAAACACGGCTTAAAACATTTCGTTCAGCCACTTTGTCACATATTTAACATGGCTCTGGCATCAGGTACCTATCCCAAGCAGTGGAAACTGTCTAGAGTGACACCCATTCCCAAAAACTCTAACAAATCTTCCGTAGAAGAGTATAGGCCCATCGCTATCTTGTCCTCGCCAGCCAAAGTGTTCGAGCGAATTATTCACCAAGAGGTATATAGACAAGTAGAACCAATGTTATGCAATGAACAACATGGCTTCAGAAGAAAAAGGTCAGTAGACACAAATTTGTTGGATGCTGTCGATTTTATTTCGGCTAGCTTGGATCGGGGCAGCCAGGTAGATATTATTTATTTCGACTTTCGTAAGGCGTTCGATCGAGTAAATAATGATCAGCTCCTCGAGAAATTAAATGGTCTAGGTTTTGCCCCGGGTTTGCTTAAATTTACCGCGGATCTGCTAAGAGATCGACAACAATTCGTCAGGTTGGGCACCTATGACTCACAATGCTACCACACACGGTCTGGTGTAAGTCAGGGATCTATTTTTGGCCCTCTTCTTTTTATACTTATGATTAACGATCTCCCTTCCGTAGTTAACCATTGTAAGTGCTTACTCTACGCAGACGACCTGAAGCTAATAATGGAAATTAATTCTGAACAAGACTGCCTGCGGCTTCAACATGACATAAACGCTATTCACAAATGGAGTCTGGTGAATAAAATGGAATTTAATCAGTCCAAATGTAGTGTCATGACATTTACCCGTAAAAGACAGCCAATTGATTTTCACTATATGTTAGACTCTCATGAGATTTCTAGATGTAGCTCTGTGAAGGACCTCGGTGTTACTTTCGATAAAAAATTAACATTTAATGATCACATAGCAAATTTAGCCAAAGAATCTTATAAAAGATTGGGATTTGTTATTAGAAATTCCAAGGATTTCAAAGAAACTTATGTTATAAAAGTCTTGAAACTTATGTTATCCCTAGTCCGCAGCAAACTTGAAGCCAGCTCATGCGTTTGGAATCCACATGAAAGTGCCTACATTCTTATCCTCGAAAAGGTTCAAAAGGCCTTCCTTCGCTTTTTACATAAGCGTTTGTATGGGTACTATCCCTATTTGTACCCAACCAGTTTTTTACTCGGTTCCCTGGGTTACAACTCCTTGGAAGTGCGGCGGGACAGCAACCAAATGATTGTTATGTGTAAGATTGTTCGTGGAAACGTCGACGCACCGAACTTATTGAATGAGTTGATGCGACTGATTGTTCCGGAAGCTGGCAGGTGTCCCCGTCGCAAGACTCATCGACTCTTCGCGGTTCCACCTTGTCGAACCATTGCACGTGCCGCGTCACCAATTCCACACGTTCTCATTGCGCTCAACCGGCTCCTGACCATGACACCTGATTGTGATCTGTTTGCGGATGAATGGAAGGGTATTTTGTCTGAGTGTTTGAGGTACTGCGAGAGGAAGGTGTGCAAGGTGAATGATGCTATCCAAAATGAAATTGACTTCCTGATTTAATTCTATTCTATGATTGACTTATTTTATCTATTGACATTGTTATTGATTAATTTGATTGATTTGTTAACTTAGCTAATGTAATTGGCGCTTTTGCCGTTTTAGTTAATGTAATATATATAAATAAATAAATGGTCTCTACTCGAGAACTTTTCGGCTCCATCTGCCATCAGTTGTACGTACTATGTGCCCTGCCCACTGCCCTTCAACCTTGCTAATCCGCTGTACTATGTCGATGATTTTCGTACGCCTATGGATCTCTAAATTTCTGATTCGATCTCACAGATAGAAGCCGAGTATAGCCCTCTCCATAGCTCGTTGCATGACTTTGATCGTCCATAGTTAGAGACCACGTTTCAGTGCCGTATGTCATCGCTGGTAACACACATTGGTCGTAAACTTTCGACTCGAAGCACTGGAATAATAATAATATCAAGCGTTTACTTGCAGTCTAACGGGGAGCACTTCTGCTCAGTGTGCTCGCTTCGCTTCGCCAACCCAGCGGTGCTCCGCTCGCACCGAGCCAACAATCACAGCGTCCGCTACAGGTGCAGGCTGTGTGACGATGCCGTGCGAGCGAAACAGCGACCGACACATGCGCGCCACTGTGCGGGGGAGCAGGACAGCGTCGACTGTACTATTTGCGGCCGCAGGTTTCAGTAAGTGACAATATAGAAAGAGACCCTGTCTATAAAATGCGAAAAGCATTTGTTGTGTACCTAGTCTTTAATTCGTTTAGAAAATGATTTCTCTTCTAGTTTTAATCTTGTGGGAAATCTATTATTTGTCTCGGGAGACTTGAGGGAAATTGGTGAACAGAACCCTTAAATGTGCAGGAGCTCCATTATGTAGTCTTATGGTTTTCCAGGAGTGTGCAGCATTACCAGCAACACCGGCGTCGCTTCCACGGGTCGAGCGCGCGCCGCTACCTCTGCAATGTCTGCGGGAAGAGCTACGACACGCGGCCGCATCTCCGGACGCATATCATGTGAGATCATTCATTTATACATGGTGTTGCAGCAACACCCGACAATACAATCTCTGTGTTTATATACCCTTAATTGTTGTTGTTATCAGCCTGTAGTGTCCCACTGCTGGGCAAAGGCTACACATAGTACATAATTATAGTTTATTGAAAACAACTTTAAAGACTTAAAACCCAACTTAAGTATACGCATTTTTTTAACCAAACTACTGAATCGCCTTAGATGAAATTTCTATGGGATCAACCCGAATCCATAGTAATTATAGTTTAAAAAACTGAAAACCCGACTTCAAATGTGCTTTTTTTTTAAACCAAACCATCATACCGATTTTGATGACATTTCTATGGAACCAATCCAAAAGTATATCTTTTCTACAAAAAAAAAAACTTTATAAATGACGGAGTTACGTGGTAGTAAAAAAGAAAAAAGAAATTGCATCTCCTTGTTATTGGTCTTTTTTTTTATTTTTTTTATTTGTAGGAGTTTTGTCGATGATCGACCATGCCACTCCTATTAAATCTTATTACATATTTACAAGGGTTGAAGTCGGTAATTACTTATTTGTTTTATTAATTTGCAATTCCCGCTGTCCACGCAGTATCGCAGTACGCAGTAGTTTAAAAAACTGAAAAACCGATTTCAACATACGCAATTTGTTTACTTGGACGACATTGAATTGCTGAACCAATTCTTATAAAATTGTATACATATATAACTGAGAACCCGGAGACGGGCATGAACTACTTTTTATCATCAATATCATCATCATCGATTTTCATAACTGCGCGGGTGAAACAGCGAGGCGCAACTAGGATATTATAATATATGTTTTGTATAATTCCAGTACCCACATAAACCGAAAATTCGAATGTGACCAATGCAGTTCGACATTTAGCAGTCCCTACACACTGAACCAACACAAGAAGTCCAAACATGTAACTAAAGAGCCAGAATACCACCACTGCGCCGCCTGCAACCTCACTTACCACACAAGGAAGAGTCTGGTGGCTCATCTGAGGAACGCTCTAGCGCATAAAGAGAGTGTGTAAGTATCTATAGATCTTAGACACAGTATTGACACATATAATTCATACATATAACTAATGAGCCAGAACTGCATCACTATACGCCGCGTACATGCTCACTTATCACATAAGGTAGAGTCAGGTGGCTCATCTGAGGAACGAACATAAGGAGAGTGTGTAAGTATCTCTATAGATCTTAGACACAGTATTGACACATATAATTCATACATATAACTAATGAGCCAGAACTGCATCACTATACGCCGCGTACAAGCTCACTTACCACATAAGGTAGAGTCAGGTGGCTCATCTGAGGAACGAACATAAGGAGAGTGTGTAAGTATCTCTATAGATCTTAGACACAGTATTGACACATATAATTCATACATATAACTAATGAGCCAGAACTGCATCACTATACGCCGCGTACAAGCTCACTTACCACATAAGGTAGAGTCAGGTGGCTCATCTGAGGAACGAACATAAGGAGAGTGTGTAAGTATCTCTATAGATCTTAGACACAGTATTGACACATATAATTCATACATATAACTAATGAGCCAAAACTGCATCACTATACGCCGCGTACAAGCTCACTTACCACAAGGTAGAGTCTGGTGGCTCATCTTAGGAACGAACATAAGAAGAATATGAAGAGTGTGTAAGTATCTCTAGCAGATTTTAGACACTGCATTAGCACAGATAATTCAAACTGAAGGTTAAAAATAAATAATTGTTATTTTATCTGTATATGCTTTACATTCTAATGACAGTGACATGGGCCTATTTGACATGACGTAGACTCGCTCTTTTCACGTTCTCTCTTACTCTCTCTGTCGACATCTTTACCGCCTGTTTTATGTGTTTCGTGCTATTGAATGCCAGCCAGTGCTATAAATAAGGCCAAGTTACTGAGTTATGAGTAAAAGGCCTTAAGGATGTGGTCTTATCCTCAAAAGTGCTGAGAATTGAGATCTGCCTTGCTTTTACTTCATATTTAATGAGTATAACCTCTCTATAGATAAAATCTCATTGGTTTATATAGTTTTGTCCCCGGTTCCAGGTACAAGTGCGGTGTGTGCGCTCACCCGTGCCCCTCGCAGAGCGCGCTGGAGCGGCACACGGCGGCCGTGCACACGCGCCCTCGGCATCTGCACTGTCGGCTCTGCCACAAGCGATACTCTACCGACAAGGTACTCACCATGCAGCGCGAGTGCGGTGTTACCGCACTGCGGGGTCTGCGGGCTTACCCGTGCCCGTCGCAGACCGCGCGAGAACGGCTTCTGCCATACATTAAAAAAGTTTCTTTGTTGTTGAAATCTCGTTTTTTAAACGGAAAACCGGCGCGTGATCATCCGCCGTTGCCAGGCAAAGTTTTCCCAGCAAATTGTTTTATGAAAAATCCTTTGTACCAAAACAATACACGTAAACTTGGGGGGTTTGTCTAAAACCTCACAATGTATGTCACAGGGGGGAGGTATTAAAAAGTTGCTAAAAATTACGTGAGTAATGGATGATTCCTCAGAAGCTTGTAATATCAGGTATTCCCGTGTTTCCAGGCGCTGGTGCGGCACATGAGGAGCCATAAAGAGGACAGACCGTGTCCGCTGTGCCACGCTTGCGGCGCCTTGTTCAAGGTAATACATATAATGCTCCTTGTTAGGACTCCCTGTGTCGGGGATGTTGTAGAGCGCAAACACAACACGTAACAACTTTAAACGCTAGTAAAATGTAATCGAAGTTGTCTGCAAGAGATCGCTTCTTATTGACATGACCGCATTTTGTGTGTGTTCTTTGCTTTTTATTTTTTTTAGTGGTACAAATAAAGTATTTTAATTTGCCTGGCCGGCATTCAAACCCGAAACCGTTGTTTCTGAAGCAGACGCTCAATTTTTTTTTACCTATTTAAAATTATAGTCCACTGTTGGGCAAAGATCTCTCAGGTATATATTACAGTCTGTATTGCATTGATTAGCAATATTGTTATTCATGTTTTCATTTACATTAAAAAAATGTCCAAATCGAATAAAGTCCAAACCCAAAGTGGTGGAAACCAGCTTCTTCTGTTGTATGAAAAAATCGTGTCGTACTAACGGCGAATGCTATCTAGATATAAAATTAAATAACGAACAGACAGACATGACAGTGCAGCGTAGGAAGACCAGCCACAAGGTGAACAGGTGACGTATGTAAGTGTATCTTTATTATTATATATATATTTAATATACTTATATGTGTAAAAGTACTATTTGTGTATAGTGTATTTTTATGTATCTATATTTAGCCATAAGATTCGTTCATGTGTAATCTCACCGCCGTCAGCGTTTACATAAATATTACTCTTTTATCTTATAAAGGTTGTCTGGAAGAGATCGCTATTAGCGATAAGGCCGCCTTTTGTGCCTTTCTTACGCCTTAATCATGTACTTATTGTTATTTTATTATGGTGTCAATAAAGTATTTTTGTATTGTATTACAATATAATATTGTATGACCTCATACAAGTGGCAGGAAGACGCTGGATGAAAGGCCTTTCAAACGATCTTTTTGGAAATCCATGGGTGAGGCCTATGCCCAGCAGTGGACTTCTTATGGCTGAGATGATGATGATGATGATACAAACATACAGTTACTTTCGCTTGTATAATATTAGTTAAATTAACTTATTAATGTCATTAATTTCCAGAGCACCACCGTTTTGAACCGACATTTGAAAAACGTCTGCGAAAAAGACACCAGAAAATGTCCAACAATTGAAGAAGAATTGCTACGAGCAACATTCTTCGAGGGAAATAATCAGTATCATTAGAAGAAATACTTGCTCAACAAGTCTTATTAGATCAGCGAAGTTACGCAATGAGCGGTTTGGTCCAGACACAAAAAATCTCTACGTTCAGACAGACCCACTAAGCATATATTTTACATCTATTATATATTTATGTTTCGTAACATTTGTTCAAAAGTTCACTGAAATTAAATGGAGTCTGATTACGTAAACGTAGCCACGCTAGCTTGAAATAAAAAATAGTTTTCTATATTAGTATGTTGTGGTCAGACACCAAGTCCATATAAGAACTTCATGAGCGTGTTAGAATAATTTTGCCTGTGATCTCATTTTGTTGAATAGAATTAAATATATTTCCACCAATTATTAAATAAAAAAACTGAATTAAAAATTTTCGTTTATTTATACAACTTAAAAATACAGTAATAATAGTCTGATGTTCATAGAAAAATGCGTTTAGTATGTACAGATCAAATTAAAAACGCTTTCACTGTATGTCCGTTGATTCTGAAACCTAATACTAATTTATGTTTTATTACTTTTTTCCTTGGAAGCTGGTTTATCAATTGCCATTTTTTTTTCAAAATTTTCCGCACTCGAAACTGAGTAGTAGAGTATGAGTATCGTGGCAATAAATTAAAACTAACGTGTCGACTGTGTTGCTAGTCGAAAAAAAATGAAACAAGGACAGCATCGCCCTCGATGACATTTTAGTTCTCTTTCCGAACAGAGTCTATGTATTGCATAAGTGCCCTCTGCCCTCTACCTAAGAGGGCAGAGGGCACTTATGCAAACGTAACCTGAGTGTCCTAAGTGTAACAGTCCCGATATATTTTGAAGGAAACATCGCCAAATGGGAATGAAAATCTTTACCTCGAATTATATCGGTTACGTGACGCTTTAAGGTATCATATGACTTGACGTTTTATGTTTGTTTAAGTAACCCCTACCCATGTGTATATACTAGATTCATAGTGCGCGAAAAATTTAGAAAAAAATATTTTATTTTGCAGATCGCGCCGCTATTTAAAAATAAAAGGTGCCTAAAAACAGTTTTACCTTCCTTTATCTTCTTTTCCATTTATTTTACTACATAACGGCGCAAGCGGCGTAGATACAAGGTCAAGAAGACATTTCGGAAATAGCACATTGAAACTACAAAATTAACAATCTATACAACTCCCGGGAAACTTTCCAGGCAAAACTAACAAATAATAATAATTATACCATTAATACAAATTCGATATAAAAAGTAGTTTTGATAGAGACAGAGCAAAACCGCTAAAGCGCTAAAACCCTTGATTTATATCTCTGAAGCTTATTGTCAGATTCATTAATTTTTGTAGTGTACGTATTATATTTTCGTATATTAAACCTTTTTATTTCCTATTCTATAGAATTTATACATACTCGTACATATAATGTCCATTTAATATTTTCGGCCTATATTTTTTTTAAAATATTTTTGTTCTTTATTATCTACTTGGTTTTTATTGTTTCATTGTAGTGTATGACTAAATCATGAATGACTTAAATATTCTTTTTTTTACCCGGCTGCGTAAGGAGGGTAGTGTTTTTTTCCATTTTTTTTATAGAATCTCAAGTTTGCATCACATTAAAGCATTTCAGTGCACAATAAGATACTAAGCTGTATCCCTCCATACAACCAACTATTAGTTTATTCAAAATAGCATTACAATTGCTTACAATGCATTTCTTTTCACCGTTTACATCAGTATGAATTTCTTTATAATCCGGATTCCATTTTTTTCGCCAAATATCCATTATGTTGCTTTTCTTTAGTAATTTATCTTCATCTTGGGTACTTTGAGTTCTCTGACTTGAATTTTGGGATCTTTGGCTTAAATTCTGATATACCTGGCTTAAATTTTGAGGCTCTTGACTAAATTTTTGGGGTCCTTGGGTTGAATTTTGGGCTTTATTGCTTAATTTTTTTGTTCCCTGGCTCAAATTTTGTGTTCCCTGACTGTAAATTTGAGTTTCTTGACTTGAAATTTGAGTTTTCTGGCTTAATTTTTTATTTGTTTTGTTGTATGTTTGTAGAATGGTCTCCAATAAATTGAATATATAGCAAATATTTTCTAATTTACTTATATTTTGTGTTTCAAAAGATTCGTTGGTTGTAATCTCAGTATGAAATTTTTCGAGTATGTTTGTTATTTTTTCTATTGTGTATTTTTGTATGTGTATTGATTTGTTTAGGAGTATTATGCGATGAACTGATTCTTCTTGTAAAACCTGAAAACAATAATAATTATTTTATCATAGTTCAAAAACTGAAAAACTGACTACAATCAGTCATCCAAACAAGATATTCTTATAATTAGATATGGTTTTAACTGGTTAAGCTGAAATACCCTACATTAAACCCAGTTATCTTCTAGGTCTACGTACTTCATCTTCGGCCACAGTATCGCTTTCCATCATGCGTGCTGATGGTCAAACGTAGAGCTAATACTATATTAAAAAAAAGTTAAGTCTTAAAAAATACAAACTACTTAAGCATCTCTGAAAATGACACTGGGACATTTTTTTATCCGTACGAGAGCCCTCTCGCAACAAATTCGGAATACGTGGTTATATTCTTCATTTGGTTTTGAGTTGGAAGATTTAGCCGCTAGACACTTATGACAGAAACGACAGGGACCAAAGTGACCGATGAGCAAGAGCAAGACGGCTTTGTTTGGACTCTGGGTATGGAACCCTAAAAATGACCACATTGAGAATCTACTTTTTTTAAACCTGTCGAAAACTTACCATATTTTCATCGTCATTATTTTCGTATATTTGTCCCAAAACGCGTTGTATTTCTTGCAGCATGTCTTCTAAGAACGTCGGATAATTCTCTCCTTCATGCAGTCGGTCTATTAGTTGACCTAGCACCTGAAATTATTATAATTTAAAAAATAATGAAAATCTATACTAATAGGTTGCCTAGCTGTCCATATGAATATTGTTTACGAACTATCGTAAACAATATTCAAATGGACAGCTAGGAATCAAAATTATCCTCTAACATTTTGTCTAAAATTAAGTTATGCTATTATTATTACAAATCTTTTGCGCACAAGTCCAATAATGATGTCCTTTTTATCTACCGACTTAAAAAAAAAAGGAGGTTCTCAATTTGACTTTTTTGTATGTTAATTCAGCTATTACTGATGATTCTTTTTTTTGCGTGGTAAGTCATAACTTCAGAGGTGTTCCCGTATATTTTTTTTATCAAAATCGGTACTTTGGTTTTTATAACAAAATAACTGGAAAAATAAGTCATCCAATTAAACGAATAGTGTATTTTTGAAAGTTTTTGTTTTTAATTTTTTTTAAATCACAATTATAATAAAAATGATACAGATAAAATATGGTTTCCAAAAATGCACAAAACTCAATCTTAATCAAAATGTTAGATGTATCATTTTGATAGCTTCCAGTAACTAGTTAGAACTGGTCGATAAACTACTGAACCAAAATTACTGAATTTTTTTTGGGAACTGGGGTACTTCTTCAAAAAACCAACTAAATCGATTTACGAAGCGTAGATATCGCTGAACATTAAAATATAAAACTCTGAGTCTTTTTTTAAATTTCCTTTTAAGAAAATTAATACAATTTATATAAATAACTTTTTGAGCCCCATGCGCGGATCCAATATAGTGGGCATGGTAGGTATGCCCATAACCTTAATTGACCAATGCTTTGGTATTTTTTTTCTGACTGATATCTCACTACACCCCCTCCCCCCGCACTCCCCCCCTGGTCACTCAAGGTCCCCCCGGTACATCGCGAACTAGTTTTGATGCTTACCAGTGATATCTCGTCAGTAATATCTTGAGTGGTGGCCACCAGAGGGCATTCCGATACATAGTTGAACAAGCTGTGTGCAGACTGATCTAATGCGCTGCCGGACGATTGAGACACTGAGGAATATGAGATATTTTTTAAACAACTGTCAAAGAAGGGGGAAAGGTTATGTTACGAAACAGTAATTTGCTAAAACCACCGACATAGTACGGCGGATTAGCAAGGTGAAATAGCAATGGGCAGTTCTACGTGCTATGTACCATTGCACGCAGATATTGGTGAACATTAGTGTAGTCGGCGCATTACCGCCCATTTCACATTGAAATGCCAAAAATCCGTACTCATCGATATCGGTCCACGTTGTTGATGCGTACTGCTGTTTCCTGAGAACTTTAATCTTGGAATTTTCAAGACTAGATGAATAGATATCTTTTAAATCGACGAACTCTATCCTCGGCCAATACCGTCGCTTCGCTTAGCATCAGTCGAGTTGGTGGTCAATTGTAGATTTACCTAACATAAAAAAAGAAAAATTGTGTCCATAGTAAATCTTGTTCTTCCTAATGGTAAATACCGTGACCAAAATTTAGCTTATACAGAATACGAAAATAACCCTGTAATCAACTGGCAACGAATTTGAATTGTGTTAACGTATGTATACGTAACTAAGTATACTTAACTGGTCTTTTCACTAAATGAAAGTAGTTATACTTACGTATTTTCGAATTTCTTGAAGTAGAATCGCTTCTGTATCCCGAATCGCTAGAATAACCTCTCGAATTTGAATTTCTGTCTTGTCTTCTATTCAAATACATTTTCACTTTATACAATTCTTCAATAACTTTAAAAGGTACTTTTTCTGCTTCAGAATCTGTCAATTCTTCACCTAAACTATCATCAGATTCCATACATGCTGGTGTAATATTATGTTCTGATACATCTGTGGCGTTGAAATTCTTGTCAAAACTAGTGAAACTCTTTGATGTTTGAGCTTCGCTAGTAATTACTAAATGTATGTCATTTTCACTGTTTTTTCGTGTCGTTTCTTGTGAGTTATTCAAATCAATTGTTTTATTTTTTTCAAAATTATTTTCAACAGCTACACAACTTTTGTTTGAAACCGTTTCGTTATTAGCAACCAGGAGATTTTTTATATCGAAATTACTAATTTTGTGTGATAATCCTAGGATATTGTCAGAAATATAATTATGAAAAGTTGAATTCATCTGTGATTGTTCAAAAAGCTGACCACACTCGATGTTAAAATCAATATTAACATTAGCATTTTGGCTGCAATCTGTATTTAGCTCATTCAGATTAATGTTTTGAATTTTGCTAGTATTCAACGTGTTATTCTCATTCCGTTGATTATCAACCTTTTCAATATCATTAGTTTTCAGATTACAATCATTTAGAACGATATCATTATAATTTTGTGTACGATCTTTCGAATTTAACAAACTATCGTGTGCATGTATCCTATTTTCATTCGCATTCACTGTTTCTTTATTATTACATATTTTGCTATCATTAGCCTTGCCTTTGTTATTATCAATCGATATTTCATTTGGAATTCTGTTCAGATCTTGAATAAGCTCGAAATTATATTCGTTATTTAGGTTAAACATTAAGTTACTATTTGTTGGAGTTTCATTATTGTTTTTTTGCGAGTCTTGCAAAATAATTTTATTGGGCTTTGTTTCAGTTTTCGCGTTATCTTGACGTTTTTTACTATTTTCATTCATTTTTTTATTAGTATTTGCTTGTTTAGTTAAAACGTTTGTAAAATGTATTTCTGGTAAGTAAACATCTTCATCATTTGTAAATTTCGTGTTGCTTATGTCTTGTTTACTATTATTGATAAATTTATCTTTCAAGACTATTATATCTTGTTTCTTTTTCTTATTAGTAGTAGATTCAGTTATGTCGCTTTTATTTTGTATTCTGAAGTTTCGTTTAGTGCCATGGATATATTTTTCATCTATAGGAATTAAGTCGTTCTTTTGACTTTCACTATAGTAAGTTTCACATGTGAAATCTTGTAGAATTTGTTTCGAAACATTTTGTGAGTTTTTTGTTTCTGTGGATTTAGCCATAATTGTGATATTGACTGGACTTTTTACTAAAATGTTTTCATTGATATTGTTATTTATTGTATTTCCAAATATATCAGCTACATTTTTGTATATATTTTTGAATTCTTTCGTATGTCTATAATCTTTTAATTTACTTTTGTTACTTTCTGTATTTGTTAAACCTTTACTATGACCAGATTTTTTCTCGTCGGAGGTGTTTTGAGATTTTGTTCGCATATTGTTTTCAGAGCTATGAAGATTTACATTATTTATTGGGACCTCTATAGCTTTTGTATCTTTGTCAGCTACTTTGTTACTTTGAGAGTTTGCTTTTTTGATGCTTTTTTCAATATTTGAATTAGAGCTTTTAAATGTACATTCTTGTATGTTATGTTCATTACAATTTGAATTATAGTTATACTTTTGACTTAAAAATATGTGCTCATCTAAAATCCCCGGTTCGCTTAAAATTTCGCACTGAGTCACATCATTGTCTTTGAGGCATGGAGTGTCATCTATTCCTTTAGAAAATTGTGTCGGTTTATTTTCCTGGTTTGATTTTAGCTCCATTCTGTTTGAAACAGCCTGAAAATAATAACAGTTATGGCATAAATACACTCCAAATGACATATCCACAGAAACGTTTCCACTGTCCGCTTTCAAACTTCGTCATAAGTTCCTTATTTTGTAAAGTAATAGGTACAAGCAAAGAAATGGACTAGAAACAATATAAAATTTGAACTATATGAAATTGTATTTTACTCCATTTTATGTAGTATGGTGCGGGCACATAATAGGGCCTCGAACTCTGCAGTGCGAGTGATACTCCTAATTTAATAGTTCTATAGACATGTTACCTACACCATGCCATACAAAATGGTCAAATAGTCAAATGGAGTATAATGTTAGAACTTTTTAAATATGTCAATCATGAATAGAATTAATATATTTGGTACTAATTTATTACTTACATCTTCTATAGGCATTGTGTCATCGTCAATATCTCTCAAAATCTCTATAGCATCATTCAAATTGGTGTTTTTCTCTATTATTGTATGCATTTTATTCAATCTTTTTCCCATATCAAAGTTTTCCAAAATTGTTACACTGTCATTGAGATCTTGTGTATCGAATATCTCAACATCATTTATGTCATTACATTGGTCTACTTTGTAATTAGTAACATTTTGTGTTGCGGAAACTTCTATGTCATCATTACTTTTATCAACGTTAGTGTTCACATTCTGTGTATCATTGACTTTTGCCACATTTTCAATAGTATGTTCGTTTCTTTCACTTAATTGAGTAAATAGGTCATCGCATCTGTCATTTACGTTATTTTGATCAATATTTGTGTCAAAATCATTAACATCATCAAATAAGAAGTCATTACTGCATACGCTAATATTGTCCAGATCCATGTCTTCTCCGTTTAACATATTTTTAAGTTTTTTATATGTTCTGCTAAAGTGACATTTTCTGGTTTGGATTTTATGATTGCTAGCGATATAACTAGACGAAATTTTTGGAAAATATGGTTTTCTGAAAAAAAAAAAGTATCAATAAGTATAATAAAAACTGGCTGCTGCCTCCGATCTGGGCTTTTGAACTGCGGCTCGTAGACACATAAGATTAGATATTGGGAAAGTAAAGACAAATCTAACGATACCTTGCACAACGAATCCGGTCAAGCTGTTTAACTGCAGGAGGTAATATAAAAACATGATAACAAACATACATACATCCGAAAAACATTACATTTCTTCGTACGCAGTCGGGTAATGACAAATGGCACAGATAATTTATTTTATCAATGAACGGAATGTAGTGCGTTCTACATGTCATGGTGATCATGACCTAACAGTTCCAATTTAAACTTGGATAAAAGAAAAACTGTTAAAACCTGTTACAGGTTGGCACAATTCACTAAACTAGGCTGATTAAGTTATGATTAAGTACGCATTACATAATTAAATGCGCATTTCCTTGTTGCGTTGCTTTTTGGCAAGTTTTCATGCCAAACAAGTTATTTCGCAATAATCACTAATGATTGTACCTAAAATAGTACGGAAGCACAATTAACATAACAAACCAGAATATAACAGCTCCTGTGATGCGTCGTGACAGGTAAAATTAGGGTATGATTTTTAGTATTAAGATAAAATAATGCCCTGATGAATTTAACAAACAAAAGTATTGAAACAGTAAATCTTTAATTGTTACGTCTTACCGTATTCCTCATCACTCATTGCTTTTTAATAACTAGTAAATTCAATACTACAACTCTATAGACACCTTTATTAAAATATATCACATGTTTGATAGCATTCACACAAAATTAAGAATAACACTTTTTTGTTACGATGTGCATTTCGCGCCATAAACTTTTTAAAACTTATTTGTGTCACTCTCATGAGTACGGTTGTCTATGGTCACTCTGCATAAATCATAGTTTTTTTTTTCTAATTCAAAAAAGACCCACGAAGTGTGAAGAAAAAGTGCGTGAAAATTATCACAAATAAGCGGCCAAGTGCGTGTTGTAAACACACGCAAAGTAGGGTTCCATAGTAGTTGCACATCACAATTTATGTTAACTTAAAACAGGGTATTCTGTTTTATACTATAAACATACGAGATATATTAGTTGAAGTAATTTTTTTTATTTTTAAAAATTATCGCTTCAAAGCTTAATATTTCGCAAACGGATCCCTAAATTTAAAAATGTTTTCGCGCATCCACAATGGGTTTTTTTATAACTTTATTCTATATTCATTATACTAACAGTCTTTGAGCAAATGCCGCAGAGGGACAGGCGGACGGACGATATGGCGAAACCATATGGGTTCCTTGTTTTCTACGGAACCCTATAAAATGTTTATTGCATAGATTAAGGAGGTTCTAACTTATTGGGAAAATTGTTAAACAAAAAAGCAGTAATTTTGTATGTTCAATTTTTAGTAACAGTTTTATTGTAATATTGTTATACACAAAATGTGACTGCAGCGTCTGTGAAAGAAAATAGCATTTTTATTCTGGCATCTTGTAAACGTAAGTACCTTTATTAGTGTATTCTCTTCGGATTTTAAGTTTTTGGCGGGAACGCCATGAAAACATGTTCCACCCCACCGCTGTCACCATGTATGTCTTGATCCATAGATAACTTTATTTTCTATAAATCCTGGGTGCTGCCACCTCACAAGAGCTAAACATTACGTTCATAATCATACAGATGCTTAGTTTTATTTTCCTAAACTCATTTTATTTCGGATGTTATTGATATAAAAATGGTGGTATTTTATTCAATTGTGTTCCATCAAGTGTGTGAGTGTGGGCAAAACTCCTTAGAAGTTTCGAGTAAAGCCACCATCGCATTACCGATACGTACAGGGCTCGTTCCCTTTGCTTTTCCGAAAATGGAAAAACAATCAAAAAATTATCTTTGGATTTTGTAGAAAAAATATTGTGGCTTTTTACCAGCATTTTGATCAACAGTCAGTAATTAATGCATTCATTTTTGTCCTGGTTTCTCAGTTGATTTCAAAAACTTCATGAAATCATTTTAAAATGATACCCCACACTATCTATCCTACAAATGGCGTTGTATACAATATTGTTTGGTATAAGCATATTCATGATTGCCTTAGTTATAGCTATCATAAAGAAAATGTTTTTTCATTGGAAGAAAGAGCACAAAATCGAATTAATGAGCAAAGCATCAGTGGAACATCCTAGTAAGCTACGTTATTCGCACATGTTACTCATATGATTCGTACCGCTATAAATGTTGGGAGTACGGCTGCAGTGCAGCCGTACTCATGGTGCAAGGTTCGCTCAGCGCTCGTTTTTATTGTTAAATACATACAGCTCAATGTTTTTATCTTGCTTTTTCTGCAATTAAGAGAATGACACAAATATTAAAGCGATTATTAAAAATATCACAATTTAAATTAGGGTAATTTGAACTTTTGCCTTACACTCTTAAAATTACAGAAATGCAAGATAACAACGAGCGCTGAGCGAACTTTGCATCGCTATAAGAGTTAAGAGTAACCCCGCAGTACTGTGAGAAATCTATAATGTAGATACTTACATTTCCTTCTCTATCACTCAGCATTATAAATTTATTATTCTATTGCAGCAGTTAGCGTAATGATATACAACGAAAAATGCGTGGTGCGGTTGAGGTCTTACAGTGAGGGTATAGACGTATACGATATCATCAGCAAAAGTGACATTCAACTAACAGAAAAGAATGAAGAGTTGGCCGAAACATAGAATGGAATTTGTATATATCTGTTTAAGTTTGATTTACATGAATACACTGCTAGGATCTTTTAAAGTAGCTCTTTTACTAGTCTGTGCTGGCGCTGCGCTAGGTGTGTCGCTTTGTATACGAAAGATAAAAAAGTTAAAAGTAAAGTATACATTTAGAAAACTCAAAAACCCCCTACAAAAAGCGGCTGAACCGATTTTGATGAAACGTTGAAACAATCGATGAAATTGTCTTTAAAAAAACTAGATTTAATTCGTTTGAGAGCTACGATACCAGACAGATATACAGACATAGGTAGGTATATACACCATTATATATGTCAAACGGAAGTGTTACAAAGTTATGTTCTAAACACTACTTTTTGGGTCGGGGTCGGGGGTTCGTTTCCGTAGTATTTATATAATAGTACCTCTATAGACTTCCCGAGTATTACTAGGTATATGTTGTATCCCGAGCCAAATTCTCTAACATTGGTTGCGTAATATGTAGTATCCTACGAGCATAGATTGAAATCCTAAAGTAGTTTGTGGTTGCACAAGCCACGCGAAATAGACACCGAGTAGGCTCGCGTGCGCCAATGAAATCATTGGAAGAGAGTTGTCACGTAAAGATCATAAAAATTGTCAAACGCGGTGCGCGCCGCACTTACCGGTTTGCTGAAACGCGGCTGCCCGTCCGGCTAGCCGCAGGACGCGGTTGCAACTGCGGCCAGCCGGACGGGCAGCCGCGTTGCGGCAAACCGTTCAGTGCGGATGAAAACGCTCCGGTTTCTCGACTGATCGGCCCATTCTCAAAATGGACGTTGAAGAAGTCGCAGCTATTTATATTAACTTGCGCTATATAAAGAAAAACAAAAAGGTACTGGGTGCATGGCGTCTGTTTGTAGCGCGTCAGTACCTACACACATGCGTCGTGTCGGGCGGCCAACCGCAAACTACTAGTAACCGCGTAGTGTGTATAGCAACCGTCCGTTTGAACGGCAGCCGCATGACAGTGCGCATAAAAACAAATTTTTCATACATATTTTTGACTGCGGTTAACCGGACGGCTGACCGCATTCCGGTTAACCGCATAGTGCGTAGGTACCCAAAGAAGCCATTGTGAAAACCATCGCAGTGTATGTGGTTTCCTTTCATTGTCTCTAGCCATGAACCCAGAAATTGGCGATCGACGGCGAGCGAAATGCTGTAAGGTACGGGGAGGTAATTGCAACTATCGGGAAAATGCAACTAATATAAATAATTTCGCGCCATTTGATTATTACGAATAATGCCATCTAAGAAACAAAGCACCACCACCACCTGCTTTGTTTCTTAGATGGCATTATTTGTAAAAATAAATATAAATCAAACGGTGCGAAATTATTTAAATTAGTTGCATTTTTCCGATAGTTGCAATTACCTCCCCGTACCTTGACGGTTTCCACGTGCGCCGATCCGGGTCCGAACCACAATCGTTCAAGCAGTCTTATTTCAATATTATTTTGACTTTGTCTCGCTCTTTCTACAGCTGAGAGAGCAAGACAAAGGATACACAACTACTATAGTTTGGGACGCGTACGTTCTTGGTTCTACCGGCCGCGGCCTAACAATGATTACTTACGAATAAATTTTTATGGTTATGATGAAATAAAATAAATACAATATTTAGAACCACTTTAATTTGTAAGCATTCTTTATCCTAAAAGTGCCGTTGAACTAATTTTTTTTCATTCCTCATCTCCTGGTTCGACCAGGGCATCATTTCTCTGTCCTAATTCAGTTTCGTCAGATTGCGTCCTCTGATTGGTGAAGCAGTCCACGCCGTACACGCTGTTTATCTTTATGATGTCGATGTCGGATAGAAGCTGTTCATATTGTCCGAGAGACTTCATGAGGCTGCCGTCTGGGTCCTGAAATATAATTATATTATCAAATCTTGACTCCACGCCACAACTAGACGCGGCGTTTTATTTTTGTCGCATTCCGGTCATACATATGAACATACTAATTAAAAATTCCGGCGAGCAATGGCAGGCGTGTGCCTTAAGCTTTAGTTCCAAAGCTTCGCCGTCAGAATTCAGACTTCATACTTCAATGAAGGCGCGGTCTCTAATATAATAATAATCTTATTTTGTATTGGACCCGCGCGATTAGCGCATTTGCCAACGTCAAGTATTGGGAATTCTTCATGTTTCTTGAATAATTATGTAAAAGTTATAAATGTTCACATAAAATAATTATAATAGTCGTTGTCATGCCTCAGTAAATAGTAGGCGACTTTACTGGAAGCTAAATTACATCCCTTATACACACAACATTCGGAAACGATTGCCATCGAAAAATATCTCAATTCTGTATGGAAAAAACAGAGATGGAGATAAGAAAAAACAGAGATGGAGATATACTCGTAGTTTTCGTTTACTATTTTTTAGAAAATGTATTGTATCTGTCGAAACTTTGCGGAAGTTCATTTAAATTTTAATTTCAATAACAATATTTTCAAATTTCATTTTAAGCAAATAAATAAAAATTTTGCTTCGACATCATCAAACTCCATTCCAGATAGAAAATAACGAAGCAGATGAAGCAGATGAGAGAATAACTTGAACACATGATAACAATTAATGGAAATGCAATGAACGTACCTTTTCTTTATAAGTGGCAACAGTGGAAATTCCCGTTCTGCCGACTTGCCGCCAGAACTGCCAAGCAGGGTGCGTGGCGCTCGCGTAGTCGTATGGAAGGGGCAATGTCGCATCCGAACGGATCATTTCGAAATGGTGCAATTTATCTGCCAACGGAAAAAACATACATTATTTTAATGTTTATAGTAACACATCATACTGTTAGGTGTTGTAGAGTCGCGTAGAACTAGCACGCCTATTCACAATCCATTCTGAAACGATTCCGTTCGGAAACTATATCTCCATCTCTTTAATTCTGTGTGCAATAAATTCAGTTTCCATCCACTCCTTACGGTCACTCTTGCAGAATAGTAACTAGTGACTAAAACCTTTTTATTTAATTGTGTTGTTGTACTTTGTTTTTTCTGTTATATGTTTTTTGTTTTTTCTGTGTCACTATAAAATCCATGTTTATCAGCGATCCATATTGTCAGCGAGCAACGTACGAGGTACCGGCTGGGCCTCCCTACGCACTCGTCCAGTCGCCGCACCGTAGTTCTAGGGGGCTACCACAATCTCAATAGCAATTTTATTTCAATATTACTTTAACCTTTATTATGCTCTCTCAACTATAGGAAGAGCGAAACAAAAGTCAAAGTAATATTGAAATAAGACAGCTTGAAAGCTTATGGTACGGCCCCTGGACGAGGCCTATGGCACCTACTGACCTGGCCTGACGTGTCGCATGTGAACGCGGATGTACTTCTCCCGGTCGTGGCGCGATACCTCGAAGTAGAACCCCAACATCGCCATCACCATCATGGCAGCATGCTGCCGATGCTGCCCGCCGCGGAACAGCTCAAGGCTGCCGAATTTCTGAACAAAAAAATTCGCAGTTTAGCCCCTAAACTTACAATGGGCAAGCCAGGGCTTCAAGGCTGCTATTTAAACTATCACTCGTTCATCACTCGGTGATACGATTTAGCGACTATTTTGACAAATTACTAGGTAGTCTAATATATATATTATATATACATAGACTAACATAATCAAAATAATAGTAACAAACTTACATCAGCCGCAAAATTGATAGCTTATCGAATTTCGATTAGTCCGCATTTGTAACCGTATTCAAAATCATTTGGATTCGGATCGGAAACTGTATCTCCATCTCTGTCATTCTGTATGGAAACGACATACGATAAAGATGCAGATATAGTTTCCGACCCGATTTCGAATACAAGTTGTAAATATGTAGCCCTACTCAGCCCCGGATCTAGGGGGGGGGGGCAAACCAGGGCACCCGCCCCGGGCGGCATTTTCAGGGGGCGCAAAAATCATAATTAATATGATTAAAAATAAAATACGAGTAACTTGCTCCACAAAGCGCCTAGAATACGAAAGCTTGGTTGACTCACCGTTAACTTTCAAGAAAAAGGCGCCACATAGATAATTATATTAAGTTTTTTAAGTAAGTTATTTTAAGCGCTGGAGAGAAGGGCGCCACCGTCAAGTTTCTGCCCCGGTTCGAAAAAATCGTAGATACGGGGCTTGCCCTACTTAACTGCATGAGTCTTCTGGGGCATGATCTAATTTTTAGTATCTAAATATCTTGTAGAATACGCTTCCTGAATTGATATTTACCGATAGGTATATTATATTATTAAGTATAATCTGGGTGTCTTTACATCGCGACCGAATCGATTCCTTCTATATAAGCGCGGTGCGTCGTGGACGGCACTGGACCGCAACGTCTTAAGTAATTAATTAACATCAAGGATGAATTATCTAAAAAAACATTTATGCATTGGAGAAAATTATTATTAATTAATTTAAAAACAAAAAAAAAAAAGATAAGATTGCTTGTAAACAAAAACAAGGCGTAAAGGATTTGAAATTAAACTACAAAAGTTATTTTATTATTTATTTCTAGCATGCACATAACACAATGAAATACACGAACTCAATGATATCAATGAAATTCAAATACAATGTATAAATGAATACATGTAAAACAAGAGAAAATGAGACTTAAAATAATTCGGTAGAAGTCAATATTGTATCTGATTTTGTTTAGCTGGCCCCTCTAACATTTCCAGTTCTTCCTGAATCTTCTCGTCCTCGCTTCGCTGCCTTTTATTCAGGTGTCTCCAAGGATTGTGGATCTTCTGCAAGATGCCTGACCATTTCTGCATCAGCTCTGTTTGTTTCCACTCATACTCCTCTCGAAGACTATCTCCATTTTCTTCCAACCATTCTATTGCCTTTTCACACTGATCCAACATGTAAGCCTTTTCTTTGTGAGATATGAGACTTTCTTTATCTTTGACAGTGTGTTTAACTCCAAATATGAAGGTTTCGAGTTGGTTTTGTGCTTCTAAACGACGTTTATTTTCTTTATCTTCAACGTGAAACGCTTCGGCTTTTGCCAACATTTTCGTTATCTCGTAATTTTTCAGTCTATGTTCGTTTCTTATTATTTTCGACTCCATATTCCCTGTAACTCGATCTCGTGCTGTAACGTTGAGGATTCCGTTGATATCGATTTCAAAAGTGACGTCAACTTTGGCAATGCCTCTTGGAGCTGGTGGTATGCCGTTCAAGTCAAAAAAACCAAGTAAGTTATTGTCTTTGGTTAGGCTTCGTTCTCCCTCAAATATTTCAATGGTCATGCTGATTTGATTGTCTTCTAGTGTGGTTAGCTCTTTGGTCTTCTTACATGGTATAGCCATATTTCTTTCGATGACTTTGAACATGACTCCTCTTGCTGTCTCCACTCCCAAAGACAGCGGAACCACTTCGATTAACTGCAGGTCCTTGATGTTTTGGTGACTTTGCCCACTCAAGATAGCTGCTTGAATCGCCGCTCCACAAGCTACTGCTTCATCAGGATTAATAGAACCCGTTAAAGGTACTCCGGTAAAAAATTCTTTCAGCATAGATTGCACTTTAGGCATCCTCGTACTTCCTCCAACCAGCACCACTTGTTTGATATCAGTTTTTCGCAGTTTAGATTCTTGCAGTACCTTCTGCACGGAGACAAGCGTATCCGTAAATAGATCCGAGCACAAATCTTCGAAAGTATTCCTCGACATCTTTGCAGAATAGTCGATCCCGTTGAAAAGGGATTCCACCGTGACTGTTGATTCAGTGGCTGATGTTAAAAGCTTCTTGACTTTTTCTGAGGCTGCTTTTAAGCGTCTCATAGATCGATCGTTCCTTGTGATCTCCATGTGGAACTTTTTACGAAAATCTTCAGCGAAATATACGACCATTCTATTATCGAAGTCTTCGCCTCCGAGCCTTGTATTTCTAGAAGTTGATTTAACTTGGTAGAATGAGTTTCCAATACTCAAAACTGAAGCATCGAAGGTACCTCCACCTAAATCGTAAATCAACACGTGTCTATTTGTGAGAACTTTATCCAAGCCATAAGCCAATGCTGCGGCAGTAGGCTCGTTGGTGATCCTCAAGACTTTCAAGCCAGCAATGGTTCCTGCGGCTCTGGTTGCCTGTCGCTGGCAGTCGTTGAAGTAAGCCGGTACTGTGATGACAGCATGCTCCACTTTTTTCATAAGAAACGTTTCAGCGATCTCCTTCATCCTGAAAAGTAACATACCGCTTATTTCCTCTGGCGCAAAACGTGTTTGTTCACCTTTGTATATTACGACAATTATTGGCTTACCATTATCGTTTATGATCTTGAACGGCCAATGGTGGAGATCCATTTGAAAACCGAAGTCATCGTATCGTCGACCAATGAGACGTTTTGTGGCAAAAACGGTGTTTGCTGGATTTATGGCGACTTGATTTCGTGCGGATTCGCCGATTAAACGTTCCGTTTCGGTAAATGCGACATACGAAGGAGTAGAACGCTCTCCGTGATCGTTTGATATTACTTCCACTTTACCATTATGCCATAGAGCAACACAACAGCTCGTGGTTCCCAAATCTATGCCGATTGCCGCCATGTTTAAAAGTAAAACTTTCAAATAAAACCTCCGTACGTTACCTGCGTTTGAAATACTGCGGGATTCCGCTTTCTGGTCCTATTTATATCGGCCAATAACCGCCTAGAAACTTCGAAAGCGCGAAAGTTCCGACCAATCAGAGGCACTTGTCAAATGACATTTCTAGAACTCAATTGCCATATATGAAAAAATATTTTCCCTTAATTGTGGTAGAATTCATTGATATGTTTCGGTGCATTCTTGAAAATTCCTGTTATTATTTAGGAATAACAAATTATAATTATTCTTCGCTTTTTACGTACTGAAAATATTTTTTTTACTTGTCAACTCCAAACTTCATAAAGTGATAAACAAATTGTGTTATCATAAAAATTATATAATAACAGTATTTTACTGCTTCGTAAAAATGCAAAATAACATTTTATGTAAGACCCATATTATTTTCAGTACGTAAAGAGTGTAGAATATTTATTTTATCATAATTTAAAATAATAAGCGGCCAAGTGAATGTCGTGTCACGCGCAAAGTAGGGTTTCATAGTTGCACTTCATAATTGACGTGAACTTAAAATGGGGATACTATAAACACACGATAAATGAAATTTGCACGAAATTTTCATTTTTTAAGTTGATCAACTATTACTCGTAAATTGTAACGCCTACATCCGTTATATTTTTCCTTTTAATTTTATTATATTATAATATGTTATTAACATGATTTTTTCTTATCTCCAAAGTTAACCTTTTAGCCGCTAGAGAGGGGGAGGATGGCACTTGACTCTAACAATTTTTTTTTTTTAATTGCCTTAGTATCGTTAGATAAACGATACTTCAAACAATTGGGTAGATGCGAAAAAAATCATCCCCTCTTTACGTATACGGAAAAACAAAAAAATATCTACGAATTTTTCACCATAAGTAATGTTCATGCCAAATTACAGCTTTCTAGTACTAATATTCTTTGAGCAAAGCCGTGAATGGACAGACTGAGAGATAGACATTGCAAAACTATTTTTAATACGGAACCCTGAAAACTACCAACCTACTTCAAATATGCAATATCATTTACTTGAATGACATTTTGTCCAGTTATTTTGTATTAAAACCAAACTACTAAAAGAAATAACAATATTATGGGACTGATCTGAAAGTTTAACCTTTTCAATATTTTTTTAAATCGGTTCCTACATGACGGAGTTCGAGTTAATAAATATAAGAAATTAAGAACCGAATTAAGAACCCCTTTTTTGAAGTCGGTTAAAAATAAAAAATAATTGTCAGTATTATTTTAAGTAAGTATACATAAAAGGATTTTAATTACTGTTTCACTTAAGTAATATTTCTTTATGAATTTATCACAACTATTAATATGTTCTTTTAAACAGACATACAGCAAGCCGCTAAAACGAAACGAAAATAAAGTAATAATTATGCAAATTTTATATTTTTTGTTTATTAACAAATTCATAAATAAAGTAGTTAAAATAAGTAGACACGTTTAGATAGAATTCCCTAAATATGTCAATTTTTTATTGATATGGCAACCTTAAGTACCCTTCGATTGACGTTCGAATAAAGACGGACTTGTTTCCATGGTCATGAATAAATTCGATTGACGTCATGTTATCATGTATCTTTCGTCCTTTACGCACCTTTTGCCTTCCACGATATGATCGATTTTCTCATTCAATTTCATGCTATGAAATTCTTCTGTTAATGTTGTGAAATTGAAATGATATACCTACATTTTAAAACGTACTATCCTAGAGTAGGTAGGACTATGCATACATAATGAATTTTGATAAATATCTTGATTCTTGTGCTGTGTTTGATGAATTTATTTGACCTATAAATTAATGTCAAAGTTTTGTTCCGGTAGATTTTTATTACTGTTCTAACAACTTTCAACTAAAGTAGTAAGAAGGGTAATTCAATTACCGGTGTTACTACTAGTAGTAAGATTGGTAGTAGCACGGGCAACAAACCATATAAAACGATAATAAATATGATAAAAAGATGATAAATAAAACAAATCAAAGCTCGTAACAATACAATTAAGTGATTTATTACTTAGTTGGAATGGGGAATAAAGAAATAAAATATATATTTTATGAGGGTTAGTCGCATGTTAACCGACGCGACGTCAAAAAAGGAGGAGGTTATCAATTCGTAACGTTTTTTTTTTTGTATGAATATTAATTAGGTATGTCTTTGATTATTCACTGTTTATTTTATATTGTACCAGAATGTATGTTAGTTATTAATACGAGTATATGCGCGATACTAACAGGTTCCATTATTTAGGTTATTGTAAGAATATAAAGTTACCGCTTCCATGGGTGTTTTTATCATATGAGAAAAGGCGCGAAAATAGAGATAGAATACCTAGTACCTACTTTCATAGAAGTCTGTCAGACTTGACGCTGTCATCAGAATCTTGAAAGAGCTGTCAAATACTCCAGTTTTTAGGGTTCCGTACCTCAAAAGAAAAAAACTGAAACCGTATAGAATCACTTTGTTTTCCGTCTGTCTGTCCGTCTTTCCGGGTGTCAAGCCCTCGGGAGCGCGTGAAGGTATCGAGTTGAAATTAAAACCATATACGCAGATCCATAGTCTCTTGCTGCAGAGGGAATAATCAAACTTCTCAGTTTTCATAAAAAAAAAGTTACAGACGAATATGTCGCAAAAACGCATATTTCGACACTCGCAAGGGAATCAAAACCTATGGGTACTTCCCGTTGACCTATAACTGTGAAATTTGGCAAGAATCATTGTCATAATTATAGTAGGTACACATAAAGGAAAAAATCCGAAAACTTTTTTTTTTATTTAATTGCAAAAAATAGGGTCTCTAAGCAAGGGAGGAGGGATCAAATTTGAAAGTGCTTTAATCGTATCATGTGGGGTATCATATGAAAGAGCTTTATTAGCACAAGCTACACAGGTTTATAAATATTTTTATTTACTATAGTTTTCGGTTCTTTCTTCAAATTTCTTGAATAAAACAAGTTATAAATATTCTAGTCACAATTCAAATCACACATATATGTATATATGTTTATCTATCTACATATAGTCATTTTGAAATTCAAGTCGTGCTTCAGTAAAGTGGTGGGGACTTTACTGGAAGCTTCTATGGAGTTTTGAGGACAACGTGAAAAGACACGTTTCGTCGCTACACAATCACTTGCCCACAATCACGCACAAACACAATGAATAAACACCACCATTTTTATAGCATTAAAGTTCAAAGTTTAGGAATATAAAATAAAACAATAACATCATACCATGACGTTGCGGCCAAAACTCAATACAGCTGCCAGTTATGCTGTTTTTCCGTGGGACGACTTTCTTGAAAAGCACTCTAAATCATACGAGTAACTTATATATATACATATATGTTCTAAATGTATTTGGGTAGCAGTGAGGCTGTTTATTTCAATTGATTTCCATCTTGCGAGAATGGCAGATTTTGTTCATTAAAAGCATTAATTAAATTTATAGCTGCTATTCAGTTTCTCCAACTGGTTCATTCAAAAAACGTTAATACGATAGAAATTAAAAAATTACGATAGAAATAGATTACGGTAGATAAAAAAAAACATTGCGTATCTCTACTGCGTATCTTTGTCTTATGTCTTTTAAAATAACGCTAAGGTATCATATATCAACTTCTACTAAAATGTGATATGTGCGTGATATAGCCGGGCAGTCAGAAACCTATTCTAACGTTCTGCATTTAAAGTTCATTATTGTATGTACAAGTTTGTCCTTCTAGCATGACGTCATTTCGTTGCGCCGAATGCTTATTTCGTCACATGCACGTAAGACTCGTTAGCTCAATAGGTTAGAGCACCGATATAAATTTTAATTTGTCAATCGGAGGGCGGAGGTTCAAATCCTTCACGAGTCAGTCTTTTTGCTATTTTATTTTTTAGTTTTTACTTCTGCCGGCACTCCGGGAGTGCCGGTAATCCCGCCAATTCGTGCGTTTGGTATATTATGTTCTGAAAAACTATTGAATTATCTCTATAGCATTCAAAATATCCCTAATGAGAGCTACAGAGGTCGAGTTAACTTATTTTAGGGGCCATTCATTTATTACGTAAGACAAATTAGGGGGGAGGGGGGGTCGACCATGTCTTCTTTTTTCTTACAAGGTTGTCTTGATAGTTCTTATGTAAGAACATAAGAACTATCAAGACATTCACAGAAATTAAAATAAAAGTTAAAATTATACTTTGAAAAAGCGCGGGCAACCGCTCGAGTGCCGAAGTGCGCTCGGATGTGTATAAAAGTACAAATAAACATTCCTAAAAAGTGTTACTTTGAAAAATAAACACAGGGGGAGGGAGGGGCCTATTCTTATTTTTTCTTATATAGGGGGGGGGGGGGGGGGGGGGGGCAAAAATAGTCTTACGTAATATATGAATGGCCCCTTACTAGAATTTTCTCACCTGTTTCCCACCGACCCTTCCCGTGACGTAGTCAGGGCTGTTGTCGATAAAGATGTAGTCTTCGTATTTATTGGCTTCTCCCGGTTTTATTTCCTTCATCTTGACGCAAGTTTTTTCCTCTAAGATGTCTTTCACCTCGCTTAGCCGCCTTCGCATATCTGACAGATCATCTAGCAAACAATAGAAAATAATTTGCTTTTTAGGATTCCGTAGTAAACAAGGAACGCTTAGTTTCGCCATGTCCGTCTGTCTGTCTGTCCGTCCGCGGCTTTGCTCAAAAACTATAAGTAAGTACTAGAAAGCTGTAATTTGGTTGGGTGGATGGAGAAAGTCGTAGAATAAAATTTTGCAAAAAAAATTTTTACGTAAAGTTGGATTGTTTTTTTTTTCTTATCTACCCCATCGTGTGGGGTATCGTTGGATAGGTAATCAAAAAACATTGGGGTGTGTGCGAAAACCATTTTTCAATTTAGGGATCCGTTTGAGAAATATTAAGCTTCGATAAGTTTTGTAAGATTTACGTGCTCTCGTTTAAAGGTAGGTGTTAGATAGATCCACAGAATTCGTGGCCCTATTTTTGGATAGATTTATATTTTAATGTTTAATTAAAATTTAAAACATAAAATAAAAATAGGTTATAAATGACATTAAATACCTCGGCTGCACTATAACAGATACTAACACCAGAGAGGATGAAATCGAGATTCGAATTCAGAACACCCTCCGCTGTAGTGCAGCTTTGCATAAGATATTGGTGTCCAAGTTGATCAGCAGAAACACAAAGATCCGTGTTTATAAAACAGTCATAAGACCAATACTTATGTACGGCTGTGAAGCTTGGACACTAACACAAAAAGAGGAAAATAAGCTGTTAGTGGCGGAGCGCAAGGTGCTCAGGAAAATTCTGGGACCAGTAAGACAAGAAGATGGCAGTTGGAGGATCCGTAAAAACAAGGAAATAGAAGAGCTGGTGGCGGAGCCCAATATTATTGGTGAAACAAAATCCCAAAGACTTCGCTGGCTCGGCCATTTGGAAAGGATGGGGGAGGATCGTGCCACAAAAAGGGCCTACTTGGGAATTCCGCAAGGGAGAAGGCCCGTCGGGCGCCCCAAGTATAGATGGAGAGACGAAGTGGAGAAAGATCTGAGGGAGCTGGATGTTCATGCTTGGCACGAACGTGCACAAAATAGAGAAGAGTGGCGTCGTCTAGTATCGGAGGCCAAGACACATTTTGGGTCGCTGCGCCAATAAATAGATAAATGACATTATTCCTGAATTTTATGCGTTCGAGCAATTTATCGAATTTCGAGCCTCGGAAATAATTTAAAACAAAGATATAATTGTAGATATCTACAGATATAAACATTATTTTGGACTATATTATTTTGAGTGTATAATATTGGTTGATATGAGAAAAGATTAATATTGGGATAACTTTCCGTGAATGTTTTCTACGGTATTGGATTGGGGAAGATACGTACATGAAGTATCATGTTGGATCATATAGACCAGCTCGCCGTCCGGCCAGCGGCGTTCGTTGTAGAAATCCTTGTTTCTTTTAGATAGTGTCACAGTCTTCGGTAGTTTTGAAGAAGCACGGGTTTTCTTCTTGAGTTTCTTCGGTCGTCTGGAAATGGTCATAAAACTTAATTTTGAAGATCCTTATTATAAAATTTCGCGAAGAGAATAGTTCGAAGCTGATTTCGAATATCTAATATATATATACAAATATAGTGCATTACTTACTCTATAAATGCCAATCCCAAATAATTAGGGACTTTTTTATTTAATTAGTTTTTGGGACTTAGGGTAATTCCGACGGGATTTTTAGGGTCCTGTAGTAACTACGAGGAATCCTTATAATTTCCGCCATGTCCGTTGTTCCGTCTGTCTGTCTGTATGTCACTCACAGTCAATTTACTCAGAGACTATCAGCCCTACATAAACTACATATAGATGTATTCTCTAAGCTGCTACAAAACGCCGTAGTCAAATTTTCAAATCGCAAATTTATGCATTTTCGCAAAGTTTTCTCAATACGGTCTTGACTTATCCCTACGCGAAACCCAACCCACTTGGTGATAAATGATGATGTGTATAAACAGCACCATAATTTCTAACTTAAACCACCCCACTCCCCACTGGCAGCAGAGGGAATGTGTATACCATTAGCGCTGAACCTCTACTGCCAGAACCTACCCACTCCCACTTCATAATAGGTGGGAAGTTGAAATTTTCACAGAAATCAGAATATGTCGCATTGCGCTGGATTTGTCAACAAATAATAATAATAACAAAATGTAAAAAATTGAGGAGGGTTTGATATAAGTAAATATTCGCATTTACCTAATTTTCGGATTTTCACCATAATCTTTAATTTGTTTCATAGCGATTTCTGCATCGCTCTGTTCTTGTTCGTTGACCATAACAGGCGAGCCCCTCGCATCTTCCGGTTCTTCTACTTGTATCTCGATGCCTTCTTTTTGATTGGCATTAAGAACAACTGTGCCTACTTCTAGACAAAATGTAAACAGATATGTTTTAACACTAGACCTCTTATATTAAATGAAGATAAATTTCGAGAAATAAATAAGTAATCGTTTACAAAACTAAAAGAACCGACTTCAAAATACGCAATTTGTTTACTTGAATGACACATTTTTCCAATTATTTTGTTATAAAAAAATAATGAACTAATTTTGATAAATACTTATTATATGGGACCACCTGGGAAGTATATACCTTTTCAAACAAAACAAGTATAAGCTTAGAAAACTCAAAAACCCCCGACAAAAAAACGGCTGAAGCGATTTTGATGAACAATAGCTAAGAACACTCCCGACTAATTCACCTTTCAAACAAAAAAAAAAAACGGTTCATCAGACAGACACAGACACGTCAAACTTATAACACCTCGTCGATTTTGCGTCGGGGGTTAAAAAAAGAATTTGTCCAGGTGTCTTCGAGTAATCGGGGAACATAAATAAAAAAGTTTCCGACGAATTGAGAACCTCCTCCTTTTCCAAGTCAGTTAAAAAACATTGACGCAAGTTATATCGGACAAGCGCCACACCGTCCCTAGCTTAACATCAGGCGAGTTGGTGGTCAGTCGAAGATCTGAAAAAATGTTTCGAATTTGAAATACGTAACCTTACCCAAATATTATGAAAACCGTGAAAAGGGAAACCGTTCATTTTATTTTTTGTTCACTACAGTATATTGTTTTTCTTTAAGCCGCAGAACTGAAGTTACATCAGTCAAATGCACCCAACCGGTGGGCAAAGGTCGTGTCGCACTGGGTGCACGAAGATGGGCGTAAAAGCGTGGGGTGGGTGGGATGACATTTTGTCGTAACTGGTCCCAAACAGCAAAGTAGCGTGAGAAATGGAAGGAAAAGGCCTTTTTCCAGCAGTGGGATCTAACAGGTTAAAAATGCATTATTTATTGAAACCCTTGAGTAGAGCCTATCACAACATGCTTGAATCGTACAAAATGTTTTTCAAGAAGTTGTTTTGCAGGAATGGAATTTTTAGCCAGCATCTCTGTTTCCTATGAACTACAATTTTCTAATTTTCAAGGATAGAATGAATATATATCTTCTAGATCAACGAGCTCCATCCTCGGCCACACCGTCGCTTAACATCAGACGTGTTAGTTGTCAATCGTACATCTATCTTGCGTAAAAAACAGTAAGTTTACCTGAATCAAACTTATATTCATGTAGTTGTTCAGCAGCGTTATTGTCATAAGTTTCAGCTGGTATAGCCATGTGGTAGCGTTTCTCGTTGCGTTGTTTTTTCTCCTTATTTTTACGAGGAACCTGATCTTCATCGACGTCTTTGTAGTGGCTTTTCTCTTTTCTGTTCTTCTTCTGTATAATATGTTTCTTTTGTATTATCTTCTTCGCTAGAATCGTGTCTAGGTTGTCTTGATCAGATTCTGGACGGTCTCTGAAAAGAAAATCTCAGCCAGAAATTATTGAAAGAAAGATTTAAATAAAAGGTTTAAAATATTAAAATCAAAAATATCCAGAATCTGTTCAGAGCCACATGATCTCTTATAATTATTACCTACGAAGTTGACTCGCGCTGCTTCTTGATTTTTATGTAGTAAAATTAACAAGACAGACTCGAAGCGATAAGCAAAAAAGTACCTCCAATTCTCAGTTTTTGTAAAAAAAAGTAAAGACAACTATAAACGGTATGAAGAGATCATCATTCAAACCCTGAACTTTAAAAGAGTTCTAATTCAAATTCAAAAATATTTATTGCATAAACTGGTACATTTGGTGTTATAGAGTACTTAGCACCTCAGTCTACCCATTTCGGGCGTACAATATTTTATAACCGACGAAAAAACGGAGAAGGTTCTCAAGTCGACGCCTATATTTTTTTAAAGTATTATGAAGTGAATAACGAAACGTATTCGTATTTCGTAGGTAATGTTAAACAAAGTTCACAATAATAATACATATAACAATATTATAAGGGACATTGCACTTGCCAAATCCCAGAAGTGAATTGAATATTCCTTTTCGAATCAAAAGTTTCGCACAGCTACTGTATTAAATTTAAAAAAAATGGTATTTAAATATATAGCTTTTACACGCACATTTATATTAAGATTAAGAAAAAGATTATTCTATTCTGGTACAATTTTAAAATTCACTTATTGAGCTCAGCCAAGCGCAAGTACGACATATTTAAATTGTGAATTCGGATTTGAACCTTTTTTAGGGTTCCGTACCCAAAGGGTAAAAACGGGACCCTATTACTAAGACTTCGCTGTCTGTCTGTCTGTCTGTCTGTCTGTCTGTCTCCAGGCTGTATCTCATAAACCGTGATAGCTAGAAAGCTGAAATTTTCACAAATGATGTATTTCCGTTGCCGCTATAACAACAAATACTAAAAATTAAAAAAAAATAAATATTAAGGGGGGTCCCCATACAATAAACGTGTTTTTTTCGTATTTTTTTGCTCAATATTAAAAACGGTAACAGGTAGACGCTTCAAATTTTCACAGAATACTTACTTGTATATTACCTTTCAAAATAAATAATTAAATAACTATAAAGTAAATATTAAAGGGGGGCTCCCATACAACAAACGTAATTTTTAAGCAATTTTTACTCGATCTTAATTAACAGGTAGAAACTTGAATATTTGTATGTAAATATTTAGAAATATATTAACTATAAAAATAAATACCTAATCTAATACATAAAAACTCACAAAATGAAAATAATCCGTGCATCTAAACGCGGTGCGAGCGCCGCGCCGCGGTGTGGTGGTGGCGCGAACGCGCGAGTAGCGGGGGAGGTAACATCACGGAGCGAGCCATAGCCGCGCGTATTCGCGCGAGCGTCGTCATGCTGCCCGGATGTGTATCGAAAACCTACCTATAAGTTTGCAATTTACTACTTGGAATTTCGTTGATTTCTCGTTATTTTATAAACAGAGCTAAACTTTGTAGTATTATAGATGATAGTACGGAACCCTTCGTGCGCGAGTCCGACTCGCACTTGGCCGATTATTTACTTTGTTTCTATAATTTCTATCGAGATTTGATCCGTTACTTTGTAACTTAGTTATAAGTATATATAATAAACTCCAATATTTATTCTATTTATTATTTATGATTCTAAATATTTTTATTTGAATCTTATTTCCCCGAAATACGTTTCTTAGAACTGATTCCAGATTACTTTTTTTTTTTTTTGTTTTGATTCCATTTTACGTTTGTTATCTATACGCCTTAACCTATCTACTTAAGTTGAAATCTTCACAGAATATTTTTTTTATTTTTACTTGAATAAAAAAAATGTACGTAACAATTATTTACGATAATAAGTTCACCGGATCTATGATAAAAATTGTAATATGCTATAAGTTTTATTTACCCAAATAACTATTAGATGACGCATGTTAGGTTTATATTTATTGCAAGCATGACACCCCATTCTTTATCGATATTTTTGTCTCTATGGTTGCAGTCGTTGCAGATGCGTTTGCGGCCATGTAGACAGAAATGTCGATACGGTTCCATGACAGCCACGACCAAGGCTATCCCTGTTGGGAACGAGGTTTGTGGCTGTGTAACACACGATTATTAACTACGTAACTCTACTATACTACTACTACTATCTACTACGTAACTCTACTATACGTGTTTCGACACGTTCTTGGCCACTTATTTTAAATTGTAACCTCCTTAATTATTTACCCGTAAAGCTTCTAAATGATTAGGTAAGTACCTAAACCTACCTACTGAAATCTTTGTTATGTTCACATTAGAATCTCTAGGACCCATATTTCCATAACTATATAACCATAATATTAAATATAAATATATATATAACCATAAATCTTTAGGCATACTGAAAGCGATACAAGATGCGCTTGGCATTATCTAACGCTAATGGTATAAAACTCATTTTCGTGAAAATCTAAATTATATAGTCACTTTCTATTTAACGATACTCTTCTTATATTATCAATTTTAATTTATCAATTCTTTAGAACAAGTTGTTTTCATTTTGATATGTTGATGATTCATAACAAAATTAAAATAACTCAAACGTTTTGGTTGTGATAAGAACAAGATTGCTACATTTCATCTAAGTACGTACTGAATTCATTTTATTATACTTAGTTGCTGTAATTTACGAACGCGCATAAAGTTTTACGTGTAGTATTAATATACGAATACCAGCAATACCAGCATTAATTGAAATGAAACAAATTTTAACGGATTTATCGCGTATATTTTACGTAACTTTATGACCTGGCGTCAGGTCATAAAATTATGTAAAATATGCGCGATAAATCCATAATTTTGATCCTTCATTTTATGACCTGACGTCAGGTCATAAAATTATGTGAAATATACGCAATGAATCCGTTAAAATTTGTTTCATTTCAATTAGAAACAATCGCGAAAACCTTAAAAAACATTACTAGCTAGCATTCATTACTAGCAGGCGAACACTTTTTTTTTTTTTTTTTATTTGAAAAAAATCGAGCACCACTGACTCCAGGGTCCATGCCTTTTATAAACTAATACATTTTTTTTTAGCTAACTTTACATTTTTTTTAACTAGAGTACAAGAGGAAGACGTTAATACTGCAGTCGTGTACTACATCGAGTTAGCGCGTGTGCCCGTCGGACTACACAATCACTCACAAGTACACAAACACGACTCGGACACGATAAAAACCGCACGCAATCGTATTCTGAATAAAAAATATTGAAGAGAGAAAGAGGTCCTATTTATTTAGCAACCGATATGTTGTTGAGAACTTATCAGTTGGTCCAAAGCGAAGAATCCACATTGTAATAATACTACTAACATGTTCTCTAAATTATAATAAATTTTGTATAAGTACGGCACCGTTCACTATAAAAAAAATCGGGAGCTTAATTCAAAACAAATCATGATGAATATCCCATAAATGGTAATTTGTTAAAGAAATGAAAGATGAAATCAAACCAGGGCACGAACTTTTATTTGAAAAAATTAACTTCTTACCTATGGAATCCATGCGATCTGCGAATATCCGTGTAGGTAGCGTAGGTAGAATATCCGCTAGGTAGTGTCGTTCCCATTTTTAAATTTTCTTTATTATTAATCTTCAGTTTTTCTTCTGATTTTGCTTTTATATCGTCAAATTCTGCTTCAGGTATTATTTTTTTAAAACCTTCAACAGCCTTTTCGTCGTTATCAACTGCCTTTTCTTTATTTTCTAAGATTTTAACTTTTTCCTTGTTAGTTTCTTTGTTTTCTGATAATGACACTTTGTCAGCTTCTTTTATTCCTCCTCCTTCTATTGTTTCATTGTTATCCGCGGTTTTTAGTGGAAGTTCAACTTTATATTCTGTTTGCTTAGTCGTATTTTCTGTGTTTCTTTTTCTCCTAATAGATTGAGTCGTAGGTTCTTCAATAACTACTGTTGCATTTCCTGCACGTAAATAGATATTCCTTACTTTTTTTCCTCCATTATGACCTGTCGAAAATTGCATAACAGGTCTATGTTGGGTCGAATAAACAACTGCCCCAGATTTAGTTGACTTGTACGAATGCCTACATCTAGGGTCTGGTGCTCCAGAATTACAACTGAATCTCTGATAAATCTCTAATGCTTCCGAGTTCTTACAGAACTCCGTTAGATTTTGTAAAGCGTGTTCAACCATTCCTTTAGCGTAATCTGCTACAACTTCTATTATGCCTAATATATCAGAAGTATTTCTTTCTTCGAATATTTCACTTTTTTCAACTTTTGCTGCAGTATTACTATGAGATTTATCATTGGTGGAATTGCAATATTTTACTCTAGCATTCTCCAGAGCTAGAGAGGACACTTTATAAACTTGTTCTACGATTTCTTGAACTGCTTCATCGATACCTAGATTTTTTGTGATGTCACCAGACTGATGTGGGGGGGGAGTGATATTAGGATTGACTCTCAAGCTCTTGGTTACCGTCGTTTTATTGTTTATATCTCGTTTTTTTTTCTTAGCTGGCAGATCTTCGTCAAAAGAATACAGTTGCCTCTTTCTCCTGGCTACTCCAGGATATGATTGGCACAGCTCGTACTTCTCTTGTCGATCTCTAGTTCTGCATTCTGGGCCGTACACGATTTCGATCCTTTTAATATCTGTGTCGGTCAAACCAATGCGGTTTTGCTTTACACTGGGATCCTACAAAAAGAGATTTGTATATGTCGCCGTCGGATGTATAAATCCGCCCTTCTATTGAATGCCTAATCTAATTCAATGTCCAACAAGGTGGCTGCTTGCCACAGCTCGCTTCTTAGAAACGGCTGACTGACCCTTGGAAAGTTTTCTTGTGTATCATGAAAAATATTTTAAACTACTGCTTATAAAACTTTAAAAGACCGCAGGTTATTTCATTGAACTTCTTTCAAGGAAATTCTAAATTAATGTTTAACGCTCCCGTCGGACTTTTAACGTTCATCCTTCGATAGGGATAGGCGTTCAACTGAATTCTGTTCAAACCAGCCGTTAAGCTGAAGGGCGAATTCGTCCACTCAGCGGCGACAAATCTACCAAAATATTACTGAAATTTAAAAGATACATACACAGCTTGGCAAAGAAGTCTAGAAAGAGAATTTTGAATTGGTGAAGCCGTTTAGGCTGTAGGCGATCGTATGTATAACATACATACACTCGAAAAACATAACCCTCGTTCTTATGCAGTCGGATAAAAATGGGTCCATCACTATCATCAATATTCATTAAACTCCTAAAATTATCACTGGATCACGCATATTTTCCGTTTATTCTACGACATTTGATAGACGAAACCGTTAATTTTGTCTTTAAAGTTTTTTACCAAGCTGTAAGCAAATGTTTTGCTAGTGTCAGATATGAGATTACCTTAAAGATGATAGTCCTGTGTCCGTTCTTGCTGTAGTCCCTGTTTCCGAAATGCATGACGCTATTCACATCATAGGGCAGGAAACGGAGCTCCAGCGGGAGAATATCTTCTTTTGTGAACAGTTCCAAATTACCTTTGAAAATAAAATATATTACAAATATATAAAGATATACGGCCTTCGTTGACGTTTAATAATATAATAATGCTACAAGTCTATACAATCTGCCGGCTTAACCGGACCTTTCTATACTTTGCCGAGGGTCAGCAAGAGACAACAGCTACACGATAGAGCAAGATGCACTCTGTAAGCTGTAGTTATATGAAGGAATTAAATGAAGGAGTTATGTGGTATTACATGGGAGTACATAATTATACCTAAATTTAAAAAATGAAACAACTTCAAATAAATTTATTGCATTTATTTTACATAATATATTTTTTAAAGCAAATGACCATGGTCACAGTTGAAACTATATTATGTACACTTTTTATAGATGGAGTGTTTTTTTTAAATGATTTTTTTTAAGCAAAACATTTCTTAAGCATACAGAAGTTATTCACAGTGTCACAAATCAGTATATACATTGTTATTATATCAAAACTTGATTTTATTGCTTAGCAAATATATGTAATATTTGATAAGCAATAAATTTTACTTTTAATTTTGACTTCCAATATTTGTTTTGTTGTAAAAACGTATGAGACAGAGACCAGACCTTTTGGTCCAATAGACATTGTGACTCCAAACGGTGGAACCTTTGTTCTTATTTTTATTTGATTCATATCTAAAGAAAAATCTTGAGTCCAGAATTGCAAAAATCATAAAATCGCTATTGCAAATTTAAAATCTATGTAAATTATATATACAATCACATGATTTATATGGATTCGGTAACTACTCTAAAATGCTATTACAAAATCTATAAAACAAATACCTATCAGGAAAAAAAATGTCACATAGATTTTAGATTTGCAACTGTGAAATACAGCTGTATTTACATTATAGTTAAAGGTGTTACGTCATTTCCTCTTTAATATCTTTACCCATCATAGAAACATAATAATTATGTACTTTCCGTACATGAGACAAAAGGAGCTTTTTCCTAAAATACTTTTTATCACACATCGAACATTTTAAAGTCCTCTCAACATGCCTCTCCATATGCAAAACCAGTTGCTGTTTATTTTGAAAAAATTTCCCACACTCTTCACAAGGAACATTGTTCCCTGTATGCCTCGAACGATGTCTCGTCATAGAAGAACAATGTAGAGTCTTATAATTGCACTGTTGACATGTGTAAAATCTGTTCTTCAAGTGTATACTAACTTTATGAGAGCTAAGATCACCCGAAGTGTAGAAAGTTTTAGCGCACAATTCACAGGCGAAAGACTTAACTCCGGTGTGCCTTATCATGTGGACCCTCAAACCTTCCTTCGAGGCAAATGTTTTGCCGCATTGTTTGCAATGTTGCTCACCATTCTTGTGAGTTCTCATATGACTAAACCAACGATATCGCCCTACAATATATTTTCCACAGTGTTTGCATGTTCCTTTTTTCACATTTTTACTGTGAACATTTTCATTATGCACCATCAAGCCGACACTGTGTTTGAACGCCTTCTTGCATAATTCACACACATGTGTGCATTCCCCTGTGTGTGTGATTAGATGATTCCGCATAGTACTAATCACATTTGATTTAAAGTCACATTCTTTGCAGTGGAATATTCTAGATCGTCCTTCCCCCTCCACCCGAACTTTGGATGCAGTTATACAAGCTTTTGATTTGCTCTTCATGTGACTATGTAAAGATTTGTATGTTTTGTGTGCTTTCTTGCAGGAGGGACATACTAGTTGTTGTGGCAGGTGCACCTTTTTCCAATGAACTCTCAGTTTACATTTGCTTTTGAAACTGCCCCCACAGTCATGACATTCCAACTTCAAATCTATGGCTTTACTTTTGAAAGGAAGTATCTGTTTTTCAACTTTTATAAGGTCTTCACTATCTAATATTGAGTCTTTATGTAACTTTTCAACCTCTGTGAGCTCCTCACTGTTCTGTTTTACCTCTGTATCTGTCTCAGGAGGAGGATAACTTTCCTCTAAATAATCATATTCAATTTCATAGTCATCTTCCTCTTCTTTGATAGGAATGTCTACATATTCTTCGTACAGAATGTCACTTAACTGTAGCTGTTTTGAGTGCAGAATGGCATTAGAACTCTCACATTGCCGTTTGAAAATGCATGCGTTGTCGAGAGCCACCAGACAAATCGAACATATTCTATCAGGGAAGCCATCGTCCTCCTTGATTTCAATGTTTACTATGTAATTTATTTTCTCATGAACATAAATATCTTCATATTTTTCGAACAGAGACAGTCCTTTCTCTAACATTTCGCGATCAAAATTCAGGCAAACACGGCAAATGGTTTTCTTTTCGCCCTTTGCTTCTTCCAATGAGACCAGTGGATCCATTATTTATTGAGATTTTGTTATCATAAAATAATACTAGGTACTGTCAACTGCGATGTGATCACAAAATAATAAGGAAATACTACGTATTATTGTGATTGTGATCGAAAAAAGAGGAGATTTATAAAATAACGTGTCGGTGCTCGGTAGAAAATTTTCATCTAGGTAAATATGGTAAGTATCACAAAATGTTATGAGAACACAACGCAGTTATTTTCTTTTATTTTCCTTCTATAGGATATAACAGTAATAGGTAAGTAAGTACTATAATCTCCTCTTTGATATTCATCAAATAAAACTACTTCAACTCATGACTTCAACACAAGATTAAATAAATCAACAAATAACAAGATTTGACAAGATTCTTCAATTTTTGCTTCAATAAAAAAAAAACATTTCTTCATTTTTTTACCCCCGCTCTACACTTGTGCCATGAACGTCCGCGAACAGGCGTGAACATAAGTGTGGAGGGTTTTCACGGCGTTCACGGCTGTTCACGCCTCGTTCACGCGCACACATCCACATTCACGGCACCGTGCCAGTTTGCTCCTGACTATAGATGCGCACGGACGTGTAATGCGAGCTAAATGGCAGCGCGACGGATTAATGTAAGTTGAGATAGTGAATTAGAAATTCGCTTATTGAAATATTACGACGCTGAACGTATATTGTGGGACTCAAAGCATCCACATCATAATAATAAAAGTCAAATTATGACGCCTGGAGAAGGATTAATTTTCACATTAATATCGATCTGTTACGAAATATTTCAGTCATCCATCATCTTTTTCTCCAACGCTTTCGAAAGATTTTCTTATTTTGTAGGTGTAAATAGTTATATGTTGCCACATCAAACAAAGTTAACGCAGCAGCAGTTTCGACGTCCGTTTCACGGCAGGTTTCACGGCACAAATGAGTGAGCTCCGTGAATGTGGAGGGTGCGCCTCTGCCGCGAATTCGCGCCGTGAATTTACGGCACAAGTGTAGAGCCGCGGTTATTTAACGGCTCTGGATTCTGTTTTTTTTTTTTTGATAAGGCAGTGCTGCCAGATATAAATTGTAAAAATACAGTAGACGTAGCGCTCAAAATACAGTATTTTCAAGAAAAATACAACAGATCTAAAAAAAATGCAGTGTAATTTACAGTAGAATTATATTGTCGGTTAAGTAAGAAAATAATGGTATTTACGTACAAATAGTTTAGCGTCTCACATATTAACTACTAAATTACAAGTATTTACTCATATTTGCTGTATTTACGTAACTAACTACGTAAAAAACTACTACTACTATGTATAATTTTATGTTAAAACTTAGTTACGTCTTAACATAAAATTTAGACATGACTTATTCGCCGTATTTAGTAAGATTTGCGTACTTATAGCTTAATCGTGTAATTTGTAATCTTTGTATGTCAACATGTATGTTTATGTTCTCACCAGATAGCGCGCTGCCATCGCATTATGAATGAAAAGTTGCTTAGTTCGCATATTATTCCGTATTTTGACAGTGACAACTAGGGGAAAGTTTCAATCGCGTTAAAATTTTTGAAAGCATTTGCTAATCGTGTAATTTTTTTACAAAATAAATCAAATATTATTGGTATAAAAAATACAGTGACTTCATACACTGTATTTTAAAAAATGGAGCATCTCGCGCGTCGACGCACGATGACGCGCGTCGTCACGCAACAGTGCTTGCGTTAGCGAGTCCGGATAGGGCTGGAACCAGTTCAGAGGCTTTCGAACATTCGTGAATGGAGCTCGCTCGACAGTATAAAATAATGATTGCGCTAATATAGAAGCTGAAGAGGAAGAAGCCATGCGGTCTGTCCGTTGTGGCCGGCGTCTGACGCGCCAATGCACCCGGGTAATGCGCGGCGACGCGCGAAGCCTCGCTAATCTATACAATAACCCCGGCTCTACACTTGTGCCGTGAATGTCCGCGAACAGGCGTGAACATAAGTGTGGAAGGTTTTCACGGCGTTCGCGGCCGTTCACGCCTGTTCCCCGATCGAAGTCGGTATTTTGTCCCGCGACAAAGGGTTCGCGGCAGTCCGCGCCTCGTTCACGCGCGCACATCCACATTCATGGCACCGTGCCATGCCAGTTTGCTCCTGACCAAAGAGTACTTTGTATTCTCCCGACTATAGAAGCGTACGGACGTGTACGCTTCACGGCACAAGTGTAGAGCTGCGGTAAGAGGCGACGCGCGGCGTCGCGCGCTATCATATTTCCTTAATACTGTACCTTAACAATGGAAAAAGAGAGCTGAATATGCTATAAGTAAAAAAAAAATACGCTTCGCGTCGCTTCGACTGCGCCAACTAATGTGAGTTGAGCCGAGGACGTTCGACGGTCATGCGAAAGGTAACAGACAGGCTAGGCGTCTACACAGTCGAAAACCTGGCTCTCGACCTCCTGGGGTTTAAAGTCAAGATTGCGACAGTGTAGATTATGTCGAGACACACCCTTATATGTTTATAGACACACTGACACTTTCTTATATGACATACGTAACAGTGACACTTAACGCAGTGATGACATTATTTTAGTTTTTTTCCTTTTAAATAGCCAAAAGGAACAGAGCCCAATGCCCATACAGCAATCATACAGAACCATCCGTCTGTATTTGTTGTTTTTATTTTCCTAATTAATCAATTGACTCCTAGCCATAATGGAAGTCAATTATATGAAGTCACAATCAAGTCTTCGACACGCTAAAGTGGTGACAACTTTACTGGCAGCTTCTATGTAAATTTGCCGCTTTATTTCACTTGAACTTAATCGAACAATTAATTAACAAAACTTCACCATTTTTAGACCATTAACATTCAAAATAACACAAGCTTAAGAAAGTAAAACATAGTAACATCATGTTTCTCTAACGTTCCCGCCATTCCGTGTTCATGGGAACTTGGGAAGCATTTATGTCGTAGAAACCGTAGAATAAGGTTCTTAAGAATAGTCTTAAGAACCTTATATACAATCGGATTAAAATACATATTTTAGATGACAAAGAATCCCTAATTTATGTCGTTTGTCTACTAATAATATTCCTAAACAATCTGCCTAACATAAGAAGCCTATATACTATAAAAGAGAACGACATAACATCTTACTGTGGCGTGAACCGTCTCAAACCAATACTGCACATCATATTTTAAGCAACAGAGTTGTACACAACTGGATCCGGTTGCCTGAAGATGTCGTCACGGCAAAAACTATCAACTCTCTTAAAAATATACTGGATCAATGGATTAATAATCGGCCAAGTGCGAGTCGGACTCGCGCACGAAGGGTTCCGTACTATCATCTATAATACTACAAAGTTTAGTTCTGTTTATAAAATAACGAGAAATCAACGAAATTCCAAGTAGTAAATTGCAAACTTATAGGTAGGTTTTCGATACACATCCGGGCAACATCACGACGCTCGCGCGAATACGCGTCGCGCGGCTATGGCTCGTTCCGTAATGTTACCTCCCCGCGCTACCCGCGCGGCCGTTGCTTATCAACCGCCTCGCGCTCGCGCCACCACCACACCGCGTTTAGATGCACGGATTATTTTCGTTTTGTGAGTTTTTATGTATTAGATTAGGTATTTATTGTTATAGTTAATATATTTCTAAATATTTACTTACAAATATTCAAGTTTCTACCTGATAGTTAAGATCGAGTAAAAATTGCTTAAAAATTACGTTTGTTGTATGGGAGCCCCCCTTTAATATTTATTTTATTATTATTTAATTATTTATTTTGAAAGGTAATATACAAGTAAATATTCTGTGAAAATTTGAAGCGTCTACCTGTTACCGTTTTTAATATTGAGCAAAAAAATACGAAAAAAACACGATTATTGTATGGGGACCCCCCTTAATATGTTTTTATTTTTTATTTTTAGTATTTGTTGTTATAGCGGCAACGGAAATACATCATTTGTGAAAATTTCAGCTTTCTAGCTATCACGATTTATGAGATACAGCCTGGAGACAGACAGACAGACAGACAGACAGACAGACAGACAGACAGACAGACAGACAGACAGACAGACAGACAGCGAAGTCTTAGTAATAGGGTCCCGTTTTTACCCTTTGGGTACGGAACCCTAAAAAGGAACAAATTATACTAAAAGACAACCAGTAAATTTCTGCACTGCAGGATATAGGCTCATCAGCTTCTGCTGCTTGCCTATCATCAAATAAATAAATAAATTTTATTCTACAATTTTTTTGGCTTAACTAATATGCATATCCATACCAAATTACACCTTTCTAGTACTTAGTTGGTTGCTAAAAGTTTATTTTTTTCGAATTTTTGCGAGAGTTTTATTATTATTATTACAAAAAAAATATAGCCTATGAAACACAGGGAGTGAGAACGAATATAACGACACCACGCTCATCATAAAACAGTCAAGCCGTTTGGGCTGTAGGAGTTAATATAGAATACACGACCACATTCATACATACAAACATACATTTACCCTAAAAACGTTAAAACGTTACCCTCGTTCTTGCACAGTCGGGCAATAAGTTGCAAAACACTCAGGACAGCAAACGTCGAGTTTACTTTTTCAACCTATCAAATATAACATGTTTTTTTCAATTTTTTTTTAACAAATTTATAGTCCACAGACTCCAGGGTCCGTGCCTTTTATGAATTAATATATGCATTTATAACTACTTACATATTTTTTAAAGTTATGCAAGAGGAAGACAAAATTTTAATTTACACTTAACTAACATGCATGCGTGTATACGGCGAGCAGTCCAGCTCCCGCAAGCAGCATCCGTTCACGAGTTGACGCATGTGCTAGCCCGAGCCGAGTCAACCATGTTTGAGGGAAGAGGGCGACCCGCCACACGACGCCGCCGCAAGAAGCTTTTTAGTGAGCGTGAGTGCTCTGAGTATACTACGCTTTCTTATTATTATTAAAATAACACAACGGGGACAAATAATACATACAAGAATTTACAAAAATAGGGACAGACAACTAAAGAATAAAATAGGAAACAAAACATAAAAAAGACAAACCCTAACACTTTTTTTTTTATAACAAACACTAAAGACAATAATTATGTTACTTTACTTTCGGCCATTTTTTTTTTTAGAAGGTTTGGAAGGGTGGTGGGGGAGTTTTGGTCCTGGCAGCAGAGGTTCAGCGCTAACGGTATACACATTCCCTCTGCTGCCATACTTGCGTCAATTAGCCTCATTACAATTTATAATATAAAAATAAGATTTATGATATGATATATATTTATGATAAGATTTATTTATTTAACACTTATAATTGCAGTACAGTGCCCTTCATCAGGGGCCGTACCACAAGCGTTCGAACAGACTTATTTCAATATTACTTTGACTTTTGTCTCGCTCTTATTACAGTTGAGAGAGCAAGACAAAGGTCAAAGTAATATCGAAAATATCGAAATAATAAGAATGACCAGCATGGACATGTGATACTGCGTTAGAAATGACTATCATGGATACCATGTTTAGGATTCCGTACCACAAAGGAAAAAACGGAACCCTTATAGGATCACTTTGTTGTCTGTATGTCCGTCTGTCCGTCCGTCCGTCCGGATGTAAAGACCTGTATCTCGGGAACGCGTGAAGGTGTCGTGTTGAAATTAACCATATACGCGGATCCATAGTCTCTTGCTGCAGAAAGAAAAATCAAATTTATCAGTTTTTGTAAAAAAAAGTTACAGCCGAATATGTCGTAAAAAATGCACATTTCGACACTCACAAGGGAATCAAAACCTATGGGGTACTTCCCGTTGACCTAGAAATATGAAATTAGGCAAAGTGCATTGTGTTAGAGTACACAATATATAGGAAAAAATGCGAAAACTGGACATTTTTAATTTATTCACAAAAAAAATAGGGTCTTTATGCAAGGAATAAGGGTCAAAATTTTAAAGTGAATTAACCGTATCATGTGGGTTATCATATGAAAGAGCTTCATTAGCATAAGCTAAAACAGGTTTTTAATTATTTTTACAATAAGTAATTTGCGGTTTATGAAGGAAAATATTAAAAATATATAATTTCCCCCTTTTATCTACTAATTTGTACGGAACCCTCAGTGTGCGAGTCTGACTCGCACTTGTCCGGTTTTTTTGTATATTAGTGTACTAATCATGTTGAACAAAATAAAGCTTATTTCTGATTCTATTAAGATTGTGGTAACCCCCCAGACGACCTATGTTGTACTATTGTCCTTTAGTAAAATAAATGTGATAATTTTATCTACCTACCGACATCACAGAATAAATACCCCTTTAGCAGTTACACAACAGAGTGACTATTCTATGAAAATATAAAAAAAAAAAACATGTAAAAGGGTAATAATAAAACACGACCGACTGAGCACCATCCCTCTAGTTGTCTCATAAGCTTTTTTTTTTGTCTTTCGGACTATGAAAGCGCTATCTCTTTCTATTGGGGCGTGCATGTTTAGACTGAATCCCCAAGAAGGTTGTTCTCGCCGATGTAGTTAGAGGAGTGAAATATTGCAGAGTAAGCCAATCATATTCTTATTTTTTGTACGGTACCTACATGTACGTACATACCTACATAATCTAAATTACTCGATTGTAATAATTATATTTATCATTTATTTATCTAAATCCTGGCCACAGTTCGGACATATTTTCGTAATATCGATAAATTAGGTACTTAACTGAAACCTGTGTAATGTGATATTTTCCAGGGAGGTCACCCAATGATGTATTATACTATATTATAGATAAGTTTACCCCGGCTCTGCGTAGCTAGCCCCATGTAAGGTAATCGCCCGACTTGTCTTCAGTCGCGACGCGACACGTCGGTCAACGCTGTTAGACGCGTGTCGTGACTTGTGGACAGCGACAATGCTATCCTGAGTGTTTAGAAAGTGCAACACCAAAATATATAAGGCCAAGATACTAATGTGGTCTTATCTTCGAAGGTGCTGAGAACTGAGATTCGCCATGCTTATACTTCATATACTTAGTATAAACCTCTCTATACATAAAATCTTATTGGCTAACATTTGTACTTTTGAAAATATTTTTTTTATGAAAAACTATTTAAGTAAACGAATAAGTACTTTTTAAATAATTGTGTAATTATATTTAAAGATAATACAGTTATAAAATACATTAAACACAAAAATATTTATTTTCCTTTACTATATTATTACATTTAATGATTCATCATTTACATATTACTAATAGGCGTAATAAAATAATGGCTTTCAATTAACACAAACGATAAGGATATTATACATTAACTGCCTACCTATATTGGATATTACAATAAACAACGGGCATACATCTAGCTAGGGGTCATTGTACCTACCTACATCAGTAGGAGAACTTTTATTATGGGACTAATCCAGATACCTCTCGTTCCGCACAAAAAGTTTATTGACATTTTTGTTTTATAGTAGGTACTTACTTAAAGAACGGGTACAATGACTTCTTATCGTATCTCTATCGTTCTTTGTAACATTTCGTTCATACGTAAAGAAAATTTATAATTCAAAGTAAACAAATGTATAATTAGTTCAGTAACAAAAACAACAACTTGTTTATTTTGTTCGACGTTGGTTGTTCATTTTTTTCAATAAAATGTCACAATTCTGGATGAGTATGTTAATAGTTGTCATCTGGGAAACACGCCCCCTATTACATTACAACCTTTTATCTATTCCTTGTTGAATATCAAAAACCTCTTGCCATATGTCAAAAAAAGAAGTTAATTCGTCATGACTTTATGAACATAGCAAAGTGACAAAACTGGCTCAGCAGTTGCTAGCCCAGGTGGACTCCCGGCCGACCCAGCGATATCCAAATGGGTATACTTTACATTCTTGTCTTCCAACCCACCAACTTTGATCAAAAATCCGGCAGCTAGTTGATGGTTACGAGCTTTAGCGTCAGTATCATACTGAACCAAATCATCTCCTTTGCATTTGCCGTTGTTGATTGTAAAATCTTCGGGCCTGACTGTCGAGATTTCTACCCCCTCGGACATTCTCGAAGCGCTGAACTGAAGACGACTAGAATGGTTCGTTGCTTTTGCGCTGTAGTTATCCATCGCAGCGGTGTAGTTACCGTAGCAAGCTCTGGCATGTCCTGTCAGAGTTGCTAGGGTATAAATGTGGGGGTTCAGCTCGCTTAGAGCGATCTCTGAGGCTTTGTACAAAGCGTCTGCCATGGCTAGTCTACCTTCAGCGTCGGTGTTGGTAATTCTCACAGTTTTACCGCTTTTCGAAAGCAGCAATTCGTCAGCCACGTAAGCGTTAGAGCCTACAGAGTTTCTACAGAGGCAAAGCACGCCAATGACCTTCAAATGAGGAGGCTTGAGGATTGAGCAGGCTTTTAAGAAGCCAGCGACGGCAGCAGCACCGCATTTGTCAAAAGACATACCGGCCATTTTGCCAGAGATCTTGATATCAGCACCACCGGTGTCATAAGTCACTCCCTTGCCGACTAAAAGGAGAGTTTCAGTAACTCTTGCGATGTCGGAAGGTTTGTACTCGATCTCGACGACTCTAGGCTTGTGACGGTCCACGTGAGTCGAGGCTCTGGCCACGGCAGCCAGTAATGGATACTCTTGAGCTATGATAGTTTCATCAGCTATCACATTTACTGTTATGTTGCTATCTCCATTGAAAGACTCTTTAACATACTCCACGATTTTCTGCGGACACATTCTTTCCGGATCACTTCCGCCGATATCTCTGGTAAAAACTCTCGCTCTCTCCAGCGCGATGGCGTTCCTGACAATCCTCTCAAAAGCATCTGTCCTCTTTTCTTCAGCATGAAGTCCTATACGCAGGAAATTCCTTGGATTTTCTCTTTCTCTGTGCTGCAGTGGAACGTACAATGCTTCAAAAGCTCCGAGAATACTAACCAACTGTCCATCAGGGAAGCTCACAACGTTCTGCACGACGAGTAAAGGCTTCTTAGCACCAGCATCTAAGGCTCTCACCATACCTTTGAAAGCGGCTTCCTTCAACACCCTTGCATCATGGTATGGGGTGATTTTTCCAGTTGGAGCGAGTATAATACGCCCTCCAGAAACATAATCACAATTCCAGACAGTAGCAACCTTGTGGATGTGCTTGTCCAATTTCGATATATCCGCGATGAAACTGCTGATGTGCTTCGGCAGAGGTACGTTCAGCTCATCTGGGTAGAGAATCAGAATGACCGCGTCGTAGTCATTCGATTGCAAATTCGTTTCGATGAAAATATTCTCGTACAATTTAAACTCCATTGTTTTAACAAAGAGTTTTTATAACTGCTCCTTATTTCTTTGTTCACTTGTTTTGCATTTATGATTTCACTTCACTCGAGGACGACCGAGACCGCACTAACAAAAGATAACGCGAAGAACATTTATTTATCATTTGTGTGGTAATTATTTGTAGTGTTTATCTGTATTATGTTGTTATCGGCGTAATTTATAGATCGTTTGTTGCTAGCGGATGTAGATAGGTGTCTATAGGTGAATTTTAAAAGTTCGATTTTAAGTATTTATCAATTTAAAATCAATTAATCCTTATAAAAGGATTAAAAAAATAACATAACAAAGCACTCGTTTGTACTCGTATAAAACGCTACTAGTTTTGACCTTCGGATGGTTCGACGAGTTGGCCTCCAGCCAGACTAGAATTCAGACTGTCAAAATCAACGATGATAGCTCAGTACTGGAGTTGAAACGTATATACTGGTTATTTACTTGTCTATTAAGCCGAGACAAGGTCATTGTACTATTTGCATTCGTAATGCCTCGATAACGCTGGACGTGGGCGCTGTGAGAAACTCGTGCTAGCTAGTCCCTTTTATAGAACGGGAGGGCGTATCACACGCCTATCACATAATTTCGTCATATTTTTAATTTTAACTAAAGATAACGAGATAATTGTTTAAAACCGTCGTAAAAAAAACTTAAAAAAAGTTTTTTTGTAAAAGTTTGACAAATTAAAACTAATTTTTTGTCGTTTACGAACATTTTGTCGAGTCCCGACAGATTGTGTGGAATTTCTGATATTTTTTTTAAGATTTCAGTGTGAACTCCTTAGGTGTGCTAGCATAAGCAAGCGCATTTATCTTGAAAAATGTTTTTTTGATCCGTGAAATAGATACGTTATCAGATCCCAGTGTTTTCACCGGGCATTTCAGTACTTGAGATACATTCTATAAACAACCTGACTTACATTTTATTGCCTGGTAGCAAGAGTTGCTATTTAATTAAATATGTTCGCGAAGTGAGTCTTTTGAACATGTATCTACTACGTGTTAATTCTGATCCGGTGCTCGGTAAAATCGTTACCTACGAATAGAAAAGCAAAGAGCACGGTGCCGAAATCATGTTTTTTTTTTACCAGGCTCGATGTTTTCGTCCAGAACCTCAATGTACAGGTCTCTGTTATCGCGATTGTGCTCGAAGGGGAAGCCCAGAGCTCGCATTATCATCATGTCGATCAGAGGCGGCTTCAAGCACTCGTAGCCGAGCTGCACCAACTGAAACAATACATTTTGATGCGTACTATACAGGAGTGGAACTCCCTACGACCTACTTAGAATTTCCTGAGAACTTGGAATTTTTAAGACTAGTGTGAATAGATTATATCTTCTAGATTTACGTGTTCCATCCTCGGCCACACCGTCGCTTATTATAAGGCGAGTTGGTGGTCAAACGCAGATCTATTTAAAAAAAACAATGCAGCAACCGCAGCTGTTCGAAAAGTGAGTACCTACTATTATCGTATTCTGTGGTGTGATGCTAGCAAAGGCAAAGGTGTAAAACTTTTTATATTTATTTGATACCAGTTTACCAATTAGCAAAACGTCGTTTTTTTTTTTTTTTTTTAATATCGTAACATTTTTATTCACATAATAGTCTTTATTTATTTCTATAAATGACCTAAATAACTAAAGATATTATTATAAATAAAATAATCGGCCAAGTGCAAGTCGGACTCGCGCACGAAGGGTTCCGTACTATCATCTATAATACTACAAAGTTTAGTTCTGTTTATAAAATAACGAGAAATCAACGAAATTCCAAGTAGTAAATTGCAAACTTATAGGTAGGTTTTCGATACACATCCGGGCAGCATGACGACGCTCGCGCGAATACGCGCGGCTATGGCTCGCTCCGTAATGTTACCTCCCCCGCTACCCGCGCGCTCGCGTCACCACCACACCGCGGCGCGGCGCTCGCACCGCGTTTAGATGCACGGATTATTTTCATTTTGTGAGTTTTTATGTATTAGATTAGGTATTTATTTTTATAGTTAATATATTTCTAAATATTTACTTACAAATATTCAAGTTTCTACCTGTTAATTAAGATCGAGTAAAAATTGCTTAAAAATTACGTTTGTTGTATGGGAGCCCCCCTTTAATATTTACTTTATAGTTATTTAATTATTTATTTTGAAAGGTAATATACAAGTAAGTATTCTGTGAAAATTTGAAGCGTCTACCTGTTACCGTTTTTAATATTGAGCAAAAAAATACGAAAAAAACACGTTTATTGTATCGGGACCCCCCTTAATATTTTTTTTTTTTAATTTTTAGTATTTGTTGTTATAGCGGCAACGTAAATACATCATTTGTGAAAATTTCAGCTTTCTAGCTATCATGGTTTATGAGATACAGCCTGGAGACAGACAGACAGACAGACAGACAGCGAAGTCTTAGTAATAGGGTCCCGTTTTTACCCTTTGGGTACGGAACCCTAAAAACATATTACAGATAAAAAACAGAACTCAGGTCACAGTCCCAAGGCAACGTTGCCTCGTTGGATAGCAATGCTAATCCGCTGACCGAGGTAAGCGCCAGCCCTTTGGTCATTTGTTCTCTCTATCAGTCGCATAGCAATTTCATTATAAAGCTGCCACGCACTTGGACCCCATGGACAAAGGTATTATTACCTCAGAAATACAATTCGACAGTTACATTTGAGGGACCTTCTTTTTATTTTTTAAACTGCAATCTTCCCCGCGCATGCGTATTTTGCTTTAATACGCATACGCTTAGTTGCGAAAAACTGATAATAAAAAACAACTTTTATTTATCGGATTTACCGCTTACTTACTTATTACTTATTTTATGATTTATTTAACTGTTTTTACTGCAAGCAAGGCAAGGCTATCAATGAATAAAATAAAATCTTAGTTTTTTGAACTTACATGTGGGGAGAAAGCAGAGTGTCCCTTAGTGTTGAAAATACAGCGCTTGACACCCCCCGGGTTTTGGAACATCATGACTTCATCAGCGAACTCGGGAGGCGCCATTACTGGCTTAAACTTCAAGCAGCTCCTGAACTGGAAGAGGGCTAGGGCTGTTAGGATCGCCTGCGTCTGCTCGTGGTCTGTGGAAATGTGAACAAGTGAGCGACTGTTCGACAAAGAACAAGCTTATAGACGTACGAAAGTTACCGACTTAGCACAACGGATTAACAAGTTGAAGTGGCAGCGGGCAGGGCACATATCACGTAGAACTGATGGCCGATGGGGAGAAAAATTCTCGAGTGGAGACCACGCACCGGCAGCGCAGCGTAGGAAGACCAACCACGAGAAACACCTCATACAAGTGCCAGGAAGGTTTTGGATTGCTTCTATAAGTTCTTTTTGGAAACCTATAAATCTATGATCAGTGGACTTATTGTGGCTGCGCAGTCGGGTATTTTGTTTTTCTTACACTTGTTTCAATTAATATTGAACCGACTTCAACCATCACCCATAAGGAGCTGCGGGTTACCACAATCTTAGTTCAATATCACATTGACCTTTGTCTTATTCTTTCAACTATATGTAGAAAGAGTGAGTCAAAGGATAATTCCTTTGACTTTTGAGTCACTCTTTCTACATATAGATAGATAAACTCTTTATTTTTTACACCATTATACTAAAACACTAATTAACAAGAGAGTGCTTACAAGCTAGCGAAACAATAGGCGGCCTTATCGCTTCCAGAAAAGCGTTCGCGAAAGCGGTCTCTTCCAGGCAACCTCGTAACTTGTTGGCCACCATAATTATTGTTGAATTCCAAGGAATAATCCTTTGACTTTTGACTCACTCTTTCTAAATATAGTTAAAAGAATAAGACAAAGGTCAATTTAATATTGAAATAAGATTGCGGGAACGCCCAGCTCAGTCAAGTTCAGTGTTTTATTTTATAATGATGATTGGGGTGCAAAATTAATATTTCTTATATCTATTTACTTAGACGCGTATTAGTTGATATATAATTATCTTACCGAAATGCTCATGATTCACGTAGAAAGGTATAACGCCATTTTCCCATACAGCGAAGGTCTTCGTGCTTATGATATCTGTTCACAGAAAAAAATTCATAAGACGTGTATATGCAGTTATGTGAGACACTCAGAAAGTTTTGCGAAACTAAAATTTTCACTGCTAACGTTTTCTTCCGTAGCACCCTCAAAGTTAGGCGACCGCGCTTCAATTCATTACACGGTTGTTTCAGAAGCACCTTCATATCTCTATGCCATTTAAAGTTTATCATAGGATTTCTTTGGTTTCAAGCGACATTTAAAATCATAAAAATCGTCGCGCTAAAATGTTCCCTACACAGCTCCATTTTTCAGTAAGAGTCGATAATTTAATTTAGCTCGTAAAAATGTGGAGTGAAATTTTGAAATTGGAACGTTCCTATTTTTACTTATAATTTATCGTGCTTTTAAAATAAATGATAACTGGCCAGTGTCTCTCTCAGTCTCATACATAGAAACTTATTTCGCAAAACTTTCTGCGTGGCGGTATATGTAAAGATGACAGAGATATATCTGCGCGGTTTGAAACATACTTTTTCTTGTAACCCACGTGTTGATGAAAAATAACAGTAATGATGATAGTGATGAAATAATTATAAACTCTCATTAGTCACCATTTCATTAATTTTAACACTGGTAGGTACCTATGGTTGCCCAGACTATAGCATTTTATGCTATGTAGGTATGTTGATATTTTCCCAGTTTCAAGCTATTTTGTAGAGCGAGGTACTTTACTTATTTACTGTTCGATTCAACTTTACCCTGAGTATCGTAGGTTACATTTCGTATTTATGTAGTTATTTTTCTGGTAAAAATGCCTACTGTTTTAAATTACTTTACCTCAATTATTTCTCACATAAGTAAGTACTTACCTAAGTACATAATATTTATAATTATTATAGTTTTAAAAACTGAAACAACCGACTTCAAAATATGTAAATTCGTTTATTGGATGACATATTTTTGATGAAATTTCTATGGGACCAAAGTGAAAGTAGGTACCTATATCATAAAAAACCAAATCGGTTTATAAACGACATAGCTAAGTGGTAACAAACATTTAAAAAAATACAACCAAATTGAGAACTTGTTTATTAAGGTCCGCTAAATAGAAAAATAAAAAATCTACAAACTATATAGCCAATGACCATTGGCGTATCTTGAGATATTTTCTACCCAAACCCAAAATCATGGGGTGGACCACAGGCCTGGCCTATCCGGTCCACCCTTAGTACGCCCATGCCAATGACGCTGAAGATGCAAATATTTTTTTTTTTTTAAACCGACGAATCGAGAACATCTTCCTTTTTAGAAGTCGCATAAATAGTAATCTAACGACCAATGAAAATAGGGCCTCGAATTCTATGCTAACGATATCTCAGTTCTCATGTTGCTAGACGCAGTGATGTCAGGTGAAGTAAGGTTGTGACCGAGTAGTGGCCAAGACGAGGGAAGCGGAGCGTAAGTCGTCCAGCTGCAAGATGGGTGGACTTATTATTAATATTCAAATTTTTATTGCCCCTAAGTGTTACATTTAATTGTGTTAAGTTACATCTAAATGTGTGTTATATAAAATTACAAAGCACTTAAAAACTTAGTCGCCCTTTTCAGGCATTGCAACCGAACTAAATTTAGTTAAACTAGTTAAATTATGATATCATTATTACAGTATAAATAACGTACCTACACTTAATACGATAGGATAAACAATAGAGCAGATTGACATAGGTTTGTGCTCTCAAAATATTCATCTACAGAGTAAAAGCATTTTATACTCAGGTTATTTTTTAGTTTTGATCTAAAAGCAGTAAACGTGGCTTCATTTTTTATTATTTAAGGTAATTTAAATATTTTTATTGCCATATAATATGGACTTCTTTTTAACATATTTATTCTCGAATATGGTAGGCTTAATTGGTTTTAATAGCGGGTGTTTACGTCGTGGGTGTCTTTTGTTACGGTGAAAGTGCTAATATTTTTGAAAACATATTATGTACATATTTCCTGGAGACAAGGTACTGGTAATATGTTATATTTAGTAAAGAACGATCTACAGCTGTAGAAGGGCGTCGCCAGAAGAAGAAGAAGAAGAAGGTGCATGCAGTATACCCAGCAGTGGGATAGAAGAGGCTGTGGATGATGATATCTCAGTGAATAAGATAATCACAGATCAAAAACTGACAAGCCATGTAGGCAATAGGAGATAACGTAGAAACATGTAAGTATACACGTTAGTACATACAGAAATCCCTCCTTCTTGAGCAGTTGAGTAAAAATCTACTTCTAAATAAGTTCGAAAATATCTTACCATTAATGTTGTTGATATTATTATCATTTTCGGCCAAAACTAATGTAAAAACACTTAAAAATATTAAAACGAAACAGTGCTGCAACATGGTTGCAACACCAAACGAAAGTTAGATTGAATATTTCCGATTTATTTCTGCGAGTTTTATTGGATCATAACAAAATGTAATTTCGGTAAAAAAGTAGATTTGCCTTCAGAATTGACTTGTTTTATTTTTATTGTTTACTTATTTCTTTTTAGGGTTCCGTACCTCAAAAGAAAAAAACGGAACCCTTATAGGATCACTTTGTTGTCTGTCTGTCCGGGTGTCAAGACCTTTATCTCGGGAATGAGTGAAGGTATCGCGTTGAAATTAAAACCATATGCGCAAATCCATAGTATCTTGCTGCAGAAAGAAAAATCAAATTTCTCAGTTTTCCGAAAAAAAAAATACAGCCGAATATGTCATAAAAAAAACACATTTCGACACTCACAAGGGAATCAAAAGCTATGGGGTACTTCCCGTTGACCTAGAACTATGAAATTTGGCAAGAAGCATTGTGTTAGAGTACACATATAGGAAAAAATCCGAAAACTAGACATTTTTACTTAAATCACAAAAAAAATGTGTCTTTACGCAACGAATGAGGGTCCAAATTTTAAAGTTCTTGGGCGAGTCTGACTCGCACTTGTCCGGTTTTATTTTATTTAGGCTCCACATGCTCTGTGGTCAATCCTACATTTGGAAATGAATATAAGCATTTTTTTTTAAATAAACATACCATTTAGGTACTGGTACGTAGTTCAAAAAATTAACTAGGTAGGTAATAATTATAAAAGCGAAATTAACACTGTGTGTCTGTTTGTTATCTATCCATGAGTAAAACTTTTACACGAATCATAATAAAGCTATAAAGTTAACTAACAGGATAACTCCCGAACGCAAAGTAGATAACGAAACTTTTACGAAACCTTTACGAAAAAGTTACCTTGAAAATCGCAACAGGGTCTTTACTTTAACTTTTGTCTTGCTCTTTCCATGGTTAAGAGAGCAAGACAAAGGTCAAAGTAATATTGAATTAAGATTGCTATTAAGTCCCTCCAGAATATACGATAACATTATGGCACACTTATTTATCTGGCATCAACGAATTATATACACGTACATAGGTATACATTGAATTCTTTGCAAGGCATAAAATATGTTGAATACATAACGTAATGTAGGGACCAAAGAGTATTGTACTATAGGCACAAAAGAGATACCTATTCATAATTAAAAACATAATATTACAGTTCCCGTCACGTAAAAAGAAAGAGGTTATAAATTCGGTCTTTATTTTTTTTGTTTGTTCACCGATTACTCGGCCATTTGTGCATTATTATGATGATTGAATGATTATTTTTGTATTTGGTAGGTCATACATCAGATGTATTTACATACCATAGGAGGCATTTACATTCAGGATGCCATATAATTTTTATCAAAATCGATTCAGTACTGTGGTTTATATAACAATGTCATCCAAGTAAACGGATTGTATAAGCTATTTTTATAACAATGAAACTTTCCCAATGAAAGTGTCACATTCTTTACATTGTAACACACAGAAACTACAACATACATATACTATTTGTATTACATATGTAATAAGGTATTATTTTCACTTATATTCATTGTCAGGGATAGTTTTAGGTTAAACCTAAATTTTGTTAAAATTTATATGGGACCACCTCTAAAGTATGACCTACCAAACAAAACGGTATCTTCAAAATCAATTCATAATTGGTGAAATAATCGCTGAACAAACATACAAAAAAACAAAAACATACATTTGAATTGAGAACCTCCTCCTTTTTCACAGCACCCTCAATGTCACATTTGTTTTCTTTGCAGACTCTACCTCCTCCTATCCTAGGCGTGAAGTGTTATTTTATTACATCAAAATAAAAAATAAAATTACACACTAAATTACATTTATTTACAAAATCTACACTTTCTCTGGCAATCCTAGCAGTTTCCTTACAGCTGTATTGTAATCTTTCATTGTGGCATCACTTTCTCCACTATTGAAAAGACCTGACACAGCTTTCTTATATTCTGCTAAATTTGATATTGAAGATTCATCAAAGGCTTTATAGTCTTCTTCTGTAAGTGCTTTAGATTCATTATTGCATTTAAAATGCCAGTTGATTAAAGACTTCTTTGATGCATTATTATTCCATTCATAATACTCCATATCATCTTCCGTTTTATCTTTTTCCCAGTCTTCGAGGTTCCATGCTTCATGATAACATGCTGTCAACAAATAATTGACATAATCTATGTTTTGAGTTTGGACAGGACAGCGATCAGCAGTTATCGTCACCAAGTCTGTTTCTTTGTTGTACCGATCACCTACTAACCTCAAAAATTTATCTCGTGCATGTTTGTCTAAATTTAAAGATGACAGTTTAATGCGTAATGTTACAATTCTAGCTAATGGGTTACGTATAGTAGGACTTGCGTGACAGTAGTCTGATGTTATGACTTCGAGCGGGTAGTGTTTTTCTATTGCTTCTTCAGAGTTTAGTAGCTTTGGCCATTCAGTGCAGAATTGTTTTAGTGCTTCACACTGTCTTTGAACAACAGGTGGAGTTAAGTGTAAAAAGTTTGGTATTTTCATGAGTTCAGCATTGGCCTTTTTGCCTGGTGGTGCTTGGCCTCTCGGTACGTAGCCTTGGCGAATCGGTAGAGGCACAGATGATGGATGGAACGTCTTCGGCCCTGGCCAGACATTGCCCCAGTTCTGCAAATTTTGTATAAAGCTATTAAAATTAACAGACAGACGGACATGGTGAATCTATAAGGGTTATTCTTGTTTACTACGGAACGGCGGAACCCTAAACATTGTTTTATTTATAAACGCACGTTAATGTAATTCACTGAATAAGGACTTGTCAGACTTTGTCAGACGGGAACAGTCACGCGCAAAAACGGAACAAAACACTGTTTAACTAAAATGCGCGTAGGTATAAGTTGCTAAGTAAGACTGCAAGTTTATTATCAACAATCGATGATCAAAAGTTTATTATAAATTGATTAATCGGAGAATTCAAACCTGGTCTGTGGGCATCCTGTCAGCTCTATCGGGTTGTATGTCCATCCTGCGAGCTACTCTCCGTTGTTGTTTTGTTCTAGTCTTCAAAATATCAAGAACTCGAAATTCCTCCTCTTCGTCATTTTTGTTGAGCTTTGTATCGACTGTAGTGGAATTTAAACGCCATAGTTTAACGTTATAACATGGAGAAAAGCTACTAGGGCGACAATGCTTGATAAATATACTCATGTTTTAAGTATTTCGCTTGTTTAAACAATAGTTTCCCCGTTTTTAGGCCCCTCAATCCATTTTTAAGGTTAAGTAAGGGAGGGATCCAGGGCTGCCAGATATAAAAAAGGGGTGATCGTACAATCTACTACAAAAAAGTCGTATATCAGGGAAAAATGAAACGAATAGTAAGTCGTACAGTCAATTGGTTTAACTTAAACCTTCAATAAAACCAGAAAATGACCTTTTTTTTTTAGAGGTTTTCCCGAAAAAATGCTGCCAATTCTGTTTTTTTTAATAGCTTTGGCCAGCCCCCGTATTCTGAACTAGGGAAGGTGCGTATTTACGCAACCAGGTTTTTACACCAGGTATTTGCTTGCAAGTATGGCGACCAGGTGCCGCCCGAAACACTTGCAAGGAGAAAAAGGATTTACTTTACGGGATTTCGCGAATGCTATTATGCTTCTTATTGTAACATGTACAATGAACATTTTCCTATGCAAGTATTTTAGTTGAAAAACTCGTTACGCAATTGTGCACCTTATTCAAAGTCAAAGTCAAAGTCAAAGTAAATTTATTTGCATAAAACATGAGTAGCATGCACTTGATGTTATTTGTTTTATAGACCTTCATGTTATGCCTGATGAGGCGTACAAATCAGAGGCGCGCTATTACAATTTTATATTATTAATACAATATTATTATTTAATTTATATGTCATACAATTATTTACTAAATATATATTTTTGACCATAACATTTTATGTCATAATAAAATTACTACCTACATTAAAATATTTTTTCATATGGAACAGTCGTTTTTATATTCAGTAATATCATAGTAGCATTTATCTACCAGCATAGCTTTAAATTTCTTTTTAAATAAGGTAGTTGTAAGATTTCTTAGACTTAAAGGTATTTTATTGTATATAATTGGACCCATTCCAAATATGCTTTTTCTAAACAATTGTGTTTTTGCTCTATGTGTTAATATTTTATTGTCGCGTCTATTATGCGTTGATTTTGTGGACAGTTTTGGAAACACCTCACAATTAGCCCGTACAAATAGCGCAAGTTCAAGTATATACAGAGACGGAAGCGTTAGAATTCCATGCTGTTTAAAGTAAGGCTTGCAGCTGTCAGTTGATTTGAGTCCAAACATAGCTCTTATACATTTTTTCTGGGATATGAAAGCATGTTTTGAATCAGTTGAGTTACCCCAGAAAATCACTCCATACCTCAATAATGAATCCACAAGACCATAGTATGCGGTTACAAGAGCGTCTGAGTTAAGGGTTGATGCTAGTTTGAAAAGTGCAAATGAAGAACTATTGAGTTTTTTATTTAAATCATGGACATGCGCTTTCCAGTTCAACCTTTGATCTATAGTTAGTCCCAAGAATTTTGTTGTCTCTACATTATTTATAGTATTGTTACGGTACGTTATGTCAAAATTAGTTGTCGTGTGCGGTCGTTGCGTAAAGTGCATTATATTAGTCTTACTTAAATTTATTTTTAGATTATTGTTGTCAAGCCATTTAATTATTGAGTCAAGAGTATTAACAATGTCATTTTTATATGATGCTTTTTTATCACAAGCAATTGTTATAGTACTGTCGTCAGCGAAAAGTGTAACTGGATTATTTGTTGCTCGCGGTAGGTCATTAATATATGAAATAAATGCTAGTGGCCCAATCACACTTCCCTGAGGTACCCCGTATTTTGGGGTACGTACTAAGGAAGTGAAGATTTCTTCTCTCTTTGTTTTGGGATTAATCTTCGAGATCTCCGTTACCTGCTTTCTATTACTCAAATATGATTTTAGTAAATCGTTACTGTTCCCTCTTACTCCGTATTTATGAAGTTTGCTAAGTAGTGTGTTGTGATCTACATAGTCAAAAGCTTGCGTCATGTCGCAAAATATTGCACAAACAGGGTTTTTTTTATCAATATTTAAAATCACGTTACTTAAAAATTCACAAATAGCCAAATTAATACTTTTTTTATGTCTAAAACCTTTTTGTTCTTTACATAAAATATCATATTTTTCAAAATACGAATACAATTGTTTATAAATTACCTTTTCGAAAATTTTTGCGAATACTGATAGTAATGCGATTGGTCTGTAGTAGTTCATTAGCTCTCTGTTTTCTTTTTTAAATAATGGTTTGACTACAGATATTTTTAAGTCATCTGGAAATATGCCATTACTAATGCACATGTTGACTATATGACTAAGGTGTATTGAAATATTTTCACCGACAAATTTAATTACTTTTGTGTGGAAACCGTCATGTCCCACACTGTTAGTATTTTTTAGTCCATTAATAATTTTCAAAATATCATCTGGTATGGTTGGGCTCATAAATATTGAATTGGCGTTACTGTCTATTAATGAAGTTAAATTTTTTCGTGAATCGATAATCGGATCAATTTTGTCAATAAAGTAATTGTTAAATTCATTGGCTATCTCTCTTGGATTTGTAATAATTTTATTAGCTACTATGATTTTGTCTATGGGATGTCTGGGTATATTAATTTTAGAGCTATTTATAATTTGCCATGTTGCTTTATTTTTATTTTGTGAAGTTTTTATTTTATAGGTATTTTGTGCTCGTTGTGTGAGTTTAATAATCTTTTTATATAATTTTGTGTACGACAAATAAGCAGATTTATTTTTGGCTGTGCGGTCGGCTCTATACGTATTTAGAAGCAATCTTTTCTTTTTGCTACATTGTTTTATACCTCGAGATATCCATTTGGGTTTTTTATTATAACTTAAATACAAATCAATTTTCTTTAACGAAAAAAATACTTTCAAGGGTTTTGACCCTGGTTTTTGGCGCTTCACTCGGGTGTCATCGTCAAATACACGGAACGAAGTAGGCAAGCAATATATATCGCGCTCGCTCAGTCATGTTTGGTGTCGTTTGGAACGTTTTGAATTTCGTGAATGCCATTATGCTTCTTATTATAACGTATATAATGAACAATATCCTATGAAAGTATTTTAGTAGAAAAACTTGTTACGCAATTGTGCACCTTATCTTAGTTAAAATACAAATCAATTTTCTTTAACGAAAAAAATACTTTGAAGGGTTTTGAGCCCTGGTTTTTGGCGCTGGTATTTTTATGTGGGCGCACTTGGAAGCCCTGGTATGAGATTTTGCAAGTATAATCCATCCCTATTCTGAACCCATTCGGTTTCGGAATCGATTCGATTTGAATATCTCCGTCTCTGTCATTTCCATAGAGAATGACAGAGACGGAGATATACAAATCGAATCGATTCCGAAACCGAATGGGTTCAGAATACGGGGGCTGGTATTAAAAAGTCGTACGATTTCGATCTAGTGATCGTACCTCAGCAAATGCGCCAAAAAGTCGTATGTTTACGATTTAAATCGTAAATCTGGCAGCCCTGGAGGGATCTGACATTTTTTTTTCTTTTTCTCCTCACCGGAGGAATTTGGCGTCACACGACTTGTGCAGTTGCCAGCATTTAGTGATTGTTGTGAAATTGGTTTGGTTTCAAGAAAACCGACACGACACCTGACTGATTGGTCGAGTGCACACCGCCACCGCATCCCGCCTATCATCAGGAGGGTCGACTTAAGGCGATCATGCTATATATAGGTCTTTACGAATTAAAAATTAAAAACTATGAGGCATAACATAAATCTAAAGGGCTATTCGCCCCCGTGAATAATTTTAATTCGAAGTGGGGGTGATAAGCCCCCGTATTCTGAACCCATTCGGTTTCGGAATCGATTCGATTTGTATATCTCCGTCTCTGTCATTTCCATAGAGAATGACAGAGACGGAGATATACAAATCGAATCGATTCCGAAACCGAATGGGTTCAGAATACGGGGGGAGACCTCCACTGACGTGTGGGGTGTATTGTGCATTTCCCCCCGCCAGTCTACTCAAACCAGCCAAGCTCCTTAAAATAACGGAGCACGGCTTTGGGTCGTTGGCATAATTGTTCCCATCTGTCATTTCCATAGAGAATGATAAAAACGGAGATATACATTCCGAATCAGAATGAGTTCTGAATACGGGGCAGGACAAAGCTTCAATAGTTTGGATGTTTTTCAAGCTAACACCGCTTGCAAGAAATCAGAAATTATAAATGTAGCAAAATGTTTCTACTTATGCTTTGAAAATGTATCGGACATTGCAAATAACCAACACTTTTACCATAAAGTTAGCAGAATTTTACAAACACACGAATTTTATGACGTTCAGCCCCCGTATTCTGCCGCCGTATTCTGAACTCATTCGGTTTCGGAATCGATTCGATTTGTATATCTCCATCTCTGTCATTCTCTATGAAAATGACAGAGACGGAGATATTCAAATCGAATCGATTCCGAAACCGAATGGGTTCAGAATACGGGGGCTGAACCCATTTGGTTTCGCTATCGATTTGATTTGTATATCTCCGTCTCTGTCATTCTCTATGGAAAAGACAGAGATGGAGATATACAAATCGAATCGATTCCGAAACCGAATGGGTTCATAATACGGGGAAGTACACCATCTTGTGATTTCGTGACTATATCGAAAATTAGGTGAAAACAGACGGAAGGACTCTGACAGTCAGTCTTACTTTTTTACAAAGCTTCTTTTCCAATTATCACATTGGTTGAAACAACAATCATTTTAACCACGCATGCATCATTGTTCGACGCGCCGCGCCCCGCCGCCGCCGCCGCCGCCGCCGCCTCCGCCGCCGCCGCCGCTGCCGCCGCCGACCGGAAATGGGCTTCCACAGACTAGTAAGTGGGCTTCGTTCAGTACAATACTCTTTGGCTTCGTCTTACTTTTGTAGTAATTTTCCTACATGTAATTTTCTTATCGTTACGCTAGGAGCAATGCATTGATAAGCTTATTTCGGAATACACCAGTGTTGCCAGATGCCCTGCAATTACAGCAGATCTGCATACAGCAGATTCTACTGTATTATTGCGCCATCTGCTGGACATTGTATTTTTTGTTAAGAAAAAGAAAGCAAAGCCTACTCCTGCGTATACTTTTAACTATGAAATAACACCACTTGAATCCAATACAATTAAATTATATTTTCATAATCCGACAAATATTTTCTTACATTCTTGACAGCCATAAAAAACAAATCTTCCTTTATACATAAGAAGATTACATGCAAATAAGGTTTTTATATAAAGCTCACAAACCCTCTTTAATTCAACATTTTTTAAAATACAGTGTTTGAAGTCACTGTATTTTTTTCTATCACATGTATTTTGTAAAAAATTAACACGATTTACAAACGCTTTCAAAATGAACTCGATTTAAACTTTTCCCTGGTTGTCACTGTCAAAATACAGAATAATAAGCGAACTATGCAACTTTTCATTCATAGTGCGATGGCAGCGCGCTGTATGCTGAAAACATAAAAATACATGTTGACATATAAAGATTATAAATGACACGATTAAGCTTTATGTACGCAAATCTTATAAATACGGCGAATAAGTAATATTTAAATTTTATGTAAAATGTAGTGTAAAATTGTATGTTAAGACGTAACTAGGTTTTACATAAAAATGTTTACAGTAGTAGTATTTTTTTAACGTAGGTAGTTAAGTAAATACAGCAAATATGAGTAAATACACTTGTAATTTAGTAGTTAATACGTGAGACGATTAAACTAAATAGCACATAAAATTTACGTACCTAAATACCATTATTTTCTTGCATAACCGTCAATATAATTCTACTGTAATTACGCTGCATTGTATTTTTAGATCTGCTGTATATTTCTTGTAAATACTGTATTTTGAGCGCTACGTCTACCGTATTTTTACAATTTCGTTCTGGCATCACTGGAATACACTGTATGAAATAATACACGTTCAGAGTACGCAGAATACATTGAAATAAAGATGTATGTTATCTTTTTAATCGTAAGAATAAAACTATAAAAAATAAATAAGGCTGATATAATTATATTACCACTTCCTTTGGTAGCAGAATGTATATTACTGTATCTATTTATTATTAAATTTGTGTACATATAAAAAAAAAACTTGAAAACAATTACGTCAACGAACGCTTACTTCCACAAGTGGTGCCAATTTCCTTGCGGCCAATCTCGGCTCGCAGTCTGTGCGGCTCGCGACTACCCGCCCCTCGAATACTAACCGATCAAATTAAAATCATCCTCGTCATATTGTCAAAAACGGTTAAAGCGGGACCGGTACATAAGAAGCATCTGAAGTTAGAAAGAGAGAACAAATTTAAAACGTCATACAAAGATATCCACTACCTACCCTAAACTTGATATCCGGTATTTCATTCATATTTGTTTTGCATTTCATTCTCTTTCGTAATTTGTGAATGGAATGTGTTGGTTTCTCGAATTATTTTAGTGTACCTGCATTAAAACATTTTGTTTTTCTATATGCTGTGAGATTTGTGATGATATTGCAATTCTGGAATGTCTAACTATAAAAAGAAAAGTAGGAAGTCGAAACATGAAGTGCGGGATGTTGATGTTGAAGATACAGAAAATACGATTTTGCAGGTAGGTAACCCACCATCTTGTGTACATGTTTTTCAGTACAGCTGTTAATTATTGCGAAGTAAAAATATTTTGTAAACTGCAATGAGGCCGTTAAATCTGCGTTCGAAGCAAAAACAATTTTATCGCCTGATTATTGCGAAACCAAGTTTAAAATAATCGAGGTGTTGGGATGCGCGCGCAGTAGAAATCGCCCACTGATAACGAGGGTAGAAAATTACATGTGGCGTTTTTGCTTACCAAAAAATACCCTCGGAATTAGTTTTGGATGTAAACTCTTTTACTAAAACACATATTCGTAAATAGTGAATTAGAATGGTCTTATTGTGGCTAATAACATACTGATTTGAATAGGTTAGGTTAGTAATATAATTTTGATAACAACTCAAAAATAGATTTTCTAAGAATCAAAATAATGTTGATAGTTAATAAGCTCTACCCACATTTCTCATAATTTTCCCCATTTTCTAGTTTATAAATTACCAACAACATATATAAGGCAATTATAAATTGATGTTTTACATACAGTACCTGGGCAACCGAGCTCCACTCGGATTTTTTATGACTGACAATACGAGCAAACCTGGGTTCACCAAAAATTAAACCTAGCAAGATCGATTTATCGTCCCCTAATTTACCTACAAACCAAGTTTCATTAAAATTGTTGGAGCCGTTTCTGAGATTCAGATTATATGTATGTATATATACTATATATAGACAAGAATTGCTCGTTTAAAGGTATTATTAGATAGATATCTCTTCAATAACTAGGGGTGTGGAATGCTCTTCCAGAGTCGGTGTTTCATATAAAATACAAGCAATCTTTACAAAAATAAATAGGTCACTCAGAGCGGTTTATAGTTCTTATCTTTCTAAATACTATTTACTTTCATAGTAATTACATTAAGATTTACTTTCATAGTAATTACATTAAACATCACACAATACGCAAAATTCAACTTCGACTTTTGGTTTTACAGCTTTTACGAAGGTGTCAAATTGTCTTAAATCCTGCTTAATGTAATAGTGTTATTATATAAGTCCCTACTGTTATACAACAATTAGGAGTAGATCTGCTGCCCTATTTGTTTCCTTAGTGGTACAATTTTGGAAATTTTATGGCTAGAGTAGGCTAGATGAACAACAAGCTCCATCCTTGTCTATACCTTTCCTTTCCATCAGGCATATGCATGGTGGTCAATCATAGACCTATTTAAGATGTACATTTTGATGTTATAACGTCTTATAAATCGATGAACCCGGCTGCACGCAGAAAAAGTGTCACGTTCCGCCTGAGCCGAGAGTGCAAGCGAGAGCGCGGAACAAGCGATAGAGAGGCACAATCGGTCTAAGCGTTCGGCTTGTGACGCATCGTTATAACGTAAAATTATCGTCCGTAATCCGACTTTGCAGACAACTATTTTTTTTAACTGACTTCTAAAAAGAAGGAGGTTGTGTATGTTTTTTTTTTGTATATTTGTTACGCGATTACCTACTCTGTACTCTGACTTTATTTTGAAGATTATATTTTTGTTTGGTTTGTTTAGAGGTTGTCATATAAACTTTATCAAAATTGGTTCAGTATTTTGATTTTTATAATAAAATAACTGGAAAAATGACATTCAAGTTAGCAAAATTGCATATTTTAAGTTGTTTTTTAAACTATTATTATTACTAATACACATCTGAAACCGTTGCCTCTAATTACAAATTAAGAGGCTGTGTTTTTTCTAAAGTGAATAAAAAAGATTTTATCATGATGCCAAAGATTTATGAAAACAGAGCAGTATTTAGAAGTCAGTGCATGATGATATATATTATTATATTTATCACTTTAAAATCCATTCTCATTTAAGTCAATGAGTCGGTGTGTTCAATTTGTGAATCAACAAAAAAAGCACCAGCACAAAAAAACGTTTTTCGAAAACCAAGAAGTGTATCTGTGGAACGCAGTTAGCCTATAAATAAGTTTTTTTACAATAATTATTTTTTTTTTGTTATTATAGTCATCAGACGAGGAAGAATTATTGGTAAGTTGACTTGAAATGTAAGATCCTATTTTGCATATAATATTACTAATTCATCATGTTATCAAAAACATCATTGCTTCTCTCATTCTTCATTAATATTAGTTTTATATTTTTTTTAATTTCCTCTTTAATAAAATAACCATTAATAGTGACCAACAACTGAATAAAAAATAAAACCTTAAAAAGTGTGAGTCCGTAGTCCGACCATCATCCGACTCGCTATATTATATCATAGCTATATATTTGAAAATATAAAATAACTGCATGAATTTAAAAAAAACGTCATATATGTAAAACTGGAAACATCACAAATATTCGACAAGTTAATTTTCATACATAAAAATCATTTTTGCATTAATAATATCTAAAAATGATTTTTATGTATTAAAATTAACTTGGATCAATTTGAATTTTTTATTATATTCGTTGGTGCAGTCATTTTATATCTTCAAAATGTGGGCATGCGCGAGCGGGACGAACGATGATCGAACTACGGACTCTTAACTATTTCCATTTCATGTTACCAGCCCCGGATCTACGATTTTTTCGAACCGGGGCAAAAACTTGATAGTGGCGCCCCTCTCTCCAGCATTACAGATCAATTACTTAAAAAAACTCACAAATGTATCTGTGTGGCGCTTTTTTCTTACAAGTCGACGGTGAGCCAACTAGGCTTCCGTATGCTAGACGCTTTTATGGAGCAGGTTTTTTTATTTTTAATCATATATATTATGATTTTGTCGCCCCCTGAAACTACCACCCGGGGCGGGTGCCCCGGTATGCACCCCTCTAGATCCGGGGCTGATGTTAGCAAGAGAGCACGTTTTATATACCACAGAGTACTTAATAGTGCCAATATTATATTTATGGCATCAATTTATAAATGCGCCTGTGCTAAAATTTGGCATACGCAGTATACTATTCACATATACATAGAAGTAACGAAGTACTCATATAGTATACGAGCGTGTGGTTATGTGTGTGTGTACACACAAGGAGGTTGCAATTTACTACATCATATTATGAAAAAAACAAAAGGTTGTCTTCACTGTTGATGCTTTCGCGACTATTCGGATTGTTCTTTAATATTGACATACATAAATTTCAACATTCATTACCTACCATTTTTCATCACCTCGTGGGTGACATCGTGGGATACAAATATGCGTAAACCACATGAAACTACTATAATTTGATGTATCATGAAGCTAACCTGGTGATGGAGCTAGGAGGTGGTGGAACTCCTTCAATAATTACTAACAGGTCCAACTAGCGTACCGCGACATACAATTATGAGAACTACAAGGCTAATCAAAACAATATACGTCTTCTTCTTTTTCACAACATTCCAAAATCTGTTTTGTCGCGATGTGTATGTTGAGCCTGCAGTAAGTCTTTCGGGCTTGGACGCTAAAATCTTATGGGAAAGTAGGGAAAATTCGTACACTTTTCAATCTTAGCTTTATAAAAGAGAAAGTATTTAGCTATTTTTAAATAAATTTAATTGTGCTATATTCTTGTAATGATGATGTACAAGTATACATAAGTACTAGTACGTATTGTTTTATTACAAAGAGGATTGGAACAGCTACAATATAAACGTACGAAGATACCTTACGCGCGGGGTTACTTTCTACATACTAGTATTTATTTATTCATTTAGTATACAAAACAGAATACAGTTGATATTAAATATAAGTAAAAGAAAGGGATAAGTTATGATCTAAACTATATTCTAACACAAACATGTGCACTCATCCTGTTCAGCATTACGAGCAGTACAAATATATAATATGAAATTTGGTAATAGTATGGATGTAGTAATACATGTATAGTAAATATCACATTCTTACTCAGTGAGAAAACTTCGTACAATGGAAGTTTTTTTTTCATGTATCAATAGTTAACAATATTATTTTAAAGCTTTGAATGCTACAAAAAATAGTGTTTAGTAATATGCCCTGTATTAATTATAAAAATTATAACCTAGGTCAATTTTAGGCCGGCTACACCTTAGAATTCTATAACAGTATTATTTATAGTGGCCAAAATTTTTATAATCATGCAGGAAACTTGTATTGTACGAATCTACACTCGTAAATGCACGAAAGTGCCAAGAAATCGACGAACTACTTGCCTAAATACCTAATTTAAAGTATAAATAGATAACCGTTATCTTTATTATTTAATTACTGTTTAGATATCAAAATAGGCATCCATTTATTCACTTTACACAATTTGAACAAAATGAACAAAATTTATATTAAAAGTAAATACGAAAAATACTTACGTCGAACGAAAATACGTTTTGATTTGTTTCAATCCAAATACCTAAGTCGGCGGCAGTACTCTCGTACGGTCCCGTACATTCGAGTACGTATGAGCGGGTCTCGGGAAGCAAATACAAACACATCGGCATATCGGATATCACTACTGTACGAATACTCCCTATTTTCACTCACGCTTTTATTTTACACTCGATAAAAACATTTTTTTATTTACCCGACGTTTCGGTTGATTTACATCAACCTTGGTCACGAGCAGACTGCAGGCCGCCTATACAAAAAATGAGAAAGTCGTGGAACTACCCTCTTTTTGATCTTGCAAAAATTCAATATTGGTGTAAATAAATAAAAATATGTTTATTCGTTTCTAAGCTTAAATATACATAGTTATGTATTAAAAAGATCTTGAAAGCTTGAAAGTTCTCAGCACTTTCGATGATAAAACCACATCTTTAAGGCCTTTTAGTATCTTGGCCATATAATTATGTCTTGGTTTTGCTTTTTTTAAACATATAAAACTGTTACTGTTCACTAGTTCACATAGACTAAAGACTATTCGGGCGATTACCTTACCTGAGGCTTGCCACGCAGAGTCGGAACAAGTGACAGTGCACCTGCCCTTTTTTAAAATATTCGTTCTTGATTTATTCGTACTTAAAATTTTCATGCTAATTTTCTTACTAAAATATTTTGGAACTATGGGATTTTTCAAAATATTTATTCCTGTGGGCCCTTATAGATCTCATCATGTATAAAAAGCGCTGATCCTGAATGCATAGAAGTCAATTTATGGGTGGCTTTGGAGGGGGAGTGACGCGCCGAGGAGTTGTATGGAAAATCAATTACCCTCCCTCATCCTACAAATTTTAATTGACAAGCGCTTTTTATTCTTGATTGCATCTGTGACTGCTGATTAATCGAGATACTAAATCTTCTATAATCCGTAAGCCATCTCTTTTTTTGTTGACTCAAGTTATATTTTATTTCAGATCACATTTCCGGAGCCGCAACTAGAAACCGAAAATGTGGAACCTTCTCAGCAGGAGAATCTCCTGGATCCACCCCCAAATCTTGACCACACATACGCCCGGCCTAATCGCTCCTTCACATCATCATCGCTGACCACCCCATCATCGTCGGGCATTCATCTCTCCGTCAAAGTGGAGGTTGAAGAGTTCGACGAATCCATCTTCAATGAGATTCCTTCCTCAGTCTCTGAGCTCGTCTCCAAAAATGATAAACATAATCCTATACACGCTTTCGAGGTTAGTCTAGAGAAAATATTCAAAATATCTGATCATATCAGCTGTAGTACACCAAATCTAGCTGATAAGATCCTCAATATAGATATAAAAAATATATGGGGCCGTGCCTTGAAGCCGAACGATGAATATGAACCTTACGATGATTTGATACAGCAAGCGTTCAATAAATGGAACCACTCTCTAACCTCCGGACGCTTAATGCAGCATGGTGATACTCCGTTGTTCTACCAGTGTTATATATGTAAGCTTGCTTGGTGGTACTTCACGCCATTCAAAGAGCATATACGTACACATAACCTCAATACAATGAAGATACAATACCAAGAAGACGGTTTCGAATCCTACATATATGCTTGCGAAGGGGATATTAGAAATACAATGTACATACCTCTTGAGGGGAATTGTCCTCGCTGTGAAAAACCATACAGTTTTCATGTTAAACCAACTCACGGGATTTACTCTTGCAAAGAATGCTTTTTAGGATTAGAGACATGCAAATTATTAAAACAACATGAATCAGAATGTTTGGTGACATACTTTGTCACCAAATGTGAAAATGAAATGTACAATGTGAATGTGAAATGTACAATTTGCACGTTAAAATTTCACACAGATAGTGAACTCGAGTCCCACATGATCACCGTACACGATGTACGGTCCGACATCATCTCACCTTACGTTTTTAAGATGTGTGGCGTATGTAAGAAGAAATACCATTATTTTTTTACACATATGTGTGTGAGAAGTACTCTTAGCTCTCCGTGTGAATTTTGCTTTCGCAGATTCCATACAAAAACCCTGCATAAGGCGCATAATTTCATCCAAGAGAAAGATTATCCTTGTAGGATATGTGGTGCAGTATTACAATCACGGTGTATGGAAACTGAACATATGCTGGGACACACGGATAATTATCGTATTGTATACAGGTGTATAAACCATACTTGTCCGCCTACGATACTCTTCCTCGATATGGAGTCTGTCAAACGTCATTGGAGACTCTACCATAAAAAGAAGACGGATTGCAGGAGGCCGTGTTATGATAAGGTATGTTGAATTTATCTTATTTAGAAACAAACCGTGGAGGCATCGCTATTTATGATTTCAATCAAATAAATAAATCTGACAAAATATGAGTTTCACTCGCTCACCGAGGCTTCCGAACTCCTATGCAACATATGAATACAGAAAACAGGACTAATTAGCAACATGTAGTGCTATAAATCTATGACTATAATTTGTAATTCCACAATACATTTACATTTTATACAGTAGAAATATTCTGAAATGGTAGGCATATCTATAGAAAATATTGATAAAAGCGCCATCTAGCGGACTTTGATAAAACAAGATAACTGTGCGGCATGCGCCATTAAACCAATGCGCATAGAGTACATAAAAATATTATATCAACGAAGACGCGAGTGAACGAGCGACACCATCTAGCGACACTCGTTTGTCTTGTTAAGACAACGTGAATTACATAACTTGTTTCATTTATGAAATGACAAAAAAATTTTAGGGCCTTACCGAAAAACGTTACTTAACTTTAACCATCGTCTTAAATTCTCTGTCTTCCCGCAAGTGTTTTTACGTGTCAGCGGGAAATTGCCAAAATATGTTAAACATTGCTTAAAGTTAAGTAATATTTTCGGTAAAGCCGTTAATGCCTAGTGTTTGTGATTTAATTGTCATTTATTGATTTACATCGAAGTGAACCATATAATATTGCTAATTTTGAGACTTGTATCTATTACCATTCGAAAGATATAACCGTTTAAGCGTAGAACAGACATACAGACACCGTAGCCCCACAAATAGGCTTCCGTACTTAGGGTGCGGGTGCGGTGCGCTGTCTGTAAAAAAGGAATCGTTGAAATCTGTTTATTGTTTGCTGGAAAACAATTTTCTCTCATTTGCATAGGAGATCGCACGACAACGTTTTTCTTGATGTTTTAAAAAGTTTGTTAATTAAAACTCACAATTAAATGAATTATTAGCAGTAAAAGTAATTAATTATATTGTTCCACCACATTGTTTGGATGTAATAGTAGTAGAATAAAGGCTTTTTAATTTTGTTGTTTATTTTTTTATTTTGATTTGGGGTCCGACTTGCCGGACGCATTTTGAGCCATTGGGCGCTTACCCTTTGCCTTACTCACGCACCTCGGTATTTCTGAAGAACGACTCCATGAGTTTGTGAATGTCACCTGGTATGAATGAAATGCCTGTAGTCCTCTAGTTCTGAGTATGCTGACTAGAAGAGATCCAGTTGCTTCTCACTCATTGAGTCGCAGCTACATGAGATATGTATATCATTGACAGATCGTCTTGAACTGCTTGGACTCACGTTAACCCCAACAATGAACTTTAAGGGCTACCTTTAACCTAAGGCTAAACTGGCTAGTAAAATCTTGGCATCATTAATAAGGTTAGGCGATACTTCTCACCGGGACAACTGCTTCATCTGTATCAAGCACAGGTCCGATCGTGTATGGAGTACTGCTGCCACCTTTTTGATGGATCAGCCAAGTATCAGTTGGAAGCTTTAGAATCAGTGGACCGGCGAGCTGTGAGGTTAATCAGTGACGAAAAACTAGCTACTTAGTCTCGAGCACCGCCGTAAAGTAGCATGTCTGTTTATTTTCTACAGGATTCATATCGGGGAATGTCCGCAAGAGCTTCACGACCTAATTCCACCCTCCCCATTTCACTACAGGACTAGCAGAAAGTCGGCGAATTACCACCCATTTCTCGTTGAAATGCCAAAGATCCGTACTCAGCGATATCGATCTACATTCTTGATGCGTACTGCACAGGAATGGAATTCTTTGCCGCCATCTCTGTTTCCTGAGACCTTCAATCTTGGAATTTTCAAGGCTAGAGTGAATAGATATCTTCTAGATCTAGATCGACGAGCTCCATCTTCGGCCACACCGTCGCTTAACATCAGGCGAGTTGGTGGTCAATCGTAGATCTATCGTGCATAAAAAAAAATGTTTCTTCTACTCCTCAGTAGGCACTACGAGTAAAATGCGCACCGCGACAAAATTTTCTCTATAATTTTTCTCGAGTGAAAAAGTGACAGACTTATAAAACTCTGTAACCTTGTCACGTACTGGCACGAAAAAAGAGTAGAGATAATTTTGTCGCGAAGCACATCTTAGGCCTGCAGGTGTTCCCAACCATCCCCGGTATTCAGAACTAATTCGGATTCGAAATCTATATCTCCGTCTCTATCATTCTCTTGAAAATGACAGAGACGGAGATATAGATTCCGAATCAATTCCGCATCCGAATGAGTTCTAAATTGAGGAATTTAGAACTCCTGTAGGTACGGGGGTACCTACAGGAGGGCGTACAAACAGGGCTGATAAAAAAAAAACGGCGTAGAGAGATTTCAAGGAGGGTGCAACATGCGTGTTTTTTAAAGTTAATTCATTAATTCAGTTTATCATTTGACACCTTTTTTACAGACTTTTACCCGACTGCGTAAGAAAGAGGGTTATGTTTTTGAGTGTATGTATGTATGTGTCTATATGACAGCCTACAGCCTAAACGGCTTGACTGATTTTGATGTGTGAGGTGTCATTAGATTCGTCTTCACTTCCTAAGTGTCTATATTTTTTTGTAATAATAATAATACATCTCTTGCAAAAATAAAAAATGCGTTCTTTCGTAACCTCTAACGAACTATTTCGTAACAAACTAGTGATTTTACTAGAATTATTCTAAAGAATGCGCATTTGTAATATTTTGCAGCGATTTCACGCATACTTTCTCACAAAAAACTTACACTCAACAGCGTATCAAGCGTAACGAAATCGTAACTGCAAAAATTGCTTTTCTGCAGTCGGGTATTTTGTTTTTCTTTTAATAAACATACTTGTATAAAATGTTTGTTACCATAAAACTCCATCATTTATAAAGCGAAGTAAGTTTTTTTTTGTTTGGTTGTCAACAAGTCTCAATTTGAAATACTAGTATTTCAGTAGTTAGAAATAAGAGCTGTGTGCACACCTTAAGCATTCATGCTCACCATCGAAGGCTCCTTCTTGCGGCGGCGTCGTGTGGCGGGTCGCCCTCTTCCCTAACATATGGTTGAGGAGGGCGATGGCTGGCACATGCGTCATACTCGTGATCGGGTGCTGCTTGCGGGTCGCTGGTTTGCTCGTGGTATGCACGCAACATAGTAATAAGTACTTAAATTAAAATAATATAATTTTCCCGTAACGATAAATAATTAGTGAACAATAGTTTGTAATTATGAGAAAGGTCACGGAATAAGAAGAATAAGAAAGGTCACGGACCCTGGTGTCTGTGGAAAAAAAAAAAAACTCAATTTGAAGAGATCATCTCAGCTTCAAAGTGTCATCAGCTATTACAGACTTTTTTATAACACCTGTCGCCGTCAGCACTTTGTTAAAAAAAGTGAGATTGATAGCAAAAATGTTAAATAAATATTTATCGATAAAAAAATTATTTGAATATTTTTTTTTACTCAAGATAGATCTACGATTGACCTCTAACTCGCCCGATGTTAAGTAACGGTGTGGCAAAAACGGCTGAACCGATTTTGATGAAACATAGCTAAGAAGACTTTCGATGAAACCTTATAAATAAACAAAACTAGATCAAAATCGATCCATCCGTTTGAGAGCTACGATACCACAAAGACATACAGATACACACGTCAAACTTATATACCCCTCGTATTGGGTCGGGAGTTAAAAATAATAATAATTGTCAAAAGTAAATCCAATAATTTTATATATAAAAAAGTGTTGTGCGAGCGAGACAGCGGCGCCGTCTTCACTTGACCTTATGTATGAGTTATTTAATTTTACCTTTGAATATTTTTTTTTTTGTTACAGATTGTGATACCAAAACAGTGTGTCATCTCTGACTGCGTACAAATATTAGACAGGACAGGCTGCATTGATGGTAAGTTACTTTCTGATGAAAACATTCCTTTTAGACTTCCGTACTAAGGGCGCGGGAGCCTATTTGTGAGGCTACTGTACTTTCATTTAAACTATGTACTTACTTCTCATAATGAAAAGATGGCCCGTTCCCAGCAGTGGGACAGTTTGTACAAACAGGGCTGATAAAAAAAAAATGTTCTTACTTGATCCCGATGAGGTGGTGGACTCCTAAAAACGTTTTTTTAAATTTTATATAGACTGAGATGACTGTTTTTCTATAATTAAGCAAGAGGAAGGCAAAATTACACTTTACTATCGTTGATACATCTTGAAGGTATACATACACTCTAGCCATGGAAATTCCAAGATTGTAATTCTCAGGAAACACAGATGCCGTGCTAACACAAACATGGATAAACATAAACATGCTACATTTTTGCTAACTGTACAAAACGCTCCAGGTTTAGCCTAGGCAACCCTGTACATTTAGAGACACCTTACTTATGTGCGTCATATACACATATAAGTATATTTTGTCACTTCATCATCATCATCAACCATTGTCTACCCACTGCTGAGTATATGTCTCCTCTTTAGCGCGCCATTCTTTCCGGTCTTGTGCCAGTCACTTATTACTAATAATCAAATTCAGTATTTTTAATGCTTAGCTTATTTGATTTTTTAAGTAAATTTGCATGGTCTACTTGCTTTGAAAGGAAACAACACATTTAGAAGTGTTAACGGTGTTTATGTAATGTAGTTCCCATTATGAAGCCTTAATAAATCTATACATATAATAAGAAATCAAATTCTGATCAAAATCTGAAAAAATCAAAATCTGTACATTAAATATATTTGTCTGTCTGTCTATACGGCGTGTCCGATGGACGCCGAAACTACTGGTCGGATTTGTACGCAATTGTGCAGGATTATTAAACTTATGCTATGTAGAAGGATCTGGCATACTTTTTATCCCGAAAAATTTGACAGTTCCTGTGGGATACATTAAATTAAACAATAACAACATATCGATCACCACGCGGATGGAATCGCGGGGCGCAGCTAGTAAATAATATTTGTATTGTGTTTCAGGAATCAGGATAGAGAAGGTCGTGAGCGAAGAGCCAGAAGTAGAGGACTGGTGCGTGGACAACGCGCCGCTCGAGCCGATGGACACGCAGCCAGAGATAGACGACGACGTCATTATGATCAAACCGGTAAATATACCTGAGCATGCACGACACGTTCTTGACCAATTATTACAATAGCTTGTATTGCCATAATTACTCAAGACAGTGTCGTTACACTCATATGGCAGGCTACAGTAATTCAATAGCATTCCAATACTATAATTAAATTGAAGACAATTTCGGTCCACATTTTTTATGCGTACTGCACAGGAGTGGAACTCTCTGTCGACTTCTCTGGTTTCTGATAACTATAATCTTGCAATTTTCAAAGCTAGAGTAGACTAGAACATAGACTGTAGGGATTAATATAGAAACATATATACCCACACACACACAAAAACAAACATACCAATAGGCATTGTAATCCGGTCGGGTCCGGGATTGACGCCAACCCGATAGGATTCGTCTCGAACCGCTAACACGAAAAGATAAATAAGAATTAATTTTAAGTAGATATTAATTAATTTCCAGGAGCCGCAGGAGCCTATCGTGATCGACAGTCAGGATGACAGCATGGACAGTCAGATGGATTACGCAGAAATGCTATCGAAAGTGTTCAAAGTGTCTGACGCAGTTAGAAATCAACGGCTCTCGAGCTTGGAGGGTGAGTTGAAATACGATAAAACTAACCAGCTGTAGAATATATACAGGGTCACTATATTACCCTGTACTACTCCGGAAGGAGGTCATTGTACTAATCCTGTTATTCTTAATTTGTTATTTTATATTCTTGTGACTGTGATAATGATGATGAATACTATTTACCCACAGATATGCAAACCCAAATCAAAGTTGAACCAAATGATTTTGACAATGCAGACAATATGAAAGAAGAACTTAAGACGACTATAAAACAGGAACCCATAGACAACACCAGTACAGAACCCATAGACAATAGAGCTGATATTAAGGCTCAAACTGAAAGTGAAAATGAACATGAAACAAGCAGTTTTCAAATTGACAACAGTTTATATCCTAGCCAGAGTGAGAGCAGTCGAAATGATAAAGAAAGTAAATGTGAAGTTGAAATTAGTGGTGGTTCGAATATTAAAAGTGAGCCTGAAGATTATGAAATTGACATTGTTTATAACCAAGGCATTGTAGCTATTAATGTAGAGCCTAGAGATATAAAAAAAGAAATACTAGAAATAACAGAAGCGAATAAAAACGTCGGTGATAAGGTTGTCCCTGTTAAAGCAAATTTACGTAAGAAAAAAGTAATTAACAAGAAAAAGCTAAAAAGAAACGCAAAATCTTTATTAAAACATGACGTCACCGAACTTAAAATTACAGCAAAGAACTCTAAATCTCTTTTGAAGAAAATCATAGTAAAAAAAGAAAACGTAGATATAAAAATGAATGATCTAAAAGCCGAGTGCAATTCAAAAACTACTGAAGTTAAATCGGGTTCGAAAAAGAAATTGTGCGGAGAGAACAAGGTTCGTAAAATTAAATCTTTGAAATTCGATGAAAACGGTGTTAAGATCAAACGTATGTACAAATGTGCAAAATGTGGGTATGAACAAAGTCACAAACTGTTCCGGATGCATCAAAAATCTTGTTGTGAATATTGTCCGTCGGAAGAAAGATTAAAGGATAAAAGATATGACTGTACCAAATGTGGTAGAAACTTTGATTCTCTTAAGTCTTACTTGGTTCATTTTACAAAGCATGGTTATGGAGTGCTGGATTGTCCATCTTGTAATATGAAATTTGAGATGTTGAAAGATTTGATACCGCATTTCCAACAACATGTGAAACAGAATTATGTTAATTGTTGGCTTATAAACGACGGAAAGGAAACTACTAAGAAACAGCATAGGTGAGTATGTCCATTTAGGGAACAGTTACAACATTCAATTATTTACTCCTAAATAATGAATGATAACTTTATTATGGAAGTGCACATATTACATTATTTATAATAAGTGGTTGGAAATATACATAGTTCTCTCTGTTCCAAATATTGCGTGCCTTACGAGTACATGGAACTGGAGACGGTCTAGCTACACATCTACGAAAATGTTTGGTCATCCATTCATATACTTTATGACAGGGACTGATCACTGACTGAGTGACTTTAATTTCCTTTTTTCACATTTGTGTGAAAATGCAAATTATCTTATTACCATGAAAAAAATCTGCAACAAAAAATGTTTCTTCGTTGTATTGGTGTTTCCAGTTATTTATTAAAACTAACAGAAATAAAAATAGTTGAGTTTGAAATAAAGGCAAAATATATTTTTTCATACTTTATTTTGTCGTAACTTTTCTTAACATCCTTTTTTATTTATTTATTCAATTATAAAATCCTTACTGGCTCTACTTACTTTGACTGCAACTTTAGGCACATGTTGGATACTCCAAATAACGGTTCACTTACAAATATCAATGCAACACATACGCAAGTTGAAGTCTATATATAACACACACATATTAACGAACAACAGGACGAGCGTGAGGAGCCGGGGAGGAACCCGAGATTGGCGGGAAGCGGAGTGTCCGTTCTGTATGTAATACTATTAACAAATAACAGGGGAAGTGGGTGAGGAAGCCGAGATTGGCGGAGTATCCGTTCTGTATGTAATACTATTAATGCCTTCTGTGGTTTAGGTGTCAGTTATGCCGCTTGATCGTCCGGCCCCACGAGTTCTTTGTTCATTGGGAGACCCACTTCCAGCTCAGGGTGGAGAAGAATGAACCAGAGGAACTGGAGCTCAGTGACGTCACTGAAACTGTCTCCAATAAGAAGGAGCTGCCACCAACGGTACTGCATCTAGCGCTGCGTAAGTATCAACTATACACTCAAAACGCGGGAGTGAAAAAAGATAGGAAGAGGTAAAAATAATATCAGTTTTTCTTTAGATACGTAAGGAATATTTTTGAGATTCAACTAGCGAATTATACTTACTGCTTTAGAACTAACTACCTTTATGTGGCTAAGATCAATTGAAGTGGTACGTAACTCTATTAAATAGTCACTGGTAAATATTATAGGCTTTTAAGAGCACTTATCCCACTAGAGAGTCAAACGCGACTCCAAAAAGATGCACTCTGTAGATGTACTGGAAAGATGTATGGAGTAACGTTAGATTCGTCTTTATTCCCAGATTGTCGAGTTACTTTTTTCTATAAAACACGAAAAATTTGCTTATTTATCTATGGCCATTTTAATCTAGCTGGTTGGTCGTAATACCGCCCGTCTAAGAGAGCGCAAAACATTTTGGTTGAAGCACTTGCACATTTTTTATTTATCATATAGGTTTGTAGTGATTGATAAATCCAATAATTTCTGTGAAATATATATTAAAACTGGATGAAAAATTACAAATATACATTAATGTATTCTGTGTTCACACACGTATGCCTACTTACGTAGTGAGTGAGTGAGTGTGCTGTCATGTTCATGACATCACTAACCATAACCGCAAAGCGGTCGCGTTTTAAACGAGGCGACAAGAAAACTTCAATTTCTTCGTTATTTCTTAACGGATTACACAAATTCACAATAAAATAGTTTAAAAAAAACCTAGTGCACGTTATTAAATAAATAAATATTGGTGGACATTTCACTTAACAATACATACTTAAGATACATATAACCCATGCTCATCACACAGATGTTTGTCACGGGTGGGGATCGAACCTACGACCTACAGCTTAGCAGGCAGACGTATTACCAACTGTGCTGCGAGGCCAGTCGAACCTACTGCCTACGAATATGCATGAATTTTATTGGTGTAATCCCAACGGCCACCACCAAATTGGCCACCACTGGTGCCGTTAGCACAAATTATTAAATTTTGATCAAACGGCCCCCATGGCGTTGGCGGCGGTTGGTGATGGTTGGGTATTGAAATAAAAAAATGTCTCAACGGCCGCCACTAAAACTGGCACCAGTGGTGGAAACTATAACTGTAGGGCTGATTGAGCTCTAAGACATTATCTATACATTTAATAATTAATTAAAATTTAAGTCTGTTTGTAGTTTTTTATTAATCCATAAAAAAGTAGGTATATTTTTCGCACCACTGGCGCCAGTTTTAGTGGTGGCCGTTGAGACATTTTTTCAAGACCCAACCCCCATCATCCGTTACCGGGGGGGGAGGGGGTTGCATGTAAATTTAAACATTCGTGCTAACTGCCACCAGTGGTGGTGATTGGGGGGTGGCCGCTGGGAGTAAACCATTATATTTCATAGGAATAATAGTTTTAATTGATAATATACTAATTAATAATTAATATTTTAATTTTGTTTTTGTGAAATGAATCTGAAAAATGTGAATGGATGAAGTCGGCGTATTACCACCCATTTCTCGTTGAAATGCCAAAAATCCGTACTCAGCGATATCGCTCCACATTCCTGTTGCCTACTGCACAAGAATGGAATTCTTTGCAGCCATCTCTGTTTCCTGAGACCTACAATCTTGGAAGTTTCAAGGCTAGAGTGAATAGATATCTTCTAGATAGACGAGCTCCATCCTCGGCCACACCGTCGCTTAACATCAGGCGAGTTGGTGGTCAATCTTAGATCTATAATGTTTAAAAAAAAAACTATTTGTGTTTAGCTTTATAAAACCAAATAAAAATAAATGATGCATATTCCCTGTTCAAATATCTGTAGCGCGGCATGAATCTCATTTGCAGAGCAACTGCGGTCGGCGGCTCGCGAGAAGGTGTGCGTCGTGTGTTGTCGCAGGTTCGAGCGGCGTTTCGACATGAAGCGGCACCTGGTGGAGCACCTGCTCATGGACGCCTACACCAAGAAGGACAAACTGCGCGCTTTCACGCTCAGGTCGGTAGCTCTCTCACAGCACAGAAACAATAACACAACACAGCAACGACAACGGGCAATTATTTTATTATTATTATTATTATTTTTGTATGCTACGCGATTTTTCGTGATGTTATTATGATCAGTTCAAAAACATATTGAGCAGTTATTTAATTTAATGGCGGTTGATTAATTATTGCGACAGTAAAACATGGACAGTAATCAATTAGTCGGTTATTTTATCATACAATGTCAATTCTAAAAATAATTGAGCAGTCCAATAACTGAATGAGCGGTAAAAATGATGGAAAGTCATCTATGTATATATGTTTATGCAATAATTTCTTCAGAGATTAGGTTATGTTTTTTATTTTTATACAAATTTATAGATAATATTTTTTACCGCCCATTTCATTATTTTCCTGCTCAATTATATATTCACTGATCCATTTCATTATTTTTTAATACTCATTTTTGTTTGTTGCTTAGTTTTAACTGCTGATCTAGTTATTAAACGTGCCATTTATAATTTTTAACTTACCAAAACTGCTATTTACAACTGCCTCTTTAAATCAGTGCCAAAATAAATGTATGATATTGACATTAGCTAACAAATGTTAGGTGACAGCACGTCACTGTTTCTAAGCGTAAGCGGTTGCAGAAATAGAAACGGCTATGACCATCGGCCTTATAACGTGAATTTGACGTTGTGCGTCTACAATGAAAATTAGACTTTGGCTTCTTAAACTTAAAGGCTAATTTTCATTGTAAATGCACGCACGTCACGTACGTGAGCGCGGCCGATGTTCATACGGAACAAGGGCCCAGTTGGCCCTGTGAAGCTTAACTGTGTGTCACTTGATTATTTCTCTTGTATTGACCGGCGCACTTGGTGCAGGTGTCAGATCTGCGTGAAGGAGTTCCAGCACAAGGAGCGCTACAAGTACCACATGCGCGAGCACGGCGGCATGCCCGACTACCACTGCGAGATCTGCAACAAGTCCTTCAGCGACTCCAGCAACTTTGCCAAGCACAAGAAGATACACAACATGGGGGTCAGTACATACACGATATGGGGGTCAGTACATACACGACATGGGGGTTAGCATATACACGACATAGGGTCAGTACATACACAACATGGGGGTCAGTGCATACACGATATGGGGGCCAGTCTATACACGACATGGGGGTTAGTATATACACGACATAGGGCCAGTACATGCACGACATGGGGGTTAGCATATACATGACAGGCTTCATGGCTCAGTGGTAGTACGACTGCCTCCTGAGCTGTAGGTCGTGGGTTCGATCCCCACCCAGGGCAAACTTTTGTGTGATGAACATGAATGTTTGTTTTCTCTAGGTGTTTCTATGTATCATATTCATATTCATATTCATATTCATATCATTTATTGCGTCATATGTAGGTATGTAGGTAGGTCTTATAATAACACATGTTTATTTAGGGAATACATATGGCCCTATAGGGGCATGGCAACACTTGAGTCGGAACGTTCTATTTTAATTTTAATTTCGTCAAAGTTATCCTTAAAAAATTCGTCAAGATTATAATAACTGTTAGCTTCTAGGAGATCTTTCAAATTCAAAATAAAGCTTTCATCTGTGTCTATATCTTTTAAGCAATTCGGTAGCTTGTTATATATTTTTACTGCCATAGAATTAGGGCTAGAACTATGCATTGCTAGATTTGACCTTGGTATTACTAATTTATGTTTATGTTGGGGTCTAATTTTACGCGGTCCGTCTGCTACTTTTTTAAATAAATCTGGATATTTCCTAACGAATTTACATAATTCCAATATATATATAGATGTCACTGTTAAAATTTTGAATTTAATGAAGTATGGCTTATGAAAGTGAGGTATTGTGTTGTCAGGTGATTTTATGTTGCCAAGGATACGTATACATTTTTTCTGGGCAATAAAGAGTTGATCTGCATCCACAGAGTTGCCCCACAGTAATATGCCGTACCGCAGCCACGACGAGGCGTAGGCATGGTAAGCAGATATAGCTGTGTTTAGGTCCGTGGCGCGTCTCAGCTCCTTTAGACCGTAAGAGAAGCTAGATAACTTAGCCTTGATTTTTTTGATATGCATTTTCCAATTTAAATGTGTATCCAATTCTAAGCCGAGTAGAGTAGCCGAGTCAACGCATTGTAAATTAATATTATTATAGTAAAAATTAATGTCAAGAGGGGGTTTTTGATGAGGTCTAAATTGCAATATTTTAGTCTTTTTAAAATTTAAGTCAAGATTCTGATCAGTCATCCAGTCGATTATATTATTAAAAATGTCAGTTAAATTATTATTTAGATTAAGATTATTTTTACAAGATGTCAAGATTGATATGTCATCCGCGAAAAGAACGCAAGAGTCGTTAATTATTTTAGGGAGGTCATTTATATAAAATAGAAATAGAATACACCCGACAACGCTTCCTTGGGGGATTGAATTGTTAATTTTAATAGGGGTCGATCTAACTATTTCTATTGTTTTGGCGTCATAGTTAAAGTTTTCTATTTCTACATACTGTAATCGGTTGCTTAGATATGATTTGAACCAATCATAAGTAATTCCTCGTATTCCCATGTCAAGTAATTTGTTTAATAATATGTCGTATTGAACTTTGTCATATGCTTTAGTCATATCAAGTAAAATACCAATTGCGTATTTTCTACTATCAATTATGTCTAAAATTTCCTGAACGTACTTATAAACAGCCAAAATTGTTGATCTATTTTTGCGAAAGCCATATTGCGAATCATCAAATATTCCGAATTTTTCGCAAAAAGAGTTCAGGCGTCTTTGCATTATCTTTTCAAATATTTTTGAAGACGTTGGCAAAAGCGCGATGGGTCTATAGTTATTAGGATCGAGCTTAGATGACTTTTTATGAATAGGTTTAATTAATGATGTTTTCAAATAGTCGGGGAAATTCCCTTCATTGAAAGATTGATTTATTAGCAGGTAATAGGGTAGGGTCAATTCCTCTGCGCAGTGTTTTATTAATATTGGTGGAAGTTCATCTACGCCGTAACTATATTTACTTTTAAGTCGTTTAATTGATAGATAAATTTCTCTTGGTTCTGCGGGACTGAGGAATATAGTATTATCATTACGTCGGAGCGGCGGACGGCCGCGCGCCGGCGGCGCACCACTGCCACCGCCGCCGCGCATGCCGACTGACGCAAAATGATCGTTTAATGTATTAGCCACCTTTATTGACTCGGAGATTATATCACCGTTAATATTTAGCTTAAAATTATTTTTAGTTTTTTTTAAGTACCTATTTGTCCGCTCCTTTATTATTTTCCACATGGATTTGGTTTTATTGTCTGAAGTATTCATTTCACGTATATATTGATTTCTTTTTGATTTATTGATAGTTTTTTTTAATAGCCTTATATATGATTTATAGTACTTTATTAGAGTAGGGTGTTTATATTAAGTGACGATAGGTTTTAAAAGACGCTTATTTTGGCATGATGTTTTGATACCTCGAGTCAACCATGAATGCTTTTTGTTAGGTTCTAATTGTATTATTTTTTTAGGAATACATCGATTTAGAATATCAATCAATATGTCGTTAAATATTGAGTAGTTATCGTTTACGGTTTTATTAGAGTCCATTACTAATATGTCATTCCAATTTAATTTTTTTAATTCGTTTTTAAATTTGTCCATGTTTTGTTTATTGAATATTCGTTTTTTGGTTTTCCATTTTATCAGCTTATTATTTCTGTCCAAAATATCTTTTATATTAATTGTAGTTCCTAAATGATCTGAGAAACCAAGATTTTGAACTGAGACATTTATTTTCTTTTTATTAAAGTTAGCAAAAACAAGATCTAAGCAAGTAGCTGTTGATTTCGTGATTCGTGTGGGTTCATTTACAAATTGGTTAAAATTATGTTCTAGCATTAATTCAAGTAAAATTGTCGATTGTGCAGAATTGTCAAGAATGTCTAGATTAAAATCCCCGCCTATTATTATATCTTGCGATTTAAATTTATTTGTTAGCAAATCTAGTAGACAATGTAATTGCTTATAAAATAGATCGCTCCGTTTGCCGTTCCAATATATTACAATTATGACCGTATTTATGCTGTGGATTAGAACTGCACTAATTTCTATTGAATACTCGATGGACAATGCAGCAATATCTCTTATCTCAGTGTATTCAAGGTCATTACGTAAGAATACAGCAGTTCCCCCACCCGTTCGATGTTGTCGACAAAACGATGCAACTAAGTTATATCCGAAGAAATTAATCAGTTCAAGTTTGGCCTTAGAAAGCCAAACGTATGTATTTACAAAAGCCATAAGTATGTATTTACAAAAAAAAAGTATATATCTAGTTCCATAGTACAAGCTTTTGGGCTAGATGGTGTTGTGTGATATTACTCCACCAATATTTAATTATTTATGACATGGGGACAGTATATGCACGACATGGGGCTCAGTACATACACAATATGGGGTCCGCTTATTATTTTTGATAAGAACTGGGATTTTTTCTATAAAAGCGTAAGTAAGTAAGATAGATAGATAGATAAACTCTTTATTGTACACACCATAAAATTTACAATCAAAAGAAATTAATTAAAAACTAGTGTAACAACTGGCGGCCTTATCGCTAATAGCGACCTCTTCCAGGCAACCTTAAGTAAGTTTCCCAAGTATTTGTTTATCTATTCTATCTATTATCTATCCTACTTTTTTATAAAAAGCGTAGGATACTTGGGATACAATTAAGTACTATCCATTTATTAATATTAACCCTGTATATACTAACATAATACAAATAATTTATTGATAAATATATTTCATTTACAAGTCAGATGCTTTTAACCAATGATAATATTTAGTTAATATTTGTTGACAGGTGGTGATTTGTGATATTTGCAAAAAGAAATTCCAAGCGAAGTATTCTTTGGAGAAGCATATGGTAGTAAGTATAGTTGAGTTTATTTACCCAACTACACAAATTTATATTTATATATATCCTAACTATAGTATTATTTTCGCTTTTGAGACTCTTGAGACTTTTTTTATTTAAATACCCAACGACCACTAACCGCCACCAGGGGGGTGACGGTCGAAGTAAATTTAATAATTCGTGCTAACGGCCACCACTGGTGGCCGGTTTGGTGGTGCCCGTTGTGAGTAAACCAAGCTTTCCATATTAGGTCCAACCACTCGAAACTAGTATTGTTTCTGACAGTCGGTTAAAATATCTGTCGTTCTATTCCAGATCCACCTGACAACTGAGCCGATTGAGTGCAATCACTGCGACCGCAAGTTCTACTCTAGATCGCTTTACAACAAACATATTGTAAGTAAAACATATACAACATACTGTTAGTAACACATACGACATATTGTAACACATACAATATAAGGAGCATATATATTTTCCCTTACGGGGTAGGCGGAGCATCAAACACCACGTGATCATTTGATGCCAGATTTGATCGTGATGGTTAGAGGATTATGTTGTGTATTAAATTGTAGTGACAGGGGGAATGGGGGGGGGGAGTCATAGTCTATAATATATATAAGCCAATTTCCCTAAAGTCCCTTAACGTGGTTAGATTTTTATACAAAATTATTTTTACCAATTGTGGTCAAAATAACTTTTTTTGGGTTACGTACCTCAATAGGAAAAAACGGAACCCTTATAGGATCACTTTGTTGTCCGTCTGTCTGTGTGTCCGTCCGTCGGGTGTCAAAATCTTTATCTCGAGAACGCGTGAAGGTATCGAGTGGAAATTAAGTAATTAATTACTATGTACGCAGATCCATAGTATCTTGCTGCAGAAAGAAAAATAAAGTTTCTAAGTTTTCGTAAAAAAAAGTTACAACGCACATTTCGACACTCACATGGGAAAACCTATGGGGTACTTCCCGTTGACCTAGAACAATGAAATTTGGCAAGAAGCATTGTGTTAGAGTATAGTACAGATATAGGAAAAAATCCGAAAACTGGAAATTTTTAATTTTATCACAAAAAAAATGTGTTTTTATGCAAGGAATGAAGGTCCAAATTTTAAAGTGAATTAAGCGTATCATGTGGGGTATTATATGAAAGAGCTTCAGTAGCATAAGCTAAAACAGGTTTTTAAATATTTTTACGATGTATATTTTTCGGTTTATGAAGGAAAATATTATCTACTTACTTTTATCTACTAGTTTGTACGGAACCCCCGGTGGGCGAGTCTGACTCGCACTTGTCCGGTTTTTATTTTAAGAGAAAAGTAGGTTATGCCCGTCTCCAAGTTCACAACTATCTCTGTAATAAATTTCATAACTTTTGGTTCAGCCTTATGATCGTGAAAAGGTAATAAATGGACAGAGAGATAGACAGACTAGATTCTCTCATCTTATGCGCTATTGAGTATGGATTAGAGAAGTAAGTATAAAAAGTCATACACTCTTCTTTCCGGTGTCTAATTCTGTTTTGTTCAATGAATGAAATGTTTTATTATCCGGAAGTAGAAATCCACTACAACTCACGCCTCTAAATGACTTTGTGACCAAACTATGACTAGACTAAAATGTAGAATGACTAAAATGCAGAAAGGCTAAAATGCAGAAAGACTAAATTGTATAAAAAATTAAATGTAGAATAACTAAAATGCAAAAAGACCAAGTTGCATAAAGACCAAAATGCAGAATGAGTAAAATGTTGATCTAAATGTATGTTGTGCGTGTGATGTGTACAGTTGAACAACCGGCGCGGCGTGCACATGCGGTGCGTGCAGTGCGACCTCACGTTCTGTTCGTCGCGCGAGAAGTGGGACCACGCGTGGCACGTCCACAACAACCGCAAGCACAAGGCCGACTGCCCCATCTGCCACCAGGAGTTCAGGTACACACCACCATCTTGCTCATCTCCCTCAACCACACCCTCTCCCCGTAAACGACATCATCTCGCATCACCTCTCAAAAGTCCGGCCGTTAGCCGTTGATTAAAATTTATAAAACATTCATATGTATTACTGTCGACGCGGGTAACTTTAACTCTGTGTCAAACATTGCATATAGCTTTTTAACTGACTTCCATAAAAGAAAGAGGTTCTCAATTCGACTGTTTTTTAGGGTTCCGTACCCAAAGGGTAAAAACGGGACCCTATTACTAAGACTTCGCTGTCTGTCTGTCTGTCTGTCTGTCTGTCTGTCTGTCTGTCTGTCTGTCTGTCTGTCTGTCTCCAGGCTGTATCTCATAAACCGTTATAGCTAGAAAGCTGAAATTTTCACAAATGATGTATTTCCGTTGCCGCTAGAACAACAAATACTAAAAATTAATAAAAATTAAATATTAAGGGGGGTCCCCATACAATAAACGTGTTTTTTTCGTATTTTTTTGCTCAATATTAAAAACGGTAACAGGTAGACGCTTCAAATTTTCACAGAATACTTACTTGTATATTACCTTTCAAAATAAATAATTAAATAACTATAAAGTAAATATTAAAGGGGGGCTCCCATACAACAAACGTAATTTTTAAGCAATTTTTACTCGATCTTAATTAACAGGTAGAAACTTGAATATTTGTAAGTAAATATTTAGAAATAGATTAACTATAAAAATAAATACCTAATCTAATACATAAAAACTCACAAAATGAAAATAATCCGTGCATCTAAACGCGGTGCGAGCGCCGCGCCGCGGTGTGGTGGTGGCGCGAACGCGCGGGTAGCGGGGGAGGTAACATCACGGAGCGAGCCATAGCCGCGCGTATTCGCGCGAGCGTCGTCATTCTGCCCAGATGTGTATCGAAAACCTACCTATAAGTTTGCAATTTACTACTTGGAATTTCGTTGATTTCTCGTTATTTTATAAACAGAACTAAACTTTGTAGTATTATAGATGATAGTACGGAACCCTTCGTGCGCGAGTCCGACTCGCACTTGGCCGATTATTTTTTGTATGTTTGTTCAGCTATTACTTCGCCAATTATGAACTGTTTTTGACGATTCTTTTTTTTTTGGTTTGGTAGGTAATACCGCAGAGGTGATTTTATATAAATTTTATCACAATCGATTCGGTGTTTATTACAAAATAACTTAAAAAAAAAACATCTAAGTAAACGAATTGCGTATTTTGAAGTTAGTTTTAATTTTTTTGAACTATAATAATTTCGAATTTTCTTGATTTTTCTTAAAAGATTAGTAGTCGAATTTATTAATAAGCGATTGTTTTGACTACTACTGCCTTACCGAAAAACGTTCCTTAACTTAAGTAACGTTAAACGTTAATTAACGTTTTTCGGTAAGACCCTTAATCTTTTGGGGAAAAAATCCAGAAACTTTGATAAAAGTTATGTACAATGGTTGACATAGAGTCAAAATTACTCACACTGACAGTACTTATGTGTTTTTGTATAAGGTGTACAATTAAAATATTGGTGTCTTTTTTCAATTCAGAAAATACCAAGACGTGCGTAATCATGCGCGAGACGAGCACAAGATGGATTTATCCTTCTATATGATCAAATCGGAGGCCGGTGTCGTGAACAACGTCAAGTTCGTCCAAATAAAAAAACACAAGAAAAAAAAGTAAATCAAACACGGCGGCGGCGATCGATATACAATCTCTTTGTTTGGCCGGAATAACTATTCCGGTTAGGTTAGGAAACGTAATTTTTGACAAGTGATGTATGTATGTATATGTAAATGTGTCAAACTTGAATATTTTTTATATATCTACTGACAAATCTGTATAAAAAAATGAATTGAAAATCATTGTATATATTAGTGAATAGTGATGTAGCTAGTAAGACCTATTATATTTTTTGTGTTTCTAGTATGCGTTTAACATACACTTTCAATTTAAACGATTTAAGAAAATACACACCGTGGTAATGTAATAAGACAGTATCTGTTCGGAAAAAAGAATTAATGTGGCAGTGGAGGGCGCTGCTGGCCTTATTTCATTAATTTGTAACACAATTGAGATGTCTGTTCCCAATTTTGGCCACAATAGTTTTTTTCCTGACTACGAATTTATGGTAAATTACAAACTTTTTAACTGTCAGTGACAGTTATTAAAGTCTATGAAATAAATTCAACTTGTCCCACGGGCTCAGTGCTGCAATGGCTTTTTATATGACTTGCCAAAACTTATACAGGAATTGTATTGTAAATATTGTTAAATCCTAAATAAGCCGCGGGCCAGATTCTTTTTGTTTCACTGCTTAGTACATAATAAAATAATCTGTGTAATAATGAAATGATATATGATGAATGTCTTTGTTTAAATGTTTTTTAAATAAAAACTACGGGTCACTCACGTCTGTTTTGAGCCGAAATATCCGACTATAGTTCAAGGCGCGTCACCGACCGAGAGTGACGTGTGTGCCTTTGAAAAAGACCGCCGAATGCGGTTGAAACTATAGTCGGATATTTCGGCTCAAAACAGACGTGAGTGACCCGTAGTTTTTATTTAAAAATGTGTGAAAACCACGTGTTTAAATGTTGTATATGTTAGTACTAAAATATGACTATTCAAATATATACTGATCACTATTAAACTCACATAAGGACGCCACTTTTGGTTTTCGTTATTATAGTTTATAAGGTTTCACTACGACTGGATAGTACATGAATAAATAGTACATCACTACGTGTGAAGTAAGTACTAGATTCCAGCAACGGTGACATTGTTTGTTTGTTTGTGTTTAAAATCTTTATTGTCTGTATAATCCCAAGTACTGTGAAGTGCTCTTCAACAGAATCTAATTAGTGCTACAATTTTTGTCCAACAGTTTTAAAGTAACTCACCCACGTAATTTCTCGATAACAATAACCCATGTGATTACAATGAAAACACAATAACTGTCGATAACAATGAATACTATTCAATATGCATGATTTTCACAAGTCGTATGTCATCTAAACAGCTTCACTAGTTTCGCTAGGTTGCTTTTTACTTCCTAAATGTTACGTTTCAGTCAGGTATTTTATGTTTCTAATATGTTTCCAGTAACATACATTAGTTTAAATAAAATTCAGTACTGAGAACATGGGTAACTTCGTGTCAAAAATTGTACATAGCCTGATTTGAAAATTCTTGATTTTTTCCCACAAGTTTTAGCAGTTTATACGACTGCCAATAAGTGAATTAAATAATTTGATTAAAATTTGTCTTTTGCTAAAAAAAATCGATAATCTTCGAATCTAGCTATGTACAATGTTTAACACGGAGTCAAAGTTTATACATAGTAGATTTTATTATTTATTTGAGATAAGCGTATATACTAGGTTTATATATGTTAAGTGTTAAGCTTATTTTTTATTTTATTACAATACGTAATTTCTGACCACTTAAAAAAAATTACTTGTTAAGCTCTGCAAATCTCTCGACCAAATTAATATCTTCTTCAGAAAACATTTTCTCAGAATTATTTAGTAATATTTCTTAAGTTATTTATAAAATCGTGAAGTTCTCATTTGTTGCCAGTTACATGACACATTAGTTATAATGTGTCATGTAACTGTTTTCTACTCTTAAACATTGTCTGATTTTAGTTTTTCTTATGCGAATGTTGTCATAAAATACGAAGATAGAGAAAATAGGGTTATAATATTTTCTTTTTAGATTATAAGTTGTACTGAGCTGCTTCAGTAGCTATTTTTTTTCTCTATATTAGGTTAATATTATTCTATTATATTATTTTGATAATATTTTATTTTTAAGTTTATCCGCCTAAACAAAAGTCTAGCAAACACATTTATGTGGCGATACGGCAGCAAAAAAAGTTCAAATAAAAAAAAATAACAAAAACTATCTATATGAACCAAAATATTTAAGCTTTCCATGTAATCGACACTCATGCATTCTACTTATAATAGCCATCGCTGTTTTTTTGAAAGCAACTTCCTGAAATAAAAAAATAATAACATTAACGTTGCGAATATGTATCTTATCTTAATAGGGGATCGATACTCGGAAGCACTTCGAGCCATTGGGCCCTTTTGTACTTACCCCAACCTTACTTACACATCCACAACCGGTATTCCAAAGAAGGACTGCATTAACCTCAGAATACTACTCAGGTTTGAAGTGCCTATACTCCTCCAGTTCAGGGTAAGCCGATCCAAAGAGGTCTAGTCGCTTGCTTGCCATTGAGTCGCAACTACACAAATATGTGTTTTATTGACTCCTCAAGTTTCTCCGCAAGCCCTGCATTGTGGGCTTTCCGCATGTCTCATTTTGAATAGATCACCTTTATTCTCGTAGTGTCCGCCGTCATCGCTCCCATTAGAGTTCTTGCCTGTGTTCTGGTATAGTTGCAGATTCTTTTGTGCCATTTGGAACCCGCTCCTATAACCGCCTTGGAGTGCGTAAGTCCACTTATTGCGTTCCATTCGAGCTTGTGTCGCTTTGCAACATGTTTGTTGATCGCCGTATTCACCGTTCCATGGGCTATCCCCACAAATGGTTCTGGTGCTAAAAGAGGCTTGCTGGATCCCTCTCTTGCTAGCATATCTGCATTTTCATTCCCCACAACCCCAACATGGCCCGGCACCCAGACTAGTCTTAGATTGTTGTATTTACCTAGTTCATTTAACGCGTTCATACAATCCAAGACTAGCCCCCAACCGATCCTGTAGGAGTTGAGGGCAGCGAGCGCTGCCTGGGTGTCCGACAAAATGTAAATAACACGGTTTTTCAGGCCTCTCTATATTCAGTTTTGCGAACATGTAACTCGGTGGTAATTAAAATGAATGTGAGTGAAAATACTGAAGTTTCGTACATAAATTAAAGTTATTCATTCAAGCCTTTTAGGCTACTATAAAAATATACACGAAAAAATCATTAAAATAATTCATTATTATAGTCGAGTAAAATGGCGCGTTATTTATAGTTTCCGTTTTCGCCCGCCAGGGGCGCTGAATCCATGTTTCACGGTTTGCTGTCGTTTTTATCATGATTGTGTTATTTGATAGACTGATGAAATGAAATTGGAATTATAGAAATGAAATCAACTATGAAATGATCAATTATAAGTTGCTAAACTATATGAATTATTGTGTTCCACAACCACCCGTCCTTGTCGCACCCATACTATATACAAAATGTTATTGTAAGTACTTTATATTACAAAAATTACCATGCGAATCTGCCTTAAGAATGTTAATTTATAGTATGAATTAATAAGTTAATACAATTAATTGTGAGATACTCTGTCTGTGTAATAAATTGTATTTCCAATATTTAAATGGTTTTATTCCTTTTTACCAGGTTTTCATTAATGTTAGGAAGAATCGTGAGATATAAACGTTTGCGCTTGTTCGCTGCTGCAAGAATAAACCTGATACTATTTGTGATTGTGGTGTATTATCGTTCTAAGTTGGCTTGCGCTCGTTTTTATCTTGCTTCCTACAGGTTACACAGGTCGAGACAATAGTCAAAGCGAGAAAACTTTCAATAGTGATTTAACTAAATATATTACTCTTTAAAAAACTGTGTGTAACCACACGATAGAAGTGGAGTATGGAAACTTCATCAAGGCGACGTTCTTCTTCTTTTTTGTATTGGACCCGCATTAAAGCATTTGCCAGTGTCAAGTATTAGGATTTTTTCAAGTTTCTTGAATAAAACAATTTCTAGTCACAATCTAAGTCACGTATACAGTCAATTTATAAGTCGAGTGAGTCGAGTCCTGCTTCAGTAAACTGGTGGCGACTTTACTAGAAGCTTTTATGGAGTTTTACCGACAACGTAAAATCTCACGTTTTACTGCTTTATTTCACTTGCCCACACTTACGCATTTTATCGAACACTTAATGAATAAAACACCACCATTTTTATAGCATTAATGTTCAAAATAACACAAGTTTAGGAAAATAAAACAAAGCAACAACACGTTACTAAGACGTTCCCGCCAAAACTCCAAGGCGACGTTAATAATATGAAATAGCAGTGACGCGTTGACTATCTCTCTCTCGCTCCCTTACTCAACTGGAGCCGACTTTACACGAACGAACGTTGCGAGCGCGACGGTTCAGTATCATTAAACAAGCACAAAATAAAGTGCATAGCGCGGCTAAACAAATTTCACTTCAAAACTAGCACGAGCCTACTTTGAACGATAGGGCATCATAGTTCAGGTCCTGATCGACACAACATAGAAGTTAGATCAATGAAATTTGTACACCTGCAAATTTAAACAAGTGGCAAACGTTTATATTTCTACAAACGCTCACGCTTCGAAATAAAGCTAAGCTAAGAAACGGTGTCGTGGCATCACAGTTCCTATATACTTCTTCCAAATAGAATCGGGAATTCCCAAACCAATAGCATGAGTGAAGCGTGAACTACTCGAAAATTTTAAAAAAGCAATAAGTAATAGTGTTGTTTAGCAATAACTTATTGATGGATCGACATCGATGTAACTTACTAGGTGTGTCGTACTAACTAGGACATCATTTTTAATGAAAATAGGAAGCTATTCTAAAGGAAAATAAATAAAAAGCAACAAATCCGTTTTTATTATTAATTTATTTATCAATATAATAATATGTATAGTTATTCTAATAATGTATTACTTACAGCCATAAGGGACGCCTGCCGGGGCCTCGGACAGCCGCGCTCAATGTTGATACAAAACAGTTAACATTTTGGAAAAAAAATTACACCACTTTGATTTCACACATATAATCGGAAAAATGTAAAAACCCACCCCCGCCCCCCGCAGGCGATAGCAAGCAACCTTTCTAAACATACTTTCTTAATTTTACTTCTCAAAGAGTACACCTATCGTATTGACTAAGTTATCTACGCATTATTTTACAACAACCAAATTTTTTTTTCGAAATTTATAAAATGAATAAGACGAAAATGTAATAACAATCGCAAATTTTCAACACTGGAGTTACCGATTTTATTATAGCAAAGAAAAAACCCCTTAAATTTACAACGCTTACAGTAAAATAGCAAACTTTTTTTTGTATATTTTTTCGTTATCCATATGCGGTATAATCTAGTTCTTTTAGCACAATGTCTTCCTCCTTTGGCGTACTTACGAATAGAAAAAATAGCAACTTTTTTTTGATGGAGTAACTTAAAAAAACTTAACAATAAAAAACCTCATAAGACGTCATCTCCGTGTGACGTCATACTTTCATATTTTCATTAAAACTCTGGAATTTATTTTTAGGCATGTTAAAAGCTCTAAATATTAATATTTTACATTTTATTTTTCATGACATTTAGAATTTAAATATCACTAAAATGCACGCTTTAAATGAATCAACGTAAGAATCAAGTCCGCTATTATACATGTAATAATCACCTAGTATATAAAAACGTTCTTCAGCTTGTAATGACGCGCAAAGCGCGGCAAGTCGCACCGTTAGTAAAACAGGTAAAAATTACATCAACCTCCTTCCTGTGCATTCTGGTAAAGAAATCAATGATATGAATATGAATATGAAATAATTTAAATATACATATATATATAAAAGTATGCCGTCACGATCCCAGTCCTCGATCGCTTCTTAAAAAAATCCTCCAAACGCCGTTCAAATTATGGTTAACCTCACGAAATGCATCTAAACACTAGTAAGTTTTAAGGGACGGGTGTATTACAGAAAATATGGTCGCCTTTTGGCACAGAAATCGATTCATATTAAAAGATAAAAGACAGACAGAAAACTAGATAGAATAGTGCACAAATATTTGTACAATGTACTTGCTAATTTTGCTAAACATAAAATTATTACAGAAAATACGTTAGATTCGTTTGCCTAAAAGAAATTCGTGACGTTTTAAGATTGAAAATTAAAATTAAAATAATGTGTCCATTCAGAAAACGTAAGTTAGACGAACTAAAAAATAGAAACTATTTAGTTTATACCAAAGAAATATCTTTTTAAAGCAAATACCAAAGAATTGTTTACGCAAAGATTATTATGTGAAAAGATTTCTTTTCGATTTCTGTGCCACATTTTTTCTTCAAATCATACACTTGAAACAACAATTCGTTTAAAATAACCATTATTACATAGGAACTATCTCAATAAGTGTATATAACTCGAAGCGATCTAAGCACTATATACGACGTATTTTTTTATAATTTTATTTATTTCTAATAGTTACGAAATATTTATAAACAGCGGCGCAGTTAGAGTGGGCACAGCAAAAATGCTTTTTATTTATTTTATTTTTCATGATTTTTGCGTAAACTTTATTATTAGCAAAATAAAGGCACTCTCGAAATAGTTAAGTCGTCCCCATGCCTATATACTTGCTAGATTTAATTAATGATTTATTACCGGTGTCTATTCTGAGCACTATTTTCCAAATTAACAAAATTCAACAGTAGCAAAATTACTCTTGGAAATATGGAAAAGCTGTCAAATGTTAGTAATTTTTTTCAAATCGTGAACAGAACTGATACCGTCAATTTAACATGAAAGCTAAATTTAAATTTACCATGGTAATGTTAAATTCAATTTTAACATAATTATTTAAATGCCAGTGCCACCAGACCGCACCGCTCACGCGTGAAAATAAAAGCACACTTATACACTAAAAAATAATAATTAAAAAGAAGTCAATTAATTCACAATGCTCACCCTAAGTTGTCGTATTTCATATTTTCTTTAAATTACATTAGTGCAATAGGTAAATCAGTTTCACAATTAAAATGTTTCGGAGAGGTGTCTCGGAGCTTTAGTCTGAACTAAAAACTTTAGTAGTCTTATTCCGTAATAAGGTAGCATTGACAAAAAGTTTAGTCTATTTTTATTTAACATTTTGGAGTACTCGTGTTATTGTATTATTTTAATTTGAACTAAACTTTAGTTTACGAATGCGAGTCGACACCACTGTGGTATAATTATTTTCGTTATTTATTTCTTATGTAACGAAACTAAACGCGGAAACTTTTAGTCATCTTAATTAAGATTAGTTATAGAAAAAAATATTACAACAGTACAGCACCCCATAGAAAAATGAAAAAAAATAGACTATTTTTTGTCACAAAATATTTAAGTTTTTCTAAAGTAATTTAGTTGCAAAACCCCTCACATTCCATGTCAACATAATTTTAACGTACACTTACGATTAAATAAGAAAAAAAAAAACAAATTATTGAGCAAGTTAGTATACTACATTTGTTTATTCCACGACTTTGTTCAATTCCATCGACTTTGAAAAGGCACTTGGTTATTATTGCTGTAATAAATTAAGATTATTTTTTTTGTCTTGCAACTGAGGCGTGTGCAATCTGTTTTATATAAAAATCCGCACAATATATAACTACCGAACAAAATGTTTTCGACCGATGCACGTAACCATAGTGAATTTAAGAGCAGGGGCCGCACTGCAAGCGTTCAAGCAGTCTGTTTTCAACATTACTTTGACTTGCTTTCTGCAGTTGTGAGGGCAAGACAAAGGTTAAAGGTAAGGTTACTTTTAGGATTGCGGTAACCCCCCGCTATTGTGTGGATCGCGACTAATACGAACGTTGCTTACGTACTGCGCGCGTTTATCGCTCAGTATAGCAAACTAGTTTTCTCTGTTTTGTAGTATATCGCGTCGGCCGCATCTCTCGGAACGTCACCTTTACAGGACCTTACCTTTAAACGATTAAGGTAAATATGTAACGTAAATTTATTTCTATAGCGGAAAATACATTATCTAAAAAAAAATAATTCAAAGTAGATGGAATCAACTTTCACAACTTTTATATAAAACATTTACAATTATTTTTAATGTAATGTGGTGTCACAAAGCGATTAAATGTAATGTTTTATATGCCACTAGTTCATTGATACACACGTTTATTGAGTTAAATGAGTATCGATGTTTATGGTTTAAGTCACAGTTTGGAGCGAACTACTCGCGAAATTGTAAAGTTTTATATAAAAGAAAAATAAAATGCGAATACATAACATACATCCTGTGTGCAGCATTTGTGTTTATACAAGGTTACGCAGAAAGGAGTACTGAGTCGAAAGGAGCTCAGCGCATTCACAATTCCGAAATAATAACTATTGAACTTACATATATTTAAATCGTGATAAAAATCCGCTATCTCATAGAAAATTAGCATAAGACAAGATTATGTATTTTCTATTTATAACAATATAAATAGAAAAACTGTTTTTTTCATGGATGGACTCAGCATTTTTTTTTTCATTAATGCGAGTATCATGAGCTTCTTTCCGCCAAGTAAACTAGTTCTGCGTAGCCTATATCTTTATTTAATACATATACAAAGTGGCAGTATTTTAAAAGCAAACCCGGAGAAAATGTCATTGGTTACCCCTTTCACAATGCGACCGAATCTATCTGTAGAAGAGAGGACGCATAATTTTTCTTAACATATTTAATTTGACTCTCTTTTTACTTTTCCCGTTTGGAGGACATCGAAATCACAAGGTTGGAGCATTTTCCATGTTCAATGCACTCACTTCTACAAAAAAATCGGTGACGCTTTTACATCTGTCAATGTCAAAGTAACAGAAGCAAATGACATAATATGAAATAATATGAGAATCATATAAATTAATTTTGCTTATATCAAAGCGCACTTGCAATTCATTATTTAATAAATTCATAGCTACAATGCGAAATAAATAAGAATAGCACCGGCTTATTTTAGTTGTGCAATGACGGTCGGTAAAACATCGTTTTAGCATATTATATCAAATCCAATTACTTCACAACATGCGTTGACTTGACTCCACGGTTCTTGGCTACTGCGACTATTGTCACAAGTCATAATTCTACAACATGGCGTTAGGGCAGTCCTGTTTAAAAAAAATAAAAGGATGTGCAATTTTTAACACTGTAAATGTCATTGTCTGCTGTCACTTTGCATTGACAGATGCGTCACAAAATATTAACCGAACCAGTCGATTCCACACATCATAATTAGTAACCTAAACTATTCAATGTACCGGTTATTTACAACGGCATGTCTTAAAACTACATTTTTACTTTTTTTTTTTTATATATATCAATACATAATAGCTGACATATATTGAAGATTTTTTCTAGTGCTAAGCTTAAAGAAAAAAAAAACTAAGTTTTAAATAATTAATATTTAAATCGTGAAAATATTAATTATTGACCAATTATGTAAATGTTGACAACTGAAATGTTTACAAAATTTTGTTTGAACACATGAAATGTTTACAAATAAAATAAAAAATATTTAAGCGCATAAACTACTTCCAGCCATAGGCACTCTCGTTACTTTAATTATCGATAAATATAGCATGTTTTTATTGATAAATAACCTGCAATATATCTAAATATCGATAAATAAGTTTATGTTCGTAATACACTTTAAACATATCCTTTACATATCAGAAAAGTAAACATTTTACAAAAAAATTGACGTCAATTCTGCAATACTTTTTAAACTAAGACAATACTAATATAGGATGCATTTTTCTCATAAAATTTATGAGAAAAAGATTATAATTTAATTATAAGACTGTCAAAGAGCGCACTACAGAATTGACACCATTAGCTGTCAAACTATTTACATAAACCATTTTTTAATTCAGTTTGCGAATCATACAATCCATAGACAAACCACACAAATATTTCTAATATTTTTTAAATTTCACTAAAATCATTTTTTACATATTTTTCATGCAGTCTTTTTGAGACTTAATTTTTTAACCACTTTTTTTCGTTAATATCAATTCGATTATTATAGTTTTATCAACATTTGTACAGCTTTACATATTTCAAAAGGGAAAATTTAGTTCCATATAATAAAATAGAGTAGGTGAAGGTGGTAGCACCACGGAAGGTACAGGACACTGCTGATTAGTTGGCGTGAGGATGAAGAAATAGATGTGTCTGGCCACATATCCCCATCATACCGACTCTGATCAAAAGACTTTGAAATATCAGCACATAATTTATGCTAGGCTTAAGAGCAACTCTAACTACTAAAATAATCTCCCCTCTAAACACCGAATTTAGTGAATTTAAGTAACTAGTTTAGTGGTGCCTTGATAATTTCTTCCAGTCGTACGTGTAAACCTTAAATCGACAAGCATCGATTTTGGCCGACGTTCTCTCTTTAGTACATTTTTACATGCCCTGTTAATGTACAATGTAAACAACAATGGATTGACTCAAAACGGCGACCTCTTGTTGATCGACACTGTTGTTTATAACTTTGGAAAAGTTAAGAAAGAATGTATTTTATTATGCATCATCTATTGACGTTATTAGACAGAGACAATGCTCTATAAACCAATTCTAAAGCTATCTCTTTCCCTCAGAGCGCCAACGAAAAAGCAGCCCCACTGTATGAATTTACAAAACACCTTATTTCACAACTTTATGACAAAAAATTGATCAATCGATTAAAAACTAAAAAAAAAAAAAACTAATTGTTGAATTCCCCAATTTCTAAAATTACCACTAATATTACGAAATATATAAATTTATTTATTTTTTCATATTCATGACTGCGTTTTTCGTACGTTTGTTTTTATACTTTCACCGCCATGTTGATTTCATGATGATAATTTTTTACTTACATAAGGGAACTTTAATGACAGAATGAATGGAAATTCATTCTGTCATTATTTTTGCTAACAACCTAAAACAGAAACGTTAACTTTTAATCTTTAGAGCTTCAATGTTAGTCTTATCTTCAACATCAAGCTAATTTGCAGAAAATTTATTTGACATTGAAGATTAGACTTTATAAATGCACACGCTAAGGACCACTTTTACCCGCTGGTTCGCCAATATCCGTAACCATTGATAATGTAAGCGTAAAAATTCAACACAGAAAATTAGACTCTAAATAAAGAAATCTCAGTCTAATTTTCAATTAGCGACATGCGATTAATTAACATAGATTATCTAGAAATGTAGGAGATATGACATTGTCAAATTGTTGTTGTCGTTTAAACTTTTACGGCAATTTGATATTCATCCTTTATAGCCATTTGTAGTTTATATATTCTATTCTCTTCATTTAACATCAACAGAATCTTAGTTATAGTCGAGTCATTTTCAGACATTTTCCTCTGACAAAGCAGCACTAAGAAATAATATTCTGATACCGGAATTATTACAGCAAGTGAAAAATTATGACCAAAATACTAACATGACGCCGCAAGTTGTAAAATTGTCCTATGTTACAATGTCAAAAATATATATATTATATATGCGCTTTAAGTCTAGAAGCTAACGTGTCAAACTCGACCGTGGATCCGTCCGCAGCGTTGCATTATTGTCGTTGCGTACAAGCTGGAAAATTAGAAATTTAAATTACAGCAGTATCTACAATAGTAGGTTCCTTTTAAACGGATTATAAGCAAACAACAAATATAGCTCTAATATAATCTTTTAATTATATGCACATTTGGGCCTAAAATGAGACAAATCGCAGCGACGCCTCGAGCGCCGATGTTATCATACGGACGCTACATAGATGTGAACAGGCCAATGATGATGTTTACCAAACTTTTGTTAAAAATATGTCTTGGTTCAAATCATCACCTCAGCCATCAGAAGTCCACAGCTGGACATAGGCCTCCCCCATGGACTTCCGAAAAGGCCGATTGGAAGCGGCTTGAACGAGATCATCGGTCCATCTCGTGGCTGGTCTTCCTACGCTGCGCTTGCTGGGTTCACATACAAAAAAAAACTCTCGAAACTCGAAAAATTTACGATTCGTGTATGTGGGGAGGGAGTATACTAATGTAAAAGTATATACATACCTAGGCTCCATAAGTGTCCGTCCAACATCCCAGCCGCCGCCACCGTATTGTCCAGATTACACAACACTCCAATTCTAGTTATATATATATAGTTTTATAGGGTTTATATAAAAAATGCATTTATCTCTACATTAACATTAAGTAGCACACTGAAACGTCCACAGTTTATGTATATGTACACTAGGTGACACGTGTTTGTTCGTTATCATGCTTGTATGTTTACGATTGTGTTTTTGCTGTCTTCGTGTCGGATGGGGCGGCTTCTGGTTTCTTTGATTTTCCTGGAACAATATTTTCAAAATTACATAATTTTACAAATTACAAGTAACACATTTTAATGTGTTTAATGTTTAAATTGTAATTAAGAGTTGTGGACTGGTGGTTTTGACATTGTTTTATATATTTAAAAAAACCGGAAAAGAGCGAGTCAGACTCGCCCACCGAGGGTTGTTCCGTACAAACTAGTAGATAAAAGGGGGATTTCATATATTTTTATATTTTCCTTCATAAACCGAAAAATATACATCGTAAAAATATTTAATAACCTTTTTTAGCTTATGCTAATAAAGCTCTTTCATATGATACCCCACATGATACGGTTAATTCACTTTAAAATTTGGACCTTCATTCCTTGCATAAAGACCCTATTTTTTAAACTATCACGGTCATTCATTAAAACACTATTATTATTAACGGGATATTTACCGTAGTTCGCGTTAATAATAATAGTGCTTTAAGAACTTACTTTTTTGTGATTAAATTAAAAATATCCAGTTTTTGGATTTCTTCCTATATGTGTACTCTAACACAATGCTTTCATAGTTCTAGTCAACGGGAAGTACCCCATAGGTTTTGATTCCCTTGTGAGTGCCGAAATGTGCGTTTTTACGACATATTCGTCTGAAACTTTTTTTACGAAAACTGAGAAATATTTTTATTTCTGCAGCAAAAGACTATGGATCTGCGTATAAGGTTTTAATTTCAACTCGATACCTTCACGCGTTCCCAAGATAAAGGTCTTGACACCCGGACGGACGGACAAACGGACAGACGGACAGACAGACGGACAACAAAGTGATCCTATAATGGTTCCGGTTTTTCCTTTTGAGGAACCCTAAAAACATAAAAAAACTTTTCACATACATTTTGTTACCTATGGATTAATATCTGAAATAAATGAATTCGAATATCATCACGAGGATTTCCTGCGTCGGAAATGCTACGAGAGGCCTAGACCCAGAATAAATACTTTTTATCATTAAAACATCAGACTGGAATCGAGCCCAGGTCCCTAGGCTGCTAAGTGGACGTGTGACGTGTGACCACTGAGCCAGACAGGTCACAGCATCATCTTACAGTTTGATGGTTGTGTTGTGATTGACATGTATAAATCAATTTCAAATCCTGGTCGTTTCTGTACAATAAATTATTGTTTTCGTCTGACCAAAGGCGATCAGTTTCCTTTCTTTTCCAGTGTCAAGTATTCTTGAAACTGGCAAATACGCAAATATTTAAGAAACATCAATAGATGTCTCTTAAATCTAGCTCTAAAATCTAGCTAGACGGCGCTTTCACTGATGTTTTCCTTTATATTTAACCCCCAACCCAAAAATGTTAGGGTGTTATAAGGATGTTTTTTTAGTCAGACGTTTATGAATTTTCTAAACTGATACTAGTTTACCTGCATAGGACTATTAAAGTCTTCTGCAAGTCACGTGTCATGTTTCATGGGAAGGAGTACAAAACCCTCGTACGTGTGTGAATTACACTCGTACTTTGCCGGATTTCTTCAAGTATATCTGATTAAAGCATAGTGTTAAGTGTGTGTGTCCGCCCTGGCGCCGGTGCATTAGAATACGGCATCGGTATCCCCTGCCTGTAGTAAGAGCCTACTAAAAGGGGACTTCTGGGCCCGGCGTTGGTTGGGAGTGGGACCCTGACCTACTACCCAAACGGGCCCGAGGTGGCAGCGCAGATTGGTTCAACTGGTCAAAGGCCTAGCAGGCTGAGAAGAAACTGCGTCATAGTGCTGAGGGCTCCGGTATGTGTTCGTCACGAGAACCCGGAGTCCTTCGTTTAGCAACAAGGCTGGCCACCTGGGGGTTTTAGTGGGTACAATGCCACATAGCCCGGTTGTGTCCCCAATATACAACGCAGCCGGGTATCTCTAAAAGATTTCCCCCTAGCAAAAAAAAAAAGTATGTGTATACTGACCCCGTGGCGTGTTGGTGGCGACGACGCTCTGCGCGCCGCAGGAGCCGGCGCGGCCGCGGTTGTTGCTGCTGCCGGCAACGGACGCGACGCCGGACGTACTCGCCGCCGCCGCCGGACGGCTGCATCACGACAACAAACAGATGCTGTTACATTTATTTAATAACCAGGCGTCACAAACAATTCGGAGTCGAAGGTCTTGAAGGTTACACATTAAAGTTTTACAATATCTTTGAATTTTGATGAAAGAAACATTTATTTGGTACGATCTTGGCATGTGCCGCTAGCGGCTCGTTCACTCGTCACGGCATTATAGACTGTACGCACCTGTATTTATGGTTGTTATTGTGCGCGTGCATACGGTCCGACTCGGACACGGAGCGGTGTCGGTCGTAGGGCCGCGCATGCGGTCCGCGGCCCGGCGCGGCGGGACCGCGCGCCGCTAGCAATTCGTTCAGCTGAGGCTGAGGAAATAAATACACGTGAATAACAAGGAAAACGAATTTTTTTCAATAAATTCTGTAATAAACCAAGAAGAATCTTTCATTTAACTTTTCATTTAAAATTTATAAACAATGAATTTTATTATCGACTAGAATGTTGTTCCAGTAGGTCCAGGAACAACATTCTGGCTCTGGTTGCTGTTGCCAAACTAGGCTCTCAGCTTGAGTTATGGACTCTTTTCTTATTTTGTTACACGAGTTCTAGCTATTAAACAGTTAATTACTACAGTATAATATACCATTATAATTAAAATATGTTTCCCATAGTGGTCGCATTTCACATAAACGCCAATTTCCCTCAGATCCCTTGACTTATACAGTATGTCCAAAATAACAGCAGTGGGAACATTGCATGCACTTACCTCTAGAACGCGAAAGTCTTCAATAGTTTTGAACTTGTCGAGGTGGTGCTGCAGCGCGGGGTCCACCTGCAGCGCGCCCGCGTGTTTGTAGTACTTCATGAATGCCCAGAACTTCTCCAGACCGTACAGTTGACCTGGAACAACAATAGAGTTTTGACCATAGCGGATCAACTTTAGAGAAGGTGCCTGCCTCTTTCTACTTAGGTATATTCCCTCGTATATGCAAAGAGAATGAGACTGAGCAAGGTAGCGAGAGATAAATCGTAAAAACGAAACATATCTATACCTAATTTTACTAAGGTCCTTTAGAAAGTATAACGATAGACTATGCACGTTTTATTAATTTGTTGGTGCAATGTGCCAGCAAATAAATAAATTATTATTATTATCTTTCTAGACTCCAGACCAAAGTATCGTTTATGCATGAAATCTGAGCTTCTAAATGATTTTACATACATAAAATGATTTTACACACATAAAATCACTAAGAACATCATCTTAAGAGCAGTATCTAAAAAAAAAGATTGACGAAAGCCGAAAGGTAATCGTACAGTGGTGCCGTCAATTAGACTAACCTTTCTCATAATCAGCCAACGTCTCTTGCTGGAAGTGCTGGTAGAGTTCGGGGCGGAACTTGCGCTCGAGCCCGTACGAGTAGAAGCGGAAGAGGCACTCGAGCCCGTACCGGAAACCGGTGGCGGCGTCCTCGTTCGCTAGCGATCTGAAAACAACGGAATATCGCCATATTATAATGTCATCATCATCATCAGCCTATTTAATGTTCTTCCACTGCTGAACGGAAGCCTTTGCTAAGAAACGCCACATGCCACGGTCTTTCCCGTTCCACTTGCCATAAGCCGAATTTGGCAAATCATCGCTCAACCTGACTGCAGGGCGTCCTACTCTACATTTGCTGATATGCAGTCTCTACTCCAGAACTTTTCTACCCAACAGTCGCCAGTTCTTCGACAGATATGGACAGCTCAATATAATGTAGTGTCCCAAGAAATTCACGATGTAATACTGCGCCGGCGACGAGGCTCGCAGTACCACAATATACTTAATAGTACAGTACCAACATAATATTTTGGTATAGTGATTATATAACTAAGTATTATTCAGTTAAACAACTACTCTTGCTACGATGGAATAAAGCGCAGCAGTCAGCTTGCACAGGCAACTATTTTAATAGTACATACCCTACAAGTGCATTTAGTTCTATCGTATAGCTCTATCTCTTTCTGCAGAGTGCGTCTAGCTTGCCATAGGTAATTTTGGATCCTGAACCTTGTGACCCTCAACGGTCTGGATGACAGCTGCCACGCTAGCTATCATCCAGAGTCATAGCATAACATCAGGTGAGCGATTTGCTCGTCCAGTCACTCAGTTACAACAAAAAATAAGTATGGAACAAAGTTATAGTGAAAGAAAACATTCAGTAAAATACTCGTTTAAATGTTAGTTTACCTGAATTCGTTATACATGGTGCGGTTGAAGTGGTCTCTGAGGAAGAACGACCAGAATCTGAAGAGGGTGTTCATTTCTTGCGATTGGCCGATGCCGAGCTTCTTGCGCTCTGTGGATCAAACGGATACCGTTATACAGGTTGGTTATTTAAAACTTGGGATAGCATTCTTCGCAGGGTTGTGATTGCTTACTAAAACAATTAGAGTGGCTTATCTCCTAGCCTATCATAGGGATGCTTACTCATCATTCAAATTACGAAAACAATCAGCTATTCTATAAAAAAAAGTATTTGACTGTATGTACATATATATGTATATACTAGCTAATATAATTATGTTTTCACAATTACTTAATAAATACTTAGGTATTTTAGTAAAAGTTGTTCACTTTAATGAATAGATTGACACCAGTCACCATTCAGTATTAAAGAAGGACATCTGTAATCTTAAACACAATATCCGGAGTCGGAATCAGGTCGGAAACTATGAGCCCGTCTCTGTTATTCCGTATGGAAATTCGAGAGATGGAGATACATATATGTATACAATAACCCGATTTCAAATCCGAACGATTATGAATAGGAATACAGAATACTAATGTTGACGATTAAAGATCAGCATAATAGCATTATTGCCACTTCTGAGGACTCCCGTGTGACATGAACACCCGTGCGTTTATTCATTCATCATCATTACCATCACAATGCCGTTGTTGCTACTTTTTGGACACATTGTTAGAAATATTTATCGTAATCTTTAGCGAACAGAGAATACTAATGTCGTATTTTCTTGTACCAGCGGGAGCGGAGCACGGTTCCCTGGTTACCTTTGAGACAGCGCGAGTGGTACTTGTGGTAGGCCTGCTGCGTGAAGTGGTTCTCCCGCAGCAGCCCGTGGCTCGGGTGGTGGAAGGTCGGCAGCGAGGCCGGCATGGAGCCGCACGACGAGCCCAGGGTCGGGGACGTGCCCACCGACGACCTAAAGGGGAAATTACCTTACATTACTATATTTAAGGAATATCATAACTTTTTCATTATTTCACCAGACAATGCTGAGAGTAATGACTTTGACAATTTGAATCATTCTATTCAGATTTGAATCATTCTAGCTTTGGCTAGTAACAGATAATAAAGATATGTATAATTCTGTAATGCGGTGTAGTGTGGTGCGATACGGTATGGTGCAGTGCGGTGGGTGTAGTATAGTGCGGTGTGGTGTGGTACAATACGGTGTAGTGTGGTGCAGTGAGGAGTGGTGTAATGTAGTATTGTGTGGTGCAGTGTGGCGTAGTAAGGTGTGGTATGGTGGTATGCGGTGTAGTCAGGTAAGTAGCTGTGTGGTGTATTATCGTGCAGTGTGGTGTAGTATGGTGCAGTACGGTGCAGTGTAGCGTAGTATGGTGCGGTGTAGTGTAGTATGGTGCAGTGCGGTGCGTACTGACCCGGTGCTGGTGGTGCGCGGCCGGTGCTCGCGCACGTCCATGATCCAGCCGACGTGGTGCTCCACGGGCGGGTTGAGGCTGTGCCGGCTCTTCTGTTTCCTGCTGCTACTGCAATCACACGACACAACACACATAACTATAAAAATACATTAGATCGATATACATATCATATTTTAATAACATCTTTATAATGCGAGTACTTATTGCTTCTACTAAAAACATATATATTTCCAATATGTTTACTTGGATGACATATTATTTACCAATTTTTTGTTCTAAAAAAAAAGTTATGAATAAACCGATTTTGTTGAAATTTAAATGGGACCAATTGAAAGTATATTCTTTCAAATAAAAAAAGGAACCGAATCGAAGTCTGTTGATAAACATTTTCAACTATTGCGGCGTAATTTCATTCCTTACGAGTGTACAATAAAATGTATCATCATCATCATCTCAGCCATAAGTCCACTGCCGGACACAGGGCTCCCCCATGGACTTCCAAATGAACCGGTTGTCGCGCGTCTTGCACCCAGCGTCTTCCCGCCACTTGTACGAGGTCATCTGACCACCTCAAGGCCGGTCTTCGTATGTTGCATGCGCCGGTGCTTGCTCTCCACTTATTTCATTATTTTGTTCAGTCGAGACCACAAAATACAATAGTAGAATATACATCGTTAGCTCCTATTTGTTGCCACGATCATACAACATCTACATTAATAAAATTGTAAAGTCGAAAGTTTGTGAGTGTGTTTGTATGTTTGTTAATTCTTCATGCTCAAACGGCTAAACCGATTTTAATGAGATCTGGCATGGAAGTAGCTGATACCATGGATTAACACATAAGCTAATTTTTATCCCGAAAAAAATATCTCCTTTGATATAATTCATGTAAAACTGCAAGTAACGCCGCGGGGCGCAGCTAGTACAACTATAAATGAACCGACTCAATCTCCACAGAGGCCGGGATCCGTGCCTTTTATAAACTAATATACCTACCGTGGTTGCGCGCGCAATACCGCGGAAGAGCAGCCTGTAAACACCGCGTATCTATATTTTTAGGGTTCCGTACCCGAAGGGTAAAAACGGGACCCTATTACTGAGACTCAGCTGTCTGTCCGTCCGTCTGTCACCAGGCTGTATCTCATGAACCGTGATATTTAGACAGTTGAAATTTTCACAGATTTATTTCTATTGCCGCTATAACAACAAATACTAAAAAACAAAATAAAATAAATATTTAAGGGGGCTCCCATACAACAAACGTGATTTTTTTGCTCGTTTTTGCTCGATATTGATAACGGCAACAGGTAGACGCTTGAAATATTCACAGAATATTGAGTTATATTATTCACCTTAAAAGTAAATAATTAAATTAAAATAAAATTAATATTTAAGGGGGGCTCCCATACAACAGACATGTTTTTTTTTTTTGTCGTTTTTATAATGGTACGGAATCCTTCATGCGCGAGTCCAACTCGCACTTAACCGGTTTTTTATAAAACGTATAGTTAGTAGTTACATGACGTCGGTAGCGTGCGGGTCCTTGCTGGCTGCGTAGAAGCGTGCGGTGCGCCGCGGCCGCTTCGCCTTGCTGCCGCCCTCCGACATTTGATCCAACTGGAATACACACAAATTATTGGTTACATGCCTGTCATTCCAATTATGAAAAATCGAATATCATTTCACTGAAAACGTTTTTTATTTATTTATTAGGTTTCTCCCTCTTTCGTGCGCGATGCATCTAAGTCCTTACTCAAAAAAACATTATTTAATTCTTGCTATTTAGCGACATAATTTTTCTCATACGAGTGTAGTCTTTATATCCTACGCAGTACGGTATACAATGTCTCGTGGGTACTCACTCGGGGCGGCGGCGGCGGCGGCTCGGCCGGGTTCGCATGTTTCTCAGTGGGTACAGTCGCCTCGAACTGCTCGCGCGATATTAAGGACACGGTCCTGTATTGAGTTTGGCTGCCATATGACTGTAAATAAAATATATATATTTAATAACAAGCAACGAGCGAAGCAAAACATCGGTCAATCGCGAGTTGGACTCGCGTACGCGAGAAACTGTTAATATGAAAACATGCTTACTGAAGGATAATCGGTATCATTCCACAGGTCTTCTTCGTAGCGACGGAGGCCGTCGGTGATCACCTGCAAACAAGTACACGCATCAAGAGTCTGAACTTCGATCGTCGTCCATCTCGGTCGCGCATACCGACATTTTTGAAGGTATAAAAAGGATTAATAAACTTATAATAACCTCCTCCTTTTTTGAAGTCGGTAAAAAAAATCGTGCTTTAGTGAACTAGTAAGCAACGCCACAAGTTAATTTTCATACATAAAATCATTTTTAGAAATCTAAAAATGTTTTTTATGTATGAAGATTAACTTGGATCAAATTGAAATTTTTGTCGGAAAGTTGTGACGTTGCTTTGTAGTGCAATACACGACGATTTTTTTTATAAATTCATTCAGTCATGTTATATCTTAAAAATGTTGGTATGCGCGAGCGAGACGGACTATAGTCGATCTACATACTATCCATATTCTAACCACACAGTTAAGGATTCGCTAAACGCTCGCAGCTATCTCTTTCGCGCATCGCAACCTTTTTAAACACATAAAATCATTGAGTAGGGACATTAGAAAAGTGAGGTGCGAATTTGTTTATTTATATCAGGATAAATATTTAACAAACAAGTTTTTCTTCGATGTCCTTTAAACTGGCCGAGGAATTAGAAAATATATATCTTTTATATAGTATAAATGACATGTGATTAATACTTTTTTTTTATGTTTTTCTTATCTAAATAAACAAATTCGCCTCTATATTTTCTAATATCCCTACCCAATGATTCTATATGATAGATAGATAGATTTTTATTGACATAACATGATACACACATTCATATACTTATATATTATATCGTCTTTTATTAAAACAATACTTAATGTGGTACATGTTGTGTCTCGTCATTATATAACTTACATTTTGCATCATATTCAGGCAGGGCTCAAACTGCTGGCCGTGGGGGCTACAGACTGAGGAACTATGTGTCTCGTGTCCAGAATCAAGCGATCAGCGAGAGCCTCTTGAGGTGTTGGTCGAGGCTCTTCGCAAATAAACCGTTCACCGATACGACTATCGGAACAATGATCATCTAGTTAACTGAATGTATCTACTTATTATTATAATGGAATATATTTTTAGTTTAATTTTTTTTTCTTGCAATCCTTGTGGCATAGCTTGACTAGGTGTTCTCGAACGATCACCAATGTTAAGCAACGGACGGACCGGTCAGTCTTCGGATGGGTGATCGTGGGGTATTTCTTTCTGAGCGCTACTGTGGATCGGATGAAACGTCAAATTGTAGGTCCCGTTCCAGACAAATTCAACTGTTTGAAGAACATGACTCGTGCTATTTTAACCATTTTATCGTCTACCTATGCCTACGAGTCATTATTTCCAAAGATAAATAACATAGACTAGCTTAGAAACAGTTTGACAGATGACTCCAGCTCAGAGCATGCATTCTGATAAGAGTAACATCTTACAAAGCTAAAATAAGTTATTTGTCATCTAATCTGACGACAATGAATGAAGACAAGGAAATGCGGCCAGCATTTTGGGCACTTTGCCTGTAACTGGAGATTGTTTGAAATATCCATAAGCTTTGTTGCCTATGGATATTTTAAATAATCTCCAATCACTCTCAGCTTTTCAAATATTTATTATTTATTGTTGAATGTTTTTGTAACCAATTAGATCTGAAGAAGATAGAAGTCACACTAAACATTAGTGTGACTTCTATCTTCTTTCATCAGCTTTATTAATTTATTGAATATGCAGATATATACAGAGCAAAATACTTCAATTTATTTTAATTTAAATTACAGTTATAACTAAAATATTTATTATAATACATTTTTTGTAGTAAATGAATGGTTTTGAGTTGATAGTGTAAAGATGGTGAAATTTCTAGAAGGAAATGCTCCTCGACTATTTAAATAAAGAATCTCGTCAACATTCTATAAAGTTCGGACAAATGACAAAAACAAAAGACGAGCGAAAAGACTATCGAAATTTAACATTCTGGAAGAAACAAATGGCGAACGAAATGACTATCGAAATTAAAGCTTCTAGAAGGTTCTGCGGGGTGTATTTATAAAGAGCTTCAGTCGCGGACAGAGGGCAGTTCAGATACAAGTAGCATACAGAAAGAAAAAGTAACAAGTGAAAGTGAAGTGTTGAAGTGAACAGTATAGTGAAGAGACGTTATAGTAGTAGTGTGTTGATCGGAACACGGTCTCTGTGTGTTTGTAGCGCGTCGGTTCTGTAATTATTGTCGGTGTTCGTGTTGTAGACTGTGAGTGCTCTGTAGAAGATACCACGTGTCAGTGAATTAAACGGGCTTGAATAACATTGTTGTTTCCTTCCAATCCCTATACCCACTTCCCGTAACAATAGTATACTTAATTTTATCTAGTATTTTCCTACTAATCACATCATCATCATCTCAGCCATAAGAAGTCCACTGCTGGACATAGGCCTCCCCCATGGATTTCCAAAAAGACCGATTGGAAGCGGCTTGCATCCAGCGTCTTCCCGCCACTTGTATGAGGTCATCTGTCCATCTCGTGGCTGGTCTTCCTACGCTGCGCTTGCCGGTACGTGGTCTCCACTCGAGAACCTTTCGGCCCCATCGGCCATCAGTTCTACGTGCTATGTGCCCTGCCCACTGCCACTTCAACTTGCTAATCCGCTGTGCTATATCGGTGACTCCTGTACGTCTACGTATCTCTTCATTTCTGATTCGATCTCGTAGAGAGACTCCGAGCATAGCCCTCTCCATAGCTCGTTGCGCGACCTTGAGCTTCCTTATAAGGCCCATAGTTAGGGACCACGTTTCAGTGCCGTATGTCATCACTGGTAACACACACTGGTTGTAAACTTTCGACTTGAGGGACTGGGGTATATTGGACGAGAAGACGCTTTTAAGTTTCCCGAACGCTGCCCAGCCGAGTTGGATACGACGATTGACCTCCCTCGCAAAGTTGGACCTGCCTAATCGGACCGTTTGTCCTAGGTAGACGTATTCGTCAACAACTTCAAGAGTGGAGTTCCCCACAGATATTGGGGTGGGCACTACATGGGCGTTCGACATAACCTTCGTTTTGTCCATGTTCATTTTGAGGCCCACCCGTTGGGAAACTCTATTGAGGTCTTCGAGCATCGTACTGAGGTCTTCCATCGACTCTGCCATGACTACTATATCGTCGGCAAACCGAAGGTGAGTGATGTACTCGCCGTTAATATTGATGCCGAGCCCTTTCCATTCCAGAAGCTTATAGGCATCTTCCAAACCGGCGGTAAACAGTTTCGGAGAGACAACGTCTCCCTGCCTCACGCCTCTTTTCAATGAAATTGCCTCTGAGTTCTGGTCTTGTACTCGGACTGACATGGTGGCGTTGTTGTACAAACACTTCAGCACTTCGACATACCGATAGTCAATACGGCATCGTTGGAGAGCCTCAAGCACCGCCCAGGTCTCGACCGAATCAAAGGCTTTCTCATAGTCCACAAACGCTAAGCAAAGGGGCAAGTTATACTCTTCGGTCTTCTGTATCACTTGCCGCAGCGTGTGGATGTGGTCTATGGTACTATAGCCTTTTCGAAAACCGGCTTGTTCGGGAGGCTGGAAGTCATCGAACCTGCGTTCAAGACGATTCGTGATGACCCTTGAAAACAGCTTATAGACATGGCTCAGAAGCGAGATGGGTCTGTAGTTCTTCAGCAAAGTGTTGTCTCCTTTTTTGAAGAACAGCGCCACCACGCTTCTGTTCCATGCTTCTGGCGTTGTACCTTCAAGCACGACGGAATTGAAGAGCCTCTGAAGGACTTTCAGTACCGGTGTTCCACCCGCTTTCAGTAGCTCTGATGTAATTCCGTCATCGCCCGGTGCCTTGTTGTTCTTGAGCTGTTTCAAGGCCATCCTAATCTCGTACAGGCTGATGTCCGGGATATCTTCGGTATAATGTCGAGTCAGTTTGGCTCTTGGATCTTTACCCAAACTGCTAACAGGTTTTGCGACCGATGTGTATAACTGTCCATAGAACCTCTCAATCTCCCTCAAGACTTCTGCTTTGGTCGACGCTAGACTGCCATCTTCTGTCTTCAGCTTCGTCAACTGGCTCTGCCCAATAGACATGTCTTTTGCGAACACTTTGGAGCCTTTATTCCGCTCTATCGTCTCTTTAATACGATTAGTATTAAAGGTACGGATGTCGTGTCGCATAGACTTTGATATGAGTCTATTGAGCCGCCTATATGACTCTGCGTCACCGGAAGACTGCAGTTGCAATGAGCGTCGTTCAGCCATGAGGTCGAGGGTATGGCTCGAGAGCTTTTGCGGTCTATTTGTACGGTGGGGTTTATAAAACTTCGCGCCCACCGTACGGACAGTTTCCACAAACCTGTTATTGATCTCATCCACCGATGCGCAGCTTTCCAGGCACTCGAAGCGATTTGATAGTTCGAGCTGAAAGCTCTCGGGGTCTTGGATATGAGCGCGAGTAGGTCGGAGTGTAGACTTCATCATACGGGACCTCTCAAGTTTAACATTAATATTCAAAGTGCCTCGTACTATTCGGTGATCACTTCCGGTTTTAACCATGTTGATCACAGAGACATAATTGAATATTTGTTTCTTGGTGGTCAGGATGAAGTCTATCTCATTTCTCGTAGAACCATCGGGACTCAACCAGGTCCATTTCCTATGAGGTGGCTTCTGGAAGAAAGAGTTCATCATGAAGAGTCCCTCTTTCTCCAGGAAGTCGGCCAACCTCTGTCCCCTGGGGTTCCGTTGTCCATATCCAAATTGCCCTACTCTCAACTCATTTTCGCATTTCCTGCCCAGCTTCGCATTGAAGTCCCCCATAACAACATTAAAATAGGTCTCTGAAGTGTGTATGGCCCTACTAATGTCCTCATACATCACCTCTACCTCATCATCGGAGTGTGCCGAAGTCGGTGCGTATACCTGGATGACCTTCAGCGAATACCTCTTGGATACTCTGAGTATCAGGTACGCAACCCTGCTCGATACACTGTCGATGGCAACTAATCACATCTTTCATTATAAATGCCAACATTGCCAACGCTACGGATATAACATCACATAGAACGGCTCGAGTCGAATCTGGACTCGATTGGCACAGGATCGAGACAGATGATAAAAGAGAGGAAACATTATAACTTCATTCTAGGAAATAAGAGTAAAAAGTGAAGCGAAATTTTTTTTTTTATAGAAGATAGATCTACGATTGACCACCAACTCGCCTGATGATAAGTGACGGTGTGGTTTTCGCCGACTTTCTGCTAGCCCTGTAGTGAAATGACCTGTGTGATGATGATGATGATTTCGAATTAACCGACCGCGAAAGAAAGGTTTTTACGTAAACCATGTCGTTTTATTAAGCAAACTATAACATTCTTTAATGGGTCTCTTATAACTGCGAGTGTAGATTATCATACATCGGGTACACAAAGAGAAACATCGGGACTCGGGTGAAGGAACAAATCAAATAAACATATCGCGAATTTCTATGTATCATATGTATGTATTTACAAAAAAAAAAGTATATATGTATTCTATCAGCCATCTAGTTCCATAGTACAAGCTTTGCTTAGTTTGGGCTAGATGGTGTTGTGTGAAATGTCCACAAATATTTATTTATTATTTATATGAAAAACAAACGCTCCAAGAGGTCTGCAGTGTGTGAGCATGCACTAGACAAGCCTAACCGCTACATCCGTTTTGATAATCCTCAAATATAGGCTAGAGAGACGCGTTACGTACTAAGAATGTTACGCCAAGCTATTGATATTAAGAAATATTAGAACTTTAATAGAGAAGATGGTTGGTAAGTCAATCATCCTCAACTCCTGCATGGGATCAGGTCATCAAATTAATAAAATCTCAGCCTCAACACAGATCTGCGATACCTGTTGACCCCGTGAGCGACTTCTGCGTGCATAGGGAACGGAGCGCATGAAAATAGTAGGCGGTAGTAATTAATATTTTCATAGCAAAAAAGTCAACTGTCATCTAGCCTCATTCGTGACCACGGACGCTGCAAAGTGTTCGAAACGTCAGCTCATAATTTTATGTAAAATATACGCAATAAATCCGTTAAAATTTGTTTCATTTCAATGGGTCTCTTTTGGTTTTTATATCTATGTACATACTTAGTCTGGCCATAAATACTGTTACAGTTAAAAATAAGAAAGATATTACATTTGAATTTGGAATCTGTCATTTTTATACGATTGTTCATTGAGTTTTCTAATTTTGGCGCCAATACATTGTACAATATTTTGCGATATTAAAATGGAGTGGGGTGATAAAGAGAACCGAATCGCTGTGATTGCATTACACAAAGTTGGTATGGAGCCAAATGCAATTTTTAAAACTCTCCATACGCTTGGTATTAGTCAAATGTTTGTGTACAGGGCTATTAATAGGTACAATGAGACCTCTGTTTGTGACAGAAAAAGATCTGGCCGTCCACGTAGTGTTCGTACGAAAAAGGTGGTCAAAGCAGTAAGGGAAAGAATTCGAAGAAATCCTGCCCGAAAGCAAAAGATTTTATCTCGGGAGATGAAGATAGCACTCAAAACCATGTCGCGTATTTTAAAAGATGACTTAGAACAAAGACTTACAAGACTCCTAATGCGATACAAAATATTGTTCCAAAAACTTAACACCAAAATCAGGTGTTTGCTAATGACAGGTCATAAACGTCATTTAATCTTAAACGTCATCTCATCGCAATCACTTCTTAATTCTTACGGTGCCAAGATGGTGAACTGTGTTAAACAATCTTGTAAAAATTACAAACTTCTTTAACAGTATACAGTTAACAGTATAAAAAGAGAAATGAAACAAATTTTTACGTATTTGTAGCGTATGTTCGTGTCTCACATATGACCACGGATGCTCCAATGTTTGAAAAATCGGGTCTTAAATTATGTGAAATATACGCGATGAAATTGTTGAAATTTATTTCATTTCAATAAATAACATTCGCGAATATTAGTATAAAAAGCATATATGCATTTCATTTCATAAATTGATTTTATTATACAAATTACTGCAAATAATTAGAGATGGGTCGATGTAATATAAGTTATCGATAACAATTATTATTTTTACGGACTTCAAAAACGAGATTATCAGTTAGCTTATATTTTTCTTATATGTTACCTTATATGATTTCGTCATTTAAATTGATTTAAAATTCCTTTCAAATCTCAAAATCGGTCAGTAGTTTGGTTTTTAAAACAAAATTGCGAATTTTGAAGTCGGTTATTCTAGTTTTGTAAACTATAATAATTATGATATGTGAATCATCATCATCATCTCAGTCATAAGAAGTCCACTGCTGGACATAGGCCTCCCCCATGGATTTCTATAAAAGCCGATTGGAAGCGGCTTGCATCCAGCATCTTCCTGCCACTTGTATAAGTTCATCTGTCCATTTCGTGGCTGGTCTGCCTACGCTACGCTTGCCGGGGCGTGGTGTCCACTCGAGAACTTTTCACCCCCATTGGCCATCAGTTCTACGTCTACTGCCACTTCAACTTGCTAATCAGCTGTGCTATGTCGGTGACCTTTGTACGTGAAACATGGTATTTGATTTTACGATAAATGTTTTTTTTTTATTCTCAAACTAACACAGCACCATGCTAACTATTCTGTTTAGATTTTCTAGTTGATGCTGTACAAGCAGAACATTGGGCAGATATAGTAAGGCGAAGTCAAAATGATCCTTGGTGGAAACCAAATTCTCGCTTAACAATTTGTTCAGTGAATTTCCACAATAAATGTAAATACATAACAAAAACAGGGCGTCAGCGTGTACAACATTGAGAAATACCTTCAAAGGTTACTTTGAATTATAAAATCATGACATTAATAACATTTATTCAAATTTAAATTTATAGTCCCATAGAGAAGTTGGAATCACAGAATGTTCAAAATAATTTTCATTGAAAGTATTTAATATGGTCTACTATTATGGTTAATAATGAATTTTTTGGTCTTAGTTGAAATGTAGAGGAGGGGACACAACTTTTTAACTTTAGCGAGCTATATCTCGCACATATCACATCTGAGACACGATAGGGTGGGGGGTTAAAAAATGATCCAGTCTTTATTGTATATATGAAAAACCCAATCTCTATTTTTATTTTTTTTTTGCAAATTTTACTACGGCATTTTGTAGCGGCTCACAAAACACAATTATGTATAAAAATTTGTTTTTATAGGGTTAATAGTCTCAGAGTAAAATGACTGTGACATACGGACAGACAGACAGACGGACATGACGGAATTATAAGGGTTCCCCGTAGTTACTACGGAACCCTAATAAAACGATATTTCTATAAACATTACAAAAAAAAATTCAAAAGAAAAAATTGGTACCTATAATTATTTATCGATATCGATACTTTAATACTTCTTGGTCTATCTCTGGTTGGTCTGTCATTAGGTTTTTTTTTATTTATTTCAGTATTGCCAGTATATGTTTTCTCAATTTCCCTGTATCATTTGTATTTACCTATACTATATTGTTTGTAAATAGGTGTGAAAATTTATTTATTCAGTAGAATTTAAACAAATTAATTTGGTCCATTACTGGTGCTACGAATTAACCATTGACATACATATCTAAGTATTGTGATAAATCCATTAGATTTCGAGAGGCAGTAATGTGTTAATGAATACGGAGGACAAAAAATAGTGCTACGTTAACCACAATGTAGGAACTCTGCTATAGTAAAATAAACATTTGCTGTTTTATCCTATTTTCAAAAATGAAGTTCCGAATGAAATAGATGGCCGTGGACCGTTGCACTCCAACAAAAAAAAACGTAATATATGTTTACCTGGCTGTCAACTGATGCGAAAGCAAAAAGAACCTTCGTGATCTTAACCACATTATGTATACATTTATCACACACACACACACACACGTATGTTTCGCCGTAGCATAAAAATATAGTCTTTCCAGTCACAATTACTTTGACTCTTATTCTTCTCAACAGATCGTGCAACTCAAAGTCCGTGTTAAGGCCGGCTTAATAGTTATAAAAGTTTACAAAAATAAAATATGACATATCAGAGTCAAATTGAAATGAAATGAAGTTTATTGGAAAAAATAACTGCGAAGGACTTCTACTGAGCTACTGAGTTATTTTTTTATGAATGAGGTATTAGTCGATTCATTGCCGTTGTGACATCAGTTATATGACGTCACAATTTGTAAATTGCATGTATAAACTTATTTAATAAATACTATCATCATGAACTGTATTTTTTATTTACAAAATAAAAATACATTAGATTCTTTTATAAAGTGATGAAAGTGGCGCCGCTGCCTGTTGTCTCGCACGCGGCACCCATAGATATAAAATTATTTAAATTACTGATTTCATTTTTGATTTCAGATTTTCTTTCACAGTCATAAGAACACTGTTACAATGTATTAACAGTAGCTGTTATTTTATATGTGATATTTTGACCGTGATAAACGTGTAACCGACAAAATTTTCACGTTTATATCTAAATTTCGGTCAAAATAACAAATATAATAATTTTATAGTTTAAAAAACTGAAACAACAGACTTCAAAGTTACTATTATTTCAGTTATATGATTGTATGAATCTCTCATGGACCATTCTGACTTTAATCATTATTACCCGATTAAATCGGGAGATATCCTTTTCAAAGGCAACTTTGTAGATAAATTTGGCAAATGGACGTGTATCTACAGTTAAAAATAAATTTATAAAAAAATGAAGTGTCAAATTGAAAAAATAAAATTGGCCCGAATTTAAAAGGCGGTTTGTATGGAGATTATCCTTCTGGGTCCTATGTAATAGGGCGAATTCTGTGACTTAGAAGATGATGCAGCCTATAAGAGACGCACTGGTCATTTTTTAACTGATCATTTAAAAAAGAATAGGGTGGTAAAATCGAAACAACTACTGAAGCGGTATGCAAAGGGAGGTCACAGAAAAATTTTGTTTACGGATGAGAAAATCTTTACAATTGAGCAACATTTTAACAAACAAAATGACCGTATTTATGCTCAAAGCTCTAAGGAAGCTTCCCAATTAGTCGACAGAGTGCAACGTGGGCATTATCCGACTTCAGTGATGGTTTGGTGGGGTGTTAGCTATGAAGGAGTGACTGAGCCATATTTTTGTGAAAAAGGTATCAAAACATCGGCACAAGTGTATCAAAATACCTTTCTTGAGAAGGTAGTTAAGCCCCTTAACAACACCATGTTCAATAACCAAGTATGGTCCTTCCAACAAGACTCGGCGCCAGGTCATAAAGCTCGGTCCACGTAGTCGTGGTTGGAAGTGAACGTTTCGGACTTCATCAGAGCTGAAGACTGGCCGTCGTCTAGTCCTGATCTTAATCCGCTGGATTATGATTTATGGTCAGTTTTAGAGAGTATGGCTTGCTCTAAACGCCATGATAATTTGGAGTCCTTAAAACAATCCATACGATTGGCAGTGAAGAATTTTCCCATGGAAAGAGTGCGTGCTTCTATTGATAACTGGCCTCAACGTTTAAAGGACTGTATTGCAGCCAATGGAGACCACTTCGAATAAGCTTTTATATTTTAAATTGTTTTATATTTATGTATTAAACTAACACACTGTAAAAGTAATAAATATTATTTGCAATAAAAAAATATATTTTTTCTTCGTGACAATATTTATGGCAAGACTAGGTATATCTAATCTGAGTGTGTTCTAATCGCGAGTGAATGAGTTCATTCTAGGCTAGAGCGCTTCATCGTAGACCGCCACGGTAGATTGACATAATTATAGTTTAAAAAACTAAAACAACCGACTTCTCATGAATGCCATTGTCAGAACTGGACCAAATTGAAATGGGACCACACGGGAAGCACCAGCTTTCAAATAAAAAAGAATCATCAAAATCGGTTCACCCAGTCGAAAGTTATAGAGGTAACAAACATTTAAAAAAAATACAGTGAATTGAGAACCTCCTCCTTTTTTGAAGTCGGTTGAAAATAGGCGACTAAAATAGGTTGAATAATATTGCCTATGTGTGTTGAATCACAGACCGTAACGGTCCCTAAGCATGGTGCGAGTTAGTCGTCAAGCACAAGTCTATTGTTGAATTAAAAAAAAAGGTATGTAACAAACGGTAAGGTTTATAAAATATATACATTATGATATCATTTAATTCCACGAAATACCTACCTAATAGCACAGAACATATAATAACTAATAGGGAATTGCGGGATTTCCTTAACATCAGGCGAGTTAGCAGTCAAGCGCAAGCCTATATTAAAGAATAAAAAAATAAAAAGAATATATTTATTTGGTTAAAAATTCCATTCTTGTGCAGTACGCAACAGGATCGATATCGCTGAGTACGGATTTTTGGCATTTCAACGAGAAATGGGTGGTAATTCGCCGACTTTCTGCTAGTCCTGTAGTGACATGGGGAGGGTGAAATTAGGTCGTGAAGCTCTTGCGCTCATTCCCCGAAATGAATCGTGTAGAAAATTGACAGACTAACTACTTTACGGCGGTGCTCGAGACTAAGTAGCTTCTTGGCAGCTAGTTTATCATCACCGATTAATCTCACAGCTCGCCGGTCCACTGATTCCAAAGCTTCCAGTTGATACTTGGCTGATCCATCAAAAATGTGGCAGCAGTACTCCATACACGATCGGACCTGTGCTTGATACAGATGAAGCAGTTGTCCCGGTGAGAAGTATCGCCTAACCTTATTAATGATGCCAAACTTTTTACTAGCCAGTTTAGCCTTAGATTCAGGGTAGCCCTTAAAGTTCATTGTTGGGGTTAACGTGAGTCCCAGCAGTATTCCCTATTATCTTTATTACGTCACCAATGTATTACACATAGCGGTTTCAACAAATTTATTACAGTTTTAAATAAATTGACGCGCACAGGAGTTATCCTTATTCCTTACGCAATCCATATAGTGCATATATATTTTTTTGCGATGTCAGTATCGCAAACATTTTATAACGACGTAGACGACTTGTTTTTAGACATCTCACTAAATTTATTATCGTGTAAATCAAGAGCAGTTGAAGAGTTGAAGTTATTCACTGATAACAATAAGAAACTTCAAAATACTCGTGCTTGGAATCAGTGGCAATATTTGTCCCGTTTCCCGTCTAAATCGGACACCTCGGCCGTAGCCGCAGCGAACCGAAGCCTGCGTGAAGGGAACATAGTCGTGCGTGATCTGAGGCGGCGCTTCAAGAAAGATCGTAACCCTCGACCATGGAGATAACACAAGTGACATTTTAACAAGTAATTTCGTGAACGCCAGTCGAATAGAAAAGCAAATGTATGGGATTGACATTAGCTAAGGAAACGTCACGTGTCGGCGCGCCATAGTTTCTTAGCAATTCGCAGTGTAAGCGTTTGTAGAAATAAGAATATTTGCCACTTGTCTACGTCTGCAGGTCCGTAAACGCAGTTTTTCCGGCTCCAACGTAGTAAAATCAACGGTATAATAAGCAGATGTTGGCAGAGTGTAGCGTAGAGATGTAGAGATAGAGATCTGTTTGAATAAATAATTTCTGTAACAGGCCAACTAATCTTTTCGCTGTGTCTATTTAAAAGTTATAATAAAATTTAAATTTATAACTCGTCTCCACCGTTAAACACAACTCGCTTCGTGTTTTAACAAATACCATGTATACAATACCGCAATATACACAAACGATTAACTATGAAGAGTATCGAACACCTGTGTCGGAATGTAACATTTCTGAAGTATCAGACTGGTTTTTTCCATTGGTCGAAGGCATGGACTTACAAACGCAAGGTACATGCAACGAGGGACATCGAATAATCCTCAAACTGTGTGTCCTTTTGTTCTTGTTACTCATGTCTTTGGTGACATTTACGCTAGCAATAAACTCTTGGATCAAGATACCGAAATGGCGTAAATTTTACAAATTTATATATATCAATGTAATATTCACTTCTACATTATATTACTTACTACTTGTCGTTTTCGTAATATGTTATGATATCTTTCTGGTTCGTGGTCATTTAATGTATTATTCTTTTGTATATATAGTATTGTTTTTCTTTGATTCATTCATATGTTGGTTATTCGCAGCGACCTTGGTTGCCTATCTGGATATAGTTAAAGTGTTTTCATGTAAAGTAACACGAAAGAGGACAAAGTGCTACATCGTCGTCAACGGGATGTCTGCATTTATGTTTATTTTTAGGATTTGTATTGATCATAAAGTTTATATGATGTCCTTCATGGTATGTGCAATTATATTAATTACTTTCTTTCTCATTTGTAACGTTTTCATGTACATCAGTGTATTGTATAATCTGTTATATTCAAAGAATACACCGATGCACAGGAAACGATTGCAAGTGGCAACTTTCATATTTTTGATGAGTGCATCCATAATGATACCGGAATTATTAGTGAATTTATTTTGGAAATATGATATATTACCTCGAGAAATATTTGAATTTATGAAAATCATTGTAGAGGTACAGAGAATACTCATCAACGTGTGTTTTCTTATACTCAAATCAAATCGCATTATGTGGCGTATAGCATGTTGTACAAAAACTGAAAATACTGTTTCTAATATATGAATATAAAAGGCAATTGTAACCTAAAAGTTTTTTTTATTCATTAAATTTGTTTGTTTTAATTTCATTATTTTTTTTTATTTTTTTGAACCTGACAAGTACAAGTCAGACCCACCGAGGATTTCGAACAAATTAGTAGGTATGGAAATCCCATGAAACAGAAACTAAGTTGTTAAACGTTAGGGCGAAGCTAGTCATTGATAAAAGGGGATTTTTGAATTTTTCGTCATAAACTTTAAATTACACATTGTAAAAATAATCAACACCCGTTTTAGATTGTACTAATGAAGCTCTTTCATATGACACCCCACATGATCCGGTTAACTTGAAAATTTGGACCCTCATTCCTAGCAAAATTACCCTAAAAAAAAATTAAATAAATATGTCCAGTTTTCGAATTTTTCCCTTTATATGTACTATAAGACTGTACTATAAGAATGCTTCTTACCAAACGTAGTTCTACTCGTAGGTCAACGGGAAGTACCATACCGTAACGTACAGTACAGTACAGTAACGGCTGTAACTTTCTTTTACAATAACTGAGAAGTTTGATTGTTTGTTCTTCTTAGGTCTTAATAAACGGACAACAAAGTGATTATATTAAGGTACCGTTTTTTTCCCCTTTTGAACAAAAATATGAGAAAAACAATAAAATACCCTAAAATGAGCACTCTTCCATACTGGACCGGGAGAAAAAGAAAATCATAGAATGTACCAGCTAGTTCTCTTCCTGGACATACGGATACGGACATACGGACAATTACGGGACTTGAGGGAAATTGACATTTATGTAGGCGATTGGCTGACCCCTTATCACTCCAAGCCAATATTATATCTTAGCCTCGTATTCCCTCTAACCCTCTAAGACCTTCTGTCTTCCGTGTAACCCTCTAACCACAGTCAAATGTGGCGTTAAACGGCCTCATGATCTTTGACGCTCTGCCTACCCCGCAAGGGAAAACAGGCGTGATTGAACGTATGTATGTAAGTAAAAAACCGGACAAATGCGAGTCAAAGTCGCCCACCGAGGGTTCCGTACAAATTAGTAGATAAAGGGGGGAAATTATATTTTTTTATATTTTCCTACATAAATCGAAAAATATACATCGTAAAAATATTTAAACCCTGTTTTAGCTTGTGCTAATGAAGCTCTTTCTTATAATACCCCTCATGATACGGTTAAAACACTTTAAAATTTGGACCCTCCTTCCTTGCATGAAGACCTTTTTGTGATTAAGGTAAAAATTTACAGTTTTCGGATTTTTCCTTTACGTGTATTATATATGACAATGCTTCTTGCCAAATTTCACAGCTATAGGTCAACGGGAAGTACCCCATAGGTTTTGATTACCTTGAGAGTGTTGATGCGTTTTTTGCGACATATTCGGCTGTAACTTTTTTAATGAAACTGAGAAGTTTGATTTTTCACTCTGCAGCAAGAGACTATGGATCTGCGTATTTGGTTTTAATTTCTTTAACTTGATACCTTCACGATACCCGAGATACAGGTCTTGACAGACGGACGGATGGACAGACGGACAACAAAGTGCTCCTATAAGGGTTCCATTTTTCCTTTTGAGGTACGGAACCCTAAAAATCAGCATTTTGAACCTAATATTTGTGTTAAAAGCACATCGATTATAATTTATGAAAGATATTTCACTAGAGTTGTACTGACCTGTATGTATGTATAGGTAAGTATTTAGTGAGCGTTCGCTTTAAAAAGTTTACGATCATTTCTCACAGTAACAGCATTTTGTCATGTAAACCTTAAAGGCTAAGGACTGATCACCGCAGAGAAAAAATATATTTCTGAGTGATAGATTAAATAAATAAATAAATTATTTGTGGACATTCCACACAACACCATCTAGCCCAAACTAAGCAAGGCTTGTACTATGGAACTAGATGGCCTGATAGAATACATATATACTTTTTTTTGTTGTAAATATATACATATGATACATAGAAACACCCAGACACAGAACAAACATCCATGCTCATCACACAAATGTTTGCCCTGGGTGGGGATTGAGCCCACGACCTTTCAGTTCAGCAGGTAGACGTAAACACACTACCAACTGAGCCACAAGGCCAGTAAAAAATTAGCTTAGCTAGTGTTCGTCTGAGTTTTCAAAGGTTTTAAGAGAATCGTTGTCGCGGGATCTTTTACTAGCAAATTGCGCGTTTTTCATACAACAGGAGAAAACTATTTTCTCCCCGTTTTATTTTTTACACGTTTTATCCGATTTCGATCTTTTTCCCCATATGGTTGGAAGTTGGAACATAACTCAAAAACGGAGGTTTGGAGGGTTTCGGTTTAGGGGCCATTCATTTATTACGTAAGACTATTTTAGCTAGTTTTTGACCCCCCCTATGTAAGAAAAAATACGAACAAACCGAGATGGACATGGTCCGAAGATAACACATGGTCGACCCCCCCTCCCCCCATAAATCGTCTTGTTTTTTTTGTTGGAGAACAAAAACTACAAATTCAATTTTCAGATTTAGTTCAAACATACATCAGGTTAGGCACGCTCGATAAAGTAAGTAAGTTCGTATAGACTGAATGGCCAGCCCTATTGTCAGAGTTTTTAAGCCGCCGAAAGGCCTCTGACTTGGCTTGACGATTGCTGAACAACCGGGACCTACAATTTAACGTGTCATCCGACCCACGGTAGCGCTCAGAAAGAAATGCCACTCACGGTCACCCATCCGAAGACTGACCGGTCCGTCCGTTGCTTAACATTGGTGATCCTTCGGGAACACCTAGTCAAGCTACGTCACGAGCGCTACACTCGATGAAATCTTCTTTCAAACAGAAAAAAAAAACTAGATCAAAATCGGTCCATCCGTTGGAGAGCTACACCACATGCCACAGACACACAGATACACATGTCTAACTTATAGTATCCCTCTTTTTGGTTCGGGGGTTAAAATATGTTTGTACTCATCTCAGATCAGAGCGAAGCTGCGCACAGAAGGTAATATTTTCTAAGAAGTTATGTAACAAACGGTAAGATTTATTGAAATTAAACAACTTTGAACGGATTTATTGCGTATGTTTTACAACGTCAGTTTTAAAATCTATGTAAAATATACGTGATAAATCCGTTAAAAGTTAATTCAATGTAACAAACACGTCATCGCGAACACCTAAGTAATCATTAGTACCTATGGTTTATTTTACTATGTAAATTATTATAACATTGCATTTCTTGAAGTCCTCGTGACTGCACTTGAACGGATGTGGTATGATGGTTTCAGAAATGTAGGTATTCCAATTCAAAAATAAATTGACGCAAATATGATCTATCCTTCCTTAAGTCATTAGAGTGCATATAAATGTTTATAGATATTGTTAGTAAATGCAAACCATTTCGTACCGATGAGTAGTTTGGACATCTTATTAAAAGTCACAATTATACAAATCAAGAGTACTTGAACATTTAAAGTTATTCAGTAAGTTCGTATAGACTGCCAGCTCTATTGTCAGAGTTATTAAGCCGCCGAAAGTTATTTAGTGAAGATACTTCAAATATTCAGTGCTTCGCATCGGTGACCGTCTTTGTTCCATTTGCCGTCGACACGGCGAGGCTGCCCAGCCATAGCAGCGGACCGAAGCCAAGATATACATGCGTGATCTGGGGTGGTGTTTCAAAGAAAACTCGTGCCACCACAGCCAGGTCTGCAATTGACATAGAACATTTTCCTAGCTTGAAGCGGTGAATTCGCCGACATAATTTGCACATTTAGACCGGCCGCGATCTGTGGAGCTCTGTTTAACTAGCTAGTTTATAAACTAAACTCATGTTTACTGTATCCTCATTTGATATAAGTGCTTCCTTTTCCTAAATTTGACATCCCGGATTGTTGCACCACTTTTTGATACATCTCTCAGTACAAAAAGCAAAACATTTTATTTGTGAAACTGGCAGGTATTTTGTTTTTTTCTTTTATCTACAATTTTATAAATAGTAAATAACATTATCTTTGACATATCCAGAGTATTAGCGATTTTTACGGACTTCTACATTTTGTGGAACATTTATTCCATATAAGGGGATAGTTGCCTAATCCATATAAATTAGTTTTAGGATAGATGTCTCACCGAGAAACAGAACATCTATCCTACAAAAAGTTAGATCGTACCTTGCCTTCCCGTGCAATCGCACAGAAACATTGCGACACGGTAACCTTATTGGTAGTTAGTCGAGTCCCTCGATAGATAAATAATCATCCACGAAACCACACGATTGTATAGTAATTGAAGCATCTATCCGGGTTTTACCCTATACGCATAATTTTACATAAAAACATAAATCATGTATATAAAAGAGATTGGAACACGAACTAACCTTTCTGAAATATCAAACTATATTTTTCCAATCGTCAGAGGAATAGATTTAATAACGCGAGCGACAAATGACGAAGTATATCTACGCAGAGTATTCTACAAACTTTGCGTTCTCGTATTTTTCTTAGTTTCATCTCTGGTGACATTTATTCTAGCAACAACCACATGGATTAAGATACCAAAATGGCGTACGTTTAATAAGTTCATATATATAAATCTAATATTAACTTCCACGCTATATTATTTACTTATTGTTATTTTTATTGTGTCTTATGATATTTTTAGGGGTCGCAGTGCTCTACTGCATCTTTCCTTTGCATATCTAATAATGTTTTTCTTTGATTCATTCATATCCTGGTTATTTATAGCAACCATTGCTTCCTATCTAGACATTGTTAAAGTGTTTTCAGTATATATAACACGAAAAGAGGTTAAATGCTATATGTTTGTCTATGGTATGTCTATATTAAGTTTTATTTTTAGAATCTGTATTATTAATAACATTTACGAGATGCCGTTTATGATATGTGGGACAATTATAGTTTTTCTTTTTCTCATTTGTAATATTTTAATGTACACAAGTGTATTGTATAATCTGTTTAACTTTAGCTAGATCATATAAGACATCAATTAATATGACTGACGTAAATATGACAATATATAGGAAGCACATGAAAGTAGCAATTGTTATATTTTTGATGAGTTCTTCTTTAATGATACCGGAATTGTTGGTAAGTATATTTCAGGAGTTTCGAATATTGTCATATGACATACATGTAATAACGAAAATTGTTATAGAAGTACAGATAATACTCATAAATACTTGTTTTCTAAAACTAAGATCAAATCGAATTATGTGGCGCATAGCATGTTGTAAACAAATAGATAATAATGTTTCCATTATATAAAATACAATTGTGAAATATATATTGTTTTTCTTTTTTAGCGTTCCGTGCCTCAAAAGAAAAAAACGGAACCCTTATAGGATCACTTTGTCTGTCCGTCCGTCCGGGTGTCAAGACCTTTATCTCGGGAGCGCGGGAAGGTATCGAGTTGAAATTAAACCCATATACGCAGATCCATAGTATCTTGCTGCAGAAAGAAAATTAAAATTTCTCAGTTTTCATAAAAAAAAGTTACAGCCGAATATGTCGTAAAAAACGCACATTTCGACACCCACAAGGGAATCAAAACCTATGGGGTACTTCCCGTTGACATAGAACTCAGAAAATTGGCAAGAAGCATTGTGTTAGAGTACAAATATAGGAAAAAATCCGAATACTGGACATTTTTAATTTAATCACAAAAAAATAGTGTCTTTACGCAAGGAATAACAGTCCAAATTTTAAAGTTCTTTAACCGTATCATGTGGGGTATCATATGAAAGAGTTTGATTAGCATAAGTTAAAACAGGTTTTTAAATATTTTTACGATGTGTATTTTTCGGTATAAGAAGGAAAATATGAAAAAAAATACGATGTCCCCCTTTTATCTACTAGTTTGTATGGAACCCTCGGTGGGCGAGTCTGACTCGCACTTGTCCGATTTTTTTTAAGCAGGTAACACTGAAGTTAGAAAACTAAGCCCCTTCGTTCCAATATTATTGTTAAAAGGTTATAGGTTCTATATAATAATGTCGCAAGAGCTGTCTGTACTCGCCGTGAGCATTGTTCTCTCTGCAAACTTTAGTTGCGCGCATTTGTTACAGTAGAACCTTCTTTCGCAGACCCAACAGTTCAATGACCGATAACTGGATGTGCCTATAGAAACAAATATTATCGTGGTAGATTGGCTAGCGTTAGTCCCAGTTCACCAAGCGTTTCTATACAACAAATATGAGGGTCTTTTTTAATAATATTTTTTAAAAATTGCCGATAGATGGCACTAAGCTTAAAACTCTTTATGCAAGATGCGTTCCAAAGTTTGCCTATACGTTACATTATATTTTTAAAATGTTTTCTATTAGCAAATGATTAAAAAATATGTTACTGCAAACTTGTGTCTTCAAAAATATTTTGAAATACCTAGTGAGAAATAAGTCTTATCTCCACCTAGTGAGTGAGAAAAAAGTCTTATCTCATAAATAAACCTCTCATTAATAGTTTGTTTGTGACTCACTTTTCTTTCTGTCGCGATTGATGGAAAGCATTTAAAAGGCGGGCTCGCAAGACTTGACTTGTATGTGTGTGTGAGTCCGTTTGTTTATCACCTATCCAAGCTAAAACAACATAACGAGTTAGAAAAAAGTGTGATACAGAAATAGAATAAGTAGCTATATTCGATAAAAAAAATATGTATTTGTAACAATGCTCGCGCAGTGAATGCTCACAAACTAAATTAGAGAAAAATGCTCACAGAGAGAGTAGGTACAGTACTTTAAAACAAATAGGACCTCAAACAATATTTCTTCAAAATACTTCGTAATTTCTTCTTTGAAAGCGTGTGTGGATGTGTATAACAGTGTGTACAGTGTGTATAACAGTGTACAATGCAATTAAAATTGAATTATAATAGACTGAATGAAATTATTAAAAATACTTTATACATATTTCGGATGTTACCACCGATTGAACTGTGAATGTTGTCAAGATATGACCCCACACCAGCCCAATTCTTATTTTAATCGCATCATACAGACTTGTGAGTTAATATGTTGGCCCAAAACCGAATATTTTAGCATTTCCCCCGTCATTTGTCATTATGACTATTATCATCCATCCATGCAATTAAGAATAGTTTTAGTTCCAACTGCCAATATAGCTCCAATTTTACGAGTCTACAGGATTACACGGAAAGGGTGTGCTACGCCAAAAGGAGCTCATTGTACACGACATTATGAATCAATTCTATCATTCTTGAAATAATGATGATTATAGTTTAAAAAACGAAACAACTGACTTCAAAATACGCAATTTCGTTTACTTGGACGACATATATTTTCCAGTTATTTTGTTTTAAAAACTAAAGTACTGAACCGATTTTGTTACAATGTATGTGGGACCACCTCTGAAGTGTGACCTACCAAACAAAAAACACATCAAAATCAATTGATAAAATTAGCGAAGTAATCGCGTCCCAAAACATAAAAAAAACATACAGTCGAATTGAGAACCTCCTCCTTTTTGAATGTAGGTTAAAAATGTAAAATAGGTTTCCTGAGAAAGTCTCTCCGAAAGATATGATCTGAGTGTCTTTAAATCGCAATTTAATCAGTTTGTTCTAAGGAAGCGCGCTCCATCGTAGACCGTATCGTTTTCTAAACATCAAGAAAATTGGCAGAAAACCCAACAAATTAACAAAAAAAATATACACATGACATTACACAACTCGGATTTAATTCGAAGTTTCCCTGTACTTTTAATCATATTGAATATTAATTACAATAATTGCAAACCGCGTTTTAGGTATTTCTGTTGTAACAAATCGGTCAGTCATTTCCCCAGTTGGAAGAATTGGTATAATTTCACTGGGACATCTACCTACATAGTATTAATAGAACGCGTCGGTAATACCATTACTTAAGAGGGACGTTCACTGCACACATGTCCAAATAAAATGATAAAAACTTATCTCTACCCCTAAACATTATCCGACTTTGTGTATGTACTGACAGTATAGCTAAAATTGCGGTATCAAAGATTCTTCAAACTAGAAATTCAAATTTCACATAGTTTTTTTGTCCTTGTAGCTAAGTCAGTTATATACTGTAATTGATCGTTTTACTGGAATTGACATTTGCGACAATCTAAGATTATTATTTATATGTATTAGCATGTAATAACCTATAATACATCGTGTAACGTTTTTTTTTTATCAGCCCTGTTTGTACAAACTGTCCCACTGCTGGGAACGGGCCATCTTCTCATTGTGAGAAAGGTTAGGCCATAGTCTGCCACGCTGGTCAAGTGCGGGTTGGCAGACCTCACACATCTTCAAGATCATTGAGAACTCTCAGACATGTAGGTTTCCTCACGATGTTTTTCTTCACCGTTTTTAAAGTTGGCGGCAATCAACAATACGCACATAACTTCGAAAAGACAGAGGTGCGGGCCGTGGGATTCGAACCCAGGACCTGCGGATCGCAAGTCAGACGGTCTCACCACTAGGCTGCCGGAAACTCCAACGTATATTAACCTAGAAACCCATTTTTTGTGATTCAAGCGACTTCTCGGGATATGTAAGCAACGAGGCGCATTATTGATAGTTAAATTGACGTGATAATATAAATATATAATAAGATATAATTCGGGTGTCTTTAAATAAGTGAAATGCGCTCCATCGTAGACCGCAACGTCGTTTAACATCAGGCGAGTTGGCGGTCAAGCGCAAACCTATTTCTACATAAAAAAAAACTTGAATTGTCGCAAACATTGTGATCACTAACAAATAGTTACCCGAGCTAGGTACAAGGACAATAAAACAGTTTTAAATTTGAATTTCCCGCCGCTTGCGTATTATCCCGGCCCTGAAGGCCGCAGTTGACGCAGCAGCTTTCGCCAGTAAATTACGCGTTTTTCATACAACAGGAGATAACCGTTTTCTACCCCTCAATATTACCCGATTTGGATCATTATTTTTTATATGTATGTTTGGAACCATTTACATTTTTCAAATTTTTAAGATAAATTTTTTTACCTTCGTAATTGTAACGAAATTTAAAAAGCAAACCGTAGAGGCATATCCATTTATGTATCTGTTATAATCAGATAAAAAATTATTGAAAATGGATGATGTTTAGAATTATGTTTTTTTGTTTGTGGTTGTTGTTGTTGTTTTCTCTTATTTGTATGGAAAAGCGTGCAACAAAGTTTCTTCTAAGTATATAGTACATAAGGTTACGTCCTACGCGAATGAACGATTGACAACAGACAAAAAAACAGCCTAAGTAGTTGTTCTTAATTATACGAAATTCGAAAAGTGCCACCCTCGTGAAGTGTGGAAGACTAAGAGAGAATTTCGCTATCTGGGAAAATAACCTCAAGTTGCCGCTAATATAATATATAATAAATATTGGTTGACATTGACTGGCCTTGTGGCTCAGTTGGTAGTGTGTTTGCGTCTACCTGCTGAACTGAAAGGTCGTGGGTTCGATCCCCACCCAGGGCAAACATTTGTGTGATGAGCATGGATGTTTGTTCTGTGTCTGGGTGTTTCTATGTATCATATGTATATATTTACAAAAAAAAGTATATTATGTATTCTATCAGCCATCTAGTTCCATAGTACAAGCTTTGCTTAGTTTGGGCTAGATGGTGTTGTGTGAAATGTCCACAAATATTTATTTATTTATTTCACATAACATCATCATAGCCCAAAACTAAACAAAGTTTGTACTATGGAAATTATATAACTAATATAGAATACATTTATATACTTTTTTTTTGTAAATACATACTTATGATTCATATAAACCCCCAGACTCAGAACAAGCATCCATGCTCATCACACAAATATTTGCCCTGGCTGGGGATCGAACCCACGACCTACAGCTCAGAAGACAGTCGTACTACTACTGAACCATGTCGCCTGTCTATATAATTCTAATAAATCCATCAGTGTCGAGTACAAGGTGTCCCTACCGGCGTAGCGCACCGTTTCCGTGTAACCCCATATACCTGTTCCAGGTCCTGCGTGATCTTGGTCCGCGTGGTGAAGTCTCCCTGCCGGTCGTATCCGTCGTGTTTGGGCGCGCGGAACTGCGCCTGTGTTTAACCACGCACCCACACACACACAACACTTTACTATACCACACTACTTTATATTACACACACATTATAATAACAAGGGTGGGTTTTTGGTTACTTTTATCAAATCCCTTTGAACACAAAAAAAATATTAAAAAAAACACTGTAGTACTAGCACACCTAGCGCTGGGAGTGCCTTTGAAAAAAAAATGTATTTCCACCATTTTATCCACTTTATCAGGGGAAACAAAATATGTATTGAAGTCGTGCCCGTATTAGTATATAGTTGAATTGAACTTTCATTTAAGTTGTTAAAAATAGAGAATAAAGAGTTATATATCTATTTAGTCGAAAATTTAACGACGTGGTCACATTTCATGAAGTAGTGTCAAATAAGTATTGACAATAATGAACATCTGATAAATGTTGAACAACATTCTATGAAGCATTATTATTATTAACGGGATATTCACCGTGGTTCACGTTAACCACGGTGAATATCCCGTTAATAATAATAGTGCTTTAATGAATGACCGCGATAGTTTAAAAACATTCTATAATTTGTCCTATAATGTTAGTTGCATATTTGTTATAAATGTAGGTTGCCCATACAAATATACTTATTAATATTATGCGAGCTAGTTAATGGAATTGCAAAATGTAGCTCGTTTTAATGTATTTATTGTTTTTACAAGTGCAAAACCAAAATAACGTCATGTAACTGTTTTTCCTCGTCGACACAAAATTACATTATTATATGTTATATTATTCATATTTAAACCGAGATAACAATAAGAATATTTATTAACCTTGAATAACATACATACAAAATGTATTAAACATAAATGTTTAAACAGCGCGCCGTCTATGCCACTAGTTTAGTCCATTACATGTCAAACGACTTACTTTCATTGATTTAGTCAAGACATTTCATGAAATAGACAACTGTTTATATTTCTTGATTCAGACTGCGCCTAAAACAACCGGCAGATATACTTGTTTTTAGCAATGTAAGTTGTAAATAAATACGTTTTCATTTTAATTCCATTTCTATTCATTCGGTAATAGGCTTGCGTTTGACCGTTAACTCGCCTGATGTTAAGCGACAGCTGCGATCTACGGTGGAGAGCGCTGTTAATGTATTAATTCACGAAATAACGTCCGTTTCCTGAACGGTCGCATATCTCGTGAAATGTTCAATTTAAAGATGTGGGCACAACATTGACATTATAAATGGACAAAAGAGGTATGTTTACTCTGCTAGGCATGCTGTTTGTTAAGGTACGCTTCCATCACAGTTTCACGAGAAAATTATGCGATGTACCTGAGAAAATCCACCAATTTATCTACTTGGCGGAGATTTGGTGGAAACGCAAGCTTTATGTGTTTAAATTTGTCGTTGTTTTCGTCACAAATAAAAATATACTATAATGTTATATGTTATATAGTGTAACGTACCTGTTCCAGGTCCTGCGTGATCTTGGTCCGGGTGGTGAAGTCCCCCTGGCGGTCGTGGCCGTCGTGCTTGGCGGCGCGCGCCGGAGTCTGCGTCACGATCAGCAGCCGGCCGACGTCGCGGTCCGTGAACTCGAAATCGGACTCCTCGTCAGACCTGACACACACGCACACAGTAACAACAGATTTGTCGCTCTTATGGGATTCGATATGTTTGACAAAGCACAAACAAAGTCTTAGAATTTGAAATGTTGAAAATGTTTGACCAAAGACAAGCAGGTCTTAAATTTTTTAATATTTTCCAGAGCAGACTTGTAACATAACTGCATGTAATATAATCTGACCAGGCCAGTGTGAAGGTGTTTTGCCGCGGTGGAGGCAGCTCCAGCTCCTCGTCGAGCTGGAAGTGGAGCTCCTCGCGAGCTTCCTCCGAGGGAGCGCCGCTGGGCGCCGGCGGCGGCGGCGGCGCGCTGCTGGCCGCCGGGGCTCGCTCGCGGGACCCGGCCTTGTTGCGCCGTTTCACCTGTATATACAATGTATACTCAACGTAAATGATTCTGTGTGTTAAGCTAAAGATTGAACGGAGTTTTTTTGCTAGCCTCTAATCATTCGCTTCGACAAACAAGCTGAGCTTCGGTCAGATGTCAACTCGTACCGAACTCCAGTTAAATGTAATACTATTACGGGTGAGGTACCCGAGAATGGCGTGAGGCGGAGTGTCCGTTCTATATGTAATACTATTAAGTGTCCGTTAATATGTTCTGTGCTCTAGTGTCAATCCAGGTTTCACCAGCGTTGTAAAATACGGCCTACCGGCCGTGAGAAGAAACCTGTTCACAATGAAAAGAAGCCTGTCTAACAAGTGTTCCGTGCGTACCTCAGTCCATACATCGGGCGTGGTCGGCGCGGCGACGCTGGCGGGTGGCTGCGCTGGCGCCGGCACGTCGGCGGAGCTCTCCGATGTTTCTTCTGGATAACAAACTTCATATTTTAATCACTAAGCCAAATAAGGCCTTTCTCTAAAATCTCGCCAAAGAGATGGATCAGCATTGAAATTGAACAATTTTTAACGGATTCATCGCGTATATTTTACATAATTTTTAACCGACATCCAAAAAGAAGGAGGTTTTCAATTCGACGGTATGTTTGTTCAGCGATTACTCCACCAATTATATATTTTTTGGTAGGTAATACGTCAAAGATGTTGCCATATAAATTTATGGTTTCTTCTAGATAAGCGCACTCCATCGTAGACCTTAACATCAGGCGAGTTGGCGGTCAAGGGCAAACCTATTTCTATATAAATAAAGCTTTTTTTATACAACAAAGATTTGTTAGGATGTATGTGACTGACCGAGTCTAAGCGCCTGCGGCACGAACTCGGGTACGTCAGGGTTGAGATGGTCGTGATGAGGAGTCCCCGCCGCCCCTGCCGCCGGCGCCGGCGGCGCCCCGCGCGACGAACGGAACATCCTGGAATAACACACAATGCATTATACAAAAATTCATAGTCGGTGATATTTCTTGATGCATACTACACATGAATGGAATTCTTTGACGCCATCTCTGTTTCCTGAGAACTTTTTCTAATACTAATTGACAAGGCTAGAGTGAATAGATATCTTATAGACCACGGAGCTCCATCCTCGACCACACCGTCGCTTAACATCAGGCGAGTTGGTGGTCAATCGTACAAGATCTTACATAAAAATACAATTTAAAACGATACTATATATCTCTAGCATTTTTGACTGCTTCTTGTAGTTGAAAATGTCAATAAAATTCCCCGAACCGTTTTGGTAAATAACTATAAAATTTTAAAAACCCCGACATGGCTACGCTTCTTGAGTGGGTCTTTCCTGTCACCACTATTATAGCTTTGACTTAAAATCGCAAGATGAGTCGGTTTCTTCTAGGTAAGCGCGCTCCATCGTAGATCGACGTCGCTTAACATTAGATGTGATAGGGGCACCTGCTAACTCGTATGACACTGGACATGATCTTCATGACCGTGACCATTCACCACTCTGGGTTTCAATAGCCGCTGTGATTGGCTGTCTGTTGTCTGGCAAAGGTCATGAAGATCATGCCAGCGTCATATTAGCCAATTAGGCAACTGGTACCAAATTTTGATAAAACATAGATAAAAAAAACATAAAAACGAAGCACCGTATTCTTAAACTTCTAAATGAATTTGACCACATGACATTATTACGTCAAACTTTTAATCATCATCGTCATCTCAGCCATAAGAAGTCCACTGCTGGACATACATAGGCCTCTCCCATGGATCTCCAGTAAGACCGATTGGATACGGCTTGCATCTAGTTTCTTCCCGCCACTTGTCTAATACTTTAATACATATATCATTGCATACCTCGGTAATGGTGGTGGGGGTACAGCCCTCAGCAGACTCGAGACAGGCGCCACCAGAGGTCCTCCCATCGTCGCCAGAGGGAAAATACCCACCATTTGCTTCTTACGCCTGAAAACAACATATTTGGATAGTTAACTCTTCAATTCCCAGTGTCACCTGTAGGTGACAGAGGTTTAAATATTTTTTTTAACACCTGCCGATTTAATTATTTAATTTCATCACCATTGTTGCAAAGCCAATAAATAAAACTACTAGTCTTTTTTTTTTGTTTACACTAGTCATATGTTATCTGTCAAATACAATCAGATTTTCCGCGCAATTTTCGAGTAGCGTGTGATAGTGTAATCTCTCGAAATAAAAAGTGAAATAAAAATGCCTAGACCGTAAGTTTTGTTATTTTTCTTACTCTATGTAATAAATGAATAACTAAGCTATTGTATAAATGTTGTTATTCGTAAAAGTAACTTAGAACATATTTGTTACAATGTTGGAAATATGTAGTGTCACCTGCAGGTGACACCGGGCATTATGATGACGATATTGTTCTGAGTTCCTACTAAGTAATAAAAAGAGTTTTCTTTACATTTTGAGCTTATCTCTATGTGGTGATGGCGTTTTAGAGCTTATTTACGTATTACAGGTTGACCTTAGATGATATTGTCGAGGAGTTTCACGCCGGGCAGGACCCAGGCGATATTATTTTATTTCCTCCTGATTATGGTGTGGTGACGGACGAGGATAGTGGTGATAAAATCGAATCTAATATTCTCCATCTTCCCAGTCGCATGCTTTGATCTCAATTGGAAGTATAAAATAGACCATCTACTTCTGGAGAAGTGCATGACTTGGAAGAAGGAGAAGAAATCGGCGTACCTGAACCAAAAAAAAAGAGAATAGACCGGGGGTAGACTGTTTCGATGAAAACGTTGACTCCATGAGGGTAGCTCTTCGCGGCAAAAAGTGGTGGTTCCCTCTATTTGCATTTGGCTTAGATGCAGCATGCCAGAACGCATGGCTGATCATGGCTGACACTGATAGTCAGATAACAACTGGACCTACTGTGACTTCCGGTGAAATGTCGCAACCATATATCTGCAAAAGTATGGCAAGCCTCCGCAACTCAGCTTGTGTACCTCTGAATATTAGAGTGGCTACTGAGGTGAGGAGTGCAGGAAGTGCTGACGATCACTCGGAAGTCGACTGCTCTCAAAGAAGATGCGGCTACTATCACCAACGCACTAGAAATATGCGTGGCAAGTGTAATATAGGTTTGCATCTAAAGTGTTGGTACAATTTTCATAATAAATAAATGTTTTGTATCACTCACATAAAGCACTTTTGTTCCAAAAGAACTGATATTTAAATATAAATTTTTATTATTATAAGTACCAAGCAATCCGAGTCTTTCTCAGAATCCGAATCTCACAATACCCAGTGTCACCTGTAGGTGACACCCCCATAAAAAAAATATAGTGGGGGTCTATTTTTTGTTTAATTTTTTTTTGCCATTACCAAACGTATAGAGGGTATTTTATTTCAAAAGAAACCAAAAATCTTTATTAACTTGGACATGGGAATTGAAGAGTTAATATATACGGGATAAATAAAAACAATAATTTGGGTAAAAACACACAATAGTCGAATTGAATATTAAATCGAATATTGAATATTGAAATTAATTGAATATTGAATCGAATTGTTACTTATTAATGTGGGTATGTATATATGTGTATATGTATGTATATATAATTGAACTGAATATGCTTGCACGCGCACTGTGCTGTGCGTGACGTCACCTGCTGGATCCAGCGGAAGACCAGCGCCGGTTGGCAACAACTGGCACCATGCTGAGCTGGAGCCGGCTTGTGGCAAAAACTTAGTTTAGTTAAATTTTTAATTTTAAATCGTGTTAATATTTTTTAAGTTTTTGGCACAATAAAAATCTTGTCTTGTCTTTGTCTATTCAATATGATTTTCAAGTGTATGTATGTAACTATGTATGTAACTATGTATGTAGGTATGCATGTATGTTTCTATATTACCTAAACAGCCTAAACGATTCGACCGATATTGATGTACGAGGCGTCTTTAAGATTCGTCTTCATTCGCTGAGTGTCATTGCCACTAAGTTTTGTAATAATAATCAGCACGACCCTCGCAAAAATAAAAAAAGTGTTTTTCGTAATAAGTGATTTTACTAAAACTATAAGAATGCGCGTTTATAACGTTTTACAGCGATTTTACTTTCTTGCAAAAAGACGCTACACTCAACAGCGTATCAAGCGTAACAAAACCGTAAGTTACACTGCAAAAACTGCTTTTCTGCATAGTAGATTGTCAACAAATTACAAAGAATACCCTACATCTGAAAGAGAAAGCATCTGAGAGAGGACAGTGTGCCTGCCTGTACATCTGACAAATAAATGACACAAGCTTCAAAGAAGGTAAACGAGTGCTCTCGTTTGTTTTGTAGCGAGCCTTATGAGCCCCAGAGTGATTTACTAAGGAGTTCGGTTAGCCCGCGTCTGTATAACCCCGCTACAAATATCGTTGAATATGTAAAACTCGACGACATACTTTACGGGGTAACCTGCAAAAATGGCACGTGCACTGGGATACGAACCCGAGACGTGCGGATCCACAGACAGTGAATTTACGACTGAGCTAAACTCGACACTTGTAATATGACAATTTTTTTAACCTTATTGAAGTGAAAACTTCTTTAACAGCGTTGTGCATTTTTGGGATGGGTAAAAAATGTTAAACTCGCGTCAGATCGTAAGACGAACTGTCGGAAACCTATTCTGCGTTCTGCATTGAAAGTTCATTATTGTATGTATTGTACATTCTCAGGATTTAACAAAAACACATATCTTATGATTCATAAGTTATGAGGAAACGATCAGCACTCCATCTTGATTTCGTAACTATATCAAAAATTGATGAAAGCAGACCCAGGTTCAGGTGCAGTCTTTCTTTTTACGCAGTTAGTTTGTTTTTTCAAACGTCACATTGGAAGAAGCAACAAGCTTTTTAACCACGCGTGCAACTTACTTCGACACGCCGGGAAGGGCCTTCTTAAATAATTAAGTACAGGTTAAAAACTGATTTCATTCAGTAGGCGTCCGAACAAAACATTAATCATATTATAGGGAGTTGGATATATACGTATAAGTTAATCAAAGTTATGTCGGTTTTCGGGACCGCCTCTGAGTTCTAACATATAAAAAAAAATTGAAATCGGAATACTTAGTAAAGAACATAAAAAAATTACTATAGACATTGTTTTATAAGACTTTAAAAACAAACAAAAAAATCTAACCGTTTCTCGCCGGGCTTCTCCTCGGATTCCGACTGCAGGGGCGGGTCCTCGTTCGAATCGGTCGGCTTCTTGTCATTACTGCTGCCTTCTGAGCTCTCCGGCTTTACCTAACAGACAACAATAATACATTACTTTCCAATATTACTCAAATTCGTTGTAGCGATTTATCAAGATTGTCAAAGCTGTAATAGACTGTAGAAGTTGCAATTTGGAAATTCGATAACCATCAGTATTTGCATCTGAGGCTTAGTTTTTATGGAAACAAAGATCCAACATCCACAACATGATGGCTACAACATGATATTGAATGATTACTAAGGTTTTTACGGTCGTTAATTATTGAAATAAAATAACTTTAAATGAATTTCCCGCGTCTATTTCACGTAATTTTTTTATTGCGTTTCCACTTAAGCGGAGCGGAGCTTAGCGAAAAATATGCATGAATTGACCAATCACAATGCTCGAAATTTTTCGCACGGAGATTTCAAGCATTGCGATTGGTCAACTCATGGACCGCTAAATACCGCTCCGCTTCAGTGGAAACGCAGCCTAAGATCTGACGTATCGTCAGGCACATAGCACGTAAAATTGATGACTTTTTACTATTAATCACGAAAACCTTAGAAAACGTTAACTTAACTAACCTCTTCTTTCGCAGCTTCCTTGACATCGTCCCCCGAACTCTTGTCTTTATTTCCACCGGTTTCCTTCGCCGTGGGCGGAGTTTCGTTCCCCGCGCGCGGTGATTCTGGTTTCTTCTCAGCGGTCGAGATATCTCGTTTCTCGAGCGGGGGCTCTATACTGAGCGCCTCGTCTTTCGCCTTCTTCTCATCGGCATTATTCTCTGATGTGGCTGCATCTTAAATAGAATGAGACAAGATTAAATTTAAAATAAAATGACAGTAATATACTAATAGCAATATTTTGTTGATCTGTTGCATGTCAAAAAATTGTATGTGAATTGCTAAAATAGTAAGTTTATATACCTTTTGTCCCTTTCTCAGCACCGGCCGGCTCCTGCGGCTTAATCTCGGGAGCCTTCATTTCCGGTGCCTTTGTTTCAGGCGCCTTAATTTCCGGTGCCTTGGTTTCAGGTGCTTTAGTTTCAGTTGCCTTATTTTCCGGAGCTTTAGTTTCAGGCGCCTTGTTCTCGAGTTCGGCCGCCTTCGGCTTGTCTTCGGGCGGTTTCGGCTTGTCGCCGTCGTCAGCGATGTCTAGTATCGGCCATTTGGTCGGATCTACTGCGGTGCGGATCTGTAATATATTAATAATTGTTTTACATTTTATTTACACTTTTATGTCTCAACGAATACAAGACCAGATCTAATATGAAGCTTTCTTACCTACAAGAACTAGCCTATTCTTTTATGTCTCAACGAATACAAGACCAGATCTAATATGAAGCTTTCTTACCTACAAGAACTAGCCTATTATTTTATGTCTCAACGAATACAAGACCAGATCTAATATGAAGCTTTCTTACCTACAAGAACTAGCCTATTATTTTATGTCTCAACGAATACAAGACCAGATCATTAGATCTGGTCTTGTATTCGTTGAATTCGTAGAAATTTAGTTGTATTCGTAGAAAGCTTCATATTAATGAAGCTTTCTTACCTACAAGAACTAGCCTATTCTTTTCCCGTCTTACTTATAAAATGTGAAAATCTTATTCACTGAATAAGGACTTGTCACTTTCTGTCAAACGGGATATGTCACGCGCGAAAACGGAACAAAACACTGTTTAACTAAAATGCGCTTTTAAGTAAAACGGTTAATCTTAGTTTGAAATTATCTAGATTGAAAGTTTGGAAATGAACTGCATGTAAGCAGCCCTAAACGTTTAGACTATGGCTAGAAATAAGTATCTAGAGTTATTCATGAAGTAACAAGCCTCTTTCAGTTCTGTAAAACTAAGTCACAAGGAGAGGTCATACCTAACCAAGTAACCTAGCTGCATGAGCAAAAAGCAACACTTTGTCGTTGTGCAGTCGAGTGAGGGAGAGAGAGAGAGAGCGAGAGAGCATACCTTGAAGCCCTGTACGAGCTGCAGCTTGTCGGAGTCCTTGATGCTGTCGAGCACGAGCTGCACGTCGGCGGTGAGCGCGCGCACGCGGTGGAAGGAGGCTATCAGCGTCACGGGGATGGTGCCCTCCGCGTCCATCTTGCGGCGCAGGAAGAAGTCGCGCGCCAGGTTGTCCGGACTGAAGTAGTACTCGCTGCGAACATATTTATACACACGTTGGAATATTTTTAAAAGCTTTGCTTGTTGTCTACGTCACAAAATCACCCAGACTTTGAATGTAAACCAATTGTAACGAATTCATCGCGTATATTTCACGTAATTTTATGACCTGTAGGGCTATTCACAACTTGTAGAATTCGGACCATATCTCCATCTCTGTCATTTCCATACATAATGACAGGGATGGAGATATAGTTTTCGAAGTATTAATAATCAAGTTATATGAAATAAATTGTAACATACTGGTGAAAATTGAGGTTTCAACGGTCCTCTGGCTAAAGTGTAAATCGTACTGTATTGCACACTGTGTTTTCGTAACTCGGGTTACTCACGTTTATTTTTGAATCGAAATCTCTGACTGTAGTTTCAACCGCACACGGTGGTCTTTTTCAAAGAAGCAGCGCAGACGTCACTCCCGCAGGACGTCACGTCTGGCACTGCGAGCCAGAGCCCGCACCAAAGATGTGTAACAACCACGTCAGTTTTCATAATAAGATACTCACATCTGTTTCTTGATCAGATCCTTTAGCGTGGCCTGGTCCAGGCCGAGTCCGTAGGGCGCCGCGGTGGCGGCCGCCGCGCCGTAGTAGAACGCCTGCGCAAGCGGCGGTGCGAGCGGCAGCTGCGGCAACTGGTTATAGGGCAGCATCACCTGCGGGAGCGCCGGTTGAGCCACTCGGAGCTGCGCCCAGGGGGAGGGGGGGATGGGGGGTTAGACCAGTGACGATGATGATGACACCGCTGATGGTGGATGGTACGGTTGTTTAGGTGAGAATCGTATTTTTTATTTTAATAAATGTAAAGCTATATAGCAAGGAACAGCCAACAATCGCTTTGATAAGGACTGCCTGACATAGTCAAAACTATAGTTGCTATTACAAGTATGTAAATATTCATACTCATAGCGAAAATATTCACCAATATTTATTTATTACAGTTCTGACTGAAGTTATTTTATGTCAAAATGACATTACAATAGTCCTATGTCTATATTCTATTCTTTTGTAAATAAATGAAGTAAAAATAATAAAATTTTAGCACAGATTTATTTGCACTGTAAGTTGTTCTTTTGTTTTCTCAATTCTCACCAAAACCACAAAACCGTCATGATACATCATGTAATTATAAAAAATATGAACCAATATTAGTTCATATTTCGTAACAATGATTACATAAATAAATAAAATAATAATGTAATATATATATAAAATACATTGTCCCATGATATAACGATCCAAAATGTAATTTTCACATATTTTGAGTACCATGAATAAAATGTATGGTGAAGAATGGAAGTGTAATGGAAATTTATATATGATAAATATGTAATAAATAAAAAACATGATGATTTAATTTAAAATGGCGAAAACAATAAGAATTACAATGACGATGATAATATGTAACTACGGATACCTAATACCAAATACAGCGTTATAAATGAAATATATATACCAAATTAATGACAAATTCTTCTCATTTATTTGGGTAACTTTGAATTTTCGTATAACTTTGAGCAGCTTCTTAAACGCTATTTGGTTAAACATGTATTGGATAATTTGTCATAATTCGTTTTTTTTTTAATAAAAATCAATGTTTGAAATAAATATCATTGTAAGGTGTTCAAAGGTGTATAAAAATAAAAAATATACTCAACTCACTACAGTAACATGTACATAAGAGTCCGTAGTCCGACCATCGTCCGTCTCGCTCGCGCATAGCCACATTTTTGAAGTTATAAAATGACCTAATGAGCTTAAAAAATCGTCGTTTGTATAACTAGAAAATAACATCACAAATATTCAGAAAAAAAAACAATTTGTTCCAAGTAAATTTTCATACATACAAATCATTTATGAGTTAATAATTTATAAAAATGTTGAACAAATTGAATTTTTTAATCGATAATCTGTGATGTTGTTTTCTAGTTTTACAAACGACGTTTTTTTATAAGTTCATTCAGTCATTTTATAACTTCAAAAATGTGGCTATGCGCGAGCGAGATGTACGATGGTCGGACGACGGACTGGATGTATACCCAGCCAACTTGTAAAATTGAGTATTTAATAATAGGACGTATGAGTTGCTTTTTAATGATTAAAATTCCATTAAACCCAACATAATGTGTAACTATGTCAAAATACATGAGGAAATGATCATTGGCCGATCCCAATATTCAATCTATTTTTTTTTTAACTATCTGAGATACTTATTTTGATTAATAAAACACACAAACGAACCTACAAACTTAGAAACGAATAACCAGTTTCTTATATAGAGTTTACTTTATCAACGAAATTGTTCCACGTGTAACTGCTAAATGGTGGAATACACTTCTTCAGTGGGCCTTTCCAGATAGACGTAATCTAAGTGTCTTTTCTATGGAGAGGGCTATGCTCGGAGTCTCTTTGCGAGATTATATCAGAATCAGAAACGAAGAGATCCGTAGACATACGAAAGTCACCGACATAGCACAGCAGATTAACAAATGGAAGTGGCAGTGGGCAGGGCACAGCACGATAGCATGATGGCCGATGATGCCGAAAAGTTCTCCAGTGGAGACCACGCACCGACAAGCGCAGCGTATAAGGACCAGCCACGAGATGGACAGATGACCTCATACAAGTGGCAGGAAGAGGCTGGATGCAGGCCGCTTTCAACCGGTCTTTTTGGAGATTCATGGGGGAAGCCTATGCCCAGCAGTGAACTTAGCTAAAGTCAATCCCATACATTTACTTTATATTCTACTGGTGTTCACGAAATTAGAATGCTACTTGTCTAACCACCAGGTGAGTTGACGATCAAATGTAAGTTATGCGATCTTACCGAAAACGTGACTCTGATCAAAATATTGTCAACTACTGTCAGTGTTTGTCAGTTTGACTGGCCTTGTGGCTCAGTTGGTAGTATATCTGCCTACTGTGCTGTAGGTCGTGGGTTCGATCCCCACCCAGGGCAAACATTTGTGTGATGTGCATTAATGTTTGTTCTGTGTCTGGGTGTTTCTATATATCATATGTATATATTTACAAAAAAAAAGTATATATGTATTCTATCAGCCATCTAGTACCATAGTACAAGCTTTGCTTAGTTTGGGCTAGATGGTGTTGTATGAAATGTCCACAAATATTTATATTTATAACATTTAACAGGTAACATTTTTCGATAACGTTAATGTTTAAAAAAATGTTCTAGTTGAGTTAGACGAGTGTACATAAATCGAGAATTAGTCCCCTTCTCATTGTGTCAAATGGATTGACATGTCTATATCAGATAGGTAGAAATAGATTGAGATTGAATCTTGAGATCGACCGTTAAACGTTTATGACTTTTGCATGAGAATGAATGGTACTCAAAAACCCAATGATAATGTATACCGTAATGTTATTAGGTAATTTTGTGGGACGCGCGCCGGTTACGTACTAAGGGCATGATCACACTTGCACAAAAAATTTACAGCTGTTTATACACATTAATTTTATTACACCATCACTAAATTACAAAACGATAGTTGAATGATTTGTGAAAATTAACGATGACGCGTCACCTGACAGTTACAAGGTAAGCACATTTTTTACAGAGTGTTCTCTTGACAATATTATACTGTAAATTGTTTGAACAGTGGGTACAATTCCTCAGTAGGTAATCCACTAGTAAATTTAAAAAAAAAAAAAAAACATTGTGCAAAATAAGTACAGTTGCAATATTACAGAGATTTAGCAACAAAAATATAATAAAAGAAGCAAAATTAAACAAACAAGATCTATTAAAATTACACTAGCTCTTTTTCCCTCTCTAACACACAACAATGAATATGACCACTTTCACATACCTTCCTCACATCAATAAACACCCTCTCTTTCAGCTCACCCTAACAATTTGACTCCTCACTCCCCCGCATTGTGGTGTCGTACTCTTACTACTCCTCAATTCCTCGTCCACCTCGATATATTTTATTTTTTCCAAATACAATTATAATTATATTTGAACAAATTAAAATATATATTAATCAAATTTATAAAAATCTTATCCGATTTCAGTCCGAATAATGCAAATAAATAATCAACCCTGTTTACAGCGTTACTCCATCACTATCATATCACTACTACACTACACTCCCTGTCAATAACATTCACTCTCGTCCATTATCAGTGTCCACTGGCCCAACTCTCCTACCTGATTCAAATCCGGATGGTGTACAAACTCGGCCATTCTGTACATGGGATGGTGCGGCGCGTTAAGGGCCGGCATGGCGGAGGCGGGGCGCGCGGTGGTCCGGCGCGCGGCGCCGCGGCCGCGGGCCGAGCCCCCACGCGCCCTGGACCCGCCGCGGCGAGCCTCGTCGCCGTTCAGCGAGTGTGTATCTGGAACCAAGTAATCGAATAGGGACCATGCATGATTCATTTTTATTTGGTCATAAGAAAAGCTAACCGTAAGATCCATTCCACAATTAAAATACCTTAGAAAATAAGAAAGTTACAAGCATTTTAAATTCATGTTAGACAGAGAGCACATGATAGCGAACGATGACGTCATGGTTCAAGGTCGCCCTACAAATTCAATACAAACTGTTGTATTCGCGAGAGAGGGACAGAGCATCCCTCCCCTAAAATTTTAAATGTTTATATCTCGGAAATTTATTGACCAATTCAAATGGTTTTTTTAGTATTATGTATTACATTTTAGTATGTTATCGATTAAACCTATTATATTCCTTTGAAATAAAATTCATGTATATTCTCTATTATAGAATAAAGGCTGCAGCCTGCAGCCTGCCAGGCAACCTTAAAATTGTTTCTGAACCTAAGAATATGACCGTATCGTATGACTTCTACCCCGTTATTGTATATTTCCGTATGCTTTGTGATATCGCTTTGATTTCAACGTATTAAATACTATACGGATAATACGGTATCACCACTCAATAGTTCCTTGCTGTATATCGGGTTTGGTCTACAAGAAAATAACACTACGGTGCATTTCGATTCCGCTCCGGCGTTAAACACCTTCATTTTAATCTCGCTTTAAAAACCCGAGGACAATCTAAACAATGCAAGGTTATTCCAGAACAAGAATTGCTAAAATTGAACGGTTCGGATTTCCAGCTTTGTCAGGTTAGCTTTTTCTAAGATTGTGCAATGACAGGATTTTACAAAGTTGCATAGAAGTTGTTGTTAGTTTTATAAAGAAGTAAAACACAGACCTTCAATCATGCCGTTCTCCTGTCTGACCGCATGCGGGGGCCCGTGCTTGCCCGGCCGCGCTGCTTTCACGTCGATGTCGAGCGGTACCCACTTGTGTTTGCCGGATTTGCTGCCACCTTTGCCGGCGCCTCCACCTGGATACAAATGGAAAAATGATAATGGCAATTTTAGATTAAGCGATTTCTCAGTTTACTAGGACAAATCGGTGGTTGCACTTGCTTGACAACTGGTCAATCCATTTAATGCTGATAAAGTTAAAGTTACTTAGTTTGAGGCTAGATGGTGTTGTGTGAAAATGTCCACCAATATTTATTATTATTTAAAGGAGCTAAATAAATACTTAATATTAGTTAATATTAAGCATCGAACACGAATAAAGTCATTTTTAAATAAAAACTACGGGTCACTCACGTCTAATTTGAGCCGAAATACAGACGTGAGTGACCCGTAGTTTTTATTTAAAAACGAATAAAATCAGTTAATGAATTATAAAGAAATAGATGTAGCAACGTAGTTCAGCACGAACGAGTCACATAATATTATTTATGTCTGTTTTGACTGAAGCGTGGTGTGTTTCGTTCTTCGTTTTGATGAGCATGGATGTTTGTTCTGTGTCTGGGTGTTTCTATGTATCATATGTATATATTTACAAAAAAAAAGTATATATGTATTCTATCAGCCATCTAGTTCCATAGTACAAGCTTTGCTTAGTTTGGGCTAGATGGTGTTGTGTGTGAAATGTCCACAAATTATTATTTTGTTATTCCTCAATTAGTGAATGTGAAATATGCTGCCCCTGTTTTGAGCTCATATGTGACTATAACGCAAGGCTTTTGTTTTGCAGGTCCTATTAGGACAGAGATTAATGATATATCAAAAGGTGATCTTTCATAAGCATGTTTACTGATAATACAATGATTGCAAGATAAACAGCACAGGGTATCAGAAGTGGGATACTCACCGGTAGGCTTATTCTTGTCATGTTTATCGTGATGTCTGTCGATCGGATGGTGGTTGTGTAGTTCAACCTGCTTGGTGCTCGGAGGCGGCTGAACCTCCGGCGGTACGCGTTCTGTTTGCTCCTGTAATAGCGACAATTACTGTTTATTCAGTCTGTAATCCTTTAGGTCCTTTCTTCTAGGGTAGACGATTGGCTCGAGAAAGCGATTAACAGAAACGCAGAACGATATATAATAATTTATTTTTGACACGCAGCCAGGTTTCTTGTTTCAGGGTGTTATTTCTTGGCTTGGAATCCATAGAAATTCATGACATATTTTATAATTAATGTAATTGGCTATCTGCCGTTTTAATTATTATTAAATAAATAAATAGGGTAGACTATGTTCAACGCATGGCAAGACGCGGGTTGCGCATACCGGACTGTATCCACGGAAGCATGCAACCGCTTTAAAAAAAACACGAGGTACTCACAGTGTTGCCATTGTGTAAGGAGCAGTCGGCCTCGTGCGGCGGTGGCGTAGAATGACACCGCGCGCCCGACGTTACCGCCGCGCCGAGCGTCGGCCAGTCGCCGATATCGGTGAAGTCTGATGCCTGTACAAACACAACAACAAACCTTCTTACACACACATTCATTACTCTAAACTTACAAGAAAGGTCTGCAGTTAACAGATCTCGACAAACACGTCTAGGATATTTAAAAACTTGAAAGAATACTTAGACAATATTGGGGCATGTTCTACGACCTGATCGGATCTTAGTACATTCCATACACCAGAGGCCAATCAGTTATGGGGATTTCAGTGGCTCAACCTTCTCATGAGCTGCACTTTAATGTAGCAGAGTATATCTTTTTTTAAATCGTCTTTACTGATACTAAGTTGCTTCACATCGATATTTCCTACATTACTTCAATAAAAAGCATTTTAAAAAGGGCGTCTACAAACACCTCGCGGAACTAGCAAATCATCAGCGATACAAGTAGCAGCTATCCATATGTGACGGTTATGGCTGCTTCAAGTTGACCTGTGACTGCATATTGGACTACAAATTTTCTAAAAATTTCACAGTACATACTTACTATACACGAAACAGTTTGATCAGTCGCGATCGCTCCGTGAGCAACATAGTAAAACTGATGACAATATTGTATGACATCGAGATTTTTAGTCACTAAATGAAATTCGCCGATTTTCGGGTAGCCGTGACTGAACATTTTTTTGAGCCACCTGATTTGATACAATATTGACAACCGCCTTATGACTGCTCGAGCGGTCCTCGTATGTTGTACTATGACTAACAGCTCAAGCTACCCGTATATAACTGCCCTTATAGTTAATATAGATAGATCACCAGACGAGCCATCTACCTGTTTCCTGTTTTTTATTCTTAATAATATTAATCTTCTATTTTAAAACGGCAAACTAATCCGCCTATACATTCGGACTTCCCTGTCAGAATTCTAAAATCATATCTTTCTATGCTTTATAGAGTCCATATCGATTTCTGATTTGTAGCGGAGACTTATGATAACCAGATCCGTTAATTACCTGTCCATCATTCTCGACCTTCGCCCAGCTTCTCCTCGACCGCGACTTCCTTTTGACGGCAACACCGGCCGTCATGCTACCGTCCGACACTTTTGACACTATGTTCACGTTCACTGTGACATTTCGACACTGTTTTGACACTTATTGCGCCATTTTGACACTTGCACTTTCACTGTTTCCGTTTATGGTGGCTTCGGGTTAGGTTTACCTCTAGATGGGACATTTTAGAGATGAGCAAAAAAATTCTGGTGATATTAAATGTAAAACGATAATACTATGGAGTGTTACGAAAATAATTATATACGTATGTGACGCGATCTCCGCAAATGAACAGTTTTTATAGAAGCTCTCGAAATGATTCTAATATAGAAATATTTAGTAACATTGTTTTTTTTTATCCTACCCTAATTATGAATGAATTGTTCATGCGCTTGCTAATCCAAGTCGGTCTTCAGTTTTTAAAACCGCAATAACTATTACTAGCTGTGTTGTGCAGTGTTATACGCGTAGTGACGGAAAACGGTGATGATGATCAAATGTAGCCTATGTCTGGTTCCAGGTTCTTAGGTTCTGTACTAAATTTCATAATAATCGGTTCAACCAACAGAGAGACAGTAATTGTCATTTTTATAACATGATTAGTCAGGAAATCGGGATTTTAGAGTTCGTTTTGACCGCAAAGTCGCCTGACACACGCATAAGAAACTAAATCTTCAAATTATAACAACAATTTCCATAAACACGCTATTAACTTAAATCTCCTAAGCATCTTTTATGCATACGTAATAGAAAACATAAATTCCACACACCCGATGACACTCGTACGACATTGTAACACATCTGTCAAAATGTCACACAAATGTCACCCGATTACGAAGACATCCGGTTGGCCATTTGGTCTAGTATAGAATTGTTTAAGACCATATAATATGAGCTCAAGTGGCATTTATTAAGATAATTAAACCAGTTTCAGCTCGACCAATTTTATAGTCCCGCCAGTTATCTGCCCCAGTGAGCGAAAATGATACTGATGATTTTGGCAGCGAAAAATTGATTGTAGCGCCGTGGCTACTGGACCTACACTTAACATCGTTTGAGCCTACCTAAAAGGGGGGTGGAATTAGGTCGTGAAGCTCTTGCGCAAATTAATCCCCGAAATTAATCCTATAGAATATAAACAGACAGGATAGCCAGGTTAGGTAAGTCATCACAATGTTTGCGGCAATCTATGATTATTACTTATATTATCGTCTGCTGAGAATGTAGAGTATCGACAATTATGTAACAGTATGTTCTGGTTGCATCACATGAGAGCCATATCCCATTCCAGGAAAATCACTTAACATATTCGAGCACGCCGTCGTTCAGGCCATCTGGCCTGTTGATCATAACAATTTCGTCCACAAAAAGTATTGTCACGTTAAATAATGTCCACAAAACCTGTACTATAAAAGTCTGATAATATTTATAAGACATTTACAACAATTAAGGAAGCCATTCGAACCAGTTTATTTTTAAGGTTCCATGCCTAAATGGTAAATTAAACGCTTGTGGTGAGTCTACAGGACTCAGTTTCCAGATACTCTCAAAAGAAAATATGCCTATTAAGATCAAAACAAACAGAAATAACATTAAAAATCTTCATCAAATAAACAAAGTAGAAATTTTAAAACAACTAAATTGATACGGAACCATCATTGACTTTTTATTATTTGACCGATTTGATGTTTTATTTATTTTGTTTAAATATTTGAACGCGATTTCAGCTTCGTATTTTGAGGTCGAACGGCGGAAAGGCCCAGTGATAGAGCCCTTTCACATTCACGGCTTGCGCTTGCGCATTCATTGTGCGTGCTTATGGACGGAAACTAGAAATTTGTCTGCAAATAACGAACAGACCAACGAATCTTTATTTATGTGGTTTTCTCCGACTACGCAAGGAAGGTAAGGTTTTCGGGTGAATTTATTGCAAACAAAACTCTCAACAAGTTTAGAAGGTTGATAAAAATACTAAAGAAATGCATTTATGAAGTTTTTATATAACTAAATATTACTATAGAATGTGCAAAAATTGGAAAAAAATATGGGATTATGAACTAAAAAACTTACTTACTAATTGATCCGAATCTGTAGCTTGGACTGGATTTCCACGTTGGAAGTCCCGTGAATATTCATTGACAATAATTTATATACTCCATTAAGTTTTTTTTTTGTCAGCCCTTTTTATATAAACTGTCCCACTGTTGGGCGCGGGCCATCTTCTCATTGTGAGAAGGGTATGGCCATAGTCTACCACGCTGGCCAAGTGCGGGTCGGCAGACTTCAAACATTATTATTATTACAAATTAGGTTTTATACTTAAAAAAACTGAAAAAAATACTTCTAACTGCGCAATTTTGTTTTTAAACCCAAACTACGGAACCAATTTCGATGAATTTTTTTGGGACCAATCTGAAACTATATCCCTTCAAACAAAAACATATTTTTCTAATCGGTTTTTAAATGACGGGGTTATGCAACAAATATAATGATTATAGTTTAAAAAACTGAAAAAAAACGACTTTAAACTACACAATTCATCAAAATCAATTCATAATTGGCGATCGCTGAACAAAAATAATGAAAAACATACAGTCGAACTGAGAACCGGCTTTGGAAGTGAGAAAAATGAGAATAAAGTTAAAATTTTAACCTCATTCATTCCTCCTCATTTAAGTCGGTAAAAAGAACATTTACCTTGGAACTTATTGTGGAACTTATTATAACACAAAACGGATAGGAATATCTACCACCTTAGAGCATAGATGCTCTAAGTCTACCACAGATAGGTAAAAATGTATTGAAACTAAGACCGACAGTACATACAGAATCAGAATCATTTTTATTGGCCTCCTAACAATGTCAGTTACACTAGGTAAGTCAAATATACATTAATAAATTATGTCCTAAATTACTATATATAAATACTAATTATTATACTATGTATATCAAAATGTCCGAATAACCAACTGTCTATTAGATACTTTTAAATCTCACAATATTATATTATTTAATAACAATAATTCAAACATTACGACACGTATTTTCAATTAATAGTTTTTAGTTTTAATTCAGAATAGATAAATATGTCAAAGAATAAGTCAAGAAAGTGGGTAGCAACAGTATTTAAACATAATAGCTGCACCAATTAACGATAAGGTACACAGTATTAAAACACAGCTAGATAACGACCCACGTTCACCGTACTAAACCGGCTGTTTCACTACCATGTAAGCCCTGTTCTCTTTGTAATTTGTGTTTTAGTTAAGGTGTACACAACAAAGAGTTTATCTATCTATTTAAACGAAATTCTTTTGAAAATACATCAGTATACTCGACGCTATGTGTATTTGACGATACTTGAGGTAAGTAAATAGTAGTAATATTCTGAGAAAAAAACAACGGGTTGCACTCCGGGAGTGCCGGCAGAAGTGAAAACTAAAAAATAAAATAAAATAGCAAAAATACTGACTCGTGAAGGATTTCAACCTTCGCCCTCCGATTGACAAATTGAATCGGTGCTCTAACCTATTGAGCTAACGAGTCTTACGTGCATGTGTCGAAAATAAGCATTCGGTGCAACGAAATGATGTCATGCTAGAAGAACAAATTTGTACATACAATAATGAACTTTAAATTCAGAACGTTAGAATAGGTTTCTGACTGTCCGTCTTACGATCTGACTATCTGACGCGAGTTTAACATTTTTTACCCATCCCAAAACTGCACAACGCCGCTAAATAGTTAAGTTTTCACTTAAAAAATTATTATATACCTAGCCAATGGGTCTAGTAATTTATTTATTGTAATTTTCCGAGACAAAGGTAGCTTACGTTACGACACACACAGCTAAAACTGATTTCTATATACCACTAAAGAAAATCCTTTTTCAACGATTTTTATGCAATTGCGGTCATCAATAATTAGTACACAGCCTTTTCCGTGGGTTCTTGATTTCTTCTCCCAAAATATTAGTTGTAAAATTAATTCATTAATTAATTAGCAGTCGCTTCCATCGAATTAAGAACATGCCGAAAAGGCAATGTACAATGTTTGACACGAAGTCAAAGTTACCCACGTTGACAGTACTTATTAAAGATATTAAAAAGTTAAAAATTAAAAAACAAACGAGAATTATTCATTGTTCCAAAATTAATAACAATTGAAATGTTACTTGTGTAGAAAATAATGTCATTTCGTTACACGGAAAATACTTGCTGTAACTAGCGACAAACGCGGCTAAACAAGCAAATTATGAAATTAATAATATTATCAATTGAAATTAGCAATCATCGAAGTATGACCGGAATAAATAGGCACAATATAACTTACACTCTCGCAGTCGGATATTTAGTATCTCTTAATATAACTTATTAATATTTCAAACTCGATATCCTTTCATTTTCCTAAACTAGGTAATACGTGCGACCGAAATAAATTAATCATGAGCACAAGACCGCAATATGACATAACCTCAAAATATTACATCAAAACAACGTGGTAACAGGACCACGTTGCGCGCGCGCCGGCTATCCCCATCCTTGTTCGACGCACCTGCCTTGTGCGCTCGTCTCTCGCTCGCACAGAGGGGCATATTTCATCTCACTCCGTCATATACAACGTTACGAGACTATAGACAACCTTATCCGGGTCCGGTGGGCCAAACAAGTACTAATTTGGAACATCTGTTAATTTGACATTTTGATAGAGGAAAATCGATAGTAGCGCCGCTTCGACAGTACCAAATACATTTATAGTTTACTTAGTACCATTCACCACTCAAGGCCGTCCGATATCACATCGGTTAGCGATGTAATAAATAATTTATGATAATAATGTCGAATATAGAAAATAAAAGTGGTTCTGATAATCGCCCTTGAGCGACTCTCGTTGGCATGTGCCAGTGACGCACGATCGGACGGATCGCGTGATGGTGAGCGGACTAGATCGGGAACGAACACTCTGAGAGCATTTAACGTATTCATTAAATTTTGACATTGTAAGCACAGAATAATATTTAAATTTAGCTGTCTGGTAATAATCAAACAAGTAAAGATAGTAGATTTATAACATACAATCTTTATCCATTTTACTTATATAAAGTATCTATATATGTCAATGCATATCTATGCAATGACATTTTAGTCTATCTAAACTAGTACAATATATATATATATATATATTAATTGCAGGAATATATAGATAGTATAAGCCTTTCGTAATTTTATAGATAGAAGCACATTATTTATTTAAAAAAAACCGGACAAGTACGAGTCCGAGGGTTCCGTACAAACTAGTAGATAAAAGGAGGAAATCATTTTTTTTTTTATATTTTCCTTCATAAACCGAAAAATATACATCGTAAAAATATTCGAAACCTGTTTTAGCTTATGCTAATGAAGCTCTTTCATATGATATCCTACATGATAAGATTAATTCACTTTAAAATTTGGACACTCATTTGCATAAAGACACTATTTTTTGTGATTAAATTAAAAAATACCAGTTTTCGGTTTTTTCCTATATGTGTACTATAACACAATGCTTCTCGCCAAATTTCAGAGTTCTAGGTCAACGGGCAGTACCCCATAGGTTTTGATTCCTTTGTGAGTGTCGAAATGTGCATTTTTTACGACATATTCGGCTGTAACATTTTTTTACGAAAACTGAGAAATTTGATTCGTATATGGTTTCAATTTCAACACGATACCTTCACGCATTCCCGAGATAAAGGTCTTGACACCCAGATAAAGGTCTTGTCCGTCTGTCCCGGACGGACAGACGGACAGACAACAAAGTGATCCTATAAGGGTTCCGTTTTTTTCCTTTGAGGTACGGAACCTTAAAAACAATATAAATCATGGCAATCAACGTAAAAACATCACAATTATTATAATTCTTATCTATTCGATTAGCTAATATAACACTTTCTGCGTTAGATGAAATAATAATATACATCCCAGATAGGTAAAAGAACAGCTTCAATCGGCAGCCCCATTTGAGAGTCAGTTCCCATTCCAAGCTACATCTAGGCATATCTAGGTGTCAACTTGTTAACATCAGGTAAACTGTACTCAAACGATTGATCTATCAATCACAAAAAAGGTTATTGAGTCGTAAACAACAGTTTTGAACGACGGTTCAAGCTAAAATGGAAGCCGAGATAAATATAGTGATAAGGCGGATGATTGATAACACTCAACACATTTATCATCCACACTGATTATCGTGAAATTACACACGAGTGTGTGTAATGTGGGGCTTCCAACGTAATATTATCGTAGGTGTAGCATCGGGGGACGAACCTTGGATGAGTAATTGGCCCGAATAAGGTGAGACTCGCATACTCTAAGTACTCAAGGATAGGATTTTGTGCATTAGTATTTGTATGTATGCATAGAAGTGATAGGCATAGAATGCGAGCTCAGTGAAGCAAATTCTAGCAAACCTTTTAAGGCTGGGTACGTTAATCTACCCGTCGCTACATACGACAGGTACGTCAATGTACCCGTCGCTACATACTACAGGTACGTCAATCTACCCGTCGCTACATGCGACAGGTACGTCAATCTACCCGTCTCTACATGCGACAGGTACGTCAATCTACCCGTCGCTACATGCGACAGGTACGTCAATCTACCCGTCGCTACATGCGACAGGTACGTCAATCTACCCGTCACTACATACGACAGGTACGTCAATCTACCCGTCGCTACATGCGACAGGTACGTCAATCTACCCGTCGCTACATACGACAGGTACGTCAATCTACCCGTCGCTACATGCGACAGGTACGTCAATCTACCCGTCGCTACATGCGACAGGTACGTCAATCTACCCGTCGCTACATGCGACAGGTACGTCAATCTACCCGTCGCTACATGCGACAGGTACGTCAATCTACCCGTCGCTACATGCGACAGGTACGTCAATCTACCCGTCGCAACATGCGACAGGTAAGCAAAGTTTGCCATAATTTCACTACCTAACTATTTGACTAAAACGTCCGCCCACGTGATACATCATTTGAACGCTCATGTGCATGCAATGATGTATATGTAATACGTAGATTGGTTTTCCCAGCTCTGCGTGGCAAGCCTCAAGTAGGTAAGGTAGCCCGATTCATGTTCAGTCGCGACACGTCGGACAATGCTGTTAGACGTGTGTCGTGACAATGCCATCCTGTGTGTTTAGTGACCACCATGATAAAGGCCAAGAAAGGATGTGGTCTTATCCTCGAAAATGCCGAGAACTGAGATTGAATATGAAGTAACAGCATGGTAACGCTTTTACTTCATATTCAATGAGTATACAGATACAATACTCTACAGATAAAATATTATGTGCATTTTTTTATCAGCCCTGTTTGTACAAACTGTCCCACTGCTGGGAACGGGCCATCTTCTCATTGTGAGAAGGGTTAGGCCATAGTCTGCCACGCTGGCCAAGTGAGGGTTGGCAGACTATGGTTGTGTGCATGTCAAAGAGTAATTACGTGATACAGACATTATTATATATGGCTTCAACAGTGAACGGATTTTGTAATGAAACTATCACTCTAAATATCATCAACCTGTGTATGTAGGTATGTATCTATAGGCCCGTAAAAACATTCTAAGATCTTTTTCAATTTTCTATAATTGGTTTTTATGATAATTTTAGTATCGGAATAAATGACGAAAAATCTCCGCCTGGTATGTCAGTAATGTACGTCAGGAAAATATACCCTGCATGACAATCTGTGAACAACTGGTTTGTAGTGAATCATTTAACTTGTATGCACCCGAATGACCTCTAACAAGGAAAACTGCGAGACATCGCGAAACCAATGTACATATATACTACTACCAGTAACCCTACGAGGTGGTCAATAATATACGTCACAATAATCACGATGACATTATAATCCGTGACCCGCTAATGTAATCTTCGTTAGAACTGTGTAAATTAGGTAAATGATACGACTATAGGTTGGCAGTAGGTTCAGGATTATTTTATGAAAAAATTGGTTGTCTGTAAAGTCGGTTTACGGACGATAGTATAACGTGACAATGTCATAATAAAACTTTGATGAAATGATGATGATGATGTAACGGGACAATGAGCGTAACGCGTAACGGGACAATGAGTCATACTTTTTCGTGCGTGCAGCCGGCGTTCTTCGATTTATTAGACGTTGTCACGTCAAAAATCTGGAAGTCATATTGTTGCAAACCCGCCGTAAGCTTAGCGGTCTTCCTCTATTGTATGTTGCTGCGCTCGACGGGGTCCACATGACACTTGAATAGCTTGTTTATTTTTACCACCTATGTAATCCATACTATGGAACGGCAATAAAATAATCTGAAGACTAACTTGTAAGCATGTAACGTTAGTTTGTAACGTATCGTAAGTGTATATATGTTCTGTAATAAAATCACCTCGGATAATACATAACAAACAAAAGGGACAAGACATATAAGATCAGCCCCAGCAAACAGTTCTATCACGCTCCAGTTAATCACGAACCACCGGCCAATAGAAGCAGAAATTCCACCACAAGGGCAGGTCGCCAATTATCATAACACACATAAGAAGAGCGTAACGACTAAGAAACCATAAGTTTAGTCGATTTATCGCACAACAAACCAGTAAATACGAAAGCATTATATTTAGCTCCTTGTAGTAAATAGCACAACACACTTTGCGGGTGGTTAGCTGTATATTTGACATGATTACGTTGCGCAACTAGCGACCTTGCCCGCGAGAGCGTCCGAACTACATATGTAGGTAGTCAGAAAATTATTTATAGTTTGATAATCTCTGCGTAAACAGGCTTATGCGTGTCTGAGTTGATATCGCTTCTTAGTTAAGAAAACTGAAGACATATTTTAAGGTAAACATTTTTTTATTTATATCACGTTAATAATATGCAATTAATTTGAATTACTTAATTTTTAAAATATCATGTACAAGTATCATGTACAATACTAATTTAATAAAATTATTTATTTCACAGACTTATGGGAGGTATACAAATACGTCGTAACCAACGATTTAGACATTTTATTCTTTGGTCGTAACATTTATTTTATGTGAATCGAGTGAAAATTACACTATACTACACTACGCTGTCCGGATCCAATTATTACACTATACTACACTACGCTGTCCGGATCCAATTATTACACTATACTACACTACGCTGTCCGGATCCAATTATTATTTTTCTTTGTTGATAATTCATTCATTGATAGTAGGTAATTCAGAGTTGATCCCGCAAATGTTTAAACAACTTTGATTCATTAGTTTTAACTGACTTCAAAATAGGTGGAGGTTATCATTTCGGTTGTTTATAGACAAAATAACTGGAATATATGACATCCCAGTAAACGAAATCGCGTATTTTGAATCGGTTTTTAAACTAGAAAAATATTAACAATAAAATAATTGTTTAAAAATTAAATTAGCAAAGTAACAGAGTGACATGAAGGCACTGGTTGTAGGCCGCAAAGTTCCGGCTTTTCTTTTTACGAGCGTCCAATAGTGAATTTCTTTTCTTGTAACTGAGGTGATAGTAATGACTCGAACCTTATTTTTGTGGAGTCGGTTTAACCATATGCATTTCTCTGAAGCGGGTAGAGTGCAAGTTTTACAAAATTGCACGACCGACTAGAAACGCAAAACGATCTGGCTTGCCGCCAGTCGCGCGCACACAATACGGAATACCTCGTACATCGTGACTTTACGAGTATAGTAGCATGTCCTTCACTAGGAGCGCTGAGCGGGTTTACTTGCCTCTTCGACCGAAAATTGCAAAGTTACGACATGTTTACTATAACACTATAAGGCCACAAATAAAGGACAAAAGAGTCCAATGGCTTTTGAGCCATTGGAATCTTTTGTCCTTTATTCTTTTTGTGCTTCAGGCAACATGACCACAAATAAAGGCCACGAATAAGAAATAAAAACCTTGTTGCATTCAAAGATCTGAGTGATCTTATTCCCCGTTACAAACTTTTTTTTTTTATAGAAGATAGATCTACGATTGACCACCAACTCGCCTGATGTTAAGCGACGGTGTGGCCGAGGATGGAATCTAGAAGACATCTATTCACTCTAGCCTTGAAAATTCCAAGATTATAGGTCTCAGGAAACAGAGATGGCGGCAAAGAATTCCATTCTTGTGCAGTACGCAACAAGAATGTGGATCGATATAACTCCTTGTTAATCTAGAGAAACGAAGAAAAAATAAGATCTGGAAGAGATCGCTATTAGCGATAAGGCCGCCAGTGGTTACACTAGTTTTTAAACAATTTATCTTGATTGTTAGTTCTAAGATGTGTACAATAAAGAGTTTATCTATCTATCTAATCCCACTAACGGTTTAAGAAAATCACCGAGACCGACATTTTCTCCAGTACATTTCATATTCTTCCTTACAACACAGGAGAAAACTTTTCTACCCTCAAATAATATCCGATCGATAACTCTTTCTTTAAATGGTTGGAACCATAACTTTTCAACTTCGAAGTTATAATAAAAATTGACAAAATCAAAACATAGCCTAATGATTTCTTAGGTTTTCGATAACTTTTAACAGAATCGACGCTAAAAATATACATATTAAATTTATAAAATTTGCGATATAAAAATTATGCTAAATATACGCGATAAATCGGTTAAAAGTTGTTTAATTCCATACAAACTTAGTTATTTATCATTTCAATATAAAAAAAAAGATTCATCGAAATCATACAGAGGTGTATTTGAACCCAATATACATACGTGTAAACCCAATATACATACCTTCAAAATGCATGTTGTAATTTTGGAACATGCCAAACACTGAGGCGTCCCGTATGACTGAGGCGTATGATTTCTTATCAGACACGGCCGACTATCGCTTTAAGTATAGAAGTCTAGATGTGCGATCGATATTAGCAAAAGTACGGCCAGACATAGTGAAAGGTCAGGGACGTCCGGTGTCTAGTCTATATACTCGAGCCGTACCTCTGTTTCATATAGTTTTATACCCCGACACGTGAGCTGACCAAATAGTCGACTCTTTAAAACCACTGCCGCTTAACATGGGTACTTCGGCGTTTCGCACCGCAAGTGATTCTAACCGCGGTGCGAATCGCCCATGTACTGTTTCTGTGGTGGACAATCGTAAATCTATCTCTGCGTGCTTCATCGTCAACCGCATTGTCGCTTTCCTACAACAGGCGAGTTGGTGGTCAAAAACGGACTTTTTCGCCATAAATTTGCGCAATTTTGTTGTATATTTCCATCCAAATAATGTGATGAATTTTTTGTGTCTTTAATTTAACTCTGACCAATCCAGTATTTTTAATTTTGTTGACCAATTTTAGTTTATTTTATTTTATTGACCAATATTAGATTATTTTTATGTATCATTTTTTGACGTACAATATTTTATAATTTATTTGTACGCTCCATTAATGCATGCTGTCTCCATCTTTAATTATTGTGGCAATTGTAATTATGTTACTATTATATAAAACTATTGCGAATAATTGTTATTGTACACAATGTTGATGGACTTCAATAAATAAATAAATGTAATGTAAAAAATTGGTTGCCTGTAAAGTAGGTTTACGTGACAACGTCATAACAAAACATTGATGAAATGATAATGTAACGGGACAATGAGTCATACTTTTTCGTGCGTGCAGCCGGCGTTCATCGATTTATTAGACGTTGTCACGTCAAAAAAAACTTGTCAAATTCACATTTGACCATGCAACACGAGAATATTAATTTAATTAAAACAATATTTGATTACTTTTTAAACTATCACGGTTATTTAATATTATTACTGTTTACGCGATATTTCCGACGATTTAGTATTTTGTTGACGATATTTTAAAACACGGCTGTATGTATCTACTACACTCAAGGGCAGACTGAAGAATGCGGGTGGTTGAAAAAATTAAGCGCAGATAAAATATATCGGTCTAACGGTCTACCCTCTTTCTTTGTTTTTTGCTGCAAAGATCGTTATCACTGGTAATCGAACTCGATCGCTAGTCTCGACAAAATACATTCACGGTAAACTACTTATATTTTGGACACGTATGTATGTTTATTTTTAAAGTGTGACATTAAAAATCATCACCTCGCCTAAAATTCTGACATTTTTAAATCTCGATGATTTCAATAAAATGGCAAACCAAGGTAAACATTCCGTATACAATATGTAATATAAAGGTAATTTGATAATTATTTTAACAAAAAACGGAAAAGCAAAAATCTCATAATCGGCTATAATCTCCCCAAATTAGTTCTCTTGATTCTTCAGCCAAACAAGTCATATCTCCAAGTAAATTTAAAGGCTTTCTGTAAATTCCCACCGGCTGTCGGCCGACCCGCGCCTTGTTTACGTCGTTCAATGAACAAATGGTACATTGTCAGCTCTGTTGATATAACAAGGTGGAAATATTCGCAACGCCCCGGCGACAATGCCCATTATGACGTAAACTATGTACATACGCTTTAATAGTCTCGCGGGTGGGTTGTGTCCGTTGCATCAACATTGCCCTAGCTTGGATTTTTAGATCGGCGCAAACTGCTTTAAACACAAATATTAAAACAAAACTGCAAAATGTGTTCCCGAATGAATGCAAGACTTATATGGTACTGTACTCGGAAGGTAAAGAAGAATTTAATGATATGCATCATCAAAATAGATAACACCTTGGGATAAAACCGTTTAGGCAACAGGAATTAATACAGAAATAAACAGATACATGAATTCGAAAAGTAATATCTTCATGAGCAGTTGGGTCAAAAATGACAAATAAAACTTGTTCTAGGTGCTGTTTAATCATTTAATGTACCTTTCATCTGATCCCATCGAGCTGATTTATTAATTATTTATGATGATATGAGATGGTTAAAAAACCTCTCGAGTTTGGATTCATTTGATTTGTTTTAAAGATTCCCAAATAGGCGATACATTCTCAGACATTGGTGATGTGGACGTACGTTTGATATAGAATTGGAAACTGAAAAGGGCTCACATTTCTACAGGCATCAACAAAACTATTTCGTTTGCATTAACGATACCTCACAATACACTTGGTAACACTTGGTTGGTTAAGATCCGCTATTGGGGGAAAATGTAAAACGTTTGAAAAGCTTCTATAAGTTATATATGAAGGTATTGAAAACGTAGTGACCTTAAGGCCGTTGCTCTCGGCTGCCATTGCGTAATCGTGGACCGAATAACTAATACGATTTGATAGATATAGTTTATATATTACGACATACCTCCGTGAATATCAAGTGCCAAGAAGATCTGCTGTTGGAAACTGGTGATGGGCCTCCTGCCACCTCACATCACAAACATTTGTTTTCAATAAGAACATACAACATGTGCATGACTAATAAAACACTATTTTTATTGACGGTGAAAATCTTCCAAGTTAGAGCATTGGGGCGCAACTTGGTTTTGTGGAGTTGGGATCCTATGATACCACTGCAAATTCCTCGTCGAAATTCTAAAATCTGCCGTACGCAGCGATTTGGTATCACATTTATGTGTCGACTGGACTCGCTGTCAGTTGGTAGTGTCTGCCTGCTTGCTAAGCCGTAGGTTGTGGGTTAGATCCCCACACAGGGTAAATATTTGTGTAATGAGCATGGATGTTTGTGCTGTGTCTGGGTGTTTATATCTATCATAAGTATGTATTTACAAAAAAGTATATATGTATGTATTCTATCAGCCATCTAGTTCCATAGTGCAAGCTTCGTTTGGTTTGTCTAGATGGTGTTGTGTTAAACGTCCACCAACATCTGTTTATTTATTATTTATGTATCATCAGTTCATCAAAGAATGGTACTCTTACCTATCGTCGCCTGCAATATAAGCATCTTCGAGACTAGTGTCACTTCAACCGTCATCGGGCGCATCGTCAACACCACTCGAGATAAGGAACAAACACAGACAGTTCAACGTGTCGACGTTTACACGTTCTTAGTAAGTACAATAATGAACCCAGCTGCGAGTATATGCAATAATATGTTGAGGTCTCTTTAATTTGCGACGAAAAACGAGATAAAGATAAAGATAAAGATAAAGATAATTTATTTGCATACAACACGAGAATTTTATACAACAAGTGCATAAAAGATGTTACACTAAATTTAGTCGCTTAAAATCATGTTGTGCCGATTAGGCGTACAAATGTCAGGTAGACAGCATCATGCACATGCGAAAAAATTAAAAATAATAATTATTATTATTTGTTATTAGATTAATACACAAACCAAAAATATATAAAATATGACAAAGCAGAAGCAATAAAAGATACACATAATGTCAAATAAAATTAAAATTTGTCATTTAAAAAATCATTGATAGAATAATAACACTTCTGCAATAACAATGCCTTCAACTTTTTTCTAAATAAATTACTATTCTGGTCTCTTATTGACTTAGGAATCTTATTGTAGATTTTAGGACCCATACAGACGATGCTATTTTGCATCAGTGCTGTCTTTCCTTCATGTACGCGCCGTTTGTCTTGGTCGCGCCTATTTCTTACAGTAGTATCAGATAGTGTGGGGAATCGCTCCCGGTTTGTTTTTACAAAAAGGGCCGTTTCTAAAATGTATAAACACGGAAGTGTAAGAATTTTATACTTTAAAAAATAGGGCTTACAACTATCTCTTTTTTTGAGTTTAAACATTGAACGAATACAGCGTTTCTGCCTTTTAAAAATAATAATTTTATCTGTTGAATTTCCCCAAAAAATAATCCCGTACCTCAAAATTGATTCAACTAACCCATAGTAGGCTTTAAGTAAAGATTCTATATTTAGAGTACGAGCTAGTTTGGCGATGGCATATGTTTGGCTACTTATTCTTTTCGAAAGGTGCTCTATTTGTGATTTCCAATTCAATTTTCGGTCAATATATAATCCAAGAAATTTTGAGCTTTCTACTTCATTTATAATGTTATTGTCATATGCTACATTAATATTACCTTTGTTTGTTTCTCTTTGTCTAAAATGCATTATATTTGTTTTATTTAGGTTAATTTTTAAGTTATTGTTGTCAAGCCAAGATATAACTGAGGTCAAAGATTTAACAATATCGTTTTCATAAGAGTCAAGTGTTTTACATGCTACGGTGATAGTGCTATCATCTGCAAATAATGTCATAGGTTGAGATGTAGCATTAGGCAAGTCATTTATGTATGCTATGAATGAAAGTGGTCCCAGGACACTACCTTGTGGAACTCCGTACGCCACTTTGCGTTCATACGATCTATATATTTCTTCTGCTTTCGTGTTAAGATTGACTCGACTGATTTCCGTGATTTGTGTTCTATCTGCTAGGTAAGACTCTATGAAATCTAAAACGTTACCACGTATTCCATACGCTTCTAATTTACTAGCTAAGATTCTGTGATCTACGTAATCGAACGCCTGCGTCATATCACAGAATATGGCGCACACCGGAGTGCTTTTATCCATACATATTAAGACGTTTTTAATGAAATCGTATATGGCCATATTAATACTTCTATTTTTTCTGAAACCCTTTTGTTCATTGCATAGAATATTATTTTTCTCTAAATAATCATTTAACTCATTATAAACATACTTCTCGAAATTTTTTGAAAATATCGATATAAGTGCAATGGGCCTATAGCATTCCATTTTCTCTCTATTGTCTTTTTTAAATAAAGGTTTAATAATGGTCGTTTTCAGAGAACTCGGAAATGTGCCTGTGGATATACACAAATTAATAATATAGCTTAGAGGGGTACATACATACTCACTTACTGATTTTATTATGAAAGTTGAGATTTCGTCATCACCAACACTTTTAGTGTTTTTAAGGTTTTGTATTATTTTGCTTATTTCTTGTGGCGTGCTTGGTGCCATGAACATAGAATCTTTGCTATGATTTATATTAGCTGTCACTTTATATCCTGACTCAGGGACCGGTTTTATTTTATCTATGAAAAAATTATTAAATGCGTTGGCTATAGCTATCGGATCCGTTATATCTGTTATAAGTCGAGTGTCGAGGGGTGTTATAAGTATGACACATGCCAGGGATCGAATGTACATCCTACAGATCGTGAATAGCCCTCAGGAAATGGCGTCTGAATTCTTGACATTTCCTGAGGGCTATTCACATCCTGTCGGATGTAAATTCGATCTCTTTCGTGCACGTGAGGACTAACTGAGAGAAAAGCATAATTTTCGAGACGAATCCCGATATATCCGAATCCCTATATCTATCATCATCCAGGCCGGTTTTCGGCTTTGGCGATAGCTTCTGCAATTTTTAATCTAGAGAGCTCCGATGACGTGCTCGTATATGGCTGATGTAGCCAATTTTGGCAGTGAATGTGTGCGCGCAATGTCTGCACGTATGAGTGCCATTTTCATAATTATAATCTATGTTGGCACGTTTACTAGACCTCGCCATTCTAGTCGATTCTCAGCCAGTGACTCCCGACGAGAGGTCTCAATATTGCATTTTTTCATGTGTCTTTTCTGAACGTCTTTGTATCTAAGGAACTGGCCACCACTTTTTCGCTTGCCGTTCTGAAGTTCAGAAAAGAAATTGCGCTTCGTCACTCTCTCGTTGGGCATCCGAGACAGATGCCCACACCACCGAAGTTGGCGTCAATATGAAGCTGATATGAACTATTCTGAACATGTGAACTCAAAATTATTGCTAGTGACTTTAGTTAATGTGACCAATTTAATAAAATTTACCCAACTTTAGCTTTCCTACTACTACTTTGGATGTATGTATATACAATTATGTATATGTATATAATATACATATGCAGGTTAACATATATTTATTTTTCCTCCCCTCTCAATTACTGCACACCCCGTCATATTACTTTCGTTTCGTTCTTCTCCATCCTAAGGTTGTCTAGAAGAGATCGCTATTAACGATAAGGCCGCCAGTTGTAACAGTAGTTTTTTTTTAAATAATTTATCTTGATATTAAGTTCTAAGATGTGTACAATAAAAAGTTTATCTATTTTTAGTTTTTGCGCTAGACTCCTACGAGTATGACATTTAGGAGATAAGAATCAAACGATATCTCTCACATTAAAATTCAGTTTTATGTTATTTTTTTAATCAATGCCGACCATTGCGATCTACGACGGAGATGTTTGCCTAGAGCGTGATTTAAAGACACCCAGAGTGTTTCTATCCGGAGAGCCCCTGTCAAAACACTATTCAATATTTAAATAACCTCCTTTTTTGAAGTCGGTTAAAAAAGTAAACGTAATACTATCAATTTTATCCGCTCCGGACACTTGATTCTACTGCTTTATTCTGTAAACAAATCACGGAATCCGGTCACTCGAACAAAGCAGTCGGAGACCACGTGTCTGGGGTTACTTTTTTTGAAGTGACAGTTGTTAAGTCTGGTATAACATGATGCGGGCAGTTGGAAAACCCAGTGTGCAGGAAAGTATGTAGTGGGTACGACCTTCACACACCTTGGTGCGGTTGCGTTATAACTTATGTTGATCAAACTGTAATCTGATGTGGACAGTTATACAGCCATTCGCCTTTTAGCGTTCTCAACAATATTCCATTACAATATTTTCCCTTTTTTTTTTTTTTTTTAACAAAATCATACAAAATTTCAACATTTACGGCTAATATTCCAGTCTCCAGATAAAAGTATCTGTTAGTTCAATTTTAAGTCTGTCCTTTTCTTTCATATGAATTAGGGCTATTTTTTCAATTCTCAGATAAAAGTATCGGTCTGAAAAAAAATTTGCTCTGTCCTTTTCTTTCATATGGCTTAAAAAAAAAAGCAATAACTGACAAATAGTTTTTTTCTGGAGATTGAAAAATTAGCCCTTAGTAAAGTACTGTTAGTATGAAACCCGACGTATTTATACTTAAATAGGCTGTCAAAATCATAACAAAAACAAAAAGTGGTGTCACAAGTTTTGGCGGGAACGTCTTATAACGTGTTGTTGCTTTGTTTTATTTTCCTAAACTTGTGTTATTTTGAACATTAATGCTATAAAAATGGTGGTGTTTTATTCATTAAGTGTTCGATAAAGTGCGTGAGTGTGGGCAAGTGAAATAAAGCAGTAAAACGTGTGATTTTACGTTGTCGGCAAAACTCCATAGAAGCTTCTAGTAAACTTTACTGAAGTACTTTACTAAACTTTACTTTACAACCACTTTACTGAAGCAGGACTCGACTTATAAATTGACTGTATACGTGACTTAAATTGTGACTAGAACATTTACAACTTGTTTTATTCAAGAACTTGAAAAAATCCTAATACTTGACACTGGCAAATGCTTTAATGCGGGTCCAATACAAAAAATAAGAAGAAGAAGAAGTGGTGTCACATGTTACGCACATTTGTTGCGGTCACGGCGCATTGACGCGCGCACGTCACTCTTCTACTTTTGAACCTGCTACCGTGTCGCGCCACACGCGCTGCCAGTTCATGAATACAAAACAACTTCTGTTTTTTTTTCGTCTATCTCAGACACGGAAGCCAGGAGTGAAAGTGGTCATTTCGGTTCCGCGTTATTTGTTATGTAAATGTACTTTTTGAAAGGGATCCACGAGGTTTTCTTATGTTTGAAGGGCTCAGTAGTACGCGGTGTGGTCGAATCAGAAACAACTTATATTATAGAAAAAAACACACATAATGTATCTTTTTTTTAAAGTGCGACTGCATAAGAGCTATATTCATAGATTAGTTCCGAAGTTTGGCATGATGATGAGCATGCGTTCTTCACGAGATAATATGTACATATCAATTTGTTCACATATATGTTGTGGTATGGCTTGGAATTTTCAAGGCTAGAGTGAATAGATAATATCTTCTATTTCGACGAGCTCCATCCTCGGCCACACTGTCGCGTAATATCAGGCGAGTTGGTGGTCAATCGTAGATCTATATTGCGTTTAAAAAATGAGCATTCTTTAGAATTTTTGTAAGGAATTATTTCTCACTTATTTCTCAAATATAGCCTCTGGCCTCCATATAATTTTTTTTGAATTTTATTTTAGAGATTATTTTATTAATACTACAAAAAATGTAGGTTATTATTTATGACACCTAACATGTCGATTACATACATTGCATATATACTCTCGAAAAACAATACCCCTCTTCTCACGCATTTGAGTAAAAACAAAATGACCAACACTGCTATATTAAACAACACTGCTATTATTATTATTATCTCATTTATTTATTTAGGTACTTAATTTTAATTTTTTTACAATACAAATATAAACTTATAAAAAGAAACATAAATATTATTATTATTATTGCTGCTGCTGTATTTAAATCGTCTTCGCAAGTAACATTAAAAGTAATCAATATTCAATACAAGAGCGTTAATGGATTAAATATAGCCACAAGCACGGATCCTGTTGCCAACTCGAAGAAAAAAACCCGTTTCATAACCTTAGCGGGAGAAAATGTCAACACTGAACCTGGCGAGTTACTTCTCATTCCAAAAATAAAAACAAAATGGCAACATTTAACAGCGAATATCGTTCAATCTGTGTTACCAGTTACCAATAATGTGGATATAATAATATAAAAAATTAAACAACTGACTTCAAAATCTCGCCTGTTGTTAGGCGACAGTGTGGCCAAGGATGGAGCTTTTTTTTTAAATACATTATAGATCCACGATTGACCACCAACTCGCCTGATGTTGAGCTCGTCGTTTTCTAAGATTTTCGCGATTATTTCTCATTGAAATGAATATACATGATAAATCGGTTAAAGTTTTTTTCATTTCAATGCGCAATTTTGTTTTAAAAACCAAACTGCTGAAGCGATTTTAATGAAATTTCTGAAACAAAACGAAATGATTCTTCAAATCATTTTATAAATGACAAAGTATGGGGTAACAAAATTTAAAAAAGTGTACAAGCGAACTGAGAACCTCGTCCTTTTTTTTTTTAATTCGGTTAAAAATGCATGCAAGCGTATTTTCCTAAAATTACGCATTTGTAATATTGGACAATTGAAGCTGAGACCCACTAGGTATAAATAATGTGTTTCCTCTTCGAGGTCTTCAAGCTGGCGTTTCACCTCTTCACGAGGCATCTCCAGGACTTCTCGACTCTTCCGAGCTCTTGCACGAGAATCAACTCGCCTGATGTTACGCACCGTTAGTCTACTAATTCTACGCGCTTGATTGAAAAAAAAAACACGATTCACTCACAATTTAAAGACAGCCAGATTGTATCCATTGCGAAGATGATTTAACTTAAATTAAGTTAGATTTTTTTTACAGCTGAAACCCACAAGTTTTTATGTTTCCTAAACCTATACTTATTTAAACTATAATAAAATCTCTCTCTGATAGCTAATGTTTTAACCTACCCTCATTAATAAACTGTAGTAGTTTTATTTCCATTGACCTCAGATTTTTTGTGATGTGTTGCTAAATGTAATCTATGAAAACATGAGGTTATTACTAAAAAAAATCTTAGCCAATTTAGATTCGTTGGTAGCCAATTTCGTTTTAGAAATTAATTATTTTCACTAACAGTCACTCATTCAAATAAAATCATGTCCTTGTGGTGCGAAAAGTTAAAATTTTGTACATGGTTTTTAATAAAATAATGTTTTTTTTTTTCAAAACTTCAGTGCAGGCGCACAGTCTACAGTGGTCGGAGCGGCGCGGAGAGGTCATCGGCACCGCCCAGATCACAGCCGCGTTGCGCAAGGATCCGCTAATAAACCAAAATGTATTTATTAGTTACGACACCTGGCGGCCGTTGCGAAAACTGTTTTGATGGCGCGAGCTGCAATTAATACGACGCGGAGGTATCATTAATTATTTATTGATCACGCTCTTCGATTGGGACTGACACTGACACATCATCATTATTTTAACCGACTTCAAAATAAGAAACCGCTTCCAAACGACTTAAGATTGCGCTCAAAGCGCGCAACTATCTCTCTCGCGCATCACAAAATTTTTAAACATAATTATACACTTAGTGAAGTTATTATACAAGATTATTTTTACAGACTTCAAAAAGAAGGAGGTTCACAATTCGGCTATTTTTTGTTTTAATATTTGTAACTGCATAACTACCGTCATTTATAAGCAGATTTCAAAAATTATTTCTTTCCATTGAAAGTAAAATCCTTTCAGAATGATTCCATAGATGTTTCCCCAAATTTCACCAAAATCGGCTCTGTAGTTTTTTAAACTATAATCATTTAGTTAAGAAAAATATATAAAAAAGTTTTTTTTTGCTTCTATTAGAACGCTTCATAATCCTGTTAACTTCGCTGATCTATTGCGTCTAGTTACCTTACAGTGTTGACCTCTATTCAGTTCGAACGTTATATCGCGTGCCGCAACTAATCATACAAAACGTAATACATTTTTTTTTTTTTATAGAAGATAGATCTACGATTGACCACCAACTCGCCTGATGTTAAGCGACGGTGTGGCCGAGTAATGTATTATAATGTTTGTGTGTAAGTGTGGATATTTGTCAACAATTAACAACGGCTGCACTTAATTGGATGCAATTCGGAGCGGAGCCACACCAGACACACTCTGCAGTTCACAAACCAGTACACACGATCTGCCGGCTTGACCGGACACTTCAGTACTTTAATGGGTATTTAAAAATCATACCCGTCTGCGAAATGTAAACCTATGACAGTTACGTAAGCTCATCAAAATCATTCATGTTGTATAGGAGGTATTCATCAACATCATCTCAGTCACAAGTCCACTGTTGAACATAGACCTCAAAAAGATCGATTGCGCGCGGCTAGCATCCAGCGTCTTCCCGCCACTTGCATGAGGTCATCTGTCCACCTTGTGGCTGGTCTTCCTAGGCTGCGCTTGCCGGTGCGTGGTTTCCACTCGAGAACTTTTCGACCCTATCGTTCTGCGTGCTATGTGCCTTGCCCACTGCCATTTCGACTTGCTAATCCGCTGTGCTATATCGGTGACTTTCGTGGGTCTACGGATCTCTTGATTTCTGACTAGATCTCGCAGAGACCCCGAGCATAGCCCTCTCCATAGCTCGTTGCGTAACTTAGGGCTCGGTTATAAGGCCCGTAGTCAGTGACCACGTGTCAGTGCCATACATATGTCATCATAGAAGGTAATACAAAGACATAATACCCACACATACAAACACCTGTAACATTACCCCTTCTTGCGCAGTTGGGTAAAAGAATTATCCTCCTAACTTCTCTGTCAGTCCTGGAAAGAGGCGAGGGAGCGCGATTTATACCTATTCTTGACTTACGTATTTTCGTAGTATAGTGGAGATTCAAGGTTACGCCACAGCTTGCCCAGTAGTCAGTATGGACGTTAATACATTACGCCACAGCGTGGTAAGTAGTTAGTATATAAGAGGATACTACGTCATACAAATAATCAGCGGATACTGCATTCCGTCTCGGGTAAGCAGTTTTTTTTAATGATACGCAGGCTAAGCGATTGACCACAGCTTAGATATAAAGTGATCAAAAGATTGATATAAAAAATTGCTAGCTACGTGTAGATCCGTCATCGTCAGTGGAGTCGCTACAAGCGGATAGTTTTTTTTATTTGATTTTGAAACATTTGTATTCACCGTGCGTTTTACAATCCTATACCCAAAGCTGGAGTTTACTATTACTACTAAACCTCCTGTTAACAGACGATTCGCTGTGTCGTTAGATTTATTTTCAAGTCTAATTGAGTATGTTATACATATATGTACGTAGGTACGTCTCGTCAAGAGGAAAGGAAACTGATTTTCATATGAAAACACTGCGGTGTGTCACCAAGTCACCATCTCCCCCTCCATCCCAGATATTATTTCCAGATCAATCCAAACTTTCTTGGGGGAAGGGGGGAACGTGCATGGTCGGCACCAAACAACCAACCCATAACGAAATTACAAGATACGATGGCATTCAAGACATAATAAATACTTTCCAAATGCACCTCTCCCTCCGAAAAACATTACTTAACTTTGAACAACTTTTCAAAATCTGTCTTCTTTCCGCAAGTGTAATTATGTGTCAGCGAGAAGTTGACAAAATATATTGAGCATTGCCCTATTTAGAGTAACATTTTTCAGTAAGACCCTATACTCCTAAACTGCGTAGTGCCAGCAGAAAGGAGAGGCATACATGAAATTTGTTGAAGTCCAACATAACTTGCGACCTTGATATAAACATGTACAAACTATAGAAAAGCGACGAGTGTGTGTGTTTATATGTACTTGTATGTACGTAAGTAAATTGCCGGCATTGTTATTGGTACCGATAAATAAAAGATTTGTTTGGCTTTCTCGATTGTTTCCAATACTATTTGCTGTACAATGCGAATACAATGTAGGTATGATTCGTACATGCGTATATCCAAACAGTGTGAATATTTTGTTTGATTGAACTTTTCATCTCTTCAATCATTGCAGTCGGTCTATATCAGATCCTGACCAGATTTAGACGATTCCTTTATAACCGACTTCAAAAAGTAGGAGGTTCTCTATTAGACTGTATTTTTAGGGTTCCGTACCTCAAAAGGAAAAAACGGAACCCTTATAGGATCACTTTGTTGCTCGTCAGTCCGTCTGTCAAGACCTGTATCTCGGGAACGCGTGAAGGTATCGAGTTGAAATTAAAACCATAATTATACGCAGGTCTATAGCCTCTTGCTGCAGAGAGAAAAATCAAACTTCTCAGGTTTCATAAAAAGAGAGAGAGAGTTCAGAGTTACAGCCGAATATGTCGCAAAAACGCATATTTCGACACTCACAAGGGAATCAAAACCTATGGGGTACTTCCCGTTGACCTATATCTGCCTAATTAGCACAAGCTAAAACAGGTTTATAAATATTATTACGATGTATATTTTTCGGTTCATGAAGGAAAATATAAAAAAAAAACTCCCTTTTATCTACTAGTTTGTACAGAACCTTCGGTGTGCTAGTTTGACTCGCATTTGTCCGGTTTTTTTAATGTTTATTACGCGATTACTTCGGATGATTCTTTTTTGTTTGGTATGACCATACCTCAGAGGTGGTTCCCAAATAAATGTTATCAAAATCGGTTCAGTACTTTGGTTTTATAACAAGATAACTGAAAAAATATGTGATCCAGGTAAACAAATTGCGTATTTTGAAGTCGGACGTTTCAGTTTTTAAACTATAATTACCTATATTATAAAAGCATCTTAAAAGGTGGTCCCACAAAAATTACAGCAATTTGGAACATTTTTTTTTAACCTAGCTCAAATTTTACAATATTTTGATAGATTGTTTGCAGTTTGAAGTTGTAAGAGCCCCGTACCTCATAAAGACGAAAATATATAAAACCAACAATCACTTCACTATCCGTATCACTTAATTGGCCAGCTCTGTAACGCCGTACTGTTTGTTTCTTCGTTTTCGACACGGTAATTGAGAACACGATAAGAGTGGGAAATACCTAATTATACAATTAACTTGTGACAAATAAAAAAAAACCTATTAATGTGGAAAATTGTGAAGGAAGAAAATTTTGAAAAGCTGTCATTTTGACCGACCTTAATTCTTGATTCGTCGCGTTTTTTTAAAATAGTTGTTTATGGCTATAATATGTATAACTGATCAGCTACAAGATGGACACAAGACCCATCTTGTAGCTGATCTTCCACGCATCGGTAAGCTCAGCGTAGGAAGACCAACCAAAATATGGACATACACCGCATACAAATGACAAAAAGACGTTGGACGCAAGCCGCTTCCAATAGGACTTTTTGTAAATCCATACCCCATGGCATAAGGCCCTAGGCCGTCCCAAGCCTATGTCCAGCAGTGGACTTCTTGTGACTGAGATGATTATGATAATGATGACGAATAACTAAACTAAAACTAATGGAAAAATCTCATAATTTTCATATAAGTTTCATCCGCAGCTCTACTGCTGTATAAGAAAATCCGGTTAAGGTCAAACAAACTCTGTGGTCAGAAGAGTACCAACTACCACCTAATTTGCCGTCCCGAAGGAGGAGCTACCACCAGGACATGATCTGCAATGGCCAATTTGGAAGTCTATAAATAAATCGCCTCCGAACACAAGTTGGTCGTTGCAGACAAAATATGTGTAAATGGGGTCTGGCTGTTCCTCCAGTAGAGCAGTGCGATTGTGGCGCCACCCCTCAGACAATGACACACCTGCTCGTATGCCCAATGTGCCCTAATACAATGAATGACCTGTGGGAGGTCAACAAATATGTGGGGGGTTTGATTGTGGGATAGGTGCCATCTCTGTGGCTTCCTACTGGTCAAATACAGTATAATAAAAAATAACCGGACAAGTGCGAGTTGGACTCGCCCACCGAAGGTTCCGTGCAAAAAAAAAAGGGGAAATTCATATATTTTTTTTTATATTTTCCTTCATAAAACGAAAAATATACTCGTACATCGTAAAAATATTTAAAAATCTGTTTTAGCTTATGCTAATGAAGCTCTTTCCTATGATACCCCACATGATACGGTTAATTCACTTTAAAATTTGTGCCCTCATTCCTTGCGTTTGACACTTTTTTTTTTGTGATTTAATTAAAAATGACCAGTTTTCGGATTTTTTCCTATATGTGTACTCTAACACAATGCTTCTTGCCAAATTTAATTGTTCTAGGTCAACCCCATAGGTTTTCATTCCCTTGTGAGTGTCGAAATGTGCGTTTTTTAAGATATATTCGGCTGTAACTTTTTTTTACGAAAAGTTAGAAACTTTATTTTTCTTTCTGCAGCAAGATACTATGGATCTGCGTATATGGTTTTAATTTCAACTCTATATCTTCACGCGTTCCCGAGATAAAGGTTGACACCCGACGGACGGACAGACGGACAACAAAGTGATCCTATAAGGGTTCAGTTTTTTCCTATTGAGGTACGGAACCCTAAAAAGTGACTATATTACTATATACTAGTTCACTCAATATATTTCCATTATACGAGTTCAAAGTCAGAGTTTTGTGTTAGATTCATTTCTAAGTTTCTTGATTTCATCACAACTTCTGAACGTTTTCACGCTAGAAGGAAAACTATGTACTTCTAAAGGATATGGGCTAATGTATGATAAGGGGTCGTCGACCCTAAGCAATGCAAGTAAACACTTGGCAGTGAATTCAATACTGTTATCACAACACCTGTACATTACTTGGTAATTGTTCGCTGGGTTACGCAAGAAGGGTGTACTGGGGAATGGGTGAACTTAGTACACTACACTATTTTGTAAACACGGCAAAAATACTGTTTTTTATTTTATTTTATAAATTTAACTAAATCGTGATTAGCGACAAACATGATATTTTTTGATCTCTTGAAATATCTGACATTATTTTTACTGAAATCTCTCAAAAGTATAATCTGTCAAATGTAGAGCGGGCGGGGTGGGGGAGTGCAAATTTCACCATACAACGCCGCAGCGCGTCATTTCCTCCGAGAAACAGATACAAAAATTTACTTCAATTGTTGAGCTATATAAAGAGGCAAAACATTAATTTATGCTCGACAGATAGCCATTTAACAGAGCTCACGACGTTATATCGTCAAAGGTTGTAACATATCTAGCCTGGAATAGGACCTAGTTCCAAAATAAGGCATCCGGAATACACTGCCACTTGGCTTGGTTCTACGTAGTATTGATTAATTAATTATAAACAAATTTTACCAACGACAAAGCAATAAGCTTTCAGGATATATGAAGCAGCTGGGTTTTATTCGTAACTTTAAGGTTTGTTCTTCAGTAAAAATGTGAATAAAAAACTGTATTTTGCTACGTCGGCAACATTCCCAAAGCCCCGAAACACCAGCTTTATTACTTGTTTTATATTTATTATACCATGTGCATTTGTGTCACGAAACAAAGCTCTTTTGTACACAAAGCTCCTTTCGAGTTAGCACACTCTTTCTGTATAACCCAGTGTAACTAAAGATTTTTTTATAAATAAATATTGGTGGACATTTCACACAACACCATGTAGCCCAAACTAAGCAAAGCTTGTACTATGGAAACTAGATGGTTGATAGAATACATATATACTTTTATTGTAAATACATACATATGATACATAGACACACCCAGACACAGAACAAGCATACATGCTCACCACACAAATGTTTGCCCTGGGTGGGGATCGAACCCACGACCTATTGCTCAGGAGGCAGTCGTACTACCACTGAGCCATGAGGCCTGTCATTTAAAATGTCATCGGTAATTTGTATTATCTGGCGTTCTATAACTGAATGAAATCGTTTATATTGATGTTCCAAACACACGCACGAAGCGTGGAATACGGTTAAGCGAATTGAAGGATGGTGGCACAGGCCTTTAGTAAAATGTTGAATGAAAGTAGCCGATAAAATAAGTTTCTCAAAGAAATGACATTTTTATGAAATAGCGAGTGAAACCGGTGAGCGTAATTAATAGAAATATAACCAGGGCTTTTTTGTGGGGGCACGTGGGACACGCAGTGCTCCCAAAGGCAATTTCGAAATTACCTAAAAATTGCCATAAAAACTGAAAAAATGAAAGAATAAGAAAAACTAATTTTGGTAATCTTTACAACAAAAAAATTGGATTTTTTTAATAGGTCAAAATTATCTAAATACAAAATCTAATCTACCTTTCCTGTCTATGTTGACGCAACTTTCGAGAATTAGCGCGCCCTCAAAAAAGAAGTGACAAAAAAAGACCTGCATTTAACTATAATCTAACAAAAGCGAAGTAGGTATCTCTTTCTCTCCTAAGGTTATTTACATTTTCACAAACGGCTGAACCGTTCGCGATGAAATTTGGTTTAGAGATAGCTGAATTCCTGGAGATGGAAGCCTACAATTCCTCATCCTCACAATTTTTCATCAGTGTTGGAAACTGCGTGGCACAACCAGTAATTTTCATATTAACATGAATAGCCCAGCCTAATTGTCCAGAGCCGACATTATACAAAATGCCTAGGTATTTTGTACGTTCGATTTTTATACAGGCAACATACATAACACGCGGGCCGATAACGATAGTTGCGCCTGACTAATCCTGATAAACCGACAGAGAAACTCAATAGGAAAATATCGCAGAAATAAATAACATTTCGTTTTTACACCGTATCACCAGAAGCAAAAATAATTCCACTGGCAACACTTGATCCAAGACACTGTAGTCCCACCTTTTTGCGTAAAAAATATGAACACTACCAGTTGTAATTTTTTTGAGTAAGCGTTTTTTAAAATTGGAATGGGTGTTCTAAATTCGATATTGCGCGGGAAACGCGCGACCGTCCACGGCGCAAATAGTCGGGCGACTGACGTAGTGATGCGAAACGCCGGAGCCGTACGTGTTTCGAATCGAATTAACTTCGAATTAATTTCGACTCGTTTGTTTACGCGCATGATGGCTGCTCGATCGTAAAACAAAGATTTCTAAGCGTTTTTTATGCGGTACACGTATAGAAACGTGGATATATACACCATAGATCAATGTCTAGGCTAGTCAATCAATGGTTAGTTTCCGTAAATCTTTTTGTAATAAATTAAGAATTATAGCAAAAAAAAACACAAATCGAAATCAAATTATTCACTGACCTTTTTATGGGACCAACTTTCTGAGAGCTTCTTCAAAATATTAACGCGTAAATCGGTTCATAATTTGATATTAAAACAAAAATGTGCACATCGAACTTTTTGTAAATCGGTTAAAAAACTAACACAAAAAGACTACGAAGAATGTAATAAACAAAGATTTTTATGATAATTTATATATCATAAATCGTGTAGTGTCGTAACCTTGACAGCGTAGATGCGTAATGAAGAATAACATTGACGTTTATCGATCTAACTATTAGACGAGCATGAACTGACTAGACACGGATGAAAGTTATATGTTAACCTTGTTTAAACGATATATAATGTAAAAAATGTGTGTTTATGAGGAATTTGTTTATCATTTATCACAATAATGTAACATTTCCTTAATATTCATAGCAATTTCATTTAAATACTATAATTAGTAGTATATATATTTGTTATATTTTTACAACTAAATAGATTTTGATGAATCTTTGTGACGAAACGTATTACGAAATTTTGGTCTCAGAATTCAAATAGACTAAGAACGGGCCGTACGTTTACCCACCTCATCAGGTAACAAGATGTGAGCTATCTAGAATGACGCACATTAGTAAGGTTTTTCTAAATGTACAGGGTTGCCTAGGCTAAACGCTGGAGCGTTTTGTACAGTAAGCAAATATGTAATAATGTTTTTGTGTCCGCCACCTTATCGGGTAACAAGTAGTACATTCGAAAGTACCTATCTAGAAGTGCCAAAATCTGGTTGCATAAGTCTCATCTTGTCACTTGATGACGTGATTGGTATTATTTTTGGCACCCTAAAATTAGACAGTCATGAAAGCTCCAGGCTTAGGCAAGGTAACCATATTAATTTTGGCACTTCTCGATAGGCACTTTCGAATGTTACTTGTTACTCGACGATGGTGGACACCCCAAAAAATCAAACTGTTCAAAACGTTTCAGGTTTAGCCTAGGCAACTCTGTACATTTAGAGACACCTTACTAATGTGCATCATCATAGATAGTTCACATCTTGTTACCTGATGAGGCGGGTAAACATACGGCCCGCTCTAAGTCTATTATATTAGGTCACAGAGAAAATATCACTATTTAGTATAAATTAAATTGATGACATTTTTACAAATAATTAGATTCAAGTCTACGCTTCATCGTCAATCACATTGCTGAAAACAGACGAGTCGATATTCAAACGCGAACATATTAATGATAAAATATATAATTTTATAAATAAGAATTATAACGCCGCATTTAACTCACAGCCTAAGTCAAAAAAATATTACTTTCTCCGTTCTACACATCAAAAATTAATTTAATTCCATGAATGATAATTCAATTATCCCCCGATGACATCGGTAGAGCGAATCATCGATACGCTCCTCCCTAGCGACAAGCAATAATAAAACGCGACACGTAGCCGGGCCCGATGCCGACGGCAGCATGTTTTTGCGCAGCGGCCGTCGCGCACGGTGACCAACCATCCAACCAATACGGAATATTGTGAGACATGCCGGAGACTGAAACTGACGTAAGTGTAATGGCATGTCGCAGAGTCACAAAATAATTGATAGTATACAATGCAAGTTACTTACGCGGCTTACCGGTTTCATTCGCAAATTTTAATTTAATTTAAGTCCGTCTCACTTGCACATACCAAACCAACATTATTGATGTTTAAAAATGATTTACAAAAAAATAAAAAAATACGCTTTTAAAGTATTTATGTTATTTTTTATTAGTGTATATTTATATTGTAAAAAAATTAAATAAAGTTTTAAAATAAATGAGTGAAATAATAATAGCACTATCCCTAGAAAGCAACATTCACATGTCCCACAAAATTTCCTTTTGACAAATTTATTTACAGTAAAAATCATTTCTTTTCTTCGTATTTTTATGTACTTACAAAGAATTTGTTTAGAACAAAATGAAATATGCATAAGTTAGGGTCGTCGTCTGATTGCCGCTCGCTAGTGATAACAAATGGGATTCGAGCGCTTGAAGCACGCAACGCCTATCTCGACTAACAAATGAATGCATCGTGCAGGCAAACGACAGGGTGAGCTCAGGGACTGGGTGAGGAACCCGAGATTAGCGGAATACTGAGAGTGCCCGTTCTATCATGTAATGCTATTAAAGTAAAGCTATTGTACTATACTGTGCTGTGTGTATACTGTGCTTGTACTATAGGAACTGGATAGCTCATAAGCAATCATTTGCGAATGAGTGACGATTTGAGAATGTGACAAATATGAGAAAGACAGTATCGTAAATTTGTACCCAAATATCCAGTAGCGATGGCCACCCCAACCGCGATTATATTGTCGCGGGCCTGTATAAATCAAATTAAAACCCCGAACGCATATTAAAATGCGCCTAAAGCTCGTGGCAACAAAACACACAATGTCGTGGCAAACTCGTATATTATATATATTTTGCAACAGGCAAAGAAAATTATAAAATTTTACGGTAATTGTGGAAAAGCAGATAATGTTATTTTCAATTGAATTTAAAAAATACACAACAACACAGAACGACGAACAACATTTTCTGTCGCTGTTTCTGTCAATGGTGAAGGATGTGAGGACAGAGTTGCTCGCTATGCTTCAATAAATTACTAACATATTAAACTGGGCAGTCAGTACCCATTATATACTACGGTACCATTTGTATACTATGGGAACAGAGAACGAGTCAGCGATGAAGACAGAAGATTTACAGATTAAGTAATAGTGACTATACGTTTTACTTACAAATATTTGACGTTTACTTGTGTCGAAAGTTCAACTGTCGCAACTATCCTTAGAAGTCCACCCACATATCCGTCAAAACAAGAACACGCGATAAAAGACAAAAAATTACAAGCTCTGTCTTTTTTCTTTTCGTGATAAATAGGTACTCTGCTCTCTATCATGCAGGTCGAATAGAGAAGTAGCATTGCTTCTATAGTTTTCTGTTTTACTTTGTTTTTTATTATTTGTGTGTTGAATGATTAGAATTTCTTAATTATATGACTATACTTTGGATGTAAATCGTCTTTAAATAATACAATTTAAATTTATTTCGCTACCGATTACAGCGGATAGTTATCCATTTAGTAATTATGTAAAAGTAGTCACCGAGCCGACTGAGCACTTTTACAACGGCGCAGACTGGTGCGTGAGTGCCGAAGGTCGGCCGCGGTGAAAGGTGCAAGGTTTGCGGAGGTGTCCTTACGTGGCTGCACCGAACTTTCGTTCACACCCCTACCCATGGCTACAGCTGAGGACACTCGACAAACAAAAGGAACCAAGAGACACAAGTTTAGGAAACTTAAAAACCCCCGACGACAAAAAAAATAGTTGAACAGATTCTGTTCCACTGTTCCAACAACACTGTCGATCAAATCCTCATTCAAACAAAATAAGCTAGATCTAAATCGGTTCATCGTTTGGGAGCTTTGGATCCACATAATTATAAGGCATAGGTAAACACTCCTCGTTATTCGTAGACGGTCAAAAATAGTCGTCTGCATAAATCTCGGATAATATCTCGATAGTAATCAGTGTTGATTTAATAATGAATTAAAACACAAACTCTAGTCACAGGGAACCTTGTCCGCATCATAACCGCTATATTTTTGCTCGCTATATGTGACCATATGAGAATTTAAGCCTCATGATCAATTGAGGTGTTAAACGCTGCTCCGAACTGGAACAACTTTGGAATATTTACTAAAGAAGTGACAGCAAACAGGTAGATAATTCGTCATATGGTAAGAAAATAACCATCGCATACGTGACAACTGCAACCGTGTTGCTCGGAGAGGTGTTTGTAGACTATGCTTTAAACGCTTTACAATAATTATACTAATAGTACAGAAGAATCTTCTTACCTTAGCGTTGACTTTCGCGTTCTTGGGCGCTTTCACGAGTGCAGGCTTGAGTACCGGAGCTGCCGGCGGCTCTGTTGACAACACAGACTTGTCATCGCACATACCGAGTACAATTTCAACGTATTCTTATAGTTAGTTTAATAGTGTGTCAAACGGCCTCCTCACGGTGCTCGGTTATACCTCTCGGGCCAAGACAAGGGAAGGGGACCGTAGATCGTCCAGCTGCAAGATGGGTGGACGGCATATTTACTCGGATCGAATCTGGACTGGATAGACACAGGATCTGAGTCGGCATAAGAGATAGGACTTATATCCATCAATGGGGTAGAGAAGGGGTGCGGATGATGACGTGTTCTGAACCTACAGCAGCCTGCCAGGGTGCTAGTCTCGTCCTTAAACCCACCCTCTTACACACAACACGGGTGACAAAAACATCTAGTTGGCCTTACAGCCTGTTCTTACCTGGTGCTGGTGGCGGCTGCGGCGGCCTGACTTGCTGCTGCTGTTGCTGCGGTTGCAGTGGTGCCCGCTTCTCTTCTAGTGCTGGCGGCTGCGGCGGTGGAACGCCTGTGCTGCCGCCCCGAACCTGCAAAAAATATAAAAATCATGATTAGCGATATTCAAATTACTTTGGGACAAGCCTTCGACGCGTTAATCGCCGCGCGCCGCCCTGAGCGTGAGCTTATTTCGAGGGAGATAGATATTGTATGCTCTCTTTCACGTAAAAGGTACGCTCGCGCTCCAAACGTCGCCGTTTGGTGGCCGGGCCTTAGACCCATCGCATGGAATGCCCAAGATAGCGGTAGTATTGTGAATTGTCTTGTATTTCCATTGGTTTGTGTTGCCTATTAGATACAACATGACATATTGTACCTACGATATGCAGTTACATTGGTTATAGTCTTCAGATTAACTAACTACATATAACAGCCGTTAGTGTACTAAACTTGTGTTATTCTGAATGTTAATGGTGTAAAAAATAATGTTTAAAATTATTACAAATGCGTCGTTAGATAAGCAAATATCTTCCTTATATTTTGCAGCATGAAATAAATATATGTACATTTTCCTTTTGCCCTGCATAATAATGTCAACGGAATGACATGCGGGGATAAAATGCGCTTCCGGAATGGGTCTTTTCGAATAGATCACAGACAAAGTCTATGGAATAGATATAATCTAGGTGTCTTCAAATCGCTAGTGAATAGGTTTCTTCTAGGCAAGCGCGCTCCATCGTAGACCGTAACTGTCGCTTAACACCAGGTGACCGGCTTGTGCTTGACCATCAACAAGCCTATTTTCGAATAAAATAATGTGCATAATTATCTTTCTTACATTTACTAGAATTCTAGTGCCGTTTTTGTTACTAATTTAAAAGCATCGATTACACCGATGATGGGGCGAATTTGGCGAGTCTTATATTGAATTATAATACGCATTTGAATCGAGTCAGCTTTATTTTGAAAGGTAAGTTCGACCAGCAGTGTGAATGTTTTTTTTGTAGAAGACCAATTTTCAAATAGCGGTTTTAAAATCGGGATTAAATTTCCTCAGATTCGAAAAATCCTCTGATTTCTTCCGAAATGTACGAAACATGTATTTTTTTCGCGATATGAGACTTGGTCTCGCATTAAAAATTGCTTATAATGTCGCGTACCCTTCTCATAATGAGAAGACAGTTTGTACAAACAGGGCTGATAAATTTAAAAAAAAATGTCGCGTATAAGGGGCCATTCATTTATTACGTAAGACGATTTAGGGGGGGAGGGGGGTCAAAATATGGCAAAAATAGTCTTACGTAATATATGAATGGCCCCTAACTACCCTTTTAATTATGCCCGATATTCACTAATTGAGAACCGGTGTTATTTTAGCCGCACTGTACAGTTTTAAAGTAATCAGTACCCATTATAAAGTGTAACACGTAGTATAATTATAGAGGTCTATTATCGCCGTATCTCGAACGGGGGCGAGGCGAATCGATCGTGTATATAAACCATTATACAGTTTGAACACCTCAAGTGGCCGCATTTCTGTGCACAATTTTATTATACTCTTAGTCTATGCATGAGCAGTCGTTGTTAACTGCTCATGCATAGACTAAGAGCATAATAAAATTGTTAGCTGTCGCAGCAACTTTTGCAAGTTTTTGTTTCCCGGCGTAAACGAATCTTTCACTTGGAGTTATACCCGAACCGCTTAACTGAGTCTGTTCCTGAGGTATGGGAGCGGCACGGAAGGGTTCACATTATGTAATCGCAATGCTGACGTCACGCGTCATTTGATGTACCGTAATATAACCCCTCCCGTACCGCTCCCATACCCAGGAACAGACTCAGTTAAGCGGTTCGGCTATAGAATAGAATATTTCATTAACCATATAACAACTTATGTTATACTAGGCACGTCAGAGATACAAACATTAATAAAAGGAAACATTATTGATAAAATACGCACAAACAAGAAATTATAAAGAAGATAGTTATAGTAATACAATATTGTAACTCAGTGCTCTTGATATGTTTAAAAAATCTGTGCCTTTTACCGACTTATTTCGACTTCTGTAATTAATTACGCGTTTTTCATACAACAGAAGAAAACTGTTTTCCACGCCTAAATATTACCTGACTTCGAGAATTATTTCTTTTATAAATGGTTGGAAAAAAAAAACATTCATAACAATGCAAATTTTTTTCATTTTTTTTTTTTTTTTTTAGTTATAACGAAAACTGCAGATTACGTCTTCCCTGCTTATCGAAAGCGTTGAACTATTAAGTGTGCAGTTTCCACACACGATTAAATATGGATTATTTTAATAGTACGCTCATTATTTCAAAGTGCTGGTGCGTTTAATTCTGCGAGGATTTACACCTTCCATATATTGCTCACACTTCAAATAGTATCTAATTCTAATAGATTTAATTTGCACGCCACCTGGCGAGCATAAATTGAAGTAACCACATCCCGCGATTGAGAAATCTTTACTTGATGGATACTTACACCACACAAGGACGGCACTATTTAAATTCGACTGGCCACGCAGCTCAGTTGGTAGTATGTCTGCCTATTAAGCTTTATGTGTGCTATGACTATGTCGTGGATTTGATCCCCACCCAGGACAGTTGTGTGATGAGCATGGATATTTGTTCTGTGTTTGGGTATTTCTATGTATCATAAGTACGTATTAACAAAAAACAGTATATATGTATTCTATCGGCCGTCTAGTACCCATAGTATAAAGCTTTGCTTAGTTTGGGCTAAATGATGTGTGAAATGTCGACCAATAAAAAAAATGTTTCAAGGAGCAGCGTTTTAAGCTTTGTGTTGTCTGCCTATCACTTATACATCCATAGTAATAACATTAAAAGCAAAAATAACTCTGTCTGTTTGTTACCTTTTCACGGCTAAGCGGCTGAACCGATTGTTATAAAATTTTGTACAGATATAGCTGAGGATCAGGAGACGGATACAGGCTATATTTTATGATCATCATAATCAACACTGTTTTTCATCAGTTCGCGGCTGAAACCGCTGGCCGCAGCTAGTATAATTATGTAAGTATATGGACATAACGTAAGTATGTCCGTATTTAGAGATAAGGTCTACTTTAGTACAGCAGCGCCCTAGTTTCGCACATATTAGACAGTGACCAATGAAGTGATCATAATATAATGAAGTGGATAAAATCAATGTTTTTACCCGACTCCGCAAGAAGGAGGTTTATGTTTTTAGAGTGTATATGTATGTATGTATGCAGGTATGTATGTTTCTATATGACAGCCTACAGCCTAAGCGGCTTGACCGATTTCGATGTACGAGGTGTCGTTACATTCGTCTTCACTTCCTGAGTGACATAGGCTATATTTTTGTAATAATAATAATACATCTCTAGCAAATAAAAAAATTTGTTTTTCGTTACCTCCAACGAACTATTTCGTAATAAACATGTGATTTTACTAGAATTATTCTACGGAATGCGCATTTATAATCTTTTACAGCGGTTTTACGCATACTTTCTCACAAAACCTACACTCAACAGCGTATCAAGCGTAACGAAATCGTAAGTTAAACTGCAAAAACTTTTCTGCAGTCGGGTATTTTGTTTTTCTTTTAACATAGATACTTGTTATATTAGTGCCAAGTCGCAAACAGGGCTATTGTGAAATAAACTTGGTACCTACTCTCGAGGTTGCGGTTACAAGTTTTTGCTAAAATACAACCGCAACTTTTTTTTAGCACGAAGCACCAAACTACCGAACTATGATGTCATAGCATTAAGGGGAGATCGTCTTTCTAACATTCAAGATGATCTGTCTGGCTGAGTGGTGACGTGTCTGCATCAACAGTGGCACTTGTCAGGTTCGATTCTCCGCAGGAAAGATGTTTGGATGATGAATTTTAATATCAGCCCTGGGTCTAGATTTTTATTACCCTTATCATTATATACGGGCCGAGGCATCCGACACAGGGAGTCTTAGTTAATCAATTATTCATTTCGTACAATGAGGTCAAACATGATAAAAAAATAAGGTATATATATATATTATGTATATATAGCTATATATAAAACCTACACAATAAATATGACCGTAATTATATCAATTTCTCGTCAAGCGAGTGAATCCGCGGAGCACAGTGAGTTACTCTAACTTAAAAAAAAATGCTCACTTCTTGCAGAGTCGACGTCATCAACTTTACTGACGACTATGATTAAAAATCAACTTGTGTAACAACTTACGGCCTTATCGCTAAAAGCGATCAAAGTCCCATCAGACACCGTCGAACATTAAAACCAAGGATTGAAAATAAAAACACAAGATCTTTTGTCCTTTTCATTACCTACCACTAACACAATTAGTGTGATAAAGTGCGATGCGACGTGTGGGAGTTTGTACTTCATGTAGCCAAGGAAAAGAGACAGAAAAAGTGAGATAAATAAAGCGAGCTGTTTTTGCTTAACCCCCGTTCGATCAGTTTCATAAGAAGAAACAACTTTTTGTATGGATAACATTCGGGCCACGAAAACGGCGAGGGTTTGTATTCCGTGGGGCCATAGAATAAGTATGTAACCCTAGTACTAGCTAAGCTGTGCCACGCGGTTTCACCTGTATAGTAATAAGAAATTACAATGATGATTAAAAAATTAAGCTTATATTTCTCCACATACACCATCCACCTCCATATAATATTTCCATCACAGTTGCCTGGAAGAGATCGGTCTTAGCGACAAGGTATATTGTTTCGTTGACACGTAAGTCTTTTCACATTAGTGTTTTAGCTACTTATGGTTCAATAAAGAGTTTATCTATCGGTCATAGTTTCAGTTGTTACGAAATTTCGTTATTCAGTAGCTATACCAAATTTCATCCCGATCCATTCAGACATAAATTGCCTTACCGAAAAACGTTATTTAACTTTAAGCAATGCTTAACATATTTGATAACTTCTTACTGATATGTAATGGCACTTGCGGAAAGAAGACGGAGAAATTAAGGCGTTGGTTAAAGTTAAGTAATGTTTTTCGGTAAGGCCCTTAGTGTTAAATAGGTCAAGGAAAAGACAGACAGATGAATGGAGTTACTATAGTTTTTACAATTTCATTAGTAAACGGAAAAAAACAATGTGTGCTAAAGAAGAGGCCTATGCCCAGCATTTGATCGATAAAGGTTGAAATGATAATGAATGAAAATAAATATGTATAAATAATAATGAATCTCTTAGCAACCTAACTGTAGCGCCTGTGAAGTAAACGAAGAGACAAACTCGTTTCTAATTTGATCGCATTGTACAAAACGTCTCCCGCGTGCTGGCGTTACTTTGTACCTATTATGCGTAATTATCATCATTTCTATTAAATGATACATCTAATTTAACCGTATGAATGGTAAACACATGTTACATATGACTGTGGCTAAATCTGTCATCGACACGTTGACAGTGTGACTGTATCTGGTTTGTAAAATATACATGATTAGATTTTTATAATAGGAACTTCGAAGCTGTACCGCCATTCTACCGAAAAAAAATTAAATCCTAAATGGTTAATGAAAATACATTCCAAAAATCCGAGAAATCAAGGACCTGTTCCTTTTCAAGGCGCTCTTATGACTAATCAACAAATCTTGGAAGCCAAGTTTAACCAACGTCCAATTGTGGTATCAAATATACGTTAACTGCCAATGTATGTAACACCGATGACAAGACAATAATTTGTTACCATCGAGTCGATTTGATGATGCATTCTGAAAGTGTTGAAACTAACGACATTATTGATAAAATCGATGATGATGATCGATGATTGATGATCTATTTGAATAGATGAAGATGCGTAACGTAAGCTCAAAGTTGGAGCTACTATACCGAGTCCACTGGACTCAGCGGGAAGCACTCACGTTTATAGTCTAGTAAAAATAAGATTTGTGACAACATAAAAGACACCTAAGTATATTGTTATTTAAATGAATGTACTGGTGTTTTGAAATACATTTGACATAATTTTTATAATGATATTATAAAAGCTAATTTTGTTACCTTTACACGCTCAAACGGCTGAACCGATCGTTATGAAAATTAGTATAGAGATAGCTTTGGACCTGGAACCGGACATAAGCTATTTATCATCATCATAATCATCACCGTTTTTCATAACTACGCAAATGAAACCGCGGAACGCAGCTAGTCTATAAATCGGGATTTTTAGTTATTTTCCTATCATAATTTCAAAGAATCCCCCCAGTTGCAAATACTGCGATCTGCTCCATACAAACGGATTTATTTTTACTAGACTATTAGTCGGACTTCGACCATTACCGTGAATTCTGACGTCAACTAACTTTGGAAGTACCTACCTTCTTACCTTCGTCTACATGTTGTTTGACATGGCAGTTTTTTTTTTTCCGAACAGCAATTGTCAGGTCCAACTTTTTAGGTTGATATGTAAGCGCGTCATGCGTCTCTCTCTGTACCTCAACGCCGCAGGGAGGCACTTTAATAGCGCCACTCACGGCAAAGAAATTTCCCCAGGGGTAATCACCTCTGGCGCCCTGCTGTGGCAAAGGGGAACCCCCCGAGGCCACTTCTCACCACGCCTGAGAAGGTGGTGGAAGGACCAAGATTGATTGCGTCTCTCTCTGATAATTTCGTTTGTTAAAATCCTACGAGTTTGGATTCATTTGTTTATTTCAACTAATTCAATTCATTTGGTAACTCTTTAGTGCACTTATAAAGTGTGTTTTTGTTAACATCTGACCCAAGGAAGGGTGTTATAAGTTTGACTTACGTGTGTTTATCTTACGGATGGACGGATTTTAATCTAGTTTACTGTTTGAAAGAAATTTCCAAAAAAAATTATTCACTTTGAAATTTTATCGAGTGTTCTCTTTTTATGTAGAAATAGGTTTCCGCTTGGCCGCCAACTCGCCTGATGTTAAGCGACGTTGCGGTCTACGATGGAGCGCGCTTACCTAGAAGAAACCCACTACTATCGGGAAAGGCCCACTCAGGAAGCGTATTCCACAATCTAGCAGTCCGCACGATGTAAATGGAATTAAAGCGTTTCGTTCGGGTTTTTGGAATATCCACCATGAAACGGTGAAGTTTTATGTTAGCAATGTTTCATCAAAATCCGTTTTTTTTTGTCGGATTAAATCGCTTAAAACATGAGCTTATTTTTATCGGGGGATGTTATAAGTCTCGGCGCTTATCGGTTAGTTCACATTCCGTGGCCCCACGTCGATAAGCCGAATTCGTACGAAAAAACCCAAGACGGCCGCGTTTTTTGCGGCCCTATATTCTAATGACGGTCGATGACCCGAGATTTAGTTTCGATATGATGTGTTCGAAAGTTCTCGCTTATATAACATCTGAATTATTCATTTATCGACTAGACAGTAACATTTGATGCGGTGATGGCACAGTCGGCTGCGCGTCCGGCTTCAGTGTCCGTGGCGCGGATTCATAACCTAATAATGTGCTCGGAGCTTTCGGTGAAGGGGGCACACCGCGATGAAACTACGCGGTTTGGTGTTTATGCTCAGAGGAAAGGAGTTAGGACCAATGAAGCCTCCTGCCACTACATCGATGTTAAGGCGGAGTCTAACCCCCAAAATTATCGGTGAAAATTAAGTTGAAAATAAGAAAAATATGAAACAGGTCTGTGAGTGTCTCCGAGGCAGTTACATGAATTATGTTGTCCCACTTTTTCCCGATTAATTTAAATAGTACGTATACATACAATCATGCTCATTTTCCCTTACGGTGTAGGCAGAGCAAATTCAGGAAGCGCATTCCACATCTTAAAATGTGGAATGCCTGAATGGGTATTTCCGAATGGATATAATCTAGGTGTCTTCAAATTGCGAGTGAATAGGTTTCTTCTAGGCAAGCACGTTCCATCGTAGACCGTAACTATCGTTTAACACCAGGTGAGTTGACGGTGAAGCGCAAGCCTTTTTTCGAATAAAAAAATCCCTCAAGTCCCTTGACTGGTTCTTACAATATGCCCGGGAAGAGAAGCAGATAGATTCCACTTTTTAATTCATTGATAGTCTTGCGCTTGAACGCCAGCTCGTCTGATGTTGAGCGAAGTTGCGGTCCACGATGGAGCGCACATGCCTAGAAGAAACTGGATCGTACCATCAAAGTATGCACTTAAAACGATTGAAATATCATCATACATCGGCGTTCAATAAACCTGTAATTCTGCATAATATGTACAATAATATAAAATATGTTCAATTAATTGTTCTTTTATTAAAAATTTGTTCAATTATTAAAATAAATTCAAACTCGTAATGTCCGGTTACAACGGGTATGCGCTATATATTTTAGATTTGAATTACGAACTTTAAAATTTGTGTCTTATTTGACTTTTTTAAGACTAACTAACTCTATACTACCATCTCATCTCACCCTTCCCGTAAAAAAGATAATAGATCGATATTAATGTTTACATATACAGTTTTCATTCAAAATCGCACTTTATGAGACAGATCCCGCCATCTGTGACAAACCAACTGAACTACAATTATCATCATAATACACATATTCAAACCAACGAGCTTAGACAACAGAGAGAGGAATGAAGGACCGTCTGAGTCTGCAACTGACGAGTGATTTTGCACTCATGCCCCGTACATGCTTACGGTTATTTGATTTTTTAGCACCACACCTCGCAACTAAGAGTTGAGAGGTGGTCTGATCTTATATTTGAACTAATCGAATTAAGTATAAATTTAATTCAACGATTTTATTTCTTCTCTTGGTACATACCACTTTATGTGTGCATTTCTTGGAATATGAGTTCCGTTCCGGTATCTCTTACTGTCATAAGGACCGACTAAAAGGGTGTTCTGAGCTTTCTGAGCTTTTTTAAAGTCTTGCGGGTCCGACTTCTGCTTAAACGAAAAACCAAGGAAGATAACAACTTGGAGTGGGCTATTTGACCATTAAAGAGGTATAGGGGTGTGTTGTCTTAAGCGAAGAGTTAGGGGGGACCCATTGGAGATACTGCTGCTATTTCATGAAGACACCAAGAAGAATTTGTTGGGTTCCACAATAAAATAGCTGCAGTTAGAACACCTTAAAACCGACGGGTATCTTTTAAAGATCCGCTTACCGAGGCACTAAGTGTATAAGATCATTAAAAAATCACGTGTATTCACGTATTTCCTGTGACCACGCGAGATCACGGCACATTAGCACTCGAATTGAAACAATATGTTAAACATGCGTAATATAACATGTTAGTGTATCACAAGTTCTCGCTCGCGTCACGAGGGTGTTGCGTCACCAGTTATAAAGTGGCGCTTCTACTACGTATTTATTTACTTTTAAACACTTCTATGGGCTGAGAAGGAAAGAAAAATAGGAACTGGTTGGGATAGCCAGTTGAGATGTAGAAGATAGAGCAGACAGAATGTGCTAGGTGCTTCTTTTTCTGCGCATATTTAAGTTTAAGGATTTGTGGGAAACTGTCGTTTTTGTAGGCTATTTTACAGCCGTCAAATATGGCGTCAAACGTCTTCTTGGTCTGTGTCTAAGGGCCTACCGAAAAACGTTACTTAACTTTAACCATCGTCTTAAATTCTGTCTTCTTTCCGTAAGTGTCATTACATGTCAGCGAGAAGTTGACAAAATATGTTAAGCAATACTTAAAGTTAAGTAACGATTTCCGGTAAGGCCGTAACTGTCTAGGATGTTTGAGCGTAGAGAAAAAAACGTAACCAATGGTCTGTGCTCTGTCTATGGCGTAAGGGAAAATAGGCGCAGCAGCAACAAAAATTCACCTGAATCATCCGGGTTCCCCACAGGTAGCTCGGAATATTACTGAAAATATCAACAGAAAAGACAAAAGTTTCCCCGCGCCCAATTCTTTTCTTACATTTTCAGACAGCGAAGTATTAGTAATAGGGTCCAGTTTTTACCCTTTGGGTACGGAACCCTAAAAATGGTCTCGATAACTTGACAAATCATACTCTACCACGATGCATCCACATCAGTAGCTATTTATCGCAATGGGCCTGCCATTCTCATCCTTGACAGACCGTTTGTGTACCCTTATCAAACGATCACACAGACTGGCGAAATGAGAACGAGATAAAAATTATGCACGAAGAAATTTCGTATTGCGTAATGCGAAAGTCAAGGACGTACTGATAACGCGATGCGACGCAGTTCGTGCAGTATAACCCGACAGAAAGAGAAGGAACACGAGCGGACCGGTGACCAACGAGAGCTGGGATCTTTCGAAATCACAAGCACCGAAGTTCGTCCTTGTTGATCGTTGTCGCGCAATCTTTTGTCAGCAAATTTCATACAACAGGAAAAAAACTTTTTTCTACATCTATATTATTATTATATTTCACTGACCCTCAGGGCTCAGGGAAAGGGTGGCTCAGTTCCCCCTACAAATACTGAAACCCCTAAAACTTTGGAGATGATGGTGGTGGTGTGTATCGCTGCCTGTGTTTGTATGATGTGTGTGTTAATGTTTGAGTCTAATTTAGTGCAATATCGATGTAGTGATTTAGCTATTACTGCTGTGGCTCCTATTACTATGGGGATGACTTCTGTGGATGTTTTCCATAACCTGGCTATTTCACGTTTTAGAGGGTGGTATTTACTTAGTTTTTCTATCTCTTTTGCTCATCATCATCATATTATACTATATAATATATTATTATATTATATATATTATCCGATTTCGATCATTCTTTTTTTAACCGACTGCGCAAGGATGGTTATGTTTTCGAGGGTATCTATGTATGCATGTGTCTATATGAGCTCCTACAGCCTGTTAAATTGTAAATCTTGTAATAACATTGCCCTCCTTCCTGTGGAGTCGGGTACAGTCGAAAGTAGCGCCGCCGCCGGTAAAGATAAGTTTAGCAAGGCAACAATACAAGTATTGAACGAGGAGATGTGTGTCAAGGAGGGTCGAGTTCAAGGTCATAGTATATCCTTGCAAGTTACCATTTTCTAACATCCCGACACCCGTCTCCGCCGTGATTCGACTTAGAATCACATATACCCTCACACCCGCACATACATATTCACACCCACTCATACATATTCACACCAACACATACACACTGCTTGCAGCTATGCCATGGAGAAAAAGATAAAAACATTAATAGTGTCACTTTAATATGTCTTAGTTATTTCGTAAATTTTTTTTACGAAGTTGAATGTAACAAAGTAGGTATGAGTGGTGTCTGCTCTCGTACACACATACAGCTCAATGACATCCGATTACAATCCGCCTCAGCAGAAGGCAGAAGCTCTCATCCGCGGATCGGTTCAAGGTGGCTTTACGAAAGTTTAAGATCATGTCGTGACTCCGCTGTTATTCATGCACAAACATTACGCCTAATGCCAGCCTAAGCAGGTGCTTATTACAATAGATTATAAATAAATAATTATAGTTTAAAAAACTGCAAAAACCGACTTCAAAATACGCAATTCGTTCACTTTGAATGGCCTTGTGGCTCAGTCGGTAGTGTGTCTACGTCTACCTGCTGAACTAAAAGGTCGTGGGTTCGATCCCCACCCAGGGCAAACATTTGTGTGATGAGCATGGATGTTTGTTCTGTGTCTGGGTGTTTCTATGTATCATATGTATATATTTACAACAAAAAAAAAGTATATATGTATTCTATCAGCCATCTAGTCCCATAGCTTTGCTAAGTTTGGGCTAGATGGTGTTGTGTGAAATTTCCACAAATATTTATTTATTTATTTATTTGATAAGATTTTCCAGTTATTTTGTTATAAAAACTAAAATACAGAACCGATTTTGATAAAATTTTATATGGGACCACCCTGAAGTATGTCCTACCAAACTAAAAAATAATCATCAAAATCAATTCACAATTAGCCGATTAATCGGAGAACAAACATACAAGCACAAATAAACAAAAAAAGATACAATCGAATTGAGAACCTCCTTCGTTTTGGAAGTCGGTTAAAAATCAAAATTATAGAAACAATGTTTCAAGGTATAATCAAAATTGGAAGACAACAAAGTTGTAAGCTATCACAGATGGTAATTATATAAATGGGCAAAGTACGAGTTTCATTAGCAAACCAAGGCTTTCCGTACGCCCACACAATGTAAACACTGACACCATGACTTATTTTAACTCATCAAAACCAACTTTGTATTTGTATATATATATATTTATGTTTGTTAGTATATATCTCTAATTCGATTTAATCGACTCTTAAGTTAATTGCTAAAACAAAACACCAGGCGTCTCAACAAAACACCAGGCGTCAAGTTTAAGATTTAAATCTTAAACATAAGCGTAAAACTGTAAAAAATTATAAATTCTTTAGAATAATAGTAAAATCACTTGTTTATTATGAAAAACTTGTTAGAGGTTACGAAAAAGCGCATTTGTGTTATTTTTGTGAGATATGTATTATTATTATAAAATGATATAGCCTATGGCACTCAGGAAGTGATGACGAATCTATCGACACCTCACACATCAAAATCGGTCAAGCCGTTTAGGCTGTAGGCGATCCTATACCTACACCTACATACATATGTACTCACATACATACACTCGAAAATCACAACCCTCCTTCTTACGCAGTCGGGTAAAAATCGTGTGTTTTATCGCAATCTTTCTGATTTTTGTCATTATTATTATTTCTTGACAAATCTGCCGTAACATCACATATTATGATGTGAACAATTCAACTTCATATCAATTACCTACCGTTCAAAAGATACAACCAATTAGGTGTAGAAAAGACAGACAGACAGATATAGACAGTATAGGCTCCCGTAACTAGGTACGGAAGCCTGAAAAAACTTTTAATAAAATATTTAAATACATATATTATTTACTTACTTAAATATTTGTGGACATTTCATACAACACCATCTAGCCTGAACTAAGCAAAGCTTGTAATACGGAACTAGATTGCTGATAGAATACATATATGTATACTTTTTTTGTAAATATATATATATACATATGATACATAGAAACACCCAGACACAGAACAAACATCCATGCTCATCACACAAATGTTTGCCCTAGGTGGGGATCGAACCCACGACCTGCATGCAGCTTAGCAGGTAGACATACTACCAACTGAGACACAAAGCCAGTCAAATGGTTGTCTGTAAAGTCCGTTTACGGACGATAATTTTACGTGATAACGATGCGTCACAAGCCGAACGCAGGCCGATCGTGCCTCTCTGTCGCTTGTTCCGCGCTCTCGCTTGCACGCTGGCTCAGTCGGAACGTGACATTTTTTCGTGTGTGCAGCCGGCATTAATCGATTTATAAGACGTTATCACGTCAAAAAACCAATCCGTCGTGTGCACTGGCCATTAAAGCAAGACGCACAATCACTCAGTAAATATTTGAGGCTAGGTCACACGTAATCGCCCTAGGCTAGTGACGACCTTGTAGAAAGCTATAATTTCAGGTGTCCTTACTCTTGGCCGACCGCTCGTAAGACATGCGCAAAACCGATGATATTCTGCGGTCATGATTTTATATTTAGACGGGCGACATCACTTTAACGACACGGCTTGATGGATTACCATTAGAAAAGGTTTCTTACGGCACCTAAAACATGGGGTAATGTATTTGAGCGACTTCAAAGGTGACTTAAGCAGGGGATCCTCGTTTCGACTGTATTTAATACGTTTTTATTAGCCTCACTTGTGGCCAAGTAATACTATGTAAACAAACCTTGGAACTAATTCGTCGCAACGATTTGAAACTGCGATCTGATCTGATGATGGAACCCGGAGGTGGATAATGGATAGTGAATTCTTCATATTACGGTCTGATAATGCATGTACACTTTTTAAACACACACAGACATACACACACACACTTTTCTTCAATCGAGTGCCAATGATAACGCTCTTTGCAGTAAAAGACAAAGAAAGAGGGTACACAGATATGTCTGCTCCTATATAGCCGTATCATCCAACCACATTCTTCAGCCGCCCGTGAACATGGTGCATGTAACTGTGCCGAAATATCGGGAGCTCAAAATTAACGCGAACCACGGTAAATATCCCGTTAATAATAATAGTGTTTTAATGGATGCACGGTTCTGTAATTTCAACAAATAAACACAGATGCTTATTAACTTAACCCAGCTATTTCATAATTTCTAACTTTTTGTATGCAATGAGGGTCATGCACTTAAGATTTATTTAAATTCTAAGTATATCGAGATGTGGACTAGGATTTTTAGACTATTTTATTAATTCAGATAATATTCCGTTTAGAAATGACGAAGTTATTAAAAGGTAAAAAGAGTTTCGCGATCGCTTTGCGGTTATAGCAAGTGACGTCGAAAGGTGACACACTCACTCACACTACATAAGTTGGTATGCGTGTAGTACATAATCCAATAGCACGTGCACGCGAGTGAGCGATAGGATGACTACGTCTCGAAGGTATGATTGTCGACTCTTTTCATCTCTTTCGCTATTTAATACAACTCTGACTAAATAAATTCATCACTGAATTCACACCCTTGACATGCGTAGCATTTATTCTGGTCTATATACCTACAGTACTTACAGAGGATACACATAATGTAATTTATTTTGAAAATTAATAAAAAATATGTACTTAATACATAAGAATAGAACAAAACCATATTGTGACTAATTATTAAATTAAAATAAATAGCTATGTGTAAGATAATGTTATATACTTAAATATATAATATATTCTATAAAATAAAATTTTAAATGTAAAAGTAAGAAATTAACTTCAGTATAAACAACGTTTTTTGCTTCTGCTTTGCCAATACGTTATTCTAATTTATTTAGATAGATAGACGAACTCTTTATTGTACACACCTTAAAAGTAATAACAAAGGACTTAAATAGACTAGTGCAACAAAAGGCAGTCTTATCGCTAAAAGCGATCTCTTCCAGGCAACCATGACTAATTTATTTAGTTTTGTAATATAATCAATGTTTTTATACAAGATAATGAGAAATAATTTTTTTATATCAATTTTAAGTAAATGTTTATTAAATTTTAACATTTATATATGTAATTTTTTTTAAGTTACGGAGGAGGTGTATTGTAGTGTAAGCATTTATGTACTAGGTCAGTAATAAACAGAATGTAACCGCGTTCGCCTTCGGACGTCTCATTTACACCTGATACATCTCCCTACACCTCATACCACAGTTCATCAATTTCTCAGTCTATATTTTGTAATAAAGTAATACAATTGGCAAGCAAGTGAATTTACAAGGAGCACCGAACATCATAATATTATTATCATGCGTAAAGCCCGTTTTCCACCGACAAAGAGGAGCTAGGGATGTCTAGCGGAGCGGTCTTCGTTTACATAAAATAGGATTGCTTTTCCACCGAGAAAGATTTCGGGAGTTTGGTTTCCACCGCCAAAGAGGAATGAGCGAAAGACTTTTCTTTCGCTCATTCAGCTCATCACTCATCAGCTGAGGGAGATGAACTGAAAATGAGAAATGAAAAATGAATTTTGATTTCCACAGCGTACGAGCTCACTTGAAGACTGCGACGCAGCGGACATATTTTTACTCTTTCGTCATTTTCGAGACTGCGACGCAGCGGACACATTTTTACTCTTCCGTTATTTTCGCTCACCTCTTTCTCGGTCGAAACACTACTATGTAAAATTTGATTGCGTGTTGAAAGGACTCAATAATGAGTTCGCTCCGTTCTCTAGAAATGAGCGAACTCATTTTTAATCTTTTTGCCCCTTTTGTCATTTTTGTTCGACTCTTTATACTATTGGTGGAACAGATTTATGCATTTTTGTATTGCGAAGTAAATGGGCTCGCTCCGCTCGCGGTGGAAACCCCCCTTAAGTACACTACGAAAATCGCTTTTACGCATTCGAGTACTTAGTTTTTATTTTAACATAGATAGTTGTTCTCTTAACAACATGGGTTAGTTAGTGTCGAGCTGGCCGTAACGCCGGCGTGCGCCGACGTGTCCAAGCGTATTTTTTAATACGGCAACCGTGGCCTATCATTTGGATTATATCCAAATGTTTATTTTTAGCCACGTTTATACGCAATGTTACGCTTTCGCGTTATTACCGATTGTTTGGGACGGGTGGCGTCGTCGCTGGTCGTCCGCGCTCTGTTGTACTGAACACTGTAAACATTCGTACAATACACAACCTATGCAAAGTTGTTTTTTCCCTGACTACGGCAACCCAAAATGAATATTTCGTCGCATTAAATTCCACTATCAGACTATCACACTCAACTAAGTCTTGTAAATGTTCAAATAATAAGTAGCACCGACAAACATGTGGTATGTGTATTAAACGAAAAACAAAGTACCCAACTGTAGAAAAGCAGTTTTTGCAGTCTAACTTACGATTTCGTTACGCTTGATACGCTGTTGAGTGTACGTTTATTGTGAGAAAGCATGCGTAAAATCACTGTAAAAGATTATAAATACGCATTCATTAGAATAATTCTAGTAAAATCTCATGTTTATTACGAAATTGTTCGTTGGAGTTTCATTATGAAACGCTGAAACGACGTCTGCGCTGCTCCTTTTGAAAAAGACCGCCGTATGCGGTTGAAACTATCGTCGGAGAATTCGGCTCAAAAATAGACGTGAGTAACCCGTTTGTTGAAATAAAAATAGTTCGTTGGAAGTTACGAAAAAACGTTTTTTTTTATTTTTGCAAGAGATGTATTATTATTAGAAAAACTATAGCCTATGACACTCTGGAAGCGAAGACGAATCTAATGACATCTCGAACATCAAAATCGGTCAAGCCGTTTTGGCTGTAGACTGTCATATAGAAACATACATACATACATACCCACATAGATACATACACTCGAAAAACATAACTCTCATTTTCGAGTGGATGAAAGACCACACCCACAGGCCTCTCTTTCAAACGATTCACACTACCTAATTTTAAGATAACCTTGGTATAAACTCGTTAGCGTAGAAAATCTAGAATTTAGCATGAAAGATCAAAAGTTGTATTGAAACTGATGATTTTTGCCAATATTTTAGAAAATTCATGGTCTTTACTAAACTATTTTCTATGCTGTCTTACATTATCTGAAATTCAGGCACTATTTACCCGACTGCTCAATAGTGAGTACGTTATTGGTACTTATTCGTAAACAATATTCGTGCGTGGTCTCCACCCGAATACTGTTCGGTCCCATCGGCCATCTGCCTCTAGATTCTCTAACCCAAGCGACCGCGCAAGTGAAGTGAAGCCATAAGTGAGTTTCCATTTTTCAAGCTGAAAACTGCAGAGAAATGTCTAAATATGACGTGACCACATGAAGGTAGCTGCCAATTCCACTTTCGATTAGAAATTTTGATATTATCTGCAGAAATAAATAAATTGACCGGCCTTGTGGCTCAGTTGGTAGCGTGTCTACGTCTACCTGCTGAACTGAAAGGTCGTGGGTTCGATCCCCACCCCGGGCAAACATTTGTGAGATGAGCATGGATGTTTTTAAGCTATTGCATAGCTTCTATCGCGGGCCTTGAGCGTGGAGACCGAATCCAGAAATTCCGTAACGAAAATAACCTAACGCAGTAACGCCGATACAACCAATGCCACCTACCTAGAGGCGATTTGCAGAACTAAAGAGACAAGCGTGATATTTCAAAAGGTCATTAAAAGTTCTGCTATTCATCGATAGATGGCAAAACTAAAAACTAAAAAGTATCACCGGTGTGCCGGTCGGAGTGGGGGGTGTTAGGAATACTGCATAAATAAAATAAATAAATAATTATAATTACATAAGTTGATAAAAAATGCTATGCAATAGCTTTACCGCGGCAGTCTCCGAGTGCCACACGTCTTTTTTTTTTGTTCTGTGTTTGGGTGTTTCTATGTATCATATGTATATATTTACAACAAAACAAAAGTATATATATGTATTCTATCAGCCATCTAGTTCCACAGTACAAGCTTTGCTTAGTTTGGGCTAGATGGTGTTGTGTGTCCACAAATATTATTATTCATTTATTTACTTATTTTCTTAAGTATACATTTTTACAATATTTTTATAAAAACCTACACCTATATTATTATTATTATTAAATATGAAAAATACAAGTTAACTTGGGGCCATGCTAATATCATGCAAAGGAAAAAAATACTTTTATATTAATAATATGAGTTGAACGGTTTGATCATACCAACGCCGGTGAAGAGCTCCACATTTCGCTTGTTATACTATACTAGTATACATGCAGTGGTGTGTTATTGGTTTCTGAACTAGCCGCAGTCGTTTCAGTACATTCATCATCATCATCATCTCAGCCGTAAGAAGTCCACTGCTGGACATAGGCCTCCCCCATGGATTTACAAAAAGACCGATTGGAAGCGTTTGAATAGAATGCACTAAACTAGTTTGAGAATGTGTAAACGTGCGATGCCAAGTAGTAACCGCGTGTGGATTGCCCTATTTTATTATAGGCAATGTTTTGATGTTTGATGATCGTACTAACGCGCAAAATTGTTCACTATGATTTATTTACAATTTGATGCGCGCTGGATGTTTGAATCAGTACGTGAGCTTCACACAAGCAAGCCCGGTGAGGGAGCACCTTAATGTGCTCCCTCACCGGGCGCATGCGCGTGTAATGTAACATTACATTACATCGGTGAGGGAGGAAAACTGCGCATTGCAGCGCGCACCTTGCAACGTTACATTACATCGGTGAGGGAGGAAAAACGCGCACCTGTTGCAAAAAAATGTTACATTTCACGTGCATGCGCGTCGGTGAGGGAGGTATTATTGTAATGTAATGCGCAAAGTCGAATCTATAAATGTTACGTTACACGCGCATGCGCCCGGTGAGGGAGCACCTTTATACACAGTGCAACATTGATTGACGGACATAGTTTAAGGGGGGGGTCTTTGTACTCCTCACTATTATACAAATACGCGACAGCTATGGCTAAAGGTGAGGTGTCCCTCCATCTCATCGCTCAGTGTGCAGGCGTTAAAGCACTGAGACCACGACTACAGATGTAGACTACGGACGGATACTCCGCAGCGGAGTATACCCAATTAGCAATGTTGGACAGCGGTGCATCAAAGTCCGGAGGTAGGTTAAAGAATGATGCCTGGCGGTGAGCAGTTAATTATATTCAGCAATCAGTCTAATCTCCAACCGGCCCACTACCGTCTAGAGATCGTAACGCCTCATTCTTGTCTTTCATTTAGGAGGCGTAAATAGGATGCTGTACAGACGAATTTGGATTCGCCAGGATATACCCTGGAGCGGCGGTACTCCGAGCTACGTCACGTGATGTCAACGCCTTCGTGACGTGAGAAAGTTCTCGATGGTGACCGCTGTTTATGACTACGTCTTGTATTCATACAACAGGGAGGGTAGCTCGGATACTGCAACCAGTGGTACATAGCTGGCGGTACTCCAAGCCACGTCACGTGATGTCAACGCCTCCGTGACGTGCGAAGGTCCTCGATGGTGACCGCTGTTTATGACTACGTCTTGTACTCATACAACAGGGAGGGTAGCTCGGATACTGCAACCAGTGGTACATAGCTGGCGGTACTCCAAGCCACGTCACGTGATGTCAACGCCTCCGTGACGTGCGAAGGTCCTCGATGGTGACCGCTGTTTATGACTACGTCTTGTATTCATACAACAGGGAGGGTAGCTCGGATACTGCAACCAGTGGTACATAGCTGGCGGTACTCCAAGCTACGTCACGTGATGTCAACGCCTCCGTGACGTGCGAAGGTCCTCGATGGTGACCGCTGTTTATTTCTGTGTGGTCTCATTTTCTCATGTAAATAAATACTAAGATGATGATACTCGGTTTAATAATAGATACATCGAGTTCCATGGAACACATCGTACAAAATTCGTATGTGTATGGTTGAACGAAATTTAAAAAACCGATTGCAAAATATAGATGAATAACGGTGAATGTATACACTCAGGACCATTTTACCGACGATTAATGACGCACATAAATTGTAATAAGCCGTTTACGCTGTTGATAAAAGCAATAAATACAGAGACAAACTTTCTTACATCCAAACATGCCAAAAACATTATTATTAACCTCTTTCTAGGCTTCGTCTTTTTTAGTAACATACTAGGCTTGCGTTTGTTGATAATCTCACCTGATGGAACGTAATAATGAGGTCGAAGGTGTAGCACGCTTACCTAGGAGAAGTTTATTCCATTTTTTTTCTTTAAACAAGGAAACCCAAGTTGTATTAGATGAAAAAGGCAAACAGGACGAAAGATTATTTCACACCTCTAGCTGAAACTAAAATCTTCCTAAATCATCATGAAACATAATAACAATTATAGTTTAAAAAACTGGAAAAACCGACTACAAAATACGCAATTCGTTTAATTTAATGTCATTTTTTCTAGTTATTGGGTTATAAAAAAAAACCGGACAAGTGCGAGTCAGACTCGCCCCCCGAGAGCTCCGTACAAACTAAATAAAAGAGGGTAATCATATTTTTTTTAATATTTTCATTCATAAACCGAAAAATATACATCGTAAAAATATTTAAAAACCTGTTTTAGCTTATGCTAATGAAGCTCTTTCATATGATACACAACATGATACGGTTAATTCACTTTTAAAATTTGAACCCCCATTCCTTGCATAAAGACACTATTTTTTGTGATTAAATAAAAAAAACAGTTTTCGGATTTTTCCTATACTCTAACACAATGCTTCTTGCAAAATTTCATAGTTCTAGGTCAACGGGAAGTACCCCATGGTTTTGATTCCCTTGTGAGTGTCGAAATGTACGTTTTTACGACATATTCGGCTGTAACTGTTTTTTACGAAAACTGAGAAATTTTATTTTTCTTTCTGCAGCAAGAGACTATAGATTGCGTATATGGTTTTAATTTCAACTCGATACCTTCACGCGTTCACGAGATAAAGGCCTTACACCCGGACAGAAGGACAGACAGACAGACAGAGAGACAGACAGACAGACGGACAACAAAGTGATCCTATAAGGGTTTCGTTTATTCGTTTTGAGGTACGGAACCCTAAAAATGAACCTATTTTGATAAAAATTATATGGGACTACCTCTGAAGTATGACCTACCAGACAAATACAGAATCATCAAAATCAAATTCATATTTGCGAAGTAATCGCTGAACACACAATAAAAAAAAAGATTCCGACGAATTAATAACCTCTTCCTTTTTGGAAGTCGGTTAAATAAACATACAGTCGAACTGAGAACCTCCTCCTTTTTGGTAGTCGGTAAAAAATCCTCCATAAAAATACGTAATTTCGTGCAAAAAAAATAATGATTATATTTTCTTGCGAAATCATTCAATTTTCATGACGTGCAAAACAGAGATGACTTGACGCCCTACAGCGGGTTCGGTGGTAGTTTTTGTAACAAAATAACTGGAAAAATATGTCATTCGATATTCGATATTTTTGAGTGTTTTAAACACTGAAGTATCTACAAATGTATAGACAGTTCAAAAATTACACACATCCGACGGGACTTGAGCCCGCATATCCCAATCTGTACTTGGGGAGCCTATACCATAAATGAAGGACTTATCTGTTAACTAACAAAAATACAACCGAATTGACAACCTCCTTCTCTTTGAAGTTGGTTGAAAATAGGACTTTTTGTAATCGGTAGACATTCTATGGCGCGCTTTCCTTCACTGACGGTGTTAACTTAGCAGACTTGCGACCCAGATTGAGCTATCGCTTAGCTCTTTCTTCTGTGGCTTAGCTTCAGATTACGACTACAATTAAAAAACTTCTCACCCCTCCCTTTTCCCGACCCCTCTTTTACATCTACTTAGTGTGACGTCTATAATCAGAAAGCGATCAAAATGTTTGCCCCTAAATAGTAGTCGTAAGGGAAAATATGAACATTGGTATATACGAGCTGAAAAAAACCCCTTCGTTTGGCTTCACCGCAGCCGAGTAATTAAATAGATATTAATAATGATTAGTTGATTAACAACATTGGAGTGAAAGTGGGCGAGGGGGGGGGGAGGGGGAGTGGTGCGCCCGCGCCGAAATTGACATATCTGGAGCGTTGTACATTACATAAACACATAATATACCACCGGCACGGCGTTAATGGCTCATTCTGTCTGTCTGGCTTGTTTTACATGTTGAAAGCGGAATGCACAACCTTTTGAACTGACTGAACCAAAATAAGAGTAATGTTTTAATGTAAAATGTGTATGTATCTATGTCATTATAGTATAAATGTAGTTGTAATTTGAATAAATAATCATCTTCCTGTCCTTATCCCACTAGGTGGAGACAGTACAGTGTATTTCTTTTTCACTACTTCACGTTCACACATTCCCCTCACAGGTTTATGCGCAATACGTCACATTCTCAAATCGCCACTAGTTCTCTAATGATCGCCTTCTCACGTCGTCATATTGTCAAAATGTCACATTAACGATAGGCCGACCAGCCGATCTATAGATGACATGAGACATGACATGAGAATGAGACATTTCCATACAGAATGACAGAGACGGAGATATACAAATCGAATCGATTCCGAAACCGAATGGGTTCAGAATACGGGGGCTGGACTCTACGTAGAGCCAATTTTATTCTGATAAGTGATCTTGTAACAAGTGCGATACCTACGTATGTCTCAGCGTATATATAAACAACCACTGTTAACATATTGGTCACTATGGTCCATGCTATTGGGATATCATTAATATTTAAAAAAAACATCAAATTAAGTATATTTATGTATAATAAAGTGCGATGTTGCCACATAAGTCCACTTCCTTAAGGCTACCACTGACGATACGTCCATTAATCCGAATGGAGTAGTCGTCGTCCAAAATCGTCCCATGAATGGTAAAAAAATATTCCATTTGGATGGACGTCAGGCAGCTCTGGATTTCCAAACGGATTGAAATCCATGCGTCCAGGCCAAATGGACGTCATCCGCGGCCGTCCGTCAATGTCAGAAACGTGCGCCACGCCATATGGAAGCAGTCCGAATTGTCCGTGAATGGGCGAAACGGCGTCCATTTTTTTGAGGTTATTGTTTCAGTTTATGTTTTGATGTCGATGGTGGTGCATGTGCTGTGTATTTGTCAAGCGTATTTTTCAAATTTCAGATTTTCATATGTCGTTCCTGAGGCTAAAAAACGAAGTGTAGCACATAGCCTTTCGTGAGCAGTTATGGCTTGCCTCATATTAGTATCTTGTTTTTTAGGGTTCCGTACCCAAAGGGTAAAAACGGGACCCTATTACTAAGACTTCGCTGTCTGTCTGTCTGTCTGTCTGTCTCCAGGCTGTATCTCATAAACCGTGATAGCTAGAAAGCTGAAATTTTCACAAATGATGTATTTCCGTTGCCGCTATAACAACAAATACTAAAAATAAAAAAAAATAAAAAATTAAGGGGGGTCCCCATACATTAAACGTGTTTTTTTCGTATTTTTTTGCTCAATATTAAAAACGGTAACAGGTAGACGCTTCAAATTTTCACAGAATATTTACTTGTATATTACCTTTCAAAATAAATAATTAAATATTTATAATTAAATTATAATTAAATAATTAAGAATATAATTAAATAATTATTTCCGTTCCGTACGATTGCAAAGTTGGAAGTGACGCCATGCATCCAAATGGAAGTATTGTGAATGGTGCCGTATCTGGATAAATTTCCATTTGGAGTGCATCCAAAAGGAAGTCTACTAAATGGACGTATCGTCAGTGGTAGCCTTTAGTTTAGGCTCTAGAGATAACAGAATAGAATGTACGTCCTTGCCATTTGCTGATACGGTATCATGCCACTGTATCTGTTTCGGACGTGTACAGGAACACCTCTCGTACCACTTCATTCATCATATCATCGTTCAATTCATTTAAGAATGTGGTCAAAACGCGCGCAGCTATCTCTTTCGCGGGGATCACAATATTTTTTATTAAACATAATTATATAACCATTGGTTAGGGTGTTAGAAAAGTGAGAAATTAATTATTTTATTTAAATAGAAGAAATATACTCGTTTGTAGAAAATTATAAAATCCACTGTAGATTTCCAACTCTGAATGATTTTATGTTTAAAATTGTTGTGAAGCGAGAGAGAGAGAGAGAGAGAGAGAGAGAGAGAGCTGTGCACGTTGAGCTACACCTTAACAGCAGTGTATATGTATGTATAATCCCTTCCATCTAAAACCTGTAGAGCTTGACTAGAGCCAATTATTTCTTAGTAAATTTAGAACTTCTTTACACGGCTTGATAAAAAAGCTTGTATGCGTAGAGTAGTTCAGAGAGCAAGCGGACTGTCGCATGCATCCGGTACGACCACAGACATAGTAGATGGAGCATGCGACTTCATTTATATGACAACCTTGCGTGCCACATTTTTGGTACCGACTGTGACGTCATATAAACGATTTTGTGATGGAATGTTCCATCCGCGCGCTTGTACGCTAGCAACTAGTTGACAAAATATCGAATCGGGAGTATATATCACCTGACATTAAATATATCTTGGTCGTCAACTGCGATTTTTTATCGTACTTGACACGCTAGTTACATACACTTGGGGTATCTATAGAAGTCTATGGGTACGACCGACCGGAAGATCTCAGATGTGTGTGAATACCGCCTAAAACGTTTCTTCCGCGGTAGTCATACAAGTTATCGTTTTTATAAGTAATAAAATCAACGTAAGAAAGTCAAGGCCTGCGATTATGTCGGATTTCCCTATCAGTTGTATCATATTATCGTAAGAATATAATTTATTAATATCTAATCATTTTGGCGAATTTTGGCCCACGTTTATGATAAGGCGCCAAATGACTACTGTTTATTGTGTAGGGCCGTTTAATGAATATTATGATAGCGCCGGAGAAAAGAGCTAAATCTATAGAGAGACAGAGAGAGAGAGAGAGAGAGAGAGAAGAGCTCAAGACCTCGCTACTTCATACCCGTTTGGACCGCGAAAAAAAGCGTCAACTACAACGTCACGTGAATACGGCACCGTGGAAAACCCACTCTGCTACAGCGACGACGTTGGCATCCGGTGCCGCTTTTCCGCAATGTCAGCATTGAGTAGCCGTAGCCGTTTACGCAGTGCCGATCGCATCGTAGGTTTGCGACGGCATACGTAACGTAACGGCGTAGGCACCGTTACACAGACAGACTCATAAAACCGAGCTTTAAAGGTCACAAAGGCTGCTTTTTCCCTGAAAATAACTATTCTTATCTATATCTATCTCTAACTTATAAGAGTAGACTCTGGCAATAGTCGAAGTTTGTCACGATCATGCTTGCCACAAACACTGAGGAACACCGGCCAGTCACTACCCTCTGACAAGCGACTGACACCGAGCGGCAAAGCCTCAACAACCGCAACACAATAAGAGTCTTATCGCGCCATGATAAAGCTCAGTTTGTGGTTTAATATCGTTACGGCGACATCGTCAGCGATAAGAGAGCGATTTCATAATCGCGGTGTACCGAGGTATGATTAGATAGTCCATTTGTTCGTTGTACAAGGCGAACGGAGCGTTGCATGACCAGCTGTGAGATACTATAGAGCAGTGTTTTTCAATCTGTGGGTCGCGACCCACAGGGGGGTCGCGAAGCCTTAATCGGAGAGCCGCCGCCAAAAATAGGCAAGGTTCTACACTACAATAAAAAACAATTTCCGTGAGAAGAAGGCTGTGTTTATTTTTCAAAAAAATTGTTAAATCGTGGTTCCACTTTTGAAACGTTAATAATCAAATCATTTTCTAATTGAAGTCTATTTCTCTTTTTAGTTTTAATGTCAAGTCAAAGCCGAACACAGCTTTACCAACTTACCACGTAAAAAATTTTAAAACTCTCGCGGCTTCTTTTAGACTGCAGGTCTTAATAATAAGACCAAGATAGAGAAAATCATAAACGAAAATCCTAGCCATTATCAAAAATCCTTCCTCTCCTTTAAGTTATTTAATATCCATTGTATTTTGAGCCTTGTCAGTACTGTGACAACATTAACAGCAAATTAGCATATGAATACCTAAAATTTGATGAAGTTTAAAAAAAAGCGCATTTAATGTTATTTTTACCCGAATGCGTAAGAAGGAGGGTTATGTTTTTTCAAGTATATGTATGGATGTGAGTATGTTTCTATATGATTGCCTACAAGCCTAAACGGCTTGACCGATTTTGATGTGCGAGGTATCGCTAGATTTGATAGAACTCCAACGAGCGTTTTCGTAATAAATAAGCGATTTCACTAGAATTATTCTAAATAATACGCATCTATAGTCTTTTACAGTGGTTTTGCGCTTACTTTCTCATAAATACGTATGTTTGTAATTTTCTATAAAGTCATATGTTTAAATTTAATTAGGAATAATAAATTTGCAATCAATGCATTCAAATGGTTGCATTTATAATGTTTGATAACGTAAAAGTCGTTCTTATCCTGTCGGATATTAATTTTTTCTCTCAACACAGATAAAATTGTTTGGTTCACCTGGGCCACAGAAACCTAGGACACGCTAACAAGATCAATGAATCCAACCACTTCCAAGATTTAATTTAAAACACCTTTTTAATTTTCACGCTCGCTTCGCTCGCGCATAGCACAACCCCTCCCCCTTGAAAAGTACTCATATACCCATGGTCCATTGTTGAACCCCCCGAAAAGAATTCCTGGCTACGGCCTTGTAAACGTTACCTACGTTTTTTTTAATTAATAACTTTTTGTCTTTCTATGGCCTAAAAGGGTCGCCAGAATTTTTCATCCTATCAAGGGGGTCGCGTACTCAAAAAGATTGAAAAACACTGCCATAGAGAATGCAATCTCGGTATCTGCTCGGTATCTATTTGTACAGTAGTCTAATCTCGCAATATACATCAGGTATTGCGGATCTCACAGTTTTGACGATCATGTTTAAAATATAGGTACGTTTATGTAAAATATAAAGTTACATCAGTGGGACGAAATAATTAAAAAATAAAAAATAAGGAAGAAAACATTCGTTCACGTCGTTATATAGTTTAGTGAAGAGCAACAGCATGTATGTTCATTCGAAGATGGTCCAAAACTGCTAATAAAATACGTGGAGTAGTAATCTCACAAATCTTGCTAGATCTCGAGTAATTTTTAGGTGCAAGTTTAATCGTGATAAATTAATTCCGGATATCGATATTACGATATCTCGGTGTACCGAGAGAATTATTATTATTATACTTGATATGAATTCGCTAGATACGTTTCTCTGGCTCGAGTAGAACGAGACGAGTAAGGAAGGGCAAAGAAAATTAGTACTGTCTAGTGAGAGAGGAAGGGTATTCTAATTCCAAACTCTAACTTTGAAACTATCTCCATCTATGTGTCATTTCTAAATAGAATGACATAGACAGAAATATACGGAATTTTGATTGCAGGATGCATTACTATCAACACAGAAGCCAAAACAGTAATTTTCAACATTTTTGTCTGTCTGGGCCTCTATTTGGGCTTCAGGCTGCTATTTAAACACATCTCGCTCGTCACTATTCAATGACAATTTTGACGAATTGCTAGTCTATTACTTAAATAGACTAACGATTTGTCAAAATTATCTTTGAATCGTATCAGCGAGCCGCGAACGAGTGATGTTCACTTAGCAGCCTTGAGGCCCTGTACGGTGTATCCGATGGACGCCGAAACTACTGGATGGATTTGAACGAAATTTGGCAGTATTACTAACACTATGTAGAAGGATCTGTCATACGTTTTATCCACAAAAAATTGACAGTTCCTGTGGGATCATCGATAACCACGCGGGTGAAACCGCGGGGTATAGCTAGTATATATATATTGATATATTTCAGTTCATCCACACCTGTGACGTCACCGATGTCTCCACAAGGTATATAATGTAAGCCGTCCTCCCAGTACAAAACCTGAATCCCCAGTTCGTTCAACCATTTAAGACTCAGTACCTCTACATAGTCTCATTTGGCCATAACTGAAAAGGTCTGCACTGATAACAATTATTAACACACCTTCGCGGAGTCAAACGATAAAACAAACTTGTACAAACAACTTCGGACCTTATCTCTCTGACGTTTGAGACGAATTTACATATCAACAACGACATAACCTCAAAAGAATCACGTGTTTTAATTTTCATTCAAAACAAATGTATAAATATACTTGTTATATTTATGTATATAAAAATAAAATACTCGACTGCATAAGAGCGATTATTTATCATAGAGTAAGTTAAGGTTTGGCGTTGTGTGTACGTTTTCGTAATAAAATATGTACTTGCAAAGTCGCCGTAAAAGTATTTAAATGACTATCCGTGATAATAATTCTTGTTTAACCCCTTTTATTTCGTCGTAGTCGGGTAAAAACAGTTAAATTTTAATTTAAAAAATCTTTGGAGCTTACGCAAAAGTAAATTTTTAGGCTTCCATACTAAGGGTGCAGGAGCCTATTCGTGAGGCTACGCCGTACTACGGTATCAGTCTGTCTGTCCTACACTTAAACTGCTGTATCTTCGGTAAATAGTTTTTGGGAAAAAAAAGGGAAATTATTATGCGAGATAGAACCTTGTTGATTCCACAAAAAAATAAACGAAAAATGGCACTCAAGTGAACGTTTGTTGACAGTTGGTGTCACTGTCATGTGACATAAACTTAAAATAGAAAAACGGTAGTGTTAAAATCTCTTTGGATAAACAAAATAGGTCTGTAACACTTACTTATTTGAACTTGGTAAGTATGTATGTGAAATTATGAACGTCAAGTATTTCAGGCTATTTATTCCTACTGTACAGAAAATATGTGAACTTAGAAATAAAGTACATTTTCTTGGGTAATTACTAATTAGCACAAACATATAATAATGTTACAAATTAGCCCTAGTGTCATATGTCAGTGTTCATGTATCATGCAAAGGAGTACGGAACCTGGACCACATATTTTTTACATGCTCCAATTTACGCGTCTCACTTTATGATATCCTCATCCCAGCATCCGTCATCCTTCCTCCATGAAATGCTTATTGTCCCTCAACTTTTTTTTTTAATTCGTCGATAGGCTTGTGCTTGACCGTCAACTCACCTGGTTTTAAGCGACAATTACGGTCTACGATGGAGCGCGCTTGCCTAGAAGAAACCTATTCACTCGCGATTTGAAGACACTTAGATTATATCTATTCGGAAAGACCCATTCAGGAAGCGCATTCCACATTTTGGCGGTACGCACAATGAAAGTGTACCTTTTTGCCCTTAATAAACTATATTCTTTGTAAATTCTTAATATAAATAACATAAAACTGTAAAGTAACAGCTAATGTATTAACGCTTCATACATATATCCGTGCCCTGTATATTTAATAGATCATAATATATTTTATTATTATAAGTATACATAAACTTTGTCCATTGTGTTTTAAGGTGTATCAACTGAATTTTTCTCGCAACAACGCACACCTGCCAAATATTTTCAGAAGCATTGTAAAAGAAGAAGTTGGTTACGAAGCTCACGAAACGGACATTAGCAGAATTGTGACAACTGTCGCTGAAGCCATTAACCAAGAAATCATTCAAAGGAGTACGGAAGCCTCGGTGTGCGAGTGAAACTCTTATATTGTCGGATTTATTTATTTAGGCTGTAGTAGCGTAGCGTAGTTACAGAGTTACTTTCGCTTTTATAATATCGGTTAGGATAATTTACACTCGAAAAACATAACTCTCCTTTTGCGCCGTCCACGTAAAAATAGATCAATTTTTATTCAAATTAAGGCCAATTATATAAACTTTTTACTGTACACACCATAAAATTACAATAGTAAGAGAGCAATATAAAACTAACAATTGGCGGCCTTATCGCTAATAGCGATCTCTTCCAGGCAACCTTATGATGGGGAGGAACGAAAAGAAAGTAACATGACAAAAAATTTACTACAATGAAAGTTTTATTTAAATTCACTGGTATTAGACCACAATATAGATCAGATTCACATGGACTGAAGCGATGGTGTAGTCAAAGATGGTAATTACAACCTAGCCTGGAATGGGTATTGGCTCTCAAGTGAGGCTTTTAGAACAAGGACATGGAGAAAACAATATCGGGTTATAATAAAATGTAGTCTCGATCTTCCATGCTGACTGGGAAACTGGGACTGGAAGAAAAATTAAATCATAGAATGTACCAAGAAGCTACTTAGTCTCAAGCACCGTCGTAAAGTAGCATGTATGTCTATTTCCTACAGAATTCATTTCGGGGAATGTGCGCAAGAGCTTCACGACCTAATTCCACCCTCCCCATTTCACTACAGGACTAGCAGAAAGTCGGCGAATTACCACCCATTTCTCGTTGAAATGCCAAAAATCCGTACTCAGCGATATCGATCCACATTCCTGTTCCGTACTGCACAAGAATGGAATTCTTTGCCACCATCTCTGTTTCCTGCAATCCTACAATCTTGGAATTTTTAAGGCTAAAGTGAATAGATATCTTCTAGATCGACGAGCTCCATCCTCGGCTACACCGTCGCTTAACATCAGGCGAGTTGGTGGTCAATCGTAGATCTATCTTGAATTAAAAAAAAAAAAACCAACTGCTTCTCTTCCCGGGCATACTGTAACAGTCAGTTAAGGGACTTGAGGGAAATTGACATTTATTTAGGCGATTGGCTGACCCTCTATTACCTACCTCATATACCTCCAATATTACATGTTACCCTCGTATACCCTCCAACCACGGTCAAATATGGCGTTAAGCGACCCATGGTCTTTGACGCACTGACTACCCCGCAAGAGAAAACAGGTGTGATTGTATGTATGTAGGGTATCGTCGCTAACTTGAAATGTAGCAACCGAATAATCATACAAAATATAGAGCACAGTGCATTACCGCGCAGCATTTTATAGGAGCGTGTGACGCTAACATCAAGCGAGCATCCTGCTCGTAAGGGAATTAATTAATACGAAAAAGCGACATCTTTTCATGGTGGTTTTCATATTCTGAATGGGTCTTTCCGAATAGATATCACTTATACTGACGATGGAGTAGTGAAAAAACATATATTTTCCTACTCCTCAGCCAATGTAAAAGATATCAAAGAAAAACTTTAAAAAAAATTATACTATCTGTATAAACAAATTCATGTCTCACTTTTCTAAAATCCCTCAATGATTTTATATGTTTAAAAATGATATGATACGCAAGTGAGATAGCTGCGCGCTTTGTACGTCACAGTCAATACTTAGCAATATTACACAATATAAACAATCCAGCCATTTAAAGTAAGCAGGTACAACACACGCATATACAATGAGTGTTGATTGGTTCACTCAAAGACACTTCATCAATACTGTTGTGCGATCAATGCTATTGGTCACAGGAATTTTATTAGCATTTTTTGAGCCTATCTGTGGACTGAAAGCACTGAAACTATTTGAAGAAGTTTTTCATGATCTGAGGAAGTGTCTACTAAAGAAATAGGGCCAGATCCTCGAGTGGACCACTTCCTACCCAAAATATTTCTCTGGGGAATACAGGAAGCCTGATGGGCATTTTTTTTATTCATTGTAAGCTTACACTTGACCGCCAGCTCGCCTGATGTTGCGCAACGCTGTGGTCCGCACACTTGCCTAGAAAAAACTATTCACTCGTGATTTGAAGACACTCAACTTGTATCTGTAGAATTCATATGACATTTGACCACAATTCACCTGGTGAAACAGGCCATTAGGTGCTTGGCAACCTATTTTCAAGGTAGGTGATACCAAGCCAACCGGATACTAGAGAGTACTCAAACACCATGCTATTGTTACATCACAAGGTTTACCTCCAGTGAAAGCTCAAGCTCCTTGTTGGGATTTGAACCTACTCTCCCTGGCATGGAAGTTCATAACACAATCAACCAACTAAAACCATCATCACTTCATAATCTATGTATTTGAAATTTAAGTTATCTATCATTACTAAGCCTATATATATATATATATATGTGTACAATCATACTACTTATACTTTGCTATTAGTTTTGCATTTGTAGTGTGAATAGGTAAATGTTGACACAATACCTACTGACCTATAGACCGAGTTATCCAATATTATGTAATATTATTATTTCATAATAATTGTAATTTACATGTGGAAAAAACAATCTGCCAATATCTGTTTTATGCAAAATATTAAAAAGATATTTGAGTACATTTGCATGAATACATTTATCTAATATCTTTAAACGAGCAATTCTTGTTTAGATGTAATATATAATCTGAATCTCGGAAATGGCTCCAACGATTTTAATGAAATTTGGTTTATAGGTAGATTAGGGGAAGATAAATCGATCTTGCTAGGTTTAATTTTTAGTGAACCTGGGTTTGCTCATATTTTCAGTCATAAAAAATTCGAGTGGAGCTCGGTCGCCCAGGTTCTTATATAGTATGTTACATTTTTACCAATTTTGTAAAAAGGTGGGTTGTAATTATAAAATTTACATAATGCTCCATATTATCTTCTGAAATTCCAAGAGACAACTTACACCTTCTGGTATAATTATGGTAAACTTAAAGATATCTGCCATGTAGGGTTGCCAACTTGTACAAAAAATTAAAGTATATTTGGGTGGGAGAAGAATTATATTTTATACAATTTTAAGGACAGAGCTTTTCATACAATTCAACAATAATATGTAGGTTTTAAGAGCTTGCAAATCTTCACTACATTTATAATATAAATTAAAATATATGAGGAACTCAATTATAAAATGTAAATATTGCTACTTTGAGTGGTGACGAAATAAATTTTGCATATATTTTATTTTTGATGACCTATCCATCAATTAGCATTGATAACCGAAAAGAGGTAAAATACTGTTTTCAACAATATTGGTTGGCAGCCCTACAGGTTTTTCGATTGACCATTACTTAATTTTTTTTTAAAAGGCTTCAAGCTCTTTAATATAGAATGCAACATTATAAATATATTACAGAAAATGTAATAATTAGGTATAGTTAAAAAAACTGAAATAACCAACTCCTATATACTGAATTGGTATTGATAAAATATTTTTATGGGACCACCTATGAAGTATGAAGTATGTGTAAGTAAAAAAAAACATCTAAATCATAATCATAATTCATGGCTGGTGAATTTTGTTAATCTGAAATTAGATTTATCGCCAAACAAAAAAAAACATTCAAATTAAGAACCTAAACCTTTTTAAATGACGTTAAAAATTCTAGTTATCATCCTACAGATTTAGCATGGAAAGGGGACAAATCGTATTTAAATAAATAATAAATTAATATATCAACGTTTTCACACAACACCATCTATCCCCAAACTAATCAAAGCTTGTACTATTTTTTCTGTCTGGTCTACTAATCAAAATAAAAATAAATAATGTACTGAGTATTGACAACTGACATGACAAGTGTGGATTTATCTGCTTCCCATAAGAACACATTCTGCAGGGGAACGTTCCTGTGTACCTTTTAGTAATACAATAAAATTAAGTAATTCTAATTATTAAGTAGTTTTTACTTGTTAGCTATGTAAACATCTATAAAATATCAATTAAGGTAGTAATTACTATTATATTATACTTTACAAAATACATCCTGTAGACACTTATTTTTTAGAAGACACTATGTAAGAGTATATTTTTTATTATATACTAGAGTTATGTTATTATTATTCCAAAAAAAAGCAAAAATGACTTGGGTAGAAAAGACGAATCTTACCTCAACTTCGCACATTGAAATCTGTTAAGCCCACAGACATAGGTTAAGCCATTTAGATTATAGGAGGTAATAGGTATTATTATGTAAAACTGAAAAACATAACTGCCCTTGCACAATTAAGTAAAATTGACTGCATCAGGAGGTGCTGCCAGTAATAAAATCTTAATTTTCATTTTTCTATGTTTGAGGGTAATTGTCTACTGATCATAAATTGAACAAAACAAGAGACAGGCTCTAATAGTTTTATCATCATTTTAATTGTAATTAATAAGTGCACTTTTTACTATGGAAATTAACGTGGTTTTCACACATTGGGAAAACCACGCACATTGGGTGCAAGGCGCGTCACCGACCGAGAGTGACGTGTGTGCTGCTCCTTTGAAAAAGACCGCCGAATGCGGTTGAAACTATAGTCGGATATTTCGGCTCAAAACAGACGTGAGTGACCCGTAGTTTTTATTTAAAAATTTAATAAGTGCACTGTATGATACAAGTCTGCTTCGCTTTGTTAAATTTACCAACCCCAAAGATTCTGTATAATTATTTAAAATCATTTAAATGAATTATTATAAAATTCAAAATACTGAACTGATTTTGATAAAATTTCTATGGGACCACCTGGAACCCATTCAAACAAAAAAAGTATTTCTGAAATCGGTCCAGAGGGCTTCGAGTAATTGGGGAACATACATTAAAAAAACTGACAAATTGAGAACCTCCTCCTTTTTGGAAGTCGGTTCAAAAGAACAATGGCAGAATCTTGGGCAGAATCAAAATCTCAATAATAGAATTTCTCATTCATCTTCAGTCTGCCTTTGTTATCAACATTCCAAAATTTAAACTGTTATTTTCAGATGGTTTGAGTAGGTGGATGGGAGGTAAATGTACAATACACCCTTTTGTACAACATCAATGCAGGTCTAAAATTACCTACATACAAATAGAATAAAATTTCAACCAAAAACTCAACTCACCTCTCGCCAAAAAACTAATAATTCTAACATAGTAGCATTCACATAAATGAATTCTTAAGAAAATTTATATGAATCAAAAGAAAGCTTTTTTGTAAGTAAATTTGGCTATTTATCTCATTGTTTTCAATGTGTCAATATCAGTAGGTTATAATATAAACATGTTTTTTTACAAAGAATGACACATTACTAGGTTTGTTTACAAAATAGGTAAACAAACAATAACTAGTTAATTATACTGCAATTGGTTGCTGGACAAAATTGCATTGAATTGGTTGCATGACTGAAATATTAGGCTATGCGACTGTGACCAAAATTTATACATTACTAAATGTAGATTTGTAAACAAGTTGAGGTAAGATTGAAATCGCTTACATTTGTAGGACTCACCTGCCATGGGTTGACTTTAGGAATGGGAGCTTCCACAAACTTCTTCGGTTGATCCTCTGATGATTGTTGCTGCTGATCCGCTGTCTGTGGTGGAGCGTCAGGGTGTTGCGCGGGGACCTTGTGAGACCGTGGAGGACCTCCTCGGCGGTCCCGCTCTCGTCTGCCTTTCCCTTTACTTCGGCCGTGCGCTATCACAGGCACGAAGCCCTCTTCCTCTTCATCCTCTTGCTGCTGCTTGGGCGGTGGGTCAACCACCTCCCCAGCCGGAGCCTCAATGTTCTCCTTATTACTTTCCACTCCTCTGAAGTTGAGTACTGACGCGTACGAAGGCCCTGCGGCCTCAGCGGACACGCGAGCGGCCATGCCGCCGCTGCCGTCCTCGTTATGTAAGCCCGGGCGCGCGCTCCGCGCCGACAGACGATCACGAGCGCGCCTCCATGCCCCTCAACACGACTGCATGGTCGCGGGGTTAACCCACAAATCGCAGAACTTTCCCGACCGACCTCACCGATCGAACCGCACTGAAGGTCGAATCCGAAAACTGTTCACCAGCACGAAACACTCACGGGAAGGGTAAAAGCAGGACAGATATGCACTAACTTATTGAGGCACACCGGACTGACCCTGGATGGACCGTATTTACATCGAAAAACTACACTTCCGTCGTCTCGTTTCAACCTTTACGACACACTGAATGATCCTCGCGCACTGTATTTGACGCTGATCTATACCAATTACACTGCAAAACGTTACCGAGACCAGAAAATCACTATAAAACCATATTTTGTTCACAATCACACATGTGGTCGGACGCCCAAAAAGGGATTTTTCCGCAACACACACGGAACTTGCAGAAGGCTGTGACTTCTAATTTTACATAGACGACATTTTGTCACTAGATGGCGCTAAAACAAAATTTATAATTCTGCGTTCAAAATTATTGACAGTTTTACTTCAAGAATTGATATTATTTGCCGATTTGTGATGCAAAATCGGATTGATTTTCTATTTTTCTCCTATTTTTCGGCATAATCAAGCATACACTTGATTAATTTTCCCCAATATACTCAATATATAAAACATTAGAGATTATTATTGTAATTTTTATAACATACTAAATATGAACGCACCTAAACTTAATGTCACATTTTTCAACCCTTGTAAAAATTAATACGAATTAGGTCAATGTTATGGCAATACGTATTAAATATGAAACTCTGCCTTTCCATTCTCATATAATAATATCCCATACATAAGCCAATTTAATTTAATTTATTATGTAAATAACAATTTAAGCAAAATAAATTAAGTAAATATAAGGTAGAAAATAATTTATTGTTTAAAAAAAACTGATTGTCTATAGTCGAGGTATTGCCTGTCGATTCTCTGAACAAAGTGACCGCACAAGTGAAGTGAGGATCTATATAAGTGAACTTGTATTTTTGTTATTTATTACTGCATTGATCAAAATATAAAGTCGAAAATGGAATTGGCAGCTACCTACTTGTAGTTACTCGATATTTTGAAATTTCTCTACAGTTTAAGCTTGAAAAATTGAAAAATGGAAATTCACATAACGGCATTTAGCTTAGAAAATCAACAGATTGTCCAAAAATTCAAGACGTAATGCGTAAATTGTGCGCAAGGCGTATTTTACCCGACTGCGTAAGAAGGTTATGATTTTCGAGTGTATGTGTGTATGTATGTGGGAGGGTATGCTATGCATCTATGTTTCTATATGACCACCTACAGCCTCAACGGTTTGACCAATTTAGAAGTGCGTGGTGTCGTTAGATTCGTCTTCACTTCCTGAGTGCCATAGGCTATTTGCAATAATAATAGAAAAAAAACGTTTTTTCGTTACTTTCAACGAAATTTTTTGTAATGGACAATTGAGTTTACTAGAATTATTGTAAAGAATGTACATTTGTAATATTTTACAGTGATTTTACGTATACTTTCTCACAAAAAAAGTACACTCAACACAGTATTTCAAACGTAAATAAATCGTAAGTTATTACTGCAAAAACTGCTTTGTAATACGCTTTTATTAGGTCGACCTGTATGTAATGAAATCCAAGGTAACTAATTTAACCATTTTCCAAGGATCGTAGCGTCGTGAAAATTGGCAGCTGTACCTATGTAGGTCTGATGACAATACAATAATATGGTACTGTCGAACTGATCTGATGATGGAGTCGGAAGATATGAACTAGAATTTCATGATGGAACATCGTATCATAGCTGTGTTTGGATTTGTTAGAAAAGTCTTGTAATTAACTTTGACCACAATAATTTGTAGCGTGTTTTTTAGTTTATTAAACTGTAATTTTTATTATTTAGTTTACTTATAACCTTATTCATTTTACTTCAGTTAAAGTTGGCTGTCTGGATTTGTTGGACAATATAAACCCAAAAATGTTCTGCAATTTCGACAATAATGATAAACATCTTTACACGATCGTAAAATATAAGGCAGAGGAGCACATAACCAACAACAAAAGAGGCATAAAATAAAGGCGCTCATGTGTGTACACAGGGTAATTTTACTTATGACCAATGTCATGCCTGTATAACCACATTCAGGGCAAGTTGCAGGCATTGAAGTAAACCCAAAATGACAAACTCTCTGCGTAGGTTGTGGTATACGATTAACGTATATGTCGAAAGCTGTCGCATAAGTCGGAGGTGGAGTATGCTGGACGAATGACGGGGAAGGAATGAAAGTTCCCATTAATCTTGGTCTGCGTCTGGCTGCCATTTGACGTAGAACAAATGAATAAGAAGGTGGCGCACTTGTAAGGGAATCCGGAGGTGTAATATCTCCATTTTTATTGTTCCAGCTTGAAGCTCCTTCACTCAAAATAAAATTTTGTTCCATTGTCATTTTCAATTTATTCAGCCCTATTAAACTTACAGGACTTTCACTCACTTTATTTAGTGCTTGTAAAAATAAGGAAGGAGGTAATCCTGGCATTATTAGGGACATTGGAGACTGGAGGCTACTACGTGGCTGCAACATAACCTGGGTCTGAAACGATGGTCGTATTATCAATGGCGTTACCCTTTGTATCGACTTCTTATTTTCATTGTCTAACGCTTCCGTGAGAGTTGAAGCTAAACTGAAAGATTTGGGAGGTGAGATTAAGCTGAAAGATTGGGGAGGTGAGCTGTTTCTGAAAGATTGAGGTGAGTCTAAACTGAATGATTTAGGAGTAGTAGGACAGAATGAGCTCTGTGTAGAAGGTATAGGAGCTTCATTTTGGTTCTGTCTCGCGAGTTCCTGACTCCCATCTTGATCTTGAGTGTGACTGCATTCAGCATCCATATGAGTACCTGGCACTTAAATTGATAATGTTCAGTTGAGTAATACTTTCAGAACATAAATGTGATATTAATCAATAAGTAGAATTCATTTTCCTTGTTAGTAAACATTGGTTGATACATGACTCAAGGAGGCTTGATATTTTGATGTCACTTAGCCAATGTCACTTTTTACAGAAAAATGAGTTGTCTATGAATTTCAAATGTTTCATTTTTTTTAACTGGCAACAGCCCTTAAGAAGTGTCAATCTATTAACGAATTTTTAATCTGTTTTCCGGTCTTTTCACTCCTCCGTGGCATGGCGGATGGTCTTTACCACCGTCTATAGTGTTTTTTAGGAGGAATTTCTTCGCTAATATAGCGAAATGGTAAGTTTTAGTTGATCCAAATGTGTAAAAACTTACTAATATAACACAGTGGCGTATTATTTCTGAGTGCTAGTGATTACTTCCAATGTATCAATTATGGTGTCTTCAACACGTGTTTGTTCGCAATGCGATGAGAAAGACCAGAAAATTATAGTTTGGCGTAAGTTTTTATCATTAATCCTCTGCTGAAACTTACAATATACTCATATTATTGGTTTCTTTGGCGAAAACGTCGCTAGTTAATCCATAATTTCCACATCATTGCCGTAGAGAAAGTACTCATCATGCCGCTAGCAGCATGTTTACTATGTCTTTTTAAATCTGCCTTTATTATATATTGTTATTTTAGTTCATTTCAAGTCTTTTATAAATGTTTCAGCCACAATTAGTGAATATTTTTCATGAAAATATTTGTGTACTGTTTTGAGGTTATGAGTGACAGGATATCTCTGATCATTCTTAATTTCGCGTACAAGCCAAAAGTAATAAATGTTTTATACATAATGTACACACCTTCGTAGCACTGTACATATATTTTCGTTAATAATATCCGAAATATTGTTTTAATGAAGGTTATGCTATATTCTAACAGAGATCAAAACATTGAACTTGATCTACATGCCTTCTTTTTTATTGTATTTGGTCAATAAAAGTTCTATACTAAAGTCAATAAAATAATAATATGTATGAAATGTTTTTAATAATTTTTTATATGTTTTTTTTTCTTAAACATTGGCGAAAAAAATCGGATGCTCAACTTTGAGCCTAGACATAAACATACTTTGATTTAAATAAAAGACGTATGCGTTTGATATTCAGTTAGCTTTATTCAGTACGATTACAGTGATATAAATTTTATATATAGTTTTCATACAAATTTTATTTTTTAATAGCGTGCGGCAAAAATAAAAATAAAATCGCGGGGGGGGCGATAACGTCAAGTGCATCTGAAGGGATATTATAAGTCTTTTGAAACTTATGTAGTCCCGTATTTTTTTAATTTTATTTATATAAAGAATACCTCAGAGATGGTCTCTATAAAGTTTCAGTAGTTTTAGTTGTCTTATGTAGCTCTAGTATTAAGATAATTTTGTTTGGGCACCTGTGGACAAAAGTGTTTTGTCTTAGTTGCTAAATTAGGTATAATAATCATTGTTTTTTTAGGGTTGTATTAAAAATGTTGAGTTGCTATATCTAGATTATACTGTTTAGATCTATCTAGAATACAGTAGTTACAGTAAACATTTTAGTAATTTTTGATAATTTTAAGAAATGTTGCCTGTAAGCAATGTTATTAACATGTAATATCTTATTCCAGAGTCTATCAGTAGCCCGACCCCTAGTGTCGGTGTACTCGGAGAAGAGTGAGGTGGTCAAGGATGCCTCGCTGCCTCTCCCATTCGTGTTCAAGGCGCCCATCCGCCCGGACCTCGTTAACGATGTCCATGTATCCATGTCGAAGAATGCTCGCCAGCCGTACTGCGTGAGCAAGGAAGCCGGTATGTATTAAAGCATTGTGTTTGTCTTCCAACTCATCTCAGCCATACGAACCCACTGCTTGCTAAACAGGCCTCTGAATTTCCGAATTGAACAGAATTTCCAGTCTGGTTAGAAGTATGTATCATTCGTCTTCCTATGACTTATATATGGGGTCGTCTATCCACCTTGGCTTGACAGCCCCATATAAGTCTTAATACTTATATTGCAAATATGGAAATTTGTTTGATATGATTTGAAACTGTTCATACTAAAATAGTGCAATTCATTCAGATGTTATTTGGGATGAAGAAGATGACTTGTACAGTGGCAATAGCTTACATTTTATTGTGGACTATAAAATTGTGTCTAGAATAATGTGTGGCAGCTAGGAATGTCTTATTATTTTTAGTTTATTCTAGCATTCCTTAGCATGCTTTTTATTAGTGATACACAAGCTCACCTGGTATTAAGTGACTAATAATAATATATTAGTTTATAAATTATGCACTAAATGTCCACACCCACATGTTAACTCCGTACTAGTGGGTGTTACTGCGAAATAGTGCTACAGCAACGTAGTGACAGGCGTTCTGGCCTCGCTCACGTAGTGAGGACGGGTGCAGAGTTGCTGCTACAAGCTACACTTCATGAAATAGATCAGTAAATTTAAGTTATTCTGTAAGAAATATTTATATTTCATATAGTTTTTAACATTGCATTGTTTATTATTCAATAATGAACAAGTCACTACTTGTTCACCTTATGAAAAAAGATCATCTCAACATTCAATGACTAACTGCCTTATTGAAATACTTTACCAGCTGTACTATCATGAAATTAACAAAATATTTTAAGCATTAATCAAATTTGAGCTACATTTTTTGTGTAAATCAATTTTGGTAATAAAGTAAAGGTTGTTGTTTCGAGATGTTTCTCTATATGATGTTGTATTCATGCAGGTCATCAAACCAGTGCCGAGTCATGGGGTACCGGTCGTGCCGTCGCCCGTATTCCTCGTGTGCGTGGTGGTGGTACCCACAGGTGATTCACCATTTAACACAATCTTATTTGACAACTTTTTATTGATAATATTATGCCAATGACTTTATAATCTTTATATAACATTAGCCCTATCACACCTTCCTAACATACTGTAGTCTGGCTCAAGCTATGCTGAGATTCCACATGTGCCCTTAAGCTGTGGCGTCCCTGGCAATCATAGCATGAATCTTAGATTAATAAATCTGCCATGGAGGGTTAGACAAAGGAGCATTCTAATTTCGTGAATGCAGTAGAATAGAAAAATATATTTATGGGATTAACATTAAATTAGCCAACAAACTCACATGAAGGCATGCCACAGTTTCTTAGTATTTCGAAGCACAAGCATTTGCCGAAATATAAACATTTGCGGTTTGTCTAAGCTTGCTGCAAATGCAGCAAACACAGTACTTGCAAAATGGTGGTTCCGAGAAAAACGCGATAAACATTTTTAGATATCTGAACAACATGTCTATGTGTTGTATAACTTTTTAAGAGTATCTAAAGAACAAAAAAAAATAAGCTTCCTATTAACATATTTTCTTTATATTGTCCAAAAGTGAAAAAGCCAAAAATTTTTATTGCTGCAAGTGTAAAAGCAGGGCAAAAATTGGGATATCAAGTTAACAGATAGGGCCTGTCACAGCTCCCTGACTAACTCTCCATCTCATTACCCAGGTCTGGTCAAGGTGCGTTCGGTAACATGTGTCGTGGTGGTCGCATGTTCGCACCGACCAAGCCGTGGCGCCGCTGGCACCGTCGCGTCAATCTACGTCAGCGCCGCGCTGCCGTCGCTGCCGCGGTCGCAGCTACCGGAGTACCCGCTCTTGTGCAGGCTAGAGGTGAGATTACCATTTTGTACATGTCATAAATGGCGATTTAAGGTGTGGCTCAAACCGTGGGTCTTTATATGGTATACTTTATCAATAAACTTTGTTTCTTACCTTCAACTAGGACTTCTGGAAAATGTATTCTCAATTCAATATTTAATCTATTCATAATATATTTAATTAGATTTTTAGGTGAACATATTCTTCAATATCTTTGATGGTTGTGAATCAATTAAGATGTTTTTTGTTGTCTCTAAAAGTAACATTGTCACAATAATTTACATCAAATTACGCGTTTATCATAGAACATGAGAAATCAAATTTGGATAGTTATCAAAAATCATTGAAATCGGTTAATGTTTCAGGGTAAAAAAATCATTTGCTATTTGTAATAACATTGATTTATGAATGATGCACTAAATGTCCACATCCACATGTTATCTCCGTACTAGTGGGTGTTACTGCGGAATAGTGCTACAGCAACGTAGTGACAGGCGTTCTGGCCTCACTCACGTAGTGAGGACGGGTGCAGAGTTGCTGCTACATTACATCTAGTAAGCATATAAAGCATTGTCTTTGATGATCAGCACTCCTTTACTAGTTATAAATTAGTTCTCAAATCACCAACATTATAGTTTCGAAATGCAGTCTAGGTTGTTTGGTTCTTGAAAGTTAATCGTAGCTTTACGTATTGTCTTTACTAGTCTCATTACCATCAATTTCCCACCACCAGGTCATATTGTCGAGAAGGTCCCAGAACTGCCCCTAGTAGTCTCCGACAAGGTCCAGGAGATTAACAAGACTAAACAGGCAGTAATCTTCCTAAGACGTATCAAGGCCTGGTCTGATGTTTTGAAGGTATGTTAACACACTTGCATTCCCTTAGCATGGCAAGAGGGTAGTTTTGACTGCCTTTACAGCTTTGGTATTATGTCTACCTTCTAAGCTGTAGGTTGTGAGTATGGTCTGTCATTCTGTATAGAAATGACAAAGATGGAGATACAGTTTCTGACCCGATTCTGAATCTGATAAGTTGTGAATAGCCCTAACGGCTCCCAAAAGCACAATACTTGCTTTGTTTGGTGCTAGATAGTACAGAGTGAAAATGTCCACCAGTAAATTAAAATAAAAATTAAAAGAACATTCTAAAACCCAGGTGATGACAACACCATTGCGTCCTGAATAAAGTAAGCTTGTGTGATAACAGTCTACAAGTTGGTACCTAGATCAGGACCAAAATAATTTCCTTTGACAACAGTCAACATTGAATTTCCATTTCAATTTTGATATAGGCCTTGGAAAACATTTTTATTTTACTACAATTAGGGGGGCATAAGTTTTAAGAATACTTGAAAAGCATTTATGTAGTGAAATTGCTGCATAAAAATATTTAGAGGAGTTTGCTACAAGGGGGGACATGGAGAGATGTGAGGGGGGCGCATGCTGTTGAACATTGTTTCAAAACGCGCGTCGTCAGTGACCTGACAACATTTTTTTAACTTTTAGGGCATAGCAGTGATGAGACCACACTAACACCAGCAAAAAAGCGTATTGATACCCAAAGTTAGTCAAAAAACGTTTTTTTTTTTTTTTATGTATAATATGAGCAAATAATCAAATTACTAGTAATTTTTCAACAAAGCCTTGAGAACTTTACTTGAATGGGATAAGGGTGGGGAGATGATGATGGCTTGTTCTTGTAATAACACATTGATTTTGTCATCAGGTGTACAAATCGCAGCGGCTGCGCGCCGGCAAGGGCAAGATGCGCAACCGTCGCCGCGTGCAGCGCAAGGGACCTCTGATTGTATACCACAAGGACCAGGTATGGATTTTGTCCCCTGGTAGTGATAATTTTGAGGTTAAGTTTTAGATAATATAAGGGTTTTATTAACTGCTGCAAGATAAGTGGTCAATATTGTCTCTAACGCGGGTCGATCCTGGACTAGATTGGTACAGGATCAAGACAGATGGCATGATAAGTCGGGCCAATACCCAACAGTGGAATAGAGAAGGCTGTGGAAGGGAGGAAGAGTAAAGATCTGCACTTGCATCTTCATCCTCAAACATGATCATATAGTTTTTATTTGTCATTTTCAATGTCCTGTGCTTTTTTTACACTAGTCTAATCCTAGAAAACTATGTAAACTGGTTGTGCACTAAATGTCCACACCCACATGTTATCTCCATACTAGTGGGTGTTACTGCGGAATAGTGCTACAGCAACGTAGTGACAGGCGTTCTGGCCTTGCTCACGTAGTGAGGACGGGTGCAGAGTTGCTACTACAAAACATTAAAATACTGCACTCAATTGCAATGATTTAAATTTGAAAAGAAATTCCAACTATGTACTTCTAGTACAGTAAGCTAGAGTGTACACACCAAGTTCTTAGTGACGAACACTCGTCAAAGTATATGTTATAGGAAATATGTAGAACATGTATTAGTTTACAGCAGTGTCTGATATAACCGTATTTCGCGTATCTCGGAAACGATAAGGTTTAATTTCTTGGAAAAAAAAAAACGTGATTTTACACTAAAAATACGATTTTTACAATAAAAATGCTGAAGCATGGGATTGTCCATTATTCACTTGAGGTTTGAAAGGGGGAGGGGAAATCATTCAATATCAGAAGTGGGACGGGGGTGTACTGAGTATTTTTTTGTTGAATGTATAATATGTGAACTGAAAAACGACGCGTGACGTGACTGACTCGCCGTTTATTTCCCCGCCCGCTGCAATAGATAATTTTAAAAATTATGTGCACCAAAAAACATTGTGTAGGGGGAGAATTAAAATCTAAAACCTCACTATGTAACACTAGGGAAGAGGGAGGGGTTAAAAAGTTGATAAAAACATTACGTGATTAGGGGCCATCCATAAATCACGTCACACGTTAAAGGGCGGGGATGGGGTTGACGAAGTGTGACTTTGTGAGACAAGGGGTGCGAAGGGTACTAAGCCAGCTGTGACAAGAAGGAGGGAGGGGTCAAAAACCAAGAAATACGTGTGACGTCGTTTATGGATGGCCCCTTAATGGACAATCCCCAAGCTCGGTGGTCAATGCACTGTAGTTTAATAAAAATGTCAAACAATAACCCACACATGTTGTTTGCTCCCAGGGTCTGACCCGTGCATTCCGCAACATCCCTGGTATAGAAATGCTAAATGTGGACAAGCTGAACCTCCTGAAGCTGGCTCCGGGAGGCCATGTCGGCCGCTTCATCATCTGGACCCAGTCTGCGTTCGACAGGCTTGGTGAGTAACCACCACTTTGATCCCTCCCACTCTATGGATTCTAATTGGTGATCTATTAGAGCCTTGATTGGGAGTATGGTCTGACCTGTATGATGTGTTCCATGACCTAAAGAGGCGCACCAGGGTCTGATTTTGCCAGTAGTGTCTAACACTTATACTTAAGAGTCTGTCCTGTACTCTTTGATCTGAGTAGGGCACTACTAGGGTCTGAGCTGTGTACTCTTTAATTTCTCTAAGTTGGTCACTTAGCTCTGACTTGTGATTTTTATTTGCTGTTTTTTAATCAGCCCTGTTTGTACAAACTGTCCCACTGCTGGGAACGGGCCATCTTCTCATTGTGAGAAGGGTTAGGCCATAGTCTGCCACGCTGGCCAAGTGCGGGTTGGCAGACTTCACACATCTTCAAGATCATTGAGAACTCTCAGACATGTAGGTTTCCTCACGATGTTTTCCTTCGACGTTTGAAGTTGGCGGCAATCAACAATACGCACATAACTTCGAAAAGACAGAGGTGCGTGTCGTGGGATTCGAACTCAAGACCTGCGGGTCGCAAGTCAGACGGTCTCACCACTAAGCTGCCGGGAACTTAACTTTTGCTGTCTTAATTACATATTAATTTGGTTTTTTTAATCAAATGATGATGAGGACTTTTAACCATTATTGTATTATCATCCCCCTACGCCTTACCCCTGCGCTGATGCGTGTGGGGTCACGAATGTTCGGGGTACAGTGAACGTGCGCATAGGAAACATTGGTATGGCCACGCGTCCGCCAGTGTGTCGACTTGCAGCACACATTTATACATTAACACTTACAAAAATGTAACCCTACATATTATTCTCGCAGTTTCACTCTTATAACTTATCACTTACATTAAGTGTAACTCACATACTGTTCTCGTAGTTTCACTCTTATAGCTTATAACTTACCAAAGTGTAACCTACATGTACATTCTTTTCTCGTAGTTTCACTCTTATAGCTTATAACTTACCAAAGTGTAACCTACATGTACATACTGTTCTCGTAATTTCACTCTTATAGCTTATAACTTACCAAAGTGTAACCTACATGTACATACTGTTCTCGTAGTTTCACTCTTATAGCTTATAACTTACCAAAGTGTAACCTACATGTACATACTGTTCTCGTAATTTCACTCTTATATCTTATAACTTACCAAAGTGTAACCTACATGTACATACTGTTCTCGTAGTTTCACTAATATAGATTAAACTTACCAAAGTGTAACCTACATGTACATACTGTTCTCGTAGTTTCACTCTTATAGCTTATAACTTACCAAAGTGTAACCTACATGTACATACTGTTCTCGTAATTTCACTCTTATAGCTTATAACTTACCAAAGTGTAACCTACATGTACATACTGTTCTCGTAGTTTTACTCTTTATAGCTTATAACTTACCAAAGCGTAACCTACATGTACATACTGTTCTCGTAATTTCACTCTTATAGCTTATAACTTACCAAAGTGTAACCTACATGTACATACTGTTCTCGTAATTTCACTCTTATAGCTTATAACTTACCAAAGGGTAACCTACATGTACATACTGTTCTCGTAATTTCACTCTTATAGCTTATAACTTACCAAAGTGTAACCTACGTGTACATACTGTTCTCGTAGTTTCACTCTTATAGCTTATAACTTACCAAAGTGTAACCTACATGTACATACTATTCTCGTAATTTCACTCTTATAGCTATAACTTACCAAAGTGTAACCTACATGTACATACTGTTCTCGTAGTTTCACTCTTATAGCTTATAACTTACCAAAGTGTAACCTACGTGTACATACTGTTCTCGTAATTTCACTCTTATAGCTTATAACTTACCAAAGTGTAACCTACATGTACATACTGTTCTCGTAGTTTTACTCTTATAGCTTATAACTTACCAAAGTGTAACCTACATGTACATACTGTTCTCGTAGTTTCACTAATATAGATTAAACTTACCAAAGTGTAACCTACATGTATATTCTGTTCTCGTAGTTTCACTCTTATAGCTTATAACTTACCAAAGTGTAACCTACATGTACATACTGTTCTCGTAATTTCACTCTTATAGCTTATAACTTACCAAAGTGTAACCTACATGTACATACTGTTCTCGTAGTTTTACTCTTATAGCTTATAACTTACCAAAGTGTAACCTACATATTTTTATCGTAGTTTCACCGCTAGTTTGTATAAATTTTCATACAAATACCCCTATCCAACAGATGCCCTGTTCGGTTCATGGAAGACTCCATCCAAGGAGAAGAAGAACTTTAACCTGCCTCAGCCCAAGATGGCGAACACTGACCTCAGCCGCCTGCTCAAGTCTGATGAGATCCGTAAAGTACTGCGTGCTCCTAAGTACGTATACTGCTATAACGTTCTCTAAAGGTCGAAAGACTAAAACTGGACTACGTCCAGCAACAGCGATGCTGCTGATGTTGCAGTTGTCCATAGGCGTCGGTTAACGCTCACTATCAGTAACCTCTGCCTGTTTACTGCTCTTTGTATAGTAAACTATATATTTGTGTTGCACATTTTTTGCATTTTTGTAAAATGATCACAATTATTATGTAAGTTTATTTACATAGAAATTTATTTGATAATAATAATGTCTGCTCAATAAGAATCTCGTCGAAAGCCTAATTTTCTCCTGTATATACCGCATTTTTCCATACAACATGAGAAAATTGTTTTGCCTGAAAAAGTTGCTTGTGAGGTATGGGCAGTGAAGACGACCCTTAGCGATACAATGTATGTCCAAATCGATTAAGCCGTCTCTTGGAGGTACATACAAACATACATTCGAAAAATGTTAACCTTGCACAGTCAGTTCAAAATAAAAACAAAATGATGATACTCTCTATCAGAGCATTGGGTTATGATTTCCATGATTACTTAACACGTTGACACTTTCTGATGTTCCACCCAACCCTATACAACCCTGCTCTGATTTACCCCCGCAAATGTATAAAGTTAACCCGTCGTACTTGCAGCAAGCGTGTGGTCCGCGCAACCAGGAAGCTCAACCCGATCACCAACACCAAGGCGATGCTGAGACTTAACCCGTACTCGGCCGTGCTGAGGAGGAAGGCGGTCCTGGACCAGGACAGGAGGAACCAGCTCAAGTCGCTGGCGCTCGCTGAGAAGCGAGGAGTGAGTACCGTTTTATCACCATCTAGTAATAGATATACCGACTAGAAATAGACATATTAACCAGGAATACATATACCAACTAGAATTTTAGGCTTCAAATATATGTCGGAAACTCCATACAATGTCGTGTTTTTCATTGAAACGTAAGCAAGTTGACGTCTGTATATAACACACACACATGTTAAAGTTAGAGCCGTCGTGGTCGTAAGTCTTAGGACCCCTAATCACCCCAAGTTCATATTAAGACTGAAAACAACAGTTCAAAAAAAGGTCTTTTTTTTTAGTTACTCAATTTAGTTTTGACTATGAAGTCGGTTTCAATCCTTGAATGCTAACTACCCTATTCGTTTTGTAAAACGTTGACCAAGCACATATTTCTTTGTTACATTAAGTATATTTGTTTATATTACAGTCCAGCAAAAATAAACATTTAGAAAGTTCAAAAACGCCCGACAAAAAAGGCTGAACCGATTTTGATAAAACAAATATAGCTCACACTCTTGATAAAATTCTCTTTCAAACAAAAAAACTAGATTAAAATCGGTCCATCCGTTTAAGAGCTACGATGCCACAGACAGACATATATAGCGTCACACACACAGTGTATACACACGTCAAACTTATAGCACCCCTCTTTTTGGGTTGGGGGTTAAAAATGATGATAATCCTCTATCAGAGCATTGGGTTATGAGCCACAATGATTACCTAACACGTTGACACATTCTGAATTTAAAAGCTACACAAATCTAACCTGTCTTTAAAATACTTTTCTCAAACTATCCTCGGCAACTTTCAGATCAAGTTGCCTGAAAGCGACCCGGCAGTGAAGGCTCAGAAACTTCGTGAGAAGAGAGGGAAGGCCATCAAGGCGGCTCTAGCCAAAAAGCCCAAAAAGCCAGCGCCCAAGAAGACCGCGCCCCCACCCCCTAAGAAAAAGGCGGTTAAAACTGACGCTAAGAAGTAATAAATAAAACTTTTATGGATATTTTTTTGTTTTTCTTTGTAGTTAATAAATATTTATAAGTCTTTCGTAGTCTTGAGTAGAGTAACATGTAAGATGGTACGTATTGGTTCCGTGATAGAGTATGAAATATAAATTTCGCATGTCATTTCGTTATTGAATAGGATAGGTGTATTTTAGGTATAATTTATAAGTCTATCCATATTCGGTGTAGGCTAAATCGCCTACGTCACATTCGTGATACGTTATCTTCTCAAAACGTCACATTTGGAATACGTCATATTCTCAAAATGTCACATTAGCGATAAGGTTTTATCACTATGACAACGCAAATATTAGTGAGAAAAAAAAAAACAATCGTACCATCGAGTAACTTATTTAACGGAGTCGTACCTGACTGCTACAAGGACGAAAAACTGAATTTTCCGGCGCATGCGTGACGTGCCATCTTAAATGATTACACGTATCACGAAGTTTACAAAACATCCTCTCATTTTAGATCGTTTTGTTTAAAAATTTAAGATATTCGTAACATCAACGTATTCGAAGATGGTAACATTATAAACCAATGTTTAGAGCATGGGCGTATATAAGGGGGGGGGGTCCAGGGGGTCCGGACCCCCTCCATGGCATTGGCCGAAAAAAAAAAATGCTGTCAAAATTCCGGAATAGGTATCGCGGATGGCACGCATGTTACAAAATATATAATATAAAAACCTGATGTGCGGTAATGTGTGTGCATAACTACAGCTTAGCTAAAGAGATGCAGTATGATCCATGTTCGTCTTTCGACCGCGCATACTACAAACGCGTATATCAAATGGAAACTATATATTTTTACCCGATTGCGTAAGAAGGGGGGTAATGTTTTCGAGTGTATGTTATGTAACATACATACATACCCATCATTACCCATGTATGTTTCTATATGACAGCCTGAACGGCTTGACGGATTTTGATGTGCGAGGTTGATGTGTCATTACAGTCGTCTTCGTTTCCAAAGTATCATAAGTAGGCTATATTTTTTGTAATCATAATACATCTCTTTCAAAAATAAAAATAAAACGTTTTTTCGTAATCACTAACGCACTATTTCGTGATCAACAAGTATTTTTTTAGAAATATCCTAAAGAATGCGCGTTTATAATCTTTTACAGCAATTTTACGCATACTTTCTCACAAAAAACGTACACTCAACAGCGTATTAAAAGTATCGAAATCGTAAGTTAGACTGCAAAAAACTGCTTTTTTGCTGATGGTATTTTGTTTTTTTTTAATATACATACTTTTACAAGAAACCCTAACTCCATCTCTGTCATATCTATACAAATTGAGAGAGATGGAGATATAGTTTCCAGGCCTATTCCGAATCCGACAAGTTGTGAACAAGGCCGTAAGCAGGGGGGGGGGGGGGGGCTTAGGGGGTTCAAAATATCCTGGCAATTATGATAAATCCTTGCTCTTTTTCAAAGTTTACTTAATTTGCTTCAATATTTTTCGCGCGCCAAAGCGAAGCGATCGCTCGCGCATGCCCATATTTTTGAAGATATAAAACGACTGAATGAACTTATAAAAAGATCTTCGTTCGTAAATCTTGAAAATAACATAGCTAAATATCAGGCGAGTTGGAGATCAGTCGTAGATCTATCTTACGTAAAAAAAAACACAAATATTCCATGAAAAATTCAATTCGATCCAAGCCAATTTTACATAAAAAATATTTTTGCGTTAATAATTTCGAAAAACTCAAAAAGACTCTTACAGTGCCGTTCTTAAATTTGAAATCAATGCATTCTAATGGTTATATTTATATTTTTTGATAGTGTAAGTCAATCTTACTCATCCAGTCGGATATTTCATTTTTTTAAACACTTTTATACTTGTTTGGTTCATCTGGGCCACTTTCTAACACGATCAATGAATTAAATTATTTCCATGATTTCATTTTCAAAACCTTAAAAATTTTCGCGCTCGCTTCGCTCGCGCATTATTAGGTACTATTTTGTCATGAAAATACTGCGGGCTCACTAATACGAGAAATAAATCATATTACTATAAAAACACTACTAAAATGTTCGCGCTCGCTTCGCTCGCGTATGCTTATTATCTATGTTTTTGTTTACTTGAGTCATGCAAATGCTGAGCGCTCGTTAAAACGGGTGAAGTCATAGAGTACCTCTAGTTTAATATCAATTTATATTGTTCCGACGTTACTTTTACACTTTATTTACGGGTATACGTTTGTCCGTAATTTAATTTTCGTGTATTTAAATGTTTATAACTTATAATTATATAAATATTTTAATTATAAAAACATTAACATTTAGAAACTAGTCGTCTGCGTATAGTCTGCGCAAATAAAGAGGCAAATAGTAGTATATTTTTATAAATTTTTGTACCCGCGGACCCCCCCCATGAGAAAGCTATAGCTACGCCCATGGTTTAGAGTTAGCAGGTCGAAGAAACTACGCAATGCACACTCGACTTAAACGTTTATTGCCTGACTGCAGAAAGAGGGTTATTTAATCAGTTTTTTAAGTGAAAGTGAAAATGTCTATTAAATTGTTGATATTTTTTCCTTTGATTGTGACGTGTGTTCATCTGGGATCAAGGTATACGCCGACTAAGGGAGAGGTTTGCCCCAAACCACATTATCCAGCCTCACGCCATAAACACGCAAATATTATATCCAGAAACATTTCCTTCGTAAATCTTCTATGAGGTAAATTAGTATTTATCCACAACAAAGATACAGTGGGGTTGAAAGTATTCTGAACATAGGATCTGAATGGCTTCTAGAAAAGGATGGTACGGCGTGGCTTTGCCGCTCAACTTGGCCGGGGCCACTGGCGTGCCCCCAGATCTAAATACGAGTAGTTTGATTGATAGTTGCTCCGTAATTCACAAAAGAAGTGTGAAGTCTATTTTCTTAGGGGTGCTAGTCATAAAAATTTATAAAAAAGGGATTATGGACACAATTATATTTTTAATTCCCGACCCAAAAAAAAGGGCTGTTAAGTATAAAATTCAAGTGTAATCTCAGTGTGTATATACTTGTGTATCTCTCTGTGTCATTGTCGCTCTCAAACGGATGGACCGATTTTGATCCAGTTTTTTTTGTTTGAAAGAGAATTTCATCAAGAGCGTTCTTAGTTATGTTTTATCAAAATCGGTTCAGCCGTTCTGTTTGTCGGAGGTTTTTGAGTTTTCTAAACTTATATTTGTCTATTTACAACCTTTGTAGTATATAATATTACAAAGTACTCTTTGGTAATATCAAACCCATACCTACTAGGTTTAAGCTATCGAAGACAGTGTTGCCAACCGTACTGTCATGTATATAGCTAGATTTGACCCCAAAAAGTAGCTAGAAGTAGCTAAGGGAGGAAAAATAACCGGCCAAGTGCAAGTCGGACTCGCGCACGAAGGGTTCCTTACCATTATCTATAATAACGGCAAAAAAAATGCGTTCGTTGTATTGGAGCCCCCCTTAAATATTAATTTTATTCTATTTTTAAGCGACTTCAAAAAAGGAGGAGGTTATCAATTAGTAGCGTATATTTTTTTTATGTATGTACACGAATTTCTTGATTATTTCTGAACCAATTTTTGTGTTTCATGAATTGGCGTATAGGTAAAGAAAACTCCCAAGTTAGTCCCATAATTATTTTTGAAACATTGCTTTATTACTTTTTGAATAATCTGTAAAAGTAAAAATATTTTTATGAGATTCCTGAGTAAGTGCGTCAGATTATAGAATCGCAGAGTTCCATTGACACGTTTTTCTATGCAAAAGTGTCAAATGTTAAGGTTTATCGTGTAAACATATGCACATTTTCTAATCTGCGACGAAGAAGCATTGATTGAAATACAATGACAAATGTCATTCTTGAAAAAAAAAACGAGCGGGTGAAGAGAGGTCTCTTTAGTAAGTTTACAATCGTGAGTGATTTAGTAAGCTTGAAAGGTAAAATGTACTCATCCAATGTGTATATGGAGAAAAAAGAGCACTTCAACACTTGAGCACCTTGTTTAATTATTATTATCCTTACTAATATTACAAGTAAACGAAATGACGTACCTAAGCTGAAGTCAGCTGTTTCAGTTAAAATTATAGTATTATATTTGTTATAGCGGCAACATAAAAACATCATCTGTGAAAATTTTAACGGTCTAACTATTACGGTTCATGAGATACATCCTGGTGACAAACGGACAGACGGACAGCGGAGTCTTAGTAAATAATATGGTCCCGTTTTACCCTTTGGGTACAGAACCCTAAGAACAATTATAGTGTAATAGAAATTATTACTTACTAATAAATTTTAATTAGTCTTGCTAATACATTTTATTAAGATAGATTGATTGATAAATCGATTCATACAGGCAGTATGGACACAGTCAGTTTAGTGCAAAGTAAATTAGTGTCGATTTATTGAAGTGATAAAATCGGTCTATATTGCCTGTATTATGACAAATCACCATGATATGTTGTGCATATAGAGATAAATTGTTACTAACTTACTCTGTACTTTCTGTCTGTGCCCATACAGCCTGTATAAATCAACAGAATTATGTCGATAAATTGATTCAAATAAAGTCGAGACTTCTAGCCCAGTCAATCAACATCATCTCAACCATGAAAAGTCCACTGCTGAACATTGGCTTAACCCATAGATTACCAAAAAGACAGATTAGACCGCAGCGCACAGAACAATATTGCAGCGGCTTGCAGCCACCGATTCCCGCCACTTGTATGAAGTTATTTGTCTATCATGTGGCTGGTCTTCCTACGCTGCGCTTGCTGTGACTCGCAATTATGTATTCGCCATAAATTCTGAAGTTTTCTGTGGCTCAGGGACTGACCAATGACATGCAACCACTCTATAATCTAAGAATGAATTGAACTCTATAGTCTATGAATAGATTAAGAGTGCTGGCACGGATTTGATTGTTGATGCCAGCTCTACACCATCATACAGAATGTCAAACTGGTTTGACACATTATAAATGCACATAGGTTACTGTGTCTGTGTCGTCAATGTTCAAAAGGGGCTAGAAAACGTAGCTAGATTTCTTAGCTACAACTTTTCAAAAAAAGTAGCTGACGGGGGTTTAAAAGTAGCCAGATCAAGCTACAAAGTAGCTAAGTTGGCATCACTGATCGAAGAAGTTTACAGCCAAGTTTGACAAATAAGTTTCGAAAGTCAAAACAATGTCAAAGGTCACATGACCTAAATTGTCAATTCAAAATCAAGATTGCTTTTTGACTTTGAAATAGGTAAGATTTGAACTTTTAATAATTACGTAAGTATTTTACGTGTGTAGAACTACTCACAACCGCACAATAAGCTTTTGATTTTTAGTATGACTTAAAAATAGTTGTCTTGAAAACAACTGTATATTTAAATCAATGCATAAGGGCGTGTGCGCCGGAAGTGCGCAATGTTTACATATGAATCACTATTCACTGACGATTTAACATTCGTGGATATTTTGTTGTTTTTCTAAAGTTATCGGAATTATAATAATTAAAAAATATTATTAAACCTCCTTGAAATTCATAATCTAAAATATCTGTGGATACTTTAGGTGTCGTGCGTGTCGGTGTCATCATCAGTCTTGTCTATGGCTAGATTTTTGCATTGGCAACAATTTTTTTTAAATATTAATCGATAAAATTAACATCGATTGTATTAATAAAGTAATAATAAAATATTTTACACGTGTGTACGAATTATATGAAAGCTATCTTTTCAAATTATTTATAATCATCCCTGTCTTAACATCTTTGGCTATGTTCGACAATTTTGTTATAGAATGCAGCAACAATATTTTCAAAGTATCGATACTCATGCTGCCTCATTATCAGTTTTTAATCGATATCTGTATTGTAATGTTGCCAGTGGCAACATTGTTTTGCCGCCCAAAAATTACATCACCACTCCATTTCATGGCACGCGTTTGACGCATTTGTTAATTTTTCGACTTTTCGTGACAGGACGTCAATTTCGACATTTGATTGATAATTTTGCAAGGGATCCATCAAATTTAGTTTGTTTGAAAGTTAGTTTACGCGCTAAATGTGATTTCATATGTGATACTAGGATGTGAGAGTGTGGAGACCATTTTTGGTTAGAAGCCCTATCACCAAAATGACTGCCCAGAAGTGTGTGGTCGAAGGCTGCGATCTGGAGTACGATGTAGTTTGCAGCTTCTCATTTTACAAGTAAGTGGCTCTATTGCCTTATTTCTCTCTAATTCTGCTCAGTTTTTTTATCCACGAAGTCGCTTGGGTGACCTGGTGCTCCGTCTTTAGTCCCGTGACCTCGAAACTGGTAGGGCGCCAAAAGGGCTCAAATGTAAACATATTGCTTGTACCTTCATATCAGACTAAATTTTTGATTGTTTACATCCAGTACCAACATCACAATCTAGCAATTATCATTATTGAAGCTGTAGAAGTAATAACTATTGTTTTTGTATTGGTAATACTGCCCAATTGGCAGATATTGATGTTTATATTGCATCCTGTTATTTATACCTGTATTACTGAGTAGTATTTGTAACTTGTTTTTTATTTGTGTATCTGTGATCTGTGTAGATTCATGAAGTAGCTGGTTATGCTATCCAGATTGGTTATGTTTTTTGAAGGATGAGAGTGTTTCATAAGTGAGTGTAAAGAAATTGTGACAAATGTTTTTCAAAACTCCTATAAATTCATTTAAATAACAATTTTGCCAGGTGTATTTTTAGTACTATGAACTAGTACTATGAATATGAGTAATGATATTTCATTTGTGTATCATTCTATATGAAAAAGTATACTTTCAGACATTTTGAAATCAGGAGGAAGCTGGTACCAATAGATTTTTTTCATTTCATTTTTCATGTTTCTTTGATTTTTACCCTACTGTGCAAGAAAGAGGTTATATTTTTCAAGTGTATGTATGTAGTATGTTTATATTTTACCTCTTACAACATAAACAACTTGACCGATTTTGATGTGCTTACTGTTGTTAGATTTGACTTCACTCTGTCAGTGTCATGGCATATATTTTTTTGTAATAATAATAATACAACTATCATAAAAAAAAGGGATGTTTTATAAACTTCCAATGATTTTTTTCGTAATAAATAAGTGATTTTACAAAAACTAATTTAAAACATTCATTTAAATAAATGATACAGCAGCTTAGTGCTTGATTTCTCACAAAATATACCCGCAACAACATATCAAGCATAATACAGTACAAACATTTGTCAAATGCAGTTGGGTATATTGTTTTTCTTGTATATATATACTTGTTCTTATTTTTTTGTCTCTTTCTGTGCAGTGCTAACATAGGAACTGACAACGACGGCAAAAGACAAGAATGGATAGATGGCGCCATGAGGGAGGAGAGCGAGTGTCTCTGGAGGCACGTCAGCCTGCAGCTGTGCGGGTAAGATTGTACTATTTAATTTTATTATATCAACTTATAAATCAATATCAGCCGAGATGGTGGCCAAGCGCAAGCCTATTTGCCCACCGATAGTTTAATAAAACAATTCAAAATTTGTACGTTTTTGGTACCAATGTAAAGTTTTTTAGTATTCAAAATGGTAATGTCGCCATCCGTAACACACGCTTCAATCTTGCAATTACTCAGCTGGACCCTTTACAGGTTCCATAGACTGACGAGAGATGTCGCACGTCTGAATATACGACATCTCTCGAAAGTTTCAACCATCCCACGTGTCATCTCCATGGCCAAAATGGTAAAGGCTCCCAAGTAGAGATCTGGATATGCGGGTTCAAATCCCGTTGGATGTGTGTAATTTTTGAACTGTTTATAAATTTTTAGATAACTTACCTGATGTTAGGCGATATTCGTTATGGTCTACAATAGAACATGCTTACATGGACGAAACAGGGAAACTTGTGACATAAAGACACCCAGATGATACTCGTATCTATCAAAAAAGAACCATCCAAGAAGTAAATATATAACACTTCTGGTTACTGGCTACAGAGACTTAACTGTAAAAAAATATATGAACAAAGTGCCAATATGTTGAAAATAAACAATTTTTAATGGATTTATTGCATATATCTTATATAATTTTATGTGAGTGTAAAAGTGACAAAATGTTGAAATTAAACAATTTTTTACGTATTTCTCGCGTGTATTTTACATAATTTACCTGACGTTTCGAACACTGCCGCGTCCGCGGTAATAAAATTATGTTAAATATACGCCATAAATCCGTTAAAATTTGTTTAATTTCAATGAGTCACAATCGCAAAAACCTTAGAAAACATTAGTAGTACCAAAATGTTTTAAAGATGCTTTTGCTATATGAGGCAATAAAGACTCATTATATATTCCTTCGTTTTTCTATAGAGGGCTAGAAGTGGCTTCATAGCATTTATTTATTTATTAAATGACACAGTGTAGGTGAACTTTTTATGAAATATCACAAATATTGAACAAAGTTAATTTTCTTACATAAAAAACATTTTTGCGATAGTAATATCTAAAAATGATTTTATCTATGAAGATTAACTTTGATCAAGAAATTTTTGTTAAATATTTGTGATGTTATTTGTGAATATTTGTGATTGTTGATGTATATGTTTTCTAGATTTACAAACGACGATTTTTTACAAGTTCATAAATGCAAACATGCGCGAGTGAGACGGACAGTGGTCGAACTACGGACCAAAACACACGGAGTCCAAAAAAAATTTCTTTAATCCAGTTTTCTGTAAATTAGCTCAAATGTAAGAATCAGAAACTTTATTTTGTTGGACATGGTTGTAAGTAAGGCACCGGATCTGCAATATGGTTGAATTTTTGGCGAGTGTTCATGCCAGAGCTTCATGACCTTATTCCACCTTCCTAATTCCCTTCATTTGTTTCTGGTTGAAATGCCCAAAATCCGTACAAAGTGATGTAGGTCAACATTTTCGATGCTTACTGCACAGAAGTGGAACCCCCTGCCGCCATCTCTGTTTCCTGAGAACTATAATCTTGGAATTTTCAAGGATAGAGTAATTTTTCTCGATTTATTTACTACATGTTTCATCCTCGGCCACACCGTCGCCTACCATCAGACGGGTTGATGGTCAAATTTAGATCTATATTCTACAAAAAAAAAAAGTTGCTGATTTAACTTTGACCGTGTTGTGTTATTACGTCAGGTACCACTTCGAGCTGGACAACCAGGGCCTGTGGATAGACTCGCCCATGCTGCCCGAGCTACTCACGCTGCAGGAGAAGAGCAAGCGGCAGACGCACGAGGATAAGAAACGTAAGGATTTTGTACGCTTGTCTGTAACTTGGTTAGTTGATTCATAGTAACCGTACGTAACGTCTAGGAACTAACCTAAGAACCGATGAATCATTGCAATCGTCACGCTTACGCGACTCTGCTTTTATTTGAATTTAAAATTTCAGGAGAAGGTACTTTTGGAATTAAAAAAAAAATGTTAATGTTTTATTTTTTGTTCTTTATTCACTTAATGCTAAAAAGTACACATCTCACCTGCTTATAGTCTGAAATGACTATTACTACTAGATTGCTAGATTTAAAAAAAAACACCCTAAATGCGATCAAAATAAAGGTCATAGAAATAAAAAAGTTGTTAATATCATATATTATTATTAATAAAAGACCAGCCACGAGATGGACAGATTACCTCATACAAGTGGCGGGAAGACGCTGGATGCAAGCCGCGCGCCAATCGGTCTTTTTGGAAATCCATGGAGGAGGCCTATGTCCAGCAGTGGACTTCTTATGGCTGAGTTGATGATGACGATGATGATTATTAATATTATTCTTTTACAATTTTTTCAAAAGTACCTTTGGTAATTTAAAATTTTAAGGGTCAACGATACGCTGCGAGACTCCGAGAAATTCAAATTTTAACAATTTATTGTCGTCATTATAATATGTATTGTAGCGGCGCGCAGCGTAGGAAGACCAGCCACGAGATGGACAGACGATCTCATACAAGTGGCGGGAAGACGCTGGATGCATACCGCTTCCAATCGATCTTTTTGGAAATCCATAGGGGAGGCCTATGTCCAGCAGTGGACTTATGGCTGAGATGATGATGGTGACTCGTAGCTAGTTCGATTATTTATTATAAGTGATCAGAAAGTTTGCGACAATCTAAGATTATTCTTTATAATTATCATTACGTCCGTCTATGAGTAATGTGTGACATTTTCAGTAATAATCGGCCAAGTGCGAGTCGGACTCGCGCACGAAGGGTTCCGTACTATCATCTATAATACTACAAAGTTTAGTTCTGTTTATAAAATAACGAGAAATCAACGAAATTCCAAGTAGTAAATTGCAAACTTATAGGTAGGTTTTCGATACACATCCGGGCAACATGACGACGCTCGCGCGAATACGCGCGGCTATGGCTCGCTCCGTGATGTTACACGGATTATAACGAGAAATCAACGAAATTCCATGTAGTAAATTGCAAACTTATAGGTAGGTTTTCGATACACATCCGAGCAGCATGACGACGCTCGCGCGAATACGCGCGGCTATGGCTCGCTCCGTGATGTTACACGGATTATAACGAGAAATCAACGAAATTCCATGTAGTAAATTGCAAACTTATAGGTAGGTTTTCGATACACATCCGAGCAGCATGACGACGCTCGCGCGAATACGCGCGGCTATGGCTCGCTCCGTGATGTTACACGGATTATAACGAGAAATCAACGAAATTCCATGTAGTAAATTGCAAACTTATAGGTAGGTTTTCGATACACATCCGAGCAGCATGACGACGCTCGCGCGAATACGCGCGGCTATGGCTCGCTCCGTGATGTTACACGGATTATTTTCATTTTGTGAGTTTTTATGTATTAGATTAGGTATTTATTTTTATAGTTATTATATTTCTAAATATTTACTTACAAATATTCAAGTTTCTACCTGTTAATTAAGATCGAGTAAAAATTGCTTAAAAATTACGTTTGTTGTATGGGACCCTTTAATATTTACTTTATTGTTATTTAATTATTTATTTTGAAAGGTAATATACAAGTAAATATTCTGTGAAAATTTGAGGCGTCTACCTGTTACCGTTTTTAATATTGAGCAAAAAAATACGAAAAAAACACGTTTATTGTATGGGGACCCCCCTTAATATATTTTTTTTTTTAATTTTTAGTATTTGTTGTTATAGCGGCAACGAAAATACATTATTTGTGAAAATTTCAGCTTTGTAGCTATCACGGTTTATGAGATACAGCCTGGAGACAGACTGACAGACAGACAGACAGATAGACAGACAGACAGACAGCGAAGTCTTAGTAATAGGGTCCCGTTTTTACCCTTTGGGTACGGAACCCTAAAAACTGCCGCAATACAGAGCGGGGCTCAGGCCAAACGTTTACCGGCTTTTAAGAACATCCATTTCCAGATATTAGAAATCAACTTCTTTAAAAACGTCTTAAAACGTTTAAACGTCTTTTAAAAAACGTCAACATTTATTTAACGGAAAACAGTAACGTTTGAACGACCAAAATGAGTTAACTATTGTCATTCTGAGAGAATAAAAAAAAAATACAATTTTATCAGCGGACGTAGCATTTACGTTTGCCATTCAAAGTTAGCTTCTATGGATTTAGACTCGATCTCAACAGTAGAATAAAAAAACCGGCCAAGTGCGAGTCGGACTCGCGCACGTACCATTATCAATAAAGAGCTTCAAATCTGTCTTTGTCATAATTACTATCTATTTATTACTTTCATCGTGGCCGTTAACCCATGAAAAAGTAACAAACAGCCAGAGATATAGTTGCTTTCACTTTTATAGTACATATTAGTAGTTAAAAAGTTGTTCCTAACATATTCTTTAGGATTTTATTTTTCGTTTTACATTTTACAATGAAAACAGTAAAAGTATTTTTGTATTTTCATAGACTGTAGTTAATTAAATCACCGCTTCGCCTGCACCAATGGTGAAAACGTCTACAATATAGCCATCCCCCTCTCTCATTACCGATCTGTATGCGTTAGAAAGAGATATCCTCACTATAGTACGTTGGTTGCAGGCGGAGCGGCGAGCGGTTTCCAAGGTCTATTTGAAAAGTTCATAGGACCTAAGGGCCGTAAAGGTATGCTTCCCTATTGTTACCACCCTCAGATAATATGATTTACCGCCAATAAAGACCAATATTAATAATAATAAATATGTCTTTATTGTACAACAAAAATTACATATCAAGGACAGATGTTTAAACAAGTTTTGAAATATAAATACAAGGAGGAACAATAAATGATTAAGTCTAAACAGTAAACAAAATCTCGGTTTTACTAAGGCGGCCTTATCGCCTTGTGCGATTTCTTCCAGGCAACCTTTCTAAGCAATTACTTCACTTTTAAACTACAACCTTAATTGGTAAAAATATTATTGTATGAAAATTACCACCTCAAGGGTCAATGGTAGACATGCAGTGGGAAATTTAAATATCAGTTTTTTTTTCCTTGTAGCTACCTCTGGTATTCTTCTTGGGTATTCTATCTTTGTATTATCACGTAAATATAACTATAAATATAGAGAGAATAGATATCTTCTAGATCGACGAGCTCCATCCTCGGCCACACCGTCGCTTAACATCAGGCGAATTAGTGGTCAATCGTATCGTATATCTATCTTGTATAAAAAAAATATAATAATGCGTCTCGTTGCTTACATATCCCAAGAAGTTGCTTGAATTACTAAAAATAAATTTCTAGGCTAGTATAAGTAACAAGCTGTATTAGTGGTGAACACAATGGATAGATAATATAAAGGATATTCTTAGATTGTTGCAAACATTATGGTCCATAACAATAAGTACCTGACTTGGCTACGAGGACATAAAACTGTTTGAATTGAAATGAAACAAATTTTAACGGATTTATCACGTATATTTTACATAATTTTATGGAAACATTAATTACTACCGTCTACTATTTTTATGCAAAACGTTCCCTATGCAAAGTCAACTGTCATCTACCCTCATCTGTGACCACGGACGCTGCAAAGTGTTCGAAACGTCAGCTCATACAATTATATAAAATACGAGTATATGTGATAAATCCGTTAAAATATGTTTCATTTCAATTATCATATTCATTTTATTCGTAATTTGCAATTTACACGTCAATACTTAATAACTAAATTTTCAATATAAATAAATATTAAAAAATTGTATACAATTCCTATTATTACAATTATAAAATTAAAAACAATAATAACATTCGTATTACATGTCAATAATAGGAAATAAATGTCAAAAATAAAAATTACAAACTATAAAATAATTGTAGGTATTTATTCTTGCAAGCCTTTGAAATCATTCAATTAGTAATCAATTAGTATTAGTAAGTCAATTAGTAATCGCGGAAACCTTAGAAAACAAACTGTTTGAAACTTGAAACTCCCTCCACATGCGTGGCGTATCACCTTAATTAGATTAATTCATCTTATATCATATTTTGTCTAATATAAATTCCTGTACTGTATTCACACTGTATCGCTATCACTTTTTTTTTAATTGTATCGCTTGCATCCAGAGATGTCGGCAGAGGTCGGTCGTGTCTGTGTGTAAGTGCGAGTGGTAGTAACGCGTTGTGTGGTCGACAGTGGCGGAGCAGATCCGCATGGACCACAACTACAGCATGCTGCCCGTGAAGGACGAGGCGCCGGAGAACATCTCGCGGCTGAACGTGCGCCAGCTCGTCGACACGCTCGGATACTTGTGAGCACGCTTTTTTTTATCAGCCCTGTTTATACAAACTGTGCCACTGCTGGGCGCGGGCCATCCTCTCATTGTGAGAAGGGTTAGGCCATAGTCTGCCACGCTGGCCAAGTGCCACAAGACTTCACACATCTTCCAGATTATTGAGAACTCTCAGACATGTAGGTTTCCTCAGGATGTTTTCCTTCATCATTTTGAAGTTGCCGGCAATCAACAATACGCACATAACTTCGAAAAGACAGAGGTGCGTGCCGCGGGATTCGAATCCAGGACCTGCGGATCACAAGTCAGACGGTCTCCCGACTAGGCTACCGGAAACCGAGGAGGGAGCTTGTCGATCTAGAAGATATCTATTCACTCTAGCCTTGAAAATTCCAAGATTGTAGGTCTCAGGAAACAGAGATGGCGGCAAAGAATTCCATTCTTGTGCAGTACACAACAAGAATGTGGATCGATATCGCTGAGTACGGATTTTTTATGTATGGTCCCCGAACTCCCCGATTACTCGAAGAATCCAGTAGGCGGTATTCAGAACTCATTCGGATTCGGAATCTATATCTCCGACTCTGTCATTCCCTATGAAAATGACAGAGACGGGACGGAGATATAGATTCGAATAAGTCGAATAAGTTTTGTGAATACCCCTACGGGAGCGATTTGAAAACATTTTTTTTTGTTTAAAATGGTATACTTTCCAGATGGTCACATAGAAATTTTATCATAATCGGTTCAGTATTTTGGTTTTTATAATAAAATTCCTATTTTCCTTTTTTCTATCGGACAGTAAGAAGCACGAAAAAGCGACATCGTTACATGGTTGATATTCCGAAAACACGCACGAAACGCTTTGGCTCCACTTTCATTGTGCGTACCGCCAAAATGTGGAATGCGCTTCCTGAATGGGTCTTTCCGAATAGATATAATCTAAGTGTCTTCAAATCGCGAGTGAATAGGTTTCTTCTAGGCAAGCGCTCTCCAGGTGAGTTGACGGTAAAGCGAAAGCCTATCGTCGAATAAAAAAAAAAAACTGGAAAAATATGTCATCAGTAAACGAATTGCGTATTTTGAAATCGTTTTTTTTATTTTTATTATTGTTCTTTTTGTATTGGACCCGCGCGATTAGAGCAGTTTCCAGTGTCAAGTTTCTTGAAAAACACAAGTTATATAGTGTTCTAGTCTAAGTCACGTAAACAATCATATTTAACATTGAGCCTGAGAAGCTGGAGACACATTTATTTACCATCATCATCACTGTTCACCATCGACATAGTTATTCATTTTCATTACTACGCAGTTAAAACCGCGGGGCACAGCTAGTATGTTATAAATAAACTCTCAATGATGTTATAGTCCTGTCAACGTAGTTACTGGACCCATCGTGTAACATTCGTCTGTTGCCCCCCCATCGTGTAACATTCGTCTGTTGCCCCCCCATCGTGTAACATTCGTCTGTTGCCCTCCCATCGTGTAACATTCGTCTGTTGCCCCCCCCCCCCCATCGTGTAACATTCGTGTGTTGCCCCCCCCCCCATCGTGTAACATTCGTCTGTTGCCTCCCATCGTGTAACATTCGTCTGTTTCCCCCCCATCGTGTAACATTCGTCTGTTGCCCCCCCATCGTGTAACATTCGTCTGTTGCCCCCCATCGTGTAACATTCGTCTGTTGCCCCCCATCGTGTAACATTCGTCTGTTGCCCCCCCATCGTGTAACATTCGTCTGTTGCCCCCCATCGTGTAACATTCGTCTGTTGCCCCCCATCGTGTAATATCCGTCTTTTGCCCCCCCATCGTGTAACATTCGTCTGTTGCCCCCCATCGTGTAACATTCGTGTGTTACCTCCATCATGTAACATTTGACTCATTGTCCAGATCCCTGAAGAATCTCCAACGCAAGCAGCTGTGGGTGGTGAAGGTTGAGACTGAGAAGGCGGAGGCCTCCATCACTCAGTCCGAGCAGGTCATCACCAAGATGGCGACCGACCCGAGGCAGATCATCGAGGTACCTCCACGACTCATTTACTACGGAATTTGATATGTCATTAAACATTTTTGATATGAAACCCCTTCGTCACCAGAAGGGGCTCAGTACACTTGTTCATCAAGTAAGTTTAGGAAACTAAAAGACCTCCAATATAAAAAAACGATTGTACTGATTTTGATGAAAAATTGCTAAGAACACTCAATCAAGTTCTCTTTCAAATAAAAAAAAAACTAGATTAAAATCGATCCATTTGTTCGAGAGCTACGATGCCACAGACATATTATATATAACACACACAGATAATATTAATTCTACTCAATATAGACGTGTCTACACAGTTGGCGTTGTAGAATCCATAAATATTTATTTTATTTATATATTCCGATCATTCCTGTCTACAGGAATTGTTTGTACTGGGATATTTTAGAATATATTGTACTTAAGCCTAAGTTGTACAATGAGTTAGGCTTAGTACAATATATATTATATTCTTATTTAATTTAAATCTCGGGTCGCAGCCCGGTCCTTTGATGGGCATCAGTGGAGCCGAAGCCAACACTGAGAGGCCCTTTACATAAAATAATATAAAAAATACAGTTTTTTGTATGTGGATAGATGATGGAACTATTGTACAATATGGAATTAGACAAATCGGGGCTATTGAGATGAAATGGTTATGACTTATAAGACTAGTTTATTGGCTGATGCTCCCACACAGTGAGTAAGATAAGGTACTTCTGTATGGGAGCAACAGATATTCTTATCATTAATATCGACAACTTTTACTATAACTGCTATCATTTTAGTAGGAATTTTATTATTTGTGTAATCAAGTGATCCAATTCATTTCAGATCCTGCCACAAAGCTCTCAACCATCAACCACCTCCAATCAGGAAGTCCTAAACATGATGGAAGACTCCGCTATACCTGATAACTTCATATACGAAATCGCCGAAGAACAAGAGATCGCCATGGAAGAGGTCAAAGAGATATCCGCAGACGACAACCAGGGGTGGATAGTCAACATCCTACCGGATGATACCAAACCGAAATACGCATACATCAAACACACCAGTACGGGCAAGAAGAAACGACACTTCACAGCGGACATGAATGAAATAACACTACAAGGAGACTTCGAGAATTATTACATACTGCCCGATGTGGACCCGTCAGTTGGAGTTGAAATAACCACCAGCTACGAACCAGAAAACTATATAGTAGAAGAGTATGAACATTTAGTTCTGGATGAACGTCCAAAGAAGAGGGGGAAAGCAGCCGATCCGGAGAAGAAGAAACGAAAGAAGGCCACATCAAAGGTTGAAAAAATACAACTGGCCGGGGGTGAGGGGGAGGACTGGGTCATAGATAACAGCATTGTCTATGAGGAAGATTTCGACGATAAAAAAGCTGCGGCGAGAGTGAGAAGAAAAAATAAAAAGTATCTCGGGTATGATTTTGTTACTTAAACAGAGATTGACTTGTCCCGCGGATTTTTGTAAGTATCTAAGTTTTAGCATCAGTTGTTATAGGAATTATGCGATTATGACGCAGCGTCCGGGGGACAAGTTAATTTTGTCTGTAATTTTGTTTGTGTCGGTGTTTTAGTGCTTTCTATTAGTTTAATTTAATGGTCGTAGATTGCAAACTAAAGTTTATGGTTTTTATCATGATTTAGTTGAATGTATCAGACAGATGTTAAATGTAGATCAGAGCAAATGTAATCAGAATAACCTACTCTTAACTACTCTCACTAGAGTTCCTCAAGAGGCTATTTTTGGGTAGGAAGTATAGTTTTCAGTTACAGTACAGCGGCTTTTCAGTTGGCACGTCGCTGAGAAAAACAAGGGTATGACCGTGTAGTGGATACGTAAGTTTTGTTTTACGTGACTACGTGTACGTAACGCGCGTCAATCGAAACCAAAATGGCGGCGTTCCCTCCCTCCGTCGTGCGCGGTGCGTCACATCCCTCACTCAATGTAACTAATTTCATTTTAAGATCGTCAGGCCGATATCATCATAGAGTAACCAAAACTATTGCTTTTGACTGATGACGTATTTGTTTTATATTTAGTTATTTTATATAGGTTATCATATTCGCCATATTGATTTTTATTTGCCGTCATAGCCTTCGTCACGCCGCGTGTATATGTATAGATGTATCGATAGATAGCACATCTATTTAAATCTGAGTAGGTTTGGATATATTTAGTAAGTTTAGAAAAGTTACAAAGCCCCGACTTAAAAAAACGGCTGTATCGATTTTGATGAAACATAGCTAAGAACATTCTTAATCAAGTCCTCTTTCAATAAAAAAAGATCATAATCGGTCCGTCCATTTGAGAGCTATGATGCCACACACACCCCTCTTCTCGGGTCGGAGGTTAATTACAAAAAAAAAAATTTGGTAACCTATCTATAATCCGAAATACATTTGTTTGAATCTTACTTACCCGAATCTGTTTCACAGAACTGCCCGATTCCAGATGTTTACTTGACACGACTCTGATTCATTAAAATTGTTAGCCAATAGTTTTATTTGTCCGAACAGGTTTCTGTTTTATTATAACCAGAAAAATCTTATTTATAAAGTTTCGGATATAAGATATATGTATTATTAGGTTAGGTTAGGTTAACCTAACGAGTTTTTTTTTATTATAAACATAAACTTTCGTAAAACACTTTTATAACCTAAATAATATCCCGTTAATAATAATAGTGTTTTAATAAAATTTCGTATTACAAAGATTTGGTTATATGACGAGTTGTCAAAAAAGCATTCAGGATTTTGATAGTGTCTTCTGAAAAAAAAAAACGTTTTTGGGGAAATGGTATTCGGTATTTCACTATTTGGATTATAGACAGGTAACCAGTAAGTTTAGTTTTTGAGCTTACGTGATAATAATAATTACATTGGCTCTCATTAACACTGTTTAAGTGTCCTTATGGAAATCTTAAATTTAGATTTGTCTCTCGTTGTATTATATAGTCAAACAATTAAAATAAAATCTCACTTTGCGCCAACTGAGGATCTGCGTACTGTACTCCGGTTGCTCCTAAACTAATTCCTTTACAAAGTTAGTGTAGAATGTTTGAAATATTTAAATAAATCGTTTTGAATATTTCAGACTGACTGTCAACCAGAGGGGAGCCAAAAAGTAGAGGCAAGAGGGAAAGAGATATATACCTTCATATGGCTTAAGGCATACTTGACTAGAAGAAGACCAGCATGTTTTGGACCTCCATATAGTGGTCCGTGGATCCGTATACCACTCATATAAGAAGGGCTATGATTCTTGCCTGACTTCACTCCTAGTCCTATTCTATACACTCTACCAAATCATATCTAAATGAAGTTGTACGAGGCCGTAGCTCATAATTTTTCTTATTTGAATCACGTTGTCGCGTCTCAAATATAAATCACTTCGAGCTGTTAATTTTCACCTAACATCTTCGCGATACAACTTCTAAGATTTTAGTACTACATATCGGGCAATTCATCCACTGACCTCAATTTCTTTTGATAGGACTGGTAAGGATTTCTCGTGCAAATGACAGTTTGATTCGTGTCTCGTCGAAATGCTACTTGCGAGTGCCCTTATCAGATTCGTTTATTAGCGGACATAATTAATTTTAATTCCATTCAATTTCGAATCTGGCTACAGTTGATGATTTTATTTGGGGACGCGGTAGTGGCTCCGCCAACGACCCTATGGACATTGACAAGACTCCCTGTTCTCGAATCGGGCATGAAAATAGTAATCTGACAGCTGCCAGTCCAGTGGTACATAATAGAGATTAGTGGATGAGACCCACCCCGGTTCAGATCTGCTGTTCGAAGACGAGAGTTGAAAACTTGCATGCTTGGAAGTGTAATAAGTTGAGTTGAAACTATCTATGGCCAGGTTTATTTACTGTTTCTTTTTTATAGTAATAAATACGATCGTTCATTTATTATATGTGTAAAAAAAAAACTAAAATACCGACACAATAAAGTCGATTTTCCACTGAGAAGTCCAATCATTTACTTTGATCCATGTAGAATATACTAGACTAAATGTGTTTGCGCTAAGAACGTTCCGGTATCCAGATTGTCTGGCTTAACTACAGCCGTGATTATTGTTTAAAAAAAACCCTTGTGACTTCAAAAACTATGTAAATATTCAAGTATTAAAAATAGTACTTTTTAGGTAAAATATCGTAAAGTAAGTATACTAAAAATTGGTCACTTTTAGGTTGCTTTTTGTATGTATTTAATCTAAAATTTATTTAGTACATTCTACATCGATGTATGCCTTATCCTATGTGCTATTTATGGCCATGCAGAAACTTATCATGCTTTGGTCAAACGCCCTTGAGCAGTGGAAAATCGCCGTCGTTCGCAATACTAGGTACGGCTTTTGTTTCTAAAATAATTATACATAGTCGCATACATGTAATAATTATAAATAAAAATGTTATTACAATCCATTCGTATTAATCTCAAAGAAACACAGTATACTTATCATTACGGACAAATTTTACTGACACCAGCAATGAAATTGAAGAGAAAATAATGGAGTAGCTCAATTTCATGATTGGTGAGAAAAAGTTATTCAAAATAGTGAGTCTAATGTGAATCTTTCGGCTTTTATACACCGGTTTTGTATAATCCAGTATACACTGTGCCTTTGAATTGGTCAGAGAGCAATTGTGGGTGATGGTAGCACAGCATATTGTTGTTATTTGTATAACTCATTTAAGCTGTAGGTTGTGGGTTCAATTCCTACCCAGGGTAATCAATTATGTAATCAGTTTAGTGTTTGTTCTGTGTCTGGGTGTTTCTATGTATTTTACAAAAAAGTAAGTAAGTATTATGTAGAAGAGCAGATTTTTCCACTCTTGCATTTTTAAATATTATGGAATCGCTCCTTAATTTATTCAAGTGCACAGTGTATAAAAGAAAAGTTTTCGTTTGTATTGTTTTAACTGTATGTATATTGAGATAGTGATGTGTTAGCCGAAATACAGTTTTTATTCATCATTATATTTCATTATTATCTGGTGTATTTTTCATTGTAATTTAAGGTTTATTTTATTTTCAAAAAAATAAAAATGGTTTAATTTTGTAGCATTCTGGGCTTATATGAATTTATGCAAAGTTTACTCAACATTTCCAGTAAAAATCATCAGACTAGAGAAAAACGCAGACTGAAGGCAAAAAACGCAAAATAGATAACAAGTTATTACAGTATTCGAAATTGTATTAGGCTCGAGACTAGAAAACGATGAAGTGTAAAAAAATACTTTATAATAGTGGTTTGATAAGTTTTCACAATTTTTATTCATCGAAATACTTTTTTTTTTTCGCGTATATTTTTCATAATATTGAGTTTCTGACTATTTAAACACTGCCGTATCCATCATCTGTCTTACTTGAGAGCACAATATATTTCTTTATAATCTATTGGTTTGAGCATGATACAATTTTGTAGTCTTTGCGAAAGTTGATTTCATATTCGAGCTCTATACGTTTCGTCTGACTCTTTCTGTAGTCTGAAGGCAAATCTCATCAAAAGTTGAGTTATGAAATCAGACGGCATTACATATAAAATTGTGAAAATGTAATTTAGACTTAAATAATAGTTAAAGTTACTGTGTGCTTTTCATTAAAAAAGTTAGTTTAACCCGAGTTTCACCATCTCCGACTAAAGTTTCATGGAATTGTATAAGACAGTTTCCACGTCGATCAAGGTATACTACCATCTTCGGCCAAGGCGTCGATTAACATCAAACAATATATGGTCGATCGCCTTATCTTCCTTTAAAAAATATAGTCTAATGAGGGCAAACATCTTATAATCTCGTGAAGGATTAATATTGCTTATTAATTATATCTTTTCCAAAAGTATATCCTCTAGGTAGGCATGTGACCAAAATTGGTTATGGTGCAGTAGGTCGGGTGTGGCACGCCGCCCGCATTTGGTTTTTGGCGCGCGTTTTTTTTTTGCATTTATTATAATATCAATCGATGTCCTATCCTGTTCTAACTTATATTATTGTCTCATGGCATGTACAAGGTTGCCATACAAATAAAATCCAATGGATGCTTTCATATATATATTTTTATTATTATGGCAACAAAGACACAACTAATGGCCGCCATTAGTTGTCATGTCCGACTTGGGTTTGGCGGGAATTTATGTCTATTTTAAATATTTATTGCAAATTGACTGATAAGGTTTTTAGAATGTTTTTGTAGTGCATTTAACTGTTTATAAGAATGTATAAAACTATTTTGAAACAAAGGAACCCATTTTGCTCAACTACGTAATACTTGACCCGAAGTCTCTTTGTCTCTTTCATTAATCATCATCATCATCAACCCAAAAGGAGTTTTTTTTTATGGTCTCGAAACATAAAAACTATAAACACTCGTAATAGCTAAATCGTCGTGTAAGCAAAGCTAGTGAACTGAACTATTTAAATAAACAAAAGATAACAAGCCACTTGACTCTTTAAGTTCTCAGTTGAAATCGGTAACATGACCCTATTTTTTGCTCGCGCCGCAGGCGGTCCGCTTTAATGGGACGCGTATTTGTAAATACCATTGAGTTATAAAAATGTATGGAGGAGGTATTCTGTTTTTTTTTATTTATGTATATTGATGTCTTTTAATGTAAATAAAACAATACTATGTTGGAAAAATGGTTTATATTTTTAAATATATTTATTTTTGTAAAAGGTTGCGAAAAAAATCGCATCCTCAACTTTAAGCCTAGATAGGCGATACTTTATTTAATTAAAAGACATATACGTTTGATATCAGTTAGCTTTATTCAGTAGGATTACAGTGATATTAATTTTATATATAGTTTTCATACAAATTTTAGGAGAAATCTAGGTTTTAATAGAGCGCGGCAAAAAACAAAAAAATCGCGGGGGGCGGGGCCAGAGGGGGGCACGTGACCTTTCACCCCCGCCTGCGAAGAGGTTAGGGAAACAATATACAAAATTGTAAAACTTGGAATGTTTAATAAGATAATATAAAATGTTCGTATGTGTGGATTGCATATGTATAGTTCGCTAAACTGTATATTACAATACAAGTTAATATTTATTTATCTGCACAGTTTATGTTTAATCACTGGTTATTCGCAGGTAGTGAAACTCGGCATGTAAGTTTAACCTATCAGATCGTCCTTTTGGACCTATACCTATCTGTTACTTTATAAATTTTTGTTTTTATAATAAAATGACTTCTCGTAATACTGTGTGTTATTTTATAATTTAATTTATATTTACAATGAAATGCTTTACAAGAGAGGTGAACAGTATAAGTACACTAGTAATCAGCCGCCGTGTTCGCGAGGTAGTCTCTGCGTCCGATGTTGGACGCCTGCTTGTTCTGTACCGCTTCCAACTTCGGACATTCTGGAACAGTTACATCCATTACATATATTACTGTTTATATAATTATTGTTTAAAAACTGAAACCATTTACTTCAAAATACGCAATTTTGTTTTAAAAACTAAACTACCAAACCGATTTTGGTGAAATTTCTATGAGACTAATCTTTTATCCTTTCAAGCAAAAAGGTATTTTTTAAAATCGGTTTATAAATGACAGAGTTATGCGGTAACAAATATAAATATATATATGCGAATTGTTAACCTCCTTCATTTATAAATATAACAAATCTTAACACGTCATTGGCAAATGCGCTAACTGCTGCGGGTCCAATACTAAAGAAGAAGAGTATACCTGTGATCCTGTGTCCTAGTCCGCCGCAGTAGGAGCAGCCCTGGCCGTCCGCCGCCGGCACGTCCGGCTCGCCGATCATGTCCAGCAGGAAGGGAGGCACCTGCAGACGAATAAACCATTACATATATGTACCTGTAAATAACATTTCAATAACTTTTTAATTTTCTCCTCGCCTCCCGGAGCTCGCTGCTACTCTTAGTCCGGCCCCGTAATACCTTTTATCCAGTCTCCCGAAGCACGCTGTCGCCTTGTGTCGCAGTGTTCCTTTATACCTTCAGTTTCGCCTCCCGCAGCACGCTGCCGCCTTCAGTACGGCCCCGTAATGCCCCCTTACCTTCTGTCCCGCTTCCCGCAGTATGCTGCCCGCCTTCAGTTCGGCCTACAGTGCCCCCTTACCTTCTGGCCCGCCTCCCGCAGCAGATGCGCGAGGTCACGCAGCACGCTGCCGTCCTGAGTGCGGCCCAGCAGCGTGGTGGCGACGCCCCCGCCTCCCGCGCGCCCCGTGCGTCCGATCCTGTGCACGTAGTTCTCGATGTCATCCGGCATGTCGTAGTTGATCACGTGCTGGATGTTCGCGAAGTCGAGACCTGACAACGTGAAACTGACTATTATACAAATAAAATAAAAGTCAAAAAGATTAAAAAACAATAATAATTCAAAAACAGCTTTTATTTGTATATATTTACAAAAAAAAAAGTATCTATATATGTATTCTATCAGCCATCTAGTTCCATAGTACAAGCTTTGCTTAGTTTGGGCTAGATGGTGTTGTGTGAAATGTCCACAAATATTTATATTTATTTATTTAAATGCTCTAAAATGAAGAAAATCCGAAGCCATATTGGCATTGGCGTATCTAGAGATACTTTCTAGGCCCGGGCTTGGCCTTTAAGATCTCTATATACTTAGATGGGTGACCCAAAATCCTGGGGTAGGCCACACGCCATTCTTCAGCGTAGGAAGACCATTAAGAGATGGACAGATGACCTCATACAAGTGGCGGGAAGACGCTGGATGCAAGCTTCCAGCTGGGCTTTTTGTAAATCCATGGGGAAGGCCTATGTCCAGCAGTGGACTTCTTGTGGCTGAGATGATGATGATAATGTAAGTGTAAGCTACTTAACTCTCATATTTGTACACCATATGTGGTAAAAGCATATTTGACCGTTATTAATCCCTTAAATATCTGCACCTATACACATGTTTTGACAAATCATTATATCTTTGTCTTATCTTAAAAGTAATGTTAATCGTGTTCTTCGAAGTAAACCATTTCATTTGTTACCCATATTATGGGAAAGCTTAAAATGCTGCGATCTTGGGACGTCCGCCATGTTGGGTTTAGAGTGACGTCATTTAACTAAATGAATTAAAATTTCAAGGCACGACTAAATTAATTAATATTTTTAAATGTCTAAATTCATTAATTATAGTTTAAAAAAACCGGACATTAGCGAGTCAGATTCGCCCACCGAGGGTTCCGTACAAACTAGTAGATAAAAGGTTTTTAAGCTCTTGCATAGCTTCTATCGCGGGCCTTGAGCGTGGAGACCGAATCCAGAAATTCCGTAACGAAAATAACCTAACGCAGACAAGCGTGATATTTCAAAAAGTCATTAAAAGTTCTGCTATTCATCGATAGATGGCAAAACTAAAAAGTATCACCGCTGTGCCGTCGGAGTGGGGGGTGTTAGGAATACTGCATAAATAAAATAAATAAATAATTATAATTACATAAGTTGATAAAAAATGCTATGCAATAGCTTTACCGCGGCAGTCTCCGAGTGCCACACGTCTTTTTTTTATATTTTCCTTCATAAATCGAAAAATATACATCGCAGAAATATTTAAAAACCTGTTTTAGCTTGTGCTAATTATGCTCTTTCATTTGATACCCCACATGATACGGTTAAAGCCATTTAAAATTTGGACCCTCCTTCCTTGCATAAACACCAAAATTTTTCAAATTAAATAATAAAAAAAAACAGTTTTCGGATTTTTTCCTATTGTACTCTAACACAATGCTTGTTGCCAAATTTCATAGTTCTAGGTCAACGGGAAGTACCCCATAGGTTTTGATTCCCTTGTGAGTGTCGAAATGTGCATTTTTTACGACATATTCGGCTGTAAGATTTTTTACGAAAACTGAGAAATTTTAATTTTCTTTTTGCAGCAAGATACTATGGATTTGCGTATATGGTTTTAATTTCAACTCGATACCTTAACGCGTTCCCGAGATAAAGGTCTTGACACCCGGACAGACGGACAACAAAGTGATCCTATAAGGGTTCCGTTTTTTCTTTTGAGGTACGGAACCCTAAAAACTGAAACAACAGATTTCAAAATATGCAATTCGTTTACTTAGATGACATATTTTTTCCAATTATTCTGTTATAAAATCCAAAGTACTGAACCGATTTTGATAAAATGTTTAGGGGACCACCTCTGAAGTATTGAAATTAAAAAAGAATCATCAAAATCAATTCATGATTGGCGCAGTAATTGCTAAACAAACACAAAAAAACATACAGTCGTATACGACTGTATGTATTATTGTGTTTCTAAAAAGGAAGAAGTTCTCAAGAACTTCTTCCTTTTTAGAAGTTGGTTAAAATGAAAATTGTATGATTTCGAAGTTGACTCCTGAAACCCATACCGCCACACTCACCTTTACTAGCGACGTCTGTGGCGACGAGTACGTCCTTCTCCCCCTTCCGGAACGCCTCCACGGCGCGCGTGCGCTCCTCCTGGTCCTTCCCCCCGTGGATGGCCACCGCCTCCACTCCTGGCAGATAGAAGACCGGTTTAGTGACGACGGCTTACAATATAACAACTTTATAGAGGAGTTATGAAAAGCAGAGTAGATATAGAAGGCACTCATACATTATAACTTAATCATTTAAATGAATTGTAATTAATATCTATAATGTATTTTTATGTCAATAATCTTAGTAACAATAATGGTTCGCTTCCTCGTTTTCCATGGTTCTTGAGGGCAGACATGGGAAGGAACGAAATTGTTACAGCTGCACGGCTTCGATCTGGGCACGTTCCATTAAACATGTTTGCGTTCATCATGAAAATAGTCGAGTCACCTTCCTGCGACCTATGTGGCGCAATCGAAGACGTATACCATGTTTTGATGGAGTGTGCCTGGAACGAAGTACTACGTCGACAATTATTTGATTGTAAGCACGTCCTCTGGCAAGTCGGAGGATGCAACAGTGTGCTGTCCGAGCCTGAGTCACATGACCCCAGACGATTGTACGAACTATATAATGCAGCTGTCAATGAAAGAAAGCAAATGATGCATATGTTGTAGTGTATGCTCCTCACAAGGGTGCATTACAAGGGCGACATGTAAAAAGCCCTGTTTAAACAAATAAAGAAAAAAAAAAACAATAATGGTATCATAACTGCTAATTAATTTAATCTTATAATCAATATTTTAAATTCTCAGATTTCTCAGTAAAAAGTTAAGTGACTGTAGCGTGCGCATTCTACTTAGTAATTATTCAGCATCGGGCTTCAAGATACAGGCTTTGCAGAGTTTGAGGTCCACCGTTAACTGCAGTAATATGTAAAATTTCGTCTTTTGAGAAAATAAAATTGTATTTGTGTTTGAAACAATTTTTTAACGGATTTCTCTGCGCACATTTTATAACGTGACGTTTCGAACACATTGCAGTGTCCGCAACACAGGTGAGGTTGGTGTGATCACAGGTGTGACCGCTGCAAAGTGTTAGAAACGTCAGCTCATAAAATTATGTAAAATATACGCGATAACGGGACCAGATGGGACGTCAACCAAGACCGTTAAAACTATAGTCGGAGATTTCGACTCAAAAATATACGCGAGTAACCCGTTATATATTTAAAAGATACAAATGTAAATACAACATCCTTTATGATACGGTGTGCGTGTGTGCGTGACACCGTGCGTGCCGAGGGTTACCACAATCCTAATAACAATCTTATTGGGTAATTTAAGTGATTCAAACGTAGGTAGTTATCATTTAATTTTAATTTAACTTTATTTTTAATTTGTATCTTTTAGTCCTTTAGTTTTAATATAGCGCACATTAAATAATTTCAATTCGCAATGTAATTACAATTTCTTGGTTGACATGTAAAAGCGCTTAAATAGTTTTAGGTAAACTGGCTACAGGGCGCCCAAGAAACAGGCTCTGCCTAGTTTGGGGCCCAATGTTGTAATCTATTAAGCACAGTAAGCTGCAGAAATGTGACATATTTTTAAAGGTACAATATCATTTAAGTTTTTTTGGAAATAAATTATTATTATTAAAACCAATCAATCAATCTTATTCGTGCATGGTTGCCTGGAAGAAATCGCTCTAAGCGATAAGGCCGCCAATTAAAATCTTAACTATAATTACGTTTCTCTGTATTTGTGGTCTTTTAATAAAGAGTTATCTACCTATCTCATTTCAATATTACTTTGTCCTTTGTCTTGCCCACTCAACTGTTAAAAGAGCAAGACAAAAGTAAAAGTAATATTGAAATAAGACTGCTACGTGTACAGACTGACCTATTATATTTATTTTATTAATAAAATGATCCTCACAGACTCTGCGGTCCATGTCTTTTATAAACTAATAAAAAAAATGTAGCTAAAACAATAGATATGTAGGTAATCTATTGTTTTAGCTACACTTTTTTACAATGATTTAAAAGGAAGACAAAACATAGCACGTGTATACGGCGAGCACTCCACTGATGGCAGACCGACCTTTGAGCAGCAGGTACTCGTGTATCGCGTCCACGTGCTGCTTCCTCTCCGCGAATATGAGCACCGGCGGCGGCGTCTTCTGCAGACACTGCAGCAGGTGCACGGTGCGCGCCTCGCCTGCACGCACACAAACATACACAAATAATGTACTTATAACGCCCAACTTACAAGTCAAGTTCATAATAAACAATGTCAAAGCATGGATGAAATAAATATTTTGATATTAAATAATTGAAGTGATAGAAAAATAATCTTAATAGTACTAATACTTGTAGTAATACTTGTTTAAATGTGTGTCTTTGATTTGTAATGTTTGGTGTACAATAAAGATATATTTATTATTATTATTCATGTATTTATTTTCTTAAGTATACATTTTTACAATATTTTTATAAAATCACATTAAAAACATTATAAAAACCTACACCTAGATTGCCACCGGCAACGGGGCAGAGCCCAAGCTGCTGGCGGTGGAGGCTACAGAGTGAGGAACCTCCAGACAATGCGTGCCGTGTCCAAGATAACTGCCTTCTGCATCCGACCTTTGACCCAACCATCAAGCGAGAGCCTCTTAAGATCTTGATTAATAGTCAAAATTAATAATCAATAATCTCTTAATTTGATATAATCTCTAATGTTAATGTCATAAAACATGTGTTCTTGCAACCGAATTCTTAGGTTGGTGTTGATGCATGCTTTGGAAGGTGCGTCTCGAATAGATGCGGGTATGCGATCGTATATCGCAGGCCCTAACATGTATACGGATTTCTCCGCCGTGACGAGACGGTGCGATGGCGTTACAAGTTGGTCGTTACTCAGGAGCTGCTCACACAACGCTGCCAAAAGCAGACCGCTCACGGCGTCGCAGGGCTGACGCGACATCGCGGCAGTATCAGCGTTATTCTAATTTTAATTTTCTACCTTCCGCGAACACTACAAGTTCAAATATAAAAACAAGTATCTATATATAAAGATAAACAACTTTTTCGGCGTGATTTATTTGTATGTTCATGCAAAATTATAGCTTTCTAGTACTTTAGTTTGAACAAATCCGCGGACAGACAGACAGACAGGGCGAAACTATAAGGGTTCCTTGTTTACTAAGAAACCCTAAAAAGCTAGCATAATGCAGGCTGCATCTTTATAGGACCAGCACTTTCGTGGAATAACTGTGAAAGTGCGCCCATAGACTCGGCACCATGGCGCCAGGAAGAAACACCCCACGGGCACTGCCTGGGCGGGACTCCCACATAACTACGCAGTCTCCCTGAGGGTCGGTGGTGCCCATAAAGGGTTTCCTTTGGATCAAAAATATTAAAAAAAACTGAAAAAAACGACTTCAAAATACACAATTCGTTTACTTGGATGACATTTTTTTTAGTTATTTTGTTATAAAAACCACAGTACTGAACCGATTTTGATAAAATGGGACCACAATTAATTTAAAGGGTGTCTACAAGCACTTTTCCAGGTTAGCAAAGCAGCAGTAATGTCACTGATGTTGCAGTTGTCTATAGGCGACGGTTATCGCTTACCATCAGGCGTGTGGTTGTTGTAGATTTGCATGTAAATAAAGCCGTCTGCCCTTTTTCTTCACATATTTTATTTAAAAAAATATAAAAAAATGGGACCACCTCTGAGGTATTATCTACCAAACAAAAAAAAATCGGCCAAGTGCGAGTCGGACTCGCGCACGAAGGGTTCCGTACTATCATCTATAATACTACAAAGTTTAGTTCTGTTTATAAAATAACGAGAAATCAACGAAATTCCAAGTAGTAAATTGCAAACTTATAGGTAGGTTTTCGATACACATCCGGGCAGCATGACAACGCTCGCGCGAATACGCGCGGTTATGGCTCGCTCCGTGATGTTACCTCCCCCGCTACCCGCGCGTTCGCGCCACCACCACACCCCGGCGCGGCGCTCGCACCGCGTTTAGATGCACGGATTATTTTCATTTTGTGAGTTTTTATGTATAAGAAGATTAAAAGAAAAATAAATACCTAAATTTATTTTTATAGTTAATATATTTCTAAATATTTACTTACAAATATTCAAGTTTCTACCTGTTAATTAAGATCGAGTAAAATTTGCTTAAAAATTACGTTTGTTGTATGGGAGCCCCCCTTTAATATTTACTTTATAGTTATTTAATTATTTATTTTGAAAGGTAATATACAAGTAAGTATTCTGTGAAAATTTGAAGCGTCTACCTGTTACCGTTTTTAATATTGAGCAAAAAAATACGAAAAAAAACACGTTTATTGTATGGGGACTAACCCCCCTTAATATTTTTTTTTTTTTAATTTTTAGTATTTGTTGTTATAGCGGCAACGGAAATACATCATTTGTGAAAATTTCAGCTTTCTAGCTATCATGGTTTATGAGATACAGCCTGGAGACAGACAGACAGATAGACAGACAGACAGACAGACAGACAGACAGACAGCGAAGTCTTAGTAATAGGGTCCCGTTTTTACCCTTTGGGTACGGAACCCTAAAAAAGAAACAATCCATAATTGGCGTAGTCGCTGAACAAACATACAAAAAAATCATACAGTCGAAGTATCCAAAAGACAGGCTTTGCCTAGTATGGGGCCTGATGCTAATGCTCTAATATAATTTGCCCCTATAATACTTCAATTGATTGTATTTAAGTAGCAATAAGGGTACTCTGGAAATAAATATTTATTTATTTATTGAAAAAATAATGCCAACCTTATTTTTGCATACGTTAAAAAAAGTCTCACCTTGCACGGCCTCCAGCTCCTGGCGCACGGTGAGGGAGGCTGCGCCCGCGCGCCCCACGTTCACCAGTACAGGCTTCACCAGCGCCGACCTGCCGCCACCATCACTCATATAGCCTCAACACACATGCATTGAACATACTATAGAGTTAGTTCTGGGTGTCTTTAAATCACGACTAAATCACTTTGTATTTATTGTATCATATTTATTAGTTTATATTATTGTATTTAAGTACTTAGTATTTAATTTTACTACATTGTTAAGTACGATTATATTATAGCTATACCCAGTGTCTTTGTTATTGCTTTGTCTTTACTTATTCTATCAAATGATATTCTCTTACCACGGTTGCCTGGAACAGATCTGACGGCGATAAGGCCGTCTGTTGTCACACTAGTTTTGTAAGTTGTTTGTAATATTGTATTTGTCCAATGGTGTACAATAAAGAGTTTATCTATCTATCACGAATGAATTGGTTTCTTCTAGGTAAGCGCGCTTCATCGTAGACTGCAACGTCTCTTAACATCAGGCGAGTTGGCGGTCAAGCGCAAACCTATTACTGCATTAAAAAAAAACAAATAAAAAACCCTATTTTACAGCATCCACGGAACCCTACACTGCGTGTGGCCCGACACGCACTTGGAATAATAATTTTAATTGATAATGATAACATACTAAAATGTAATTATTAGTATTAGTAGATTTTTTATGCAAGATAGATCTACGATTGACCACCAACTCGCCTGATGTTAAGCGACGGTGTGGCCGAGGATGGAGCGAAATTAATTCTATAGAATATTGACAAGCAAGCTACTTTACGGCGGTGCTCAAGACTGAATAGCTTCTTGGCAACTAGTTTATCGTCACTGATGTTTAATCACAGCTTATATGAATAACATCTTTATATTGTGGGCACTAACCTGGCGAAGTTCTGTATCTTCCTGGGCATGGTGGCGCTGAAGAGCAGCGTCTGCCGCTGCCCTCCGAAGTACGAGAAGATGGTCCGCACGTCTTCCTCGAACCCCATGTCGATCATGCGGTCCGCCTCGTCCATGCACAGGTACCGGCACACGTTCAGACGGACCTGCGAGTGTTTTATATATGTCACCGGAAAATAACAAGATCCGCAAGTTTATAAATTTCCTAAAAATTTCTAGGAAATTTATAAACTTTCGTAGGATTCTAAACGAGAGATAAATTGTATTATTTTACGTTTAGGTTAGGTTAGGTTAGGTTTGGGGTTTTTTTTTAACCTAACCTAATATAACCATATAAATTTGTCACGAGATGTCGCAAATTGATAAATTTATGAAAATGTGGGCGTAAAATAATACAATTTATATCTCGTTTAGAATCCTACGAAAGTTTATAAATTTCCTAGAAAAATTAGGAAATTTATAAACTTGCGGATCTTGTTATCTTCCGGTGACATAGATATATAAGTACGCCGGCATCGATCGTGAATCGAAACAACAACACTGCGACACAAAACAGATTCGAGATAGTACAGAAGGCAATCACACGTATGTACTTCACTTTCATACCTACACTCGGCGGTCGCGCTAGGGGTGACAACTTTGGCTTATGCAGAAAATACTATCGTGGTAGTGGCACTCGCATCTAGTTATTTGATATATTGTTGAGAATAAAATAGGAAGAACGGAAATATAAACCAATAATGTTTTTTTTTTCAATTTAAATTGTTTATGTAAGCATGTTTATGTTAAGCGTATATGTTTACAGTAAGCTAGCGGCTGGCACTCGCGCTCGCACTGGTCCCAGTCGGTCCGAGATATCGCGTCCGTGAGCGGTGTCTATGTGTGCGTTGCTCGAGCGCACTTTGTATGTAGATTGTCTTCTGAACTATCTCTGTTTTGTGACTGCAATTAGAATAATCGGAACGCCAGTGCCACCATCAGACTTTCTATAATCTGTAACATAATACGATCGGGCGGCAGTCACGCGGCGGCTATTTGCTCGGTTGTTATAGCTATAATATGAACTATACAGCGATTCGATTGGTGTCGTATAATCCAACATTTCGCAAGTTACGACCTTACGACCACTATGAAACGTGATAAGAAATAACGAGAGACTGCCTATTATCCAACATACACATAATTATATTGTAAACATTTTGACGTGAGCACATTTTTAAGGTTCCGTACCTCAAAAGGAAAAAACGAACCCTTATAGGATCACTTTGCTGTCCGTCTGTCAAGATCTGTATCTCGGGAACGCGTGTAGATATCGAGTAGAAATAAAGATAAAGATAAAGATAAAGATAATTTATTTGCATACAACACGAGAATTTTATACAACAAGTGCATAAAAGATGTTACACTAAATTTAGTCGCTTAAAATCATGTTGTCCCGATTAGGCGTACAAATGTCAGGTAGACAGCATCATGCACATGCGAAAAATTATATAATAATAATAATTATTATTTGTTATTAGATTAATACACAAACCAAAAATATCTATAATATGACAAAGCAGAAGCAATAAAAGATACACATAATGTCAAATAAAATTAAAATTTGTCATTTAAAAAATCATTGATAGAATAATAACACTTCTGCAATAACAATGCCTTCAACTTTTTTCTAAATAAATTACTATTCTGGTCTCTTATTGACTTAGGAATCTTATTGTAGATTTTAGGACCCATACATACGATGCTATTTTGCATCAGTGCTGTCTTTCCTTCATGTACGCGCCGTTTGTCTTGGTCGCGCCTATTTCTTACAGTAGTAATTAATTAAAACCAAATACGCAGATCCATAGTCTCTTGCTGCAGAGAGAAAAATCAAACTTCTCAGATTTCATATCATGTGGGGTATCATATGAAAGAGCACGATACACGATTTAATTACACTCGGAAGCTGAAGGTTTTAAAATATTTATGTTGAGTGAGAGCTGTGACGCGACGCGCACAGCGGGGTGGGAAGCGCCACTTTAAGGCAGTTACCATTTTCTTGTCTAGCATGTCCATGAGGCGGCCCGGCGTGGCCACCATGATGTGTACACCGCGCTGCACCGTCTCCATGCAATCCGACACCGCGACGCCTGCGCATACCAAACATATACTACCAATAAACGTTTTCGTAACAAACATTAGTCATTTAAAAAAAAACGGAAGAAAATCTTAAATAACATACTTTGTCACAAAAAACGTACACTCAACAGCATATCAAGCATAAGTTACGGTACAAACATAGTTGTTATGCAGTCGCGTATTTTGTTTTTCTTTTTTATTACAAGCGAGTTGGTGGACAATCGTAGATCTATCTTGTATAATATATTCCACAATATATATATATGTATATATACTTATATATATACATACATAAAATAACAGTTGATACTTGTGACATATCGGTTGAGTACAGGGCATGGGCGTACCTTGGGGTTCATATCTTAGTCAAAGTATTAAATTTGACGATTACCATAGGTGGCCATGACTAAAATTTTTTTGAGGGTTGGATCCGCGACTGCATTTGTGTTGTTTCATTTTCTAAACCACGATACTGAATCTTGGCTACGCCCACCCGCTTCGCTCGCTAGGGGTATTCCCTGTAGCGGTAGCGAGCGTGGCGCTTAACATGTACAGACTAACCTGCGATGGCGATAAAAAATAACTGTAATATAATATAACTGAAAATATAAACTGTATTATATAAGTATTAGTGAATAAGTAGTTCAATCCTAGAACTTATACTAGTCTCAACATTACTTAAAAAAAAAAAAACCGAGGTCGCGAGTATGCCGTTAGCACCTTCCGTTTACCGTCATTCCCAACTCCTTCCTCTTTTCTTACAAACAAACCACTTTAACTAAATAAATAAATAAAAACCTCCGATGGCGAGGCAGCTCCTGATCTCCGGCTGGCCGCTCATCTTGAGATGTTTCACGAAGTGCTGGATGATGTCGTGCGTCTGCTTCGCGAGCTCACGCGACGGACAGATTATCAGCCCGTACGGACCCTCGTTCCTGGACATACGCAATAACTACTACACCCAGCTTACATTTCGATGGACTCTACGGATCGACATACGCAATACTATTTTTTTTTACATAATCTTATGAGCTGACGTTTCGAACACTTTGGCAGCGTCAGCGTGGTCACAGGTGAGACTAGATGACAGTTGTCTTTTTGAATTTTTTTTTTGTTGTTTTTTTTTTTTGCTTTGTAATTAATTACTAGCGCCTACTATTTTCTTATTTTTATATTTTTCGTTCTTTTTGATTATTTTGTTGCGTTAACGTTTCCGAGCGCATGTGAACTGACAAAATGCCATCCAAGTAAACGAATTGCGTATTTTGAAGTCTGTTTTTTCAGTTTTTTTAAACTATAATTATGTAAAAGATAGGTTTGCGCTTGACGGCCAACTTATCTGATGTTAAGTTAATTTAAATTGATTGTAGACAGATATACTATTTATTGACACATTTTAAAACAAAGACAAATAGTACAAAAGACAATAAATATAACAATACAAAAAAAAATAAATACAATGTGCAAAAATTGGAAGTTTTTACAGCGATCTCTGTCTCACCTGATGAAAGGCATATAGACCTCCTGCTCTAAGCAGAACATGATGATAGGCAGAGTGAAGACCAGCGTCTTCCCGGAGCCGGTGAAGGCGATGCCTATCATATCTCTGCCGCTGAGCACGGCTGGGATACCGCCCACCTGGATAGGGGTGGGGGTGGATATGCCCTTAGCTTCCAGACCTCGGAGGATGCCTAGAAAGGCAAACATGTATGTAGTAAAAGAACAAGAATCTATATTGAAAGAGAAAAAAAATACCCGACTGCAGAAGAGCAGTAATTCCAGTCTAACTTACGATTTCGTTACGCTTGATACGCTGTTGAGTGTACGTTTTTGTGACAAAGTATGGGTAAAATCGCCGTAAGAGATTATAAATACAGATTCTTTAGAACTATTCTTGTAAAATCTCTTGTTTATTACGAAAAAGATCGTTGGATGTTACGAAAAAACGCAATTGTTTAATTTTTGCGAGTTGTGTATTATTGTTATTACAAAAAAAAAAAGACGTGTGGCACTCGGAGACTGCCGCGGTAAAGCTATTGCATAATAGCTTTACGCGCGGTGTGTTAGGTTATTTTCGTTACGGAATTTCTGGATTCGGTCTCCACGCTAGTTTCAAACGCATACGGTGGTCTTTCTCAAAAGGAGCAGCGCAGACGTCACTCCCGAAGGCAGTCTCGTCTGGTACTGCGAGCTAAAACTCGCGCCGCGCGTGACGTCACCGATTCATGCAACCGCAGTATGCGGTTGAAACTATACACGTATTATGAATACGTTAGTTTTCATAATACGTGTATTATGAATACTAACTTTTGTACGTAAATCATTTTGGCAGAGTTTTAGATATTGTTATCGAGGGTACAATTGAATAGAGAACGAAACTTGCTATACGTTATCCATTTTGGCGGAGTTAGTGTAATCGAGGTTACCATTGAAATTGAATTGAGAACGAAACCTGCTGTACGTTATCCATTTTGGCGGAGTTAGTGTAATCGAGGTTACCATTGAAATTGAATTGAGAACGAAACCTGCTGTACGTTATCCATTTTGGCGGAGTTAGTGTAATCGAGGTTACCATTGAAATTGAATTGAGAACGAAACCTGCTTGTACGTGAACTATTTTGGCGGAGTTTCAGATATTGTTATCAAGGGTACAATTGAACAGAGAACGAAACTTGCTATACGTTATCCATTTTGGCGGAGTTAGTGTAATCGAGGTTACCATTGAAATTGAATTGAGAACGAAACCTGCTGTACGTTATCCATTTTGGCGGAGTTAGTGTAATCGAGGTTACCATTGAAATTGAATTGAGAACGAAACCTGCTTGTACGTGAACTATTTTGGCGGAGTTTCAGGTATTGTTATCAAGGGTACAATTGAATTGAGAACGAAACTTGCTGTACGTTATCCATTTTGGCGGAGTTAGTGTAATCGAGGTTACCATTGAAATTGAATTGAGAACGAAACCTGGTGTACGTGGACCATTTTGTCAGTTTCAGGTGTTATACCTTTGGGGAACTTCATGTGGTGGAAGGTGGTGATGGGCGGCGGCACGTCCTCGCCCTCCACCAGGATGCGCAGCTGGTGGCGCACGGCCTCGTGCCGCTCCTCGGGCAGGGCGAGGATGCAGCGCGGGGGGCGCCACGACGTCTTTATCGGCTCTTCGTATTGGATGCCTAACGGAGAAATTTACACATTCATGATAATGGAAAAGTGGTGCATGGACATATCATGGTGTATTTACTATGTATACGCACAATCATCGTTAGTCCTATCCAATGATATTTTATCTATAGAGAGGTTATGCTTATTAAATATGAAGTAAAATCATTGCAAATCTCAGTTCTCAGCACTTTCGAGGATAAGACACATCCTTAAGGCCTTATAGTATCTTGATTTTACACTTTCTAAACACACAGTGATGGCATTGTCACTGTTCACAAGTAACGACACGCGTCTAACAGCTTGAGGCTTGCCACGCAGAGCCGGGGATAACCTATCTACGTATAATATTCCTTATTATTCCATCATTGGTCCTATTACTTAACAATAGTCTTCCTCGAAAGTCGAGTCGGGGTCGCTTTCATCGAAATATCGAAATCGATATTTCGATGACAGCGACCCCGACCCGACCCCGGATGACAGCGACCCTGGACTATTGCTTCCTAGTATGAGCTCTGATGTGGTTCACTACGCCAAACTTGGTCTTAAAGACAATTGACCCGCAGAATTTTAAGTATATACATAAGAGGGCTGTCTGTATTTTTGGACTTGACTCACCTTTAGAACTGTCTTCAACTGATGAAGGAGTAACTGACTATAGTTGTTGGGGTCCGAGTGATGATTTGTATGAAATACTATTTGCACCTTTGGAGTGGATCATCTTACTACCAGCTTCAGGCCTTGGAATCCATTGAGAAATGTGCTAAGCTCATTTATAACGTATCCCTTGATAAGCTTCAAAAGCACTGTCACAAAATTGATAGTCTACAGGTTTTTTATTGAATTACATTTGGGTGAGTGTACACGACAAGAAACACAAAATAGCGACACCGTTTTACGGATATTCCAAAAACTCGAATGAAACGCTTTAGCTCTACTTTTACTGCACGTACCGCCAAAATGTGGAATACATTTCTCAAATGGGTATTTCCGGTTAGATATAATATAATTAAAGCGAGAGAACAGGAACTTTTTAAGCAAGCGTGCTCCATAGCATATTGCAACACTCGCTTAACACCAAGCGAGTTTGCAGTCAAGTGCAAGTCAAATAAAAAATTGTATTAAATAATTATAGTTTAAATAACTGAAAAACCAACTTCAAAATACACATTTTGTTTTAATTACCAAACTACTGGACTGATTTTGATGAAATTATGGGACCAATATTAACTATGGGACCAATCTGAAAGTATATACATTCAACAAAAATAATTTTTCAAATAAGTTTATAAATGACGAAGTTATGCGGTAACAAACAAAAAAAAATACGAATTCTTAATCTCCTGCCTTTTGAAGTCATAAAAGAAGACTACCTAAAGGTTGAAATATGATCATCAACCTCCAACCACTAAAGTGCCTAATTTTTAACCCCCAACCCAAAAAGAGGGGTATTATATGTATGATCTGTGTATCTGTCTGTAACATTGTAGCTATTAAACGGATGGACGGATGGATTAGTTTTCTTTGATTGAAAGATTTCACCTAGAGTATTCTTAGCAATATATGTTTCATCAAAATCGGAGCAACAATAAAGGTGAGATATACCCTTAGCCAACTCGGCGACTCCCATTAGCGCCTTGCTCTGCGCGACGCTCTCCAGTATGTGTTCTTCTTCCCTCGCCTGGCGCTCGGCCGCGGACAGAGCCCGAGCCTCCGCCAGACGCTTCAACTCAGAGTGCTGGTCCAGGAGAGACACATTGTAACGACGACCCCATTCTTCTTGGGATGCTGAAAATGGATAATTATGCTTAAGAGTCTGTAGTTCAACCAGCGTTTGTCTAGCTCGCTCATACCATCATCCCTGAAGATATAAAATGAATTAATGAACTTATAAAAATTTACTTTCTATTGTTTTATACACTAGAAAGTTAAGTTAAGTTAGTTAAGTGTTTTATACACTAGCCATAGCTAGAGTACCGGAAGATGCATCGGCGCAACCGTTGTTTCGAGCCATGCGAATACTCACTCTACCGAGTATGGTGATTATGGAAGCGGCTCTGTATGCTCGTGACCACCTACATGAGTATTCATTCTTGGGCGATAAGCGCGCGCAACCCTCACGGCGAGGACACATACTACGCATGCCCACGTGCCGACTGGTGAAGGAGTCCAAGCAGGTGCATGTGATGGCCTCAAGCGTTTATAACCGCCTTCCTGATGACATTAAAAATGCCCCGACACGCCACTGTTTTAAAATAAAAACGAGGAACTTTCTTGTTGAGAGAGCATTCTATAAAGTTGAGGATTTCTATGTGAAACCATAATGGTTAACGGGTCTTTCTTTCATATTATTATAATAATGTTTAATTTGACTATTCATAATTTGTATTTATTTAATCTATTGTAATTAATTACTTAATATTTACTTTTCATTATTATTGTTTTTACAATGACTTTATTATTGACATGTAACTAATTTGTTATTAATATATGAGTATGAGTATGAGTATGAGTATGAAAGTTAATTTTTACACAACCAAGTAAATTTTTATATATTAAAATTATAAACAAATATTAGATAGGTATTTGTGGACATTTCACCCAACACCATTTAGCCCAAACTAAGCAAAGCTTGTACTATGGAATTAGATAACAACAACTGGACAATTATGTTACGATATAATATAAAATGTAGGTAGATAGTGTATAAATATTTAAACAACACAACTTTTATATCTACTAAACTGTAGTTTTAAAGCTCAAAACTTAGAAAATCATTAAAGAGTTCTTATTGGGATACTACATTCTAAAACTATGAATACAAAAATGAATTCCGATACCGGGAATCGAACCCGAGCCTCCTGGGTGAGAGCCAGGTATCCTAGCCACTAGACCATATCGGACGGTGTGAATAAAAACGGAATTCGAGTTTCGAATGTAAAAATCACTTGCAAAGAAAATAAAAAAATATTAAACATCAACGTTTCAAAACAATTTGTAATTACAGTGCGTATTTAGCAGTACTTAGGTCAATAATTGGTACCTAAATATGATTTTCTTAGTATTCTCAAACTAAACAGAGAACTTACTTTCATCATCTGGGTCATTATCACTAGAGCTTTTTGTCTCAGTGGCAGCCTCTGCAGCTATCTGCCCAAGCCTACCAAGCTTTAGAAGCTGTTGTTTTTTACGCTCTTTCACTGGCACGTAAGGTTCATAGTCATCGACGTCTTCTTCGGAATCTGAGGACTTTTCATCACGCCTGTAGCGCTTTATTGGTGGAGCTGAGTTTAGTTTGTCGGACATTATCACTTTATCACATAAATAATGAATTATAAGAACAATTTAGGGAAAACATTAAAATGGTATTATTGTTTACATACAAAAAAATAGGTTAAGTTTTTTTTTTAGATGTAAATACGATTACGGCCACGAATTCTGTGGTGTGTTCATTCCGAATGACACCGATTATATCAATTTGTGCCTAATGCCAATCACTAATAATTAATTATTTATATTCTAATGACACTCATGTATCAATCAATGCGAGTCATTTTCTACGAACGAAGTTATGTCAGTGTTGTACTTTCTGTCGATACATTAAAATTCATACACACTATTTACAGTTAGAAGTTAAAATAAAAAAAAAAGTCATTTGGATGTTTCTAGGATATTTTTACAACCTGGAATAATTCAAAAAGCACTTGGGCTCGAAAAATGCACTGTCACATTCACATGTATCATGTCAATTGTCAATTTTAAAAGTCAAAATTGTCAAAATATGCTAGTGACACGTAACTTTGTTTAAATTAAATTATCAATTTACGACCTCCAAATGTGTGAATTCGTGAAATTTTTCGCATGTGCCGGTAAATAAAAACCCGTTGAACATGTCCGATAAAAGTTTCGGTGATCATACAAACAGGAACATTGTGAAAAACCCGCTTCTTTCGAGTGCTGTAACAGGTCTGTCTTTAGAAGACCTGACACATAAGGCTGTTTTGCTGCCTGTAAACCCGTCCCTGGATCAAATCACAAGATCAGGTAAGTACTCTGTTTTATTTTTATCCTATATTTATGAATACAACACGTTTTTCATGACGTGAGTGATTAGAATAGGCCAAAAAATTGTTCTATAATTTTCGCTATGAACTGTCAAAACTCTAAGTTTTCTCTAATTTCGTCTTACATTTTGCGTGCTATAAGTTTTAGTAGTGATTTTCAGTGATAAAAATCGTGTTTAATGCCTTGATATTACAATTAGTGGAGATATAATTTGGTTTCAGTGTGTTTACATAACAGTGTATGAATCATGTCTTCATTTCTTTATAAATCTTGTAAAAATGCGCCCTTTGAAGGTGGATTCACACCGGATTTCGATTTTTCTTTCAATTCACAGTACAAAGGAGCACAAAAAATCGTCAACCGTGCTTTAGTGAGTTAATAGAATGTTTGTTTACACCAACACAAATAATTTCTACTAACACTACTATTTTTAACTGATTTCTAACTCTATGTGGGGCAGCGAATGAATAATATTATGTACTTTATTTTAAATGTTGGACCAAGTTGGCTTGCGTCTTTATGCTAGGTAACATTTCTAGTTATGTGTGGAAATTGCATCAATTAAAGACAGTATAATTTTTATCTAGTATTTGTTAAAAGAAATTCATCATCATCATCATCATCTCAGCCATAAGAAGTCCACTGCTGGACATAGGCCTCTTCCATGGATTTCCAAAAAGACAGATTGGAAGCGATTGGTAAAAAAAATTACCTTGTGGCAATTATTGCACTCCATATTATTGCAACACTGAAAGTATTAACAATCTTGAATCAACAATAGAGATTTGGTGTTGCTGTTTATGCTCCACCTTAAACTTAGTCCTCGCTCTAGTGAGAAAAAGTCATTCGAGCCCATTCAATGTAAAATAGATAAAAAATAATGAAAATCGTAAAAATCAAACCATAGAGATTTTGAATGGACTTTTTTGTATGAAATAAGTGGTTTAAATAGAATTGTTCCTAAGGATGCACTTTGCGCTTACACTTTTACATCGGCATTGCGCATACCTTCTCCCTGGAAATGTACACTCAAGATCATATCGAGTGTAACATAGGCATACTAACTAAATTAGACTTATGCAGTTGGGTTTTTTGTTACTCTTTTAATATAGACACTTGTTTATTATTGAGTCATTTTTACACAACTACTCAAAAAGAAAGATAACATTTTTGCTGGTGTTCATGTGTAGTTTGTGTGTTTCTGTTACATTTTGTAGCTTAGTTAGACTGTTTCATTATCTTATGATTGAATTTATGATTTTGGTATATAAGTATACTCATAACTATGTATTTTTCTGTTTATTGTTTGTTTGTGTGTTATATGCATTTATGTAGTTTTTCAATTAATTTAACTTAATTCTAAATTGACTTCTTGCACAGTATGGTAGAAAAGTTATTTGCCCAATAAAAAAATTTGATAATGAATTTTACCGATTTTTATACCTGAGCTGTTTTTTTTTATGTAGTAATAGGTGTGCGCTTGACTGCCCGTTCGCCTGATGTTATACGATGTTGCGGCCTATGATGGAGTATGGTTACCTAGAAGAAACCAATTCACTTGCAATTTAAGGACACCTAGATTATATCTATCAGTAAAGACTCACTCAGGAAGCATATTCCACAATCTAGCAAATTAACGCAAATAAATTTACTTTGACTTTGACTAGCAGAACTGTACTTAGTGTATAGGTATATTATAGCAATTTGTATGTTAATTAACGATATAAAAAAAAAAAAAAAATATATATATATATACATATATATATGTGTGTAAGCGTGTGAAAAGAAAGACGCACGCATGTGTTCTCACGTATTTGTTATTTTGTTCTATATTTATTATACTATTTATATCTATACCAATATTTACTTTCGATTCACATAAGGCCAGTATGATTGGCGAATTATGCCATTAACAAAACAGAAAAATGCATAAGCAATATGTTCAGCTTGATAATGTCCCTGACTTGTGTTGGGGGAAGTACAGGTGGAACAACAAAAAAAAAAAAAAAGACTTTGACTAGCAGTACAATTTAGCAGTCTAGGCAGTCAGTGTTAGATTTGTTTTCATGTCCAGATTATTATTGAATACATGTGTAATATACAGTATCAGTATACAACATAGTATTTTGTTTTTATTAAATGAAACCTTACTTTTTATAACAGTTCAATTGATGTCCCATACTGGTTATTCACCCATGTTCGTTAAAACGCAATCTAAAAATAATTAATCAAATCCAGTTGAAGAATTTTTATGAATGTGAAAATTATAATTAAAAAAAAATTCAGTTCCGTACTATGATATACATATTATACAATGTTATCATAAGATGCATCATCAAATTGCAATCAAGGTCTAACTTTATCTATGTTTGAATTTATCCTGACTATACGTCACTTGGTTATCACCATTATGTATGTGTGATTGTAATTTATTAACACATTGACAGTTTAGTACCTTTGGTTTCGTATTACCATATACAACCCTATAAAAAACTATCTTTTTAACCGACTTCCAAAAAGAAAGGTTCTCAATTCGTCTACCTGTATGTTTTTCTTTTATATGTTTGTTCACTGATTACTCCACCAATCGTGAATTGTTTTTGATGACTCTATTTTTGGTTTTTAGGTCATGCTTCAGAGGTAGTCCCATATAAATTTTATAAAAACAGTTTCAGTACTTTGATTTTTATAATGAAATTAAAATGAAAAAATATAAATAAATAAAAAAATAGAAAAATATCATCCAATTAAACAAATAGTGTATTTTGAAGTTGGTTTCTTCAGTTTTTTAAACTATAAATAAGTAGTGTCAAATAAAATGGTACTCTACCACTCTTGTTTTTATGGAGATTGTTGCATTTCTTCTATACAGTTTGAGAAAGCAGTTTTCTGGTTCTAAGTAAATATTTTACAATTTGAATATATTTATTGTGTAAATACAGGATAATACAATTAAAAACAGTCAATATAGTAATTAATTTTATTTGCAAAAAAATATAATAATTTTACAAAAAATAATATGGCTCCTTGTTTTTCGTCTTAAATCTAAAATACTACCCGTATTAGTATACATATAATTAATTGTTATTACTTACTATAATATACCTATTTTACTATATTGCTTTGAATAAATAAAAATAAGCAAAAATATATAATTGTAAAAAAATAAAAGTGTAAAGTGTAGTTTCCACAGTGCAAAATTTACCGCCTTACATTATGGTAAATGTCAAGTTGACTAATTGTGTAAAAATTTTTGTTGAATGGTATGTAAAGATATATTTTTTGTATTTTTTTATATTTCTATCTGGAATATTTTAAAGAATGATGACATCACAAATTAATTTGAATAGGATAATGTCATGATTACCTACAAAAAAATGCATATGTATAAAAAAAACACAAACATTGTGATTTTTTTGACATGCATTGCATTGTATGATAAGGTAATAGTCAAGTATGTTCCCAATGCTGTGTTGTCAGTATCAACGTCATTTAGAGGTCGACTGAAGGTCAAAAATTTTTACATTCTTGGAAAAATACCCGCCATCTCATCATTTTGAGATCCTAAAGTAAATGGTTTAGATACATACAATCTCGAATGGTTTTGGAATTAGCATATGTTACATTTATTTTTACATACCCCATTGCGTTCGAAAGCATATATTCCGATATGTTGTTAAATGAATATTAAACAGAGGTTTTTATAACATAATATAAATGGTAATAAATGGTCATGGTAATATAATTTATAAAAACCATTAGAACATTTTTTTTTCTATTCATATTAAACCATAATTATGCATAATGTTTGCCCTAAACGTAGTAAATTTTAGGTAAATGGCCACAACATAATTTTTATCACATGTTAGTAAAAAAATGCATTTAAAAAAATGCATTTTAGAAATATGCATAGCTAACAATGTGTAGGCAAGCTTTGGAACACACTTATCATAGACAACTTTTTTGGTCAATGATTTTTTGTCATTTCTCTCCTACTCAGTGCCATCTATTGGTGATTTTCGAAATTTCTTTTGAATCCCTCCTTACTCCACTCAAAATAATAATTTAGCAAAAAAGTTCGGGAATTTTACATAGTCTATAAAATTCATATTAAAAAATCTTAACCTATATGGAATGTAGATTAGTCATTAGGTAATAATAATTTTCATCTTAATTTATATTTTAACGAGCAAATAAGATTAACCTTAAAACACTATAACAGTATTACTTTCTCATTTCGTTTTTACAAAAGAAATAATGAAATAAAGATGTATTGACCTTAATTTCTTACATTTCTATTTACTATGGTATAAAAAAAAAAAACAGGTAAAAAAATCTTAATTCTAAGGTAACCAATATAAATTATATTAAGTAAGTACTTGTCAATCACATTTTTGTCACAATGTATAAAATTCTAATATTATAAGAACGAAGCAAGCGTCAGGCGTGTGTAGTAAAGATGTTTATGTTTATCTGTCTGTAGGTAGCACAATTTCCAAGTGTGTAGGTCAATTTGAGTGCATATATAGTACGTAAATGCATTTTTATGCATAGTACAAAATTAACACAAATAACAATAATTCTATACTTGTTTTTGCAATTATAGATCACTAGATGGCAGCATAAACGTTGGTAAACATACATGTAAGGTATCAAATATTATTAAAACAATATTCAATTGCGTCGCTGCGCTGTATTTGCGAACAGGGTAATTATATAAACAAACTTTATAAATGCTCGGCTTTGATTGTTTCTATTATCTATTATGTAATTTAACAGTGACAGGCAAATTTAATAAAACACTGGCAGTGCTGACATCTAGCTACATTATAAATAGAACCTATTTTCTGAAGACCTTTTTTAGAAAATTTCCTAGTGCTTTCATCTAGCGACATTTTACAGAAACTTTAAACATTTTTCATCATTTTTGTTTGATTTTATTTATCTTCCTACCCCTTAACTGATATTCCTCGAAGAAGTAGTGTAAGGTAATTCCCTGGATTCTTTTCGTCGCTTCACACACCAGTAGATCAGATATATAACTGCGATTATCAGAGCTATCAGTAATATTACTCCAAGTACTATCGCTGCTATGGCTGCCGGTGAGAAGTAATCTGAAACGAGTACAATTTGACTAAGGAAAACCAAAAAAAATAATAACAGCTCGACTATAAAAGTAACTCCAGGTCTATTCATCTAGTTATTACTGGGCTTTTTCATCGCTCAACAGTCATTAATTTTATTGTTTGATACTCACCTGCGAGTGAGGTAATATTTTTTTTGGAGTTAAAGTAAAAATATAGTAACGACTCACGAGAGTCGGGATTTTAAGTATGCGCGGCATCTTGGCTTCCACCTGGCTACCAAAATCAACCATATTTTGGATAAAAAGAAGTCCATTACTTACTTGATATATCGACGACGTAGCTGTTGACATTGCCATACGAGTCCACAGCAGTCACAAGCACTCTTGGAGCACAGCAGGTGGCTCTGTACGTTGCCACGACCTCCTCTCGTGTCCCGGATATGAAGTTACTGTCGTACACGAGGCCCACTGGGGATGAGCTGAGCCGGAGCAAACCTGGGAAGTGAACAATGATTACTATAAAGGGCTCAAACTTTCAAGCTAGCCTCGTGGACAAGTTCGACGGCTCATGGTTACAGGAAAAAGATTGAAGAGTCAAGGCTTATGATGAGTTTTGAAGCGTTAATCCACAGGCCTTGAGTCCAAATTTCGTAGGTAAACTTGAGCTAAGGATAAAGTAAAATATCGTGCGTAAAGCTTAACATGTTGGCAGCTCACTTTCCGAATGCCTGCTGGGGTAGCTATCACTAGAATTGTAAATTTGTCGCCAAATCCCTAATGGTGTTTTCCAGTAGTTTTCTCAATCCTTTATTCCAAATCATTCCTGACAATGATGATATACGATCGTACTTGTGTGTATTCTGTAGATTTACCTTCCGATGTTAACCCCTGATGATTTACTTGTATAGTCCACACATCTACCGCGTCTGAGTTTAAGATGTCATCACGAGTGACCAGTTTCGATAGTTCTTTTCTCCTTACCTCCGGCAGCGTCCCTAGCGATGACCGTAGCGGACCATACGTGCTGTGCACACTCCGTAGTCTCCTGTCTTCCTAAGCAGGAGCCTTGGAAGTTGTGTCTTAATTCTGGAGCCCACACGTCTACTACTGCTTGGTTTTGGTTGACCACGTACACATACGCGGAGATGGAGACTTGCTCCAGACCTGGAAGGAAGGGTATTTTTTGTTAAATTACAGGATATATGGTAATCTTAATAATATTTCCTGTAGCCAACACGGCTTGAGAAGCACAGCGGTGATGGAAAAGAAGATATATCATCAACTTTTATGTCAATGCACTTTTCTTGACTGTTGATCGAATACATTGGAAAATATCTAGTGAAAAAGTCCAGTAAAGGATCAGTATCTCATCACGCTTGTACCTAAATCCTGATATTATTCCTGATTACGTTAAAAGACCAAAGAGATAAAGGAATGGTAAAGGCTCTCAAGTACTGATTGAGATATGCGGGTTCAAGTCCCGTCGAGTGCGGAATTTTTGAACTGCCTACAATATGAAGAATAGGGGTTTATTTTGAGGACCAGTACGCGGCACTTCGACCTATTAAGATCTTTCGTGTACACTCCTCGATCTTACCACAATCCTAAGCGAAGATTTGTGCTGAATTAAATCAGAGAAAATGTGTTGGATAAGTCATTGCAAGAAAGCTTATTCCATTACCTGATAGGACATCACAGTGGCACAGTAAGTATGATATGGACTCAAGTCAATAGCTCACCATAGGCAGTGAAAGTGATAAAGTCCCTGGCGCCGGGCTGCGCTGTTGATGATATAATCAAGCTGACGATCACGTTCACCGTCTGGCCGGAAGGTATGGTTTGCCTGCAAAAATAAAATCCAAGGTGTATTACATCCCGCACAAAATTAATTCAAGAATCGAACCTCATGTTTTTCTGGCACATCACAGTCCCACTGAGCTAAACAAGGCGTCATGATGATGAAGAATACAAATGACAGTCGGTTAAGGAAACTACCGGAAAAATTTACCTGTGATCAATATTTACTTTGACCCTAATGGCACTAGATGGCGCTTATTTGTATCATAAAACGCTCTAAAAGTAGGATACTTACGAAGTAGGGCTGATGCCGGTCAGGAACCTGAGCTCACCGACAGCGCCGAATCGGAAACTCACTGCCTGCTCCCTGTAGTTCGTCACTTCGAAGTGTAACTGGAAAAAAACCCTTAAATTAAAAAAAAAAGAGACACAAAATATCATAATAATTTTAGTACGTCATTTAGAATCGTCCAGTAGCCTGCATATCTATTTTTAGTTCGTCATCATGTAAAATAATGGTTTAGGTGCAATACGTCACACTCTCCAATGGTAATTTTCTCAGATCGTCATAATTCATAACGTCACATTCTCAAAAAACGATGCTGCATTCAAATCAGTTAAAGTTTCCGGCAGCCTAGTGGTGAGACCGTCTGACTTGCGATCCGCAGGTCCTGGATTCGAATCCCACGGCACGCACCTCTGTCTTTTCGAAGTTATGTGCGTATTGTTGATTGCCGCTAACTTCAAACGGTGAAGGAAAACATCGTGAGGAAACCTACATGTCAGAGAGTTCTCAATGATCTTGAAGATGTGTGAAGTCTGCCAACCCGCACTTGGCCAGCGTGGCAGACTATGGCCTAACCCTTCTCACAATGAGAAGATGGCCCGTTCCCAGCAGTGGGACAGTTTGTACAAACAGGGCTGATAAAAAAAAAAAAAAAAAAACACAGTTACAGCAATCTTTATGCGTAGGAATCAATGTTAAAAAAAATCGGTATTTTTACCTGCAGACTGTCTCCAGGAGACCCGTACAGTCTCGTGCTGAGTCCGATCTGGACGGCGGTCAATAAGGAGCCGTGCTGGTTCACCACCTGTGTACAACGGTATGACATTAAATGGAGAACCTAAAGCCCAATGCAGATTTAGCTATTATATGTATAGCGCTATGAATTACAAAGAAAGGTAGGATTCAGGGGGAGACCAAATTTGCGCATACTTTCTCGTAAAAACGTACACTCAACTACGTTTCAAGCGTAACGAAATCTTAATTTTGCTCTAGTGCAGTCGGGTATTTTGTTCTTCTTTTAAGGTAGATAATTTAAAATGGTTTCCCTTGATCAAACCTATCCTTAGCGTGATAAAGCTTCTTCCAAACCAAATCCTTGAACCCACTACTCAGGCACTCGAAGAAAGGATTGATGGTATATCGTAATAGCAGACGCTTTTTTGTCGGGGGTTTTGAGTTTTCTAAAGTTATTCTTGTTGTAAATACGTATTTATGTATGACTAGCTGCGCCCCGCGGTGTCACCCGCATAGTGATGAAAAACGGGATGATGATGATGATAAAGTATAGCCTATGTCAGGGCTCCAGGTCCTAAAGAATCTCTGTGCCAAATTTCATAAATATTGGTTCAGCAGTTTCGCCGTGAAGAGACAACAAACAGACAGACAGACAGACGTCAGAGAGAGTATTTTTCCGTATATGTAACCACGGTTTCGTAGCAGGAAAAAATATATTTATCTAATCTTCCAGATAGACGAGCTCTATTGTCGCTCACGATGAAGTGCAAGCCTGTTTTCGATTAATAACAAAACTAGACTCTTGTTGGTGGTCAAATACAATCAGTAATAATCTAATTATACGGCATTCTTATGTACAAATATTTTAAAAAAAATACATGATGTCATGACTGTCCTAATAGGTACGTTAGCTCGAAGACAAAGAACCATAAATATGATTATTGTTTTATGTCCGACTAGTGTCCATGTTGGTCATTAAAGCACTCATAAAGCCGCCAATGTGCAAGTGTTAACGTAGAGTTCAACTCGCGCAGCTATCTCTCTCGCGCATCACAACCTTTTTAATAAACATATAAAATCAATGAGTAGGGATATTAGATAGCTAAGAATACTCTCGATAAAACCTACTTTCAAACAAACAAAATAACTAGATCAAAATCGGTCCATCCATTTGAGAGCTACGATGCCACAGCCACACACACACTCACACACACACACACACACACACACACACACACAGATATACAGACACAGGTCATACTTCTCTCATTTTTGATTGAAGGTAAAAATCGTTAGGTACACTGCGTTAGTACACTGTTAATATTATTTTTTTTTTATAAATTCTCCATAATATCATATGTTCAGTGAAAATTGGAACTTTCTATCTATTATTATTCAAAAGATATTCGTTTAAAAGTAGGACACACAGACAGTGCAGACTTAGTCAAAATATATTCTTTTAAAGGTAGGACAGACAGACAGCGCAGACTTAGGCAAAAGATATTCGTTTAAAGGTAGGACAGACAGACAGCGCAGACTTAGGCAAAAGATATTCGTTTAAAGGTAGGACAGACAGACAGCGCAGACTTAGTCAAAAGATATTCGTTTAAAGGTAGGACAGACAGACAGCGCAGACTTAGTCAAAAGATATTCGTTTAAAGGTAGGACACACAGACAGCGCAGACTTATACAAAAGATATTCGTTTAAAGGTAGGACACACAGACAGCGCAGACTTAGGCAAAAGATATTCGTTTAAAGGTAGGATAGACAGACAGCGCAGACTTAGTCAAAAGATATTCGTTTAAAGGTAGGACAGACAGACAGCGCAGACTTAGTCAAAAGATATTCGTTTAAAAGTGGGACAGACAGACATCGCAGACTTAGGCAAAAGATATTCGTTTAAAGGTAGGACAGACAGACAGCGCAGGCTTACTCAAAGCCTCCCGCGCCTTTGGGCACGAAAGCGAAAAGTAGATAATAAGAAAATGTCCTTTGTGTTCCTTGAGGTAGTCTTTACTACTTTGTTGTCATTTGTAACTCGAGTGAAGGTTAATTCGACTGGCTAGCAACACCTAAAGTACTACATATCTCAAGTGGAGTTTGTCTTAAGAGTACAGTTGTCGCGCTATCTCCCATACAAATAGGAAAAAACTGTTTTCCACGCATAAACATTAACCTAATTCGTTTTTTATATCTGATTAAAATCATAAATGTCTATGCCTCTGAAGTTTGCTTTTTTCAAGTTTCGTTATAGCTCAAAGTTCAAAAATTCTTAATTAAAAAAAAAAGCAAACAGTAAAGGCATAGCCATTAATGGTTTCAGACATATAAAAAAGAATGATCGAAATCGATTGATATTTAGGGGTAGAAAACAGTTATCTCCTGTTCTATGAAAAACGCATAAATTTGTGGCAAACTAGCGCGCGACACGATTCTTTTAATTTTGTAAATAAGAGTTCTCATTGATCGGTAGATCTCTGTATACTTAAATAAAAATAGAAACAAATTGATAACCTCTTTTTATTGAAGTCAAGCCAACATTTTGTACGTCTTACTTATTAGAGATACTTACTTCATTATATCTTACATCTTATTTTTGTCGTTGTTCACTAGGTGGCATTGCAACTGTCAAGTCATACAACTTGTGTTGAGTTGCGTTCAGAAATGTCAAAAATTGAATAAATAAATAATAATAATATTAAAATATACGCGATAAATCCGTTAAAACTTATTTAATTACAATAACTTCAGAATAATTTTTGAAGGCAGAAGTTTGCAATAACATATTTTTTTATCGTGTATTTATAGGAAAAATGCACTTTAAAAATGTAACATGTAGGCACATGTAACGCATCTTCCATAGACAGTTTTATATTTAGTGCCATTTTGTAAAAAAAGCCCTTAATACTTACCATAACTTATAATAAAGCTAAAATATATAATAAAGCTCTCAAAGCTTTTCCAAATTTAATACATCTAAATATTCGTGAAGCGAAGCAAGCAGTTCGAGATTGGTTACTTGCAATGACGTATGCCGATGCCGAGAGTCTTATACCACCGAGCTTATAAAGAGCACATCAAGTCTAACTCAACCATACACAAACACACACACTCATTCCTCACACATACACCCTTCCATGCTATTCACATCCACACCCAACGTACACACACACGCACACACAAACATGCATATTGTTAAACTTAATTATATATTGTTCGCAAACTGTTTCATTATATCCGTTATATAAACTTAGCCCAAATGTACTAATTACTTATTGTAACTCTATTTACTTTAGTCTTGTGTTTTTCTTAATGTTATACCCCCTTCTGGTTCATGTAACAGACAACCCTCAACTGAGTAACTCGTAAAATAAGACTGCTCGACGTTAGGTTCCCACAATACGGACCCTGTGTCTAGTGTGGGGCCACAGTGTAATTAGGAACTATTGTAAAGATTTTTTAAGTAATAAATATATATTTGATTTGATTTGATTTGATTTGAACTTACCATTCTACATCTTTCGAGAAGTCGCAAAACAGACTAGCAGGTTAAGACGTTTCTGTTTCTACAAACGCTTACCCTTCGAAATTCTAAGAAACTGATGCCGTGAAATTCCATTAGCTAATGTCAATCCCATACATTTACATTTCTATTACTGGCGTTCAGGAAATTAGAATGCCACTTGCCTGACCCCAACCCCCAGAATTCTACTCTCTACTATAATAAATACACATGCCAGTGGAAACGTTTATTGCACCTGCGAGATGGCCCTTCCGAACGGTAATACGTTGGAGTCGTTGTACTGCAGGCGGCTGTAGGCCCGCGTGTTGTCTGCCTCCGCCAGGTCGAGGTCGTAGGGAACGGTGACGGCGGCAGATCTGCCGTGCCGCGCCTCCGTGTGCGAGAGCGGGATGGAGAAACGGACGAACGGCTCGCCTGAAAGAGAAATAATGCTTGATTAGGTGGTTAAAATAATTAAAACAGGCCAAGTGCCTGTCGGGCCACGCGCGGTGTAGGGTTCCGTTGATGCTATGAAATAGGGCTTCTTATTTGATATTCTACGCCTTTTAAGTTGACTATCGTTAAATCACTCATCAAAAAACAACCATTCTGGGGGGATTATTTAATCCGTTCCATGACACCGCCTTACTATCGAAGTTATATGTATACGTATACAGCGTGCGTATACCACAGTAGATGTCACGCCTCTCCCTTGCGGGATAGGCAGAGCATCAAAGACCATGACGTTTGACGACACATTTGAGCATGGTTAGAGGGTTAGACGGGAAGCAGAGGCTATTAGGGGGTTAGAGGGCAAGATTTAATGTTGGCTTGCAGTGACAGACGGTCAGCCTATCACCTATATAAACACCAATTTCCCGCCAAACCCCTCCGATTTTTACATTATGCCCGGGAAGGGAAGCAGCTGGTACATTTTTTTTGTTTTTTCTCTGAGTCCAATGTGGGTGCAAAATACAAAATCCTGTGTGAATGTAAATGAAGCTGTTACCTTGGAAGTCTCTGCCTACGATCTTGATGAAGACCTTGGACCCTTGGTAAGCGGGGAGAGGTATATCCTCGACCAGCTCTTTCAGGGGGTAAGCTCGCATAGCCTGCTCTGGCTGGTGTCTGGAAAATAACGAACGGTCTCTGAGTTATATTATGATTAATAGTTTATAAAACTGAAACAACCGTATTCAAAATACGCAGTTTTTTTCCAAAAAATTTTTTGTTTTCAGTTTTAGAGAACTAAAACTTTTTACTGTGGGCCTGTATGGTAGAAGTATTCATTTGAGTTAGTCGACGTAGACCACCGTAGGCTTAGGTTGCAAATTCAAATCAGTATTTTAGACCCTCTTTACATGACATAAAAGGAACATTATTGAGCAGGTGGTATAAAAATTAATATTTGTAGTATTATCTCACCTAAAAGATAGTTTTCCCAGTTCAGTTCCGTATTCATCGACAAGCAGTGACTCTCGTACGCTCGCCACCGGTCCAGTCACTCGCACCCTCACCATATCTGAAAGAAATATGATAAATTAAGCTTTTTTTTCAAATCTGTGCTGTCCCACTGCTGAGTAAAGGTCTTCCACATCTCCCTCCTTCCACATATCGGTCCATCACCGCCATCTCTTGCTAACCCTCTTGGTATGCGTCAATGTCGTCACGCCAGCGTATGCCTGCCCGGGCAAAATATTAAAATAACTTATTCATAAAAAAAAAGAACTTTTAAGTAAATAAATAAATATTGGTGGACATTTCACACAACACCATCTAGCCCAAACTAAGCAAAGCTTGTACTATGGAACTAGATGGCTGATAGAATACATATATAAGTATACTTTTTTTTGTAAATATATACATATGTTAAATAGAAACACCCAGACACAGAACATACATCCATGCTCATCACACAAATGTTTGCCCTGGGTGGGGATCGAACCCACGACCTACAGCTTAGCAGGTAGACATACTACCAACTGAGCCACTAGGCCAGTCATCACAAGTGTGTGCAAAAATTAAATTTACTCTGTTGAGGACAAGAGGTTTAAAATTTAATTGCAAGATTTGACCCATACTAACAAGGCAAGTTAATATAGATCTTTCAAAGCTTATCTCATCAAATAATTCCTCTTCCTTATAGACAGTCGGTTAAAAAGTACTTGCTACTGTAAAACGAGGTTAATTATTATCGTAATGCATGTGTAGCGCAATCGTTATTAATGTAGATTCGTTATCTTCGGTGTTGATACATTATCGGTCTAACTCGATGGACGTACTTTAGGGTCTTATGAAGAGGGCCTAGTTGGGGCAAAAATTGAATGATGAATGACGCTCTTGTAACACAAATCCGTTACTGATTTGGTTTTCTTGTATTTTATTTCGTTTCAACTAATTGTGTGTATCAAGATTGTGGTTCATACAGAGTTATATGTTCTCTAATAACAGAATTACTTTAAGTGGTAGTACAGATTACAGATAACATCATTTGAAAATCGATCGTTATCGAAGTTTTTTGGGTGCTACTCAGTGACTTGATGAACAAGAAAAAAACAATCTTGCCTGTAACAATGCAAACCCACAACTTGGGGTTTCATTAACTTTGTCTGATTTTTAATAACGCTGTGTGGCAATGTACTGTGCTTGACTCTTTGAGATATTAAAATATTGAATCTCGTTATGTCCAGATATAGTCATAACGTTAACCTTGGTGAACCTTGACATCTGCAATTTGTATATAATCCGGATGCTTTGCCCCTGCCCTCAATACGCCCACGCATTTCTACGTCGATACACTTTGACCCGCGTTCCGTCATGCTTCCTTGTTTAGATACTAGTGATGATAGGCTGATCTTTGCCGTGTCGGATGCTGTTGAATAAAGGACTATGCGCTGAGTATAGGGGTTTGCTTGTGTTTATACTTAAATTTTGCAAAGAACTTTAAAAAAAGGAAGTTTACTAGTTTGATAGTATTTGTTAGGTTTGTGGTCCATGATCTTTTTATCCGGTTGTGACCCGATTTCTGTGATTTTTTTATTATCAGAGAGGGTATCTCAGAATCGTCCCCATAAATGTGGATATTTAAATTCGGGAGCCTAAAATAGGATGATTTTTCAAGTGTTTTTTTTAAAACTATTATTGTGTATTATGTGATATACTTTCGTATACCTACTTAGATAAGTACAAAGCGTAAAATGTGTGTGGTTTAATTGTCATTGCGTGTCTGATAAGTAGATAAATTTACCAAATCCTGGAAGATTACAGTATTTGATAAATAAGCCAAGAATATTCTCTATACGTATTTTTATTATTAAAATATATTATGGAAGGCGCAGAAAGGCTGCCTTATTATGCTATTGAAAAAAGAGCTGGCCTTTAGTATTCACATTTTTGTATTTTATTTTTTCATCTTCTATTCTAACCTTTGTGCAAATATCTGGATCCGTTCCGAGAAGGAATAATATGTTTTTCAAACAACTCAATAAATTTTCACCCAGAAATAGAACACGCACCGAAATAAAAATTGCTTTTAAATGCGTAACAATTGCGTCATTATCGATTTAGTCTATAAGTATAAAAATACATATATTAAAAATCTTCCCCCAAATTCTTGTTTAGTTATGTGGGGGCCCCCAAACATTAATAATCAAATCTGATCTCCCTTAGTCCGTCCTCGGGTGTTATCAAAAAACAAAAATTATTATTAATTACAACAAACAAACGTGCGTTCATTATGTATTTGATAAAATAATATTATTAATAGTACATATAGTTCAAGTTAGTGTTGATTCCGCCATTTGACGTGTCGTACGTTTTGACGCGTATTTTTTTTGGCTTAGAGCGTGTTGTGTATTCCGCCTGTATGTTTTTAGGCGAAAAAAGGCGCGTAAAGTTTTAACACAAATATTATTCTGTGAGTTTGTAATGTTGTGAATTTGTGGTAGTGTTTGCCTTTTGTGAATTAAAGTTTAGAAGATTTTTTTTAATTGTTGTTGATCTCAGTTATGTGTCAATAATAAAAGTCTTTTTAAATTTGAGCAAGTATAATCCTTAGACTTACCTACATCATCATCACTCTATAAAAATATAGTCGGTTCAAATAACTCCTCCTCCAAATGCAACTCAGACAGAGATGCAAAATATGCGATTATAATCGCATATTTTTTACCGACTTCCAAAAAGAATGAGGCTCTCAATTCTACTTTATGTGTTTGTTTTGTTTTGTATGTTTATTAATCGATTACTACGCCAATTGTGAATCGATTTCGATGGTTCTTTTTTTGTTTGGTAGGTCGTATGACCTATGAGAGGTGGTCCCATATTTTTTTTATGAAAATCGGTTCAATACTTTGGTTTTTATATCAAAATAACTAGAAAAATGTCGTCCAAGTAAATGAATTCCGTATTTTGAAGTCAATTTTTTCAGTGTTTTAAACTATAATTGTATATGACTCTTAGGTACCTGATGACTTAATATGTACGAGTAGATTAGTTCCTGGAAAAACCGCAACTTAAAAATTTTGCACACCTGCACATTATTTTCTCGAGTATAAACAAACTGGACAAAACAAATATTTTCAAGTTGTTCTGATCCGGTGTCATTGAAATAACACCTGCTAAGTGATTCCAACAAAAAACATGTTAATATAATGCGGTATTTTTAGATTTTAGTTGAAAAAATAGCTTAAGTAGGTTTATCCATATGCGTAATGTGATCTTCTTAAGTCTCTGAACATGAGGCATTTTATTAGTAAAAAAATCACAATAAATCTCATTTTAAAATATCTCCTCTTCTTAAAATATCTCTTTTTTTTTGTAGAAATAACACTAATGCTAGCTAGTAAAGTCGTGCTTATTTTTAGCGTACTATATAGGTGGCCATTGAAATCCGTTGCATCCGTCTGTTACAGTGTCATAATTTCTACATATGTATGAAACAAAGTAAATAAAATAATAGTATTATTATTTAAATATATAACGCATTTGTCATCAATAAAATAATTACGATTGCGCCTTGTAAGTGTGGCTTCCAAATAATAAAAAAAACTTATAACTATTATAACTTTTTTCTAAATAAATAATACTACAACACAAGTTACAATATAAAACACTATTATTATTAACGGGATATTTACCGTGGTTCGCGTTAATTTTGAGCTCCTGATATTTCGGCACAGTTACATGCACCATGTTCACGGGCGATTGAAGAATGCGGGTGGATGATACGGTTAAGAGCAGACATATCTGTCTACCCTCTTTCTTTGAGTTCGAGTGCCAGTGATAATGCTCATCGCAGTAAAAGACAAAGACAGAGGGTAGACAGATATGTCCGCTCTTAACCATATCATCCACCCGCATTCTTCAGTCGCCCGTGAACATGGTGCATGCAACTGTGCCGAAATATCCGGAGCTCAAAATTAACGCGAACCACGGTAAATATCCCGTTAATAATAATAGTGCTTTATTGAATGACCGTGATAGTTTAAAAAAGTGTCTTAAGTTATATTATAGTTCATTATTATAACGTTAGGTTATACAATTATGCAAGATATACGCGATAAATCCGTTGTTTTTTTTTTTCAATGATACAATGTAATTGGTAAAATAATAATATTGGTGGGCGTTTCACACAACGCCATCTGCTTGCAATATGAGAACTAAGATACGTTATTTCTCATTTGGCCAATATTAGTAATATTTAACATGCATACTATAAAAATAAGCTTTTTATAATAATGTTGTCTGCGTTAAACCGCTTTTTCGACTGTTATTGATTAACTAGCTTCACTCTGCGGTTTTATCCGCGCCGTGATGAAAAACGATGGTGATAGGTGAAAATAAAATATCTTAAACATTACTTCTCATATCTTCGTTACGGGAGAAATGGTCTGTAGTTCTGTACCCCTAATTACAATATCTTGGATTCAGCATCGGGTCGAAAACTACATCTCCATCTCTGTCATTCTGTTTGGAAATGAAAGAGATGGAGAAATAATTTCCGACCCGTTTCCGAATCCAACAAGTTGTAAATAGCCATACAGATTTAGGGCTGAAAATCTCAAAAAAAAAAGTGAAAAAAAGTCAAAAGTGAAGTTTAGGTCTCGACCAAACTCGACTTTTTTATGCACCGAACTCGGTTTATAAGTTGATTCATACAGGAAGTATGGGCATAGGTGAGTACAGAGTAAGTTAGTATCAATATATCTCTATATGCAGTCTATATTGTGTTGATTTGTCATGTTACAGACAAACATAAACCGATAACACTGCAATAAATCGACACTAACTTACTGTGCACTAACCCGACGTCCATCCATACTGGCTGTATGAACCAACTTACCAGCCGAGTTCGGTTGATAAGTTGGTTCCAGTCCAGATTCATTCGTTGATAGTTGATACATACAGTACTTGTCTACGGAACCCTATGTTATGTGTCTCGTCACGACTTTAAAAACTTTTTTTTAGATAAGCGATGTAATCGTTCAATTAAATCATTACATGGGCAGCGTTAAAGACGATCTCTGTTCTACTATTTAATGTAACAGTTTTTTGTTTGTGCTTGTTAAACGGTAAAACCATTAGATTTTTTTTCGTCTAAGATCATATCGGATGATAATATAATGGATGTATTTAATTATAATGCAATATCATATATTTTTTGTAATAGGTACTTAGTTTTTTTTGGTAAATCAGATGAATGGATGAATACAATAATGTTTATAAAATAAGTATTATAATTCAATAATTTAAACAATCACTGAACAAGGATCTATATTGAAAGAACAAGTATGTATATTAAAAGAAAAACAAAATACCCGACTGTAGAAAAGCAATTTTTGCAGTCTAACATACGATTTCGTTATGCTTGATACGCTGTTGAGTGTATGTTTTTTGTGTGAAAACATGCGTAAAATCGCTGTAAAAGATGATAAATCCGCATTCTTCAGAATAATTCCAGTAAAATCACTTGTTTATTACGAAATAGTACTGATTATTTAAAAAATCTGCAAAAGTTACGTAAGTGCGATACTTAGTAGTTAGTGGGCAAAGCGAGATGTAATCTTATACAATTTTATCCCAGAATATACACAAAAAAGTATCAAAGAATTGAGAACTTCCTGAGGGTCACCTGATGATATTGATAACCAAAATGACACCGTAACAATAAATAACAGTTATATAAAATTCATGGCCATTTTAGGACTTTTATGGTGGTCCCACACTACATGTTGTTTACGTGAAATCAAAGAAAAGTTTATCTTTAAACATTTTGATCAATACATTGTAAAATGCTGAATTTTGTGCAACATACAATATTAATTTTTAATTGCGTGGTAAAAAAGAAATCATTAATCATGTCCACCGGTTTAATTCTAAAAATCATGCTCTAACAACAAAAATAGAAATACAAGAGTTCAATGTATTATTTTTAAGACCGTTGTGACACGCAACCAAGCTTTTGATTAAATAAAATTCTATCACGATTTTGGATGAATGCAACCGATGTCCTTGGCATACAAAAAGTGCGTCGCCATTTCGGGGAGATTGGAGCTGTCAATGTCAACGTGAAGTTTGCAGGTGAGTTTTTTTTTCTGTACTAAAAACTTATTAAGCTTTATTGGTGGGGTGGCGCTGCTGTTGATTTTTGTGTTGGTGAACATGTCAATTTAACTGATATTTTAATATGATACTGTTAGTACCATTTTTGGTCAGCGGACCATGCTCACCGGATATGTTTAGTATAGTAGCACACTGTGTTTTATTTTATAGGGTTCCAAACGACAATATATTGTCCCTAACACAATATATTGTCTGTCTGTCCGGGATCGACGCAAATGGCCAAGAACGCAATAGGCCAATAGACGCATTTAACCAGATACGCAAATGACCAGATACGTACATGTCCGTCTATCTGCATGCCTCAGGTCTCGAGCTCGTAATTTAATTAGGATAATAGTTGTGTGAATGACCCAAAAATAAGCACAATGTCAACAAAAACCGGACAAGTGCGAGCCAGACTCGCCCACCGAGGGTTCCGTACAAACCAGTAGACAAAAGGGGGAAATCATATATTTTCCTTCTTATACCGAAAAATATACATCGTAAAAATATTTATAAACCTGTTTTAACTTATGCTAATTAAGCTGAAACTTTGAAATTTGGGCCCCTCATTCCTTGCATAAAGTCACAATTTTTTTGTGATTAAATTAAAAATGTGTGGTTTTCGTTTTTTTCCTATATGTGTACTATAACACAATGCTTTTAGCCATATTTCATAGTTCTAGGTCAACGGGAAGTACCCCATAGGTTTTGATTCCCTTGTGAGTGTCGCAATGTGCATTTTTTACGACATATTCGGGTGTACCTTTTTTATGAAAACTACGGTTTTAATGTCAACACGATATCTTCACGCGTTCCCGAGATAAAGGTTGACACTCGGACGGACGGACAGACGGATAGACAGACATACGGACAACAAAGTGATCTTATAAGGATAAGGGTTCCGTTTTTTTCTTTTGAGGTACGGAACCCTAAAAAACTACAAATACGGGCGAAAAGTTCTTAGTTTTTTTTTAATTGTATTTTTTTATTTACACTGTTTTACTTTTGATGATTGTCAAATAGGCATCGTCAAAGATTTATCAGTTTTAAATCGGTTCACTTGCAATTTGCAGATGGCCAAATTACATCAACAAGCAGCTGTAGCAAGTTCCATTAAAAAAAATCAGTTCCATACACACAAAAAATTATGTAAATTTGTTGCCGCGTAAAAATTTGCAAGTATATTGACCTCCCAATCCAGTTTTGTGGAATTGTATTTGAACGTTTTCATTTGGAAGTTAAGTTGCAGAAGTTATTTTCGAAAAAAACTAGATAGATGAACTCTTTATTGTACACACCTTAAAAGTAATAACAGAGAACTTAAATAGACTAGTGCAACAAAAGGCTTAAAAGGCAACTAATGTAAGTGTAAGTGATTCGATTTTTATGACGGGAACTCTTCACCAAAATGTGAGAGCTTAGTGAGCGAAATTTTGACAGTCGCTCCGATCGTGAAAGCCAAGTTAAATCGAGTTTTTGTCACTTCCAACAAATGCGAAGAATAAAATATGCGAAGTTCTTGCAAGTGTAAATCGCTAAAATTCGGGTGCATTTAATGACATATCATTAAAAACTGGATCTCGGGGAATGCATTTGAAATATTTTGAAGCAAAAAACATGAACTGGTTTGGGAGACTTTCACGGGAGGGAAATTCTTGATTTAAAACGATAAAAAACGTGCGTGGAATTTGTGGAAGATCAACATTATTGCTAGTACCTAGCAGTGAGATAGAGAATGACTATGGGTACAGCCATAGTACTGATGTGATGTCTGATTTACTTATCTCGCATTTAGTTTTTTTTTTATTTAGTAAGGTTTGCGTTTGACCGCCAGTTCACCTGCGACGTTGCGGTCCACGATGGAGCGCGCTTACACAAATGAGACTAATTCACTCGCGATTTAAAGACGCAAAACAATAAAAGAGCACAACGTCATATTATTATAGTGCTTCCGGCGACAGGACCCAGATAAAATAAGATGTCGAAAAACAAAAACCCAACCAGGAAGCGTGTCTATACCACATTTTTGCATTTATACATGTAGTAAATAATGTTCTTTCATGGGCACAATGACCTTTTGGCTTAATTAAAAAAAAATTGGTGGATATTTGCTCATAACACTATCTAACCCAAACTAAGTAAAGCTTGTACTATGAAACTAGATAGAGCTCATAGAGAGAATTCCTATATTTATATATATATTTTTAGTACAGGTTACCTTATAGCCCTGTATGCAGTATAGTTTTACCTGCAGTGTGGTCAAGCACGTCGAGGTGTATCTGAGAGTTGGCCGTGACTCGCACGCTGTAGTCACAGGCGCCGCACTTGACGCTCAGGTGCCACATGCCCGCGAGGGATGCGCGCCCCTCCGGCGGCGGCGACGTCGGTGGAACCACTGCTAGCCTGGGGGATACAATTATACATTTTTGATGTGTATCACTTAATAATGCGTGTTAGATAGCCCAGCGGGGCCAGCTTGTCGAGTCGGCAGGATTGTTAAAAAGAGAAAGCGCTCTACAAAAGAATAAGAAAGATGTATGCTTGTCAGATTGGCTTGATATTTTTTCCTCAACAATGTGTGTAAGTAGTAAGTCTTCACCCTAGATGGTGGCGACGCGCAACCCCTGTGATGTATGGTCAGTCTAACGTTGCTTGAGGTTATATTACTATATTACCCCCCTTTGGGACACCTAAACGACATAACACACACGAACTTCGTTGCCGGTCAGACTAGGATTCAAGAGCAGAGCGCTCCGCGAGCGCGTGCCGAGCATGAGCGAACTGCTCGCATCCCGCACCAGGTCACCGGAGTGGACTGGTTCCGTCTCGTGACGGGATATGTCCTATGAAGATACAGAGAAGTTATTAATAGTTTACGATTAGTTTGCCTAGTGCATTGTTTGCTTAGATTTCTTATATAATTATTTTTGTTATAAATTATTTAAGATAGTATATAAAAAACATAGTTCATAAGTGATTTTATAATACAATTATTGTTTGCCTACTTCTCGCCTGACAAACAGGAATACCTAGTTCAGGCATATAATTTATATTTTACCTAAGTTAAAATTGAATGTATTTAAATAGTGTTTTATACGTAAAATTGTTTTTGCAAATAAAGTTATAAAGTTATAAGTTAAGTTATAATTCTCCCACGCATCTCATACAGTGAACATTCCCACATAACTTGGACCCCCCCCCCCCCCCCCTTTGTGGACAAAATTACTGGAAAGGTTGCGACGATAGGAGTTGTGAAATGATGTGTCTTACATGTTAGGCGCTCCAGGAAAGGCCAAGTATACCTCTCTCGGGGAGGTGTCCTCGGTCCGCGATGTCGCCGAGAAGGCTGCCACCGAGGCCGGATTATACAAGTCTATTTGAGGGGCTGTGGAATATCAATAAAAAAATATTTATTTATAGTTAATTTATGTGACCTCCGATGCAAAAGGGAGGTGAGGTTAAGGTTGACATTTGCACATAGGTAGTGTCAACATGACAGTAGTTCGAAAACAGATGAACCAAGTGAATTGCCAGAAGACTTAATTATTTAAGTCAATGAGGCCACTAAACCAAGAAGTGAAGTGAACCAATATCATTTAATATCTTGATCGAGTAATGATTTCTAAGCTTTTCGTGATTGCTACAACTAAAAAAATTATGTAAATGTACAAATCTGGGGCCCGATTCAGTTATTCAAGACCGCTCCATAGCCGAACCATATGAGTATGTGGAGCGTTTCCCGTCGGACGCCATAGTTTTTTTTGATTCAGTCACTTTTATGTCATACAATTGACACATTAGATGAAACGTAACATGTCCTTCGCTCGTTCCAAAATAAAAAAAAGATAGCAGCCGGCAGGAAATGCTTTGCACAAGGTTCAGTTACGGATCGGATATGAATAACTGAATTGTCTCCTTAAGTTCTTTAACTTCAACATGATCGCGTGTTTTATCTACATTTAAGTAGTAATTAGGTTTTTTTCGATTGGAGAATTGATTTTAATACATTTCCTACAAAATGGAGCAAAAATACCGAATGTGTAAAATTGATGGAAATCGTGTTTTTCGGTTCGGCCTGCAGGGCTAGTGTACTGTCGGCCAAATGGTGACCCCTATGGCGTTCAACGTGTTAAAAAATGTTTAAAAGTTTTTTTTATTTTTTTATTTTAAGACATTTTCACGGAATTATGGTTTCTGATTAACAATTCTGTACAACTGAATTGAGAACCTCCTTTTATGAAGTTTTTTATGCTGTAATAAGTTTGCGCATTGAGAAATTCCTCCTCTTTGAAGTCGGTTAAAATAGAATAAGCAGTTTAGCAGAATAGAGGGAGCACATGTATACATTTACCTACGTCTGTTAAAATCATTGCCCTCTTTTTGTACAGTCGGGTGAATGTCAAGTCAAAACGTCGTGAAGTCTCACTCAGTATCCTTGACCATTTCGCACCTGGCAAGGCGTTGTAGGTACAACATTTACGACACATCCGTATGATATTGTGTTCAAATGACACCTAGTTCATGGCCAGGGTTGAAACATTCAATGACGAGTATGGTTTAAGTATTTGGTTATGGTTTTTAACATACTTTATTTGTTTGTCTATGAATTTTAACCGATTTGTAGTCGAGTTGAGATTCTAAATTCATATGTAATCATTGTTTGTCAATGTTTCGTAAAATCATTGTCGATTGTGAGTAGATTTCTATGTTATTTTATTATTAAAAACAAGTTACTTTAGAGGTGGTCCCGTAAAAAATAAATATATTCCTTCTCTAGTCCTCTAATTCTAGTACTAGAGTACTAGAAGTCCTTGATTTGATCGATATTTTTTTATGCCAATAAAATATGTCAACGGGTCGGAAAGTTAACTTATACCTAAGTTAAAAGACGAAACAACATTTCAGTACGAATTACTTTAGTACTAGACACTGGCTCAATAAACAAATGTCTAGAGCCAAAACGAAAGAAATAAAGTGCATAAGTGTACAATAGACGAAGGTTTGAACGGTTGAATATGGTCGTGACACGCGCGGTGCATTATCCACCTGCCTGTGAGCTCGTGACCTTTTCGGTGTCGATAGCACAATGCAGCGCGCTTAGATAAATCGGTGACATTAGTGATTCACACTACACTCATATCTCAGTATGGGCTTTTATCACAGTGCAAAAACTACGCTATCCGCATGCAGGCGTGACCTCCGCTGCGGTCACGAGTTAGGTAGGTGTCGTCCGTTAGTCACGTGATGTTTGTAGCAACTTAAAATCCCTATCTCCACCTTCCTCCTGGTGATTCGTGGTAAGGTTTTAGAAGGTAGGTGTCGTCCATTAGTCACGTGATATTTGTAGCAACTTTAAAATCCGTAACTCCACCTTCCTTCTGGTGATTCGTGGTAAGGTTTTAGACTAATAAATCACCTGTGTTTACGTTATACAAGTTATTTTAAAAAAAACAACGTATTGCACTCCGGGAGTGCCGGCAGAAGTGAAAACTAAAAAATAAAATGGCAAAATGACTGACTCGTGAAGGATTTGAACCGATTGACAAATTGAAATTTATATCGGTGCTCTAACCTATTGAGCTAACGAGTCTTACGTTACGAAAATAAGCATTCGGCGCAACGAAATGACGTCATGCTAGAAGGACAAACTTGTGCATACAATATTGAACTTTAAATGCAGAACGTTAGAATAGGTTTCTGACTAAAATAATGACGTCATGTTAGAAGGACAAACTTGTACATACAATAATGAAATTTAAATGCAGAACGAAACGAAAACCTATTCTAACGAATAGGTTTCTGACTGTCCGTCTTACGATCTGACGCGAGTTTAACTATTTTTACCTATCCCAAAAATGCACAACGCCGCTAAAGAAGTTTTCAATTCAATAAAAAATCGCGGCGGGAAGAGAATTGTTGCCTGAATACACGACATATCTCACTACATCCGCCTCCCCTGAAATATCACAATTTCGTGATTCCCATGAATCGATGTAGCATCTCATCTATTGTAAGAAAACTCCCAAGAAATTTTATCTTATACCTGGAACAGTTTTGGTACATAATACCACTACGAGGCTACGATTAAAAGTGTAGTTGTGCCCATACTGTGTTCGGCTTGTATTGTGATCAAGCTAGTATAATTTAGTAGTATTACGATTCATTATAGTAGTTCCGGCATCGTAGGAAGTGTCGTAACGGCTGGACTGATTCCTGCTCGTTTGTCGAGTTTTCTTCAATGTGGTGATCGGTTATGACGCTAAGTACTTGTGCTGTTCAGATTCTAGATAGAGATAGATAGATTTACTTATGAAGTATATATTATTTTGGATTCGTATTAACCCTGTTTTTAACCAACTTCTAAAAAGGAGAAGGTTCTCAATTCGTCGGAATCTTTTTTAAATATTTTATGTTTGTTCCCCATTTACTCGAAGACCCCTGGACCGATTTAAAAACTTATTTTTTTGTTTCAATATTTCCAGGTGGTCGATTTGAAAAATTATTTTTTTGTTTGAAAGGGTATACTTTCCAGGTGGTTCCATAGAAATGTTAGCAAAATCGGTTCAGTATTCTGGATTTTACAACAAAATAACTAGGTTTTCGCTTGATCACCAAACCACCTGATGTTAAGCAAAGATGTATTATACGTAGATAGGTTTTCCTCGGCTCTGCGTGACAAGCCTCAAGTAAGGAATCGCCCAACTCGTCTTCAGTCGCGACACGTCGGGCAACGCATTTAGACGTGTGTCGTGACTTGTGAACAGTCAGAAACAGAATGCCATCCTATGTGTTTTGAAAGTGCAACACCAAGATATGTAAGGCCAAGATACTAAAAGGCCTTAAGGATGTGTCTTATCCTCGAAAGTGCTGAGAACTGAGGTTTACCATGCTTTTACTTCATATTCAATTAGTATAATCTCTCTATAGATAAAATCTCATTGATGTTAAGTGATGTGTAATGAGATGATAGTATACCATCGTCGGGTGGGTAGAGCACAGCATGCTCCACCGCCCCCTCGATCAGCACCCGCAGCGCCGTGACGCCACTCTCCACCGGTAGACCCAGGGAGATCGCCTCACCACCCCCTCGTCTCACCAGCAGGGTCTGGAAATAGGAGGATAGGTTTATTTGGGGTACAGGCACAGAAGATACTCGTATTAATAAATATTACATACAGAGCGGTCCCTCTTCGCCTCCCGCCATTATCTGGTTCTTCACCCGCTCCCCGTGCTCGCCCTGTCATTTGTAGAAGTTTGACGGTACGGCGCATTCATTTGTCAATCGAAACAAGCGTTGCGGGCTTCAAGCGAATCCCAATTGACGTCACAAGCGAGCGGAAATCAGACTACGACAATAACTTCGTACATATGTGTGTGTGTGTGTTGTAGACAGACGTCAACTTGCGTATGTGTCACTGATTAGCGCGCCGTTGTATGGAGAGTCCGACTACCACACGTCGGTCACAGGTTTCATCATGGCCTAAAAATATGCTGTTCTTCAATGCTAAGAAATCTATTTTCTCTGTCTGTCTTCCGTGTCTGTGGTCTGTCGGGAGGAGAGACGTGTCACGACGTCGTATGATAAAATGTGCTAATTTCCTCCGTCCCGCGGTGCGAATCTCCCCTCTACTTTCGCCAAGCGTCCTAAACTCATAACGAAACCTATATAGATTCCTTAGTTCTTTATTTAAAAAAAAATGGTGTACTCACATCAAAACTGTCAAATTCGTGCTCAGTGCTGACCCGTCCTCGTCTCGGTTGCTTCAGCTCCATGGGTTTCCCCCAGTTCTGCAGATCTACTTCTGATGCCAGGTTGCTGGGACCTTCCACATCCTGGAATTTTATGAAACAATTTAACACTCTACTAAAGATGAACCTAGTCTAGTGTTCTATATGACTTGTGATTCCTATAAATCCTAATTGTTTTGATTAAGTTTTCTTATAATAATGTTCAAAATATAATATTTTAAAGGTTATTTAGTAATTGTCAAACAAATGTAACAGACTTATTTGGGTACACTTACTGTTGGCGCCCTCCAGTTACTATCGAGCCTTGTATAACAATCTACTATTACATCTTCGGTAGTTCATCTAACTAAGAGAAATCATGGATTAACTTCGTAAGTACGTTTTAAAAGCTATATACCGCTTTCTCTGGAGAACCAGAACGCTAGTTTTCAATACGCTTGTCTTGTATACGACAAATGGTAATTTGCAAACGAATTACAAAAAACGCCGGAGATACATGCGAATGTCTCATTTCACGTTCCACGTGGACCTTCAAGAAAGTGTGTTTATGATTATTTGCTCGTGAAAGTCGTGTGACGAGTGTGCGTACATTTTTCGTGTATTTTACAAAACATTACCAAGGATAGCGCTGTTTATTTTACCAAATATTACCAAGAAGGAGAGTTAGTTAGTTTTTAACGAATATCTGTTGGAATATTACTTATTTCGTGTGGCCTAAAAAAGTCAAAAGTCAAGTTGATAGAATTATATTTCGATTGTGTTGTTCGGATTCAATTTGTAATAAGTATGCTAGGTCTATTTCGGAGACTGATCTTATATGTAATTTATGAATCTCGGTCTGGTAAACAATGTTCTGCCAGTTTAGACTTCAAAGTACTGTATGGAAATGTACTGTGCTCGTCAATCGACAATTTCCAGCTGAACAATTTCAAGAACCTATAAGTTTAAAAAACTCAAGAACATCCGACAAAAAAAACAGCTGAACCCATTTGGATGAAACATAGTTAATAAAACTTTCGACGAATTGCTCTTTCAAACAAAAAAAAACTAGATCAAAATCGGTCCATCTGTTTGAGAGCTATGATGCCACAGACAGACACACAGATACACATTTCAAACTTATAACACCCCCTTTTTTAGGTTGGGGGTTAAGAAAAGGTGTTTCAATTCAACTCACCATGCCTTGCAAGTAGTATGGCAGCACATCGCCTTCAGTGTGCTTGGAGATGTTCCTGAGCTCTTGCAGCGCCTCTTCTGACTCCGGCGAGGGGTGACCAGGGTCAGTCCAGATAGTGTACACCTAGAGGAATGAGATAGGATTACTTGTGCATCAGGCTTTATTATGGTCGTTTATTATAAACCGAATTGAAAAATTCTTTTTTTATTTTAAAGTATCGTAAGTAAGTATAGTAGTAGTTTTTATTTTATAGTTTTAGTAGTTTAGTAAATTGGTCCCATAGATATTTCATTAAAATCGTGGTTTTTAAAACAAAATAACTGGAAAAAATATGCAAGTATCTAAATTGCGTATTTATAAAGTCGGTCGTTTCAGTTTCTTTAAACTATAATATAATTACTATACAAAATGTGCATCCGGACGCCCGATAATCGACAATTCGACCGAGGATGGAGCACGTCGATCTAGAAAAAAAACTATTTACTCCAACCTTGAAAATTGTTTATGAAATAAATAAGATAGTAGTAGTACCTTGAGTCTTTTCTCGACCAAGGCTCGGAGCGCGAGCGGCAGCCTCTGAGGGTCGCCGGCGCCCTTGTCTGTGATGAGGAACAGCGCGCTGTCGTATGGCACCAGCTTGGCGGCGCTCGCCAGCGCGCGCATCGTGCCGTCGCTCGACGCGTCGCTGTGGACGCCCTGCGCAGACCATATGCATACATAATACTGGCTACTATGAAGAGACGACTCTCTCAAATTGTGTTGCGAGACACAGTCTTTACATATTACAGATTACAGTTTAAAGAATATAATTTTCGGATTCTCTTCAAAATCGGGCCAAAACTCCCACCAATTTTTTTTCCTCCAAATTTCTTCCTACGAGTTTGAAATCCTCCTAAATTAGGATGGATTCCCAATAATCTAGTCGCTCAAGTTGGTAGAACCATTACAGGTTCTAAAGGCACACTTTCGGATAGTTGTCCATGGGCAACCTAGTTCGTTATATCCCCGCTTGATATCTTTTTTACCCTGTAACGGCTGATATAAATTAGTTCTAGAAGTAAATATAGGGGAAAATGTATACTGAAGACTGGAAGAATGTCCTAGAAAAAGCGTTACTTACCTGATATTTGAGCATTAGCTTCGAAAGCGCATCGGAAACATCCCGTTCCTTGGCGCTGAATTTGTTCAGCTGAAGATTGTGACGAGATCTCCAGTTCACACCTGGGGAAGAACGGATTATTTCTGAATCTAGAAGTATTAAATTAAAGTACTAGGTGTCGTTATTGACATGAGCTAATGAATACAAGAAGGTGGTCAGAGCCAGGGTCTACATGGTCATATGAATTAACTGAAAAAAAAACAAATAATATAACCCTGTTTCACATCAGCAAGGTGCTATAAAGCTTTTGGCAGCGTTGGTCTTCTGTCGGGACTTTCAAACTTTGGTTTCTATGTCCCCTGCCTCATAAGATTATGAGTGTTTCGAATTAGCACGATATACATATGTTAGGCTAACATAACCCATGTCGTGCCAATTGTTAGCTGTCATTTGTATGAGCAAAACCTGTCCAGTCTAATAATAATAGACGACTTATAGATGTTAGTTCAAAATCCTACGTAACCTTCTGTGCCTCTAACTTTCCATTATCTTTAGTAATCACGCTGCCGGCTTTCATTCATCAAATAATATTTTAGAATCCCTAATCTGTTGCAATAGTAATCAAAATAACTTTAGTTATTGAATCGAAATGTCCAGTATTCAATTACATGACAAAAAACAACGACAACCTTTCGTACTTTACCGCGTTAACTCCTACTTACTTTGTTTCGTCTCCGTCGAAGGTTTTTTCAACTTGTGTTATTACGATAGGGTAACATAGTGTAAAGATATTGTAAATTCGACCTTGGGCCAGTGAACGTAAGAGTTGTATTATGTAAGCCTTAAGTTTATGCTCCAGTTACGTTGGTCAACTTGGAAAATGGTAAAAAATCAGCGGAGTCATTTTGAGTTTCGTTAGATCCGTCTAGTTTTTTCTTTGTCAATAGATAAGAACCTTGTAATGACAAGCATTTTCATTTCACAGCATGGCTCGCGAAAACTGAAACGTTCTTTGGAACGGAGTCTAACGCTTCGAGGTGCTGCTTAGGCTATCTATCCCAAAGGTGCGAACGTACTCCATGCGTTATCGAACTTGTACTTGATACAATGAGAGCAACTGTTCCGCCGTGAAGTAGCGACGCACCTTCGAGTGGCTCTTTGTTCCAAAAAAGTCTCAGGCAACTGACCCGTATTGTAGTCCTAGACATTTTGACTAATAAGTCAGGAAGGAATACATTTCTTTTTTGAGGGTTCCGTAGAAAACAAAGAACCCTTTTAGTTTAACCTTGTTCTTCCGTCCGTAGCGGTGCTCAAAGACTATATTAGTATTAGTAATAGAAAGCTGTAGTGGTGGAAAATCCCATGGTGTAGGGTGTTGTTGTATAGGTCATTCAAAAATACTATGGGAGTGCGAAAACTATTTTCCAGTTTAAGAAATCTACTAATATATAGTAAGATTAATATTTCGCAAACGATTTATAATATATAATATAAACAATATTAATTTTATTAATTATAAACAATATTAAAATACATAAAAAAGGTAGCAATCAAGTCAACATTGGTGATGGAGGCCCTGGGCCGAGAGTAGGCGACAGATTAATGTAATTAGACGATGTGAGTGCAGTCGCTGATAGAGTCCGATCAACCGAGGGCAAATAGATAATCTGGAAACCCCATCTAAAACCGGGCTCTACCAGTGACTGCATTCACAGAAATACTAGTATTTCAGTAGTTAGAAATAAGAGTTGTAATAATGCACACCTTGAGCATTCATGCTCACCATCGAAGGCTCCTTCTTGCGGCGGCGTCGTGTGGCGGGTCGCCCTCTTCCCTAACATATGGTTGAAGAGGGCGATGGCTGGCACATGCGTCATACTCGTGATCGGGTACTGCTTGCGGGTCGCTGGTTTGCTCGTGGTATGCACGCAACATAGTAATAAGTACTTAAATTAAAATAAAATCATTTTCCCGTAACGATAATTAGTAAACAATAGTTTGTAATTATGACAAAGGCCACGGACCCTGGTGTCTGTGGAGAATAAAAAAAAAAAAAAAAAAAAAACTCAACATTGAAATAGAATATTTAAATAGTTCAAAGGTTCAAATAAAATCTTAAATTCGATATAAACACTCTTTACATTCCATTCCGATTTTGCGAAAGACGCATCGCAGTATAAGGAGGGTGTAAAAAAATTTCAACCTATAGTTGGTTGCGTCGAGGGTTAAGAATTATTCATATTACTCATGCTCTGTTCCAAGCCTGCAGACATGGCGGAGACGTGTTTTTGCATCACAATACCTATGGAAAATTTACATTGTCCCGTGAAATATTTAAAGAGGACTTCCAGCGATGCGTTCGTTCCAGCTAGATAATGGATTTTTAATTTTAATAATTGTTTTTATTGTTTCAGGTATGTAAGAAACTCCATCAACCGTTTTCTCGAAAGGTATTTAAATTATTTGCCCACGAAATTTCAGAATAAGTCTAATATTCCGGACTATAAATACATAAAAATACACTTATTTTCCCCAACGATAGCAGAGCATTAAGGCCGTTTGACTCCACATTTGACCGTGGTTCGAGGGTTACATGGAAGGGAGAAGGTATTAGAAGGTTAATTGTGGAAAATGTTGGTTTGCAGGTGGGCTTATCACCAGGTGAGTTGACGGTCAAGTGCAAGCCTACTTTTGAATTTAAAAAAAACCTTTGCCTATATAAACGTCAATTTCCCACAAGTCCCGTAATCGATTTGTACAGTAGTAGGATGGGAAGCCGCTGGTACAACCGGACGGGGGTCCAAAATCTGTTAGATGTAGATACCGGTTACAGTTGAGTTGACATTAAGAAAAGTAGCCTAGACCCAGAAGTGGGATAAAGGAGGCTATGGATGACGGTGGTGACGGTGGTGCTCGTAGTCACAAATGGTGACCGTGGAATGGAAAGCGATCTTTTAGTCTTCTCGCTTGTTGGGGGAAGTTGAAAAGGGCAACTAAGCAAAAATTGGATAAAACTAATACAGGGCTAGTACAAATAGAAGCGAGAAGAAGATTCATACTTAGTGAGTGGTGATGATTGATGATGATGGTAAAGTGTAGTTAAAGCTTGAGCTTCTGGCGAAGGAAACGTTGCATTAGTTATGGAGTCATGTGCCTGGCTGGTCGCTTTTAATTTAAATTTGAAGATTTACCAAGAAACATACGTGTGTCTCAGCAGCCCCACTTTTTTTTTATACATTATAGATCTACGATTGACCACCAACTCGCCTGATGTTAAGCGACGGCCACACTAATACAACACACACACTTCACTCTAATGCTAATGCAAACTAAATCATCGTCATCATCACCTCAGCCACAAGAAGTCCACTGCTAGACATAGGCCTTCCCCATGGATTTATAAAAAAATCGGTTAGAAGCGGCCTGCATGCAGCATCAAATAAACGAAACTAAATTCAAGCACACAGTAACTTAACACTAGATGAGCTGTGGTCAAATGTCTAGTCTATATGTTAAAAAAATGAAGATGATCAATGACGCAAGTGAATTATCTAAATGCTAATCGTCACGTGTTTTAAAACCAAAACAGAGGAAACCCCCCGAATCAGGAAAACCGATCCGCATATTGACAATAGATATTATGAACCTGCGACAGACGAAACTACATTGGTATTCTAAACGATGTCTTATTAAAAAGCTTTGTCCCACTGTACTGTGATGTAGAGATTTGGTTAAAACTGAGCGACTGCGTTAGTGGTTCTGATTGATCGATCAACTAATCAAAAAAAAAACAAGGGACGTCACAATATTGCGCTGATGAAATGTGAAATCAAACAGAGCGGAATAAGGAATATACAACATTTTATTTAATTGAAATAATATGTTTAATTAATAATATACGAAAATACAATACATATACTGAAATCAATTACTGCCAATAATATTTTTTGTAGGGGATATTCATAACTTTTAAATTTTCGAAAATATTTCAGTTTGTAGGGGCGATTTATTTGTGGGTAGCTTTTCATAAGTAAATAAAAAATGAATTTTTAATTCAAATAATAATTTATCGCTGTATTAAAATTGTGCAGAGCCGATTGTAAATTCAGATGTTAGTGTAGTAGTGTAGTGTTTGACGAATCTTTATATCGAATTGCTACCACACTTGTTGATTTATAATCTTTATGATTTTAGTCTTTAGTCTTCTAGTCAGTAATATACAGACATCTCCCGACGCACGTTACTAGTCCAATTTTTAGCTTTCTAGTGCCAACTGTCACTGAAAGAATCTAACCCAACTGATGCGGGATCAAGAGAACAGTAATCGAACGAACGGTAACGACCGAAATAATGAACGATATCTAATAAGGATCTTCGCGAGGGAGGCCCGGTCGATGAATCCTACATGTTATCGTTCATTCGCCTTCGTTCACTTAGCCTGTTGTCGGTACTCATACATGAAACGTACTGCATCTTTTAGCAGATGCTTTGTTCGTGTAGGTTTGACTTAACTCAAACGAGCATTAGTGGCGGTCATTGTAATCTTTGTTAAATCAATTATTATGAGATCAGTGACACTAATTTAAAAACTAGACGTGAAAATTCGCCTGAAAATGTAGTTCTATGAATCAACAATAGTTTTCTTTTCATTAGTTATTATCTTTATTTTACATATCTTCGTTGTTATTTTGTTGCCGTTACTGTGTATATGTTTCAAATTATGTTATAAAACTTGGCTTTTCAATATTTTGAACAATTTGAAAAAGGTGAGCTCATTGGCATCTAACTTTTTTAACATGTTTCTATTAGCTTCACTTATATGTATGTAATGGAATCTTTAAACGTGATTTTCGCCCATTTTGAAAAAGCAGATTGGATTGTAACTTTGCACACTTTGCATCAATAACCGATGATAATATATTAATGGGAAAATATCTACTTTTTAGTTGGGTTTTCTATAAAAGCGTGTATTTTATTTTTTAAACTGTAAGTTATTAAACTTTGTTTAGCGTTAACCATTTATATTTGTTTAGTTGCTATCTTGGCTTCAAATCTTACAATCGATGTTTCGACCACTTATTCTCAGACGACTCCAATGATGCATGGTATGCGTGGTTTTATTCCCCGTGACAATGTAATATTATGCTAATTTTGGCTTCCAGTTTTTTAGTTCTCATGCTGCAGAGACACTGTCTATTCTACTCGTGAGACTTGAGATTCTGCTGAATTTTTGGGGTTCTGTATTAACTACGAGGAACCATTATAATTTTCTCTCGTCCATCTGTCTGTTTATCACAGCCGATTTACTCACAAAATATTGGCATTATATAAACGAAATTCGGCAGGTAGTTGTGTTCAATAATTTAATATAATAAGCCGTAATAAGATTTTCTAAAAGAGATAAATAGGGGTAGCACTCCATACATGGTTAAGAAGGGATGAAATGGTTTTTCAACCCTACTGTGTGATAAATGCATACTAATAAATGTTTTTTTTTTTTTTTTGTAATTAAATACCGCAGTAACTATCGATAGTAAATCATGAATGCACATTAACGGTGTTTGAGCACGTGCTATGCTATTACATTAAAGAGCTGTGTTATGTCTGTAGCACGTGTTTTAAAATGTGTCACTTGCTTGCTGCGTTGTGCATTTCCACTTGTTACACTGGCCCACTGCTGGGCTTGGGCCACTTGTTATTGGCACGCTGGCCAAGTAAAGGTTAGCTGATATGACCACACTGGCCAGGTAAAGGTCAGCCGATATGACCATACTGGTCAAGTATGGGTTAGCCGATATTTCCACAAAGACGAAGGTTACCCGATATCACCACGCTAGCCAAGTATGGGTTAAGTTTTTTGTTTTTATACAACATAGCGACGGTGTGGCCGAGGATGGAGCTCGTCGATCTAGAAAATACCTATTCACTCTATCTAGACTTGAAAATTCAAAGATTGTAGCCCTCAGGAAACAGAGAAGGCGGCAAACAATTCCATTCTGGTGCTATTTGTACGTCGAACCAAGAACGTCGACCGAATTCGTTGAGTACGGAATTTTGGCATAGCAGTATCTTGCGATTTTTCTCAGTAAGAACGATCATTCCATCAAATACTCAAAACTATTACATTATTACAATATAATAGTTTGTAGACTAGAAGGAAATATAACCCGATAACAATACGAGTCCGTTATAATAGAGCGTCACGCGATCATTTTACAAATTGATGCAAAAAAAACTATAACTTAATGATCTGCAGAGTTATAAGGAACAATTGTACATTTCCTATTGTGCTGTATACTCTTTATACGAGTAGGTAGATGATGCAATTTTAGACAACTGTACCTGTCTGTGTTCTTATACATAATTGGGCAAGAAGCGTGGCTAGATTGATCACTCTTATGTTATAGTTCCGAACCAAAACTCACGTAGTTTACAGACAACAGTTTACAACAGCCGAACCACCACCGTCTAACAAAAAAAAAATCAAATTTTTTTTGCTGCCCATGATCTACTACAATATATGCTGCATCCTATTGTCGGTGCACCCGTGCATTGCTAAGGTTAATATTTAAGTCGAACTAAAGTGAATTTATACGATAAAATAACAAAGCAACGTTTTTTAGATATTTTTTTTCGCCGGACCTGCTCCGGCTCTCCAGGGATCGCCCTTTCCCGCATTTGCGGAAACTTTTTTAAAGATAATGTTTACCAAAAAATACACGTAAAAAACATGTGATTAATGGTCGACATCTTAGAGAAACGTTTATATCGGATTCCATAACGAAGCGGACAGTACTTTTTAAATAAAAACTACGGGTCACTCACAGTACTGGACAGTATTGAATTCTTCTTGCTTTAAGCATAGAGAAGTACCAAAAACTGCTGTACCCGTTTTGTGTATGTTGATTTAGAATCCCTTTTACAGCTCTAATGAACTGGGTCAGATCATGTTAAACTAATATACTATTAACTAATTCACTAATAACATATTTACTTTAATTGATATTTAAAAAGTTAAAATAATTACACACTGTGTCGAATACCTAGATTTTGTCTCTTTAAAATTTGATTCATACGAAGAGCCCTAGTCATCGCAACACAGGGTATCCTACCGCGGTGACTAGTGACTTAAATTAAAACAGAACTTATTCTTATGTATAACTTCAAGATCTAAAGCTCAAAGCTCAAAATGTTATAAACGAAATGTATAAGTTTTGCACTATGTAAATTACTTTATTTTGCTCTAATAAAATTATTATTATTATTATTATTATGTTATTTAGGTATTTATTATTAATGTCAACTTGACATCTTCACGTGTTCCTAAGAAAAACGAGACAGACATAGTAATGACGAAGGTGCGGAACCCTAAGAATGAAATGAAAATTACTCACCATTAGAGTCGTATCCAACGATAACGATGTCCGAGACGTTAAGTCCCTCCGCGTTCAGGTCCTTCCAGACCTCGAGCGCCCTGTTCAGGGCCAGCGGCCGCAGAGGTACCAGGACACCAGCGGGCGGCCGGAGCCATGTGTCCTCCAGCCAGCCGCGGAGGGTGGAGCTCTTGCTCGCGGCCGGCGGGGGCGGGGACGCGGCCTTCGTGTCGTATGTGTGCACGTCCGGGGGCTCCGGCTGGCCTGGAATTAAGTGTTTCGTCGTTATGGCGCCCTGGTACTGCAGACATAAACAAGCAGAATAAGGCGATATAAGTCAATACACAATAATCTATAAATTTGGTCATGATGCCCTGGTGACATTTCAAAATTTAAGAAAACCCTGAGCTCTTAAAATCTCAATGCGCTTTTATTACACATTATTATTATTATGAGAATTACTATATAATACACACCTCTTGAGTGGACCTTCCCCAAAAATCTAGTTCTAGTCATCTTAATATTTCGAGTTATTTCTTTTGGACAAGCGCACTCTTTACGTCGCTTAACATTAGGCGGCCTGATTGGTAACTTGTTTGACCATAGCTCTCCGATAAGCTGTGTTCAAGAATTTTCAAGTCTAAATAAATATATATCTAGATAGATGTGCTCCATCCTCGGCCATGTCTTCGCTTAACATCAGGCTTCGGGTTGGAAAATTGTTTAGATTAGGAGCTTTACAACATAATTTCGATATGACTAGATAGTAGTTATGAGAATGACTAGATCGCTAGTTGGTGATCAAATCTGGCTCAATATTTTTTTTTACTCGAAAGTAGGCTTGCGTTGACCGTCAACTCACCTGGTGTTAAGCGACAGTTACAAATAGTAAAAAATATTATTATTATTACTATACCTATAGAAAAAAAAGTCATGTAGAATAACCCGTTAGATGTCAAGTGATCACTGATCGTACTTCGATCTGAACATAGTAATGCACACTACTGCTTGTCTGTTGAATAACTGAGTGTTGCTTCATCGCGCGGAGTCCTACCGCACGTAGGTATAGTAAGCAGCCAACATGTTATTTATGCATACTTTATGCAGATTCTTATCACTCTCAGGGTTCTACGGTTGTTAACTCGCCGTATAAATGTTGTTTCTACGTATTTATTTACATTTTACCCGTTTAAAGGTTCAAGGGCACGTTTTAAAGGTGGAAGTGGGCCAATCAGAATTTATGTTTTCTTTTGTTTTGGTTGAGTATTTTTTTGTTTCGGTTGAGTTTCTTTTGTTTCGGTTATAATTGAGGAAATTTTAACTGACATTTTGTTTTTTTTTCCGAGGTACCGAAGCTTAAAAGGGCCCTTCCTGTTTCGAGTCGAATAAAACTGTCGATCTATGACGTGTTCGACCTCCAGGTCGAATTGAGAGGAACGTTTTATCAAGTTCCACGGATTGAAAGGGTTATTCATTGATTTGGTTATTTTATACACGCTTTCACGCTTTCTCAGAAAAGTGTACACTCAACATCATATCAAGTGTAACAATTACACCACGAAAATCGCTCTGACGCAGTCGGGTATTTTGTTTTTCTTTTAATATGGATAGTTGTTGTGACGTCAGTTCAAACACTGAATATTTCAACTGGTTGTCGCAGCCGCAGGTCCGCATCAAGCCGCGCCTACCGATAGCACGCATACATACAGAACTGATTCCGACCGGCGAGCACCGAGTCCAATCGAGAAACTTGCTGTATCGTATACACTACACCTACTTTTATTTGTGGCATGCCTAAGATACAGATATACAGAGTGACGTGAGCAGTACATTGCTACACAGGGTTTCGAGTTGTTCAAAGGTTGCTGCTTTGGAGTGTTACGAGTAACTCTCATAAAGAGCAGAGCAGGCCTAAGATGGGCGCCGCGACTCAATTTTCTCGACTCTTTTTTGTCGAGTGGGAAAGAGATGGATTTTCTTAATCTTATCACAATGTCACACGACAAAAATAACTTTTTTGTCGAGGTGTCCATCTTAGATCTACTAGCCTTGAGAGTTACGCTTCCAAAACAACCAAATGATGTAAACAAACCAAATAAATTAACAGTTCGAAGCCACACAGACCTTTGAACAGTTTAGAACACTGTGTGGCAGTGTATTGCTCTCGTCACTGAGATATTAACTGTTAAATCTAATTATGCTCAGAATTTCCGTTGCATTGCCATTTTGCATACTACAATTACTGCTTGGCGACTGAATAACTTGTAAATGTGAGAGTCGATATTACAATAATTTTAAAGTTAAAAAAACTGAAACAACCGACTTCAAAGTACGTTATTTCGTTTACTTGTAATATATATTATACATATATGTAAGGTATATATTATATATTTATACATATAATAATTAAACGAGGCGCTCAAGCGTTGAAGTAACTCTATTTTCTCCTTATACACATTGGATGAGGAGTAAGTAGGTTTTACTTTTCAAGCTCAATAAATCTCTCACGATTGTAAACTTTTTAAAAGACCTCTATTCACCCGCTCGTTTTTTTTTTTCAAGAATGACCACTGAATGTAAATGCTTCGTCGTCGCAGATTAGAAAATGTGCAGATGTTTATACGAAAAATCTCAACATTTGACAATTTTGCAAAGAAAAACGTGTCAGTGGAACTCTGCGATTCTATAATCTGACGCACTCACTCAGGAATACAATGAAAATATTTTTACTTTTAGAGATTATTCAAAAAGTAATAAAGCAATGTTTCTAAAATAATTATGGGACCAACTTGGGAGCTTTCTCTATAGGTCAATTCACGAAACACAAAAATTGGTTCTCGAATGACGGAGTAATTCGTGTTCATACATAAAAAAATAATTATATACGGTACGAATTGATAACCTCCTCCTTTTTCGAAGTCGGTTATACAACCTTAACGCGTTTCAACAGCACCTACGCAGCAAAAGCAGCATAGCAGCAGCTAGTGGTACTGCAACTGTGCCGGACATGGGTTTATTTCGTAGAGGCCTGAAAGAGGCATGTAGAGGTTTGAAAAACTTACTATTTTCAGTCTTAGGGCTCCTTTGTCCTGGCGGATCCCCTTCATCGTCTTGCATATGTTCCGTTTTTTCGTCCATCGCCTTCGTTGTCACCTGGGTTGTGGTTTCAGTCTACAAAAAAAACTTAAATAAAGAATATTGCGAGTGTTTTAACCGACTGTCCATAAAAGACAATTATTATTGCGGCTATAATGAAAACTACCAATAGAATTCGGCTAGGATTCATTCATACATATATACATACTCGTACATTCTTTCTAGATCGAAGTGTATTAGGTGGGTTAGTGTCAAAAATCCAATTTCTCTTACACTCTATACGGCTTGACTGATTTTGATGTGCAAATAAAAATATTTTATATGAAATTCTTACAGAAGATAGTCATTTTCAATATTTGTCAAAAATTATAATTTACAACAAAATTTAAAAAATATAACAGAACCCTATGTATGAAAGAAAAATAGTGTTATAAAAGCAAATTATAATAGTTAAGTAGTGTCAAGATCTTTATCTCGGGGACGCGTGAAGATATCGTGTTGAAATTAAAAAGATCCATAGTATCTTGCTGCAGAAAGAAAAATAAAATTTCTCGTAAAAGAAAGTTACAGACGAATATGTCGTAAAAAACGCACATTTCGACACTCACAAGGGAATCAAAACCTATGGGGTATTTACTTCCCGTTGACCTAGAACTATGAAATTTGGCAAAAAGTATTGTGTTAGAGTACACATATAGGAAAAAATCCGAAAACAGGACATTTTTAATTAAATCACAAAAAAAAATGTGTCTTTATGCAAGGAATGAGGGCCCAAATTTTAAAATGAATTAACCGTATCATGTTCGGTATCATTAGCATACGCTAAAACAGGTTTATAAATATTTTTACGATGTATATTTTTCGGTTTATGAAGAAAAATATAAAAAAAAAATATATGATTTCCGCCTTTTTATTTAGTTTGTACGTAACCCTCTGGGCGAGTCTGACACGAACTTGTCCGTTTTTTTTTACTCAAGACATATCGACGATTGACCGCCAACTCGTCTGATGTTAAACGACGGTTTTGTATGGACAATTAAGCGGCAAACACTCCTCGTAACGAATATGCTTTCTGGTCTCTATTTCCGACAATTAATATACTTGTTGGATGCGTCGCTTGGCCTCAGTTGTGCCAGTTCTGATGTACGCAACCGTTATAATATATTTTTTACAATAAAGGAGTGTTTTCACAAAAATCATCAAATTACAATTCTCAGGATGCAATAACGTTAATGATTTCACCGGACATTTCGCAATCTCGACTTTATGGTGGCCATTAGCCGAAATTATGGGAGTTGAGGCTTCGATGTGTACACGGTTTTATTTGTTTTCTTTTAGCAAGGGAAATCCGGATTTGCCCAAAAAAGATATCCAAATTGAGGGTTTGGTTGAAGTAATTTGTTATTATGATATTCAATAAAGGTATCTCTGCTGATACAACGTGGTAACGCTGCCAGTATAATGGGGGTATTTAAGCAGGACTCTATAAGAGGAACTCTGCTCGATTAATTTGACATAGTTTAATTAATGCATCTTATTCACATGTACATATATTATAAGCGACGATTTAATAAATGAATATTAAATAATGATAATAAAATAAAATATTTAAAAGTAAAGGTAGATATTGCATTGAGTATTTATAAAAATGCAAGTGTAATAAACCCCGTCCGAGCCACCTTCACACTGGAGATTCCACTATAAACCTGCTCTTTCGAATCTCGGAATCGCATAGGCTACAAGAGGTTACAGAACAAATAATATTTCTCAAGATGAAGCATTTATTGCTTCTTACCGTAAAATGCCTATGACTTTTATGAAGTAACGAGAAATATAACGACACCTATACACCATATCGAACCTAACGACACGTTAAATGCAGTCGTAACGTAGTCGAAGCTATCACATAGACATACAACACCATTTAAAATATGTATTTCTAAATATAAGCAATCCGGAATACGAATCGTCGCTTACGGGTAGACGAGCGGTTGCAGAAATGTGGAATTACTGTGGACTCGACATTCACAACTTCATTCCATATTCGATGTTTTTGGGTGTTTTCCACACTGGAGTATCTACAAATTTATGGACAATTACAGGCACACAGACAGTTAGTATCGTGGTAAGGGCCCCAGGTAAATATCGGGATAATGTGGGTTCAAATCGGGTTCGTCGGATGTGTGTGATTTTTGAACTGTCTATAAATTTGTAGAAACATCATTCCATGTTATCAAAATTAATGTAATAATCAGTTCTAAGAATTTTTTTTTTTAATCACGGATCATAAATAAAAGCACGCAGTCTTTTCAAAGTCTATGCAAATATGGCTATGGTCGGTAGTCCCTACATCGGACTTCTAAATATGTACAATCTTAAATTCTTCTAAATACCATCTTTATTACTTATATAACTTACTTTATCGAAAACTATGACCGAATTAAGTATCAAACTATTAGATGAACGATTGTTTAAACAAACCTTCTCATCATTGTGCGTGGGATAAATATCCTCCCCGTCGTCTCTATGTTTATAAACATAGTTATCCGTTATAGACACTGTGTAATCCTCGGTCACTTCACTTACATCTACTGTTGTTACATTATCGTTTAGTTCTTTGGAATCGTTAAACTCCGCCACTGGAGTGGTGGGCGGTACTTCTGTCACCTCCCTCTCTAAATTATCTAAAGATTCATAGTTTTGTATATTAGTGTCTTCGATCACATCGCCCGTGTCATTTAGTATTTGGTCTACGTTAGAACCTACGTCTAAACCTAGTTCACTGTCCTCGTCGCACTTTGCACTGAGAATGGCTATTGTAAAGAGCACTAGGGTGATTGTTCTTTTAGTTGTGGCCATTTTGTTTGGTTCACTTTCCGGTGGGTGTCATTGTTTCTCGGACTGGAATCTGTAACAAAAGTAAATATGATATCAATTACAAGAATAATCACATCGACGCAATTATAGCACTAGAGTTTTAAACTATATCTTTGGAATTGGGACTTGCAGAACAATTGACAGGTGGTAAAGTGTTAAAATCATGGAAACTGTAAATATCTCTCGCATAATCTTATTCAAATGTATCAACGTCTTATAGGATACATATTTTAGAATTTATTTCGGAATTGATGATCTAATTTCTCTGCTCTTTTCGCTGTCGAATGGTGAATCACAAAACTAGGAGACACCGTATCATGTGTCTTCTGGACTCTTGTATATTTTCTGATTGGACACTGAATCTCGCGGTTGCCAACTGGTGGACGCGACAAATTGCTTATTTTTATAATTTTGTGTATTTTTAATTACGCTTATAAAAATCTTGTGCATTTCAATATTTTTATAACCGCGCGTCACGTGACACATGCTGCTTCGTCGCCGGGTCGAGCGCGACTATGTTGACTCGAGTCTATTAGCTGGAGTTTGTCTAGAGAAAACAGGTTAATATATCTAACTCAGTTTAATCCTGCATGCTTGAAGCCCGGATCTGTGTAGGTCCGACGGCAAGAGACCAGACGGGCTAACCCTTGTGCCCTGGAAAAATGGCAAGTGCCTGGTTTGGGACGCCACGTGAGCCAGCACTGTAGCCGCTAGTCACTTGGGTTGCACCGACAACTCGACGGCAGCAGCTGCTAATGATGCCGCTGCCAAGAAAAGGCAGAAGTACGTGGGGATGGATCCCTTATTACATATTCGTTCCGATTGCAGTGGAGACCATGGGTTGTTTGGGTATTGAGGCCAAACAGCTTATAGATGAGTTGGGCTATAGAATTGGGGAAATGACGATGACTAGTATTCTAGTACTAGTATTTTTGTGGTGCAAAGGCTGCCAATCGCAATTCAGCGCGGTAACGCGGCAAGTGTACCTTTGCACCAGGAACAATTAGGGGCGTGTTGGATGATTTAGTTGTTAGGTTTTTAACAACAAATAATTGACAATTTGTTTAATTTAATTTGTGTTGGACATAATAAAATATTAATAGTTTAATTATAAGTCACCGAGTAAAGTGATATTTATTGTTAGTTACAAAACATTCGCATAGCTGTAAGGTTTGCATAACGTGTCCGTGGAATGTACCCGTTCCTATAATACAATGTTAAGTACGCAACTCATGTTCGTTCATTTATTTATGTTTGTTTGTTGAGCATTATTACCAATGCATTGTGTTGGTGCGTAGATTTCACATCTTAATCCAAGGGATAACTCCGAATCAGATATCTCATTGGTTCTTTGAAAATATCATTCCTCACAGTGTGCTTAGGAAAATGTAGTGACATGAAATCATTCAGAACATTATTGAAAACAATAAATTATAGTAAAGAAATATTTTTTTTTAAATCTACTTCTAAATGCGCAATTTAGTTTTGAAAACCAAATCACAGACATAGAAGATGGAGCATGCGACTTCATTTATATGAAAACTTGTGTGCCACATTTTTGGTACCGACTGTGACGTCACATCAACGATTTTTGATGGGATGTTCCATTTGCGCGAAATCTATTCAACCCAATGCATCCGCGCGCTTGTACGCTAGTAACTAGTTGACAATATATCGAATCGGAAGTATATGTATATCACCTGAAATTAAATACATCTTGGTCAACAGCGTACTTGTCACGCTCATTTTGCAACGCTAGGTACATACACTTGGGGTATCTATAGAAGTCTATGATCAAACTACTGAACCGGTTTTAAACAAATTTCTATGGGACCAATCTGAAAGTATATTCTTTAAAACAAAAAAGGTTTTTTTTTTTCAAATTGGTTTATAAATGACGGAGTTATGCGGCAACAAACATAAAAATATACAGCCGAATTGTTAACCTTGTTGTTTTTGAAGTCGGTAACAATAAACATTAGTATCGATTCACAACTAGCGAAATATACCGCGGTACAACACAAAAAAAGATAATCTACCTTTTTAGACGACGGTTAAAAATACAAAACAAAAGATAAAATGTAGATCAAAGTACCTATTTCAAAAAGACAAATAAAACGTGACTTTTGGAGCAGGTTATGGAAAGAAAAAAGAATTTAGCTCGGTCGCATCCCGCACGTGGTCAATTAAGATTTTGGAGCTCGATAAAAAATAGATCAGGGTCATAGATTAAAATAACTGGTTCTGTAGGGATTTAGGCATATCTTTAACCAACTGACCAGATGATATTTGACAGCTGTAATATCATATTATAAATTATTGCTTATCTGTGAATTTATTCTATTGATGTATAAAAAAATTAAAAGTTTGTAGATCGACCATAGTCCGTCTCTCGCGTATACCAACATTTTTCAAGATATCAAATGACTGAATATAATTATTAAAAAAATCGTCGTTTAGGAAACTAGAAAACAACATCACAAATTTTCGACAAAAATTTCAATTTGATCCAAATTAATTTTCATATATAAAAATCAGTTTGACAATTATTTCTAAACTAGTATAAGTTCAGTCAGTCATTTTATATTGTAAAAATATTGGTATGCGCGAGCGAGACGGACGATAATAGAACAATAGGCTCTTAATTGTAGTGTCGGTTGTATTTTCTAACCAATCTTGTTGAATCTTCGTGTTCGGGTTTCTTTAGTCATGGCGGATATTTAATTGAGGGCATAATTTTCAAAAATAATTATTGTTTAAAAAACTGAAACAACCAACATCAAATTCGGTGTTTTGCTCGCGGGATGCACTCAACATAGTAATAAGTACTTAAATTAAAACAAACTAATTAACCCGTAACGATAAGTAGTAAACAATAGTTTGTAATTATGACAAAGGTCACGGACCCTGGTGTCTGTGGAGATAAAAATTAAATAATAAAAAAAAACATCAAATTCGCAATTTCGTTTGTTTCAATGACATATTTTTTCTAATTATTTTGATTTAAAAACAAAATAATGATATAAGGACAGCAGCGCTCTTGTTCTCGAACAAAATAATGAAATAAGGACAGTAGCGCCCTCAATGCCACATTAGTTCTCCATCCGAACTATTCCGAACTGACTGTATTCGTACGTCTGCTGTTTGGACGTGACTCTCAGTCTACTGAAATTCTTTCGCGTGCGTCGGCCATTAGTAGTAGTATGGTTTAAGTAATTATTTTGTCATTGCTTTCCAATGTAGGTGATCAGGTATAAATATACGTAATTATAATGTTTGCTGACCTCCACGGGACGACCTCCTCGTCGCGGCTAGCTGGTGGCTTGCTCTAAAACAGGATCTGAACGTTTTTTTTGTACAAAGCAGATCTATGTTTGACCGCCTACTCGCCTGATGGCACATAATTAATCGTATAGGTATAGAAGACATATATTTATATTTAATTATATAATGACGAATATATTTAATTAAATAATGACTTTTGCTACGACGCTATAAAGAGTGACTCAGTTTGCACAAGCGCTAAGTGTCTAGATTTGTGTTATCTCCCTTTAAAAAAAATATTTTGATACCCCACTCGATAGGTCTGCTTAGGATATAAAAAAATTACATAAATCACTTGAATTTGTTCACTTCGCTGACTCGGTTGATTGTTTACATAAAGCGTTTTGCTTATAACCCACGGATCCCTAAATATCTGTGGTTCCCAAAAAGCCGGGGTCCACACACTGACGTAACTCCGTATGGTGAGTCAGTGTAGTAGGTAGGTAGTAATGCCGGTTGACCGCGTTCAACCGTCTCTGCGTCTGCTTTTTTGTGTTGACAAACAGCATGTATTATGCAAAATACATAATGAGCAATGCTCGGTGAAACTTGAGCAACGTATCGACAGGTTTGTGCTCCGATGGGTGACCGCGGACGCCGTATAAGGTGATCGAAATTTCAACGGCTCTGGCCTAGTGCCATGTTGCGATGTCAGTTCTGGAGAGTATCTTCATGATAATCATTATCTCAGCCATAATAAGTCCACTGCTGGACATCTTGCATCCAGCGACTTTCTGCTACTTGTATGAGGTCGTATATCCCTGTGGCTTCATACGATGCGCTCGCCGGTGCGTGGTCTCCACTCGACAACTTTTCGGCCCTATCGACCATCAATGCTGCGTGCTATGTGCTCTGTCCACTCCCACTTCGACTTGCTAATCCGCTGTGCTTTGTAACTTTATTTCGTCTTCGTATCTCGTCTTCATTTCTGATTCGATCTCGCGGAGAGACTCCGAGCATAGCCCTCTCCATAGCTTGCTGAGTGATTTTGAGCGCCCCATGCGGCCCAAACTGCTATTTGATACAATATCATTATTTTTCTCCATCGACATGCCTATAAAATATATCTGCCGTTTTTTTTACCACCGAAACCATGACAGTGTATTGTCTCGTAATTGGAACCAATCAGCTAATAGTATCGTACAAAAACACAGTCAGGCTGCGCGCGCGCACTTCCTGAACGCACCTACTGTGCTGATAATGTAATAAACAGTGTCCTGGGAGTTAATCATTCATCAAACGATTCCTGAGACCCACAATCTTGGAATTTTCAAGGCTAGAGTGAATAGATATCTTCTAGATCGACGAGCTCCATCCTCGGCCACACCGTCGCTTAACATCAGGCGAGTTGGTGGTCAGTCGTACATCTATCTTGCATTAAATAAAAAACCGTACACTGTACGTGGCCCGATACGCATTTGACCGATTTATCCGCTATTTAATGACACTCAGATTGTATCATCTGGAAAGACTGGAAAGACTGGAAAGACCACTTAGGCTCAGGAAGCGTATTCAACAGTTTGTTAAATTGTTCTTGCTAAAATTTATATTTACTTTACTAAACTTAACATTATATCCGCCGATGTATTTAATATCGATTCGGATCACAAATGGTCCACATTCTCTATATTAAATGACTACATAACCTAAATTACCACTTTCCCAATAGGTCTACCTTCCCAAAATGACTACATAACCAAAAATATATGTAAATATTTGCGAAAAAAATCGCTACACGACCATTTATCTTCACATTATTTTTAAAGTACACTTGTTTCTGCATCCAACGTAATATTTCAATGATGTTGTATATCGTTTATTGCGCCATTTTTAGGGTTCTGTACCTGAAAAGGAAAAAACGGAACCCTTATAGGATCACTTTGTTGTCCGTCTGTCCGTCCGTCCGGGTGTTTATCTCGGGAACGCGTGAAGGTATCGAGTTGAAATTAAAACCATATACACAGATCCATAGTCTCATGCTGCAGAAAGAAAAATAAAATTTCTCAGTTTACGTAAAAAAAAAGTTACAGCCGAATGTCGTAAAAAACGCACATTTCGACACTCACAGGGGATTTAAAACCTATGGGGTACTTCCCGTTGACCTAGAACCATGAAATTTGGCAAGAAACATTGTGTTATAGTACACATATAGGAAAAATTCGAAAACCGGGCATTTTTTATTTAATCACATAAAAATTGTGTCTTTATGCAAGGAATGAGGGTCCAATTTTTAAAGTGAATTAACCGTATCATGTGGGGTATCATAATTATGAAAGAGCTTCATTAGCATAAGCTAAGACAAGTTTTTAAATATTTTTACGATGTATATTTTTCGGTTTATGAAGGAAAATATAAAAAAATATATGATTTTCCCCTTTTATCTATTAGTTTGTTTGGAACCCTCGGTGGGCGAGTCTGACTCGCACTTGTCCGGTTTTTATAAATAAGGTTTAACTACAGCTCCCTTACATAACGCCATTGATAGCCCTCTATCGTACCGCGCTCGCAGAACTTCACTTTCCCTTCGTCGCGTTACATCTTATTGCCTTTTTAATACATATACCGATAAATCGTAATTACACTTGTGCTTTGTTGGAGCCGGTTTTACCCGCGGTAGTCTGGGTACACATTTTCACAGCAATGTTAACTTTTTTTAAGTAATCTGTACTGGGCCACTGCTGGGCAAATACCTCCCTAGATTTCTTCCATTCTTCACTAATATTATAAAAGCACAAGTAATTCTGTTTCTCTTGTATTTTTTTTCACGATTCATTCGAACTTTGTAGACTTATCGAGGACCGATGACAATACAATAAGTAGAAGCGTGTTGTTTTAGTTTTTTAAATTGTAATTATTTTATTAAATAAATTAGTCCCTTGATTAGTCATTTGATTGCCTGTCATCTCATCACCCTTTTTCATCACTAGACAAGTGAAACTGCGGGGTGTAAAGTTTTCGATTGTACGCAAGATCCACAACCACTATATAATAATAAATAAATATTTGTGGATATTTCACACAACACCATCTAGCCCAAACTAAGCAAAGCTTGTACTATGGAACTAGATGGCTGATAGAATACATATATTTATTAACATTTTTTTGTAAATATATACTTATGATACATAGAAACACCCAGACACAGAACGAACATCCATGCTCATCACACAAATGGTTGCCCTGGGTGAGGATTGAACCCACAACCTACAGTTTAGCAGGTAGACATACTACCAACTGAGCCACAAGGCCAGTCAAACTATCGCTTACTATGACTTAAACTGTGACACCACAGTGTACGCAATAGTAAGTATGATTCAAGAAAATTCGTTTTCGGCGCATTTTATATCGAGGGTTTTGAAACAAAATAAAATAAAGTGAATAGATATCTTCTAGATCGACGAGCTCCATCCTCGGCCACACCGTCGCTTAACATCAGGCGAGTTGGTGGTCAATCGTAGATCTATCTTCTATAAAATAAAAATAAAAAAGATATTTGTGCGATGCGGTGTTTATTAATATTTTGATGAAGTCACTGTATCTTTTCACGATATTTATAAATTTTTCCCCGTTCTATGTTTATTGTGATTCTAAGCAGACAGAAGGAAGATCGCTAGCGTCCGGTACGACACAGAATAAGTAGCAGTGCCACGAGCCTTGGACTCGTATTATTCTTCCGGTGTCGTCTTCCGAACATCCGAGATCTACCTTCCTGGTCTAACCATCTAGCCTAACCATCGTCCAAGGGCATATTTTTTTAAGTAGGTAGTTATTTGTCAAATCGCCTGATCTTAAAGAACTGTGTGTGTGTCTACGATGGAGCACGCGATCTTAGACGGCATTGATTCACTCGTTACTTAAAAACACCCAGATTATGTTTATCGGGATGACAGTTGTATAATTGAAAATTATTTGATAACTGGTCAATCAAAATTATTGGAGGTTTTATGGGACCATCTCTGAATGTGGAAAAAGGTGAATCAATCGGAACAATTTATAGAACCCTTGAGTCTAAAAAATGAGTCTAAATAGAAGAAAAAAACAAAATCGATTAAAAACCGGCGAAGAAGTGAATGTGTTTCGAAACATCTAAATAAGACAATCGAAATGAAAACCATTTTATTTTTTTGCGGTAAAAAAAACAGTCAAGCTCCTCCTTTAATGTCTGCTAAAAATAAGTAAAATAAAGGAATCGAGCTTAGTACTTTCCTGATTTATTAGATTGTTATTGTCATTTGTATCGCCGAGGTTTCCTTCTTGCATCTCAATGGAAGGCCAGTCGACGTGTTGAAACTGAAGTGACTAAGTCGTATCTGATCTTGTTTTTATATGCTGTAAAATATGCTTTAATTTGTTTGACCTCCAAATTGCTATCTTATTACAAGATTTTTCAGTCTACATTCGCTTCAAATTTTCAGTCTGCATTCGCTTACGGGGATTCAAATATAAAAAAAATGCAAAATAACAAAAGTTATTTGTACGGAATAATTTCAATGCATTATTGATTGATGTCATATATCGATAAGTGCCACAAATTAAATGTAAAGCATAAATTCTTATTAACACATGAACCTAGGATTTATTAACATCAGGGTTAGGATGGAACGTAGTCTTTCGATCGTTTTATCCACCTCTCATAGGAAAAATAGTATCTACTGACATAACAACTTGGGATGAAAACCGTTTATATATACGTTTCAATCTAGGCTAGCTGGTGTGTCTGAAATTCATTATTCTGTATATAAATTTAAACATATACGGTCTAGTTCTAACTTATAAACCCTTTATCAACAAACTAAAATGAGCTTATCAGGCGTTTATGAGTACGACGGATTGTATTAACGTTACGGTATTTATTCGAATATAGCTAATTTCATTATAAACCCCTAGTATAATGTAAAATTTTCATAAATTTTTCATAAATAAATAAATAAATAAATATTTGTGGACATTTCACACAACACCATCTAGCCCAAACTAAGCAAAGCTTGTGCTATGGAACTAGATGGCTGATAGAATACATATATACTTTTTTATTTTGTAAATATGTACATATGATACATAGAAACACCCAGACACAGAACAAACATCACACAAACACCAACACACAAACACACAAATCATCACACAAATGTTTGCCCTGGGTGGGGATTGAACCCACGACCTTTCAGTTCAGCAGGTAGACGTGAACACACTACCAACTGAGCCACAAAGCCAGTCAAACATAGTTACGGTAGATCCAAAACACTGTAGTTTTAATTTTTCGTGATTCCTTAGTAGTGCCGTTTTACGACTCGGCATGCGAGATGGCGCGGTAAGTCAAGGCCACACTTACGTATGCGGTACTCGAGCTTTCCGGGAGCGATACACTTGTGTGTACGCGACTCTACTCGGTTTACCCGTTACTAAGGTAGAGAACATATCCATTATTATCATCATCATCAGCCCTCTCTAGTATACTGCTGGACATAGGCCCCATTGATCGCCACTGCCAACAATACCCATAATTGTCACTCCACGGTGACTCGGTGCGTAGTTGATTATCTATAGGTACTGAGGTAGGTACTTACAGTCAGTTCGGACTGGAGGTAGAACTGATGTGGCATTGAGGGCGCTGCTGTTCTTATTAACCGATTTAAAAAAAGGAGGAGGTTATCGATTCGTAGCGTAGATTTTTTTAGGGTTCCGTACCCAAAGGGTAAAACGGGACCCTATTACTGAGACAGCTGTCTGTCCGTCCGTCCGTCGGTCACCAGGCTGTATCTAATGAATCGTGATAGTTAGAGTTGAAATTTTCACAGATGATGTATTTCTGTTGCCGCTATAACAACAAATACTAAAAAACAGAATAAAATAAATATTTAAGGGGGCTTTCATACAACAAACGTGATTTTTTTGCTCGATATTGATAACGGCAAAAGGTAGATGCTTGAAATATTCACAGAATATTGAAATATTTATAAGTATTATAATATTAAAATTGTTCACTTTAAAAATAAATAATTAAATTAATATTTAAGGGGGCTCCCATACAACAGACATGATTTTTTGCCGTTTTTATAGATAATGGTACGGAACCCTTCGTGCGCGAGTCCGACTCTCACTTGGCCGTTTTTTTAATATATGTATACTAATTACTCCGTCACTCGTGAGCCAATTTTTTCGTTTCTTGGATTGGTGTATAGAGAAAGTTCCCAAGTTAGTCCCTTAATTATTTTATTGTTTAATTTGATTAGCAAGATGCTCGAAACGATCGAGAGATATATTTTAACTTGGCTGAATTATGTAATATGTTTTTTCGCCACTCCGTCGACGGTATAAATGATATCTGTATAAATTTAGTGCACTATTTTATAGTAATTAATTTTACAATAATTTTGCTCACGAGCAGCCGTCCCGCGGCGCACGGCGCGGCGACGTCGGCGTCGTACGTATTTCTGTGCTACGTACATGAATACACCGCGCTCAAGAAGTGCGGGTTGAGGTAGCGTAAAATACCTAAAGCTCTGGGGAAGCCTCGCCTTAACATATAATTTCTCAATAATTTTAGTGGCATCGTCCACACATCTTTGACCTTTCCTTTAAACAGAATATTTTCAGTTGAGTAATGATGTAAGAGTGGTTGAAGTCTCGTGCTATCGGCCGGCACGGGTGTAATAACCAAGGAGCCGAACGATTTCGTCGCAAGTGGCCCGTGCTAATATTTACTCGGACTCCGGTATGGTTTGCCAAGCTAGTCGTGTAAAGCCGGAGTCACACCGACGCGGCTAACAGGCGTAACCACGAGATATGCCGTGCATGCTGTTTTGTAACAGACTTCCAAAAAGGAGGTTCTCAATTCGACTACATGTAGGTAGACATAGAGACAAAATTGTAACAAAAACACACAGAAAATAAAAAATTATACACACAAAATAGGTCACAAAATAATGTTTGCATGTTGTGTTTTTTTGTATGTTCAGCGATTACTCCGCAAAATTTGAATTGTTTTTGATGATTATTTTTTGTTTGGTACGTAAATACCTTAGAGGTGGTCCCATATCAATTTTATCAAAATAGATTTAGTACTTTGGTTTTTATAACAAAATAACTGAAAAAAATGTCATCCAAGAAAACGAATTGCGTATTTTGACGTCGTTTTTTCAGTTTTTAACCCCCGACGCAAAAACGACAGGGTGTTATAAGTTTGAAGTGTCTGTGTGTGTGTATGTCTGTTGCATCGTAGCTCATTCAGTAATTTTATATCTTCAAAAATGTGGGTATACGCAAGCGAGACGGACGATGCTCGGACTACGGACTCTTTAAGTTCGCACGATTGCGCCCGTCTGCCCGCGCCTTAACAGTTTTCACTCGATCCAAGTCACGGACAAAAAACTATACAAACACAAATTAAAGCTGACTCAACGCCCATACCTTGGACTCGATAATATCTTATATATACTTACTATTATATTAAAACTTTTTGCTTTTAACACTTGTCGAGTGGCAGACACGTTTCGGTCAAGTGTCGGTAAAAAATGCGGTTCGGTCGGTTGTTATTTTGATTAATTAATGTGATATATTATTATCTGTTTCGTGCCTGCGGGGTTTTTTTTTCATTGTAACTACGGCAAAGCTAAAGAGAGGGTATAATGAGCGAGTATTGTTTTCGACAGGAGGTTGTAGATGGTTATGTATAGGCTATGATTGTGGGTACATCCCTAAGGGCTCGGTCAGGGACACGCAGGGCGTCGTTTGCTCCAATCAAACTTTTTTTACATTAAGTATATCTACTATTGATCACCAACTCGTCTGATAGCTTTAAGAGAAGAATTACAAGATTATAGCTCGATGAAGACGGCAATAATTTCTGTGCAGTTCGCATAAAGAACGTGGATCGAAATCGTTGAGCACGATTTTTGGCACTTCGATGAGAAATGGGTAGTAGTGTGCCGACTTTTTGCTAGCCCTGTAGTTTAATATACAGAGTATCATATAAGACCGTTAATAGAGAGGCGTGTTAACTCGTTGGTCTGCTCGCTGCAATCGCCGCGGCAAACACCGTTATTTTGCACGCGCCGCATGTCGCCCCGTGATTTCATGAACAGGACCACACATTTACATGTGTTTGTTTTTATGCGTGCAATACCGCGAATATCCGGGAGGTACACGTGGACCAACTAGATAGCACAATTAGCAGTGCGATCATTTTATATTTCGGTAATGATAGACCTGTGGCACTAGTTGTGGTATGAAAAATTATGCTAAGAAAATAAATCTAATGAACCTAACCTACTGTAGGTTAGGTTTGTTAGATTTCTTGTTATTATACACATGAACTTTCTTGTTACTCAGATTCGGTTATCAGGCGAATTGTCAAATGAGCGTTTGGGATTGAGAAAAATCTATTTACCTATTAACCAACTACTCTGTCACGGGGACAAATCTATCGAAACACATCCTGATAGCACAACCGGTTTGCTATCAAGTTTGTTGACGGGTACGTCCTCCGAATATCGCCCACTACCTCACACGCCGCGCAATGTGACGCTACTCACGACGCTCGTCTCTCTGTAAACGGCGAAATCGCCCTAGGCGACACTGGCCCGTGCTGAGCGACTCAACGCGCGTCAAATCACCGGACGTACCCTAACTATTGTATCTTGCCAAAAAACAATTAGCTTCGCTACACGATCAGAGATCTTAATGCCAAAATGGCAGGACATCATCTGCCAAGCCTGGCTAGTGGTGCATAATTATGAATTAATTAAGTGAATTATTAATTAGATTACCATGAAAAATAATACACATTATTATTTTGTATGTTAATTTATACCGGATCATGATTCCAGCGCGCAGTGACATCACCGGCTTTGTTTACAAACAGTGCATCATTACACCGAAAAACACTAAAATGAACACACATGGCATTCCGATATATTTGGTGGCTATTTTTATTTTACACCGATCAAGGAAAAAGAATGAAACTGTCGAACGTGTTTTTGTGACAAGTTTCGTACGGTTTTCGACTTGTCTGGTCTGGATCTGGTGGTATGCGTTGGTTATGTTGCCAAAAGTGACAGTGACAGATGTCATTATGAATATCTAGCTTTGCTAATATAACTGCGTTTCGTGGTATTAATAGTTCATTGTGATGCTCTGTTATTTTACACCGATAATGGGAAACTAATGAAACTGTCAAACATGTTTTGACAGGTGCCAGGTTTCGTACACTCCTATGTATCGTCTGTCGCAGAGACGATTGCGTTAAATTCGGTTATTCTGTTTCCAAAAACGACAGTGACATATTACATTATGAACAAGTAGCACGGTAACATAGTTTTACCCAATTTTGTAATATTATTACTTAGAGCTACATTACCGTTAGTGTCTAAAATGCCACATCTACTTTACATCTACAGGTTGTCCGGCATCAGTGACAGAGTGGCTGTGCTTGACTCATTTAGAAAAAACAACTTTTCTGTAAGAAGTCTGATGCCCCAATTTTTTTAAAAGATTTTTTTGTGATTTCTTTTCGAATTTCACCGAAATGTCACCTATAAAGCAACTTTAGCTGTAACTTCGTAGAAATGTCTTTATTGTCAGATTTTTTTATTGAATAAAGCCTTTGATGTACATTCGACTTACATAAAGCTGAAATAGACACAAGCAAAGAACTAATAATTAGTCAGCGGCTTTCAAAGTAAAAAACCAAAAGAAGAATTGCGGAAATCTTCAACGTCCATATGATCTTAAAAAGCTATTAACGCTCTGGTACTTAAAATGTTATTTAAAACTTCTTTACTTCATACTCAATAAACGGAAAACTAAAATAATATAAAACTAGGCTTCAAAATAAATATAATATAAAATTAATAATCATCCAAATAAAGTAGCGCTCGTGGCGTAGCTTCACTAGGTGTTCTCGAACGATCACCAATGTTAAGCAACGGACGGACCGGTCAGTCTTCGGATGGGTGACCGTGAGTGGATTTCTTTCTGAGCGCTACTGTGGATCGGATGACACGTTAAATTGTAGGTCTCGGTTGTTTGTTCTTAAAAAAACAGCAATCGTCAAGCCAGGTCAGAGGCCTTTCGGCGGCTTAATAACTGACAATAGGGTTGGCCACTTACTTTTTTATCCAAATAAAAAATGTGGTATCACTGGAAACTGAGTAAGGGCGCGAATGGACATTCTACGAACAGGTTTAAATAAAGCGGTATGCATCAGTCATACGAATTACGAATATGTATTTTATGTTACAATAAATTTATGTCTATGTCTAGTTGGGCACCTAACAAAACGTTTAGCGTTACAAATAATCATAATCACTCACTTAGTAGTAGTTTAAAAAAGTCACAACTGATGTTGCACTTGTCCATAGACGACGGTTATCGCTTACCATCGAGCCGTATGCCGTTTGCTACTCTTTCTATTATTAAACAAAAGACAAATAGAATTAAAATTATGTTTATTGAATTAATTTATAAGTCATTTTCAAAGACCTTTCCCTGTTACATATTGCATTTGTACTTCTTTAAGTTATATTTTTATATAATCATCCGTATTAACATAATATATTAAATGATAACATTTAACAAAGTGATCCTATAAGGTACGGAACCCTAAAAGTAATGTATGTAACGTTTCAGTGATAAATTATGATTTTCCTTTGATTTTAGATAAAGGAAACACGCCTGGTTGCTTCCAATCATATACATATTCATCAACTTATCATTATAGATATTACGATAAATTATATTATTATATAATAATAGATCTGTCGAGCCGTTTAGCCCGTTGATGGGACTGTGATGTTTATTTCTTTAGGGTTCCGTTGTAACTAGTGACTCTTATTCAAAATTATCTACGTTGACCGTAAAATAACATCAAATATTAGTGTGTTGTGATTAGTATGTTAATGTATATACTCATGTTGTTTGCACTTCGCGTCCTTATTAGGCGAGTGACATTGAAACAGAGACTAATGTTTTATTAAAATTGGTTCATGAATTCTACAACATTTGCGTTTTAATGTGTTTGTAGAAGGCTAGCCTGCGCTAGATTTACTTTATGGGAGCAACCAATAAAACAAGTATAAGTTTAAAAAACTCAAAATCCCCGACAAAAAAAAAACGGCTGAACCAATTTTGATGAATTATAGCTAAGAAAACTCCCGACTAATTCACCTTTCAAACAAAAAAAAAAAACAGAATCGGGTCATCCGTTCGGGAGCTACGATGCGACAGACAAACATGCACACAGTCACGTCAAACTTTTAACACCCCGTCGTTTTTGCATCGGGAGTTAAAAACTTATAACACCCCGTCGTTTTTGCAACGGGAGTTAAAAACTTATAACACCCCGTCGTTTTTTCATCGGGAGTTAAAAACTTATAACATCCCGTCGTTTTTTCATCGGTAGTTAAAAACTTACAACACCCCGTCGTTTTTGCAACGGGAGTTAAAAACTTATAACACCCCGTCGTTTTTTCATCGGGAGTTAAAAACTTATAACATCCCGTCGTTTTTTCATCGGGAGTTAAAAACTTATAACAACCCGTCGTTTTTGCGTCGGGGGTTCATAATAATATAAATTTAGGCTGCGTTTCCACAATGAAGCTTTGCAGTGCATGACTGTACATATTGGCTAATCACTTGTAGACATAGAGAGAGAGAGAGAGACGATTTGTGTATTTTATTTAAATAGTAGAAATGTATTATTTAATTTAAATAGAAGAAATGTTTTAATAATACTTTTTTTAATGATGTTGTGGTACTGAGGGTATGGGAGCCTATTCGTGAGGCTACAAACAAATCAACAAATACTGAAAACTAGTCAAGTGCGAGACAAGCTTGCTTAAATATTGTTTGGAGAAATGAGAAATTATTGAGCGATGCACATTCACCGTTTTTTTTTTACTTTAATAGACCATTGACCATCATCAGATGTTAAACATAGAGGATAGAGGTCATCTCACTGAGGTTTACATTTGTGTGATATGTAATGTGATTTTCCTTTTACAAAAATATGTTTTTAATTCTTAAGGTTTTTATTTTAAATTCTTCAAACAAATAGTTAATTAACCGAGACGTATTGTGCTAAGTCCAATTTATTTGTATCTAATGTATAAAATATATTTAAAATGTTATGATTTCTTAAGTTTTTTGGACAATAAAGGTTTATTATTATATATTTAGTATCCATTATTGTAACTAATCATCACCTCTAAAAATGTCTATTTTATTTTGTTTTTCACGTATATTTATATGACGTTAACTTTTACGAGTTCGAAGATGAAACGTCTGTGCACTGGACTATAGATAAAAATATTATTGTCTTTACGTGAAGCTCAGAAAGTTGTTTTTTTACTGTTGTATGTATGTTATGAGTCTCTATTATTTGTATTATTGTTTGTAATTTTTGAAGCTCAATGATCTATCGCTCACGTATTTTTGAAGATACTCGTACATTTACCGAATGTACATGTGTCAAATGAGTTAACTCGACAAAAATTTCAATCCATTTTGATGCCTATTAGATTTCGCACAGAAATATAGTATAGATCTACTTTTTTCACACCAAAAATTGTTTTTATTTATGAAAATTTTATTGAGTCAAAATGCAAGTTTTTGTGATACATGTGCGTTGTGCAATATTATGTTGTCAATATTTTATATTTTTTATATTTTCATTTTCGAAATTTGTAGCAATGCGTAATTGTGAATACTAACTCCAAAGATTTATGTAAAATATATCGCTCTTAGCGATTAGGCCATCAGTTATTTTATTAAATTTAGCTTTTTGCTAATTTTTGTCCTTTTCTATTAATTGTAAGTTGTATACAATAAATATTGATCTATTTAAAGGCATATAGAAACAAAACCCTATATGAGGCCTTTTGCAGTTGGCTAATAACATAAACAAATTTGACAGCCCATCCTCGATTGACCAACTATCTTCGGTATATAGTTTCTCAACTTAGAAAAAAAACCATTGCAAACACATTGCGAGTTTTCAAATAGTTACCTTAGAATTAGGTAAGTAAAGCTTTTGAAAGCACATAATTACTCAACTTACTTTAGAACAACACACAGAAAACAATTCACTCACACAAAAGCACTTACACAAAAATGTCGTTCAAAAAACAAAACACTGTGAAATAAAAACACTTTCGATGTCTGTTCCGAATTTTAAAATTGGAATGGTGCGTGGAGCTCTCGCAACGGTCAACCGCGGACTGGTGTCGGCGCGCGCGCCGGTGTTCTTTATGTCATAGATCAAATCGGGATCGTTTCATGCAACATGTGCATTGGGCACTAGGGCAGGTGTCAGGCAAAATTTGACAAGTGGAAAAATATAAAAAAAAATACATAACTTTTCAAACTTTTCTACAGATTTAAAAATTTGTAAAATGTCTATTAATTACTTATAAGATTAAAAAAAAAGATACTTCACATATCATTTTGTATATCGTGTCAATAGTTATGTTTCAATTGATGAATGTGACTTGCGGTTATTGAATAGAGGTGAGGAATTGACAAGCTATTCACGATTGCTTCGATGAGATAGTTTTTAACGATAAGGCCGCCTGTTGTTACTCTAGTATCTATCCGAGTTATGAAAAGGAGGAGGTTATTTTTAAATTGTTGTTTTGTTATTGTCTATTTCGATCCGTCGCCGTATATGATATTCGCAAAACGTTACAATAGATAATTTATCTATCGTTTCAACCGACTTCCAAAAAGGAGGAGGTTCTCAATTCAATTGTATCTGTTTTTTATTTATTTATTTATTTTGAAACACCAACAGTATACATATTACATTGACTTAGTAGGTAATCTCTAATGTTTGTTACGCGATAACTTTGCCAATTATGAATTGATTTTGATGTTTGTTTCAGATTTATATACTATAATTATTACCTGTGTGCATTAATGAAAGCACCGATCATATTAATTTATTATATGCTTGCATATTTTTTTCTTGTTTATGGGACGTATCGACTATATTTTTCTATGCAAGTACGAGAGTACGAAGATTGTTTACAAAATACTTGTTTTTTTTTTAAATATTTTGTAAACAATCCTTGTTCTTGTTATTCTAAATTTTAACTATTACAATTCGGACATAAAAATGGTAATAAAACGACATATGAAAACTTTATCAAGTCGTTTGGACTACGAGTACAAACGGTAGAGACATTTATATGACGTGCCGTAAAGAGTTTATAATCAATTACCTACAGGTAGCGGCCATCAAGGCTATGCAAAGTATTATAATTGAATTTATGGAGAGTTTTCATACTGTTTTGTGTTTAAAGGTTTTTCTAAATGTTTTACTTTTTTTACATTTTTTTTTTATTTTTTTTTATCATGTTTTACATAGCTTGCTTGATAACGATAACGACGGTACTTATTCCAACATAACATAAAAAAGAAAATAAATGTCAAGACTGGAAATGTCGGGAGGAGACCTTTGCCCAGCAGTGGGATACCACAGGCTAACAACAACAACAACAAAAAAAGAAAAAAATATCATGTGTTTGTCTTTTTATGATTTTTTAATATTGTTTTCAAAACATCATTATAATGAATTCATAGAATTGGGATAGGGTACTATCTAGTGTCTAGTTATCATTGTCAAGTTGAAAATCTGTCATCAAACTAATTGTGAATTGTGTGTTCTGACAGTTTCATTTAAAAGCCAGTTCCCATTCAAGGTCAGGTGAGCTTTCTATCTTGTACTACACCGTTACTTAACATCGTGTGTGCTATGGTCAAATGCATAGCTTGTTAAACAACAAATTCTTTTTGTATAGTGTCTTTCTTGTAAAAACGCACTAAATTAAAAAAATGCATTACATTACATTTGTTTTTTTTTTACGTCAAAAACTAGATCTCGTAAATCGATCCATCCGTTTGAGAGCTGCCGTGACGTACACTACACAGATACACATGTATACACATCAAACTTATTTTTTACTCTTTACCTATTTTTACCCCTCTTTTTGGGTTGGAGGTTAAAATCAAGAAAACTGTTTTTTTTTTTCAAAATTACGACTTATCCCCTTTTGCCTGTACGTCGCAGAATTAGTCATGGTACTTTTTCGCCATAGCTTTTCCGTTCTATTTTATTATCAGTTTGTTCAGTGATTGCGATGGAAAAGTCTTCGTGGAAAATGAAAACCGTTTGTTAGGGTAGGGCTTTGGAGATATCGGAGGAATGTACGGTGACTATGATATGAGTAGCTCTAGTCGTGTCGGTGGTCAAAATAAGAAGTTTAGTTGCCAGTATCATTTTTTTTTTTACAATATAGGTTTGCGCTTGACCCTCCAACTCACCTCATGTTAAGCGGTGTTGCGGTCTACGATCATGGTTGCCTGGAAGAGATCGCTTTAAGCGATAAGGCCGCCTATTGAAAGATTAGCCATAGTAATATTGTCTTTTTAATGTGTTCGTACAATGTGGTCTTTTAATAAAGAGTTATCTATCTATCTACGATGAAGCGCGCTACAGTTTCTACCTGACTGTAAGAGAAAGGTAACTTAAGGAAACTTTAAATAAGTCTAGGTTTGACCACCAAATTATGATGGTAAGCGACGGTATGGCCGAGGATGGTGCATCGATCTAGAAGAAATATTTTCGCTCTAGCTTTGAAAATTCTAATTCTCAGAAAACTGAGAAAGTGGCATAGAATGCAATTCCTGTGCGGTACGTATAAGAACGTGGACCGAAATATTTGAGTACGGATCAATGAAAAATGGGCGGTAATGTGCCGACTTCCTGCTAGTCCTGTAGTGGAATGGGGCGGATGGAATAAGTTTGTGAAGCTCTTGCGAACACTCGCCGAAATGAATCCTATAGAATATAAACGGACATCTACTTGGTTGCAGCAAACTACTGACCCAACTTTTGATTTTGAATCAAAAGATGGGGTCAGTTGTTTGTAAAAACGCAAACTATGATTTTTATAACAAACTGCTGAACTAATTTTTATTTTGGATGGCATATTTTTTTCAGTTACTTAACTGGGAAAAATATATCATCCAAGTAACTGAAATCACATATTTTGAGTTCGGTTGTTTCAGTTTTTTAACACGCTTTTATTAGGTCGACCTGTATGTAACTATCTAATGAAATCTAAGGTAACTAATTTAACCATCTTCCAAGGATCGTAGCGTCATGGAAATTGGCAGCTGTATGTAGTTCTGATGACAATACAATAATATGGTACTGTCGAACTGATCTGATGATGGAACCGGAAGATATGAACTAGAACTTCATGATGGAACATCGTATCATAGCTGTGTTTGGATTTGTTAGAAAAGTCTTGTAATGAACTTTGACCACAATAATTTGTAGCGTGTTTTATAGTTTTTAAAACTGTAATTTATTTTTAACTATAACAATTAATGAAAAATACGCTGGTGGCTCCCCTTCGGAAGTGAATAGATAACGTGGTAAGTTTAGTAAATATGTAACAGTGAGTCCTCCTGTCGATTCATAGTTCTCGCTAGATAGGTAGCTTAGCCAACACAAAAGCAAACATAAATAGGTCCTCATGTTTTATTGAGGAAAACTACAAAAAATTTGGAAATCACATTTATGATAAAACCACACACTTCACATGCAAGCGGGGAAAATACCAGAACCATGTGATTTCCATTTTTTTTATTGACATTTAGAAAAAAAATAAGGATCCGCTGATTTTATTTTATATTAGATTTTATATTGAAGTTATATTATATAAAATGTTTAAATTGGTTTATTATAATAAATAGTTAAAAAAAAAATAATTAAACAACCGACTTCAAAATACGCAATTTCGTGTACTTGAATGACATATATTTTTCAGTTAATTAGTCTTAAACCAAAAGTAATGAACCGATTTTGATGTAATTTCCACACACACAAGAATTTCCCAACCAGATGATAATAAATGACAGAGATATGAGATAACAAACAAACAAACAAACGTAGAAAAAAAAACACGAATTGATAACCTCCTCCTTTTTTAAGCCTGTTAAAAATAAGGAACTAATTATTTTTTCTGATTTGTAAAAATTGTAATAAATAAAATAAATAATTATTGAGGGCATTTTTACACAACACCACCTAGCTACAAACTAAGCATAGCTTACAATTATTTTTTAAACACTTATGATACATAGAAACACCCAGACATAGAACAAACATCCATGCTGACATGATGACATAAAAAAATTGTCCTGAGTCGGGATCGAACCCACAACTTACAGGTTAGCAGGTGGACTACTACCAATTGTGCTATGCAGCCAGTAAAGTAGTAAGTTCTGTTCTAAGCTTGTTCGGCGGTTGTGCAGAGAGGGTACAGGGCCCCGGGTCGTATCCCAACAATGACTTAGGCTTGCGCTTTATTGTGTCGTAGCAATAGTCGTTACTTATTTAATTTATTTAGATAGATAGATAGATGATAGATGAACTCTTTATTGTACACACCTTAAAAGTAATAACAAAGGACTTTAAATATACTAGTGCAACAAAAGGCGGCCTTATCGCCAAAATCGCGATCTCTTCCAGGCAACCATGTTTTTTTTTTTGTTGAATAATTTATGAAGTGATTCTGTACTTGTACTATTAAATATTATGTGACAGGCTACATTTTATCATCGTCATATTCTATCATCACCATCATCATCAGCAAGCCCGTGAAACCGTGTCGCGGCCTGTAGATAGTACCTATATGGAAAGAAGTCATCTGTCAGTAAAAAAAAATATTACCAAGAATTTTATACGCAGAATTTTTATTCTCGTTTACTACATAATAAGACCGGCGCGGCGCGGCGCGGCTGTGCAAACAGCAATGATATTGTAATTATTATATAGATACCATCACGCCGCGAGGAGAAATAGTGTAAAACCGCTGAGAGTATTTGTAGCCGGACCGAGCCGTCTAATGTACGAGTAGTCCTCCTAGGCTGCAGTACGAGTGTATTCAGTTGCTGCACATCAGCGGACATTTCTGCTGCCTAATCGGTCTTCTGAGTGGTTTAGGGGCTGTGATCCAACGATCATAGGAATAAAGGTCTGAGAGCTACAACTGTCAAGGCTAGAATGAACAAATTTCATCTAGATTTACGTGCTCCATCCTCGGCTACACCGTCGCTTACCATCAGATGGTGGTTTTAATCAGCGAGCACGTAAAATAGTATTATTTCGTCGGAAACCTCGGTGCAAGTCAAACCTGTGCTTGGCTGGCTTAGTAAGTTTATCGATTTCAATATGCCCACAATACTAGATCCGCGCTTCTTCGGCTTAGGAGGCTTACACAGGTGGCAAACGTTTCTATTTCTGCAAACGCTTGCACTACGAAATGGTAAGAAACTGTGACATACCGTCACGTGACATATCGTTAGCTAATATCAATCCCATACATTTTCTTTACTATTCTAATGGTGTTGTAGAAATTATAATGTCACTTGTATAACACCCCAGGTATAATGTGTAAGTATGGGCTGCCTACTCGATAGTCGATAGACACTTCAGTACATTGTCGTACAGTTTCAGTCACGCACCGCTTTTCGGTTTTACAAATAGAGCGTTCCACGATAAAATAAATACACGCGGTACTTCATTGCTTATTCAAGGTTTATTTTTGTTGTTTCCAAAAACGACACTATTCAAGTTGGGGTTTTTTTTTGTCTTCAAAAACCTGTATTTCAGCCCGTTTCTGGATAAGATTTTAGTGGAACGCGGGTTTCTACATCGGCAACACTCCCGAAGTCCCGAAACACCAGCTTTGTTATTATGCCATGTGTATTTATATCATTTGGTTTTTGTAATTAATAAATGAATACAAATTTATTCATTACAAAAACCATAAATGTATCCTTAGAGGCGATGATTCCCGTTGTCCCCCACTTCCGTGTCCACCACTGGTGGACATCGACAAATGTTTCAAAAACTTGTGTTGGTGTTAGGTTGTGAAGGTACCACAATCATGGTTTGCAGGTTTCCATGACGAAATAAAGGTTCCATAATCATGCACATCCGTAGCTACACGACGTAGCACATCTCTGCTAGAAAAGCGTCCTAACTCTTATGTTAACATTGTTGTGTTCAGTTCTTGTACTACGATAAAGGAATAACTCTCTTTATTTAGCAATATTACCTGTAAATTGATTGTTTAATTAAACGCGCATACATCACGTATTTGTTGATATTAGTAGGTGTTTACCAATCATACGTGGTATCTATGATTTGCTCACATAATAATTGACACAATATTCATGCAATATTTTTCATTGTAATATTATTGTAAGACATTATGTGTATTTAAGAGATATCTATAAGTATTAGATAAGTATTTCGTATCTCAATTTATATTTGCTTATAATATAGTTTACTAAATATAAAATATTGTAATGTTTTTATATCATCTATAAATGTTGTATGCCATGGTGCTAGAGCATGGTGGTCACTATTATGATGTATCTTTGCATCTGCATTTTTACCCATGTCTGTGCAAATAAATACTTTGAAATTGAATTTAATTAATATGGATTGTTTTGAAATATTTACCTATCTCAAGTTAGTAAGAATAAATCTGAGATCGTATCTGTTTTGACCTGACTGCACAAGAAGGTGGGTTGTTTTTCTTTGGTATTGGTATATATGTATGTTTCTAGATTATCTCGTAGAGTCTGACCGATTTTGATGTGTGAGGCGTCGATACATTCGTATTCGCTTCTCGAATGCCTTTGGCTACATTTATTGTAATAATAATTATACATACTTTGAAAACCTCCCCTCTCCACTACTTGGTGTGTAAGTAATGTCACGTGAGGTGGTCTGGGTATGTGTGTAGGTATTTTCCGCGTGTGTAGCGCGACCGGCTGTTGTCTCAAGTTGAACCAGATCAGCAGGGCAATTCAGTCATTCAAGACCGCTCCGTAGCTGAATCATATATGAACCGTTTCACTTCTAAGTCATACGAGTACAATTGACACATTAGATGAAACGTGACACGTCCTTCGCTCGTTACTAAATCAAAAAATGATAGCAGCCGACAGGAAATGCTTCGCAAAAGGTTCAGCTGCGGAGCGGTCTTGAATAACTGAATTGCCCTGCAGTTCAAAGTCGAGCCACCTAACGCGCGTGGCCGTCGGATAGGTCACTAGCTTTTTTATATTAAACTCAACATTTAATGTGTTAATAAATAAATATTATCAACACTCTAGATAATTATAACATATTTTTACGTAGTTTTTTTGGAGAGTGCAGGGTGAATAACTTTGTTTTTCGTCTGTGTATGGGTGTTTGTCGTTTGCAATATTGAAAAGCTGTCGGAAATCTACTAATATTAAAAAAGCGAAAGTAACCCTGTCTGTCTTTTTGTTACCTGGACCTGGAGATGGATATAGGCTACATTTTTATCACCATTGACATCATCAACGTTTTTCATCACTACGCGGGTGGGACCGTATGGCGCAGCTAGTTTCGCATAACGCGAGAAATCTAAATTCGATAACAGTATTTTTGTGGGATTGGCGAACGAGGTTCACTGCTCTCAGATATACTTGTTGTATAAAAAATGTGAATTAAGTTCCTATTTTCCTAATTGGCAATAACCGACAGATCGATGTGTTTCATCTTCGGCCACACTGTCGCTTACCATCGGGAAAGTTGGCTGGTCAATCGTTCCACTCCTGCGTAGCACGCATCCAAAAATGTAAACAAACAAGTTGTGTGCGGATCTTAGTCATTTCAATGAGAAACGGATGGTGATGTGCCGAATTTCTGCTTGTCCTGTAGTGAAGTGGAGATGGTGGAATAAGGTCGCGAAACTCGTGAAGCTCTTGCGCACACTTGCCGAAATGGACCCGATAGAATATTGCCGGACATGCTACGTTTTCCTCTGCCGATACCGTCGATTAGCTACTTAAGTGATATCAATTCGTGTAGGTATAAGGTAGGTAGGTATATGTTAGGTATGTGGTGTAGTTATTGTTAATGAGCAGGTCGTCGACCCCGGCCGTGCTCTCACAGCCGAGCAGTCTGCTTGTGTCGCGGTGACGTAATGCGAAACTGGTACGTTATCGGCGGTCATTCAAGATGATACCAGTTTTTTGGCCGACTGCGCATCAATGGGGGTGGTGGTTTTCGCGTGTTCGTAGTTGTCTGTACCTACTATAGTTTTGTAGCTTAACACTTACTGAAGTACCTTTTTAATAGATTTCCAAAAAGAAGGATGTTCTCAATTCGACTGTATTTTTAACAGACTTCGAAAAAAGAGGATGTTATCAATACGTACCGTATATATATATATTTTTATGTATGAACACGAATTTCTCTCTCATTCTTGAACCAATTTTTGTGTTTCGTGAATTTGCATATAGAGAAAGCTCCCAAGTTGGTCCCATAATTATATTAGAAACATTGCTTTATTACTTTTTGAATAAACTCTAAAAGTAAAAATATTTTCATTCGATTCCTGAGTGAGTGCGTCAGATTATAGAATCGCAGAGTTCCACTGACACGTTTTTCTTTATAAAAGTGTCAAATGTTTAGGTTTTTCGTATAAACATCTGCATATTTTCTAATTTGCGACGACGAAGCATATGACATTCAATGACAAATGTCATTCTTGAAGAAACGAACGGGTGAAGAGAGGTCTCTTTAAAAAGTTTACAATCGTGAGGGATTTATTGCGCTTGAAAAGTAAAACCTACTTACTCCTCGTCCAATGTGTATAAGGAGAAAATAGAGTTACTTCAACGCTTGAGCGCCTTGTTTAATTATTATCCTTACTAATATTACAAGTAAACGAAATAACGTACTTCGAAGGCGGTTGTTTCAGTTTTTTAAACTATAAAATTATTATTTTTTGTATGTTTGTTCAGCGATTACTCCGTTAACTATGAATTGTTTTTGATGATTCTTTTTTTGTTTAGTAAGCAATATCTCAGAGGTGGTTCCATATAAATTTTATCAAAATCGGCTTAGTAGGTACTTAGGTTATAAAATAACTGAAATATCCAAGTAAACGAATAGCGTATTTTGAAGTCGGTTTTTTCAGTTTTTTTTAACTATAATTATTTACATAATAATATCCTTACGCTTGATCGCTAACTCGCCTGATGTTGAAGTTGGGATCTACGATGGAGCGCGCTCACCTACGAGTACAAGAAAGCGTTTTAATCGCGATTTAAAGATACCCAGATTGAATCTATACGACATAACCATTCAGGAAGCAGTTTCTACATCTGCACTGTATATTAATAAATAGCACTAATTCTATTCGATAATTGTTTTCGAACGGATTCGCTACCGTTCGGAAACTATATCTCCATCTCTGTAATTCTGTATGGAAATGATAGAGATGGGATATACCCGATATCGTATCCGACAAGTTGTGAATAGCTCTGTGATTACTTCCGGGGAACTACTAGTCTAGACCCCATACAGTGAATGAAGTGCGTGTATAAGCGATAACTAATTGTGAGATACATCAACGTAACTTCTAAGTTATGTCGTAATGCAATTATCTAAATAGCTGTCGAAGCCATTATGGTAACCTATCTTAGATCCGAAATACATTTGTTCGAATATTACTTGCCCGAATCCGTTTCTAGAACTGCATGATTCCAGGTGTGTTTTGATGACGCGAGCTTCTGACTCCATAAGTTTGGTAGCCATCAGTTTCAGTTGCCCGAACATTAATTATATTAGGTTAATTTTCTTAGGTTTCTGGTAAATTATGTCCAGAAACCTTATTTACAAAGGTTCGATTATCTGATATATCAAATACCTTAAACCTCAAAAAGGTTTCTTTTATTATAAACTTATACTTTCTTATAACAAAGAGTCGGTTATTAGACGACTTGTCAAACTTAAAGTGAAAAAATAAATTTGGTTTTCGAGGAACTGATATTCGGTATATCACAATTAGGATTTTAGATAGGTAACCTGTCATTATCAGCTCATACTTCATACAAGGCAAATAATAGTTATTAGTCAGTTTTCATGTGAAGCCGTCTGGTCAGCGGAAAACTACAATAAAGCTGTCATATAATCACACAAGTCATACAGGGACCACTCCTCGTCCGGACACCTCATTAGAACAACCGACGGGTTGGTCATGGCAAAAAAATACACATTTGTGTACCTGATTAGATAAAACGTTACTTACACACAGCACACCCTAGTTAGGGCATAGAATATTTGGTAGTGTGAGTTCAGAAGGCTCTCTGCGAAACTTTTAAAATAAATTTTAACATAAATAACGGGCGTTTTTTTTACATCTGACGGGAACTGGAGGACCTGATCTCGCATCTTATTACTTGTTAAGTGTTAGTACCTGGATGGCCGAGCTTTGCTCGGTTTTTGAAATATGATTTTTGTTAAAGGGGTAATAGTTTTTCTCACAAAAAAAGGAACTTGAAAAAAAAAGGAAAAATTAATCTCATCTGGTCTCGAACTGGGGTCTTCTGGATTCGAAACCGCCCGATTTCCTACCTGAGCTATTATAACCTTATAGGTGGTGAAATTTACCTTCGTATTCTGATGATATTGTATCAGTTTTTCATTGCCTGAAAACACGGATAAAACCACGGAATTTTTCTACTGAACCGATTTGATGAAATTTCTGTGGAACCAATCTAAAAGTATATATCATTTAAAACAAAAAAATAGTTTTCCAAATCGGTTAAATAATAAAAATCATTGTTTAGTGAATAGTCGTCATAAAAGCGGGTCGTCATTCCGTGGTCTCGAGTGCGCGTTCACGGGAGACAATGCGTGTACGTCTGACAAATGAGCGCCAGTCATCATCGTTAGCGGAGTGAAAACACGTGCGCTGTTGATGGAGCGGACCACTTTCTACCGGGCGCGCCGCTAATTCACACTCTGCTCTGGATGGGTACTTCTGAGGAGGTAAAGGGTTAACAAGTATTTTCTCATTTCTCGTACTCGGAAAGTACGCTTGGAGTTGTCTGTACACATGGACGAAAAATTGTGTTTTCGTACAGAGAATCGTTCTTCTGTGCTGTCGAATTAGTAAATAATCACGTTCTTTTTTGACATTTCAATTGAACCCCTTCGAATTTTTTTCTTCTTTTTCCCCTCACGGGGACATGGCCACTCGCGGTCAGGGTATTTACCATTTTAAAGTTGTCTTGTGTCTTGAGTCCTTGAGGAGGGCATGTATGTTCAACTGTAGACTTCTTGTAGCTGAGATGATGATGATGAAATAAGAAATTCAAGAATAGCTTTTCTCGTCACGTGTACAAGATCTACCAGACGACCCGACCGGCCCTTACCAGCCGTAATGACTTATTACCTTGCAAAATATTACCAACGTAACGTGCGTACACTCAGGCAAACTTACCAGGCGCGCGCGCGGTGAGAACGCCACGAGCGAATTTTAAAAGGGGATTTTTGTGTCATTTTCCTTGATTTCTTCGCCGTTTTTTGATGATTATTTTTTAATATTGTAAAAAATTGTGCGACCACCCCAGAGTTGAGGATGTACCGCAGGTGTGGCCCCACAATTATTATTCAGTAGTGTTTATAACCGATTGCAGTTACGTCAAAATATGTTCGGGTACGTGGTCATTTAAATATGTATTCATTTGTACACGTTGCAGTAACACACCGCTAGACTTAACTTGTCCCGTGGATCGTATAATTCATTAGTTCCCAAAAAAAGATCTAAATCTCAAGTGAATAGATGTCTTCTAAGCACAAAGTAACTTGTAAGGCAGCGTCGTCGATCACGGACTCTAGTACCACATTTGCCCAGCGGCCTACACCTTACAGGACCATATGTATTTGAGTGACACTCAGATTAATGGATAGATATCGGCCGTCTTCCTCTTGTTTTGCTTCTGGAGGTCGGTGCGTTTTTCCTGTTGCATTCTCAAGGGTTCTCGTCGAGTCATGATGTATGACGTCATCCTTAGATTAATGGATCTCTCAAAGGATAATGGAGTAAGCCCTCCATTGTAGAAAGTTAATGTACATTTATCCGCTTGATCCGTATAAACAATGAGATAATTAATCTAAAATCGAATAAACAATTAACCCATAGCTCCAACACCATTCTGAACGTATTCGCAAACAGGTTTGACTGTCAGTACATGAATCATTGCTGTATGGTTCATGTACTGACTAATAAGCAAATGTTAATTTGATTTCATTTAATTTAATGTAATAGACACAGAGTGCATCCCATTTGTGTACGGCAAAATGAGTCTCTTCATCGTCAAGATACATACTTATAATGGCTATCGTCTTACGATGGTCATATTATTTGCACAACCTACTTCCATTTTGAGATATTTAGTTAGGTTTGGCGCTAAACTTAGTTGTAAATATTCATGTTTCCTTTTTAGGGTTTCGTACCTCAGATCCATAGTCTCTTGATGCAGAAAGAAAAATAAAATTCTCAGTTTTTGTAAAAAAAAGTTACAGCCGAATATGTCGTAAAAAAGGCACATTTCGACACTCACAAGGGAATCAAAACCTATGGGGTACTTCCCGTTGCCGCAGAACTATGAAATTTAGCAAAGGCATTGTGTAAGAGTACACATATAGGAAAAAAACCGAAAACTGGTAATTTTTAATTTAATCACAAAAAATAGTGTCCTTATGCAAGGAATGAGGGTCCAAATTTTAAAGTGAATTAACCGTATCATGTGGGGTATCATATGAAAGAGCTTTATTAGCATAAGCTAAAACAGGTTTTTAAATATTTTTACGATGTATATTTTTCGGTTTATGAAGGAAAATATAAAAAATATATGATTTCCCCCTTTTATTTAGTTTGAAGTTCCGGCAGCCTAGTGGTGAGACCGTCTGACTTGCGATCCGCTGGTCCTGGGTTCGAATCCTACGGCACGCACCTCTGTCTTTTCGAAGTTATGTGCGTATTGTTGATTGCCGCCAACTTCAAACGGTGAAGGAAAACATCGTGAGGAAACCTACATGTCTGAGAGTTCTCAATGATCTTGAAGATGTGTGAAGTCTGCCAACCCGCACTTGGCCAGCGTGGCAGACTATGGGCTAATCCTTCTCCAAATGAGAAGATGGCCCGTTCCCAGCAGTGGGACAGTTTGTACAAACAGGGCTGATAAAAAAAAAATTGTTTGTACGGAACCCTCGGTGGGCGAGGCTGACTCGCACTTGTCCGGTTTTTAAGTATGTGTAGCGAGATGTATCTATTACAAGGCTGATTGCTTTATAACTACTTATATAACATGGATTTATAAGAAATCTTTAATGATACACTTTTTTTAACCGAATTCCACAAAGAGGAGGCTTTCAATTCGTCGGAATATTTTTTTTAATTTTTTTTTTATGTATGTTTCCCGATCACTCAGTGCCATAATTATGTCATCGGTGAACAAACGTGAACGGTGGTGAACGGTGAAGGAAAACATCGTGAGGAAACCCACATGTCTGAGAGTTCTCAATGATCTTGAAGATGTGTGAAGACTACCAACCCGCACTTGGCCAGCGTGGCAGACTATGGCCTAACCCTTCTCACAATGAGAAGATGGCCCGTTCCCAGCAGTGGGACAGTTTGTACAAACAGGGCTGACAAAAATATTATGTCATCTCTGGTAACACAGACTGGTCGTAAACTTTCGACTTGAGGCACTGGAGTATGTTGGACGGGATGGATAGCCATGTATTGATATTATTTCTGCAGTTTGCTTCAAAACTAAAGACTGAATAATTGATAAAATTTGTATATTTTAAGTGAGATGACTTGCACTATTGTATTAGATAATCCTGTAAATCTTTACAGGATTATCTAATACAATAGTGCAAGCTGTAAAATGAATAAATAAAAATTAAATATAAATAAAAACCGACGATGTTTGCACTATACTAGCACTACATTGTTTTTAGTATTTCTCTATTTCCTTATCAAGAGTTTACTTTAAAACTAAAATTGAGTTCCCACGAGGAAAAGTAAATTCAGCGAATTTGTTCATTTTTATTATCGGGAAAGACGTGTGGTAAATACAACCACATGTATGACAGGATGTTTAAATATAAATTTAAAAAAAAAGACGTGTGGCACTCGGAGACTGCCGCGGTAAAGCTATTGCATAGCATTTTTTATCAACTCATGTAATTATAATTATTTATTTATTTTATTTATGCAGTATTCCTAACACCCCCCACTCCGACCGGCACAGCGGTGATACTTTTTAGTTTTTAGTTTTGCCATCTATCGATGAATAGCAGAACATTTAATGACTTTTTGAAATATCACGCTTGTCTCTTTAGTTCTGCAAATCGCCTCTAGGTGGCATTGGTTGTATCGGCGTTACTGCGTTAGGTTATTTTCGTTACGGAATTTCTGAATTCGGTCTCCACGCTCAAGGCCCGCGATAAAAGCTGTGCAATAGCTTAAAAATAAGATAAATAAAAAAATAAAAAAAAAAAAAAATAAAAAAAAAAAATAGGTTTTGTGCAGTTTTTTTTTAAATTATTGAAAGTTATTATTCTGTTAAGAACTTTATTTAAATGCATCGTGTAACATGTATTACGCCAAATATTAATTATGTATTGTAATTTTTTTACATAATGTTGACTTTCTGTTTTCAAGATAATTGTTTTTTTTTATTGTAATTTGTTATTATTTTTTTGATTGTTGACATAATTTATTGACATCTGTTTTATATGTATTATCAATTGATTTTCCAGTATGTTTGCACACCTAGATAAGGTTGTTGATGGCTGTACAACCTTAATAATATGAGCTATGTATGTTACCCTTTAACTGGCAAATAAAGCACTGAATTATATTGAAAAGAAATTATTATGTATGCTTTTTACAACCGGGAAAGATGAAATAATATGCTAGGGATTTTCTATACAGATTTATTATAATAAGGTTCCAAAGTAAATAAGTCAATGAGAGACCATAATACTCATTTATTTAAAAAATAAAAGGCATTTGGTTGATGGTGCAAAAATGATATTACATAAACGAACTAGTTATTTTCTTATGTTTTGTCTTTGAATATATTGTGACTATTTTTAATTCTTATTTTTATTTTTTACTTGTATGATATTTTTATTAATTGTTGAAATTTAATAATTCTTTAATACGAGTAGACGAGCCTAGTGTTACCTCTGACAAATGTGCGCCTAGCCGGCACAACATGACTATCTGTATCAATATATTGTTACGTATTTTGTGCACTTAGTGTATAAAAACAACTCTGTTGTGTGCAAGTAAATGATCTTTTATCTTTATGAAAAACGTGTATACTAACCCAGTTTTCCTTTGTTACAGATCAACAAGAAGGGTCTCACACGCACACCCTGGCTCACCCCCAGTGTGAAACTCCCACGCTCCCGTCTGGCGACGCATTTTCAAATATCGCTCTATCAAACATCCCTCAAACCACAAATCAAAAAGTATTAGATAATAAAAAAAACGTAAACCTAGAAGGAAATCGTAATGCACAAAACGCGACACAGTCGAAAGCTTCGGCCAGATCCGATGATGATTTTGACGTTAACGAATACATCGCTCGACTACAAGGCACTAGATATGTGAGCGCCCCTTTACATAGCCATCTAAAGGAGGACCAGAATACAAATTTGGAGGCGACAGAGGAACATTTGGAAGAGATAAATTTAAATGAGAGTATTCCGCTTGCGAGTCAGCAAAGTCTGACGGCGGATATTGCTCAGAACTTGTCTCAGCTGCCTACAGTACTGCCTCATGTCGCTAGCGCGGTGTTCAGCTCATTCTCGAACATGTTGAATTATAAGAGCAGGGAGCAGACTCCGGACCATCCAAGAGTAGCTGACCAGGGAAATAGAGGTGGATATGAGGAAGTTCAGTTTCAAAGACCTGATGTGGGCATTCCGTTGGTCGGAGTGGAGGAGTATAAAGCTCCGAAAGAGGTCGCTCCGCCGCCGAAGGAACCTCCAACTGGTGGTAAGTACAAATCAATTCATTTTCGTTTCGTATCTCTAAGAGGAAAAATGAATCCTATTTACTTTGCTCACAATTTTGCACACAGCACCAATAGAAATTTTAATTATACTTAGGTTTACTTTTCTAAAAATGTGGTGTGTATTAATGGTGTATGATACACCATTAATACACACCACATTTTTAGAAATCTCCCCCGTTATGTGGGTATGGATACACCGTGTAACCATATACCCACATAACGGGGGAGATTCATACATTAATATAACTTTTTAATAGGTAGATAGTTAGATATTCGGCATATAACTCGGGAGTTATCAATAAATTGATTTGATTTGATTTGTAAATACGAACAAAGTGTTATAAGTTGTTGGGTGCATTAGGACAGGCTTTAAAGTTATGAAAACCTAGGTTCGGTCTAGACAAGTATATGTTTAGAAAAATTAAAAACCCCTGACAAAAACCATTGGCGTAGCAAATTTCTGTTTTCAACCGAGATTTCAGAATCTTCTGGCACGACAATCTCTTGACCGATTTTGATCCCCGAGGACAAAAAAATCTATAAAATTGAGGAACCTGTATACCGAGCTTGTTTTCTCAAGATAGGTTGAAAAATACAACCTGTACGAGTACCAACAAACATACTGACAAAAGAATACCTTCTAAAGACTTTTATCCGCTTCGCTTACTCGACAATAAACACCTTGTACTTTGGGTCTGGGTGATCCTGAGCATACTACTTTTCGATTTCGACGCAAATAGGATGAAACACCCAATCATATCCCATATGATCATCTACATCAGAACAGAAGCCGGCACTTTGCCTCACCTCATGAAATTAAAACTAGTCATCATGTTTGTGCGGATATATACTTATCGTAAAGCTGTAATTGATGTTAAAATATTGACAAGAAGTTGTTACATTACTATTATAATGAGCATTACGTAGCGATGGTGGTAAACTATGGCTTGCATGTTAAAACATGAATGTTGGTCTCCGTTAGGTATTAAGGCCTATTCAGACCTGAGCGTTATTCGCTACCGTGAGTGGTTTCACTGTTTACACCAAATACTCGGATATCGCTATCGCGCACGGTAACGAAACCCAAGCGATATCCGCGCGGTATTGTCCTCTACCCACAGCGGTAGGGAATAACACTCAGGTCTGAATAGGCCTTAACGCGGTTTTATGAACTAACGCCGTGTGCGTGTGTTCGACTGTCGCATGCAAAGGACAGAGATAAACCGGTAGGCTGAGGCAAGTGCTTTGTTTAATTCAATTCGTTTCGGGGAGTGTGCGCAAGAATTCCACCCTCACCATTTAACTTCATGATTAGTAGGGAGTCAGCACTACCATCCATTTCTCATTGGAATAGGGGCCATTCATTTATTACGTAAGACTTTTTTTTTTGCTAGTTTTTGACCCCCCCTATGTAAGAAAAAATAAGAATAGGCCGACCCCCCCCCCCCCCCTCCTCCTGTAATATTTATTACGTAAGAATCTAAAGGAAAAAATGAATACACGTTTGGTTTATTGTAATGTTTATATATCAATGTAACAATTTTTAGGAATGTTTATTTGTACTTTTATACACATCCGAGCGTACTTCGGTCTCGAACTGGGTTTACTGGGTTTTGGTTTCACTCAAAAGAATACCCATAATCGAGGGAAAAATATTTCGACCTATATAAATAAATAGCCGCTCTCTGCGATTTCATAGAAAGACAGAGTCGCAACATCCTCGTGGCATCCTGTTTCTGGCATTGCGACCCTTCGACTGGTACGTCTTCTAGAAATACCAATGGAAACAGACATATACCGGTCTATAGAACTTGTACTGTAATTGGTAACCAAGGAGCAGTGGAAAATCCCTACTTGTGGGACTTGGCTGCTTACTACTTTGTAAGGTTTATTGATCGAGCACAGGGAAGGCCTCTATTTAATTATTTTTTTAATTCCCGACTCTAAAAGAGGGGTTTTATAAGTTTGACGTGTGTTTGTATTTTTTTGCCTGTTTATGTGTGTCTGTCTGTGGTATCGTAGCTCGCAAACGGATGGACCGATTTTGATTTTTTAAGTATTTTTTGTTTTATAGAGAGCGTTCTTAGCTATGTTTCATCAAACTTCGTTCAGCCGTTGTTTTTGTCGGGGGGTGTTGAATTTTCTAAACTTATACTTGTTTATGAATAAATGGACCATTGTCTGGTCAGAACTCTTTTCTGACTCAATATGTTTGTTAGCCGAAAGTTTCATTTTTCCGAACAGTTTATTAGGTAAGCTTACTTAGGTTTTTGATTTAATATGAAACCTTCATATTTACAAAATTTCAAGGGATGTATCAATTATTAGGTTAGGTACGTTTGGTTTCTGTAAACATAAAATTTCGTGTTACCAAGATTCGGTTAACAGACGAGATGTCAAATGATATTGCAGGATTTGATAGAGTATTTAAAAAAAAAACTTTTTCGGAGAATTGGTATTACGAAAAATGCGAGCGAACCCGGGTTCACTAATAATGAAACCTGATATATAGCATAGATAGCAAGATCGATTTATCGTCCCCTAATCTACCTACAAACCAAATTTCATTAAAATCGTTGGAGCCGTTTCCGAGATTCAGATTATATATATACAAGAATTGCTCGATTAAATCTTTAAGAATATTATGAAAGCGAAAGTAACTCTGTTTCTCTGCGTGCTTCTTACTTCTTCACGATCAAACGGCTGAACCGTTCGTTATGATATTTGGTACAGAGATAGGTGAAGACCCGGAGACTGATATAGGCTACATTTCATATCACCAATATCATCACCGTTTATTATTACTAGGCGTGTGAAACAGCAAGAAACATTTAGTAAATATATAAATAAACAACATCACATCCTACCCTCTTATCCCCTCTAACCCTCTAATACCCTCTCCCCTCCATCTAATCCTCTAATCGTGGTTAAATGTGGCTTTATTGGTCTTTGAAGCTCTGCCTACTCCTTAAGGGAAAACAGGTCTGATTTTATGTATGTATGTGTATAAATAATTGTCCCGGAACACCGAGGCAGAGAGTACATATATATTTAGCCGGGTACTGACTGAGCGAGCAGCCTCGCGAGACAACCTCGGACTATTGCCGCACAACGTTTGCCGATAGGCAGCGCGTGCATTCGGTCGGTCAGGACGTGTCTCGACCGAGGATTTAATGCCTTGCGAGGCTGTTCGCTCAGTCAGTACGCGGATTTTGGAGAGGGCTGGCTGTGGTCAATCACCTGACCAGTCATACATAAAATAAGCTTAATTTAGACAAGCCTAAAACCAAGTACATGTTAGGTGATCCGAGTCTGCCAACCCGCATTTGGCCAGCGTGGCAGACTATGGCCTAACCCTTCTCACAATGAGAAGATGGCCCGTTCCCAGCAGTGGGAGGACAGTTTGTACAAACAGGGCTGATAAAAAAAAAAAAAAAAATTGTGAATGCCTAAAACATAAACACACAACATATTACACGCATCTAAGTAGAGATAAAATTCCTAACAGCAGTACGTTAAGATAAACCCGATAACAAAGACTTCACCGAAAAAAAAACCGTCTGACAATGACCCCCCGTGACCTCGTGTAGTAAACACAAACATGCTCAACATACGTATACATTATAATAATAGTGCTGTAATTTTGTAACTATTATGCTGATTATAAATTAAACAGATGGACGAGTCAAAACGTTCGCTTTCGCATGTTTTGACGTTGAGATATGTGCCGCAACTGTCTCGCTCGCACCCGCAAATTCATTTCAACCGATTAAAAAATAGGAGGTTATCACTTCGGTTGAATTTTTAATGTTTGTTTCACTCATAATTTCGTTATTTATGAACCAATTTGTTTTTTATTTTTATTTAAAAGTATATACTTTTAGATTAGCTTCACAGAAATATCAAAATAGGTTGTGTAGGTTATTTAAAAAAAATGTCGTCCAAGTAAACTAAATTTCGTTTTTTCAAGTCTGTTGTTTCAGTTTTCGAAACCATAATGATTATTACATATAAAATTATTGATTGTAATGAAACAACTATTAACGGATTCGTGTACATCTTACATAATTATACGACTTGAACGTTTCGAACACTTTACAGTGTCTCAGTTGTTTCATTTCAATGAGTAACGATGGTTACTTATTGAAATTAAACAGCTTAGACACTATCATCAAATAAATAAATAAATATTTGTGCACATTTCACACAACACCGTCTAGCCCAAACTAAGCAAAGCTTGTACTATGGAACTAGATGCCTGATAGAATACATATATACTTTTTTTGTTTGTAAATATATACATATGATACATAGAAACACCCAGACACAGAACAAACATCCATGCTCATCACACAAATGTTTGCCCTGGGTGGAGATTAAACCCACGACCTTTCAGTTCAGCAGGTAGACGTATACACACTACCAACTGAGCCACAAGGCCAGTCACTAAATAATAACTAGAAATACAAATTACTCTTGAGCTGGTACTACCGTAACTCGTAGAGCCTTATTGTCAGTAGTACCATTGATTTGTACCATTGATGGTACAATAAACGTAATTTTAGATTTCGGTTTACAGATGGACAATTCTTACGCTTTGAAATTAAACAACTTTTAACGATTTTATTGCATATATTTTACATAATTTTAAGACCTCTTACGCTGCCCGTCACGCTGTCCTAAATGCGCAGATTAGGAATCTGTAGGTTTCCTTTTTCTTTAATCTCTAGTGCGATTTAGTTATTCACATTATGTAGTTGTATGAATAAATAGTTTCTTTTTTGCCGTCAAATATTACTTAATTTTGCTGAACTGCTATTCCACGTAACTATGTATATGTATTTTTTATTAAGGCATTTAACACGTCGCATACATCTGATGTTAAGGCACTGGAAGACTACTGAATGGAATGAAATTGAATTTGAATTAAATGTTAATTGTATAGCGCCCCTCCCTCACCTTCCATGTGTCATCATCATCATCATCCATATTCTTCTCTAACCCATTTCTGGGTAAAGGAACTATTTACATCTCGTTTCCGAACACGACATGTTTATCTGAAATATATATAGATAGATTTATTGTTTGTATAGTCGGGTTAAACTCTATGACTCACTGTTATAAAATGATTATAATTCGGTATATAAGTGATAAGTCAATTATATTATTGCATAATGGTATATTCCCACGGCGCGCAACCTTTGACGCCGGCAACAGAAGGTCAAAGGGAATTATGGTGTTTACCGCAATATATCACAAACAGTATGGACATACACTATAGTCACCAATTATATTTAAGAGAAATGTTGTCGCGCGGTCTCCCGTACAATTGTAAATGGAGAAAACTGTTATCTACCCCTAAACATTCACAATGATGTCAATAATTATTTTTATCTAATTTAAATAATAAATATATATGTCTCTATGGTTTACTTTTTAAAATTTTGTTATAAATTTAAATTTAAATTTAAAAAATTAAAATGTTAAATTTTGAAAAAAAAAACTAACCGTTGAGACATATCCGTTAATGTTCCCAACTATTAAAAAAAATATATCAAAATCAGATAACATGTAAGTGTAAAAGACAGTTTTCTACCGTTGTATGAAAAACGTGAAATCATTCTCAAAAGAATGCGCGATAACACGTCTCTTAAATCTGTGCGCGATGCGAGCGGCCAACTCCGATAAATATAAATATCCGAAAGTAATATGTGTGTGTACGTGCATTCAATTTGTATGTTTGTCTCTTTTCAGGTACCAGCACCTTCCGGATAACAACTAAAAAGAAGTATGCTCAAATACCAGGTCTTAGTTCCGGGGACACTGCGCAAACAATAAAATACCCGCCTGTTCAAAATATGCCACCGTATGGTCAGAGTATACCAATTGACCCAAATATGACTCTTGGTCAGAATACACAGCATTTTGATCAAAATATGCTACCTGTCGGCCAGAATATGCCACCAGTCGGCCAGAATATGTCGCAATTCGATCAGAATATTCTTTCTTTTAGCCAGAACCCTTCGCGTAGTGTTCTAGATACTCCTCATTCTCAAGCATCACTCACTCAACATGCCCAGAACCTGCCTCCGTTTGCTCAAAATGTGCCTTTCGCAAGCCAAAATGTCTCAGAAATCGATCATTTGCCTCCAATTGGGCATAGTGGACCACAATTTGTTCAAATAACGCCAATCGTCGGCCAAAATGAACCATATTTGAACCCTAATATAATAAGTGAACCTAAAGTAACTGCTGATGAAATAAAAAGCCAAGAAAGCAATGTAAAAACTCAGTCGATAGCTGAAAAACAATCGTTGTATAATATATTTAACCCAGCTGCTGAAAATGTTAGTGAAAGTAAGGCTGTAATGGATATTCAATCTAATTTATTACCTGATAACCAAAATTACTTTACTCCAGTCGAGCTTAAAGATCAAAACATTCCACCTAACGCAAGAAATTCTGCTATTATACCACCGCCACCAATGTTCTCAAATTTACCGCGACGAGGTAGTCAATCTTCAATAGGAAAATCGGTCTTACCGCCATCGGTCGCAAGGCGTATATCTGCAAATCACCCTATCGTCAAACCTGCTGTATCTACACAAAGTTTTACGGAGAATATATTTGTACCAGCTCCGATGCCAGATGTAATAGAAAGTGTTCAAGCAGATAACAGTTTTACGTCTGGATATTCTTCAGCGTTTGTACCAGCATATAATCCTTCGTTAAAATCGGATCCAATAAAACTGCCAAGTAATTTGCCGCCTCCATTACATATCGTATCTTCAAGTATTTCACAACCAGTTGAATCTGTGGGTCCTGCTACGTATTTTATTCCATCGAATGAAACAAAGTCCTCCTTAGGCGAAACTTCAACTATCTTTACTCCAGAAGAAACAGCATCAGCAGGGAACACTTTTTCATCATCGGTTCCTGAGATATTTACTCCGAGTTTATCATCAGTATTGCCAACCTCAGCAGTTCCACCTATTTCTTCATATAGATCATCAGATTTAAGCTTACGAGCTTCAAGTTATGCATCTACGAATATGCCACCAGCTTCTTCCATATTTATACCAAGCAATGTTGCCACAAAACTACAAGAAGAACCACCGCTAAATCTCCAATCTCCTCCTGTAAATACACCAACTCAAACTTTCTTCAGTCCTCCACAAGTAGAATCATCCGCACCACATCCTGTTACTCAAATGCTTCCAATGGCAGCAACTGAGGTCCTAAAACCTATTCCAGAACCACCTAAAGCAACTGGCAACGTCAATTTCAGAATGACTAAAAAGCGTCCTCAGTATTATGCTGGACCAATAGAAGGTGTTGGCGCTATAGGTAATAATGTTAAACCTATAATCGCTCCGGTCATACCTTCTGCTACGTCTGTTGAACCAAGTAGTTTCCAAGGTACCTTATTCTGCCCGCAAGAGCAAATTCCACCAATTGCAGAGCAATATTCAGCTCCTAGTACAGAACACGCTTCAGTGCCTTTCGATTTAAGCAGGCCAATGGAACAAGAAACATTGCACGCACCGTTTGATATAAGTAAATCTCAAGAATATGATTACGGCACGTCTTTCAATATGCGGCAACCTGAGAGTCAAAACTACGAGCAAGAATATAACACACCGTTTGATATGAGCAGGGATCCAACAGATCTATATAATCAACCAAAACAAGAATCTAGAGGATTCGGTATTATAGGCTCTCTGAAATCTAAGCTTAGTTCAATTGATATAAATAAGATTCAAAGTACTGTTACGACGTTCTTTGATCCAGCTTACAATGATACTAAAGTAGCTGAACCGATCGCTCAGGATAATGCGCATTATCAACAACAACCGTTCCTACAGACGACTCGAGAACAAAGCAGTTTTGATATATTTGTACCTACTGTGGAGCCCAACCAGTATAGTAAAAGTACACATGATTTTGACTATAGTCATAACAATCAATATCAACAAACACAAGGCCCAAATCAAAACACACCAAGCTATTCTACTTCTAGTTATTTTACAGATTCTAATTATTCTACGGAACAAGTTCACACAAGCAACCCGTTGTACGATAATACTCAAATAAGCCACCCAACTGCTAGTTATAATCCTCAAGGAAACATTCCAGAAAAATTAGAAACATTAAGTGTAGAAACTACAAAAACTGATCATACTTCATTCTATGGCTCTAATGCATATTCACAAGAGATCACATCAAAATCTCTTCAACAACCGACGTCTGATTTTAATACTTACCAATATAAAGAAAATAGTATAACAAATCAACAAAATCTTAATTATTTTAATCCAGACATGAAAACGAACACGGAAAATCTTACATCAAGTGATTCTCCTCTAAGTGCAGATCAACAAAAGAGTGTTTTTGTTAGCCCGGATGATACTTCTAATATGACTTTTTATAATCCAAATGCATTTGCACAAGAAAATAGACAAATATGGGCACCGCAACCATCTCATGACAATGTTGAAAACTTGTCTCAACCGTTTGATCAACATCAAAAAAATGTTATACCTTGCGAGTCAGGAAAACAAGAGGCAATAATTTATAATCCTAACACCTTTGCTGAAGAAATTGCACAGATATCTAAACCACATCAACTTCTTGAAAGTAATATTCAAGAAAATACTGGCATACAAGAAGATATAACGGCAAACATACAAACTACTTTGAGTGAATCCGTAAAAGTTTCTCCACCATCTGATTGTGATTCTGCTTTGAACACTTCCAAATACAATATTGCAAGTATACAACCACATTCAGCGCCACTTTTACCAGCTGCTAGTTTTTTTGATAACCCAATATCTACAAGTCTTTCACAGTACCCTAAAGATAGTGAAATAGTTATAAAAACAACACTTACTAGTAAAACGACAGACAACCAGCCCATAGAACTACAAAAAGAACAAATTGAAACTAAATATCCCAAAATAGGCAAAATACAAGATGATATTTTCACTGATATTTGTACCAAAAGTCAATATAACATTGCCGGAGCAGGTGAAAGCAACAAAGACATAAATGTTGAAATGGAGCAGCAAGTGAAACAAAGCAACCTAATTGAATCCATTTCCAAGGATAATATCCCTGTTCTTAGCGTGTCAACTGTACCATTATTTGGGCTTTCGGCTATGATTGCGGATAAGTCTAATGAAGGTTCGAATTTGAAGATATCGGAAAAATCTATATTTGATACTATACACCAATCTAATCTATTCGATAGCAAAACGGCTGCGAGTTTCTTTGGAGGTAAAGAAACGGAGAACAAAATAATAAGTGAAACTCAAGTAAAGAAAGCTCCGTTGGACTTTACCGCCTTAAGTATTGATGATGTAAAAAATGTATTAGTCATTGAACCGCCGCAAGAAAACATTGGGGCATTGTTAAAAAGAAATGTAAGTTCTAATAAACTTGATAACCTACCTGAACAACTACCTGAAGAGATCGAAGAGCAAAACGATGCCATTACTAATCAAGTTTATCATGAAAAAGTTAAACTGAACTTAGATGAAAATACGACTGATATCTACTTCAAGCATTCTGAGAATATTGTGAGAGAATTAAAAGAGGAAAATTCACAAATAGACGCAAATATGGTTGAAGAACATTCTGAATTGAATATTTGTGAAACATGCAGAGAAGTCGGTACACCTGAACATGAACCTAAACACAAAGAAACAGAAGATTTGACATCACAACTAATTGAAAATATTACTTCACCATTGCAGCTGTCACATCCGCTGACAGTCCCACTTAAAGAAAGCGACACACCAATAGTTGAAAGATCTCCATATGACGGTCAACAATTAGACGAGATAACACAAGTAGCCGAAGAGACTTTTGAAACTTTACAAGTACAATCAGCAACTGAGCTTTTGGATAAACGAACTACAAGCGAAGTTAGAGATTATGGCTGGACTACCGAAGAAACTGTTTACCCAGTAGTGCCTCATGGAGATCATGACTACGCAACCAAAGTCGATTCTGATACTATATCTGCGAAACATAATTATGGTCTTGAATTAGATGCTTCAAATTTTGGACAAGGCTATGAATTTGAACTAGATCCAAATGCCATAGATTTTTTTGATAATAATTCGTTATTTTTTGATAACGTACCTGTACCAACTAATGCTAGTGATGAAATAAAGGCAGAAATCAAACATTCTCACGAAGATATTGTCCTTCCGCGACAGATGAGTATTCCGACTGCACCACCCAAAGAAGAAGATACCAAGTTAGACGAACCGGGCGTCCTCGACGTTCATTCTATAGAGCAAGATGCGAAAAAAGACTTTCCTCTTGAAGAAGAATTTATAATTGAACCTTCTACTGACGAATTTCTCTCAACGGATGACGATAAAATTGAATTTAGGGAGCGAAAACGGAGCTCTGAAGATTCAACATCAAACGATACATTTACAAACAGAGTCGAACGATTCAAGAAAACAAATGATATACTTGACGACAGTTCTTCTGAGCAAATACATGGTAGCCCACCTTTATCGATGGCTTCATACTTCGATACAGGAAATTATGCTGTAGAGTCACATTACAGAAATTCCCTTATGACCATGAGGATTCCTCCAGGTTTTGAAGAGGAGTATGCTAGAAGAATAAGTGGTTTATCTCTACTTTCAGAAAATACGACCGAGCCATATATACCTGACACGTCGACACAAACGCGACCAATCAACACGCCAACATATTCCAGCCCCATCGATGCGAAACAAAATATAATTGGTTCTGAATTGAGTAAAGAAAACACTGAAGCTTTGGTCCAAGCTTTTACTGAAAGCCAGGCTGAAGAAAAAATTACACAAAGCATCGAAAAACCTAACATTGTAGCAAATGCTCTATCAATACCCTTTGAATTTGCTGATACAACTACACGAAACGTACAATCTTTGTCGGACCCAATGAATTTCTTCTCATCAAATGTAGAAGAGCCTAAGATGGTAGAACCTGCAGCTGAAGAGAGCTTTAGTAGATTGGCAAGTTACTTTTCAATGCCACCAGCGCAACCAGAGCATTCCAAGTCTTTTTTTGAGCTAAGCCAAAGTCAAAATCATTACAAACACGAACCTAAAAATCAAGAAAAACAAAAGCCTTTTTTTGAATTGAGCCAAAGTCAAAATCATTACATCGATGACGATACTAAAAATAACATTAAAGAATTGATGAAAGACTTAACCTCGCCTAAGTATACTAAAGAGCAAACCTTCAAAATCGTTAACTATTTTACAGTAGAACTCGATAACGAAATTAAATGTAACAATACCGCGACACCAATTAATATTAAGTTAGACGAATTCAATATAAATAAAAATCTAAATAGTGAAAAAGAATTAATGGAAAATGATTCTAAAGTAAAAAATAAAACTAAACTTTCGGAAAATAACTCTAGGGTTAAAATTTCCAACGTCAACAAAGAAAAAGGAAGTAAACCGGTGGACAATGACACTAAAGTCGACGACAATGATAGCGATGTTATTATGAGTTGTGAATATTGCCGTAGATACATACCTGAGATTAATACTAAAGTGTTTAGTGTTAAGACTGCTGTGAATGATCGTACTGAGTCTAGTAACGAATCGGGGATGTCTACTCAGAAAGACAATAGTGAGAGAACAGGGAACTCCGTCAACTTCGCTGATTTCGATGTCGAGAAGCAACCATATAGCAGTGTCTCTATTACCAATGAGGTATTTGATTTTTCTTACATTATTACATTTAAGGTACTTCAGTTCAACATTTTCTATGAAACACTTTAAAATTTGTAGATCACGTTGTCAAATTTCTAACAAATGTAACTAAAACAACTAATTACTAATTTCATAGATTGTATAGTTATTTGTTATGCATGGCTGCAAAGCTGGTTTTTGGTGCGAGTACTTACTTGTATTGAAACCTGAGCAAGCGAAGGATTCTAGGATTGAACCACTAGCGAAGCGGAAGTGGTTCAAATATAGAATCCTAAGCGTAACGAGGGTTTCAAAGGTACGAGATGCAAAATAACTTTGCTGCCGAGTGAAACACAATTTTTCACCTCACTACAGCGAGGAAAACGCTAGATGCAAAAAAATAGCTTAGTTATTAAATTTGTGTTTATTCATTTTACAAATTAAAATTACTGCAATTGGTAAAATTGATAGTCAAAACAAATTATGGAAGGTGAATTGAATAAAGAGAAGTTTTTTTTTTTTTTTTTTTTTCATTCAGTCCAGTGCTGCCGCCTGTGCTTGGCCAGTGCGATTATTCAAAGAAATGAGGTTGGCGCACTGACATGAAATAAGTATTTAATGCATTTTTAGTAGACTTGCGGTATAGAAAAGTATGGAATAGAAAGGTTGGAATTACTCTTTTCTGTTTAAAAACTCTTTTCACGCTAGCGGACAAAATGCACTTTTGCACTCAGATTTCTAATGACAAACAGAATCTTTCCGAGGTTGTGAGGTGAAAACATAGTTTGAAATATTCTATTGTATTTCGTGTTTCTTTGTTGTTTTATAGATATCGCCACTGTTTTAGATTGCAGGCCTTGAATAGTATTTACTAGTTTTTTACGCAGTACTTACTAGTTTTTTGACCGAGCGAGCGAAGCGTCTCTGCATCAACTGGTCAAATTTTCTTTCGTTTGTCTGTCTGTTTGTATGTTCGTACTAGCGTACTCGTACAGGGCGTAATTTTGAACCAATTTTAAGAAAACTTGGCGTATAGGTTTTATGGATTATTTAATACTTTTTTGTCGTCGGCGATTTATTATAGTATTTTTATATGGTTGAGGTGGTGGATGTTTATTGCAGCGCTAATTACCAACCGATTTTAATATTTGGTAGGTAGATAAACTACACAATTATTACAACTTGTGATAAAAATGCACAGCAGTGGTCAAGTGGTTGTCGAGATATGACAACCAACTTGAGCTTTTTGACACAAACAAACTGACAGACGAGAGAAAATTTGGCCAATTGATGCAGAAACGCTTCGCTCGCTCGGTCAATAAAGAATAGCGTATTTAAACAGAACGCATACAAATATATTATATAAGTGGTCTAACTATACGTAATATCACTCCCAGAAACGTCCAGCATTATGATGTATTTAAAATTAAATTGATCTTTCAAGGTATGTAACTAGGATGGATGGAACTACTTACGGAAAAAATGTTTTTTGACCGTGAAATAACGTCTGTAAAATCACTTAAAATTGCGAAATCGGCCAAAATCTGGGGGCACGGCCGTGCCCCCGTCATGTGAGCGATTTTATGTACGGCCTCCTAAGCCAACTTAATATTGGTATTGTGTACAGATGACCCAAGGTGAGCTGCAAATAACCTCTCTCGCGAGGTCTACTGTTGGTAGAATTACTATATACTATACTATACTATATTATAGTTTTAGAATTATTTGGCGAGAGTTTCTTTGCCAATCAACTGTCTTCACTTCTCAAAATAAGAAGTAAACTGTAGTGACGAAGTAACAAAGTGCAATTCAGCTTGCACCTGTTATACTTGTAAAGTAATCGGTCCCTATAAACGTGTTTCCAGCACCGTGTGACGTCAGAGTACACGCCAGTGAGACACCACTGGTTCTACCGGCGCGAGGTGGAAGAGAAGTCAGTGTGGCGCGGCTTCTCCAACTCGGACTCGCAGGCCCTCGAAGATGCTTATAACAGCCGTAAGTGTTGGAAACTTTGTGGACCAATTACAGAGCACGTAACTGTACTGAACCAATCAGCTTGTCAACCAGTCGTACAATCGCGTCTACAGGAACATCATTTGCCTGTATGAAATTGACGTTAACAAAAATGATTACATTTTAATATTCAAGGTTGCCTGGAAGAGATCGCTTTCAGCGATAAGACCTGTTGTTTTCGCTAGCGTGTAAGCTCTCTCATGTTAATTAGTGTTTTAGTATAGTGGTGTAAACAATAAAGAGTTTATCTATCTATCTATTTCGCAAACGGATCCCTAAATTGAAAAATAGTGTTAACACACCTGCTGTAGGCAACCCAGTAATCTCGGTCGCGGCGGATGCGCACGGCTCTAAATGCGCGGGGCGGGGCGAGGGTGCGGGCGCGGTAACCCTCGAAGAAACACGCCACCACGCGACGCGACGGACGAGCAGTGCGCCGGCGACAACCGTAATAAACACCCGTGCGCATCGGCCGCGCGCTCGCCGACGAGCGCGCCCGCATCGGCGGTCATTTTCACGTTATATTAATCGTTTAGTTCTCTTAATTCATTCTATTATACCTGTTTGTGTTTCTGTACTTTGCGTGTGATTGTGTAAAGCTGAATATATCGGCGTTTTAAAACGAACGTGTGTTCTTTTATTCGTCAACATCCCCGGAGACCGTCGTGTCGTCACCCTGCGCCTAAATTACTTACATTCTTCGAGCCGGATCACCTACGGACTTCAAGACGATGGAGAAGATTGGATGTACGACGAGACGCCAAGCCCAGGCCGCTGGAGCTGGAAAAGAACGCTCGGAATCGGATGCGACACGCGTCGCCGTTGCTCCGACTCCGACCCGCACAAAGAAAACACGTTCGAGCCGCGCCAGCCGCGAAGCCGCGCGATTACGTGCCGAGTACGACGCCGAAGTCGAAATAGCGAAAGTACGAGAAGGATTAATTAAGAAGAAGTTAGCGTTGGAAATGGCCGAGATCGAAGATGAATTCAGCAGCGGAAGTGAGAATCGGAGCGTAGTGAGTGAGACGGAGAAGACGGAAAACGTAAAGAGTTGGCTTGAAGATGTCGCTGTGAATCCGCCGGCGGGCGAGGCGACATGTTCTAACAATATCGGACGGAAAATTCCACTCGACGCTCCCCCCGCAGCTCCCATGCACGACGTTCAACGTTGCTTAGCGACGAGCCCGCGCGAGACGAGACAGCGCGAGCCGTGCGCAACGATAACGCGCGATCCGCGCGCCCGAGACGAAATTGCGCCAGTGGCGCCACCGCCGCCGCCGTCAGCGCCGACGCAGATGGCGACTTGTGACGTTATGCAACTAGCCGATGCAATAATATCCTTATCAGCGAATCAAGACCCGAGCAGAAATCTACCGGAATTCGACGGGAACCCTGTAGACTGGCTTGCATATCGCAGAGCGTTCGAGAACACGTACAAAAACTTCACGGAACACCAAAATATTATAAGATTACAAAAGACACTGCGTGGTTCAGCCAAGCGCGCCGTTGAGTATTTGCTCCGCACTGGGACCGCCCCTGAAGAAGTGGTCAAAGCCCTCGAGGAGGAGTTTGGTCATCCAAACCGTTTATTAGAAAATGCTATACGAAAAATTCGAAATCTGCCGAGAGTGTCAGATGGGGGCGCTGAACTGCGACAAATGACGACCGAAGTACGAAATTGTGTTTATGTATTAAAAAATATCAGAGCAGACGGATACATCAACAACCCGCAGCTTACTCAGGAGATTTTAAGCAAACTGACTCCAGTACAACGAGCGCAGTATGGGGAATATGTGATGAAAATGGAGAGCTCACAACATCAAAATATAGATATGCGTATATCGCCGAGTTTAGACGTAATACTCGGATTTCTCCGTCATCTTACGATCGCATCGTCGTATTATTTGCCGCTTTACCCCACCGCCCGCAGTGATAACGCCATGAGATCGTATGACCACCGTCGAGCCCATAGGGTACACACGAGCGTAGAATATACGGACGAGTCGTCGGGATCATCGAGCGTCGGTAATGTCATCGCGTGTTCATTGTGCAATAAAAATCATTCGTTACCGGAGTGCCGTGCTTTCAACAATAAAACTAATGACGATAAATGGGACTTTGTAAAACAGAAAAAACTGTGCTTCAAATGTTTATTGGAACAACATTCGCGTTTCCAGTGTAGGGCTAAGCGTTGTGCGAAGTGTCGTGCCCCTCACCACGTAATATTACATTTTTCGTCAAACGAACGGATCGATCGAAATCGTTACCGTGTGCGTTCTACAGCTGATAGCGCGAGCGCTGCCGCTCGCCCTGTGTTCGCTAGCGCCGCCGCCGATGCCCCGGCGGCGCCACCACCGCCACGGCTTATCACTCGCTCCGCGTATGCACGACAGCGCGCGGGGGTATCGACGCCCGCGCCCCCGCCACCGCCACCGCCGCCGTGTGCCGCCCCGCCTTCGTCTGCCGCGGCGCGGGATGGAGAGGTACACCCAGTGACCAATGTCGGTGAGCGTTTTTCCAAAACTTTATTAAAAATCTTACCGGTCAGTGTGATAGTGAATGACTTTCGGTGTGAGTGTTATGCGCTACTCGATGATGGCGCCACGATATCGTTGATAGACAATAAGTTGATATGTTTAGATAATAACATGTGTAAGTTTCTTGAGAAATCGCCGCTAAAAATTGTAAGCGCAAGTGGCCATGTAGTTACGGATAATAAGTCGTATAGGGTGAACGCGGTAATTACCGGCCCTAACGGTGTACAACATGATATCGTCCTGCGAACGATGCAGAATCTTAACTTGCCTCCCCAGAGCGTGCCCGCTAAACTTTTCGAACAAAATGCGCATCTGCGAGATTTAGGGTACTGTGCAATGTCGTGGGTTAAACCTTTACTATTAATAGGTCAGGATAATTGGAAGTTAATCGTAAATAGCGAGATACGTCAGGGTAGGTCCGGTCAACCCGTAGCGTCACGTACTGAACTAGGTTGGGTAGTGCACGGACCGATGATGGGTAATTCTGAGTGCGACGATGAACTCAGGGGGGATTCTGTTAATTTTGTTACGGAACAGTCTGAATTGTATGAGTTAGTAAAACAGCAGTTTGAACTCGAGTCTTTAGGCATTTTAGAGACTTCACGTAAAAATTTCGATCACGAGCGTGCGTCTGAAATTTTAAATAAAACAAGCCGTCGAGTGGACGGCGGATGGGAGGTCGGATTATTGTGGTCGCATGATGAGGTACATTTACCCGACAATTACGATGCTGCTTTAAAGCGCTTGCGTACGATAGAGAATAAAATGGATAAAAACGGCGAATATGCGGATGCGTATGAACGACAAATAACGCGATTATTAAACGAGAAATATGCTGTACCAGTGAACGAACCTTTAGGTGTAAATCCGGTATGGTGGTTACCGCATTTTGGGGTAACCAACCCTAACAAGCCCGGTAAATTGCGTCTCGTGTTTGATGCCGCTGCGAAGTATCAAAACACTTGTTTGAACGATCATCTACTCACAGGGCCGGACTTATTGAATTCGTTATTAGGCGTGTTACTCAAGTTCCGTATTGGACCGATAGCGTACACAGCGGATATTGCCGATTGTTTCATGCGTATTAAAGTAAGAAAGCAGGATCAGGGTGCACAACTCTTTTTGTGGAGGGGGATGGAGCGTACGCGTGACCCTCAACCATACGTCATGGATTCCATGATCTTCGGGGCCAAGTCGTCTCCGACTTCGGCCAATTATATCATTCGAAAAAACGCCAGTGATTTTAATCTATCACATCCTGATGCTGTAGCAGCGATTAATACCAAACATTATATGGACGACTACTTAGATAGTAGACAAACAGTAGACGAGGCGCGTCAACTTATACGAGATGTGACAATGATTCATGCCGCAGGAGGCTTCGATATAAGGGGGTGGGTGACGAACTCAACCGAACTACGTCGTGAATTGCCGGCAGTCGTGCCTGGCGCGGTTAATTTTGACAAATCACCTAACGGTAGTGAACGTACTTTAGGTATGATTTGGATACCCGAGACGGATGAGCTCGCATTTGATCTGTCCTTTAAGCGGCTGCCATCAGAATTAGTGGGAGGTAAGGTAGTCCCTACTAAGCGCGAATTCTTAAAATTTGTAATGAGCATTTATGATCCTCTTGGTCTATTGCTGCCTTACTCAATAAAGTCGAAGATTCTCCTTCAGGCGATTTGGAGGTCAGGTATAGAATGGGATCAACGGTTAAAAGAACAAGAAAGTGTAGAATGGCGAAGATGGTTACAGGATATAGAACAACTACCATGTTTGCGTGTTCCTCGTTGGTACGGATTGGTTCCTTCGCGATTGGACTTACATGTTTTCGGAGATGCTAGTGAGCTAGGATACGCAGCTGTGGCATATCTGGTCGGTGAAGATATTTCTGAAAAACCTGCAGTAGCGATGGTCGCTGGTAAGGCTCGCGTTGCGCCATTAAAAGTCGTATCTGTGCCGCGATTGGAGTTGCAGGCCGCTGTATTAGCTTGCAGACTAGCTAGTGTGGTCGAGAAGGAGCTAGGCTTGCCAATAGCTCGACGATTTCTATGGTCTGATTCCAAGACCGTATTAAAGTGGATACATTCTAATCCTCGCGATTATAAAAAGTTCGTGTCGTATAGATTAGCCGAAATCGACAGGAAATCTCGGACGACCGAGTGGCGCTGGTGTCCAACGACTGAAAATCCAGCGGACGAAGCAACGAAGCTGTATTGGCCTACGAGGTGCAAGTTGTGGTTCTCGGGACCTTCCTTCTTATGCCTTCCGGAAGAACAATGGCCGGCCAATGAATTTGAGAATACTACGATCGAGGACTCTGAGCGAGTAGAAAAAGTTCAAGTCGTTAGGCAATATGAGCCTTTAGTTGATGTGAGTCGATTCTCTTCCTGGATACGGGTACTTCGAGCGACTGCTCGAGTGTTGGCGTTTATAGGAATGTGTCGGAAGAAGCAATCTGAGTCGTTAACTGCCCAGAATATTCGTGACGCTGAAAAGTTTTTGATTAAGCAGTCTCAAGCGGAGACTTACAGCGATGAGCTTAAAGCTCTGAAAGATGGGAGCGTCCTATCTAAAACCAGCAAGATTCGTGACTTAGATCCGTTTATACTTGAAGACGAGAATATGATGCGAGTGAGAGGACGTTTAAGCGCTGCGCCTGAATTGACGTTTCAAGAAAAACACCCGAACATACTAGACGGACGTAACTATACATCGCGACTTATCGTGCTTGATTATCATAAGCGCATGCATCATGCCAACCTTGAGACGGTGATTAATTGTATCAGGGAAAAATATTGGATAACCCAGCTTCGACGTACGGTAAAATCGGTCGCGGCTACCTGTCAATTCTGTCGTGTACGACGCGCGGTACCAGTTCCTCCGAAAATGGCTGATTTGCCGCCTGTTAGGCTAACTAACACTAAAAGAGCATTTGTAATGTGCGGTATCGATTATTTCGGGCCTATAGAAGTGACTGTTGGTAGGCGTCGTGAGAAAAGATGGGGTATACTTATAACGTGCCTTGTCACGAGAGCAATTTATTTGGACTTGGCTGGTTCATTAACTGCGGATTCGGCTATTATGGCCATTCGTCGCTTTGCTGCGCGTAGAGGAGAGCCGTCTGTTATTTATAGTGATAGAGGTACTAACTTCGTAAGGGCTGATAAAGAGCTAAAAGCTGCGTTGCGTAATCTGGACCATAACAAGATCCAGGATTTTGTGACGACAAAGGGGATAACTTGGCGCTTCAACAGCCCATCCAGTCCGCATTTCGGCGGAGTTTGGGAACGGCTTATTCGTACTATTAAAACGGCGCTTAAAACTGTATTAAAAGAGCGTGCTCCGCGAGAAGAGATTCTTCTTACCTTGCTTGCAGAAGTAGAAATGACGTTAAACAGTAGACCTCTAACATATGTTAATACTAATTTCGGTGAGCCGATCGCCTTAACGCCTAATCATATATTGATAGGAACTGCGTCTGGTACGTCCACTTTGGGGGCGTTCGACGCCTCGGATTTAAATGGTAGGAAAGCATGGCGCAAGGCTCAAGTATTGGCGGACATGTTCTGGAGGAGGTGGCTAAAAGAATACGTCCCTACACTTCAAAAGCGTCAAAAGTGGACGAAGGAAGTACCACCGCTGAAGGTAGGTGAGGTGGTGCTTATATTCGATGACAATCAGCCGCGTAATGCTTGGCCTAGGGGTATAATTACCGCGGTACACCCTGGTCGTGACGGCCAAATCAGAGTCGTAACTTTAAAAACTTCTAAAGGCGTTCTGTCAAGACCAGCTGTAAAGGTCGCTGTGTTGCCTACTGACGATGTTGTTGTAAAACAAGGGGGTGAAATGTAGGCAACCCAGTAATCTCGGTCGCGGCGGATGCGCACGGCTCTAAATGCGCGGGGCGGGGCGAGGGTGCGGGCGCGGTAACCCTCGAAGAAACACGCCACCACGCGACGCGACGGACGAGCAGTGCGCCGGCGACAACCGTAATAAACACCCGTGCGCATCGGCCGCGCGCTCGCCGACGAGCGCGCCCGCATCGGCGGTCATTTTCACGTTATATTAATCGTTTAGTTCTCTTAATTCATTCTATTATACCTGTTTGTGTTTCTGTACTTTGCGTGTGATTGTGTAAAGCTGAATATATCGGCGTTTTAAAACGAACGTGTGTTCTTTTATTCGTCAACATCCCCGGAGACCGTCGTGTCGTCACCCTGCGCCTAAATTACTTACACCTGCAAAATTATTGAATAACATATCCAACGATACCTCACCCCATGGGATAGATGAGAAAAAAAATCGTCATCACCTATATACCCTTAATCCCACTCTAGTGGAGTCGATATACGAGTAGTATGTACGTTTCCTCCAATGGTCTGTGTCATTCGTAATATCTATGCATTCACTCCCTTTCTCTTTACGAGCTCCATCCTCGGTCATACATTCGCTTAACATCAGGCGAGTTGGTGGTCAATCGTAGATCTAACATTAAAAAATATATAACGATGAGAAAATCATAAAAACATTTTATTTTCAAGATCTTATTTTACCATTTTGTCGGCGTGTGTATTGTGTACTCATATCAAATACATCTCTATAGTATTAAGGTGATACGGGTTTCATAGAATAGTTATTAGTGCAACAAGAGAGCAAAGTCGGTTTTTGCTGCGATTGCTGATTTTGAATCCTAAGTGTGGCGAGGGATCCAAAGGCACGAGATGCAAAAAACTTTGCTCTCGTGTAACACACATAACTTTTCACTTCAGCAGCGAGAATGCGCGTTTTATTTGCAGTAAATACTTATTTTCGTTTAAATAAAACAATAAGTTAAAAATTCAATAAATTACATTAAAATACATAATTATTATCTTTTTGCAAAATTTCTTTAGTTAGTACGAAATTCCGAACGTGTTTGTCTTTGAGGTCGAATTCAAAATCGGAACTTCGAAAGGGCTGGTCTTTGTCTCTCTCTCTTTCTAATGGCGGGAAAGAGATAGAGTGTGAATGTTTCGAATTGTATGATTAACCCAAGGCTGAAGAAGATATTCGCGGCTTTCTGAAAAAAATTATTAAAAAGTTACTTTGTCGATTGTAGATTTCAGGCAGCAAAACCTACATGTTTGAGCTACTGTATTTTTGCCAATTATGGCCGAAAAGAGTATAGAGTTTTAATTTGAAGTAATTGTAGTTAGCTTTTATATCGATTATTATTGGCGGTATATACTCGTTGAAGAATAACTTGAGATTAATAGCAATCTCTTGTTTCCTTTAACAAATTTAATATGATACACCGCCAATAAAAAACAATATTAAACTAACCACAATTCTTTCATTGGAAAACTATATATTCTCCTCTTTTAGGGTTCCGTACCCAAAGGGTAAAAATGGGATCCTATTACTGAGACTCCACTGTCTGTCTGTCCGTCCGTCCGTCCGTCCGTCTGTCACCAGGCTGTATCTCATGAACCGTGATAGTAAGACAGTTGAAATTTTCACAGATGATGTATTTCTGTTGCCGCCCTAAAAAACAGATTAAAATAAATATTGAAGGGGGCCCCCATACAACAAACGTGATTTTTTTGCTCGTTTTTGTTCGATATTGATAACGGCAACAGGTAGACGCTTGAAATATTCACAGAATATTGAGTTATATTATTCACTATAAAAAATATTTAATGAAAATAAAATTAATATTTAAGGGGGGTCTCCCATACAACAAACGTGATTTTTTTGCTCGTTTTTGCTCGATATTGATAACGGCAACAGGTAGACGCTTGAAATATTCACAGAATATTGAGTTATATTATTCACTTTAAAAAAAAAATTAAAATAAAATTAATATTTAAGGGGGATCTCCCATACAACAAACGTGATTTTTTGCCGTTTTTATAGATACTGGTACGGAACCCTTCGTGCGCGAGTCTGACTCGCACTTGGCCGGTTTTTTATAACAAATTTAATCTCCACAGACACTAGGGTCCGTGCCTTCTATAAACTAATATATGTATTTTTAACTACTTATATGTTTCGTTTTCGTATATTCTCTTTACATAACTGATAATAATGCATACCTTAATAATACCTTAAGAGTCTGAGCTAAGCCGTGAAAAGACAGACAGAGGGAAGGACGGACTTGGTGAAACTATGGCAGTTCGTTGTTGGCCAATCAGCAGCTCGTTCATATATAAGTCAGGCTCCACCTATAGAATATAATGTTACTAGGTGGAAAAGCGTAATAACTGTTAATTTTATTAATGTAATATCCTATATTCTAAGTTCAAATGTTCCAGCGGATCTGAGTGAGAGCACGGTGGTGGCGACGGACGGGGGCCGCTACGACGTGAACATCGTGGGCAGGCTGCGGCTCGCGGTCTACTGGAAGGAGAAACCCACCAACGTCAGGAGGTAACCATGTCTGTAGAGTCGGAGGACCGGCGACCTGTGAGGTTGCCAAGGTTGCCAACAGGCTACTTAGTCTCCAGCTCCGCCGTAAAGTAACATGTCTGTCTATATTCTATACAATTCGTTTGTTTCGGGGAGTGTGTGCAAGAGCTGCACGACCTAATTCTACCTCCCTATTTTACTACAGGACTAGCACAAAGTCGACGGATTACCGCCCATTTCTCATTGAAATGCCAAAAATCCGTACTCAGCGATATCGGTCCACTTTCTTGATGCATACTGCACAGAAATGGAATTCTTTGCCGTCATCTCTGTTTCCTGAGAACTAAGAACTTGGAGTTTTCAAGAATTTAATAGATATCTTCTTGATCGACGACCACACCGTCGACGTCGCCGACAGGCGAGTTTGTGGTCAATCGAAGATAGATCTTGCGTAAAAAAGTTTTGAAAAATCTTTTTTGTTCGTTCGAAAGGTTATAACTTTCCAGGTAGTCCCATATTTTTTTTTATCAAATCGGATTAGTACTTTGGTTTTTATAACAAAATAACTGGAATAATATGTCATCCAAGTAAATGAATTGCGCATTTTGTAGTCTGTTTATTTATTTATTAAAATTATTACTTGTCTAGGTCAAAAAGCGAAGCGAAAAAGCGAAGATTTCCTCTTAATTCACATTTCCGGAGGGTTATCACAGTTCTACCCCACATGTTGTCAGTAAAAGATAGACATGTCTTGTTGTGAATCTTGTAGACTCCAGTCGTTCATCTCATCCTTGGTAATTTCAGATGCAGTTGGTTCTACAAAGGCACGACGGACGCCCGCTACGTGCCTTACACGGAGCTTGTTGCTGACAAGCTAGAGGCAAGTATCGGTTTGTTTCACTATTTACACCTTCAAATAATACATACATAAATACAAATAATGATGGGCATTTACACACCAATACCATCCTAACTCCAAACTAAGCAAAGCTTGTATATTAGAGAAACTAGATGGCTGATAGAATACATATATACCTACTTTTTTGTAAATACATACATAAGATACATAGAAACACCGAGACACAGGACAATCATCCATGTTTTATCTATAAATTATTTTTATTTTTTTATTTTGTTTTGTATTGTAAATGTACCTAATTAGTAATGAATTACAGTCGGCCTTGTGGCTCAGTTGGTAGTGTGTTTACGTCTACCTGCTGAACTGAAAGGCCGTGGGTTCGATCCCCACCCAGGGCAAACATTTGTGTGATGAGCATGGATGTTTGTTCTGTGTCTGGGTGTTTCTATGTATCCTAAGTATATAGTTACGAAAAAAAAGTATATTATGTATTCTATCAGCCATCTAGTTCCATAGTACAAGCTTTGCTTAGTTTGGGCTAGATGGTGTTGTGTGAAATGTCCACAAATATATTCATTTATTTACATTTAACTAATTAGTAATATGGTAAACTAACATGTTGACTTGCACTATTGCAACATACCCCCCCACCCCCACCCCCTATTTACAATCATTCGGATTCGAAATCGGGTCGTAAACTATATCTCCATCTCTGTCATTCTGTATGGAAATGACAGAGATGGAGAAAAGGTTTCCGAATCGTTTCCGCATCCGACAAGTTGTGAATAGCTCTATTGTAAGCATAATGCATGAATTAAATAAATAATTAAATGTTATCACAAATGTTTGCCCCGGCTGGAAACCGACGACCAACAGCTCACGCTTAGCAGGCATACTACCAACTGAGCTATGAGTTGATTAGGAATAATAGATTATTGTTGTGGTAGGAAGAGTACCGTCACGGCGTGACGACCGGCGAGTGGCACCGCAAGATGGTGCTGCCCAACAGCGAGATGGTGATCATGCACGGGCCCTCCGTCATGGTGCACTTCCTGCACTCCGGGGCCACGGACGCGTTCACCACCCCGCCGGTGAGTACGTCGCCTATAAACAACGATCTAATGCCGATATGTAAGGATTGCGTGGCAGCGCCCAAAAACGTCCGAACTCAATCAGGTCTAAACCGGTGACTTTTACACCGATTACGATTATTATTATTTTACCTTTGCGTAGATAGGTTTTCCCCGGCTCTGCGTGGCAAGTTTCAAGTAAGGTAATCGCCCGAGTCTTCAGTCGCGACACGTATAGCAACGCTGTTAGGCGCATGTCGTGACTTGTGAACAGTGGCAATGGGTATAACCTCTCATATAAAATCTCATTGACTTTACACTATTAAAATAATTTCGATTTTTAAAATAATTCGAAGCGGCAAAATAGATGTGTGGTAGCCCCGCGCGTGCGCACCGATACTGCACGATACGCGCCTACGACCCGTGCCATTAATCTGCTCAACCTGAAGGTCTTTGATGCTCTGCCTATCCTATAAGGGAAAACAGGCCTTATTATATGTATTTATGTTTTTTAATAGCATATTATAAGCTTGTGTATGTTTTTAAGCTATTTGAGTTTAAATTATAATAGTTGTTTTGAATACCTATTTGATAAATACCTTTCTGTGCGCTTTACCTTCGCTGTATAAGCACAGATAGAAGTTGAATGAATAAAATAAAATTTGTCTGAATGTTCTGAATCCTAAGTTATGCTTTAGCGCGGCGACATACAGTTTAAATCAAAACCTTAAAGTTAGTCATTGTTGGTGCATGAGTAGAGTATCGCTTATCTTAAGACAGTTTTAGACTTTGTGTTCATGTGATAATAATGTAATTACCTATAGGGCTATATTTTAAAGACCGACCTCAATCAAACACTAAAATCACAAGTACACATTGTAGTCTGTATTTTTGTTTCCAAATTACAGTCGTAAGATAATTGTTCTGTAGCGTGATTGCATTGATATTTTAGGATTCAAAGATTGGGAAGGTAAAATCTTTTGAATGAAAATGCGCAGATGAAATCGAGAACACTATATATTTTATATTAAATGATTTTATGCACAGTACGAAAAACGCGACAGCCATTACGGAGTTCACAGAAAAAAAAGAGATAAAAATGTGAGAGCGAGAACGCTACAACCGGTCACAGATTATACAAATAATAGTGATGTAATAAATCGACAAAAAGGTTTATGATTTTTACTATACTATAATAGAAGGCCACTAATTACCACCGCGGTACGGTTCCATCTTGCCGTACTCTTCGTTTCCCTCAATCCTTTCTCATCGTAATCCCCTCCCCATCCCCCACAGAGTCTCCTCGGCAAGCGTGTGTATAGGAATCCGCCGAAGCTTCGCGTTGCTCGGGACCAAAAGCCTAAGATAGACCACCTCATCCTGCTCGTCCACGGCGCCGGCGAGTATAAGGACATTCGGTTTTCGGACGTTAGTAGGTGTTGCTAGCGCCATCTGTTGTCAAATCTGGTTGTTATAGAATGCCATCCGCCATTAACTATACGAAGTAATAGTTTAGTAAAGCGCCATCTCTTATTAAACTTGAGGGACTAGTTGTTATTTGTAGAGCGTCGTATGAAAACGCTGTGTTTGATCAAATTTAATGAATTTTTAGTTTAAAATAATACTTTTCTAGAGCGCTAGATGTAGTAGAACATAACATTTAATAGTTATGCAGAGATTTATATGAATTATGTTTTGAAATTATGTCATTATCAATTGTACTATGGTCTCTAATAAGCTAAGACTTAGCCCATGGGATAACCGTCACGTGGGATGGTGACTCGACGATCTTTCTTCCTATAGTCCTGGCCTTTCTTATATCGAAGAGCTTCAAACATCTCAACAGGCGCTTGGTTGGTTTTTGAAACTTTAACTAATAAATTATTTAATAGAGCGACATCTGTTATCAAAGTTATTAACTTTCATCTTACGTTGTAGATGGTACTACTGAAGTCGTGCCATAATATGAATTGATTGATTTATATTGTCAATGAACATTTTTTTTTGTTTTTATGCTGCTTTTAGGTGGATTTATATGTAAGTATATAGGTTGTTAAACAATGCCTCAACAACAATAACAATGACAACAAAACCATTCCTTCTGTTCTCATTTTTGCTTAGGTCCTAAAATTGAAAAATGAACCTTCAGTCCTGTACATAAGGTCTATTATGTCTATTGATGCCAAACCCGCCTTATATCCCATACTATTAATTATCCTGTCACTTATTCAGGAGATAGATAGATAAACTCTTTATTGTACACACCTTAGAACTTACAATCAAGAGAAAATATTTAAAAACTAGTGTAACAACTGGCGGCCTTATCGCTAATAGCGATCGCAAGGAGCTTAAAATGTGGGTCCTTTCTTTCTTGTTAATAAGATTATTATCAAGAAATTATCAAGAATATATTATCGTCTCATGAAGCGTATTCTTGACAGTACGCACAATAAATGTCGTAGATTTCGAAGTAGTGAGAGCTGTTTGCAGTTTCGTGCTACACTATAATTTCTTATGTAGGTAATAGGTTTGCGCTTGACCGCCAACTCGCCTGATGTTAAGTGACGTGATCCACTATGGATAACGCTTACCCAGAAGAAACCAATTCACTCAAGATTTAAAGATATCCAGACTATATCTTTCCACCCAGACACAGAATTCCACCCTCCCCATTACACTACAGGACTAGCAGAAAGTCAGCGAATTACCACTCATTTCTTTTTGAAATGCCAAAAATACGTACTCAGCGATAACGGTCCACATTCTTGTTGCGTACTGAACAGAAATTGACTTCTTTGCCACCATCTCTGTTTCCTGAGAGATATAATCTTGGAATCTTCAAGGCTAGAGTGTCTTCTAGGTCGACGAGCTCCATCCTCGGCCACACCGTCGCTTAACATCAGGTGGTCAAGCGGAGATCTAGCTTGCGTTAAGGAAAAACAGATTGAATCAAGATTTAAAGATACCCAGACTATATTTTTCAGGGAAGACCCACTCAGGAAGCATTGTCATCGAGCATCATGACATGCAGCTAGTCTATCCAGCTAACTGAAATGAAACAAATTTCAATGGGCTTATCGCGTATATTTTACATAATTTTATGAGTTGACGTTTCGAACACTTTGCAGCGTCCGTGGGGTGAGGCTAGATGATCCATAAAAATTTGTTTCATTCCAATGTGTAACAATTGCGAAACCCTTACAAAACATTATCCAGGTAATGTTTGTTCGGCAGCAAGCCGCGTCGCGGCCGCGCGTCGTCCGGCGCAGCCACGAGGAGTCCGAGATCGAGGAATGCGAGCCCTCCAAGGTGGACCACCTGCTGCTGCTGTGCCACGGAGTGGGCTCCGCCTGCGACATGCGCTTCAGGTCCGTCGAGGAAGTCGGTGAGTGATATTTAAATAAGCCCCACCTTCTGAACCTATCTCAAGTAAGCCTTTTAAGGCTTGTCTGTTCTGTCAGTCGCGACAGGCGAGAAAAAAATGGTACAATTTTTACTGCCGCAATTCGCGTCTAACCCATTGAAGCTATTATAAGTAAGCCTTTTAAGGCTAAGTACGGTGCCTTATCTGACATTGCTCACGTCGAGCGAGGAAAATTTGGCATAATTCTATTTACCAATTTTTACGCGAAAACGTCTATTTAAATTATGCGAACGTTTGTGTGCGTTTCGAAGAGTGTAATTACGTGATGGCCAGACACATGTTTATTGATTTCCAGCTTCAATGTGAAAGTAATCTTGAATGAAACTATCATAAGTGTCAATACTCTGTGCCTTACAGTGTATCTTCTGGATATGATCTCATATTAGTCATATACCAGACTGATCTGTAAGCTGTATATCATAAAATGCTAACGTTTTCGGCATCATAGTTAAACATTTTAATATGAAATTACTAGTTACACACTAGATGTGTGTAAGTTTTCAAAATCAAAATCAAAGTCAAAATCTCCGACTGTAGTTTTAACCGCATTTGGCGGTCTTTTTCAAAGGAAAAACGCGGACGTCACTCTCAATGGACGCCTCGTCATCGGTTGGAAGAGGGTGGGGTGATTAGTCGGTCGTCCCGCGCCGGTTCCGTCGAAAGATCTTCGCTGGAATAAGAATATTCGTCGCTAGAATATTCCAGCACGCGGAACTCACCGATTGACCATCAGACTCCAAATCATCTTCTCGTGTTACAATGTGTACAAAAAACGTCAGTTTCGTGGTAAAATCTACTTAAAGATTCATATACAGTACATAATTTGGTAATATTTAATTTGACGTAACTTTTGTAAAAACACATATTTTGAAAGTTCTTGTCATTATAAAATATATATAAATATGATATAGACATTGATAAGAAAAAAAAAAATGTTCGAAATACTATTTCTCTAAATAAATAAACAACATGATCTTTCTTTTTTAAAAGCTTTTATTCTACTTGCCCTGTTAGAATGTTAGTATGGGACAAATCTTGCGAGTTAAATTAGAACCACTTCCTGTCGTTAGATTAGGTTGAAATTTGGTTTACTTACGTAACTTCGGTGACAATGCAATAATATGGTACAATGAAGCTGGTCTCAAGATGGCGTCAGAAGGTGGCTATCGGAACTCCTAAATTAAACGAGATAAAACCGTCCGTAGAGCGGAATAAAGGCTCCAAAGTGTTCGCAAAAGACATGTCTATTGGGCAGAGCCAGTTGACGAAGCTGAAGATGGAAGATGGCAGTATAGCGTCGACCAAAGCAGAAGTCTTGAGGGAAATCGAGAGGTTCTATGGACAGTTATACACATCGGTCGCAAAACCTGTTAGCAGTTTGGGCAAAGATCCAAGAGCCAAACTGACTCGACATTATACCGAAGATATCCCGGACATCAGCCTGTATGAGATTAGGATGGCCTTGAAACAGCTCAAGAACAACAAGGCACCGGGCGACGACGGAATTACATCAGAGCTACTGAAAGCGGGTGGAACACCGGTACTGAGAGTCCTTCAGAGGCTCTTCAATTCCGTCGTGCTTGAAGGTACAACGCCAGAAGCATGGAACAGAAGCGTGGTGGCGCTGTTCTTCAAAAAAGGAGACAACACTTTGCTGAAGAACTACAGACCCATCTCGCTTCTGAGCCATGTCTATAAGCTGTTTTCAAGGGTCATCACGAATCGTCTTGAACGCAGGTTTGATGACTTCCAGCCTCCCGAACAAGCCGGTTTCCGAAAAGGCTATACTTATAGTACCATAGACCACATCCACACGCTGCGGCAAGTGATACAGAAGACCGAAGAGTATAACTTGCCCCTTTGCTTAGCGTTTGTGGACTATGAGAAAGCCTTTGATTCGATCGAGACCTGGGCGGTGCTTGAGGCTCTCCAGCGATGCCGTATTGACTATCGGTATGTCGAAGTGCTAAAGTGCTTGTACAACAACGCCACCATGTCAGTCCGAGTACAAGACCAGAACTCAGAGGCAATTTCATTGAAAAGAGGCGTGAGGCAGGGAGACGTTGTCTCTCCGAAACTATTTACCGCCGGTTTGGAAGATGCCTACAAGCTTCAGGAATGGAAAGGGCTCGGCATTAATATTAACGGCGAGTACATCACTCACCTTCGGTTTGCCGACGATATAGTAGTCATGGCAAAGTCGATGGAAGAGCTCAGTACGATGCTCGAAGACCTCAATAGAGTTTCCCAACGGGTGGGCCTCAAAATGAACATGGACAAAACGAAGGTTATGTCGAACGCCCATGTAGTGCCCACCCCAATATCTGTGGGGAACTTCACTCTTGAAGTTGTTGACGAATACGTCTACCTAGGACAGACGGTCCGATTAGGCAGGTCCAACTTTACGAGGGAGGTCAATCGTCGTATCCAACTCGGCTGGGCAGCGTTCGGGAAACTTAAAAGCGTCTTCTCGTCCAATATTCCCCAGTCCCTCAAGTCGAAAGTTTACAACCAGTGTGTGTTACCAGTGATGACATACGGCACTGAAACGTGGTCCCTAACTGTGGGCCTTATAAAGAAGCTCAAGGTCACGCAACGAGCTATGGAGAGGGCTATGCTCGGAGTCTCTCTACGAGATCGAATCAGAAATGAAAAGATACGTAGACGTACAAAAGTCACCGATATAGCACAGCGGATTAGCAAGTTGAAGTGGCAGTGGGCAGGGCACATAGCACGTAGAACTGATGGCCGATGGGGCCGAAAGGTTCTCGAGTGGAGACCACGTACCGGCAAGCGCAGCGTAGGAAGACCAGCCACGAGATGGACAGACGACCTCATACAAGTGGCGGGAAGACGCTGGATGCAAGCCGCTTCCAATCGGTCTTTTTGGAAATCCATGGGGGAGGCCTATGTCCAACAGTGGACTTCTTATGGCTGAGATGAAAACCGTCTAGTTTGGACTCGTTTGAATAGTCTTGACAAGCACTCTTGTGCTACATGACAGCCAGGGTCTCAAGATGACGTCGGAAGGTGGCCATAGGAACTCCTAAACTAAACAAGATAAAACCGTCGAGTTTGGACTCGTTTGAATTGTTTTGACATCTTGACAAGCACTCTTTTTTTAGTCTAGTAAATAAAATATTAATTAAAAAAATATTTAAAAACAAGCTTTTATTTAAATGCTCTAAAACGAAGAAAATAAATTTTATATTGATATAAATAAAAGCTGGTCGCGAGATTTCAAACAACATCGTACCTATCTACTAAGTAATATTTAATTCCAACAAAAGACTTGGCGTTCTTATAATTTGCTTAGAATTAAAGTTAGTTTGTTCTTTTGAAAAAAAAAAATTTGTGTTCTCGCGACAAGCTTTCATTTATATCAATATAAATTTAATTTTCTTCGTTTTAGAGCATTTAAATAAAAGCTTGTTTTTAAATATTTTTTTAATTAATATTTTTTATAGTATACCCTAGTGAAAAGTTATACACATTTAAAAATGTGATGAGAGATAACCGGGCACAGGGCAAGCCGTGTAACGCCGGAGTCGGTTGAGAAGAAGAAAAGAAATCTGTCATAAGATAAACAAGCAAATAAATATCTATCTATTCAGTCTGTATCCACCCACTTCTTGGTATTGTCTTCTCACGTTCACGCCATCCTGTACGGTCTTGTGTAAGCCTCATCCACTGACATTGAAATAAATACACGGAACATAGTAAACCTTCAGAAATGGAACGATAGTTTGAACAACCTTTCGTGTTTCAAGATGAATGAAAAGTAATCGGCTGGTAACCAATGAAAGCTCTGATTTACGAAATTATGTGATGTCATTGGTCCATTTATGTCGTTTCATTAATTGTTCATTCAATTTAAGACTTGAACGGTTGACCAGAATATATGAAAACTATGGTTTTGGTGTACGACTGAAAAATCCTTTATTAAATAAGATAAAAATTAGGTATTCCACGTATCATCTGTATTCTGGGCTTCGGGCGTAATGGTTTCCTTTCGTGCTTAGTTCCTTTGGTTTCTATTTTTGTTTTATTTTTTTGAGTTAAAGTTTCGTTGCAAAATGTCATATTTACTGGCAGATAGACTGAAACGTTGAAGACAAAATAGCTTATTTGGTTGTTTACCTACTACATGTTTTACTTACATTTTGATATTCACACGCCAGCAGTCTACAATTACCCCTATTTACCAAACACTCGTTCGCGTACACTGCCACAACTTGTTTATATTGAAGATAGTGTTGATGTTGATGATAGTATTAATGTCGATGACACAACCTGTGTAGATGTTGATGATAGTATTAATGTTGTTGATACAACCTGTGTAGATGTGGATGATAGTATTATTAATGTTGTTGACGCAACCTGTGTAGATGTTGATGATAATATTAATGTTTTTTTAACGGGCAAGTGCCTGTATTAACTACAACAAAACAATATACAGACTCAACTAACTAAACTACACTACTACACAAAAAGCATATCGATTACCCCCAGACCGATAAAGGTCTAAAGACAATCTAGATGCTCAAACCCACTACCAGTTGGCAGCGTACCCAGCATGCCGTCCGCATTGCCATGTTGAATGGCAATGCTTATGCGTTGGGCCTAATACGCGCCAGCATTTTGGTCACGCGTCGCATTCATTAGGCGCTCAGATATTTTTTTAATGTTGTTGATGGTGTTGATCATGATTTTATAAACCGTTGATGTTGATACTCACACGCCTGCAGCTTACAGTTGTCTCTGTGCAACAAACACTCGTTCTGAAACACCACGAAACCTTTCATCTTCTTGTCCGGAGCTCTGTCCAAGCCGCAGATCTGCCCGCTGCCGCTGTTGCAGTGGTTGTTGGCCTTCCAACACTCATATTTAATGAATTCATGTTTCATATTAATTCCCAGCTGTGTATAGAATATTTTAAGGTGTAAACTTCTGTTCAATATCCTCCTTCATTCCTTATTAAGTGTTCTTACACGCTTTTGGCGTCGCAATCAAATTACTCATTATCACTTTTACTGTACCTACCGGGTTGGGTACACCTATTTTTAAATAGTAGAAAATCATTTATATAAATAAAAATATACGATTTATTTTCACTACGCAGTTTTTTCATTTGTCACACGGAAAAGGTTTAGGAATGTGTGAAGAACGTGACCATGTGACTTGTGCCAGTAAAAAAGTAGCTTATACGAAGAAAAATAACTTTGTACGATATATTATCTATGATATTATTCTAAATCATTTTAAAAATCATAAAATATGCGCATGCTCATGATATAACGTGATTTGATGAGTGAAAGTGGTAATATTATGTGCAATACTGTGGTGTCTACTTATTTAGATACAGCTGAGTTGCACATCATGATGAACCGATCTTTCTGCCAGAAAAAATGAGCAAAATCAGTCTAGAGGTAGTCAAGATAAAAAGTTTAGTGAAATCTCGATTTAAAAAATCTCGGTAAAAAGTTGTGAAATCTCGATGAAAAGTTCAAAAGTTACGAAGCCATTTCTCGGCCGAGATTGATAATATTTGGCAGAAACATTTGATACAGAATTCTGAACAAGAATTCTAATATGAGTAGTAGAGCTCGCGAGGTCTACTGTGCATATAACTATGTACTTAATTATTAATCTGTTTCACATACAGCCGGGTCGAATTCTTTGTATTCATCGTCCGGACCGACGTTTATAAAATTATCCAGGTATAGTGTATATGATGGTACTATTAACATTCCTAAAAAAAAAACAATTCATTATTAATGTTCTTCTTCTTTTTTGTATTGGACCCCGCGATTAACGATTTGCCAATGTCAAGTATTGAAATATTTCCAAGTTTCTTGAATAATACAAGTTATATATTGTTCTAGTCTCAGTCTAAGTCACGTAAACAGGTCTTGCCTAAGTAAAGTGATGGTGACTTTACTAGAAGCTTCTATGGAGTTTTGCCGACAACGTAAAATCACACGTTTCATGCTTTATTTCACTTGCCCACACGCACATGATCGAACACTTAATGAATAAAACACCACCATTTTTATAGCATTAATGTTCAAAATAACACAAGTTTAGGAAAATAAAACAAAGCAAGAACTCGTTACTAAGACGTTCCCGCCAAAACCCCCCTATCAATCTTCCGCCCAGTTAGAAAGTTGTATTTCAAGTGTCTGTATACATACATACACACTTATATATATCCTTTAATGTAACACTCCCATGTAATGTATGTATGTTTGAAAGTTTTTGTATTACCAAATATTGTCTAACCGCGTAGGCCGATTTAGATAGCGAAGTATCGTTAGATACTTGTATAATTTAAAAGCTTTTCAACTTATAAAATTGAATTGAAGTTCCCGGCAGCTTAGTGGTGAGACCGTCTGACTTACGATCCGCAGGTCTTGAGTTCGAATCCCACGGCACGCACCTCTGTCTTTTCGAAGTTATGTGCGTATTGTTGATTGCCGCCAACTTCAAACGGTGAAGGAAAACATCGTGAGGAAACCTACATGTCTGAGAGTTCTCAATGATCTTGAAGATGTGTGAAGTCTGCCAACCCGCACTTGGCCAGCGTGGCAGACTATGGCCTAACCCTTCTCACAATGAGAAGATGGCCCAGCAGTGGGACAGTTTGTACAAACAGGGCTGATTAAAAAAAAAAAACTTATAAAATTTGTATTAAAACAAATGTCCAAGACCGTATTGAGATACGTATGTATATGGTAGGGTTTTGTAGCTAGCCTGTGACGTTTTTCAAATCAAATCAAATATATAATATTTCTAATTAAAAAAAATGAGTTCCTAATTACACTGTGGCCCCACAGACCCACACTAGACACAGGGTCCGTGTTGTGGGAACCTAATATCGAGCAGTCTTATTTTACGTTTAACTCCGTTGATGGTAGTCTGTTACTACACATTTGTTTTTATAAAATAAATAAATATTTGTGGACATTTCACACATCGCCATCTAGCCCAAACTAAGCAAAGCTTGTACTATGGATACTAGATGGTTGACACAATACATTTTTTTGTTGTTGTAAATACATATTTATGATATATTATATACGATTTAGATTTTATTTTTAATTATTATTTATAAATTTGAATATTATAATTGTTATTATAATTACTTCATAATTTATTATTATCAGCACATATGACTTGTAACAATGGTGTTATCAATAAATGATTTGTATTTGTATTTGATACATAGAAACACCCAGACACAGAACAAACACCCATGCTCATCACACAAATACTTGACCTGGGTGGGGATCGAACCCACGACCCCCTGCTCTGGAGGCAGTAGTACTACCACTAAGCCATGAGGCCTGTCGATAGAATTATGCCTTATGTTCATATAGAACTCGTTTCTAGTAAAATTAGATATTTTTTCGTCACAATTAATTATTTACGCCGTTCGATTGCTCAAGAGTAGGTAATGAAATCTAGTACATCCGAGTATATGCGTCTTACCGATTACAAAACAAATGTGAAACATTACGAAAGAAACACTCAATTTAAACGATCAGTTAAAATGTGAATTAAAAATGTAAAGTACTGTATCAAGCCTTGAAATTAAGATAAATAAATCGTTTAAAAATGATTAATTAGTCGCGGTCCGTATTTTCACCCGCTGGTATTTTTTATCCACATTACAAGCTTTATTTGGGGCTAGATAAGTATCTTCTAGGTCTACGTGCTTCATCTTCGGCCACAATATCGCTTTCCATCAGGCGTGCTGGTGGTTAAACGTAGAGCTATTCTATATGAAGAAAAAGAAGATGGCGTCGTGTGAAAATGTCCACAAAAATTTATTTATAGGTATTTACATATCATAGTCTCAGTCTATGTACTAGTACCAACTATGTGACAGACAGACGGACGTGACGGGTTCGTCGTAGTACGGACGGTTACCTATCCATAATCCGAATTGGGAAATATTGAATATCGTTTCCCCGAAATCGATAATTTTTTTTACCGACTTCCAAAAAGAAGGAGGTTTTATCAATTCGGTCTGTATGTTTTTTTTGTATGTTTGTTCACCGATTATTCAGCCATTGATTTTGATGTTTTTTTGTATGTATTTGGTAGGTCATACTTCAAAGGTAGTCCCATATAAATTGGTAAATTATCATCCAAGTGCCTGTAGAAAAGTGAACAGCAAGTTGCGTGTTTTGAAGTCAGTTTTTCAGTTTTTTTAACTATAATTATTTTAAAATACGTTTTATCTAAATTCCGAAAGTTCATTTAACAAGTCGTTTAATTACCGAAGCTTTGTATTAAGAAATTTTATGTATATAATAAAAAGAAACCTGACAAACCTAACCTAAAAATTGATGTATCTTATAACCGAACCTTTGTAAATACGACGGTCTCTGGATATAATTAAAAAGAAACCTAACAAACCTCTCCTAATAACTGTTCGGGAAAATGAAACTAAATGGATAACAAAGTTATGGAATCAGAAACTCGTGTCGAGTAAACTATATAACTGGAATCAAGCAGTTATAGGAAACGGATTCGAGCCGGTAAGATTCAAACAAATGAATTTCGGATTAAAGATAGGTTACCACTAGGGAACCCTAAAGACGTTACGTCGTATTAAGAATCGAAAATCCTCTCGTATTTTAAAGTTGGGTGAGAAGCAAAACGAATGGATCAGATCAAATATAATATTGATTAGGTTTGCCGTTCACGAACTGTATTCTGGGCACAGGTTTGAAAAGCACAGGTCGTTTCATTGTCGTATTTCCAGTGTTCCGTTCAGTTTTATTGGAGGCTCGCGTTTTTTTGTAAACCTTGAGTAACTTGGGTTTGTTTCTGTCCTCGCATACACGCATGTCGACGATCATGTACTCTGAAATTGCATAAGGGTTATGAGATACAATACAAATACATTTATTTCCATAATCTTAAAAAAAACATTTGTAACTACCCTCATTTTAATATTAATCCTATTAATATAGTGTATCTGGCCAGTGGCGTGTTCCGTTAGCAGCCGTGCTAGGTAATACCTGTCTTACAGCTGCTACTGTTCCAACCTCCAACTGTGTCACATACTATAACATCTTACAATTACAACGTATTTTGCACTCACAAGGGATACATTGTCTCGAGCTCCTCCATACAAATAGGAGCAAACTCTATTCTACCCAATGACAGTTTCAAATATACGCCGTGCTTACATAGCAACCTGAGAACTTGAACCTGATAATACAATCATCAAAATAAATTGGTTTCTCAACGGATTACACTGATCTAAAAAAAACCTTACCCTTATCATAATGAGAAGATGGCCCGCGCCCAGCAGAGGGACAGTTTGTACAAACAGGGCTGATAAAAAACGCAGTGTACACGCCCATAAATATAATATATATAATAAAATATCTGTAACGTAAAAATTAGAAGTTGATTAATCGACTACCCATGCCTAGTAATATATGATTATTATAGCCTATGATTGTCTATACTACTTATATTGTTCCCGATTCTTGTCTAATGTCTATTCTCTATGATTATAGCAATGGCGTAGGGATGTAAAGTTTCGCGTGTTACACTAATAAAAGCCGTCTTATCAAAGTGAACCTCAGTCGTTGTTCTGACAGTTCGATGTGATGAATGGTCCGCGCACTCACTCGTCCGATGGTCACAGTTGAGGATGTTCACCGCACACTCGTGTTGAAAGATCGCCAGATCGAGCACTTGCTGCTCGTCCGAGGCGCACACCTCCTTCCCGTTGCTACTGCAATTTCTCTTCAACTTGCACTGTTCCGCGTTGAATTCGTCTTTTGCTGTTTCTGTAGTCTTTCCAAATAAAATTATTTAAAAACGAGTATTATTATGGAAACTAACGTGGTTTTCGCACATTTTAAATAAAAACTACGGATCACTCACGTCTGTTGTGAGTTGAAAAATCCGACACCGACCGAGAGTGAAGTTTGAAACTATAGTTGGATGTTTCGACTCAAAACAGACGTGAGCGACCCGTAGTTTTTATTTAAAAACAAGTATCTAAATTATAAGAAAAGCAAAATGCCCGACGGCAGAAAAGCGGTTTTCGCTTATAATTTCGTTACGCTTGATACACTGTTAGGTGATACGCTTGATACTATATAAGATCAGTGAGAATTGAATTTGTTTATTTAGATAAGAGAAATATTTAAACAAAAGTTTTATTCAGATATCATTTATACTGGCGACGGAGTTGTGAAAAAACATAATATTTTTCCTACTCCCCAGCCAATTTAAGAGATAAAAGAAACACTTTTTTTTTTAATATTTCTCTTATCTAAACAAACAAATTCATTTCTCACTTTTCTAATATCTCTAACCAATGATTTTATATGTTTAACAATGATGTGGTGCGCGAGAGAGATAGCTGCGCGCCTTGAACCCACTCTTAAGATGTCAATTGGTCAATATGTTTGCTGCTAACTGTACCATGTTTGAGGAAAACTCACGGTTGTCTTGTCTGTAGTGGTGGTGACGTCATTGCGATCTGCTACTGTTTGCTCTCAATGCCTGGTGAACTGCACGAATATCACTGAAATAATATTTGCTCAATTATGTGCAATCGCACACAAAACACACGCCACGACCGCACAATGTCGCACCGAGCTGCGCACAACAAATATGCATGATTTATTTTATTTGCTCTCAAAAAAGCTTAGAAAACGTTACATATATATATTTTTTACATGAACATTCCTTAGAATAGTTTTGTAAAATGTATATAATTATATTTCTTAGGAAAAGTTCAGGAAAACCGCATTTTTGCAAATCAAAACCTACTTTCCAATATGTAAGTATTACAGATTTTTATTAGATACCTATTTTCTTTATCTAAAGAGATTTTAACACTATAGATTACGCTATTTTAAGTTTATGTCACATGACATAAACTGTCAACGATACGTTCACTTATTATTTTTAGTTTTTAGGGTTCCGTACCCAAAGGGTAAAACTGGACCCTACTACTGAGACTTCGCTGTCTGTCTGTCCGTCCGTCCGTCAGTCACCAGGATGTATCTCATGAACCGTGATTGTTAGAGAGTTAAAATTTTCACAGATGATGTATTTCTGTTGCCGCTATAATAACAAATACTAAAAAAACAGAATAAAATAAATATTTAAGGGGGCTCCCATACAACAAACGTGTTTTTTTTTGCTCGTTTTTGCTCCACATTGATAACAACAGGTAGACGCTTGAAATATTCACAGAATATTGAGTTATATTATTCACTTTAAAAATAAATAATTAAATTAAAATAAAAGTAATATTTATTCCCATACAACAGACATGTTTTTTTGCCGTAATTTATAGATAATGGTACGGAATTCTTCGTGCGCGAGTCTGACTCGCACTTGGCCGTTTTTTTTTGTGTGCATACAACAAGGACCTATTTGTAGATTTAGTTCAAAGGAAACCCTACAATCTTGCCAATTTTGACTCTTTTATCTATTGCCGTTCTAAAGATACAGCCGTTTAAGTGTAGGACAGACAGAACACCGCCCCCTTACGAATGGAGCCTATTACGCACCCTTAATACGGAAGCGTAAAAATAAAATCTCTGACTCTCTGGGAATAAAAATGAATCTAATGACACCTCACTTGACATGACACCATCAAAATCTAGTCATTTAGACTGTAAGATTGATGCATATATCGCCCTAACCGTGGAAGATAGCCACAGTGGCCGTTAGGGCTCATGTTTTTATTGCATTTTTGAGTTCTAATAATGCATTTGCATCTATCCACATCGAAAGAAAAATAAAAACCCTTAATTAGCCTTAAAAAAAGAGTTTTTTAAACTTTTTGCAAAGAGCCACATAACAATACTGTCCGTCGAATAGAGCCACTAACGCCACTGCGTCCGATTACAGCCATTAACGCCTGCGCGGCCTTATTCCACGTGAAAATTGCTGCCTGAGACTCGCGGCTGACGACGAAGAAGGTCGTAACGTCTATTAGATTCAAGCGTGCACCGCAATTTTGCCGCGGAAAAGAGCCATAATGGCGATTAAATTGACGTGAACGTGATAAAAATCCGGGGAATACCCTCCTTCTTGCATAGTCGGGTGATAAGAATGAAAACAACCTCCATTTTAGAAATCGGTTAATCACCTAAAACAAACACTAGTAATAAAATCAGTATGGCCGTTTGCATGCGGTTTCTGTAACTGTCTTTGAAAATGATAAATCTTATGACCCGGGACTATATTAATTAATAAGTGTTACTATACCTTAGACGAGTTTCTTAATGATAAAAAAATTATCGAATGAACTGTTCCGCTCCGTACCAGTTGCTACACCCTACCAGGGTCATTGTATTACTAAAAACAAACATGTACTGTAACATCTCCATGTAACCTATAATGAATGCAATAAACTATTGACTTTGACTTTGACTTTGACTTTGACTTTGACTGCATCGTTTCAATTTCACCGCACAAATATTACATTGGCAGTGTATAACGAACTTAAATGTTAACGATTGAGATATAGGAACTTTTTTTTTATTATTTAAGGCATAGAGCAGGGTGGTTCAGCTGTCTTGCTCGCACGGGACAACTTTTTCCAAGGTATACAATTAATGATTATACTTTTGTGAAATAATGTATGTATTCATATTTCAGCCTCATGAGAAATCTATTATAATTTGTACCGAAATAAATAATCAGTTAGTTAATACGTTGTAATAGGTTTCTTATGAGGCTAAAATATGAATATCAAAAGTACATTCAAAAATTTTATGGAAAAAAAAGTTGGTGCGTGCAAGCGAGACAGAAGCCACCCAACGCCACCACCACCCAACTCTGGCCCAACCCTTAAGGCTATCTGCGCCTCGCGATTTCATCCGCTATTTCCTTAACCTTAATTTTTTTCGGGATTGTGTTATTGGGGTATAATATGCTACCATGCTAAATTTGATTGAAATCCGTTCAGCCGTTTAACACGCACGAGGTGTCGAAACCCATTCACCCCACACATGACCAAAAAAACACTACCCATCTTATGCAGTCGGGGAAAAACAATGCAATTTTATTTTATTTTATTATCGCCCTATACGTACAAAGTATTGTGGCAAAACAACAAATCAGCGTAAAACAACAATTCCGTAAGATAAGTAAATGAGAAAAGTAATTAGCTATTACATTGTAGTAATAAAACGCACTTAATCGAATACTGATTGTAAATATTTAATTGGTTTTCCCAACCGTATCCTTTGTCCTCAACGTTTTCTTTTACCCGACTGTTAAAGGGGTAGACTGTTTCGAGCGTATACGTGAGCATACCACGATTGACCATCAACTCGCCTGATGACAAGCAACGCTATATGGCCGAGGATGGAGCACGTCGAACTAGGAGATATCTATTCATGTTAGTCTTGAAATTTCTAAGATTATAGTTCTCAGCAAACAGAGAAGGTGGCAAGCAGTTCCACTCGCTATCACTTTGCAGCCTCGCTTTGTAGCATTTGTTTGCGTTGTTTTTTTAAATATAGAAATATGTTTTCGCTTGTCCGCCAACTCGCCTGATGTTCAGCAACGTTGCGGTCTACGATGGAGCGCGCTTACCTAGAAGAAACTAATTCACTCGCGATTTAAAGACACCCAGATTATATCTTTCGGGAAAGACCCACGCAGGAAGCGTATTCCACATTCTAGGAGTCCGCACGATGAAAGTGAACTAAAGCGTTTCGTTCGGGTTTTTGGAAAATCCACCATGAATCGGTTGTATAAATAGGCGGTAGTATTGAATATTTTCATAACAATAAAGTCAACTGTCATCTAGTCTCATCTGTGACCGCGGACGCGGACGCTGCAGTGTTCGGAACGTCAGCTTATACAATTACATATGTAAAATATACGAGATGAACTTACAGTTTGCTTAATCTCACTTCGTAGGTAGAGTCTCACTTCGGCTTAGTACAGGTCATTGCAGTGACCCAGTGTAATGTGTAAACTTAGTACTATTTGCTAATTCTCATTTTATTAGTGTCATTGTCATATATAGATAAATATATACATACATACATTATTATACACTAACTAAACAAAATTATTACTAAAAATAACTTTAAAAACTAGTGTAATAACAGGCGGCCTTATTGCTAAAAGCGATCTCTTTTAGACAATCTCGGAGTAATTTGAACTATCGTGGACATATCTTGAGAAAACCTTATTCAGGTAAATCTATTGTCGTTTCATTATTTTCTGAATGTGACACTGACGTTGACATTTGTTTGACAGGTTGTGAAATGTGTTCCCATTCGAAATTGTTGCCGTATTCTTTGTTGTATTTGGTTTTTGCGTCGCAAACCGCCATTTCCACTTGAAAAAATCCTGAAAAACGAAATTGAAAGAATTCTTAAAAATGCAATAGACAGAATGAATTAAAATTTTCGAACACGTAGTTGAAAGAATTATGAAACACGTGATTGTTGAAACTTTGAACTAGGATTTAATGAATTCTTAAGCATGTGATTGAAACATTGAGCTAGAGTTGAATTAATTCTTGAAGCATGTGATTGAAACATTGAGCTAGAGTTGAATTAATTCTTGAAGCATGTGATTGAAACATTGAGCTAGAGTTGAATTAATTCTTGAAGCATGTGATTGAAACATTGAGCTAGAGTTGAATTAATTCTTGAAGCATGTGATTGAAACATTGAGCTAGAGTTGAATTAATTCTTGAAGCATGTGATTGAAACATTGAGCTAGAGTTGAATTAATTCTTGAAGCATGTGATTGAAACATTAAGCTAGAGTTGAATTAATTCTTGAAGCATGTGATTGAAACATTGATCTAGAGTTGAATTAATTCTTGAAGCATGTGATTGAAACATTGATCTAGAGTTGAATTAATTCTTGAAGCATGTGATTGAAACATTGATCTAGAGTTGAATTAATTCTTGAAGCATGTGATTGAAACATTGAGCTAGAGTTGAATTAATTCTTGAAGCATGTGATTGAAACATTGATCTAGAGTTGAATTAATTCTTGAAGCATGTGATTGAAACATTAAGCTAGAGTTGAATTAATTCTTGAAGCATGTGATTGAAACATTGATCTAGAGTTGAATTAATTCTTGAAGCATGTGATTGAAGCACTGTGCTAGAGTTGTTTTTAGGGTTCCGTACCCAAAGGGTAAAAACGGGACCCTATTACTAAGACTTCGCTGTCTGTCTGTCTGTCTGTCTGTCTGTCTGTCTGTCTGTCTGTCTGTCTGTCTCCAGGCTGTATCTCATAAGCCGTGATAGCTAGAAAGCTGAAATTTTCACAAATGATGTATTTCCGTTGCCGCTATAACAACAAATACTAAAAATTAAAAAAATATATATATTAAGGGGGGTCCCCATACAATAAACGTGTTTTTTTCGTATTTTTTTGCTCAATATTAAAAACGGTAACAGGTAGACGCTTCAAATTTTCACAGAATATTTACTTGTATATTACCTTTCAAAATAAATAATTGAATAACAATAAAGTAAATATTAAAGGGGGGCTCCCATACAACAAACGTAATTTTTAAGCAATTTTTACTCGATCTTAATTAACAGGTAGAAACTTGAATATTTGTAAGTAAATATTTCGAAATATATTAACTATAAAAATAAATACCTAATCTAATACATAAAAACTCACAAAATGAAAATAATCCGTGCATCTAAACGCGGTGCGAGCGCCGCGCCGCGGTGTGGTGGTGGCGCGAGCGCGAGGCGGTTGCTAAGCAACGGCCGCGTGGGTAGCAGGAGAGGTAACATCACGGAGCGAGCCATAGCCGCGCGTATTCGCGCGAGCGTCGTCATGCTGCCCGGATGTGTATCGAAAACCTACCTATAATTTTGCAATTTACTACTTGGAATTTCGTTGATTACTCGTTATTTTATAAACAGAACTAAACTTTGTAGTATTATAGTACGGAACCCTTCGTGCGCGAGTCCGACTCGCACTTGGCCGATTATTTTATTTATACATAAATTAATACACGTTGTTATAAAATCATCTAAAAACCTAAATAAGGTTTGTCTAGATGACCTGTTCTCGTAATATTACATTTACTTACATTATTATTTACAAACAACACAACTTGACTAAATGTTGTGCGCGATCACGCAATAAGACAGCTGATGTAGGCATGTTAGGTAGGTACTAAGCGCCCATTTCCAGGAACTGTAGGTATTTATAGAAATATTCATAATTGTTTACTTGCAACCTACTCCAGCCGTTTTGAAATATGTAATTTAAACATTGAGCTTCGATTGAATTAATTCTGATGCATGTGATTGAAACATTGATCTATGATTGAATTAATTTTGAATTATGTGTTTGAAACATTGAGCTAGGATTGAAAAAATATATAAATATAATATTGGTAATTCTAGAGTGGCTATTTTGCAGGGAAGTGAGTAATATTAGTACTTACTAGTGTGGCTATTATTGGTACTTACTGGCGCCCAGTTTGCAGTTAGTCTTGTACATAGTACACAAATCGTCGAATACAGCCAGTTCTGGTTCATATTCGTCGTACCCACAAAGCTTGCCGCCGCCTCCCTTGCACTCTTTGTATTTCCAACATTGGAATTGAGCGAACTTGTCCGCCATGTTTCTTGGAGGATTCTGTGTAACAAGTTTAAAACAAATAAATTTAAAGCCAAAAGTAAAATTAAAAGCCTAGCTATAATTATGTTTTCTCTGTATTTCTTTTTCTTTATTTGTGGTCTTTTAATAAAGAGTTATCTATCTATCTATCTAAGTTTAAAACATAAAAGTTGGTATGTGTCGAGAGGACTTACACAACTTTGACGTTACGAAAATGTTTTTTTTTGTGCATCCGTGAATAAAGTACATGAAAGTTAGCAAGTACTTTCTTAGTTAAATAGTCTAAGTTACTTATTATTACCGTGATAGAGTGATACTGTGATTTTGCATGTCATAGCTTTGTTAGGGGCCATTCATTTATTACGTAAGACTATTGTTGCTAGTTTTTACTATCATTCAATCAATAATACTTCATCGGTACCACAAAAAGTAATAACAAATTAAACATTTAATGACATAAAATGCGGTCTTCTCGCTAAAAAAGCTCTTCCAACTAACCTTGGGATATTTTGGTAGTATTCGTGTAGCGTTAGTGTGTTGGTGTGTGTTAGTACGGAGCTCTCAATTCGCGCATGCATAAACACGACACGCACACAACTAAAGGCCGCACGCGACCGTAACTTGCAAATACAATATGTATTACCTCGTTGTTTTTTCTTGATTCTCCTTTAAAATTGTCTGATAAAACATTATGAAGTGTTGAAGTAACCAAAACTGAAAATCAATTTGTTGTATTAAATTATCACATTTATATTTTAAGTTGGTTGCGTGAAATCGGTCCATTGAGCTAAAACAGAAAGGTCTTTATGCATCTAGTCTTTTATGATTGTTTGACGTATGAATTGATATTTATACTTGCACAGAAGCAATTGATTAAATGAAATATCATAATTTCCGTCTTTATAAAAAGTTTATGTATTGCTAATGCTTCCCATGTGACCGCTAGCATGTGTAGGTAGGTACCCAGGCTTGAAGGATACTCATGTATTAGATTTCAACCTGTTTATGTATTTTCATCAATCTTGAATTGTTATAATTCCAGATTAAGATCCTTATTGTACCTACTAACTGCAATAAAATTATTTGAATCAATAAATTTATTACCTAAAAAAATAAAATCCGTTAAAATTTGTTTCAATGAGAAAACAATCGCGATAACCAAACAAAACATGATGTATTTATTACCTGTTATAATGCTGCAGATGCGTAACATTGTAAGCTAACTTCCTCAAAATATTAAATTTTAAATTTACATTACATTATTCCCCGCTTGCTTGACATTTATAGTTATTTTTATTGAGTATATCGTGCTTATAAAACGTAGCTGATGTTCCGTAAGCAAATTGAGCTGATTCCGACTTTATTTCATCGAATTCGATAAAATAGTTCTCAAAAGATCATTAGATGGCGCTGAAATAGTATATTTAAAATGAGTGTAAGACTAAAGCTACTATTGTATCTAGAAGAAGTCAATATTTATAATGTAATAAGAAGAAATGGTATCCGACCACCTGGACGGATATCCGCGTGGCGAGTTTGTGTCTGGCGCCTTTCTATAATAATAATTTAAAAAAAAAGATCCGATATACATTAATTATATTATTTTGAATCTTACTTTACTGTACTAAAACTTCCGTGAGTATTCATATGTATTATTTAATTTAACTAACCGAAAAAGAAAACTCACGACATTGATCAGTCAAAAGAGTTGTCTTCCGCCCGGTTTCAGGCTTGTCAGTCTCATCCTCAGGGGACACGTGCGCCTCTGGAGTCGGCCAGGAATCGTACTTGCCCGTATCCGTGTCATAGGACTGATTCCAGATGTTTTACTGGACACGATTTTCTGATCCCATAACTTTGTTAGCCATACGTTTCATTTGCCCGAACAGTTATTAGGTTCGTTATGTTTCTGTTATATCATATCGAGAAATCGTATTGACAAAGGTTCGGTTATCAGATATATCAATTTAAATCAGTTTAGGTACGTAAGGTTTATATTTATTATACCTATACATATAAACTTTCTTGTTACAAAATTTGGATACCAGATAAGTTGTCAAATGAGCTTTCGAGATATTGATAAAATATATTTAAAAAAAAAATCGTTTTCGAGGAAATGATAATCGATATTTCACAATTCTGATTATAGATACGTTACCGTGACTGGGAGATCAAAAAGCGCCGCTACGTTGCTAGGCCCTAGTTTCTTTAGACCTTCGCCCGTGTGCGCGGAATCCGTTCAATATACCGGACACCACGTAGCCCTAAATATGCCCTTAGGCTGAAGCCAGACGAGCGCGAATTTTTGATTAGTGACGCAAATCACGAAGCGCGCATATACGCAACGCAAAATGAGTTGTCTGTCGCCTCTATCGGGGAGCGAGGGAAGCGACACTTTCACTTCGTAAATACATAATATTTGTAATGGATGGTGCACATATGACACAACCGTGCAATAAATAAATAAATATTTATGGACATTTCACACAACATCATCTAGCCCAAAATAAGTTAAACTAATAGTTGAATAGCAACTGAAAAAAAACTACGTCTGTCTGGCGCCCCAGCAGAGTTTCGGTCGAATCTCATCTCTCTCTCTCTCTTACACTAATTTTACGCGTGACTCATTTTACGCGACACACAATTTAAAAACAATACGCTCGTTTGGCGTCAGCCTTATTCGAACCAAAATAAACGGAATTGTGAATATCTTTATGTTTTTAATAAAAGCTTGTACGTTTTTTTTTAGATTACAGTTTATTTCCTTAATTCTCCCAAGGCACGCCACAGGTTTCCAGCCGCTAGGGTAACCCGTACTTGTTAGGGCGAAGTTGAATGATGCGCGGCGGGTCGAGATAATCTTCGTCTATATATTTCTGTATATGTCCACTATTGCACAGTATTTTAGGCTTTTCGAAGAACACTGAAAACAAACAATAAAAATATAATTATGTGTAATAATAGTGACCCGCCTCGGTTTTGTACGGGCTTCGTATAGATGTATGGAACGTGACAGCAGAACTGTCGAAATGAACGTCACATTTTGTCAACGTGGGTAACTTTGAATTCGTGTTAAACATTGAACATTGCTTTTTTAGAAGGTTATTGAATTTAAAAAAAATAGTGGTCATATTATTCAATGAATTATTAATTAGAAGTCGTTTTGACCACTATTCTAAAATAAAAAATAAGTTCAAAAACTAAAACCAGACTATATAAACTGTAGGAGGGAAAGACTGTATTTGGCGTGTCACGTTCTGTGTGTGCTTATTGCCTTTGTCTCTGCAGTACTTACTGCCTATGCCTTTGCAGTTGGCGTCCCACAGAGAGCACCTGTGGTCGAACCACACCAGGTCCCTCGAGGTGTAGTCTCTGCCGCATGTCCTCTCCTTCTCCCTCTCGAAGTACAGATGGTGGTTCTGGCACTCCGTGTTTTTCATGCAGTAGTATTTTTGGAACTTTTCCACGAACTCAATCCATAACTGAATACAAATAAATGAAAATCGGTCAAGAGCGAGTCGGACTCGTGCACTTAGGGTTCCGGTAATTTACAGCTAAATTCACCAAAATAATTATTAAGTAACTAATGAAAGTGTCGAACATTCCTCTAACGAAAAGATAAACTGCACTTAGGGGCATACTTTGCCGTTGGAAAACTGTTACCCCATACATAGACATCCGTTGCGGTTAGTTTACCAATTGCAAATAAATTTATAATCGCTTAAAAAAGTAATTATTCTGTGATGTAACTACAAATTGACGGCTTTCGGATTTGTATCTTTACTTGTGCTACATGATACATGGCATTGCTTCTTGATTTTGCAAATTTCATGATTCTAGGTCAACGGGAAGTCTCCTATAGGTTTTGATTCGCTTGCGAAAGGTAGCAGAACCTGAGTATTTGGTATACATTTTTAGCTTGATACCTCCACGCGTTTGTTAGAAAAAAGTGTTTTGACAGACGAACGGTCGGACAACATAGTGATCCTAAAAGGGTTCTATTTTTATTTACTAAGGTACGTAACCCTAAAAAACAACCTATTTTTACTAACAAACTCTGGGTCGTCGAGGACATGTGCAAGTGGCAGCCTAAATAATAGTCTAGTAAAAATAAATCCGTTTGTATGGAGCAGATCACAGTATTTGCAACTGGGGGGATTCTTTGAAATTATGATAGGAAAATAACTAAAAATCATAGATCAACAATAATCCCCGATTTATAGACTAGCTGCGTTCCGCGGTTTCACTCGCGTAGTTATGAAAAGTGGTGATGATTATGATGATGATAAGTAGCTTATGTCCGTCTCCAGGTCCAAAGCTATCTCTATACTAATTTTCATAACGATCGGTTCAGCCATTTGAGCGTGTAAAGGTAACAAAATTATCTTTTATAATATCATAATGAAATTATGTGAAATGTATTTCAAAACACCAGTACATTAATTTAAATAACAATATACTTAGTTGTCTTTTATGTTGTCACAAATCTTATTTTCACTAGACTATAAGTGTTCCGTATAAATACTTGCATTCAAGTAGTATGTCTCCCAGTCGAATGGTTCCTCGGTGGTGATCGTTTTCGATGTCGACCGTCTCACTTTAGTCTTCGTGCGTCTCGTTTTTGGAGTCTTCGTAGTTGTCGTGCTGGTAGTGAGGAAAAATATCCTTAGAGAAATGTCGTCGAGCGATCATTTGCCAGCAAAATACACGTTTTACATACAATATAAGAGTTTTCTCATATAGTTTATTACCCTTAAATATTATATTATTCGGATCGTTCTTTTTTTATATGGTCGGAACCATTAATATATACGTATCTACGGTTTGCTTTTTTCTTATTTTTTTGGTTTTTTTATCATGGAAATAGTGTGTGTTACCAGTGATGACATACGGCACTGAAACGTGGTCCCTAACCATGGGCCTTATAAGGAAACTCAAGGTCACGCAACGAGCTATGGAGAGGGCTATGCTCGGAGTCTCTCTACGAGATCAAATCAGAAATGAAGAGATACGTAGACGTACAAAAGTCACCGATATAGCACAGCGGATTAGCAAGTTGAAGTGGCAGTGGGCAGGGCACATAGCACGTAGAACTGATGGCCGATGGGGCCGAAAGGTTCTCGAGTGGAGACCACGTACCGGCAAGCGCAGCGTAGGAAGACCAGCCACGAGATGGACAGACGACCTCATACAAGTGGCGGGAAGAAGCTGGATGCAAGCCGCTTCCAATCGGTCTTTTTGGAAATCCATGGGGGAGGCCTATGTCCAACAGTGGACTTCTTATGGCTGAGATGATGATGATGATGATGATCATGGAAATTGTTAAAAGCAATTTGTATTTGTAGGGAACAATTTCTCATTCTCATCGAGATACGCTTTGTTAACGCAAGCCGGGCCGCATGGTTGTTGGTTTTGTTGCATACTTCAGATTTAACTTTATAATCATACCAATTTTGATACTTGTATTTGTCACCGTTATTACTATAGAGTTAATGAACAAAACAATTAAAAATATTTGTTTATTGGGGTTCCCATACAATAAACGTGTACGGGGACCCGAATTTGTAACTACACTGAACTTTCAAAATACACTATTACGTTTACAGATACAGATATAGATACAGATTTTATTGGTGAATCATTACAATATGTCACACGTCAAAAAACATTAAACAATAACAAAATGATAAAAAATAATAACAATAATATAAGTACAGTATACGATTCATTCATATACATGCTATTATGTCATTTTTTTCTACACAAGTAATACTTTGCTCCGAAAAATTATTTTAGTGAGTAGTAGGCTTTGCTGACCAAGAACTTCTTCAGTCGAATTTTAAATATTGTATTTGAATTTGATTCCCCTATGTCGTCAGGAAGCAGGTTATAAATATCGGGACCTTTCACGCAAACGGACTTGCCAGTTTTAGTGAGCTTGTGTTCGACCGCTTTAAACTTATTGTTATATCCAGTGCGGGGAGTGCCGTCACGTTTTTGCCCAAGCGCTGAAATTTTTGCTGGTTATTACGAGCAAACACACTCGCCTGGTATATAAGTATAGATGGCACGGTCAGTATGCCTAACTCCGTGAAGTACTGTTTAACTGACTCGTCCCATGGTATCTGGGCTATCGCGCGAATAGCTCTTTTTTGCAGGATAAGGGCACGCTCGCACTCAGCCGCATCTCCCCACAGCTCAGTCCCATACATAAGTATAGAATGAACCGTGGCGAAGTAGCCGCTTCGTACGGCGTATCTCGGCGCTGATCTTGCCAGCCGACTCAATGCGAAACTAGCTTGACTCAACCGCGCACATAGGTTATCTATGTGTATGTCCCATTTTAGGGCGGTATCAACATAGAAACCTAACAGTTTCACGTGTGACACTTTTACTTTTACTTGGATGACATATTTTATACATAGACACATATTTACATATTATTTTTTACTCAAATCTACGATTCACCACCAACTCGCCTGATGTTAAACGAGGGTGTGGCCGAGGATGGAAGGGTATGGAGGGTTCTATTTATAAACCTAAAAATAGAACCCTCCATCTGCACAAGAAGCAGACAGATAAAAAATAAAAGTATACGGTGTGTGTACACACGGTGTTGTTATCTGCGCGTGGGCCAGCTCGACGACGCACAGCGCTGCAAAAACAACTTTAATAATACAAATGTATAGACAGTTCAAAAATTACACACATCCGACGGGACATGAACCCGCATATCCCAAAAGCATTTACCATTTTGGCCACGGAGCTGTCACGGGGATGGTCGATACTTTCTAACAGTCTTTATTGCTTAAACCTATCAAGCGATGGTGGCGCCACCCGTGACACACGCTTCAACTTTATTAATACTTCATTCAAATTGAGTATATGTCAATTATTTTTAACCCGCGACACAAAATGAGGGGTGTTATAAGTTTGACGTGTGTATCTGTGTGTCTGTATGTGGCATCGTAGCTCTCAAACGGATGGACCGATTTTGATCTAGTTCTTAGCTATGTTTCATCAAAATCTGTTCAATCGTTTTTTTTGTCGGGGGTTTTTGAGTTTTCCAAACTTATATTTGTATTATGTACTAGCTATGGCCCGCGCTTTCACTCGCCTATAATGTAAAATATATCACTAAAAACACTCTTTGTATCTATCTTGAATCACTATGACGCCAGAGCACGCGAATAAAGCAATTTGAGAACGCTTTTCTTACGATTTACTTGGCAAGAATCAATATATAAGGCTAGCCGAGAGGTGTGACCTGATGCTGGGTAGCCTATACTATTTCTCATGAATCTGGCTCTCATATATACCAAAAAAAAATCTGGACCTATTGGTAGCTCCAGATATTAACGCGTATGAACAAATTAACTAAACTTTTTATCTGTGTTATGATATTGGCAAATTTTATGATTTTATTCTAAAGTTTCAACTATTTCTGACCGACTTCAAGAGATGAACAGGTTATCAATTCGGTTATATTTTTTGGGTTCCGTTCTAAATGGGCGGGAACCTATTGGTGAGGCAAGGTTGTCTGCCCGTGCTTGAACGGTTGTACCTACCTTATTAATCATAATAGGTAGGAAGTTGAATTTTTCGTGAAATGTGTCATTACGGCGGATTTATCAAATAATGCACTATTATTATCAACGGGATATTATTATTTACCGTGGTTCGCGTTAATTTTGAGCTCCCGATATTTGGGCACAGTTATATGCACCATGTTCACGGGTGAATGACTGTGATAGTTTAAAAAGTGTTTTATCAAATAATAATTTTTAAAAAATCGGAGGGGTTCCCATACAACTAACGTATATTTTTGTAATTATTCCTTTAGTCGCTGAGTTCCTAAAACGCAGCTATTATCAACAAATACTAGTTAAGTGATAGTCAAAGTTAATTTTTGAACAAATAGAAAATGACTGTGCATGGCAAAACCTCCTTTTTGATCTCATAAAAAAAGAAACCACATATAACAAGTAAACGTTTCGATGTCAGTTGGTGTTATGTGACATGGACTTATGAATAGAATAACCGATAATGGAAAAACCTCTTTGGATACAGAAAACAGGTCTACTACGTTCTCCTTCGATGTGAGTGATAAAACTAGAGATTATATTTTTGTTGCTACTTATCCGTAAAGCCTCGATGACACTGGGCTAGTTTACGAGTTGCTAGTCGGCGAGTTTAAAAGCTAGCGAGTGAGCGAGTAGCTAGTGTCGATGACACAATCAAAAGCAGATTGTAAAAAAGCTCAATGACACGGAGCGAGCTTACAAGCTGGTCGCGAACTCGCTGGCTTGTAGCTTGTAAACTAGCCCAGTGTCATCGAGGCTTTAGGAATCATAAATCAAAAGTAAGTACTAAGGTAGCGTTATGACATCACAGCGCTCTTCACAAAACTTTGAAAAATAATTAAAAATATACAACAAGTATACGTTTAGAAAACTTAAAAACCCCCGATATAAAACAGCTGAATTGATTTTGATGAAACATAACTAAGAACACTCTCGATGAAATCTTCTTTCAAACAAAAACTAGATCACACTCTGTCCATCCATTTGATAGCTACGATGCCACAGACAGACACACATACACACATACACACAGCAAACTTATAACACCCCTCTTTTTGAGTCGCGCAAAAATATTGAAATTAGTTCCTTAAAATTGTACTAAGTTTCGAATGATATCATAAAATAAATACCTAAAGATTTACTTTACATACCTCATTGTGTCACCTTTGGTTGGCTAATCTCGCACATAACGCATCTGAGGAAAAGTGCTATATGAAACCATACCATGATTTGATGATGAAGCTTAATTAATTTAGTTTAATCAAGTGATGTTGCCAATTTTCTTATTATTTCTTTTACTTTTGAAACTGAAAATATTATTATTGTAATTGTAATTATAACATGTTGTGTATACATTTAAGGAATATAGTTTAGGTCCAAATTATAAATTGTACATTGTGAAAATTGTAAAGACTGTATTCTGTTCGTGTACCAATAAACTAAATAAATAAATACCTATCTATTTATCAATACCCACACGAAGAGTGGGTGGAGTTGAAAAAAATATGTATCCCTTGTTTACATGTTACATGTATGTTTACATATATGTTTTAAATTTTATTACTTTTTTGATAGGACCAGTCTGAAAGTTTATAAATGACGGAAAGACCGGTTTATAAATGACGGAGTTACGGACATAACAAACAATTTTAAAAAATACAACCGAATTGAGAACATGTTTTGAAGTCGGTTCATCATCATCATTATCATATCAGCCACAAGAAGTCCACTGCTGGACATAGGCCTCCCCCATGGATTTCCAAAAACACCGGTTGGAAGCGGCCTGCACCTAGCGTCTTCATGCCACTTGTATGGATTTCTGTCCACCTTGTGGCTGGTCTGAAATTGGCTGATAAAATGTAACCGTGTGTGATTGTCGCTTTTATAGTCTCGGCTGGCGTATGACCACACCCTGCGTTAAGTAATGATTGTAACTCGCTTACCTAACAGTAAGAATGCACCGTCAAATATATACATTTTTATCACCCCGTCTTGATGTCACAAATGTATATAAATCAGTGTAAAAACAAAAATAGCGCGTTGGTTTGTCTATCTTGGCGAGTGTAATTAACCGCCATGAAATCTATTCAGATATGGTTGATGTATTTTTAGCATGTTTAACTTTCTAGTGACGGAAAGGATAAAAAAATACCTTTTGTAGTCGTGAAAAAACTTTTCACTTTATTTAATTATTTTTACGATATGTTATTTTCAGATTATGACCAAATATGTAAAAAAAAGATATATATCTCTTTAATCAATGACTAACTTCGCCCGGTACTTCTTTTATCTAGTTTGTACGGAATCCTCGGTAGGCGAGTCTGACTCGCACTTGATCGGTTTATTTGTTTTAAAAATACTTTTATTTCAACCCGATTCCAGATAAGGTGTTTGGGGTCCTCAATGAGGCAGATGAGAAGAATACGAAAATTGTTTTAAATTGTTTTATTAAATGATATAGTTTCTGTGTAATTTTCTTCTCTTCTTGACGTAGTTATATTCATGCGTTGGTTCGTTTTGGTTGACGTCTGTATGGCGGGTAGTAGTAGGGGTTGAAACCTAGGCGTGACTGTTGTATCGGATCTATTAGGGGATTCGAATAGTTTTTAATAGTTTGAGCCGGATACAGGCGGTGGAAGTTTGCGCATAACGCCTTGTCTTGAACAAAGTATACTGAAAATAAAATTATTATTCATTTTAAACGAGTATATTATTGTAGTTTAGAAAGCTGAAGCGACCTTTAACATATCCATTTTCGCTTATTTGAATGACGTATTTTTTTATTCTGTTATTTAGTTTTAAAAACCAATCTACTAAACCGATTTTGATGAGATTACATTGGAATATGGGACTAATATAAAATTGTATTAAAAAAATATTTTTCAAAACGGTTTCTAAATGACGGATTTATGAGGTACTTAAGTAACAGATATTTTTAGAAATTTCAACGAATTAAGAACCTCCTTCTATTTTGAAGTCGGTTGAAAACTTAGTTTTTTATGAGCAATATATAAATATCACACATATTCCCTATTACGAATTTTGCGTTTTGCGTCACCCCTGTCGGCAATAGCTTTCAATTGCCATCCTGGCCTGAAGCAATGTTCAACTCACTCCCCAGTCTGAAGCAGTTGGTTTTCCACACGTCGCATATGTTCTCGAACCACGCCACGGCGCCTAAGGTGGAGTGTTTCGCACAAGTCGGCTCTTTGGGTATCACGTTACATTCCTTCAACCTCTCGCAGTTGTACAGAGCGAACTTCCTGAGGAATGATTTGTAATTCTGAAACAGGGGGAGTTGCGTACATTAAGGGCCTATAATATATTTGTATACTACAAATTGTGCTATCTCGAGATAGTATTTATGTATATCTAATTTATGTAATCACATATTCGAAGATTTCGAATATATAAATTGACAATGTATTTCCGACAAATATATATGTGTCGAAATCCCGACTATAATACTTATTAAGAAAAGTGTTGTCGCGCAATATCCACACAAATAGGTGAAAACTGTTTTCTACCCCTAAATATTAATCGATTTCGATGATTTTTTTGATTTCTCTTTGTGTAGTTGGTTCAAATTTTCAAAATAAGGCTCAAATAAAAAAGGTATTTTCGACGTAAAACTAACCGCACCCGGCACGTGTGGTCCGAAGCTCCAATTGTCGCGTAACACTGACTTCGTGGTATTTACGGCCGGTCCGTCACTGCTCGTAGAATTATTTGCCTTTAACATGCTGACATTGACTATCTCTCTAACGGCTTTGGGGGTTTCCACCGGGTCTATATCCCGACGCCTGGTATTGTTCGTCGTGCTTACTATCTGCTGCTTTTTTGGCTTTTCATGTTCGATGTTTCTGTGTGGGCCTTGCAACGTGATATTTGCTTCTCTTTTTGCTGTAACGTTGTTCGTAAGGCCATTTGTTGGATTATTGTTTCGCTTGTGATGCTCTACGTTGTCTGTAAAGTTATTTATTGAATATTTTTCTCCCTCGTGATCGTCTACGTTGGTCATTAGGCCTACTATTGGTTCTTTGTCTCGCTTTTGATCGTTTACGTTGCCGGTTCGGCCATCCACTGGATCTTTTACTCGCTTGTGTATGTTGTCGGTTCGGCCATCCACTGGACCTTTTACTCGCTTGTGATCGTCTACGTTGCTCGTAAAGCACGGACATAGACCTGTCAACAGGTCCTTTCCTATTGGTTCTTGTTTCTGCGCATCGCTTGTTATGCACATAGAAGTTAAGATGAAAAACACTGCGGAAAATGATAATATTTATTAGATTATAGTGATTTGATCCGTAAACAATTTGAAGGCGTTTTTTTTTTTTTTACATAATACTAAGTGAAGAGAAACAAGCTTAGTACTACGAAAAAAAGGGTATCTAAAGAGTTGACGCAAAGTCGAACAGTACTTCAGCTACTTGTGAACAACTTTACATATCCCATATTATACATATAATACAAATTTTCACTCACCGAAGATAATAAACGGCAGCGGCATATTACGGTGAAATATTTCTACAATACAATTGGCACTTGAGTACATGTCAAATGAAGTCATAAAACACTAATGATTGGTAATTCGCGTGGGTAATGTTTTTAATTATTTTTAAGCTATTGCATAGCTTCTATCGCGGGCCTTGAGCGTGGAGACCGAATCCAGAAATTCCGTAACGAAAATAACCTAACACACCGCGCGTAAAGCTATTATGCAATAGCTTTACCGCAGCAGTCTCCGAGTGCCACACGTCTTTTTTTGCGACTTTTTTTAATGAAACTCTTTATTCCAACTTTATTGTACGCATTGATCAAACTATTGCTTCTATGTGTATAGGTTTATTCTAGAAAATTCTCTTTGTACTTCATACATTTAAAAATCAATTCTTTGTTGCGCGTTCATCCATACAAATAGGAGGAAAATAAAAACCAAATTCTAAATATTTAACGTATTACTATTTTATAACTAAAATTCATCGTTAAAAAAAAACGAATGACAGTTCAATAATTCTCATTATGCGGCGGGAATCAAACCCATCAACGTTCCAATCTGTACCTAGGAGCCTCTACCAATCCGGCCATGGTGATTAGTCACGTAGTGTATCGAAGTCTCTGGACCATACAACCGAGCGTTGGTGGCGCCACCTATAACACAGGCTTTGAAGAATGTAGTTTCTCAGCCAGAACTGACAAGAGGTGTTACACGTCTGTTTTTCTAGACTCAAATGTACTTAGAGAAGTCCGTGTTTCCAATCCGTGCATGGTTGCCTGGAAGAGATCGCTCTAAGCGATAAGGCCGCCAATTAAAAGCCTATCCATAATATTATTTTTCTATGTATCTTTTTCCGTGTATACTGTGGTATTTTAATAAAGAGTTATCTATCTATCTAAGTCAAATAAAAAAAAATTAAACTAACATAGTTATGTTACCTCGTGTATAAAGATTCAAACAAAAAGCCCTGTTCTAAGGTAGTTTATTTTGATGAGTAACTACGGTACCCTATACTGCGCAGTACCCGACACGCACTTGGCCCGATTTACTTTAGTCCTTTTTTGAACTTTTTTGATATTGACGTAAATGTTTAGCAGATGAGTGGTCTTTTCCTTCTTGCAACTCGTGTAGGAAGTCCTCCGTGTAAAGCAGAACAGTGTATCCTTGGACCGCGCGGTTGTGGTAATTCTCGCACACTTCCTGGGACGTCAGGTAGAACACTGAAAATAAACTTATTTTAGTTTAATGGTTCACTCAGCTCGAGCAGCTATCTCTCTCTCACGCTCTCGTTTTTCAACATATAAAATCATTGGTTAGGCTAATTAGATAAGTGAGAAACGGATTTGTTTATTTAGATAGGAGGAATATTTAATAAAACGTCATAATTGTAAAACACTATTATTATTAACGGGATATTTACCGTGGTTTCGTGGGATAGTTACCGTGTGGTATTTAACGCGAACCACGATAAATAACCCGTTTAAAAAAACCATACAATCGAATTGAGAACCTCCTCCTTTTTTGAAGTCGGTTAGGAACTGAAGCAACCGACATCAAAGTTTAGTTATTTTGTTATAAAAACCAAAGTATTGAACCGATTTTGATAAAATTTATATGGGACCACTTCTGAACTATACTAACTAACGGGAAGATAAGTACATAAAAACCGGACAAGTGCGAGTCAGACACGCTCACCGAGGGTTCCGTACAAACTAGTAGATAAAAGGAGGAAATTATATATTTTTTTATATTTTTCTTCATAAACCGAAAAATATACATCGTAAAAATATTTTAAAACCTGTTTTAGCTTCCGTTTTTTTCCTTTTGAGGTACGGAACCCTAAAAGTAAAAAAAACTTCCGTACAAACTAGTAGATAAAAGGAGGAAATTATATATTTTTTTATATTTTTCTTCATAAACCGAAAAATATACATCGTAAAAATATTTTAAAACCTGTTTTAGCTTCCGTTTTTTTCCTTTTGAGGTACGGAACCCTAAAAGTAAAAAAAAAGATTCCGACAAATTGAGAACCTCCTTATTTTTGGAAGTCGGTTAAAAATCAATTCATAATTGACGAAGTAATCGATGAACAACTGGTATTCCGTGGTCCCAGCTGAAGACCAGCGCTGGTTGTTTACAACTAGCGTTATGCTGAGCTGGGGCCGGATTGTGGCAAAAACATTATTTTTGGTTATATATTTTGTGTGTATGATTTTTATTCTCTGTTGTATGTTTTTTGTTACAATAAATTTATGTCTATATTTAAAAAAACATAGAGCCGAATCGAGAACTTCCTTCTTTTTGTAAGTCGGTATAATATAAATGGCCCTTATTATGTAGCAGTTGTTTAAATATGTATTAGAACTCACTTCCCAGTCTCAAACAGTTAGTCTTCCAGAGGACGCATCTGCTTTCGAACCATGCAACTGGGAATATTTTGAAGGAGTCCTTCCCGCACACTCTCGTGTGCGTCTCGCTTCTCGGATGGTTGCATTCTTCCGACATTACTTTGCAGTTGAGCTCCGCGAACATTTCGCGGTATGTCTGAAACGTGGCAACTTACAAACGTTACTAATCAATGATACAATAGAATAGTGATAGTGTTTTTGTTACAATAAAATTATGTCTATGTCTATGTCTATGTCTATGATTTTACTTAAATGCTGGAAGTCAGCGTGAATCGAACAGAAACAGACGAAACTGTCCTCTCCGTTTAATATTACTTTTTACCCGACTGCGTAAGAAGGAGGTTTATGTTGAGTGTATGTATGTATGTGGGTATGTGTAGCTTACAGCCTACGGTTTGACCGATTTTAATGTGCGAGGTGTCGTTAGATTTGTCTTCATTTTCCTGTCATAGGCTATATACTTATGTATATATAGGCTAAAATTTTTGTGATAATAATAATACATCTCTTGCAAAAATAAAAATAAAATGCGTTATTTCGTAATCTCAAACGAACTATTTCAAGTGATTTTACTAGAATTATTCTAAAGAATGCGCATTTATAATCTTTTACAGCGATTTTATGCATACTTTCTTACATCTTAATCATCGTAATTCGTAATGGACTTCTGTCCAAATGTCGCATGACTTTAGAAACAAACTTTCGGTTCCACGGTAGATACTCGTCGTAGACGGATCATCGTCTACGATACTCGTAGATACTCGTACCTTAGGGTGGTCATTGCCCGCGCGATTATATTTGATTCTCGTGTCGGTCTTCGCCTCTTCTCTCATTTCTATACCATCTTCTTGCTCTTCTTGGTTGGTGTCTTCCTATTGATACATAGAACGTTTATAATCGTAATGATGGATACATGAAACGTGTATAATCGTAATGATTGATACATGAAACGTGTATAATCGTAATGATTGATGCATGAAACGTGTATAATCGTAATGATTGATACATGAAACGTGTATAATCGTAATGATTGATACATGAAACGTGAATAATCGTAATGATTGATACATGAAACGTGTATAATCGTAATGATTGATACATGAAACGTGAATAATCGTAATGATTGATACATGAAACGTGTATAATCGTAATGATTGATACATGAAACGTGTATAATCGTAATGATTGATACATGAAACGTGTATAATCGTAATGATTGATACATGAAACGTTTACTTAGTCATGATATTTATTAGTATATGTAAAAGAATTTATAGTGAATGGGGGTATTTCTCCCAAAAACGTCCCACGTTTGCTGCGGCGCCATTTACTGATCGATTTTTATAATATTTGTTAAAAATGTTCGCTGCTTGATTCTAAACTAGAATTTTAAATATGAGCAAAATCTGTTTAGGGGTTGTCTAGAGAAAAGGTTACTAAATCTGTTTAGAGGTTGTCTAGAGAAAAGGTTACTAAATCTGTTTAGAGGTTGTCTAGAGACAAGGTTGAAAGTTCTCTACGAGGTCATTTGTTGACCAATTTTGATAATATTTGGCAAAAACAGTCGATACAGAAATTCTAAACAAGAATAAAGAATATGAGCAGTGACCCGCGGGCACACAATTTTTTGCTACAATTAATTTAGCGAAAGTTTGTTGTCGCGAGGTCTACTGTTCGTATAACAACTAGTCAAGACGAGAACAACTACAGTCTGCTGGTTCTAGTGTCGTACACTCGTGCGTGACGTCACCAGCCGGACCAGCGCTGGTGGTGGTGGCTCTCTACCAGCACCACGCTGAGCTGGGGCCGGTGCCGTCACAAAACAAAACTACGAGCATGGGCGTATAACGGCACGCGATCTGACATACAAATAGGCGAATACTATTCTACCTGTAAACATTAACCGATTTTGATGATTCTTTTTTTATTTGATTGAAATCATAAATGGCTTCGGTTTGTTGTTGTTTTTTTCGTTTCGTTACAAATCCGAAGTAAAAAAAATGGCAAAGCCATTAATGGTTCCAATCATATAAAAAATAATTATCAAATTTGGATAACATTTAAGGTGCTCCCTCACTGGGAGCATTCACGTGTAATGTAACGTTGCAGATTCGAGCATTACATCAGTGAGGGAGGAAAACCGAGTATTACAGTGCGCACCTTGTAATGATACAAAACGAGTATGTGAAGTCGAATCAAATCTATAATGTTACATTACACCTTTACGGATAGAAAACAGTTTTCTGCTGTTGTGTGAAAATCGTCTAATTTAATGTTAAAAGATCGCGCGACCACGCTTCTCTTAATTTTTTGTTTTTATATAAAAATAAACGTCTCTCTCTCTCTCTCTCTGTCTCCGAGCGTGACATTCGTACTAGTTCGGGTGGTGAGCCATAGTTCGCTACATGGAATCTGTGCTTGGTCGGAGTGTCCTCTGGCGCCACTTCAACGTACATGGGCTGGTTCCACATCGCTCCTAATGTGTTGCCTATGTAACACACTGCGAACAATAATGTCACTGTTATATGACTATACACTATTTACACTACACTATTTTATGCACTTGTTGTATAAAATTCTCGTGTTGTATGCAAATAAATTATCTTTATCTTTATCTTTACAAATTTATAGACAGTTCTAAAATTTCACATCTGACGGGAATTGCACCCGCATATCCCGAGCAGTGCTTGGGTGCCTTTACCGATTCGGCGCCAGGTGTGTCATGTGGGACGGTCGAAACTTCGGTATAGTCTTTTTGCTTAAACCAACCAAGCGTTGGTGGCGCTACTAGCACACGTGTGGAGCATGTAATTGTACAAAAATCGTTTAAAAAACTAAAAAAAAAAACAACTTCAAAATACGCAATTCGTTTGCTTGGATGACATATTTTTTCCAGTTTTTTTTTGTTATAAAAATCAAAATACTGAACCGATTTGGATAAAATTCCTGTGAGACCACCTGGAAAGTATACCTTTTGAAACAAAAAAATATTTTTTCCAATCGGTGCAGGGTTCTTCGAGTAATTGGGTAACATACATTAATAATCGGCCAAGTGCGAGTCGGACTCGCGCACGAAGGGTTCCGTACTATCATCTATAATACTACAAAGTTTAGTTCTGTTTATAAAATAACGAGAAATCAACGAAATTCCAAGTAGTAAATTGGAAACTTATAGGTAGGTTTTCGATACACATCCGGGCATCATGACGACGCTCGCGCGAATACGCGCGGCTATGGCTCGCTCCGTGATGTTACCTCCCCCGCTACCCCGCTAAACCGGCGCTCGCACCGCGTTTAGATGCACGGATTATTTTCATTTTGTGAATTTTTATGTATTAGATTAGGTATTTATTTTTATAGTTAATATATTTCTAAATATTTACTTACAAATATTCAAGTTTCTACCTTTTAATTGAGATCGAGTAAAAATTGCTTAAAAATTACGTTTGTTGTATGGGAGCCCCCCTTTAATATTTACTTTATTGTTATTTAATTATTTATTTTGAAAGGTAATATACAAGTAAATATTCTGTGAAAATTTGAAGCGTCTACCTGTTACCGTTTTTAATATTGAGCAAAAAAATACGAAAAAAACACGTTTATTGTATGGGGACCCCCCTTAATATTTTTTTTTTTAATTTTTAGTATTTGTTGTTATAGCGGCAAAGGAAATACGTCATTTGTGAAAATTTCAGCTTTCTAGCTATCACGGTTTATGAGATACAGCCTGGAGACAGACAGACAGACAGACAGACAGACAGACAGACAGACAGACAGCGAAGTCTTAGTAATAGGGTCCCGTTTTTACCCTTTGGGTACGGAACCCTAAAAAAAGATCCCGATTAATTCGGAAGTCGGTTAAAATGTAAATAACTTAAATATGGTAAAACACTTCATAAATATCTAATAGCATCACTGTTAGTATGACTTGACTTGACTTTGACTATGATTAGGACTCTGTTGACGAAACGGAAAATGAAATGAAATGGAATCAGAAACTCGTCTCAAGTAAAACACCTGCGGCCTTACCGAAAAACGTTACTTAACTTTAAGCAATGCTTAATATATTTTGTCAACTTCTCGCTAACACGTAATGACACTTGCGGAAAGAAGATAGAGAATTGAAGACGTTGGTTAAAGTTAAGTAACGTTTTTCGGTAAGGCCCCTGGAATCAGGCAAGGAAGATTCAAAGAAACTTCAACATTGGGTTATATTATGATAGGTTACCATTTTACCAGTGGCGGATTTACACTTTTGCCGCCAGTAGGCTATAAATCCTCTGAAATCTGCCGCCCCTAGGACGCTGCCGCCCCTAGGCCGCGGCCTATACGGCCTATTGACAAATTTAGGATTGCATTGCACTAATGAAGGATTTCTGGGGCGCGGATAAAAAATATATAAGGCTAGCAGAAAATGAGAAGTAAATAAACATTTCTCACCTATAAAAATATAATGCAACCGTATGTTATTGTTATACATTTTATAAATCTAGTTATGTACTGTAGGTGTAATAAGATTGCTGAAATAAAATCGTAAAAACATAAAATGCGATAACGTTCCTATTCGATTTTGGATGTGCCTTTGTTAACTACAACAAAACAATATACAAACTACACAAAATCATCTAACTAAACTACTACACAAAAAGCAAATCGATTACCACAAACCTATAAAGGTATAAAGACTTTTTTTTTAATATGAAATTAGGATTTGTAAAAGATTATAAATGCGCATTATTTGAAATAATTCTAATAAAATCACTTGTTTGTAACGAAAAATTTCGTTGGAGGTTACGAAAAAAAGGCATTTCATTTTATTTTTGCGAGCGATTTATTACTATTATTACAAAAAAAATGTCCTATGACATTCAGGGAGTGAAGACTAATCTAAACACCTCGTACATCAAAGTTGGTCAAGCCATTTAGAATTTTGAAAAACCGACTTCAAACGCAACTTATTAATCCTTAACGATTGTAAACTTTTTAAAGAGACCTCTCTTCACTCGTTCTTTTTTCTTTTGTCAAGAATGAGATTTGTCATTGAATGTCAAATGCTTTGTCTTCGAAGATTAGAAAATGTGCAGATGCTTAAACGATAAATCCTCAATATTTGACAGTTTTGCAAAGAAAAATGTCAGTGGAACTCTTTCTATAATCTGACGCACTTCACTCAGGAATACAATGAAAATATTTTTATTTTTAGAGATTATTCAAAAAGTAATAAAGCAATGTTTTTAAAATAATTATGGGTCCAACGTGAGTGACCCGTAGTTTTTATTTGAAAATGTGTGAAAACCACGTTGATTTCCATAGTATAATTTTCTAGTTTTTATAGTCTTTGAGCTAAATCGCAGACAGACAGATGGACGGACAGATGGACAAACAGATGTATGAACATGGCGAAACTATAAGGGTTCGTTGTTGACTACTGAATCCTAAAAAGTTATAATGAAATAATATGTGAATGAGTCGTTTCCTTTACTTTTTATGTTTTTAATTTATAAGTCACATATAAAAAAACAAATATTATACTGATTTCTTTAAGCGGTGTAGACCTAGTGTCAAAAGTTAGTGAAGTTTGGATACGGAAATTGTGGTTTTGCAGCAATATGTGCTTGGTTTGCTTAGTATAAATCTCCTTGTGGTTAATTTTAATCTCTATGTGCTTGGTATAAATCTCTTTGTGGTCGATTGGATCTCCAAGTGGTCAGTATAAATTTTCTTGTGGTTGATTTGAATCTTCCTGTTCTTGGTATAAATCTCCTTGTTGATTTGTATATTCATTTGCTTGGTATATATCTCCTTGTGGTTGATATGAATTTTCATGTGCTTGGTTTAAATCTCCTTGTGGTTGATTTAAATCTCCTTGTGGTTGATTAAAATCTTCTTGTGGTTGATTTAAATCTCCTTGTGGTTGATTTGAATTTTCGTGTTCTTGGTTTAAATCTTCTTGTGGTTGATTTAAATCTCCTAGTGGTTGATTTGAATCTCCTTGTGGTTGATTTGAATCTCCATATGGTTGATTTGAATCTCCATAAGGTTGGTATAAATCTCCTTGTCGTTTATTTGAATCTCCATATGCTTCGTGTAAATCTTCGTGTGGCTGGTTTGAATCTTCATGCGCTTGCTTGGAATCTTCGTTTGGTTGATTTGAAACTCGATTTGAATGGTATGAATCTCCGCTTGGTTGATTTGAATATCTACGTGGTTGGTCTGAAACTCCATGTGGTTGATTTGAATCTACATCTGCACGTGATAAATTTAAATCTGCTTGTAGATTGTCTATAAACGTACTCGTATAAACTAGTATAGTATATTTTGGGTTTTTGTAGTAATCTGCGCATGTTTTATCTGACGCGGGGAGGAATACTGAAAATAAAATAATTATTATTATCGATGAAAAATTTAAAATCTGATTTGAAGCAGTTATCGCAATGTGTCTATGTAATAATTAATGTAAAAATATTGAATAACCGACGTCAAATGCGTAAATTTGTATTAAAAGCCAAACTACTGGACTGATATTGTTTCTATTGACCAATCTGAAAGCATGTATTTAATTTTTGAAATCGGTTGATAAGAGACGGAGTTATGGTAAAAAACAAAGAAAGAAAACAAACAAAAATTACAGCTGAATTGTTAACCTCCTTATTGAAGTCGATAATACGAATATTTTTTTATACATATGTGCATTCAGTTATTTTATATCTTCAAATATGTGGGTATGCGCGAACGAGACGGACGACGGTCGAACTACGAACTTCTATGCTAGCACGCTCCCCGCCCTGGCGCCGGCGCGGGGCACTAGAATACGGCATCGGTATCCCCTACCTGTAGTAAGAGGGTACTAAAAGGGGACTTCTGGGTCCTGGTTTGGTCAGGGTTCTGGGTCCTGACCCAAACGGGCTCGAGGTGAACGCGAGGAGTGGCTCTAGCGGTCGAAGGCCTAGCAGGCAGAGAAGGAACTACGTCACAGTGTTGAGGGCTCCGGTATGCGTTCGTTACACAACAACCCGCAGCCCTCCGTCTAGCACACAGGCTGGCCACCTTGGGGGGCTTAAGTGGGGACAATCCCTCATAACCCGGTTGCATCCCCAACATAACACGCAGCCGGGTATCTTTAGAAGATTTCCCCCTCGTCAAAAAAAGAGACTAGCGCGCTCCAACGTAGACCGTGACGTTATCCAAGACCAGCAGTTGGTCAAATCCAATGCTAGTCTTGGCAGTCAATTTTATAAAAAAACTGTAATGAACTTTACTAGAAAAGTACAGACATTTGTGTGAAAAATATGAAGAATATAGCAGGTGATCTTTGTGTAACACATTTTAGGGCCACGTTTACCCGCACCAAAAAACAGAAAATTGCAATTTTTTTAATAAAAAAAATACTTGTACTATTTATTAGGTAATATTATTTCAAGCTTAATTTTTTAGTTTGTAAAATGTTGGTCTGTTGGCTAGGGTTATCCTAGTACAAAAACACGATTGCTGAAAAAAGTCTCGATAGAATTTTTTTTGATGAATATGCCATTTTATTAACCGACTTCAAAAAAGGAGGAGGTTATCAATTCGTACCGTATATTTTTTTTATGTACTTATGTACACGAATTACTCCGTCATTTGTGAACCAATTTTTTTATATTTATAAATTGATCTCCAAGTTGTTTAAAGCCACCAACACCAAAGTTACCGTTAATGTTAAGTAGCTATTACATTTTTTTGCGTTCTATTAGAATACATGTTTGATACGTTTAGTGCACTATTTTATAGTAATTTGCGAGCAGCCGTCCCGCGGCGCGTACTTCTGTGCTACGTACATGAATACACCGCGCTCAAGAAGTGCGGGCTGAGGTAGCGTAAAATACCTAAAGTTCTGGGGAATCCTCGCCTTAACAGATATATTTTATTTTCCTAGTTGTAGTTAACAAATTAAATGCAACTGAACTATTTAGATATAAACATTGATGATCAACTAAAGCTTCGCAGCAAAACTACTCGTAGCAAATATCCTAATCATCATCATCATCATCTCAGCCATAAGAAGTCCACTGTTGGACATAGGCCTCCCCCATGGATTTCCAAAAAGACCGATTGGAAGCGGCTTGCATCCAGCGTCTTCCCGCCACTTGTATGAGGTCGTCTGTCCATCTCGTGGCTGGTCTTCCTACGCTGCGCTTGCCGGTACGTGGTCTCCACTCGAGAACCTTTCGGCCCCATCGGCCATCAGTTCTGCGTGCTATGTGCCCTGCCCACTGCCACTTCAACTTGCTAATCCGCTGTGCTATATCGGTGACTTTTGTACGTCTACGTATCTCTTCATTTCTGATTCGATCTTGTAGAGAGACTCCGAGCATAGCCCTCTCCTAATAATAGTTGTATACCCTTAGATAAATCTCCTCCAAATCCAAATCTTCTCTATATCCCAGTTGTGACACGTAAGTATATAGACATAAAAAAGTTTCCTTATAAGGGCATGCAGCAAGTGTTACACCGCTTCGGCCGCGTACGTAACTAGTTTCGTTTGAAACAATTATTCTTCGTACGATACAAGTGTCGATCGAAGAAGTTTTTTTTCCTTATACGTAACCACAGTTTCGTAACAAAAAAAAACATTTTTAAAAGTACACGGTTCCGGAAGCGGAATTTATATTTTTTGTACGTAACTTCTAGCAAATGACACGGATGTATAATTGTATATATATTTTATATTTATGCTGGTCCGTCATTGTTTCACAGTGTACTTATCTAATCTTTTATATTATCTGTGAAAACTTTTGCCAGGCCAAGGCAAGCCAATTAAAAATTTCAATTGATATAAATCCATTTTTTGATGTAAAATAAGTATGTACTTAAAAAACTTTTTAAGTTAAACGGTTTTATTGTCAACGGGAAGGGGGTCAAATTTCGATTATTAAATTTGACCCTTAAAAACCAAAAAATTGATCCCACTTATATAAACCTGCTCCGCAACATATATTCCGATAGCTCAGCTGCAATCAAATTACAATCACCTGGTCCATCATTCGCAATAGAGAAAGGTGTCAAGCAAGGAGATCCATTGTCCCCGAAATTATTCACAGGCGTCCTCGAAGAAGTCTTCAGAAAGCTGGCAGCTGGTTGGGAGGACAAGGGTATTGATGTCGGCGGAACAAGGTTAACCAACCTCCGTTTCGCGGACGACATCGTACTATTTTCCTCTTCAGCCACAGAGCTACATTTGATGCTACAACAACTTAGCACTGCAAGCCTTGAGATTGGGTTACGGATGAATATGTCAAAGACCTGTCAAAGGCAAGTTAATGGCTAATAGCATCGAACATTGTGTAACTGTTGATCGGGAAGATATGCACTATCTCCAGGAATATATCTACCTTGGCCAAATAGTCTCCTTCCAGATCAGACAAGACCTAGAAATCGCAAGACGAACCGATAATGCCCGGAAGAGCTATTGGGCTATGAAGGAATTTATGAAGGGTGACCTTCCAATGTCACTAAAACGAAAAATAATGGACATATGCGTTCTTCCCATATTAACATACGGTGCACAAACTTGTTCTTTGACTAAAGCCCAAAAAACCAAGCTCAAGGTTTGTCAGAGAGCGATGGAGCGTAGTATCCTCGGCGTTAGATTAATTGATCGTATCCGCAATACGGAACTGCGCTCCAGAACGAAGATCAAAGATGTAGCTCTCAAAGCTGCCAAGCTGAAATGGGACTGGGCCGGTCATGTTGGCCGCATGCCAGAAGAGCTTTCATCTCAGCCATAAGAAGTCCACTGCTGGACATAGGCCTCCTCCATGGATTTCCAAAAAGACCGATTGGAAGCGGCTTGCATCCAGCGTCTTCCCGCCACTTGTATGAGATCATCTGTCCATCTCGTGGCTGGTCTTCCTACGCTGCGCTTGCCGGTACGTGGTCTCCACTCGAGAACCTTTCGGCCCCATCGGCCATCAGTTCTACGTGCTATGTGTCCTACCCACTGCCACTTCAACTTGCTAATCCGCTGTGCTATATCGGTGACTTTTGTACGTCAGAAGAGCTTTGGGCCAAGAAAACCACCAAGTGGAGTCCCAGCGTGGTGCGGCCACTCGGCAGGCCCCGTAAGAAGTGGCGGGATGAACTTGACACCTTCGACAAAAACTGGTTCACCAACGCACAAAATCGCCAGCAATGGAAAAATGAAGGGGAGGCCTTTGCCCAGCAGTGGGACACTTCAGGCTAAAAACAACAAACAACAAATTTGACCCAATAACATAATAAATTGTATTGTCATCAGGACTAAAGGTGTATACCAAATTTCAGATCGATCCGTCAACCGCAAGGGGGTAAAATGTCAATTACTAAATTTGACCTAAATAAACAGGTCAAGCTAAATAAAACCGTTTAAAATTGAATCTAATAAAAATAAAACTTAAAACAGCTATTACAACTTACTTCCCAGTCTTAAACAGTTCGCCCTCCAATAGATGCATTTGTTTTCGAACCATACAAAAGGGTGTTTTAAGAGTTTGTTCTCTGCGCACACTTTCGCCGTCTGTGGCTTCTCACATTCTTCTGATAATAATTTGCAGTTGAGCTCCACGAACATTTTGCGGTGTGACTGAAACGTGTCAAGTTTCAATTATTAATACATCATTTTATTTAAATGCGATACTCTGTATGAATCGAGCATAAATCGAGTCATTTAAACAACTGACTTCCAAAAAGAAGGAGTTTATCAATTCGGTCTGTATGTTTTTTTATGGAGTGTTGACGTATGATGGTGAGTGAGCGTAGAGTTGTATTCATACATAAAAATAATTTTCCGTTAATAATTCGTAAAAATAATTATTATCTATGAAAATAATCTAAGGCTACAGATTCTTAAGTATAGAGAGGTTTAAATTTAATGGATGCCCAACAGATAAAAACGGCTGAACCGCTTTTGAAGAAATTAAGAACACAAAAAAATCATCTTTAAAAAAAATTGGATCAACATCCATTTCAGAGCTACGATGCCACAGACAGACACATAGATATACAGATACACAGGTCATACTTGTAACACCCTTCTTTTTCGGTCGGGGGTTAAAAAGGACCAGTGTCAAATTATCGTAAAGTCATCAACATCGTCATTGTTGTAATTCGTTTTACAATGGGTATAGGTACTCGGCGATATCGAACCACATTCCTGTGCCATCTCTGTTTCTTGAGACCTACAATCTTGGATTTTTCAAGGCTAGAGTGAATAGATATTTTCTAGATCGTCGAGCTCCATCTTCGGCCACACCGTCGCTTAACATCAGGCGAGTTGGTGGTCAATCGTAGATCTATAATGTATTTAAAAAAATAAAAAATAAAGATACCTTATTTTTCCCGAGGATTTGGTGATATATGCGGCTTCTTGTTTCCATATCTACGCTTTCTGTCTCTTCTACACTGTTTCCTTGGAGTTCTTGGTTTTCCGTAACATTTTCCTCATTTGGTTCTCCCTGTGGTACGTTTATAACAGTATTAATTTAAACATGGATCTTTCAAATGATACAGTCGTGATACGGTTAAAACTGGCGTGATTCCAATATTATTTAGGTTTATTAAGTTGTTTTTCTTATGCCCATGTCTGTGTTTTTAAACTGTATAAATAAGCTGTCGTCTGGCTGTCTGTAATAAAATCACGCAACTTAAATTGACAGGTCTCATGGCTCAGTGGTAGTATGACTGCCTTCTGAGCTGTAGGTCGTGGGTTCAATCCCCACCATGTTCTGTGTCTGGGTGGCTGGATGTTTCTATGTATCTTAAGTATATATTTACAACTAAAAAAAGTATATATGTATTCTATTAGCCATCTAGTTTCCATAGTACAAACTTTGCTTAGTTTGGGCAAGATGGTGTTGTGTGAAATGTCCACCAATATTTATTTATATATTTAAATGTGAGCCACTTCTTCCCGGTTTCCGATTGAGCTAAAATTTTGCCTGATGACAATCCTGTAGCCGAGCTGATGATGGAGCCGGGATAGACTGGGAAACTGGGATGTGCCATTTGGTCGTTCCTGACAGAAAGTGCTAAGATGATAAAGTTTGGACTGGTCTCTCATCATCTCAGCCATAAGAAGCCCGTTGCTCGACATAGTCCTGTCCCATGGATTTCCAAAAAGACCGATTGGAAACTGCTTGTATCCAGTGTCTTCTTGCCACTTGCATCCTCATCCAAGTGGTCATCTGTCCATCTCGTGGCTAGTCGTGGCTGGTACATTGCGGTTGCCGTTGCGTGGTTTTCACTCGAGAACGGTCTTTTCGGCCCCATCGGCCATCAGTTCTACGTGCTATGTGCCCTAATGCCCACTGCCACCTTAAATTGCTAATCCGGAGTGCTATGTCGGTAACTATTGTACTTTTACGGATCTCTTCATTTCTGATTCGATCTCGCAGAGACTCCGAGCATAGCCCTCTCCTCTCCTTGTTTTATTCTGAAAATTTTATGGATCAATGGGACAAGTGTAAAAAGCCTGATGATTCATTGGATTTTGACGGTAACCTTTGAGTTTATTGACTTGGTACTCTGAATACTTACCCGAACGGTATATTTTACTTTGTATTACATACTTTTTTTTGTATTGACATGCTAGGCCTATTGCCCATTTAAAATTTTTGTATAGACATTTTAAATGATATTGTGTTTATATAATGATATTGTGTTTTTAGTATTTCTTTTTTGTATTGGTAAACTTCGTGATTGAACCCCAAGACACAAGCCTAGTGCTTAGTTTGGGGTTCCTAGACTAATTTGCTACACGCCTTACATTGAAATTTTGTTTGTACTGAGTGTTAATTTGTTAAGCTTAGATCTGTAAAATTCTTTGTAAGATTTTACCTGAAATATATTTATCTTTATCTTTATCTTTATCTTTAATGAATATTTTGTAATCCTCAGACATGAATTGTTTAAGAATAACTTTTGAATGTTGTTAGATAATTGTAATTGGTCTTTTTCGTTTTTATTTCAATAAACGAATTTGAATTTAAATGGCTCGTTGCGTGATCTTGAGCTTCCATATAAGGCCCTAGTAAGTGAGCACGTTTCAGTGCCATATGTCAACACTGGTAGCACACACTGGTCGTAAACTTTCCACTTGGAGGACTGAGAAATATGGGACAAAAGGACGTTTAATGTTTTAATGAAATATTTTGTTCCTTGTAAGAATAAAGGATACGTCTAACGTCTACAAGTTAAACACTCGTGTGACATTCATACTTGTATGGGTGTTAGGGCTAAGTTATCCGGAAGGGTTTCAGGCTCGGTAGCGACTTCAGGGGTGCTAGTTTCAGGCTCGGTAATGACTTCAGTGGTTGTAGTTTCTGGGTCGGTTCTGGTTTCGTCTGGGTCCATCTGCACGTACATGCGCGGTGTCATACTCTCTTCCAACGTACTGCCGATGTAGCAAAACACTGCGGGAAATAACATCACTTTGTCAACAAAACAAAATTCAAAAATTCAAAATTCAAATTCAAAATTTTATTTAGATTCTGGTCCTGGGTAGAAGGGTAAGTTGGTATTTACAATTTAGTATTCTGCCAGATCCTGCTTTGCAAGCATACAAGCAGTTAATGACATGTAATTTTGCAATTATAACAATAATAATTGTAGTTAGTTATCAATTAATTATTAATGCACTATAATAAGATTGTCAAAAGCTAATAAGGTATTATAATTATACATCATACATGTCATTTAGGTCTAACAACACAGCACAACCAGTTGTTATTATGCGCTGCTTTGATGTTGTTTCGTGTTATTTGAAGAATCTTTAAAGTCATCTGATGTTTTTTTGACATTATCTGACAAATCTTACACATATTCTTCCGAATATTCAGGTCTTAAAAAAACTGTCTTGGATTTTACAAATTTAACGTACTAAATAGTTTTTTTCCCGCCTAAATTTCCCGGTGTCATTAAAATCTCCCTAAATTTGGGCCAATCTGGCGTCATTAAACTGTTCTATTCGAACGGTGTGCATTTAAAAAACATAACTTGGAACTTAACTTGTTTAATGCCAGATCTAAGTTCGACCACCAACTCCCTTGATGTTAAGCGATTAATGTTTAGGATGGAGCACGCTTTTATAGCAGCAGCCTATTTACTAGCGGTTTAAAGATACGAGTCGCGTTGTCGAGTGGCTCACAAATATACTGAACAGAAACCTCTTGGGATCGAGTGCTACCCTACTACTTAGACTTACACACAATATCGCGCGAAACATCCAACATTTTAGGAAGCTTACTCCCGTTAGGTAGTTCCCGTTCTAGACTATGTGCAAGTAAGACCAGTATCTTCCGTCACACCGATACTTAACCTCAGGTGAGTTGTGGTTGAACGCTCTGTGGGTCTTCTCGAAGCGCATTCTAATTGCAATATATTTAGCCTAGTATACTACAGTTCTGAATAATTAGTATTCATTCCTGGATATATATCACACATTTCTGGAATATATATCGGAAAGGAACCAGTTTTTGATTAACCGACTTCTAAAAGGAAGGAGGTTATCAATTGATAACCTCCTTCTTTTTAGAAATCTGTTCGGTCTGTATGTTTTTTTTGTGTTCGTTCACTGATTACTCAGCCAATTGTACATTGATTTTGATGATTATTTTTAGATCGTACTTCAGAGGTGGTCCCATATCAATTTTATTAAAATCGATGCAGTACTTTGGTTTTTATAACAAAATAACTGGTAAAAGATCATCCGATTGCTTGTCGAAAAGTGAACAGCAAGTCGCGTATGTGCGTATATTGCGTATTTTAAAGTCGATTTTTTCATATTTTTTTTAAATATAATTATTAATTCCAATTCGAGTTCCGCGGTATCGATATATAAGCGGTGACTTGCAGGGTTCTCTCCTTTAGTCTAGTAAAAATAAATCCGTTTGTATGGAGCACATCACAGTATTTGCAACTGGGGGTATTCTTTGCCATTATGATAGGAAAATAGCTAAAAATCATAGATTAACAATAATCTCCGATTTATAGACTAGCTGCGTTCCGCGGTTTCTCTCGCGTAGTTATGAAAAAGGCGATGATTATTATGATGATAAGTAGCTTATGTCTGTCTTCAGGTCCAAAGCTATCTCTATACTAATTTTCATAACGATCGGTTCAGCTGTTTGAGCGTGTAAAGGTAACAAAATTATCTTTTATAATATCATTATGAAATTGTGTCAATTGTATTTCAAAACACCAGTATATTCATTTAAATAACAATATACTTAGTTGTCTTTTATGTTGTCACAAATCTTATTTTTACTAGACTACTTGTGAATTGTAGGTACATGCGCTAAGAAACGATTTCTCGACCCGTGGTAAAAGACGCAGTGGGTATGCGATCAGCAGGAAATAACAAGTAAAAACTTTTCTCACCTAAAATAATAAAATGCCACGATATATTTTGGTAAAACATTTTATAAATCTAGTTTTATGTTCTAGATAATAACAGTAGGAAAATAACATTATAAAAACTGATAGCGTTTCTATTAGATTTTCATTTTGTTGTTTTGTTATAGAAAGGTAATATGGTGATACGTTTTTTTTTTATATTGCTCAACAGACACTCTCACGCCGGTTTGGCGTAACATAACTAGATATTTAAATATACGATAATTACACATGAACATGTATCTATGTTAAAATATATAGTAGATTGTGTAGCAAAATATCAAAATGATATTTTTCCAGCGAGGAATTTAATAATGGTGTCCAAGGTGAAAGCATAGGCCACCGTGTCATATAAATTTGTTTTTCATGATACTTACGAGGAAAATATTTAAAATATGCTCTAAACATTATTTACTAAATATTTCTACAACTTCAGTATAACTATGAAAGTCATTTTTATCAGCCATGTTTATACAAACTGTCCCACTGCTGGGCGCAGGCCATCTTCTCATTGTGAGAAGGGTTAGGCCATAGTCTGCCACGCTGGCCAAGTGCGGGTTGGCAGACTTCACACTTCATCAAGATCATTGAGAACTCTCAGACATGTAGGTTTCCTCACGATGTTTTCCTTCACCGTTTGAAAGTCATTTACTGCACTTTAAATATTTAGATCTGAAATCGTGAAGTACGTAAACTGTGCGAAGGCAACTCACATAATGTCGTAGAAGAGATATACAATCCCTTTACCTTATATATTATTACTTTTTACTTAATACTCTATACTAATTTCATTTTTAAGTGAACGATGCAGTCTGTATAAAATCACAAACTACTTAAAAGTACACGTATAGTTTACTAAATCTACGTCGCAATAAAGCGCTTTTCAACTTGCACAAGCGCGTAGCGCTTCACATAACGTGCGGTACGAGCGGCACGTTGCAGTGCAAGGCGCGTCACCGACCGAGAGTGACGTGTGCTGCTCCTTTGAAAAAGACCGCCGAATGCGGTTGAAACTATAGTCGGATATTTCGGCTCAAAACAGACGTGAGTGAGCCGTAGCTTTTATTTAAAAATCGCGTAGCGCTTATCTTTTCTGACGACTTCAGAGTGAGTCTGATAAAACTCGGATCTCTCCAAAAATTAAACACTCGTATTCGACAAAAATCTCGTATATTTCATAACGAATTTTATGCACGTAATTTACATAAGTCAATGTTTGGTTTGTGTTAATGAATAACAACGCCATCTAGCGTGTAATAGTAGTATAATTAGGGGAGAGTAGTGACAGAGAATATAATCAACAATTATTTTGAAAATTAATACATTCTATAATTCAACAATATTAATTAATGACAAATAAAGAATTTTAATTTCAATAGTGGACAATAGAATATTCAAAATATCCACATATTTTTTTATAATTAAATGGACACCACACATAACACTATCAGCTCCAAACTAAGTAAAGCATGTACTGTGGGAACTCTGTCTAATAGAATACCTATAAACTTCTTTTTTTAATATGATTATAATAATAAAGTGATGGTCCCTTCTTTGCGTCGACAGTGTGTTATCTTGAAACAAAGCTCTCCGCATAAAGAAACAATGTGATATTGCGTGACTGACACAGTAGTGCTGTACCTTTCACTTTCAGATTCGCTATTGCACGCGTAAAATTACCACGTTTTTAAATAAATAACATCGAATGCAGTGCTTTTAATTATTAAATAACAAAAAGATTTTCTACGTTATTGAAGCAAAGAGGCGATATCTGGAAGGCGTAATATTTTACGCCGAATATTAATATTTCTGTCAAATGAGGATAATGCCTGCCATGTTACTACCCCATCGCTTGTACAGGGAGCTATCTTCATGCGATATATCATATTCAGTTGCAGGATTATAGGCAAACTCGTGGCAAACTCGTGACAAACTCTATTCTGTCAAATACTACGTATTTGACAGAATATTGAAACCAGCCGTCGACCGATATTACTCCTTGTCCTCGTTTTCTTCCTCTATTTCATGCTTTAAATTGAAACTATTCAAATTCAAATTTGCTTTCAAAGCCTTTTCCCTTGCTTTGCTCAAATCCATTTTCTGTTTCATAGCCACATTACCCGTTTTTTCTAGTTTAGCCTTATTTTTCGTGGGGGGTTTCCAAACTGGCCTTTTGATCAAAGCTGATACGTTTTTTTTGTTCGTAGTTGGTCCCAACCTCAAACCATTTTTTTCCGTTCTTAGACCGTTATATCCATCAGTGTAAGGTGTCACGGTCTTGCCCGGGTACAGGGTTGGGTATTCGTCACAAAACTGTAAGTCTTGTGGGAAATATACTGAAAACAAAATAATTATGTAGAAGCTTGAAAAAAAATTGGTCCTGTTCCTTATCTATTAAACTAATTCATCGATGGATTTTAATCTACCTTTTCCTCCGTTTCCACCCGTTGATGGATTTTAAACTGGCCTTTTCTCTATTTTAATCCATCAATGCTACAACAAACTTTTATACGTGTTTGGGAACGGAATCCATACAATATCGCCAGTTGTTTATTGAAATGTCAATTTTCCTAGCTAATATTATAAAGTAAATCGCTCTCTGTCCGTTTGTCTGTTTGTTACCTTTCAAAGATGTAACAGCTGAACTGATCGTTATCAAGCTCGGTACAGACATAACGGTGAGCATGGAGACGGACAAGGGCTATATTCAATACTACGCGAGTGAAATCGCGGGGCGCATCTAGTGTGTAATGATAGCTGTATGATAAATGCGCAGCTCGGTGGCCGACGTGTGTGTGGCAGTGGCACTCGTCCCTCATGGTCCCTCATGCGCACGCGCACAGTTACTCGCAATCATTGTAATCAATGGTGATAGCTATTCGAGCTAGCTACAAGGTGAAACAACTATCTATATTAAAAGAAAAACAAAATACTCGATTGCAGAAAAGCAGTTTTTGCATTTTAACGTAAGATACGCTGTTGAGTGTACGTTTTTTTTGTGAGAAAGTATGCGTAAAGGCGCTGTAAAAGATTGTCAATGCGCATTTTTTAAAATAATTGTAGTGAAATTACATGCTTTTTACGATAAATCTAGTTGGAGGTTGCGAAATAAACGCATTTTTTTATTTTACTCGTTAAATTCGTCTTTACTCAGGGAGTGAAGACGCGTGCGTTCTTGCGACACCTCACATCAAACAATCGGTTAAACTGTTTAAACTGTAAATAATCATATAGAAACATACATACACTCGAAAAACATAACCCCCATTCTTACGCAGTCGGGAAAAAAACTGAAATCTGTATTTAGTTTGTGTGACCCCTGAAACGACTTACGAGCACTCCGCTCACAGTTGACCCGCCACAGGATGCATCTGTTGTCGAATAACGCGACTGTGCCTTTGTACCAGTCTTGAGCGCATATCTTGTCTCCCTGCTCCGGGTAGCAGCTGTGTTCATACAGCTCACAGCTGGTGTGTACGAAGAACTCGCGGTAATTCCTTCACCAGGCGGCGTGCAACAAAACGATACGGATTTAGAGCAAGAAAGACATGCGCTTTATTTTTGTTTTCTACTTTTGATGTGTATTATTATCTCAGCCACAAGCAGTCCACTGCTGGACATATACTTCCCCTATAGATTTCTAAACATATACTTCCCTTATAGATTTCTAAACATATACTTCCCCTATAGATTTCTAAACATATACTTCCCCTATAGATTTCTAAACATATATTTCCCCTATAGATTTCTAAACATAAACTTCCCCTATATATTTCTAAACATATACTTCCCCTATAGATTTCTAAACATATACTTCCCTTATAGATTTCTAAACATATACTTCCCTTATAGATTTCTAAACATATACTTCCCCTATAGATTTCTAAACATATACTTCCCCTATAGATTTCTAAACATATACTTCCCCTATAGATTTCTAAACATATACTTCCCCTATAGATTTCTAAACATATACTTCCCCTATAGATTTCTAAACATATACTTCCCCTATGGATTTCCAAAGAACTCGGTTGGAAAAGGTTTTTCTGCAACTTGTGTGACCTATGGCCGGTGTTCATACGCTGCGATTGCCGGTGCGTGATCTTCACTCAAGAACTTGTCTGCCCCAACGGCCATCAGTTCTACTTGCTATGTGCTCTGCCCGCTGCCTCTTAAACTTTTGATGTGTAATAAAGATGTATAGTTTAACAAGTATCTATAATAAAAGAAAACTGAATACCCGACTGCAAAAAAGCAGTTTTTACAGTCTAACTTACGATTTCGACACGCTTGATACGCTATTGAGTGTACGTTTTTTTTGTGAGAAAGTTAGCGTAAAATCTTTATACAATGCGCATTATTTAGAATAATGCTAGTCAAATCACTTATTTATTACGGAAAATTTCGTTGGAGGTTACAAAAACACATTTTTTATATTTGCGAGCGATGTATTCGCACATCAAAATCGGTAAAGCCGTTTAGGCTGTAGGCGATCATATAGAAACATACATACGAGTACATACCCACATACCTACAAACATACACTCGAAAAACATGGAGGGTTTCGCAAACGCATGGTTTGCGAGTTAAGGCCGGGATACATGATCAGTTCCTGGTCCACGAGTGTGTGCCAGACAATTTAATACAGAGACAGCCGTGGACCTGGAGCCGGACATACTTATCAACATCATCATTATCACCGTTTATAACTGGTGTTAGGAAAAACTGGTTCATTTTACGCGGGTGAAACCGCGGGGTGCAGTTAGCTTTTTTAGTTATTTTTCTATCATAATAAAATAATACTCGTAGATAGATATATTCTAGATTGATCGATTGATTTGAATTATTTTCTTTTCGTACTTGCTTTTGTTAATTTTAATGGTGTGTCAATAAAGAGTTTATGTATCTATCTATCTATCTATTGACGAGCTCCATCCTCGGCCACACCGTAGTTTATCCTCAGGCGAGTTGGTGGTCAATCGTAGATCTAACATAAAAAAAAGAACTAAAAAGAATCCCTTAAATTGCATTTATGTGATCTGCTCCATAGGATTTATTTTTATTGGACTAATATATTATGTAGAATGGATGATCTCTAGATAGGTCTCTTCCATGCTGGACTGAGAGAAAAAGCAAAACATCGAATGTACCAGCTGCTTCTCTTCCCAGGCATACTGTAAAATTCAGTTCAGATACTTGAGGAAAATCGCCGTTTATCTGGACGACGGGTTGACCCCCAAGCCAACTTTTTGTACATCTTACCCTATAACCCTCTAATACCCTCTCCTTTCCATCTAACCCTCTCATCATCATCATCATCTCAGTCATAAGAAGTCCACTGCTGGACATAGGCCTCCCCCATGGATTTCCAAAAAGACCGATTGGAAGCCTCGCTCTTGAATTGGATTCTAACCCTCTAACCACGGTCAAATGTGTCGTCAAACGGGCTCATGGGTTTTGATGGTCTGCCTACCCCGTAACACATGGGGTAGGCCCCTTCCCTTTCCCTTTTCCCTGTATTTTATGTATTTTAGATAATAGTCGGGGTGTGAAATATCTACATTTTATGAACATCCGAAGGCCCCCAGTATCCAACAGATACCGATATCACTGCAAAAAAAAAACTCCATGAAATTCGTTGAAAAAAATCCCGTCAAGTGCAAGTCTGATTCGTACACAGGCTTCCGTGAATATTTTCTCCCATACACTCACACAATTCCAACTGAAAAATACGTACATACAATTATTCTGATCGTGTTACCTCGATCTATACTTATTGTTTTGGAAACTAAGGGCAGGAGAATGGTATATTTTCGCCTATTTTAACCGACTTCAAAAAAAGGGAGGTTCTCAAGGGAGCCTATCCGTGAGGCTACGGTGTCCGTCTATCTAGCCTCACACCGTAGTCCTACACCTTTTGAAACGTAATAGATAGGAAATTGAAAATTTCACAGAATTTCTTTATGGATAATAATATTTGAAATGTTTGTTCGAGAACTGCAAAATAAAACCTCTTTATTGATTTCACAAACAAGTGTAAGATTAGAAAACTCAAAAATTCCCGACAAAAAAAACGGCTGAACCGATTTTGATGAAATATAGTTAAGAACACTCCCGACTAATTCACCTTTCAAACAAAAAAAAGCAAAATCAGAATCGGTTCATCCGTTCGGGAGCTACGATGCCACAGACAGACACACAGACACGTCGAACTTATAACACCCCGTCATTATTGCGTCGGGAGTTTTAATAAACTAAAACAACAAGCGTACGTTCCGTTATCGTGTGACATAAAATTAAAATAATAATAAACGGTAGTGTTTGAAAAAAAAACTATTCAAAGAGATTGTAACATTACCGTTTATAGCACTATTATTATTAACGGGATATTTAGTTATTTACCGTGGTTCGCGTTAATTTTGAGCTCCCGATATTTCGGCACAGTTACATGCACCATGTTCACGGGCGGCTGAAGAATGTGGTTGAAATATAGGGAGCTCATAATTAACGCGAACCACGGTAAATACCGATCCCGTTAATAATAATAGTGCTTTAATGAATGACCGTGATAGTTTAAAAAAGTGTATAACCGTTTATATTAACAACATATTATTTATATTAATTAATAACATTACCGTATTATAGGCGTCTCTATGACTTCTTTTGATTTGATAAGAATAATATAACATGAGAGTTTTTTTTTTTATTATCTGGTACAGACGAAACTTCCCGTAATTTTTCATATTAAAATGTGTATATAATAACCACGTCAGTTTTTATATTAAAAAAATTACTTCTATATTTTGATAAAACTTTTCACTTGACCACATCCAACTCAACATCAAGGTCTCAAGGTATAAAAGGGTAGAATGCTTACCCGATAGGAAAATACAAGCACCAGTAATATACATAATGATGTTCTTTCTCGTGTCTACTGTTATTGCATTGAACTTGGTGTGAGAAATAAGAATCGATTTGTTGGTGAAATAAATTGTAATATTACAATTGATTTCGCCATCGAAACATAATATAAACTGTGAGACCAAGTTAAGTGTGTAGATTTATTTGATAGCCAGTTTTTACTCGAAAACCAAAAGGAGGGTTATGGACTGTACCTACGGGCTATGTACCCATTTTTTTTTCTTGTCCTCCTCCACCGATATTCTCCCCCAACATAGTCAGGGACCTTAGTTAGGTTTTGTCATTTTGATCCACTTTTAGAATTTGTGCTATATCTATAGCTTTTGTCAATATAAATATATACCCAAAGTTTATTTATTAATGTAGTATATTAATATTTCTCTAGTCAATATTATAGCTTATTGTGCTATGTACCCTTACAGCGAGCGCTTCATTCAAAACTTCATAGGTGAAGGCAAAAATCTATCAAAATGTGTGCATGAGCGTAATTAGATTTACTGTCATTGACGTGCGTATGAGCGTTCGAATGATTTCTCAAGTAGGTAGACGTATTTGTCGCAAAGTTAATAATAGATTGTGCTAAATTTTGTTTACCTCTCGTGTGTATCGACTGAGTGATGTCATAAGCCTTAAAAGGCCTGTTAAAAGTTGCTTCACTTAGCTAAACGTGACTAGCAATCTAAGCCTATTACTTCTTATTTTTTACACACCATCTAGCCCAATCTAAGCAATGCTTGTACTATGGAAACTAGATGGTTGATATAATACATATATACTTTTTTTTTGTAAATATATACATATGATACATAGAAACACCCAGACACAGAACAAACATCCATGCTCATCACACAAATGTTTGCCCTGGGTGGGAATCGATCCCACGACCTACAGCACAGCATGTAGACACACTACCAACTGAGCCACAAGGCCAGTCAACTTCTATGTTAATAGATAAACACAGGTACGTTATTCTCTTTCGAGATAACTTATAAAACCACTTAATTATAAATGCGATATCGTTAGAAGCGTCTTATCGTCCGTTGGTTATGTGACGTCACGTTTCAATTCAATATGGCACCTTCTAAGGATATAATGTCTATAAATAAAAAATAAGAAAAGTTCCGCGTTGAATATCGTATGAAAGGATTTTAGCACGTTCCAAATATGTATAATTTTCACACGTAAATACACATAGGTAATTAATACGATCAGAGAGACAGCGAAGGTTTAGCAATAAGCTCCTTAATCTCCTTATTATGATTGCCCCCGTTCTAATAGAAAAAAATAACAATAACCGACTTCATAACACGTAATTGAATTTACTTGGAAGACACGTTGGTTCCAGTTATATGGTTTTAGAAACCAAACTGCAGAAGTGATTTTGAAAAAAAATATACGGGATCAATCTGAGAGTATACTCGTATCTTTTGAAATAAAAAAATAATTTTCTAAATGTTTTTATTTTTATCTTTAGTTATTTAGGTCATTTACATGTAATTTAATTGATTGTTTTAATATTTTTGGTCACAATAATAAATTTTGTGAGATACTTTGTTAAATTGGTGATATGTTTATTCATAAAGTAATGAATTACACGCATTCAGTATGTGGAAAAGTGAAATAATATTTTGGAGTGCATACTTTTATAAAATGAAATGAAATGATTATTCAATCCATCAGAATTTATAAGTATATTAAAATATCAAATACAAATAAATTGATTTTCTAAATCGGTTTATAATTACTTGTCGGAGTTATGAGGTAACAAATTAAAAAAAATACAACAGAAATGAAAACCTCCTTATATTTTGAAGTCGGTTGACATCACAGACATATATTATTTTTTTGCTCTTGGTTGACATAGACAACTGTAGAGTTGTTGATTGGTTGGTCCTTATTAGTTAGTAGCGGGACGTGTTTAAGATCCAATGAATGGCTCATTTATTTATTTGTTTTTATAAAGCCCTTATACAGCTTTCTATTAATTTATTATTTTAATATTATCCTGTAGTAAAACCAGTTTATTCAATTTCATTAAATTTAATGATAATAATGTAAATCACGAGTAGATATACCTATATATTTTAAATTTCAACAATGTATACACCGGACGAGTTATATATGTAAGATTTTAATACTTAATATTTGTAATATATACTTTATTTATGACAATAAAGTTTATCTATCTACCATACAATTAATATATCGGATCTACCATCTCGTCCGTGAACATCTGTATAGTTTGCTTCGGAAAATAACTGTAAAGCTTTCACACATCTTCGAGTTCTCGACGACGAATAGTTGTTGTCAGTTGTTATCAGTTGTTTGAACTTGGGATTCATATGCAATTATGTGAACGAATTTCATAAGATATTTTAAGTTTTATATTATCAATTATAGATCCTGGAATTCTGTGTAGGTACCAATGCAATGTTTGTGGATTTAAATGAAAACGGTACTTGCTGAGCTACCTATGAACGAAAGCTTTGAAAATAAATTTCTTGTATACGGCTGGTGATGCTGCCATTCTCAAATTGTAAAACCTGTCATCGAGCGCATAAAAATGTGTTCCAGCAACGTCTTTTGATAGCAGTCCCTATTTTTATCACCTTAACAACGAGACAAGACGAGCAAGTGGCTTGTCTAATATTATGACCATCACATTTTTCCTTAAAATGGAATGCCACCTGAACTTTTCGAGTTTAAAATTCAAAATACCGTGTTACAGTGCATTGTACTTGTTACATTTGAAATGTTAAATCATTATACCCTGAAATTTCAATGTTATCGTAGTCCTTCTATACAGAAGACAGTATTTAGTCAACGTGAAAAAAAAAACAAAAGAAAGCGTTGTAAATCTTTTGTACATGTATGTATGTTTCTCTCCCACAATAATACGTGGCAACGGCAAAGGATTGAACATTTTAAAAATACAATTGCAAAACTAAGAACTCCACTCGTAGTCATAAAATGTAAATTAGGCTTTTATGACTAACTGTATGAGTAAATTACTAATGTTTCCGTTACACCACTTAAAATTTTGTTGGCTTTTCGTACATTGTCGCAGCCTTTTATTTAACTTTCCGAAGTACAAATAGGTACTGTCAGAATTGTCACGAAGTTTTTGTATTCTGTTATGTAATGTATGTATACGGTCAACATTCTAATGTTAAGGAACAATGGTAGTACGAATTTCGGTTCGATTACGCAGAATTCATTTTGGTTTTATTAACCGACTTCGAAAAAGGAGGAGGTTATCAATTCGTACCGTATTTTTTTATGTATGTACACGAATTACTCCGTCATTCGAGAACCAATTTTTATGTTTCCTGAATTGGTGCATAGAGAAAGCTGCCAAGTTGGTCCCATAAATATTTAATAAACATCGCTTTATTACTTTTTGAATAATCTCTAAAAATGAAAATATTTTTATTGTATACCTGAGTAAGTGCGTCAGATTATAGAATCGTAGAGTTCCACCGACAGGTTTTTCTTTGCAAGAGTGTCAAATATTAAGGGATTATCGTATAAACATCTGCATATTTTCTAATCTTCGAAGACAAACATTTGACATTCAGTGACAAATTGCATTCTTGACAAAAGAATAAAAGAGCGAGTGAAGAGAGGTCTCTTTAAAAAGTATACAATCGTGAAGGATTTAGTAAGTTGCGTTTGAAGTCGGTTTTTAATAGAAAAATTATTGTTATAGGCACTTGTTATTAGGAAGGATTTGAGTGATTTGTCGACACCGCGACTTAATAGGAGTGAGTGTTGCATTACATGAAACAAATTATGCGCGTGAGCGCTGATTGGTGTATCATAACCAATCAGCGCTCGCGCGACTCTCGCCTGCATTCAGACACCTCAGAATGATGCGCGTATTGTACATGACATAAATGAAAGGGCAGAGCTGCAGTTCGTTATCAATAGGCGGGTGGAACCGCGGGACACAGTCGGCTAAACATGCTTAACGTTATTATCTGTATTGTTACAGTGGAAGACTTCAGAACGACCAGCTTGCAGCTTTTGCAGTCGCATTACAGGAACTCCTACGACAGCGGACTCGTCAGCAGAGTAGAGGTATGTCACACATTGAGTTCGTTAGACAGCCCCTTTTCGTATATGTTGCGTTGCCACACAATTTTATTTTTTTAATGTTGAAAGTTCTGTATTAGATTATTTTGGGCAAGCATTAGCACATCCGGCGAACGTCGTCGATTATTCATTGTCGGTAGGTGACGCGCTTTGCACTTTGACGCGCGTGTAGTGACGTCTGCGCCGCTCCTTTGAAAAAGACCTCATAATGTGGTCGAAACTATAGTTGGAAATTTAGATTGTTTTCAAATAGACTTGAGTGACCCCTAATCTTAATGTAAAAAAAGTTCAACAAATGAAACTAGTTCTAAATGATTAAAATATTTCTTTGAAATTTTAAATTAAGTAAGTACAGCTTTTGAAACTGTCAATGCTTACTTTGTTCGTGATCATCGAGCGGTAAGAAATAAATAGAAAACATTTGTCACATGGGATAGATGAAATGTTGTACATAAGTCAAGATTTATAAAAATAACTAAACATATAAAGACGGCTTCAATTAAAAATATACACATTGTTTTCTTAAAATAGTTGAAAATGAAGATAAATACACGATTTATAAGTTGACCCGTCGATGTGTACCAGGTGCTCCCTATATCCTGGCACGAGCAGTTGCACGCCGGCGAGTCGGGCGTCGACCGGCGTCTGGCGCGCGTCACCCTCGACAGCATACCGCGGCTCCGGGCCTTCACCAATCACACCGTGCTGGACGTGCTGTTCTACACCAGCCCCGTGTTCCATCAGGTACTGTTTGATCATTGATGCTGTACCGAGTTAATAGACTGTTTTACACAAGTCCTGTGTTTTGTCGGATACCTACTATGGTTCTCGGTTAGGGCGCCATCTATCACTCAATATTGTGAACTAATATCAAATCCATTTTATTTCCGTTGACATATCACATGCACTTAAAAACGTCAAACAACAACAAAATAAAAAGTATAAATCATGAAATCAGACAGTAAATCAATTACAAAGTAACAATCAACATCAGATTAGAAGGTCAATATGACGACAAACCACAGGCAATCTGACAACGTATGACCATATTATAACATCGTATGGCCGGGCCATACGCAACTGGCTGTCGGACTGGCGACGAATTTGGTCAAAAAGGGCCGTCCGACCGATAGTAAAAAGAAGCATATAGAATCAGATTTCGTAAAGTAGTATATTTGCAAAGTTAAAATTAAGCTAAGCGCCATCTGTCGCCTATTCTAACGAACTAATGTTGAATGTTTATTACAGACCATAATAGACACGGTGTGCTATGAGTTGAACCGCGTGTACAGCATGTTCCGGGAGCGGAACCCGCACTTCAAGGGCACCGTGTCGCTCGGCGGCCACTCGCTCGGCAGCGTCATACTCTACGACCTGCTCTGCCACCAGGCACCCGAGGTACGCTGTCTACTCGCCAGCTCGCAACATCGCTACGCTACACTATAATCATGAACCGACTTGTCTCATATTCCAACTTCAAAACGCTAGTTCACAACAAAACTCTACACACGGTTATTATACTGGCTTTAAGCTAAAAAGAGGTTATTGTACTCATCGGTATGGAACGTATAAACAACTTTTATCATGAAGATAAATTAAGAATTTACTGGTTATGTCGTTGTGAACTTGTTGATGTTGACCCTTCATAGATGTGTACATACGAAATATTAATTATATTTTTTTGTACGTCTTAAAAAAAACACAAAAAGTGCGAAAAGGTCTGTAAGATTTGTTCTTGTATTTATAATAAAAGTAATTTAAAAAAATATTAATCGACTTCAATATTGTTCAATGAGCTGAAAAGGGAGAAATAACAACAGCTGTTACATAATACCGAAAATAAAAATTAAATCAAAACTAGAGGTCTCCTAAGTAGGTCTGTACGTACCCCGATTATTTGTTGAGATCGGTGTCAGGTTCTTCTTCGTTTTTGTATTGGACCCGCATTAAAGCATTTGCCAGTGTCAAGTATTGGGATTTTTTCAAGTTTCTTGAATAAAACAAGTTGTAAATGTTCTAGTCACAATCTAAGTCACGTATACAGTCAATTTATAAGTCGAGTCCTGCTTCAGGAAAGTGGTGGTGACTTTACTAGAAGATTCTATGGAGTTTTGCCGATAACGAAAAATCACACGTTTTACTGCTTTATTTCACTTGCCCACACTCACGCACTTTATCGCACACTTAATGTTTAAAACACCACCATTTTTATAGCATTAATGTTCAAAATAACACAAGTTTAGGAAAATAAAACAAAGCAACAACACGTTATTAAGACGTTCCCGCCAAAACTCCCAGGTTATTATTACCAAGTTTAAGTCTTAGACAGAGACATATATTTTTTAAAGAAAATCATTTTTAAATAAAGTAAATAGATATCATCTAGTTCGACGAGTTCCATCCTCGGCCACATCGTCGCTTAACATCAGGCGAGTTGTTGGTCAATCGTAAAACTATCTAACATAAAATAATAATCACAGAGAGTAGTAGTTAGGATGCACATTACACATAAATTGCTTTTTTTCCAGTCAATTACTATTATTATATGAAATGTTCCCAGATCCCGCTGGAGTCGGGGAAGTCCCCGGATCCAGAGAACCGTCACGTGTCCGGCTCGTCCGGCACGGGCCAACCCGACAACTACCCTCAGCTGGTGTTCCCGCCGGCGGCGCTCTACGCGCTGGGGAGCCCTATCGGTCGGTATCTAGCTTCTAGCTTACAAATAATAACAACATCACTTCATCTTGGTTAGATATCAATATGGAATGTCCTTCTTCGAAAGTTTTTCCCGTCGAGCTTCAACAAAAAGCGTTACAAAAAGGGTGCGAACACCTCTCCGGTCTAGCGAGGCAACAGTAATGTCACTGATTTTCGGCTTTAAGATCGATTACTATCCGGTGAGTTGATGGTTAAACCTGAGCCGTTTCGATATCTTCAAGTATTCAAGGAGCTTATTGAAAAAGTAATATAATTTAAAAAAAAATGAAGCAACCGACTTCAAAATACGCTTTTTAATTTCGCTTCTTGGATGTCATTTTTTCAGTTATTTTGTTATAAAAACCAAAGTACAGAACCGATTTTGATAAAAGTTATATGAGATCATCTCTGAACTATTATCTACCAAACGAAATTATAAATAATCATCAAAATCAAGTCATAATTAACAGAGTTATCGTGTAATAACAACCATACAAGAAAATATACAGTCAAACCTGTCCGTCTTTTTAGAAGTCATGGGATGCCCATTTGATGTGAAACAAAATTAATTTTACACTTTTTCTAAAACTTACACGTCGTATTGCAGCTATATTCGAATGTATCCGCGGCGTGGAGTCCCTGGGGACGGACTTCGCGCTGCCGACCTGCAAGAATTTCTTCAACATATTTCATCCGTACGACCCCATAGCTTATAGGTAAGTTACTAATATCCAATACTTAAGAAACCAACGTGGTTTTCACACATTTTAAATAAAAACTACGGGTCACTCACGTCTGTTTTGAGTCGAAAAATCCGACTATAGTATCAACCGCATTCGGCGGTCTTTTTCAAAGGAGCAGCACAAACGTAGTAGGTTTTTTTGACTTAAAACACACGTGAGTGACCCGTAGTTTTTATTTAAAATCCAATACTTAAATATGTAAATTATATATCTTTAAAGGCAATGGTTCATGGAACTTCAAATAGTCGAAACTATGCACATACATCTGGAGAACGGTCCTGGTCTCTGTACGACCATGAGTATGGAAAGTGACGAAATGTCACATATAAATTTCTCCCAAAGAAACTACAGAATGCATAATGTTTTCTAAGGTTGTGCTTCTCATTGAAATTAAACAATTTTTTACGAATTTTTCGCGTACATCTCGTACATACAGTTCTATAAAACTTGATTCGGGCAAGTAAGATCCAAACAAATATATGTAGGAGTATAGATAGGTTACCGAACATGGCGCGTGTTTCAGGATAGAGCCGCTGATCAACCCGCAGCTGCAACAGTTGAAGCCGTCTCAGATACCGCATCACAAGGGCAGGAAGAGGATGCACTTAGGTAATGTGGACATACGGAATACAGTTTTCATCGCTCATAAAGTTAGGTTACTGGCGTGGAAAAGTTCATTTTGCCCCCTAGATTGGAAAGTTATTTCAAAATTCGTACACGTACCTCTTTGTACAATACCTTCACTAAATGAAAACAAATAGTTCTATTCAAGGAGGTTGCTATCTTAGCTTAGTTTAAAAAAACAACTTGGTACTATGTAATTTTCGAACATTTGGTTGAGAATTATGCTTAAAATTAATAAATGAATTCACGTGATTATAATGTAATTTCAGGACCAGTAAAGTTGCATATCATGCCAAGCAAATTTTTCTACGCTACTTTATAATGAAAAACGTTATATTGTACTCGGCTGTAATAGTAGATTATGCACCAAGGGGATAAAGTAGTGTTTTATGTCACGGGCGGCATATTGAATCCTGAGCTTAACGTAGGATGCTAGGGTTAAAGAATTAAATACCGAGCGAAGCGAGGGAATCCGAAGTGTAACGAGGGATTCAAGGTCGCCTAAGACAAAAACACCTTTATCCCCGTAGTACATACTCTACTTTTCACACCTACTGCGTGATAATAGATAGAAATGGTTTTGAAAATACATTATTTGACAAAACAGAGCGCTTTTTTGTTATTTTTAACGTACAAACTTCAAAAATTGCAGCATACGCTACCTGAACAGATTTTCTTTGACATTATTATACCTACAATAGATATCAGGACGTCAAAATCGCAAGTAAAATAGAGTTTTTCTAGACAAGCGCGCTCCATCGTAGACCGTAAACGCCGGTCAAAACTAGCAGGATCGGTGGTCAAGCTAAAGTTTCCAATAATAAAAATATAAAAAACCGGTCAAGTCAAAACCCAAAGTTCACCATCACACAGCTGGTACGTAATAAAGTTCAGGTGTTGTTATTGTAGAGTTAAAGGACACAATGGCGCGAGTGGGCGCCGACCTGAAGCAGAAGCTGGTCGACTCCCTGCGCTCAACGTGGAACAAGTGGAAGGCCACGCCGCCCACCGACGGGCAGCTCGAGAAGGTAACGCGAAACTACTTGCACTGCTTCTTATCCGACTGCACAACAAGGAGGGTTCCGTTTATCGAGTGTATGTATGTATGTATATTTCTATATTATCTCCTAAACGGCTTGACCAATTTCTAACTGACTTCCATAAAGAAGGAGGTTCTCAGAATGGAATCATTTTATGTTTTTTTTTGTATCATTGTTCAGCGGTTACTCCGCCTTTTACGAATTGTTTTTGATGATTTTTTTGTTTGTTTGGTAGGTAGTAGGTATATCTAGAGGTGGTCCCATACAAATTTTATCAAAATCAGTTCAGTACTTTGGTTTTTATAACAAAATAACGTTTTTTGGACTATATGATGTGCGAGATGTCGTTATATTCGTCAACACTCCTTGACTGGCTTTATTTTTGTAATAATAATGATTAATGATATAACTTTAGTAAAAAAAAACAATGCATTTTTCGTAACCTCCAACGAACTTTTTCGTAGGTACCAAATAAATGATTTGACACACAGCTATTCTAAAGAATGTTCATTTGAATTTAAATTATGCCGGAGCTTTATGTACACTTCCTCATAAAAAACGTACACTCAACAGCATGTCATGCATAATGTAAGCATAAGTTGCACTACGAAAGTCGCTCTTTTGTAATCGTCTATTTGGTTTTTTCTTTTAACTAACATATATACTTATATATCCATTAGGTGGTGGAAGAGGAAATGGAAAAAGAACAGCTGACGAACGAAGAAGAACCGGCGAACGAAGTGGTGAGTCTATACTTTACACATTTTTTTTACGCAAGATAGATCTACGTTTGACCACCAACTCGCCTGATGTTAAGCGACGGTGTGGCCGAGGATGGAGCTCGTCGATCTAGAAGATATCTATTCACTCTAGCCTTGAAAATTCCAAGATTGTAGGTCTCAGGAAACAGAGATGGCGGCAAAGGATTATATTCCTGTGCAGTACGCATCAAGAATGTGGACCGATATCGCTGAGTACGGATTTTGACATGAACACTCCGTGAGTTCAACGTACGATGACGAAGGAGAGGAAGGCGAGGAGTTCACCCCGTGCTGGTAGGACACCACCTTCGTCTGACTAGCTATCGGCGAAAATATACCGGCGAGCACCTAATGATATTTACTAACCGGTGTGTCCACTTGGGAGCCACTTCCCATTTTAGGCTAGGTGTACTTGCATAATAGAAGGCAGTAAATTATAGCGCCGCAGTAAATTTCCCGTTTTATGGAAGAACTGTCTCCTCCATTATACTAAATTTCCTCAAAATTAGTTGGAAAATTCTTCCAAGCACATACGAAAGCAAAGTTGGATAGTACTGAAATGGAAACTTTTCAATCACTGTGGTAAAGCTCCGTCACTTAGCTTCATAGGTTTTAGTAATTAGGCACACAAACCGGTGCGTGTTCGGTCTATACAGGCGCCAAGAACGCCGTGGAAAAAGCACATCTCGGTGCCACCGGTATCTGACTCCGGCATCCGTCACGCAGCACACCTAAGAGTAAGGACTCACGGAGCGATTTTTACCCGAGCCCGCTGCGGTGGCGGAATGGAGTTTTATTTTCAATACTCACGAGACCGGAGTTTTGTGCGGTTACGCAGCCGTCGCGGTTGCGATTATCGCTCGCAATCTTGGCGGTTGATTATCGCAAGACGGGCGGTTGCAACACGGGCGGTTAAACGATCAGTTGAGTTCCAGACCGCCATGGACACACACCAGAAACGAACCCCGCCCCCCGCTGCCCACTGCGGTCGCCCGCCAATCGATCGCAGAGCGCGCGGGCCCGCAACCGCGGCGGGCGCGGGTGAAAACCGCTTCGTGAGTCCTTACTCTAATCCTCGTCATTTTGTAACGGCGCGTCAAGGCGACCGGAGGCGCCGTTTGCCGACATCGACTGGGCCGTTCTCGCGGTGCCGTCACCGCGTGGCGCCGGCACCGGCTTACGGAGCCGGCGCCGTCGCGCCAGGACCTTTAGTGTTGCGTCATATTTGCAGCAAGCCACGAGCGAGATGCTGGGCCAGCTGAACGGCGGGCGGCGCGTCGACTACGTGCTGCAGGAAGCGCCACTCGAGATGATCAACGAGTACCTGTTCGCCATGAGCAGCCACGTCGGATACTGGCGAGTACACACCGCGACACTACACAACAACACGACAACACTACACACCACTACACAACAGAACAACATGACAACACGACACAACAAGCAGAGGCGGATTTATCCTAAAGGCCAGAAATGCGCGGGCCTTGGGTCGCGCGCCAGATTTTAGGGGCGCCTGGCGATCAAAACCGCGAAAAAAATACACTGATTGTCCGAAGAACAGTATAATAAAAAACAAAAATACTTTCTGGCTTGTTGTGCGCACATGTTTGCAGAGGCGGATTAGATTACTGGCAACCCTGGCCATGTAAACAAGTTCAATATTGTTCTCTTGTGTAATTAAATAACGAAAAATACTTTATTAAGACCAAGTGTTTCTTACCCACTATGAAAATACGTGCGGACGCCCAACAAACATCCACGATCATTTGGAAGTCGGTGAGATTTACGTTTGCTTTGTATTTTCTTCATTTTCATTGATATGCAAGTGCACTTCCATAGTTAATAACCGTTGAGAAGTTTAAATCACACCTGAACTATTTTCTTGTACTTTGGCAATAATTTACAATAATAAAATTGCGAAAACAAATATAGTCTATGGAAAGAACTATTACTCAAATCAGCTGACGCTGACACTGACAGTGATAGATATCAATAAAGATTTCGACACAGATAAAGGTAAAATAATACAGTGTACATTATAAAGCCGACTATTCACTTGTGACTTTTTGACTAGACTTTGGACAAAATGGATTCCGAAAATATCACTTTTCGACCAATTCCACGATCACGTTCATTGTCCGACCTCTCAAGTTCCACTATTTTTGAAAGCACGATGCTAAGTTTACCCGAAAATACCTTAGATGAGAGCAACATAATATATTCGGACTTAAAAAAACAAGTAGAAAAACTAACCATTGACCTACAATCTGCTGACCAAGAGATTGAAAACTTGTGCTCGGAAAATCACAGTCTTCGATCAGAAAACGATAACTTAAAAAAAATTGTTGAAAGGTATAAAAAGATAGGATTCGTTCCAAGTCCTGTCACGACCCAAAAACAATTACGCCTTAGAAGAATTGCCTTAGAACAAGACAGTCCAACAGTGACTCCTGACCGATTACAAAAACGAGAATACGATGCTTCAACTGGGACAGAGATAATACCTAATATGAATAAATCTCAAACATTTATTTTAAAGCAGAATGAAGATAAGCACACACAAATACACAACTCTAGCGAAAACTTAGGTAACGAACCACATGCGCAATCATTGTCAGTTACACAACAAGCCCTTATCCATAAAAATCATTCAGAGAAAATAAACTCCAACACAAATATAAGGCAGAAAAGTACTGCAGTAGGAGGAAAAAAGTTATCTCAAGATAATAGCTTCACAAGACAGATCAAAACAAAATCTAAGGTACTGATTTTAGCAGATGAGCAGGGCCAGCACATGCGTAATACACTACAACAGCTACTAGGTGATAATCATGAAGTTAAATGTTTATGGAAACCGGGAGCACGACTCCACGATATAGTTAATGAGCATGAAACCACAGACTTTACAAAGGATGACTTTATTGTGGTTTTAGCAGGCACAAATGACAAAGTTCCATATGAATTCCAGTCTAGTCTTCATTCATGGCTAAAATCGGTTTCACATACTAATGTTGTAATATCAGAAATCCTTTATAATAAGCACCTTAGGGAGCAAAAACTAAATTATGAGCTGGAATTAATATGCAACCAGTATAAACATGCGACCTACATAAATATGTTTTATAATGTGCGACGACCTCTCAGACAAGAATTTTGTATTAATTTGTGTAGAAGTATACTAAAAGAAATTTTGCACATCACTTATAAAAACAATTTCTACAATTACTATAATACGGTACATGATAGTGAAATTAATGTTAAAACACAAACATTACACATATTAGACACATCTCTCCTAATAAACTATAACGATGATATGACTCTTAAAACTAACAAAGGTACGCAAACATACGATATGACACACGAAGTCGAAGTTGTTGAAGATACTAATTCCAAAAAAATAAACCAGTTTTTTCGTATCTAAGGAACTTCATATAATGCACCAGAATATAGATGGTCTACTAAGTAAATCAGATTTGGTAATTGCAAATTTAGAGACTTTAGAACAGGACAATATCATGATTGATGTTCTCTGTGTTACAGAGCACAATATGAGAAATGAGGATGCTAAGTTAATAAATATTCCGAATTACACACTTGGTTCTTCATATTTTAGGAAAAACAGACGTGGAGGTGCGTGCATTTTAGTCAGTAATAATCATAGATTTAAGGCAATATCTGGTTTACAAAAATTCTGTGCAGAGGGTGCCATTGAATGTTCTGGTATTGAACTCATTGATCAAAAGATTATAATATTATGTGTCTATAGACCTCCAAAAAAACTAGTGCAAGATTTCAATACATTCTTTAAGAATCTTAACTTACTATTGCAAGATACATGCTTAGGGAAAAAGAAAGTGATTTTATGTGGCGACTTTAACATAGATATCTTAAAATCTAGTAAAACTGTTGCTGAATTTAAGGAATTAATATCTTTATACAACCTTAAATTTACTATAAATGAACCCACTAGGCTAGCAAGTGGTACTTGCCTAGACAACATTCTGTGCAACATACGAGGCGGTAAGGCTAAAACTCTTGAGCTTGCTATGTCGGACCACACAGCTCAATTGTTTGTTTGTCCTATCAAGCCAATATATCTCTTAGACCACTGGTACATTGAACGACGTGACTACTGTCAAGAAAATATGGACAAATTTAAAGAATGCTTAAATTCAATGTCGTTTAATGACATTATTAAACAGGAGGACCCAAATATTGCTTTTAATGACTTTCATGATTTATTTATACTATTTTATAACTTATGTTTCCCAATACGCAAAATAAAAATGACAGCACGACAACGACCTAGGTGGTTATCATCTGGCATTAAAAAATGTTGTATAAGAAAACGGACATTATTATGGACTTATCGGAAATATCGTACTCCTGACAATAAACAAAATTTTAAATCGTTATCCTCTAGGCTCAATCGAATAATTAAACTTACACAGAAGGCACAAAATGATAATTATATAAATAAAGCGTCAAACAAAAGTAAAGCCATATGGAAAATCATAAATGGTCTAAAAAGTAATGTGCCAAAAGAGTCGATACAGCTGAATATTAACGGTAGCTTGGTTGATGATCCTATTCAAATTTCCAATCATTTCAATGATTTCTTTATTAACCAAGTACCGAATAATCAATCTACAAAACTGAAAACAAACATTCACTCGCATTGTTCTGGTTCTCTTTTTATGACTCCGACTATACCGGAGGACATAAATAAAATAATTATGGCTTTAAAGAACACCACAAGCACTGGATACGATGATATATCAACAAAAGTACTCAAGCACGTATCGAGCACAGTTTCTGTAGTTTTAAGTGACATTATAAATAAATGTATGCTAAATGGAGTTTTCCCCGATAAACTCAAAAAGACTATCATAAAGCCGCTCTTCAAAAAAAACGACAAAACCGATATGAGTTGTTATAGGCCCATAGCTTTAGTTCCTATTCTTTCAAAAGTCTTTGAAAGAGTTATATATGACAGGATCTATAAATATTTCGAAGAAAATAATATGTTTGTGCCAGAACAAGTAGGTTTTCGTAAGAAGAAAACGATAAATCAGGCAATTTATAATTTCTTATGGAATGTAATGACAAACATTGACAATAACATACCCATATGTGCATTATTTATGGATCTTACAAAAGCATTTGACTATGTAGATCACAGAATACTACTGAGTAAATTAGAAGCCTATGGTATTAGAGGTAATGTAAATAAACTTATCCAGTCATATTTATCAGGTCGTCAACAATGCACGCAAATCAGCTATATTTGCCCTGAACGCAAAAAAGAAGTATCCCACAACTCAGAGTACAAACAAGTCATATATGGTGTCCCACAAGGGAGCGTTCTTGGGCCCTTATTATTTATTATTTACATAAATGATCTCATTAGTGCTACCAGGCACCCTACAGTTCAGTTTGCTGACGACAGTACGGTGCTATTTACAGGCAAATATAAGAACTGTGTTGAAAATGACATTAACAATACATTGCATAATATTGTACAATGGTTGACATCAAATAATTTACAAATAAATCTTAATAAAACAAATTTAATGATATTTAGAAATAGGGTAAATAGGTTAGGTGAATTGGACATCAATTATTCTGGGCACAAAATTGACATTATTGATACCACAAAATTCTTAGGATTACATATCGACTGTACCTTAAACTGGAAAGAGCACTTGGATAACCTACGTATAAAAATAAACCAACAAGCATACGCGCTATACATGCTATCAAAAAAAGTAAGTAGAACGACGGTTGTGACAGCTTATAACAGCTATGTATCATCATTGCTCCGGTATGGCATTTTATTTTGGGGAAATAGTATGGAGAAAGATGCAGTTTTCAGAGCACAAAAAAAATGCATTAGAGCCATCTGTAAACTGCGTCAAATAGATAGTTGTAAACCATACTTTAAAACCTTGAAACTACTAACCCTCCCCTGTCTCTATATATATGAATGTGTAGTGTTTGTGCGTTGCAATTTAGATTTGTTTGATAATTTAAAAGGTACGAGGCATAAACATAAACTCATTGCACCTAAGCGCAAAACAGCACTACTCTCCAATAGTGCAATATGCATGGCTCCTGTGATCTATAATCACTTACCGGTAGAAATAGCGAACACAAATGAAATACATATTTTTAAACATAAATTGAAATTGTTTTTACTGGAGAAAGCATATTATACTATACAAGAGTATTTATCTGAAAAAAAATATTGAAAATGTATTTTTATTAAGTGTATTTTTGTTGATGAAATGTTTCATTACATACTGCCTTTATTAATTTACTAACTATGATATTTTTGTTTATATTGGTGATTCATGACATTATTATATAAAATTGACTTTATTTTGACATAATCATCTCTAATTGATATTGCTATCTAATTTATGTTGACTTTTTATAATCTTATCTGTTGACATATTTTTTATTTTTACTAATATTTGTATTTTGTTATGACATTCTTATTTTATATTCATTTATCATTGGCATAACATAATTTCATTTGACATTGCAATTTATTTACGTAATTTTAATTGAATTTTCTAGGTTATTATCACTATTTTTTGGCATTATTATGTTTTGAAACTTGTATTTTAATTCATACTTGGTACGGCCATGAATAGATGATTTAAGACTAATTATTCTTGTCTGTTCTATTATGACACGAATTATCGTGCTGTGGAATACTGGTCCCGTTGATATTATTTATTATTGTTTAAAATTAAATATGGTGTAAATATGCCTTGAATTTTTGTGCTTGGAGATGTTATTAATATGCAATGTACCTAATTATGTATAGGAAAATGGAAATATTCGCTGTATAAACCAAATATTGTTCTGTGGTATAAACTGTAAGTAAGATTTTTGAGAGGTCTTAGTAATGTGAAATTTTATTTTGTTCAAATTTGCATGCCGTAAGGCAGGATATGGCGGGCTTGTTATTGTCTGGATTCTATCTGTTTGTACCCATATACGCAAATAAAGTTATTATGAATTATGAATTATGAATTATGATTAAACCTTAGGCCTAAGGCGCATCATATGGTATTGTAGCATCCTACATCACGGACACAAAACCAAAGTACTGAACCCATTTTGATAAAATTAATATGTGACCTTTAAAGTACAACCTGCCAAACAAAAAAAAAACATCAAATTCATGCAAAAAATACAGTCGAATTGAGAACCTCCTCATTTTGAAAGTCAGTTAAAAAGTAGTAAGAGCGTTGTGTTGTGTGACGTCCCCAGGGAGTCTGAAGACACGATGTTACTGATGCTGCGTGAGATCTACGGCGCGCTGGGAGTGCAGCCGGACTGCACCGTGCCGCAGCCTGGCATGACCGTGCAGCGGACCAGAACTGTACAACAGGTATGTGGTTTCAAAGTGCCTATCGAGAAATGCCAGAAAGTGCCAAAATCAATATGGTTGGCTCGCCTAACTCTGGAGCTTTCATGACTCTGTCTAATTTTAGGATGCCAAAAATAATACCAATAAAAATAATAACGTCATCAAGTAACAAGATGAGACTTATGTAACCATATTGAGTTTGGCACTTCTGTATAGGCACTTTCGAATGTACTACTTGTATACAAAATGTATTTACATACTTTTCTATTTTCTGTTCGTACGCTTACCAATGGTTGTAAGTTTATACAATAATATTGTGTTATTAATTGTACTTGACGTGTAAAATAATGTTTTATCAATAAATATATGAATATATGCTCGCAACACTATCCTAATATTTCAAATCAGAAATACCCCCTCGAAAAGACAGAGGTGCGTGCCGCGGGATTCGAACCCAGGACCTGCGGATCGCAAGTCAGACGGTCTCACCACTAGGCTGCCGGAAACTTCACTATACTTATAATCAACTACGTAGATATATATATATATATTGTTATAACATGACTAACAGCTTGTATGGATGGCCAGATTATTGTTTATTTGTTTTGTTTTTTCAGGATGAAACCACTAAGCTCATCAATGAAGCAGGTAATATAATAGCTCTTTTGTAGATTCAATATTTAGGTACAGTCTTTAGAACACCGAGGTAAAAAAAAACATACGAATATATTTTGTCTAGGCGGACTAAAAAAATTAAGAGTATATGAAAAAAAAACATTTAAAAACAACCGCACAATTTGTCTGTATTTTCCGCTAAGGTGAAACGTCGCAAATAATTGATTGCGGCCGCCTACGCATGGAAACCTGCACTTTCGGGAGTTGACATTCTAATGCAAACAAATGACACGCGGTCGCTGCTCAGAATCTATTTTTGTTCTTTGTAGAAGTAATATCCAATTAGGTATACAATTTTAGTAGAAAAATGTCGCCTATTATAAATCTCCAGAGAGAATTTGAGTTACTCAACCGAACGAAGTACGCTAGCGGAGACGAAGTTTACTTGTATTTCTATCTGTACCCTTTTAATTTAAACCTATAGTGTCAAATGAATAGATCGCATTTTGGTGTAAAAATGTGTTTTCTACACTCTACAGAGCAAGACGCGGTCACGGATTAGCATCAAATAAATGCGTCCTAAAACCACACTCAGATCACGAACATTATTGAAAAAAAAACCGACCAAGTACGAGTTTGTCTTTTACCCCGTTACATATATATTTTTTCTTTTCTCTTATATTTAACTTGATACTTCTACACGTTCCTAAGTAAAAGTGACCTTATTAGACGGACAACGAAGTGATCCTTTTTTACCCGACTGCGTAAAAAAGGGTTATGTATGTTTGCTTCTGTAAGATCGCCTACAGCCTAAACGGCTTGACCGATTTTGATATGCGAGTTGTCGTTAGATTTGTCTTCATTTTCAGAGTGTAATAATAATAGTACAATTCTCGCCAAAATAAAAAAAATGCGTTTTTTAACCAACGAACTTTCTCGTAATAAACAAGTTGTTTTACTAGAATTATTCTAAAGAATGCGCATTATTAATCATTTACAGCGATTTTTCGCATACTTTCTTACAAAAAACGTACTCTCAACAGCATATCAAGCGTAAAGAAATCATAAGTTAAACTGCAAAAACTGCTTTTCTGCAGTCGGTTATTTTGTTTGTCTTTTAACATAGATACTTTTTTACTTTTAAGGTATTTCAAGCCAAAAAATAGTTTAAATGGTCCAGTGGCTCTCCAAAACACTAAAAAATAATGTAGTTATGAGACCTCATTAATATATCTTTTCTTTTCTTTTTAGATACTCCCTCAACAAGTCGCGGAGGAACGTGATGTCGCCTCTTCATAGAAAAATATAAAATGTTTAAATATATTTAATTATTTAAAATGTAGATAGTGAAATGCACTGCTCCGACGATATTTATCGAGTTTTTTTTTTGTTTGTATCTAATTATTTTCTAGTGCATTCACATTTGTAATGGGATAGGACCGGCTCATTTCACTCACTTGCTGGCTTCACTCACTCACTTCACTCATTCACTCACTCCCCATAACACACAATAACTAATAGAAGCACACTGCTTCTATTAGTTATACTTCTAAATGAGATATGACCGGACCGGCTAAAATTGTAAAATGAGATAGTGATGCTGACGTCACATGACGCTAATTGACGCTATAACCTGGAGCCGTACATCATTCTTAATACAATATTACTTTGAAATTTATCTCACTCTTTCTACAGTTGAAAGAGGAAGACAAAGGTCAAAGTAATATTAAAATAAAATTGCTATTAAGATCGTGGTAACATATGTATGGTAAATACGTTATTTTTGTCATGAAATAAATCTACGATTGACCACCAACTTTGATAAGCGACCGTGTGGCCGTGTGGATGGAGCTCGTCGATCTAGAAGACATCTATTCACTCTTGCCAACATTGTAGTTCTCTGGAATCAGAGAAGGCGGCAAGGAATTTCATTCCATACAATAAGCATCAAGAAAGTAGCTCAAAATGAACTGTATTGTATAGTTCCCAGTATAATCATCGTTCTTTTTACATGACGGGAACTATATTATGGTAAACGAAATATTTCGAATCTACCGAAAAGTTGCAAAAACATCGACAATCAGTCGCAAAAATATTGAATTTATTTCTTAAAGTAGTTCAAAGTCATAAAAAAGGCATAAAATAAATACTAATATTACACACCTCATTTATGGTCAAGTCGATGTAGTATTTAGGTTGGTCAAGAGGATCGTATGATCGATGTATCGATGCGTATTGAGGACATCGCACATTTTCAATGATAACAGTAGAAAACATCGAATGCCCTGATACATTATTCTATTTCGATTATTTTTCAATGACTAGGGTTGTGCTTTATGATTATTTTTTAAATTGTTAAAATTTTCGACTTCAATGTTATATTAATATTTTAAAGTACTTCTTCTACTTCTTTTTGTATTGGACCCGTATTAAAGCATTTGCCAGTGTCAAGTATTAGGATTTTTTCAAGTTTCTTGAATAAAACAAGTTGTAAATGTTCTAGTCATAATCTAAGTCACGTATACAGTCAATTTATAAGTCGAGTCCTGCTTCAGTAAAGTGATGGCGACTTTACTAGAAACTTCTATGGAGTTTTGCACAACGTAAAATCACATGTTTCACTGCTTTATTTCACTTGCCCACACTCACGCACTTGATAGAACACTTATTGAATAAAACACCACCATTTTTATAGCATTAATGTTCAAAATAACACAAGTTTAGGAAAATAAAACAAAGCAAACAACATGTTACTAAGACGTTCCCGCCAAAACTCTTTAAAGTACTTAGTTATTCATGGTTGAACACTCGTTAACACATCGAAATCGGATAATGTAGGGTAGGAATTAATGTGCATATGTAGAAATATTTTCTCCTGTTGTTTGGAGAAATCGGTACTTCACTTTTGGGAGTCCTCGTACAAGAATAAAAGTCTATGTTTACTTACATGTCTAATAATGTAAACAATAATGTCGAGAACCCTTGACATCAAAATTACGAGCTGTGTTTGTGTTACGTAATATTTGTCATCTTTGGACAGTTAAGAAAGAATACACTTTACCTATCTTCCGGGCTTAAACTTTGCTTTAGACCTTGTCTACGCAACATTAAGCTAAGGACAAACTTGAGTCCGTTCTATATAGAAAATGTAATAAAGGGGTAAGATATTCACAATGTTAGTTGCGACATCGTTCCCTTATATATATAATATACAGGATGCTTCCGCGGTAATTCCCGCGGTAAAGTGCCATTTTGTATATTTATAATATAACGAAACAACTAAATTGTTTTATTTTATGAGTAACAATATTAGATTTATACGATACTATGACAATTAGTAGAGGTAGTAAAAAATATGGTTGTATATTATTATTATTGTATAATAAAAAATGCAATAAAAATTTAGAAAATATAAAAATCCACATTTTGTTTGAAATATTTGTCTTTTTTCCAATTTGTATTTATTATAAGTAAAATAATAAAACTGATATACTTATCTATGATCCATGTAAACGATAAATACAATATATTGCACAACAACACTCCCATGTATATAATAACATCATTTCGAAGACTACGAAGAGACTAAACGAAAAATATTGCCGTCTTATTCATTGTAATTTATTTGACGAAGACAGCAATATTATTTAACTGCCTGTTTCAATATTCTATTTTTACTTGTCTAAGATAGATATGTCAATCTATTTTAACATAAAAAGTGTTGCAATGTCATAACTGCATGCATGTTACAATGACAATCTATTAATATTGACATATCTGTCATAAGCAAAAATGGTTTAACATTAATTATTAGGTCTTACTTCTAGTTCTTTCATAATAATGTCATAAAAAAAATATTGTTCTTTAATATTTCAACAAATGTGGTACATATAAAAATGCAAATAAAAAAATTATAAGTGTACAGTCAAAGGCGAGGTGATCTAAAATAATTCCTTTTTAATGCAAAAAGGATAAATCAAATGTATTTTTGATCCATTATCTCTTGTCATGACTGTACCAGATAATAAAATAATGTTTTTCTTAAAACTATGTTATTTTTTTACGTTCAAAATTATTTTTGTGGCACTCGTCAAAGATATTTTTGTATGTCAGTCGTTTTCCAGCACTACGCCTAAAAATATGTTAAAATTCGGTTCATTTTTTACTTTTGAGATTGGACATAATGATGGTTAGAGACGTTTCGAACACTTTGCAGCGTCCTATAACATGATTCCTGATAACTAAAGCCTCAATACCTACAGAGACCAAATCGCAAAATTTAACTCCCACTTTCTCAGCGTTTAATAAAATATAAATAAAACATTTGTCTGTTATCAAGGGCTATTTATCTACCTGTTATTTGTGTTTCCCGATATTCGATCTAGTGATTTTCTCTCTGTAGGATTAGTTAATTTATTTATTTTAAATTAAGATTAAGAAAAATTAACTAATCCTCATTAAGAATTTATGATAATGAGACTCGTGAAAACAAGAGATTTAAATCATAAGTATATACTTAGCTGTGTTTAAATTGTTATTAGCTGTATTTAAATAAAGGACTTTTAGTCTATTTTGTTCTTGTGGATGAGTATAATCAATCAAGAAATAATGAAGTTATTGAAGTTTTTCTCTTTGCCGCGACCGCGGCATGTCAAATGTCGTCCCAAAATGTGACAGTACATTCACACTAATACGTACCTAAGCGCGCGTGAACATAGAATACATTAATAGTATGTACACATGAATGAGCGAGAGGCATAATTGCCGTCTCGTTTCATCTCTGTCGCGACCGTTTTGCACAAAAAAATCCGATCTTCGTTCTTTTTCATATTTTTTTCACACAAATGATTGGATTATGTATTATTTTAAATCTAAATACCTATTTAAAAAAATGTGTATGAACCTCATTATGTCAGTACGAAGAATAATATCTATATCCATCCTGGATAACGAATGACAAAAATGGCTTAAGATTGAATATTGGGATAGCCGCACCGCACGGTTAGTTGATAGAAGTTGTTTAGAATTATATTGTATTGTCACCAAAAGTAACTTTGGCGAGAGTAATACAGACTAACATTGTTCTAAAGTTAAAATAAAGTTTATATTTTACTACTTCTGTTTTTTTTATTGGCCTTAAGATTAATTCACACTCCAAAATAAAGCTTCGACATGGTTTTGCAACGTTCTGGCCTTAAACAGCCTAATTTCCGGCCAGTGGAGAGAGAAAGCAGTCACATTTATTTCTCTGTTACACCCCAGCTCTTGGTAGAGAGTACTAATTTTCTTTACACCCCAGTGAAACGGCGTAATGTGACTATAGCAAGCGTGAAAGAGAAAGATGTACTAATTTTTTGTCGTTATCCGTGTAACCGTGTTTTACATACACGCTTTTCTTTACGTCTTTATGACGTAATAACAAAATTCAAATTTATTGTTATATCAGATATCATATGAAATAGATTTAGGTCTCTATCGAAGTAAAATTTTAAAATAATGAGGCACAAATCCTGGACAAGCCCCCAAAAGTCTGCTTTTTTACACTAACTTACGCCGCTGATAACATGCTCAGAAATTATAAATGTAAAAAATATTTCGATATACACTTAGCAAATATATTGAAATTTCCAAATAACCAACACACAAAGGGCCACGAATTCTGTGCCAACATATTATTATTTAAGCTGAACGGTGCAGACCTACAGATGGTAAAAAGTTTTAGGTATTTGGGGCATATTGTAAACGAGGACTTAAAAGATGACACAGACATTGAGAGAGAGCGTAGAGCGCTGGCAGTCCAGGGAAATATGATCGCACGCAGGTTTTCTCGCTGCTCGAGAGAAATAAAAATCACACTTTTTAACTTTTACTGCCAGTCCTTCTACTCGAGCGTCTATGGACAAACCACACACCAGTACCACCAGCTACCACCAGGGCTACCAGTACTTTCAATATGTATAACGACATTTTTAGGATGCTGTAGCGACTGCCTTGATTTTGTAGTGCATCTGAGATATTTGCTGAAACACGCACGGATGACTTCCATGCGATGATACGTAAGAAAATTGCATCTCTTCAACAGCGAGTGCGAGGCAGTCGTAACAGTATCCTACAAATGATTGTCGCCCGCCAGAACTGCCCTATCCAGCATAAATGGATGGTAACGCTAATGGGAGGAAAGATATAAATTGATACTTAGTTTCAATTGTTTGGCTGATTTTATTTTATTGCTGACATTATTATTCACATTTATTTATTTCCATTCTTAATTTTAAATTTTTTACAATACAAATATAAACATATAAAAAATAACATAAATATTGTAAAAAACTTAAAACTAGTGTGCCGCAGGCAGCGGGGCAAGGCTCAAGCTGTCGACGGTAAGGGCTACAAACTGAGGAATCTCCTGACAATGCGCGCCGTGACTAGGATGACTGCCTTTTGTATTATTATTATTCTAACGTACAAATTATTAACTACAAAAATAATTTCAAATAAGCGCCACTATCGCATTTTAAGCGTATAGATTTGAGTTGCGTCTGTTTTTAACCAACTTAAAGAAGGTCTTCTATTCGACTGCTTTCTCTATGTATTCCTGTATTTAGCAATATCGTCGCTGGTTGTGAATCAGTTTAGATTATTCTTTCTTTATCAGAGACGATTACATCAGAGATTATGTACGTAATTATAATTAATTAATGAATTAAATTAATTTTCACGTTAATTGAATCAGTAGCGTGGCAGCAGCGCGTTGCAGCCGCAGATACCATCATAATTATTATAATAAAAGCGAACTCTGCTTAAACACAATCACGCCTGTTTCCCCTTACCGGGTAGGCAAGGCAGACCAATTGACCATGACCATGACACCACTTTTAACCTTGTTCTGTCTGTTTGTTAACTCTTTCGACTAAACGGTAGAACCTATATATTAGCACAGTGAACCTAACCAAGAAGATAAGAAGAAAGGAGGTAGTTAAGAACCTGGGGCTTACCAAAATTTTAATATCATACTTATTTCAATATTACTTTGAACTTCTTCTTCTCATAACTGTTGAGAAATAAAGATCGAGACAAAAGTCAAAGTAATATTGAAATAAGACTGCTTAAATCTGACTGAATTAAATTTATTGTCGTAGCTCATTTTACAAACCTAATCATCAATTTTGTAAATAAAATGTCGGCTAACTCATTGTCGAAAGTTACAAATTTATTGCTTAATATTGACCATCACCTCTTTGCTTCAGCATTGGCACAATAACAGAGAATGACCAATAGGTGCAAAGTATTAAAATCAAGGCCACACTCAGTTGCAGACTTGTTTTAACAATCAAATTGTGTACAAATCCGATGGCCTCTGGTTTATTTGGATACCCCTTCATTTCTGCTTTCTTTTCGGGGACAAAAAAGTATTGTGTCTTGAACTCCGTCTTACTCTGATCTTTTTTGAAGGGCTGCCTCGGTAACTTTTTTTTCGTGATTGGTTTTTGGAGGTATAGATTTTTTGAAGTCTCTTCCTTATTTTCAGTTATAAACGTGCCGTCCAAGTCAACTTTGTACCAGGATTTGTGTCTATCGAAAAATATCTTCGTGCTCTGATAGATAGGTTCTGGTATTGTGACGAAAGATTCCATTTATTGTGTAGAGGGTGAGTAACATAAATAATCTGAGACAGCACTGAGACTGGAACGCTCGAGATTGGTTTGAGGACTACCTAACTACTTGAAAACCTCTCAGTAGTCAGTCATAATTATAAAATTTACTACATTTTTCATTTCATTATATAATTTTTGAAGAATTTATGAGATTTAATGATAATCATGCTTGAAATTTTGTAAAAGTCAGCTAAAGTCAGATCCAAAGAAAAGTCAGAACGAAAAAATAATCACAATATTGAATTCTCTTTAGAAAGAATACAAGATCTGGTAAAAGCAGCAGTTGTGTGTGTCTTTGAAAAAAATAAAATGATACTCTATAACAAAGAGAATTTAACGTACCTCTATAACCAAAGAATTCAAGTTCGATAGATCGCTGTCTATATCGGAATTATTTAATCCAACGTTTTTCATTTAAAATGGTATCTATAATTATGCATTCGTACATCAAGTCGTCAAGCTTTGTTATAAGGAAAATGGTCCCGCCAAACCAGATTTACCATGGTTAAATATATATTTCATTCCATAGATTTGTCTTCATTTATGTTCAAATTAGCGTGTAGGCGTTATAATCAATTTTTCATTCATAGAAATTCTGTAACAGATGTTACAGTTACAGTTTAGACATTACAGTGGATCATACATTTCGTTGGATCTGTCGTAACGTAACCATTCTTCCTAGTTATTTAAATTACTGCGTTTACTGTGGCAGGTAAATACCACAGTAAACGCAGTAATTTAATAAAATACGTTTTCGTATATTGGCAAATACACAAAAAGAGAGACGCCAATGTATAAGTAACAGAAGAAAATAATAGTTTTTGATTTGTAGTGTCAAAATAGATTACCGTCTCTCGACTATCAACGTCAAATTAAGGAAGATTTAGCAAATATTCTTATCTGTGGTTTTGTTTAACTAATCCCGCTGTTCATTCAAGACCTGTTTGATACTGATCGGATTGTTACGTGAATGTTATTTTGTTTGATAGATTTTCTGTAACCGCTTGTTTATTTGTTTACGTTTGATTCGATCAAAGAAAATGCATTTTTAACGATTCGATAATTAAATGTGCTTGTTCTCACTATTACTCTATCGTAATGATAATTTTACTGAATAATTGCGTTGTGTTCCGCTGCACCTTTTGAGGTACGGTGGTTAAATTAGTTTCCCGTTTTATGCCTGCAAAATGAACGTAAAGTCCGGCAATCACAACACATCTTACTTTTGTCCGGTATGCCTTTCGAAAGGAAGGAATCTCTACGTATTGGAAGATGGCCTCAGTGACCTGACCATTTTGTTGGACATATTTAACAAGGTAATCACTGTAGTAATGCGCGAAAGCCCTTGGACATGTCTGTAGAAAGAATGTAAATTATAATCGCTATCTTGCTCTATCTTTTCACTTCCACGAAGAGCAATCCATGGATGACGTTGAACAGCACAGCGAGCACCTGTAGCTGTCTCCACAATGTTCATAATTTTAGATTTATCTAGAAAAATGAGCAGTTCTTGTATAAGATATGAATATAACAGCAAACAAGGCACACCTAGTTGACTAACATGTTTGCTATTGTTCACTAGGCAAGTATTTATCAATGAGATTTTATCTATAGATAGGTTATTGATTATGAAGTAAAAGCATTGCAAATTCAGTTCTCTGTACTTTCGAGGATAAGACATCTTTAAGGCTTTTTATTATCTTGGCCTTAAATATCTTGGTGTTGGATTTTCTAAAAACACTGGATGGAATTATCACTTCACAAGTAACGATACGTGTCTAACAGCATTGCCTGACGTGTCGCGACTGAATACGAGTCGGGCAATTACCTTACTTGAGGCTTGCCACTCAGAGCCGGGGAAAACCTATCCACGTATGAAATGTACATAATTGGTATTTATGTTTACTTTCTTTATTGTATTATCATGTTGCTTCATTGTCTTGAAATTAGGGCCCTCAAAAGAAATTAATATCTCCTGAGTAAGAACACACAGAGTATTCTTAATTTCTTATTCTTAGATTGCTTCAGGTATTACTTTCATGTAAATTATTGCTTAAAAAAAAATGTTCACCTCAAAGTGTCAAATATCCACCAATATAATTTTGATGTATTAAAAGAAAACAAAAGTGAAAAGGTGATTAAAATATGATTTAAATAAAAAAAAAACAAGGAATTAAATCAATTCTTAGCCATTCATAGCGCCTAAAAACAAATTAAATTTATTTGTAGGGTTGTGTGATTTTTAGGGTTCCGTACCCAAAGGGTAAAATGGGACCCTATTACTAAGACTCCGCTGTATGTCTATCTGTCCATCTGTGTGTCACCAGGCTGTATCTCATGAACCGTGATAGTTAGACAGTTGAAATTTTCACAGATGATGTATTTCTGTTGCCACTATAACAACAAATCTAAAAAACAGAATAAAATAAATATTTAAGGGGGCTTAACAAACATGATTTTTTTGCTCATTTTTGCTCGATATTGATAACGGCAACAGGTAGGTGCTTGAAATATTCACAGAATATTGAGTTATATTATTCACTTTAAAAATAAATAATTTAATTGAAGTAAAATTAATATTTTTTTATTTATTTTATTTAATATTTGTTTTCCCATACAACAAACGTGATTTTTTGCTGTTTTATAGATGGTACAGAACCCTTCGTGCGCGAGACCGACTCGCACTTGGCCGGTTTTTTAATGAAAATCAAAACTTTATTATTTCATAAAAAACCTGACTATATTTTTATGGTACTAGTTTAGATGTAGAATCTTGAAAACTTATTTTTAACATAGAGATCATAATGAAATAAGTTTATTTGTGTAAAAATATCTATACATATTGGAATGTGAACACTATTCAGCACCAAGCCCTTTTATTTACAGAATAGGTGCTGAAAACTTCTTTAATTATAAAATAAATATTTTTTATAAATGACTATGGTAAGTATTAATATATTACCAATACATGCCGTAAGCCGTTATTATTATAATAATAAATAATAATAATAATAATGACTAGGTTGTTAGAGGATTTTTGAGACTATGAGCTCAGTTAGCCCGATACACTTGTAATGTGAAAATGCGTTTGGACACCTCATTCTTAGAAATCTGATCAGCCGCTTAAGAGATTGACACTTGACATCTAGATCCACATAAATAATTAGTACCTGGGTGACCAAGCTCCACTCGGATTTTTTATGACTGAAATTCGAGTAAATCTGTGTTGACTAAAAATGAAACCTAGCAAGATCGATTTATCGTCCCCTAATCTACCTACAAACAAAATTTAATTAAAATCGCTGGTGCCGTTTCCGAGATTCAGATTTTATATATGTACCTATATACAAGAATTGCTTGTTGAAAGGTATTAGGTTTAAACATATAAAACTTCATAATATTTTTACTGTTGTCAGTTGTAAAAACCAAAAACATCAAATTTTCGTATGGTTTCGTATGGACATGTATAGAATTTTTAACAAACCTTATTTAGAAAATCAGTACTTAACAAATCTTGTTTATACTCAACTGCCCAGGAGAGTGGTATTTTTGTTCATACATAAGCAACAACTTTTAAAAAGTTTAACAAAAAGCTTTGCTAAATAAATCCGGCAAAATACGAGTTCACTCGCACACCGAAGCAAGGGTGCACCATTCGTCATGACTTTTGGGCTTCTGTCCGGACATTGTTAGGCTTTGTAATTTGTCCACCTTTTTGATGGCGGTGGGATTTTTATTTTTATTTTCTGGCAATCCCGGGTTCCTCTCCCATTCCCCGCGCTCGCCCTGCACGACGAGAGTTTGACGGCACGGCGTATAATTTGTCAGTCAAAACAAGTGTTGCGGGCTTTACGCTCTCAAATCCCAATCGTCGTCACAAGCGAGCGGCAATCAGACGACGAGCTTAACTTCATACATGTGTGTGTGTTATATACAGACGTCAACTTGCGCAAGTGTGATAACGCAATCTAAAAAAAAAACTATAGTATTGTACCTATATGTTGTATTGATTTTAAACCGACTTCTTAGTAAGAAGGAGGTTCACAATTTGACTGTTTTTAGGGTTCCGTACCTCAAAAGGAAAAAAACGGAACCCTTATAGGATCACTTTATTGTCCATCTGTCCGTCTGTCCGTCTGTCCGGGTGTCAAGACCTTTATCTCGAATCTCGAATGCGTGAAGGTATCGAGTTGAAATTAAAACCATATATGCAAATTCATAGTATCTTGCTGCAGATAGATAGATAGATAGATAAACTCTTTATTGTACACACCATAAAATTTACAATCAAAATAAATTAATTAAAAACTAGTGTAACAACTGGCGGCCTTATCGCTAATAGCGATCTCTTCCAGGCAACCTTAGAATGGAGAGGAACGAAAAGAAAGTAAAATGACGGGGCGTGCAGTAATAGAGAGAGAGGAGAAAAAATAATAATATTAAAATAAAGTATTATAATCTTTTACATACAATATTTAAAGATTTAATATGAATAGACATACATTCTATTTAAGCTACACACTAATACTTACGATACAAATACTATAAATATCACAAATATAAAATAAATTACTTACAAAAACCAGGGAAAGCGAAAAAATAACAAAAATAACTAAAAATATAAAAAACAAACGAAAGAAAGAAAGAAAAGAAAAATTTCTCAGTTTTCGTAAAAAAAAGTTACAGCCGAATATGTCGTAAAAAACGCACATTTCGACACTCACAAGGGAATCAAAACTTATGGGGTACTTCCAGTTGACCCAGAACTATGAAATTCGGCAAGAAGCATTGTGTTAGAGTACACATATAGGAAAAAATCCGAAAACTGGACATTTTTAATTTTTTCACAAAAAAATAGTGTCTCTATGCAAGGAATGAGGGCCCAAATATTTAAAGTGAATTAACCGTATCATGTGGGGTATCACATGAAAGAGCCTTATTAGCTAATAAGCTAAAACAGATTTTTAACACATTCTTCGCCTCCTGTAGATCCTTCACTTCAGCTGGGAGCCAAAACTTTTTAGGCGAATTTTAATTAAGTACAGAGTGGCCGTGCAAAGCAACGTTGACTGCCTCAAACGCCGGCGGTTTACTGACTACTACAAAATGAACGGGACGCTCGCTCGGATCCGAGTGGGAGGCGCCGCTACTATAGCCCCGCCCCACTCGGATCCGAGTGGTGAGCAAGGAATGTGTTAAATATTTTTACGATGTATATTTTTCGGTTTATGAAGGAAAATATAAAAAATATATGATTTCCCCCTTTTATTTAGTTTGTACGGAACCTTCGGTGGGCGAGTCCGACTTGCACTTGTCCGGTTTTTTTAAGTTTGTTCACCGATTACTCCGCCATATGTGAATTGTTTTTGATGATTCGTTTTTGTTTGAAATGTGCTTTATGACATGTTGTGGTCGCATGTACATTTTATCAAAATCGGTTGAGTACTTTGGTTTTTATAACAAAGTAACTTGAAAAATTTCATCCAATTAAACGAATTCCGTAATTTGAAGTCGTTTTTTTTTCAGTATTTTAAACTATAATTATTTAATTAATGATGTTGCAGGAGACATGCAAGCAAGCAATATGCTGGGAATGCTACGGCAATGTACGAAAAATCGCAAGATTTAAACATACTGCGTTGCGAGCTCAGAAAATATTGCAGGAGAAATCTTTTGTATGTAGTTTTTGTCCCGACTGCGTAAGTAGGGTTTTCGAGTGTATATATTTTTAACCGACTTCTTGTCCATAATGTGAGTTGCGCGCGATATGGTGTTAAGTGTACGTTTTTGTGAGAAACTATGCACAAAGATACTGTATGATTTATTTAAATGAACAATCTTTAGCATATTTTTTGTATAATCATGTAATTGAATTTTCATAGAATCTTCAGTCAAATAAGTGGTTTTACAAGAATGAGGTTCATGGACGCAAGAGATATTTGAATTCAATATAGTCTATTATGATTTTTTACCGACTTCAAATAGAAGAAGGTTACGAAATAATATATATAGCTGCCTTGTGCATACTCTCTCGTGTAAATTGACAGGCCTCGTGGGTCAGTGGTAGTATGCCTGCCTTCTGAACTGTAGGTAGTAGGTGGTTTAATCCCCACCCAGGACAAATATTTTTCCTGAACATGGATTTTTGTTCTGTGTCTGGCTGTTTATGTGTATTTACAAAATAAATTATATAAGTAAAAAGTATTCTATCAGCCATATGGTTCTAATAGTACATACAAGCTTTGCTTAGTTCGGCGCTAAATAGTGTAGAAAAGAAACTTGCACTCAACATCGTAGCAGTTACACTACGAAATTCGCTCTTATGCAGTTGGGTATTTTGTCTTTCTTTTTAACCGACTTCAAAAAGGAGAAGTCTTTATATTCGACGGTATGTGTTTTTTCTCTAATATACTTTCGTCGATATCTCTATCTATTGTAAAGCGATTTCGAAAATAATTTTTGCGTTGGGTTACATAATAGCTTCCAGATTGTCTCCTCAAATATATATATATATAGATTGAAGTCGGTTAATTCAGATCTTTAAACATTATAATGTACATTGATAATTTCTTATACTCATTTCAATTTTATTTCAGGCAGAGATACAAAATATTAGTTTGTCGACACTGAAAAAGATAACACAAACAGAAGCTATAACAGTGACTGCAAACGATGTAGAGCAAGAGTCAGAGATCAAATCATCGCCACCGTACCAAGCGTCTTGTGCATCGCCTCTGACATCACAATTCTCAATACCACCAGAATACACACTGACACCATCTTTTCCTATACCAACATCACCGCCAGTGCAATCTTTAACACCCGCAGAAATACTGATCAAACCATTATTACTACCTCGATCACCATCTCCACCACTATCGATACCGTTACCACAGCCACCACAATCTCTAACGGTACCAGAATTCCCACTACAACCACAATCTCTACCCTTACCAGACTCCACACCACCACTACAATCCATGCCGTCATCATCGCCCGAATCATCTTTATCACCAATACCGCTCTTGCAACCTTCGTCCTCAAGCGTTAAAATGAACTTAAGATTGGCCGAAATAAAAAAATCTGACGCTGCAATGCCTCTTTACATAATGGTAGAAAAACTGACCACAGAAAAAATGCCACTGCCAACCCTTCCGAGTAGTTTTAGGAAATTTTGCACGTCAACAAGATCAAATATTAAATGTGTAGAATTTTCTGCTCCCAAACGACTGATAAGCAATAAAACAACTTTGAATGTAGTTCGTTTTTATAATGAAAGTCAAAAAGCTGATAAATTCGAATTGGGAAAGAAAAGTGAACATAATCATAGAAAACCAACATCTGCTACAAAGAAAAAAAAACGTGAAGAAACTATTATAATTCATGACAGTGAATCTAGTGAATCTAACGATAGCATTGATCTTGAGACACCTCTGTTCTTGAACTATAATGATGATTCTGAATGCGAAAATGAAGAATGGCTCCGTGGTAGCGATTTCGATACCGGAAATGTTCTTAAAATTATAGCTAATGATTATGTGACCGATACCCCGGATGATCTTGAAACCATCGAGAAAAGGGAAAAACAACTGCATATTAAAGAAAAAAATACTCAAGAAACATTAACAAACCATTTGGACGATAATACCAATGAAAGCTCTTCTAAGACAACAATTTGTAATAATTTAAGTGACCATGTACAAAAAGTGGAAACACGAAACATTGTATTTGATAAATCGTTAAAATTATATGATAATGTCACGAGTACTGATAATATCAAAATACAAAATAATCACAACATGAAAAAACAGGCTAATGATAAACTTGAGAAAAATAACAAACAAACAAATAAAATAGAGTATGTTGAAAAACAAGATAACATTGCTAACAATTTCCCATACATATTAGAAATGCAAAGAGAATATGTAGACAAACCTGATAATGTAACTGATATGGTAGAAAATAATCCTATAAAAGAACAAGAGATGGTGTTACTTTCGAAAACAATACCTGTATTGTGTGTTAATGATGGAACTATATCGGTAGTTCTCGGGGAAAATTTCACAAATTTGGATTCTAACTTGATATGTAACTCAAACAACAGTACTAAAAATGAACAAGGCGCTTGTAATGACCATATTATTCCTAATGACAATATCACAGGCAATAAAGTTCAGAAATATATTGAAAAAGATGTAGGTAGCCAGATTTCAAAAGAAATCCAAGTAATCGAAAACGATACTGATCCAAACACAACACCTCAAATAAAAGCAATAAATGATAAAATGGATCATAACCAAATCCTTGACGAAAAGAGCATAGATAATCAAATTTTAAATGAAAAGCAACTGATCGAAAATAATATACAACAAAATTCAATATGTCCAATACAAGTAATCAGGGATAAAATAGGCCAAGATCAACTATTTGTCAAAAATAATATTGATATCCATGTTTCAAATGAAACAGAAGAAACCGAAAATAGTATAGATCTAAATAAACCATGTCAAGTACAATTAATACAGGACAACATTTGTCTTAACCAAAAATTTGTTTCGAAAAATGACACGTGTGTCGAATCATTAGCTGGTGATACTTTTACAATGGAAATAACTAAAAAATCTACTGAAAATGCTTGCCAGACTGTAATAAAAGAATGTAATGCAAAACATCAATTGTATGTTACCAAAGTCACGGCAGATAAGCTTTGGAAGAACGACTTTAGTAATATAGATTCTACTCAAACATCGCTTAAACCAACCAACTCAGACGTACATGCGACCTTTAACCCTTGGAAAGCTTTAGAAATTGTGGTAAAAGACCATAGTTATATGAAAAATAGTAAGTCCTGGAAATTTTATGCTAGCCATAAAAGTAAGGTTTTTTCAAAAACAATCTCAAATTGTTCAAAAGAAGAAAAGCAAAATCTAGGGGAAGTTAACGACTTCATTGCCAAAGAAGTTTTATCTAATGATGATTTTAATTCTATTGATACATGTAACAATTATTCAAACGCAGATGTTATGACTGATGAAGACAGTTATTCTGCACACGATAAAATATCACATATATCAGCACCTATAAACTTGAGTGATTTTTTTCCGGTGTCAAATGACACCAGGGAACATGCAGTTGCATGTGATAAACATAATATAGATAATACAAATATAAACATAAAAGTTGAACACGATACCGATGCAATAAAAGATCACTATGATTCTCATGGTTTATGTAAGTATCTTCATACTTAACTTGAGATTTAACAACTAGTGATTGTATTTATTTTCATAGCAGTGCATAGTACTCAGAAAATGTAGTCAGGTGAATAGTGTTCAATAATGAGCAGCTTTAATTCAAATGAATGATGATTAAATCTTCGCTACGGCGATCCACAGTAAAATATCGTTTCCTACTTTTAAAATTGTATGTTATTATTTCAGGCGAAGTCAAACAAGAACAGATAGATATGTACGAGCTACATAAAGCTGAGGAAACAGACTCTGCACCAGAAACAGATTATCTTGAAAGTAGAGAACATATTTGTAATAATTTAATTGACTTCTCTGTTGAGAACAAATCTACTGCGATGAAGTTTGACCATCACCAATCCTTAGTAGCTAAGGACAATTTCCCAATGCTTATAGAAAATCCACAAAAAGTGACTAATGTGAATAAAGATATTCTTCACAAATCAAATATAGATATGAAAATGATGTTGACCGATAATTTACTTCAACCTGTTTATTGCACTGATTGGGTAGATGAAACACATAACCATAATATAGCCAAAGATAATAAAAACCATTTTTATAACTCTAGAGGTAAAGAAGTGATGGACACAAAAGTTATAAATAATAGAGATAAAAATCTAGCAATTCGTCATACTAAGATTAAGAAAAAAAGAAATATGGTGCCATCAAAACAAACAAAATACAAACTCAAAAAAGTTGGAAGCCTGGAAAAGAATATTCTTACAAAATCAAATGCAAATTTCGAAATGAACTCGCATTTCAGTAATGTATATGCAAATCTGACTACAGCATATACTGAGGTTAAACTGAATAATATGACATCAGTTTCAGAGACCGAAGATTTGACAGAGTTTCTTGCATGTAAGATAAACGAATCTCTTGGTGATTTAAAAGGAAATTCAAAATGCAAAGACGCAGAGGGCAATTCACTCTACCAGCAAAATAAAGAGGTAGGAATAAACGAAGCATGCGTCCACGTCACTAATGGTGGCAACAAAAATAACTCTGAAATAATGGATTTAAAAGTTAAAAATAACAGTGATAAAATGCCAACACTTCGATCAAGTAGAAAAAACAAAAGAAAAAGAAGAAGAAAGTTGATAGGACAGAGAAAAAAAACTAGAACACAAAACAAAAACTTAGAAAAGAGAAGTCCAAGCAAACGTCAATTGTTATGCAAAAGAAAACAAATCAATAATATCAATGATGTAAACATCCATAAAAAGACAGATTATGATGAGCTGTTGCTCTCCTTTGTTGAAGAATCGAAATCAAATAACTTCCCCAATAAAAAGAAAATGAGAATAAAAAGTGATTTAAAAATGGACACTCTCCAAAAAACCGCAATCGATTTATCCGTTCATCCTCCTGTGGCATCAAACACAAGCTACAAATCGAATCAAAAAGAAATAACGAAAATTAGTCAAGAATTAAAACACTATATCAAGCCAATAAGCAAGTTTGAAGATGCTTTCCATCAGTTCATTACAATTACTCCAAATAAACCTGTAAAAAAATCAAAAAAATATAAATCAAAACAATATGATGTAAACAAAACAGGTCCTCTGGATTTTATCAAAAACCATCCTGAAATAATTTTAGACGAGTTGAAAGAATCATTAGATTCAGGAATATTCGACAAAGAAAAAATGATAACCAGAAGTGAAGCTGATAAACAAGGTGAAACGGAAACCGGAAATGCAGAAACTACTGAAAAAAATATGACACCAATCGATTTCATAGAAAACAATAGAGAATTAACTCTAGCGGATTTACAAGACGAGCTTAGTTGCGACGATTTTGATCTAACTGCTAATAAAATTAAAGATATAGGGACAAACACTGAAAAAGTACATTCGAATTTCGAAAATACATTTCATAAAGAAAGAACTATAACGAATAAAAAACAAGTGATCAAGGACTGGTACGTTGAAGAATATGTGGATAAAACTAAAGCGAAAGAATTAAGAGAAAAGTACAAAAATGACCGTTATTTTATAAATGCATTGTATAAATGTGTTATGTGCGTGCAAGTTTTCTATAAAAAAACAGATTTTACCTGCCACATGCAATTACATAAAAAGGTATAATATATGATGTTATGAATCTGGTAATACCTAACACTCGATCAAATTCAAATCAAATTATTTTTCATTACTCATACTCTGAAAGTAGGTCTGAAGTTGCCTGAGGAGCGGGTTGAAAGTAATACTTTCAGCCCTAGGGATAATCGCTTTCAACTGCCAGCTGTCAAATTAAAAAAAAAACTAGTTCTATTTTCACGTTTCTATTGAGCCATGTCCAACTTTCTTTAAAGCCATTCAATTACAGCGCGATGTAAAATTGAAATAACATTTCACTAACTTTAACTAATTGTTCTAATTTTACCATAAACTTTTAATAAAATTATCTTACCAAAGTTTTTGATCTATGTAAAATAAAATTTGCTCATTTTTTCTGTAGCTAATTCGTGTTTTTATTTTTACTTTCCTTGTATTCGTAATAAAAAGCTACTAGTGTTTACCTCGGGTTAAAGACTTATTTAGTCCCTCGAACTATTGGCGCCCTCACTTCGTTCGTGCGCCAAACCCCGTCTCGGGACTGAATAAGTTACTTTCAACCCTAGGGTAACAATGTACTAACACATGCCTCTTTTACATATTTTCAGAAGGCGAAAGGCAAGACCCGTTTTGTATGCGGCGTATGTTCTCTTGAATTTGCTCAAAATAGAACGTTAATGTTACATTCAAGGAAGCACAGAAGGTATGAACCACTAAGATATTTCATTAAATTGTCAATATGTTATAAATGATTATTATAGTGCAAGTCAGACTCCACCACCGAGGGTTCCGTACAAACTACATAAAATAACTACTGGGAGAAGTTAGTCATTGATAAAAGGTTTTTTTTTTTAATTAAAAAAATTACACATCGTAAAAATAATTAAACACCTGTTTTAGTTTGTGCTAACGAAGCTCTTTCGTATGATACCCCCGCGTGGTACGGTTAACTTACTTTAAAATTTGGACCCTCATTCCCTACATCAAGTCCCTATTTTTTTGTGATTACCAGCCGTTTAGGCTGTAGGAGGTAATATAGAAACATTTATACAGTCGAAAAACATAACCCTCCTTTTTATGCAATCGACTTAAAATGTGGCAATGAGGGACAGCTCACTGCATTAACTTGAGTATTCAGTATTTAGATATAATTTTTGATGTGATATATCGTTTATTGATGTATTTATCGGGATATGTTGTTTCAGATATTACAAATGCCGCTGGTGCGAGGAGAGATATCCATCCGCTTTTCCTTTGAAATACCACGCGATGAAAAACCATCCCTTGAAGTTCAAATCATTTCAAAAGTAAGTATAATAATTTGCACTATTATTAGGTGCAAACCGCTAAATGTTGTTTTAAATAATAATAGGAAATTGTGTATACCAAGAGCTCTCACGCTCACTAGAAAGTTTCTTCTTGCGGTCGTATTGTGGCTGCGGTCGCCCTCTTCCCTCAAACATGGTTGACTCGGCTCGGGCTGGCACATGCGTCAACTCGTGAACGGGCGCTGCTTGCGAGAGCTGGACTGCTCGCCGTGTGGGATCCCTTCGCTTCACAGGGAGTTTTGGAAATCAGTGATATGTAATAGTGTTTACAGATTTTGATGTGCTCATTCCTAACAGGGAATTGTATTTAATAAATAATTATAGCTTTAATGGAAAATGTCCGAAAATGTAATACTTATAGAGAAAAATAATTCAAATCGGCCCATAAACTTCCTAGATATAACATTTAAAGTTTTTGGTGGGGGATATTCCCTATATATGCCCTGTCCCTTTCCCGCGAAAGGGTAGTTTGTTTAGAATTATTACGGCGCACGTGTTGCAATACGTCATCTTCCGCGATAGTGTTGTCTCTGTCTAACATTAAATTAAAATGCTTTTAACTTTCTTATTTTTGCTGATATTTTAATTTTGTTTTTGTCGAGTGAATCCATAGATGGTTAGCTTTCTTCAGAACAAATAAACAAAAATCATGCATATTACCTATTTCAACTTGACACCTCGTATATTTGCCGCTCGCGCCGCCATATTCCAAAAATCCTAAAAACTGTTTTTTTTACAAAATCTCCTTTCTGACTAGTTTTACAACAAAATCAGTTACATGACAAGTATCCATGTTAAAATAAAAACCTAACTGCCGTTTTTGCAGTCGTAAGTTACAATTTCGTTACGCTTGTTACGCTGTTGAGTGTACGTGTACATCAAAATTGGTCAAGCCAGATCATATAGAAACATACATACATAAATACATGCCCACATACATACATACATATATATACGTACATAAAAATATATAAGCACTTGAAAAATATAACCCTTCTTCTTACACAGTCGAGTAAAAAATAAGGTTCACTGTTGTATTTCATAAAAAAATATCTCATGATGGTACTCATATAACTTATCACATAAAAATTGCCATCATAACATCTTTTCTCACAAACATCGATCATAAAATACATTTCCCTTAAAATAATAACAAATAAAATTTGTAACATATAAATATTATTATTCACGTAAGTTATGAAAGAAGATATGTCATCTATGTAAACGAAATTGTGTATTTTGAAGTTGTTTTTTTATTATTTTTTTATTATCAGCCCTGTTTGTACAAACTGTCCCACAGCTGGGAACGGGCCATCTTCTCATTGTGAGAAGGGTTAGGCCATAGTCTGCCACGCTAGCTAAGTGCGGGTTGGCAGACTTCACACATCTTCAAGATCATTAAGAACTCTCAGACATGTAGGTTTCCTCACGATGTTTTCCTTCACCGTTTGAAGTTGGCGGCAATTAACAATACGCACATAACTTCGAAAAGACAGAGAGAGGTGCGTGCCGTGAGATTCGAACCCAGGACCTGCGAATCGCAAGTCAGACGGTCTCCCGACTAGGCTACCGGAAACTTGTTTCAGTTTTATTCAGTTTAACAAAACTGAAACTGATGATTTACAGGGTAAACATTTCTGCTGAGTATGGATGTTCGTTCTGTGCCTGGATGTTTATATGTAGCATGTTTTTTTAATGTTTATTAATAGATTTGCGCTTTACAGCCAACTCGCCTGATGTTTAGCGACGATGGAGTGCGCTTACCTACAAGAAACCAATTCACTTGCGATTTAAAGACACCCAAATTATATCTATCGGCCAACTTAGGAAGAGTATTCCAAAATCTAGCAGTCCGCACGATGAAAGTGGAATTAAAACGTTCCTTTTGGGTTTTTCACCACGATGTAAAGGGTGACTCTTTGTATATACGCTATGCTATGTATGTATTAAAAAAAAAAAGTATATAATATGTATTCTATCGGCCATCTGGTTCCCATAGTTATAAGCTTTGCTTAGTTTAAGGCTAGATAATGTGAAAATGCCCTCCAATATTTATTTGTTTTTTATTTTGTTTACAGATTTTCATACGGCTGTGATGTGTGCGGTAAGTGGTTTTGCAATAATTCCGCGTTACTAGTACACAAACGCACAGTACACAACATAATATGTTCGACGAAATGCATCTTGTATTCATCGAAGGACAACTTCTGTTCGACCTTAGACTGCTCGTGCTTGAAGGAAAACAACTTCTGTACGACGGAAAACGAGCTGTGTTCGACTGAAAATAATGCATATACGACGGAAAAGAATGCATCTTCCATGGAAAGTATCGCATGTGCAACAGAAAATGACGCATTTTCAAACCAAGATAACTTGTGTTTCACAGAAAGAGAATGGTGTTTGGTGGAAAATAAATATTTATGTTCGATCCAAAGTAATGTTTGCCCTCCAGAAAATAATTCGTGCTCGAAGGAAAATAACATATATTCGACGGAAAATAGCATATGCTCCACGGAAAACAACATGTGTTCGACGGAAAATAACATATGTTCGACGGAAAACAACATGATTTCGACGGAAAATAACTCGTTTTCGCCTGAGAAGGATTGGTGTTTGGCGGGAGAACATCAGCGTTCGAACGAAGAGAAAGAGGTTTTAGAGACTGATACAGCTGAATTAAGTTTTGGACCAGCTGGACATAAAGCTGAATCGACAGAAATCGTAGACTTGAAACGCAGATATATTTGTTTCGTATGTAACCAACGTTATGCCGATTTCGAGTTATTGTTGACTCATCAAACGAATACGCATGCATACAGTGTACAAATAAAACCTCACTACTATTACCGTACCTCAAACTATATGAGATGTTTTGTTTGCCAGATAGAATATAAAAAATTTGGTTCTTTGTTGTCTCATCAATATCGCTTCCATTAATATCGCAACAGAGCCGACAGATCGCAGATAACAACGCCAAACCACACAAAACAACGCCAAACCACACAAAACAACAAAAACAAGAAGGAAAACCCTTAGAAACCTATGAAGGCAGTCATGGCAATACACGCTCACGTCACGTTCTGCCTATGATTATTGTTAAAGTAAAATTAATGCGGGAGTTTGGCGGTAACGTCATAGGAATATGTTGTTGGTCTGTTTTTTTTTTTACTTGTGTTAATTTCAATATTAATGCTATAAGAATGGTGGTGTTTTATTCATTATTTGTTTGATCAAATGCGTGAGAGCAAGTGAAATGAAACAGTGAATCGTGCCATTTTACGTTGTCAGCAAAACTCCATAGAAGCTCCTAGTAGTCTCCACCACTTTACTGAGGCAAGATCCAAACTTGAAAATGAGTGTTTACTTGAATGAGAAGATATCTTAATACTTGTCACTGGCAAATGCGTTAATTGCGCGGGTCCTATACAATTAAATAATTTAATGCGCAACTTACTCAACCTTGTTAATTCATCAAAATACTAGTCATGATTTGGATATTGGTAAGATACCTCGAACTTTGCGGGTAGGTAGTCGAAGTATAACAATGATTCATCATCATCTTGCAAAATAATGTATCTACAACAGAGACGTAACGGAAAAAATGTTACTAAATAAGGGAATAACGTAATTATAGAAAAACAACCTGAGGGGCTACTCCTACCGCAATCTTAATAGCAATCTTATTTCAACATTACTTTGGACCTTTGTCTTGCTCTCTCAACTGTAGAAAGAGCGAGACAAAAGTCCAAAGTAATATTGAAACAAAACTGCTTGAACGCTTGTGGTACGGCCCCTGAGGACGTAATGGGGCATGTAAACTAATTTCTTAGGTATTTTTTGATGTTTTTTTTTAAGTTTATAATTCGCTGTGACCTGTAAAAGTTGGCCTAGTACTTTTAATCTTCCCATTTAAGGCAGAGTATGGCACCGCTGTCTCACGCTCAATCTTTTTTTAGGTATAAAATTATTAAAAATTACTTTTGATATACTCTTCCTTTAGCTGCATAAGAATTTATTAATAATAGCTGTTATTTTTATATTTATTATGACTGAAATAAACTTGTAAAGGATACAATTTCCACATTTATTTCAGTAAAATAACAGATTGACCCAAAAAAAATTACTTAGACCGCTTTTGACGTCACATTCTACGATATAGAATAAAACACTGTATACTTACATAAACGAGGTCTTGTTATTTTGTTAGCTAAATGGGAAGATAAGTCAAAAGTAGTAGTCCTACTACTTTTACACGTCGCATCGCTCCCCACTACAAAACTAAACAAATGCATAAAAATATAATAACAACAAAAAAAACAGCTATCACAAAAATATTGAAATTAGTTAAGGAACTAATAACTAAGTATATTAGTTCAAAATTTGAAATAAAAGCATAAAATACATACCTAAAAATTTACTTTACCTGATTTAAGTATAAAAAAATACATACCTACCTAAATATTTACAGACCTTGTTTAAGAAACAACTTGAAGTTGGAATATGTACGTTAAAGTTTTATATTGTAATGTCGTTACAAAAGATTAAAATTTCTGTCATGTGATCAAAAGTATAAACATAAAGATAATTTGTATTAGAATAAGGATAATATATGTATGAACACAGCGGTAAAAAGGTATTATTTCGAACGAAAAGGGAGAAATAAATGGAATGTAACAAAAGACGGTAATGTGTTGATTTTGATTGTTGCTGTACCCTGTATGTGTTATAATTTCAGAATTAAAATTGCAATAAGTCATCAGTTGATTTTTATTGCGAAACTATTTGTTTATACGGTTTTTTTCTTATTTCATAATTGTATTTTATCTCAGAGAGGTAACTTAAATTTATATTATTAGTAATAGGAATGTCGCTACATTTTTTACCAGTATATTACAAGTTTATTCACTTACTATTAAAGCTATAACATTCTTTGCCTTGGACGTAGAACTTATAATTTATGCTTCTTTACCTTAGAAGATTAGAAGTATTTCTAATACTTATATAAGATTAAAAATCCGTCCTTAGTTCACAACAGTTTTGAGATCAGTGACGGCTGCAAACAGATTTGTAAGACATGACAATTGTCAATATAAATAATCATTGGCGGATTCAGGATTTTGGTTTGGGACGGGATTGCCCCTTATGAGAGTAGGTTTCATCAATCCCCTGTCAAATCAAATAACTCCAATCATATACACTTATCAGGGGTCTACTGTAGTGTAAAACATGTTGATGACAACGAACTATATTAGCAAAACATAGTAAAGATAGTAAGTACATTATTAGTTTTTGTATCCCTGGGGGAGTCACATTTGATTTTCGTTCTACAGTACCTATCCAAACATCATTAGTTCTATACAATTCCGCAAAAAGGCGAGAGTTCATACCGTAAAGACAGAAAACTAATAGAGTAGATTCACTCCGTAGTGAAAATAGCAAGCGTGACAGAGAAAAAATTGCGTTCTTTTTGCCTTTGCCGATGTAGCCGGTTGACACCAAGCATTGTGATATAGACTTGGTGTCAAATAATGCCGTATTTGCAAAGTTATAGTGTTTTTTTGTAAATATTTTACTTTGACTGTAGATAATCATAACATATAATGAAACATTGGGAGTATGTTTCATTATATGCCTTCCTACATATAACGAAATATTCCTTCCTGCCTTCTATAGAAATATAATGTGAATTCATTACTGTGTAATCCTGTTCATTTTCGAATAGCAATTAATTTTTCTCCATCAAATATATCTTCTATTTCTTGCAAGGTCCTATCCTTAGTCTCTGGTAGGTATACATACGAAATTAAAGCACAAAACATAGAAGTTACCGCATAGAGCAAAAATGCACCGGACATGTGAAAATTCTTACAAATATATGGAAATATTTTCAACAAAGTTGATGTCAGACAGACAAATATTAAAGCAGAAATCATAGTACCTATACTTTTAAATCTTAGCGGAATTAATTCAGAATATATAGATGTAGATAGAATTAAAGGTCCACAGCTTATAGATATAGAAAACATCATCAGTAAGATTATCGTAGCTATCTTATTTTCTACAATCACTCCTCTATCAATCAAAAATAAATATAAAGAAAGAAGGTACAGAAAAATAATTCCTATGGCAGAGGAAACAAATAACAAAGTCCTACGATTTAATACACGGGCTAGTATACATCCTAAATACATCCCTGTAACAGTAACACCATCTAGAATCAGCATCCCGATGTACGCAGTAGATTCATTTTGCGTTATTTTTTTAATTATATCTATGGCGTAGACCATACAAACTATTTTTCCCGAAAATTGATACTGCATCATCATTACTGCAGACAAGGAGATAGGCTTGTAAAATGCCTTGCAAGTTATCGCCTTAACAATATCGTTAATGAAATTCTTTCGATTTCTCTTTAAGCCCGTCTGTGACTCTATTAACTTTTGTAATTCATTTTCTGATTCTTTATGTCTACCCCTCAACCATCTGTGAGATTTTTGACACTCCTCAAATCTGCCTTGGCTCGCCAACCATTGGGGAGACTCTGGCCATACGAAAATAGTGAAGTTATATAAAGATAAAAATATCCCTACTAATGGAATATACCTCCAATCGAAGAAGGTTCCTATGGCGTTAGCTACCCAAACACCCCAAAATATAGATGCTGATTTTATAGCTAAAAATATACCCCTATATTTGGGGGCTGTGTATTCAGAGACTATTATAACTGATAGAGTCATATTGGAGGCGTGATTGATTCCTTGCATTATTTCGCTGATTAAGATCTGTGTGGTGTCAACACTGAAGTACAGGACGACGTTGTAGGCGAAGGTGTTGAGACAGACGACAGCAAAGGGGAGTTTTCTCCCGATTTTTCGGGTAACTATGCAGATTATTACAACCCAGGGCAGCGCGCTGTAGCCGAATATGGAAGCTGGAATAGAAATAAAATTGTTAATTGTCTTCTCTATGAATAAGTTTATCATATTATATAAATCTTGAGAGTATGTTCCCTACCCTAGCAGGTTTAGTGTGCTTCTCTCCTCTAAAACTACTACATTACATACATAACATCGGTTCAATATTTTAACTACAGTTTTTTAAAGGTCTAAGAGTGCCCTAAGAGAAGCTGAGAGTTAAATATCTTGGGATGTTTTATGCTAAAATGAATACATATTTTTTAGATTGACGAGCTTCATCCTCGGTCACACCTTCGCTTACCGTCAGGCGCGTTGATGGTCAATTTTAGATTTATCTAATGTAAAAAAGTGTGTGCTTGACAACATAAGTTAATTCATACAGGCAGTATGGACACAGTCAGGTAAGTACAGAGTAAGTTAGTAGTAATGTGGCTATATGCACGTGCATGCCATGTTAAGTTGATTTGTCATATTACAGACAAGCATAAGCCGACCGGTAACCGACTGCAATAAATCGACTCTAACTTTGCACTAACCCAACCGTGTTCATACTGCCTGTATGAATTAACTTATGAACCGAAGTCGAGACTTTCAGCGAGGCCTGTCGATTCTTTAACCGAGTGACCGCTACAAGTGAAGTGAGGCCCTGAGTGAGCTTGCAAAAAAGCTGAAAACTGCAGAGAAATATCAAGTGAGCAGATGTACCTACATCCACTTTGATTAGATATTTTGATATTATCCGCAGTAATAAAAACAAGTGTTCTTAAGATCTCACTTGCGCGATCACTTATTTTAGAGAATCGCCAGGCTCAATGCACTCTGCATTCGTGTCGAGTAGGTACAGGGCCGTACCACAAGCTTTCCAGCAGTTTTATTTCAATATTACTTTGACTTTTGTCTCGCTCTTTCTACATAAAAGAGAGCAAGACATAGGTCAAATTAATATTGAAATAAGGTTGCTATTTCGATTGTTGACTCCCCCCCCCCCCGGAAGACTCACAGAGCCAGCTGGCCATCTCGTCGCTGACGGCGGCCGTGGAGTTGGCGGCAGCGCGGAGCTGCGGGATCATGACGGTGGGCGCGCCGAACGACAGCCCTGTCAGGAAGTACACCAGCCAGGCGCAGCTGCACACGTGGACCTACATGGGACACGTGCAGATCCAGTGTACTGCCCATTATGGGCATGCCCACAAACTTAAGAGAATCGTCACGTGATCTTTTTGCCAAATCACGTGGTTTTCATGCAACAGGAGAAAACTTGTCTATCCCTAAATATTATCCGATTTCGATCAATCTTTTTTTATATGTTAGCGATAAGGACGCCTATTGAAAGATTACCCATTGTAATATTGTCATTTCTAATATGTTTGTACAACGTGGTCTCTTAATAAATAGTTATACTATATATGCTATTCTATGCCTCCACGGTTTGCTTTTTTCGAAATTTATGTACACTTTTATGTTTGAACTTCGGAACAATAACGAAATTTGAAAAAGAAACCTAAATAAATAGAAGCATAAATATTTATAATAATTCAGAGAAAAAAAGAATAAGTAAACGAAATCGATTAATGTTTAGGGGTAGAAACAGTTCTCTCCTATTTGAGAGATCGCGCGACATAAAGACGTATTTTTTTGGTTATTTTGATACCAAATGATGTTGTTGATGTTTTTGTTCAAAACTATGAACTATTTTAAGACAGTATATATTACATTAATTATGAATTACATTCAATAAATTTGTGATAAACTTTGTTTTTATATTATTAATCAGTTTTTAAGTTTTGTAGTGGTGCTGTGTGACGTGTAAAAGTTGGCCTTTTGACTGTTTAACATTCTTTTATTTCAGATTCCACTGACCCAGAAAATTGTATTTAGACCGCTTTTAACGTCACATTCTATAATAAATAAAAAACAACACTGTATACCTACATAAACGGGGTTTTGTTATGTTATTATAAAAGCAAAATGGCATGATTAGTCTAGGACAACTTTTTGACGTCACTTAGCTACGCTATTATACAGCGTAGCGTTCAAGTGTTCTCTTTGGCTCGCCACTACAAAACTTTAATAAATATTTAAAATATAAAAACAACATCAATCTCAAAAATATTTAAATAATTTCCTTAAAATAGTTCCAAATTTCAAATAAAATACTTTATATCTTTGAAATAAATGGTAAAAGTAAATGATATTCGAGAAAAGGATGTGTAAAAAATAAAGAATTTTCTACGGTGATTACGAATATATGTATAGGTAACTTATATGTTTTATTGGAGTTTGGAATAGGAAATGGTAATAAATCACATCACACTTCACACTAATAATATAAATGGGAAGTTTGTGTTAGTTTGTTACTTCTTCACGGTAAAACGGCTTGACGGATTTGGCTGAAATTTGACACACAGGTAGTTTATCTGGTTTAACACATACAATACTTTCTATCCCGGTATTCTTGCGGGAACGGGTAAAACAGGTTAAACAGGACTAAACCTATTTCCTACCTCAAAAAAATCACCGACAGCTGTTCCATTATAATTGTGTTTTAAGGTAAGAAAGGGGGGGAAAGCCAAGTCCTGTCAGTGAAGATGAGTAACATATAACATATCACAAAGACAAACGGGAGACAAAGTTTTACCACCATACTAATCCTTACTAATTAATGCAAATATAATATAACATACATTTGTGTATGTATACGCACACATGTTATATGAACATGTATTAGACAAGACTACATTGACTTAAAATTACAGGAATAATTTTTTTTTTTTTTAAATCCGACTGCGTCAATATCTGCAATCTTTATTAAATTCATTGAAGAATTGAAAAGATAAAAACAAGATTATAATTTGAATATTTAATTTTGGTTTTGAATAATCTTAGTTGACAGTTTTCACAAACGCAGTCGGAGGCATCTATCAGCTATCACCGAGATTTTGTTGCTGTACCCTATATCACCAACCAAATTATGAGAAGTGAGCGTGTTATTCTTATGCCTTCGACAGCGTCAACTAAGATTATTACCCGACTGTGCAAGAAGACGGGTTATGTTTTTAAAGTGTATATATGTTTTTAAATAAAAACTACGGGTCACTCACGTCTGTTTTGAGCCGAAATATCCCACTATAGTTTCAACCGCATTCGGCGGTCTTTTTCAAAGGAGCAGCACACACGTCACTCTCGGTCGGTGACGCGTTTTTATTTAAAAATGTGTGAAAAAAATCCATAGTAAAATTGTGTATATGTTTCCCAGAGTGTCATAGGCTATATTTTTTGTAATAATAATAATACATCTCTCACAATAATAAAAAATGCATTTTTTCGTAACCTCCGATGCACTTTTTCGTAATAAACAAGTGGTTTTACCAGAATTATTGTAAAGAATGCGCATTTATAATCATTTACAGTGATTTTAAGCATACTTTCTCACAAAAACCTAGTTAGGTTTTTGTGAGTTCAAAAGCATATCATGTCGCGGATTCTATATATGATCAATTATATGTTTTATGTATGCATAATCCGCGAATCTGATATATGCACACCTGCTGTTAAACACATGACTTCAGAGTTGATTACATATTAATTGCTGATAATTTCACCATGACTGAGCTGACTGATATAGGTATATAAGCGGGGTCTGGTTCCTCGCTCTAGGATATTGGGGGTTTCCCCCCAAGTGGCCTCCAACCTCCCCTTATAGCCACCCCACGCCTCGCACTGAGCTGTTTCTGCTGATACTGAGACTGATACCGATGTGGACTGTTTCCACGTATACCTTGAATGATGCTGAGGTGGACTGTTTCCACGGATACCATGAATGATGCTGAGGTGGACTGTTTCCACGGATACCATGAATGATGCTGAGGTGGACTGTTTCCACGGATACCACGAATGATGCTGAGGTGGACTGTTTCCACGGATACCACGAATGATGCTGAGGTGGACTGTTTCCACGGATACCATGAATGATGCTGAGGTGGACTGTTTCCACCGATACCACGAATGATGCTGAGGTGGACTGTTTCCACGGATACCATGAATGATGCTGAGGTGGACTGTTTCCACCGATACCACGAATGATGCTGAGGTGGACTGTTTCCACGGATACCACAAATGATGCTGAGATGGACTGTTTCCACGGATACCACGAATGATCTGAGGTGGACTGATCAACACATATAAAATAACATCTTTATAACTTGTATCTGCGTGCTCAGTTAATATGATTCAGAACGACTCACTGTTATTGTTGACTCGTGAGACTCACCACATCACCACACTTTTGTATCGTTCCCGGAAGACTGCCGCGCGGCCGCGCGACACATCTTTTTTAAGTCCCTCGGATTGGTGCGCCCCCGCACCCATGTTTTAGGGCTACGATTGGTTATTACTATACTGCGTGGGTAATGACGTAAATAGCCTACCATTGGTTAATCACTACGAGATATCCCACAGATAACTCAATATCCACAGACTAGTTTACTTCTTCGCGATTTGTTCTAATAGTCAAACTGATGTATAATATATAACCCATAACTACAATTCGCGACATTCCCACCACACAGAATTAAGAAAATTAAAAAACGAGTACTATATAATCTGATTTATGAATAATCTGATGAGCAATAAACTGTTCTGTGATTTAATACAATGTGTTTGAGATTGGTATGATTTGCAAACTCTTGAAATCCCCTTCTCTAGGCTGATCTAATAGGGGGAACTATTGCTCGAATAAACTATTAAACAATTGTGATGTCCACTCTCTCAATTTCTGTCTTGCTTTAACTGCGGCGGCTCGCTGATTTCGGTTTGTTCTCGCTGATGTCGTAGCGTCTGGTGCCGTGTTTGTTTGATTTTGTTTACGTGGAGTCCTATATGTGGAACTTTGACTCTCTGTGTTCTCCTGGTTGAATGTGGATTTGTCTGATACATTGGAAATGGGTGGTGCTGTGCTATTTTCTTCGTTGAGTTCAAGAGGATGAAGGTGGCTTATTGATCTAGAGAATACTCCTCCCGATGGGGTAACCTTACTCTGATCACTCTTATCTGCCCATCAGAGCTTTTTATCACTTCTGATATTTTTCCTACTTGCCAGTGTGCCCTCTTCTTATCGGATTTAATCTGGACTAAGTCCGGTACTTCTGCTATTTTCTTCATAACGACCCGTGGTTGTTTGTGTTTATCATTTCTTTCTCGAAAGCTGGTTAAATAATGATTTCGGAACATCTCTGTGAATTCCTGCGAGATAATTTGTCCCCGTTTCCATCCTTCGATTAGATTTGACTTAGTTACTGTAGCTGGTTTCAAGAAATCTCGTTCAGCTGTCTGTGTAACAACTGGCCCTCCTACACGGAGAAAATCAACTGGTGTCAATACATGTTCTGGTTCAGCGCCTACTGTTGTCATCTCTTTTGTGATGGTACACAACTGGTTGTGATTTATGGTGTGTTTATCTAATGTCCTCTTCATACAATTTTTGACGATTCCTATTAACCTTTCGTAAAATCCACCAAACCATGGAGCTAATTCTGGAATGACGCTCCAGCGTATTTTGTTCTCAATGCAGTAGTCTGAAGTTAACACTTCTGCAGTTAATTTAAATTGTAGAGCGTTATCTGACACGAAAAGCTGAAGCAAACCTCTTCCGGCAATAAATCTTCTTATGGCCAAAGAACATTCCTCCGCAGTTAAGTCTTTGACCACTTCCATGTGAATGGCTCTAACTGTTAAACATGTGAACAAACAAACCCAACGTTTCTCTTTAGTGCTCTCATTTACATAGAGCGGTCCAAAATAATCTATGCCAGTGAACGCGAATAGGAGGCTGAATTTTACCCTTTCAGCTGGAAGATGAGGCAAGGGAGGTAACTTGTACGGCCCTCCTGCATATTTTTTGCACTGAGGACATTTCCTGATGACCCTTTAGACCCTTACTCTGCCATGTGGAATCCAATATTTTTGCTTGACTAATGATAATGTACGTGAGACTTCTACATGATAGTTTTTCCGGTGAAGTTCACTAATTACCTTATGCGTGAACTCGTCATTCCTAGGAAGTAATATTGGTTCTTTCTGGTCATCTGTCAAATCTGTGTTTTTAAACCTACCTTTGCATCTAAGAACGCCGTCTTGATCTAGATACAGCTTAAGAGATCTTGTCAAATCAGTCTCCTTTCCTTCTACTTCCATTTGAAAGTATTGTCTTTGGACAAGTAGTAACTGATTTGTGAAATCAACAGTTCCGTGTTGATTGTTCTGGTTGTTGTTACTTCTTTTGATTTCCATGGGTTCGGCTTTATTTAAAGATTCCTAAACGGTGGTCAGTAAATTTGGATAGTGAACATCGTCTGCACGCGGCCATTGATTAGAGTAGTTTTTCAGAAAAATAGGCCCTTTGAGCCATGTTTTATATGACTGAACCCGGTCTGATCTTGTTCCTACGTCAGCGGGGTTGAGTTTAGATGGCACATATCGCAGTCGTAAGCCTTTGTTTCCCTTTATTTCATTTATCCGTCGTGCAACAAATGGTGGAAGTAACCGCTCTGATTTATGCCAACCTAACACTACTTGGCTGTCTGTCCACAAATACTGTGCTCTGATGTTCAAACGCATAAACTTCATTACGTAACGCAAGAGCCTATATCCAATTAGTGCACCTAATAGTTCCAATCGAGGAATCTGTAAATCATTTTGGTCCTTCAGTGGTATTAACCTACTCTTTCCAATAACGAAACTGACAATATTGTTAGTGCGCGAAAGACTGCTGCGCAAGTAAACGACAGCCGAGTACGCTTCCTTCGATGAATCTGTAAAGCAATGTAACTCGTATTGAATTTCTGTGTAGTCCGTACTTTCTTTCAAATTGCTGATTGCTATACCATAGTTCCTATTGGTAGTGTCAAGTCCCTCAATCGCTTGCTTTGCATCCCCCTCTAGGACTGATTGGAGATATAACATTTTGTCGACATCATTGATCTTTCTGTTGTGCACATTGGATGCAAATTGATCCTATTTGGCAATATTATTTTTACATGATGACGGTAATAAAGGAGGTGAAAATGTGACCTCTACGACATATTTTACTGAAATATTGATTGTAATAATCAATCTTAGTTCTGTAAAGGGCTAATTTAAATTCAGATTGTTGAAATATTATAGGATTATTAAGAAATCACGGATATAAAGTTTAAGTCATCGTTCCTTGTAATTTCATGGTTCCTCTGAAATACTATTAATTACTGACGTCATGATAATCGTTGACTATGTATCATTGGCCACCGCCATTATATTTGTTATGATCGCTGAGAAAACTTTGGATTTAAAAATATATTAAAAATGCATAGTATAAATACACAAAAAAAATATAACAACCCAATGGATTACTAAAATATTCTTGCCATTTTACAGAGTAAAGCACTATTATCTAAATTCAATTGTTATTTCTCCAAAATATTCAATGATGGCGGAAATATCTGTAGATTTAATTTATTGTAAAAAATATTGTTGAAGTAATCCAAATCGCGGTTCACTAAAATCTCGTTAAAATTAGTTAGTAATTATGACCAATACTTGTTGACGGACATAATCTGTTCATAGTTTCTATGGATGACTCAAATATTGATAGATTTAATTTTAGACTTCAAAAATAAATAAATTTCCAACATGGCTACGAAATATCTCAAACTACCTTCGAGTTATGGCTGCTGAAAATAAGTTTCTTAGTTTAAGAAACAACAGATCCCAGCATGCTCCACCATGTCGCGGATTCTATATATGATCAATTATATGTTTTATGTATGCATAATCCGCGAATCTGATATATGCACACCTGCTGTTAAACACATGACTTCAGAGTTGATTACATATTAATTGCTGATAATTTCACCATGACTGAGCTGACTGATATAGGTATATAAGCGGGGTCTGGTTCCTCGCTCTAGGATATTGGGGGTTTCCCCCCAAGTGGCCTCCAACCTCCCCTTATAGCCACCCCACGCCTCGCACTGAGCTGTTTCTGCTGATACTGAGACTGATACCGATGTGGACTGTTTCCACGTATACCTTGAATGATGCTGAGGTGGACTGTTTCCACGGATACCATGAATGATGCTGAGGTGGACTGTTTCCACGGATACCATGAATGATGCTGAGGTGGACTGTTTCCACGGATACCACGAATGATGCTGAGGTGGACTGTTTCCACGGATACCACGAATGATGCTGAGGTGGACTGTTTCCACGGATACCATGAATGATGCTGAGGTGGACTGTTTCCACCGATACCACGAATGATGCTGAGGTGGACTGTTTCCACGGATACCATGAATGATGCTGAGGTGGACTGTTTCCACCGATACCACGAATGATGCTGAGGTGGACTGTTTCCACGGATACCACAAATGATGCTGAGATGGACTGTTTCCACGGATACCACGAATGATCTGAGGTGGACTGATCAACACATATAAAATAACATCTTTATAACTTGTATCTGCGTGCTCAGTTAATATGATTCAGAACGACTCACTGTTATTGTTGACTCGTGAGACTCACCACATCACCACACTTTTGTATCGTTCCCGGAAGACTGCCGCGCGGCCGCGCGACACATCTTTTTTAAGTCCCTCGGATTGGTGCGCCCCCGCACCCATGTTTTAGGGCTACGATTGGTTATTACTATACTGCGTGGGTAATGACGTAAATAGCCTACCATTGGTTAATCACTACGAGATATCCCACAGATAACTCAATATCCACAGACTAGTTTACTTCTTCGCGATTTGTTCTAATAGTCAAACTGATGTATAATATATAACCCATAACTACAATTCGCGACATATCAAGCGTAACGAAATCGTAAGTTAGACAGCAAAAAACTGCTTTTCTGCAGTCGGGTATTTTGTTTTTCTTTTAACATAGATACTTGTTTGCATTTGTGGACTATGACTATGTTGTTAACTATCGGTATATCGAAGTTTTGAAATGTTTCTACAACAACGCCACCATGTCAGACCGAGTATAAGATCAGGGGCCCAATTCTGTATTTCAAGACCGCTTCATAGCCTAACCATACGTGAACCGTTCCCCGTCGGCCGCCATAGTTTTTCTGATTCAGTCACTTTTATGTCATACAATTGACACATTTGATGAAACGTAACACGTCCTTCGCTCGTTACTAAACCAAAAAAAGATAGCAGCCGAAAGGAAACGCTTCGCACAAGGTTCAGTTACGGATCGGTTTTGAATAACTGAATACCCCCCCCCCCCCCCACTCGTAGGCGATTCCATTGACAAGGAGACGAAGTCTCTCCAAAACTGTTCACTGCTGGACTGGCAGATATCTGCAAGATTCTGGAATCGAAACGGTTTATTCGGTATCAATATTAACGGAGCGGAAGATTCGGTATCAATATTAACGGCGAGTACATAACTCACCTTCGGTTTGCCGACGATAATATACCTAGTAGTCATGGTAGAGTCGATGAAAACTTCAGCACTATGAAGACGAAGACCTCAATAGAGTTTCTCAACGAAACTTTGGCCTCAAAATGAACATGGACAAAACGAAGGTTAAGTCGAACGCCCATGCAATGCCCTACACAATATCTGTTAAGTTGTTGACGAATACGTCTACCTAGGACAAACAGTCCGATTAGGCAGGTTGAACTTTGCGAGAGAGGTCAACCTCTGATGAAGTTAGACGATTGATCGTCGAATCCAACTCGCAAAACAGACGGAGTGACCTTATAGTTTTTATTAAAAAAATGTGTTTTTTTTTTGCTTGATTTCGGTGATTAAAAAATTGATTTTGGTGGGCTCTATTTTATAAAAACTTTAATAACTTTTTAACAGTTTGTCCTATAGAAGTCTCTTTGGCACTAATTTATGTTAAAATAAATCTAGATTTGATAATTATTATTTGTACATCTTAATTATGGAAAGCCTGAGAATGACCGAGATATCATCTAGGTCGACGAAGGTACTCCATCCTAAGCCACATATATATTTAGCCGTAGATTTATTTAGTATTTATAAAAAAAAGTAAAAAAAAATGCTTTCAATTTTTTTTTTCAAAGCATACAAAAATTCAAAATTTATTTAGTTTTTTATTCAGTTTCATATTGGTCATAATATGTAGTGCCCACATTAAAACGTTAATTATTATTACAGTTTAAAAAACTGAACCGACTGACTTACGCAAAATTTCGTTTTCTTGGCTCACATATTTTTCCAATTAATTTGTTTTAAAAACAAAAATACTTTCGAATTGATTTCGGTGAAATTTGTATGGGACCAATATGAAACTGTATGCTTTGAAAAAAAAAATGAAAGCATTCAGACGGGTCCCATAATTTTTTATCATAATCGGTTCAGCAGTTTGGTTTTTAAAATAAACTAACAGGAATAAAATAAGTCATACAAGTAAACGAAATTGCGTCTTATGTTTTAATAAATTTTGTCGTGAGAAAGATACTGTCTAATCGTATCTAGCTCGAAACAATTAACAATGTACAATAGAATAAGGAGCGTCTTAATTAACCGACTCAGAAACAAGCTATGGCCCCGGCAGGTCATGGTTCTTTACCTTGTTATATAACCACAGAAGAAATTAATAGTATTACATACAGAACGGACACTCTCCGCCTCCCGCCATTCTTTGGTTCTTCACCCGCTCCCCGCGCTCGCCCTGTTTAATAGTATTACATACAGAACGGACACTCTCCGCCTCCCGCCAATCTTGGGTTCTTCACCCGATCCCCGCGCTTGCCCTGTTTAATAGTATTACATACAGAACGGACACTCTCCGCCTCCCGCCAATCTTGGGTTCTTCACCCGCTCCCCGCGCTCGCCCTGTTTAATATAGTACATATAGAACGGACACTCTCCGCCTCCCGCCAATCTTGGGTTCCTCGCCCACTCCCCGCGCTCGTCCTGTTGTTTGCTAGACTTTGGCTGTACAGCGCTATTTAATTATTTGTCAGTCGAGCTCATAGAGGAATATTATATACAGGGTCGAGCTAAGTGTTGCGTGCTTTAAGCGTTCGAGTTTCCGAGCGAGCGGCAATCATACAACGACCGGAGTTTTGGCGGGAACGTCAGGGAAACATTTTGTCGTATATTTTATTTTGTTAAACTTTGTATTATACTTTGTTACTATTAATTAAGTGTTTGATCAAGTGCATGAGTGTGGGCAAGTGAAATAAAGCGACGAAATGTGTATATTCACTTTGTCGGCAAAACTCCATAGAAACTTATGAAGTTTGGCACAGAGATTCTTTTAAGATCTGGAAAAGGACATAGGCTAATGCTAATTTTATTATCATTATTATATTCACCATTTTTTGGGTTCCGTACCTCAAAAGAAAAAAGCGGAACCCTTATAAGATCACTTTTTGTCCGTCTGTCTGTCTGTCTGTCTGTCCGTCCGTCCGGGTGTCAAGACCTTTATCTCGGGAACGCGTGAAGGTATCGTGTTGAAATTAAAACCATAATTATACGCAGATCCATAGTATCTTGCTGCAGAAAGAAAAATCAAATTTCTCAGTTTTCGTAAAAAAAAGTTACAGCCGAATATGTCGTAAAACGCACATTTCGACACACAAGGGAATCAAAACCTATGGGGTACTTCCCGTTGACTTAGAACTATGAAATTTGGCAAGAAGCATTGTGTTAGAGTACACATATAGGAAGGTCTAAATTTTAAAGTGTTTTAACCGTATCATATGAAAGAGTTTAATTAGCAGAAGTTAAAACAGGTTTTTAAATATTTTTACGATGTATATTTTTCGGTATAAGAAGGAAAATATAAAAAAAAATTATGATTACCTACCCTGTTTTATCTACTAGTTTGTACGGAACCCTCGGTGGGCGAGCCTGACTCGCACTTGTCCAGTTTTTTTATCACTACGCAGGTGAAATCACGAGGCGTAACTAATTATTTCTATTACTTGTAATGGCATAATTTAAAAAAGAAACGTATAAATCAACTAGCCTGCCTGTTAAATGATTTCCACGACGTTTTGTTTTCTTCGCCCAAACTTTGTACTTCCGTGTAGTGGCATTCCATTGTCATGTAACCAGCTGGAACAAGGTATTTATATAACATAGATAAATTATTACATAATATGTCTGTTAGTCCGTCGATGAAACAGAAATAATAATAAATCTCTCTCGAAAAAAATATGCGTTTTTTCATAACCTCCAATTAGTATTATTCAAAAGAATAAGCATTTATAATCTTTTATAGCGATTTTACCCATACATTCTCACAAAAAACGTACACTCAACAACGTATCAAGCTTAACAAAAACATAAGTTACTCTACAAAACCTGCTTTTCTGCAGTCGGGTATTTTGTTTTTCTTTTAATATAGACACTTTTTGTTTTACTCATCATCATCTACAGGCTGTTATCGAGCTTATTGTAGTAACAATCATTTGTTAATTGTAGATTAGATTGTAGATTGTTAGATTGTTAGATTGTAGTAACAATCATTTGTTAATTGTAGATTAGATTGTTAGATTGTAGTAACAATCATTTGTTAATTGTAGATTGTTAGATTGTAGTAACAATCCATCTTTAGCATTTTTGAAGGTTGAAAAGATAGCGTCTTATGGCAGCACCCTTCAAAGAGTTCGAAGTCTAAAGTTTGGGGCATCTTTCAAAACGCGCGGTAAAAACAAATAAAATATCATATAAAACTCTAATATTTCGTTATGGAAAACATCGCGAGGAAACCTACACGTCTGAGAGTTCTCAATGTCCTTGAAGATGTGTGAACTCAGCCAACCCGCACTTAGCCAGCGTGGTAGACTATGGCCTTACCCTTCTCACAATGAGAAGATGGTCCGCGCCCAGCAGTGGGACAGTTTGTACAACAGGGCTGATTTAAAATCTATAATAAAAATCGTAGCCTGTAAGGGCATTTTTTGTAATATGTACCTAATTGATTTCACAAGAATTATCCTAAAGATACATGCAGCGGCTTTGCACATCCTTTATTTTTGAAAAGTATGGAAATATGTAAGAATGGAATTCTATGCCGCCATCTCTTTTTTTTTCAGTCTTGTCTTTTTTTTCAATCTTGGAGTTTCATGGCTAGAGTGAATAGATATCTTCTAGATCGACGAGCTCCATCCTCGGCCACACCGTCGCTTAACATCAGGCGAGTCGGTGATCAAACGTAGATCTATCTTTTATAAAAAAAAAAAAATAAACTACAAGCATTTTTAAATAAAAAACTTCAAATATGAGTCTGTTATGAGTCGAAATATCTAGCTATATTTTCAACCGCATTCGGATGTCTTTTTCAAAGGAGCAGCGCTCACGTCACCCTAAGTCGGTGACGCGCCTCCGACCGAGAGTAACCCGTTTTTTATTAAAAAATGTGTGAAAACCAAGTTAGTTTCCATAGTAAAACTACGAGCCTTCTTCTCAAGTTAAAAAACAAAATACCACTGACCTTAACCGGCGTTAAGACGTGTTTCACTGTTCAAGTTATAATAAATAATGGCGTAAATGTTGGTTCGATTCGCGAGAAAATAAAGTATGTTTAATCTCTGCGAAAATCACATAAATACCTATACCTCAACTAAGTTGAATGTTTCTTGACTAAGATTTATAGCTGTTGTTGCTATATAGATGAACTCGTATTTTAAATGACAGGCCGGCTCAAACTATGACCGCTGTTTGATTGAATGCCTAGATCGATTGAACATATCCAATTTCTTCTGATTAAAAGTCCTTTGAAAATGTTTGTACAGACATACGCCTATTTAACGCATAAGAAGGGTTATTAACTTTGTAACAAATAAATTATTTGATTTGATTTGATCTATATGTACACTCCACGAGATAGGCAGATGACTGGCGGGAAGACGCTGGATGCAAGCCGCTTCCAATCGGTCTTTTTGGAAATCCATGGGGGAGGCCTATGTCCAGCAGTGGACTTCTTATGGCTGAGATGATGATGATGATATGTACACTCGAAAAACATAAGAGAATACCTACATGATAAACTTGAAGCCTCTGGTTCGCAAACTAGTTTAGCACTGTATTTCGGGAACCAGCGTCTTCTCCCTTAATATATATAGGTAAGTATATATAATTATTATATTTATATGTAATTTTGACAATAGTCTATTAGAAATAATTGTAAAAAAGTAGGGTAAATTTAATTAAATCAGTATAAATATACATATGCCAAAATATAACAAGTTCATTTGAAATCATTCCGTTGGCTAACAATATTAAATTTATTTGCTATGCAGACAACATTTAGCAATATTTTGGTGTGAGTATATTTGTGCGCGTATGCGTGTGTGAAAGTGTGTTGAGTGTCTAAGGATATGAGTACGTGTTTGTGGGGAGGGGGATTGTGTGGGGTTATGTATGTGTAAATGATTTGTAGTGGTAATTGGTCAATAAATATTATTTTAGTATTCATTTCTTTTACATAAAAGGTCTTCAATGTAATTTAATTCTTTAACTCTAAGCCACGTAAGAGTAACTAGTTGAAACATGATGGATGGATGGTTGTATGAAAGTATGTATGTATAGATGGATGGATGTATGAAAGTATGTATGTTTCAATTTTGTATGTACAAATTTAATGGTCTCGTCGCCAACTTCTCTGTTTCAACTGTTTACTGTTTCAACCATTTCATAACTTTCATCCCGACAACCGATCGATTTTGCTCCTATTTCAAATTTTACTACACATTTCTAAATAATACTATTAAAAACGGTCAATAAATGGTGCCGCAACAAAGGGAAAAGTTTGTTGAACAAACTTTTTTGGAGGAAATACCCCACTTATCAAAAATTCCGAACGACATTCTAAATTAAAAATATCTATAAGATTTTTTTTATCAGCCCTGTTTGTACAAACTGTCCCACAGCTGGGCGCGGGCCATCTTCTCATTGTGAGAAGGGTTAGGCCATAGTCTGCCACGCTGGCCAAGTGCGGGTTGGCAGACTTCACACTTCAAGATCATTGAGAACTCTCAGACATGTAGGTTTCCTCACGATGTTTTCCTTCACCGTTTGAAGTTGGCGGCAATTAACAATACGCACATAACTTCGATAAGACAGAGGTGCGTGCCGCGGGATTCGAACCCAGGACCTGCGGATCGCAAGTCAGACGGTCTCCCGACTAGGCTGTCGGAAACTTAAGATTCAAGATAGATAAGATTAAAGAACCTGTATTCGTCAAGTTACGATAAGAAAGTTGGTACTTACGACCTGTAGGTACCTACGCGGGTTCGTACAAACTTCGGGCGGAAAAAGAAAACGAAAATCTTTTTTAGCTGCTTAGTAATTTTTCGACAAAAATTCTGCTTAATTTGTTTAGTAACCATATTCAACTACATGTTATGTTTTTTTTAAAGTATGCTGATTGTTGTCAATTATTTCAGTGTTTAGACTTTCGATTTCTAAGTTTCCCTCCAATATTATTTTTTCTCCTTTCCCAACGATCGCTGGGCAAAATCCAAGGTACACAGACACAGGCTGGCAAAAAACACTTAGCCACTCGTTAAAAGTTAATAATCTTGACCGCCTAGGATCTTTGGGATGCCAATATATTTATCCTGTTTCTGTGTATCACACGAGGAAAATACGTTTAATCGTACGTTTTATCTTCCTATATTTATACGTACTTATATATGCATATATATATATATATATATATATATACACACTTTAAGGAACGTCTGCCAATAACACTACATTGAGTTTTATTAATGTTATACTTTCAAATAGGGCATGTAAGTTCGAAACGATTTCTGGTTTCGAAATGTAGAACGAAATAAGGGCTCAATTTCAAAATGTCGAAATAGGCAATTCTTAACGCGCAATGTAGGGTTCCGTAGTTAAACATCATAATTTATCTGAACTTAAAACAGGGTCGCTTGTTTGATACTATGAATACGTGCGAAGACGTACGAGTTAAGGTTAAATACATATTTATATGAATGAATATACATTTTTGACAAACGGATACCTAAATTTAAAAATGGTTTTCGCACCACCTATTTTTTATGATTACCTATTCAACGGGGGTAGATGAGAAATAAATAATTCATGCTCACTTTATGTGTAAGCAGGTACCCATTAAAAAAAAATTCAAAGATTTTATTCTAGGATTTTTTCAGTCCATACCAAATTACAATTTTCTAGTACAGTAAGAGCTCCTTATTCGCGCTTCCTTCATTCGCGTTTTCACTATTCGTAGATAATAATAAATAATTGCGACCCAATTCCTATATTCGCGGTTAAAGATTTCTTTATTCACGGATCTAAGCGGTATATCGGTACATAATAGAACCGGCGAAGTGCGAGTCGGACTCGCGCACGAAGGGTTCCGTACCATTATCTATAAAAACGGCAAAAAATCACGTTTGATGTATGGGAGGCCCCTTAAATATTTATTTTATTTGTTGTTATAGCGGCAACAGAAATACATCATCTGTGAAAATTTCAACTCTGTAACTATCACGGTTCATGAGATACAGCCTGGTGACAGATGGACTAACGGAAGGACGGACGGACGGACAGACAGCGAAGTCTCAGTAATAGGGTCATATTTTTACCCTTTGGCCACGGAACCCTAAAAAGCATTCCATATCAAACGCGTCGGCTGAATAGAAACTAGTAAAATAGACCTTATTACAATTACACCTAAAGTATGTTGTTAACTGCTATCACCGTTGTATTTGTTTGCCAAGGTTTAGCTTTTCCTTTGACATAAGCCGCCTTCGCCGCGGTCGGTGTTTTTAGGAATGTAAACAAACAGAATGTTTAAGTAAAGGAACCTTATTACTCAATGTATAAAGTATATTGTTAAATGCTACCACATATTACACGTTCCGTCCTTAAAATTAATCAATATGGACAAAAACTTCAATTTAATTGATTTGTTTATATAGGTACATATTTGTTTTTATTTTGACACCTAAGAATGTATCCCATAAAATCCCATATAAATTACCATTCCATATTCACAGTTTCTATATTCGCGGCACATTTACGGAGCGTATACCCCGCGAATAAAGAGATTTTATAATGTATCTACTAATTAATACCCAGGCTTTGAACAAAGCTACGCACAGATATGGCGATACTATAGCGGCTCCTTGTTTACTATACGAACCCTAAAAAAACAGTTACGTATTCAAAGTCGTACGACAAACAAAATTAATTCAAAAATTATTATGACAAAATAATTTCAGTATACCAAATTTCAATATCTTATTAAGCAGGTGAAAGGCGAAGGCTTGATTTTCTTCGTTTTTAAGGTTCCGAACCCTTACAGTTTCGCCATGTCCTTCTGTCTGTCAGTCCGCGCCCGCGGTAATAAATAATATAATAATAACAAGTCAAAGTCAAAGTCAAAGTCAAAGTAATTTATTGATAAATATAAATTTACAAGTCTTGTATACAATAGTATACAACTAAAACAACAATAAATATCAAGTATCTATATTAAAAGAAAAACAAAATACCCGACTGCAGAAAAGCTGTTTTTTGAAGTCTAACTTACGATTTCGTTACGCTTAGTGTAGGTACGTTTTTTTAGAATAATTTTATTAAATTTACTAATCTGTAAAAAGTTCGTTGGAGGTTACGAAAAACGCATTGTTTTTTTCTATTATTGTGAGTCGCATTTTTTTTTACACAAAAATATAGCCATGACAACCAGCAGTGAAGACGAATCCAACGACACCCACAACACAACGCACATCAAAAATAATAAGACTTGAATTACGGATTTATTTACCGCGAGCTCCCGATGGTCACGTGACAGCGACACGCAGTTAGGTACACACCCGCATGCACTATGTTCGCAGACTGGAGAATGCCATAGTTTATGTATGAATTATCTACACTATATTGCAACATTCTAATTCAAAAATCCTAAGCTAAAAGTCGATTAAGGTGGAGCTCAACGCACGCAACTATCTCTCTCGCGCATCACATTTTTAAACGTAAAAAATCATTGAGTATATCATTATATTAGAAAAGAGAGATCTGAATTTGTTTATTTTGATAGGAGAAATATTTAATAAAAAGTTTTTATTTGATATATTTTAAATTGGCTGAGGAGTAGGAAAATGTTTTTTTCACTACTCCATCGGCAGTATAGTATTAAATGATATCGAAATAAAACTTATTTTTTTTATATTTCTCGTATCTAAATAAATAAATTCGTTTCTCACTTTTCTAATATCTCTTAATAATGTTTTTTTTGTTCAAAAAGGTTGTGATGCGCGATAGAGGTAACTCGAATTTCCTCGCAGTACTTTTTCAGTTTATAATATTGACCTAACATATTTTATAATTAGTCTGCCGTTTCAATTATTAATAAAAAAAATATAAAAAAAACTATAATAATAATAACATGAGTACAGCACAATTCATGAGTTAATTTAATAATGTAACTGAACATTTTTACTTAATTTTCTTGGTTTTTCCTAGGATTTGGATGCAACTTCGCTTTTAGGAGATGTTTTTCCCACGGTCTCCTTAGTGTTTCACTTCACTGGCTTCACTAGGCAGTGTGACGCAGAAGTCCCACCTACCCGTTCTCCACCTATCAAATCGCTCTCAAAATGGAAAAAAGAAGAATAAATAACACAAAAATGAAACAATTAAGTATAATTTATTATATTTTTTTCTATTTACGCAGAGTTCAGGTACCTACTAAGTACATATTTACGTAGGAGCGCTTGCGTCGAGCGTGGGCAATTTATGTAACCGGTTTAGCATACAAGAAACTTGAACGTTCTGCCAACAGGAAAATCTAAAAGGGCATAGATGTAAATGATAAGACATAGCTGTTCTATTTTAAGATATGACAAGGGGTATACAACAAGGGTCAAAGTAGGTACTAAAGAGGTCAAAGATACATACACTGTAATTTTTTTGGTTATTGTTTGGTTTGGTTGACCAGTAAGTAAAACAAATGCATACCAGCATATATATATTATTTTTAATGGGCAAGTGCCTTTATTACATAGGTACAACAAAACAATATACAAACTACACAATATTTAAGATGAATTAGCTAAACTACTACATAAAAAGCAAATCGATTACCCCAGAACGATAAAGGTCTAAAGATAATACAAATTCTCAAACCCACTACCAGTTAGCAGCGTACCCAGTATGCCACCGCATTGCCACGTTGAATGGCAATGCTTATGCTTTGGGCCAGATAAGCACCAGCATTTTGGTCAAGCGTCTCATCAATCAGGCGCTCAGATATTTTTTTGAAAATAAGATGAGCTCCCGGACCGCACGGGGCCAAAGTTGTGTCACTTACTGGTCCACTTCTCATTCCGTTCTCCTCAGATCAAAGGACAAACTCCACTTGAAAACTCCAGCACAGTGCGTAACCTTTTATGGCAATTCTTTCTCATTCCAGGCAGTTCAGCTGTTGACGCATTGCCTGTGTCAGACGTGCTCAGTCGCTAGCTGTGTTTAAAAAATCGTGTAAAGATCTTTCACCTCTCTAAGGTATGATATATGACATTTTACCTCTATAAAGGTTTACATTGCTTTTGTGATATTTTTGGTGGCTAATGCATTCATTTATTCTATGTACATGTAACATATTTGTATTTATTGTATTGTTACCGTGGGTAACTTTGACTCCGTGTCAAACATTGTCCGTAGCTTTTTTCGAAGGTTCATGATTTTTATCCCAAAGATTAGTTGTCAAATTAGTTAACTAATAATTAGCAATCGTGTTGACTAGGTACTAATATTTTAGGGAAGAATCAGAAACCTTCTAAACAGCTATAACAATGTTTCACACGGAGTCAAAGTTACCCACGGTGACATTTTTTTTTTAGTTTGTATTGTTTTTTTAACCCCCGACGCAAAAACGACGGGGTGTTATAAGTTTGACGTGTCTGTGTGTATGTTTGTCTGTGACATCGTAGCTACCAAACGGATGAATCGAATTTGTTTTTTTTTTTGTTTGAAAGGTGAATTAGTCGGGTGTGTTCCTAGCTATGTTTCATCAAAATCGCTTCAGCCGTTTTTTTTATCGGGGGTTTTTGAGTTTTCTAAACTTGTTTAAGTATTAGTAGGTGTATTTAACTTTATTAGATTGTAGGTATGATTATGTATTAAGTATATATTATAGCTATACCTATCTATTGTCTTTGCTATTGCACACCCGCTTTACTTATTTTATCTATTGATCTCCATAGTACGGTTGCCTGAAAGAGATCGCTTTCAGCGATAAGGCCGCCTGTTGTTTTGTAAGGTGTTCTGTAATATTTGCATTTGTAAATTTGGTGTAAAATAAAGAGTTTATCTATTTAACTTCGAACCTGTTCACAATGACACCCTTGCACTAGGCAGACTGTCTGCTACATGGAACGCTTATTAGACCATATCCTATTTTGAATGCCAATGTATTGAGGTTTAGAATATATTGTTATTGTAAGTAGGTACGTACAAATGTAATGTTAATATAACATGAATAATATAAATTCATATATACTTATCCATTTATATCTACTTAGGTACTTTTTGTAAAAATATTCTGTTGAGTATTTTTTTTATTTGAACAAACGGGTTACTCACGCCTATTTTGTGTAAATTGTGTAACAAACACGTTAGTTTTCATAAACCGCTGTTGAGTGTACAGTTTTTTGTGAGAAAGTATGTGTAAAGTCGCTGTAAAAGATTTAAATGCGCCTTCTTTAGAATAATTCTAGTAAAACCATTGTTTATTACGAAATAGTTCGATGGGGATTACGAAAAAACGCATTTTTTTGCGAGAAATATATTACTATTGGTACAAAAAATATAGATTATGACACTCTGGAAGTAAAGATGAATGTAACGACACCTTGCACATAAAAATCGGTCAAACTGTTTAGGCTGTAGGCAATCATATAGAAACATACATATATACCCATATTCCTTAAATACATTCGAAAAACATGGCCCTCCTTCTTACGCAGTCGGGTAAAAATAATAGCTTACATAGGTTTTCAGCCTAGTTCGCCTTGTTGTTAGCATTAAAATAACTATGTGTAGGTACCTACATGGAAACACCGACTTCAAAATTGTACCTAAAAAAATTGTACAAAAATTCGCCTTACATTTTTAATGACCTTTATCAACAACTCGACCCTAAGAAGTCCCCTGCAGGACATAGGTCTCTCCCATGGACTTCCAAAAAGACCGGTTGGAAGCGGCTTGCATCCGCAGCGTCTTCCCGCCACTTGTATGAGGTCATCTGTCCACCTTGCGGCTGGTCTCCCTACGCTGCGCTTGCCGGTGCGTGGTCTCCACTCGAGAACCTTTCGGCCCCATCGGTCATCAGTTCTACGTGCTATGTGCCCTGCTCACTGCCACTTCAACTTGCTAATTATATTGATGACTTTCGTTCGTCTATATATCTTTTCATCTCGTATGGTCATTCAGGTATGAATTCATTAAAAGATTAATATCTTATTAAAGAAGATATTAAGCTCCATAATAATCTTACCTGTTAACACATTAAGGGCCGTAATTAACTTCGTGCATATTTATACGAGAAAAATATATTTTACCTACTGCCTTATAATATTACGTATTGATTTTATCAATTGCTGCAAGCGTGCTAGGGACGTTACCCCGTTACGAAACCCCCGGTTTCCGATTTTTATTTAATTATTTTGACGTGCCCATTTTAGATATAATTAATTCATTATTATTGACTTATTTTAAGATTGTTTATGACAACATTTACAAAGTTTGACTATACTTGTACCATTATTTTCCTAATCTAGCTCTAATATCAAATAATATTGCTATGGGCATAAGTAAAATACGGTGTTTAAATATTTTTTTACGATTTTTATTTTTCTTATAAATGACTGTTTCAAAGCTTCATCAATAAATTCTCTATTTTTAACAATACATTAATAAATTATTATAAAGTTTCCGGCAGCCTAGTCGGGAGACCGTCTGACTTGCGATCCGCAGGTCCTGGGTTCGAATCCCACGGCACGCACCTCTATCTTTTCGAAGTTATGTGCGTATTGTTGATTGCCGCCAACTTCAAACGGTGAAGGAAAACATCGTGAGGAAACCTACATGTCTGAGAGTTCTTAATGATCTTGAAGATGTGTGAAGTCTGCCAACCCGCACTTGGCCAGCGTGGCAGACTAATGGCCTAACCCTTCTCACAATGAGAAGATGGCCCGTTCCCAGCAGTGGGACAGTTTGTTAAAAGGGAACAGTTTGTGGACAGTTTGTTTTTTTAACAGGGCTGATAAAAAAAAAAAAATGTCGAAGATAAGCCCATATGGTTTACATCGGTGAGGTTTAGTGCTGTTTTTGCTAATTATTTATTACTTACAAATAAATTGATATTTATTTGCCTCTTCATCTTCTCTGTTTCTTGAGAGCTACACACACTACTTACCACCCATATGGATACTACCACCATTATTTTAGGGTTCCGTACCTCAATAGAAAAAAACGGAACCCTTATAGGATCACTTTGTTGGCCGTCTGTCCATCTGTCTGTCTGTCCGTCCGTCGGGTGTCAAGACCTTTATCTCGGGAACGCGTAAAGGTATCGAGTTGAAATTAAAACCATATACGCAGATCCATAGTAGTCCAAATTTTTAAGTGGATTAACCGTAGCATGTGGGATATCATATGAAAGAGCTTCAGTAGCATAAGCTAAAACAGGTTTTTAAATATTTCTACGATGTATATTTTTCGGTTTGTGAAGGAAAATATAAAAAAAAATATACTACTAACTTACCTACTCTGCACTCTGACTGTGGTCAAACTGCCTGTATGAAGTATGAATCAACTTACATATCAACCGAGCTCGGTAATAAGTTGATACATATGAAGTTGATACTTCCAGCCCTGCGCTCTCGGAATATTAGGTACAAATCACCAAGTACTTACCGTGTTCTAAATGCTTATAATGTCTATGTCAAAAGAAGCGAGAATTTCTCACGAACATCCCCTTCCTTTATTCAGAGTAATTAATTAAAATCATATTAATTCATTATGGTAATATCATAATCTGATAAAGACATGTTACTGTTTCATTAAAAACAAAAGGGCAATTAAATCTCTTATCGTAATAAATTTATGTTTTTAATACCTGTGTACCTATTATTATTTATGTAAGACTAGATGACCCGGTACTTCGTATCACCTATCAATGAGTGGACCCGATATTTTCTCAACGTTTAAGCCTTCCCTGGACTACCACAAACATTTCAAAACCAAAATCAGCTAAGTCGGCCCAGCTGTTCTCGAGTTTTAGCGAGACAAACGAACAGCAATTGATTTTTATATATATATAGAGATATTAACTAAGTTAGCGTTTTGTAGTGCATAACAATTTTTAAGACGATAATATTTGATCAACAAAGGAGACTACTGTAGTCCTTGTTTCCTATCTTACAATAAGAAAACTTAAATACAACCTGGGTATCTTCAAGGCAAGATCCAGTAGGTACCAACCAGTATCGGGGGGGCTACGCTCAACTTTATAGCGACGCAAAGTTGGCTCGCGCTCGTTTTTATCTCGCTTTTTCTATAATTTAATGTGAAACAAAACTTCAAATGAGCCTTTAAATTGAGAATGAGACTTTAAATTGTGATATTTTTTACAACCTTTGAAAAAACAAGATAAAAAAACGGGCGCGAGCCAACTTTGCATCGCTTTATGAGTTAAGCATAACCAACCCTATTGATTGGCAAGTGAGCTCCATCTTCGACCAGTCATTGTTCTCCATCAAGTTAGTTATGGACAACCGTTGAACTATTAATAATAAACAAGTATCTATATTAAAAGAAAAACAAAATACCCGACTGCAGAAAAGCGGTTTTAGCAGTCTGACTTATAATTCGTTACGCTTGATACGCTGTGGAGTGCACATTTTTTGTGAGAAAGTATACTTGTTGTTTTTTAATTTTTGCGACAGTTTCATTATTAATATTAAAAATTAAAAATGTAGCCTAGACGAATCAAACGACATCTCTAACATCATAATCGGTCAAGCCGTTTAGGCTGTAGTGTAGGCGGTTGAAATCAACATTACGAGCTGTTTATTTTATTTCGAACAAAAGTTAAGAGTTAAACTAACTAAATCGTTTATTTTTCATCGCATTAGGCTAAGGCTGCATTACGGTTAAACAGCAGCGAATTTAAACCGCGTGAGTTTATGAAACACGAAAACGAATACAAGCAGCCGCACTTACGGTTTTTTCCCGCGATTGATTTAGTACCGTCTCGAGCGGTTTCGCGGCTTATAGCGGTTACCGCTCGCGGGAATAAACCGTAGTGCGGCCTAGGCCTTACAAAGTAGATTATGGTAGCATGAACAATGAAGTGACAAAATCAATTTATTTCCATCATTTCAAACTTTTATCATTATGTACGTTGAGGTCCAAATCTTTATTAATCACTATATCATCAATTAGCATTCCATCTCGTTGAGTGATTTTCTCATTCATTCTTAATGTTTTCTCGTTGCTTCCGCTGGAGTCTTTGTCTTCGGGGATCTTTCCATCCGACATCTTGTCATAGTTCATTCCAGTAGAGTCTTTGCCTTCAAAGAGTCCTTCACTGTGCGCTATATGGGACAAGCTGAATCGTCGGTCGTGTGGGTTAGCCGCAACACGATCTGCGTACTCCTTGCTCGCGTATTCTGTGAATTTCTTTAATTCTTCCTTAATTATATGCTTCAGTAAGAAATTCAGCTTCTTATACCGTTTGAAAACTACAAAATCGATAGTTTTCGATAAAAACTTCGTGAAATCTTGATTTTTTATTGATTTTGTGAATTTATTTGTTAGCTTCTTGAATTTTGGTTCATCAGTCGTATCGAAAACTTTGTTTAGAATTCTAAATAGTTCTATAACAGAGTCCGTGTCGACACTAGTTATATATTTTGCTATTTCGACTTTCAATACCATAGGATCTGTTTCAGCCCAAACGTTTACTGTGTTTTTAATGAATGCTCGTAGCCGTTCATCTTCGAAAAGTTCATTGAATTCTTTATGTTTGATTGCGTATTTGTAAACAGCGTCCCTCAGATCGTTCGTGATCTTTTTAATGTCATTGTTATCGAATTTAATCAGGGCACTACCTATTTGTGATAGGAATCTAGTTAAAATTACCTTGTCATCGTTGTCGCGTCCTCTGAACACAGGGTTTTCAGGTTCTAACACAGTTTTAAGTTTGTCTAAAACGGTTTGTACTTTATTTATGAAGGTTGCATTCTCTGTGATGTCTTGGGGATCGAAGAGGAAAGACGTTTCTAGGGCTAAGTTGACGCTGCGGGATTCGATGGAGAGAGCTGGCACTGGAAATAATTTTGCATATAAATAAATATTTGCCCGTCAAGATACGCCAGACAGATGTGAAACAAAAGGTAATATCGTAAGAAATATACAATGCGTATTCAAACGGTGAACGCTTCAAATATACTATAGTAGAACACATATTATATATTATTATATATGTTACACATTACAGTAGGTAACTTATTTACATTATACTACTATAGGTAGGCATACGCAGTATACAACTCATACATAGAAGTACCGAAGTGTATAGTATACATACACGCGCACGTACACACACTAACACAAGGGAGTCAAAGAGCGTCATGCTAGTTTACGTCACACGGCATAAGATTTGCTGGCATGGCGCGCCAATGACAATATGGAATATTTGGTCATAAAAAGGCTAACCACAAATAGATCTATGCCACGAAAACAAAATTAAAATATAAAAAAAAAGTAACAAAAATTTTCAAAAATCCGTACTCAGCTATATGCACAGGAATGGAATTCTTTGCCGCCATCTCTGTTTCCTGAGACCTACAATCTTGGAATTTTTTACGGCAGAGTGAATAGATATCTTCTGGATCGACGAGCTCCATCCTCGGCCACACCGTCTCTTATCATCAGGCGACTTGGTGCGTAAAATGAGCTATTAAGATTTTTCGTGATTTTCCCAACCCCCTCTCCTATCGCTTCAAGCCACGCGTGATGCCCAAGCGACGCCAAGCCCACAAAAAAGCCTGTAAGTAGGTATTATAAAACATACCAAATAATACAGCCAATATAAAGAACACGTTTTTATTCCTCCCACGGTAGTCGTCCATTTTGCAATACAATGAAAATGTAAGTATACTTTTTTATTATTATACGTCTATAAAACATATTGGTTAATACAATAATATTTATATTTTACGAGATTATTTGTAGTTATATAACGTTTTAAAAACCTACGAAGTTTTTATTTTTGTCCTGTTTCTACTTTAGTAAAGTATAATTTTGCTAGCTATTAAATCCAACCTCAGTAAACTTTCTACTATTTTACTTAACAATAATGATAGTATAGAGAAGTCCTATTTTCATAAAAAGTACTAGTTTAAAACTAGATCAAAATCGATTCATCCGCTTGAGAGCTACAATGGCACATACAGACACACAGACAGATATTATACGGATACACAGATACACACGTCAAACTTATAACACCCCTTTTTTTAGTCGGGGTTAAAAAGCGAAAGTGACTCTGTCTGTCTGTTTTTTACACTAACGTCTGTGGTTTGTTACCTTTATCACGGCTAAACGGCCGAATCATACATATTATGTATTATACAATATACATATTACGCACACATATTACTAAGTGTATAGCTAAAAAAATTAAACCGACGCAAAATGTGCAACTTAGTTTTTAAATCCGAACTATTGAACCGATTTTGATAAATGTTATAAGGGACCAATGTGAGTAGATATCCTTTCAAACAGTTTTTTAAATCAGTTTATAAATGACTGAGTTATGCAGTAACAAACATAAAAAAAACACAACTGAATCGAGAACCTCCTTCTTTTTAAAGTTGGTTAAAAATATACTTCAAACAATTTCAATTTAGACAACATTTTTCACTAATTTCTTATTCTCTTCTTTGGAATCATCTTTAAAATATTCTTCTATTTCCAACAACGTCTTATCTTTAGTCTCCGGCAGAAAAATATACATAAAAATAGCACAAAACAACGAAGTTATAGCGTAAAACAAAAATATACCAGGCATTGTTAAAGCCTCGAAAATCAATGGAGCAACTTTCAGCAGCGTGCCGTGCAAAACAAAAAAGCAAAGAGCTATTATAGTTATAGATATATTCTTAAATCTTACTGGAATTAATTCACCATACAAAGTTGAAGTCATAATCATTGGACCACAACTGATTGATATAGAAAACCCAGCTAAGAAAAATATTGACAAATACATATTCTCTACTAACAGAGATATTTTAATCAAATATAAGTATAGCGACATTATAAATAGAAATGCAATAGCTAACCCAGACGCGGTCAATAAAAGCGTACGTCTATTAAATAGTTTAGAAAAAATGCAGCCTATATAAGTGCTCAATACTGTGACACCGTCTAAAATTAGCATGCTTTTGTACGCGTCTTGTTCGTTTTTCATGATTTTTTTCATTATGTCCAGAGCGTAGACAGTTATAACAAATTTACCAGAAAAGTGATATTGCGCCACCGCTGTGAGAGACAAAAATAACGGCATATAAAACTCTTTTCTTTTAATAAATTTGAAATTACTTGATATCGGTATTTCATCGTATTTCGAAAAGGATTTAACTAAATTTTCCAATTCAGCTTCAGATTTTTCACCAACGCCTTTCAACCATCTATGTGCTTTCTTCGCTTCGACGAATCTTTTCTTACTCGCTAGCCAGTAGGGAGATTCCGGCCAAAGGAACACTGACAAAGTATATAAGGTACTAATTAAACCAAATTTCGGTATATAACTCCAATGAGTGAGAGTACCAATCATGTTTGCAATCCATATACCCCAGAATATGCTAGCAGATTTTATAGATAGAAACAACCCTCTGTATTGAGGGCTAATATACTCTGTTAAGACTATGATGCTAGTGGTCGTAGTGCTGGCATGATGAGCTCCGATGAGAATCTCGGTGATGAGGAGATGCAAAGGTGTGGTACTGAAGCAGTAGGTTATGTAGGTGATGATGCTGCTGAAGGAGATAAAGATGATAGTCCTTCTTCTGCCAATAAGTTGCGCGAGTTTCGGTAAAATCAAGACCCAGGGGATGGCGCTGTAGCTGAATGTTGAAGCTATAAAGAACAAAAATAAGAAATTTTCACTAAATGTTATTGTACCTGTATGAATAAAGTAATAGAAAAACTTAGTGACGTAAGTTTAAATTATGGCGTTGCCGTTGGTAATATCGATCCTAACTAGAGCTTCCAATCCCGCATCTTATATTCGATCTTGGTTTTTGCGGGATCCCATTACAATTAGTAATATTTTGTTTAAAGTAAAAAAAAAAAAGTAAATAAAACAACGGAATAATTCTATTTTTTTCCTTCTTCAATTATCTTTTACTAGTAACAAGTTATCAACCAAATTGCGTTGAAGTTGAATCAGAGCATGTTCGTATGAAGTTCATGACCATGCATCATTCTAATAGATATTTATATAGAATATCAATACCGGGATTAGATTGAATTGCAGCATTGGAGGCCCTAATCTCCACCAAGGACAAACATTTGTGTAATAGGTAAGTATAAATAAAAATAAAAATAAATATTTGTGGACATTTCACACAACACCATCTAGCCCAAACTAAGCAAAGCTTGTACTATGGAACTAGATGGCTGATAGAATACATATATACTTTTTTTTTGTAAACATATACATATGATACATAGAAACACCCAGACACAGAACAAACATCCATGCTCATCACACAAATGTTTGCCCTGGGTGGGGATTGAACCCACGACCTTTCAGTTCAGCAGGTAGACGCAAACACACTACCAACTGAGCCACAAGGCCAGTCGATGTTGTTTGTTGATGTCGAAGGCCAGTATGGATGTTTATTCTGTCTGTCTCTAATACATCCTGTATTAATTGATACTATTATTAACGGTATCAACAGTATCATAATTAGGTATTTACAAAAAATACTATATTAAGTATTCTATGAAATTTCTTTACATTATGCAATTTCTGGTTTTTATAGATAGATATTTTATTTATTTTGTGGTGTTATGGCGATCCACCAATGCCCACCAACCAACAATTTGAATTGGGATCGATAATACCTGCATTGACGTTCCACTTGGGGAATAATTTACCTACATTGTCATAGACTGGCCTTGTGACACAGTTGGTAGTATGTCTGCCTGCTGAGCTGTAGGTCGTGGGTTCGATCCTCTCACAGGGCAAACAGTTTGTGATGAGCATGGATATTTGTTCTGTGTGTTTCTATGTGTCATATATATAATTTACAACAAAAAAAGTATATAGAAAGATAGATAGATAAACTATTTATTGTTTACACCTTAACTAAAACACAAATTACATAGTGAAAAGGGCTTAAATGCTAGTGAAACAACAGGCGGCCTTATCGCTAATAGCGATCTCTTCCAGACAACCTGCCTGCTGTCTTTGGTTAGTTAGATGGTGTTGTGTGATATGTTTGTCCACCAATATTTATTTATTATTTATTTATTACTTGTAGTTATGAATTGTATTAAAGGTGACTTACAAAGCCAGGAGGCCATCTCGTCGGAGACCGCTGCAGTAGAGTTGGCCTCTCGCCGTATCTGCGGGATGACTACTGTGGGACTCCCCATCAGCAGCCCTAGAGAGAAGTATGTCGCCCATGAGCCGCTAGCCACCAGGGCCTGCAGTTACAACAACAACAAATAGATGCGTAAAAATAATGATATCATTTTAAGTACTTGAAGTATCCCACAGGGATTCTCATATATTTTGGGATATACAGTGTATGTGTTATTCCAGGATATAACCTAACTCCATACCATATTTCATCCAAATTGGTTCAGCTTTTTTGTGTGAAAGAGTAAAAAACAAACTCACAAACTTTCACATTTACAATATAATGTAGATGTGTTTATCTAAATATTAAAACGACAAACAAAATTCCGACTGCATAAGAGCAAATTTCGTAGTGTATGTTTACGCTAAGCTTGATATGATGTTGAGTATACGTTTTCACGAGAAAGCATGCACAGTCAATCTATTTAAATGAACATTATTTCATTTCATTATTAAGGAAAATTCTTGTAAAACCAAGTATTTGTTACAAAAGAGTTGGTTGTAGATTACGAAAAAGTATAATTTTTTAAAATTTTTGGAAAAGTGTTATCCTTATGATTTAGCATATAACATAGCTAGGGTTTGTAACTAAGACCTACCTGGGTTTGCACACAGATTCAGATTGGGCTCAATCCGTCAGTAATCAGTCAGTATTGTATTTTAATTAATTAATTAGGTTTACCTGTTTGACAAATGAATTCCAGTCAACCTTCTCGTCATCAAATGACCTCGTGGCTGCAGTTTTCTCATCCTCTGCATGTTCCATTTTCCTAGGTAAGATCCTGCTTTACACATTTTTTTTTAATTTGTGAACATTTTCTTACAGCGCTATCTAGCCCCAAAGAAAGCAAGTCTTAATCTTAACCACATAGCTGAAATGCGTGGATCCAGTATAGTGAGCATAGTGGCCATGCCTACAAGATTGAATTGCCCCAATGCCTTGGTAATATTTTCAAAAGCACAGGATCGACTCCTACCAAGATATAATAATTAATCAGAGATGTCAAACAGTATTAATTCTATTACTTACATTTACTAATTTAATCAGAAAGCTCAAATAACATTACTTTATAACCAACCTTTATAAAAAAGGAATTTCCTAAATCAGTTTATGATGTAGTTCTGAGTATAAACATGCTCCAACACAACTTGATTGATTTCTTGCTAATAGAAAACCTGAAATGATAGGATAACTATGTTGATTATTTTATTGTTTATATACATACATACATATTGTAAGATTATCATTAAGAATGAGAAGTGGGGGAGACCTTCGCCCAGCAGTGAGATAGTAATAGGTTACTAAAAACTGTTGAAACTGAGCCAAAATAGTCAAAAAGACTCTTACTGACGAATGCGGAATCTGACGGATGTGTACTAAATCAAAATATGACTTAACTTCAATGACATACCGCAAATACCGGAATCCCGCGGGATCTAAAATTTTCAGTCCCGCAAATACCGAGATTGAGAATAGGCTGCGGGAATGTAAGCCCTAGCTTAGAGAGTACATTCGAAAGTGCACTGCCAAAATTTTGGACGTGAATACCTCGTTTCTTTTTTCACCTTCCTTTTTATTATAAAAACAACGGAACCTCACAACCGTAGAATAGATCACAACAAGATGAACTGGCAAGCGGAAAAACATAAACATTACAAGGGCTGCGGTGCCTTGGTGAGAGGAAACTACTCATTTGACTGGTTTTTGTTATTTTTAGGGTTCCGTACCTCAAAAGGAAAAAACGGAACCCTTATAGGATCACTTTGTTATCCATCTGTCCGTCCGTCCGTCCGTACGTCCGGGTGACAAGACCAGTATCTCGGGAACGCGTGAAGGTATCGCGTTGAAATTAAAACCATACGCAGATCCATAGTCTCTTGCTGCAGCAAGAAAAATCAAATTTCTCAGTTATCGTAAAAAAAGTTACAGCCGAATATTTCGTAAAAACGCACATTTCGACACTCACAAGGGAATCAAATCGGGGTACTTTTCGTTGACCTAGAACTTTGAAAATTGCCAAAAAGCATTGTTAGACTGTTAGGAAAAATCCGAAAACTGGACATTTGTAATTTAATCACAATTTTTTTTGTCATTATGCAAGGAATGAGGGTCCAAATTTTAAAGTTATTTAACCGTATCATGTGGGGTATTATATGAAAGAGCTTCATTAGCATAAGCTAAAACAGGTTTTTAAATATTTTTACGATGTATAGTTTTTGGTTTATGAAGGAAAATATAAAAAAATATATGATTTCCCCCTTTTATCTACTAGTTTCAACGGAACCCTTGGTGGGCGAGTCTTTTGTCTATTTAGTTTTAGTTTGAACGGAACCCTCGGTGGGAGTCTGGCTCGCACTTGTCCGGTTTTATTTTATTAAAGGGCAGTTAGGTAATAAAAATGACTGGTCAATTATACCGGACCTATGTTTTTTTTATTCGTAGATAGGCTTGCATATGACCGTCAATTTACTTTGGTATACGATAGAGGCTACAGTTTCAGATTTTAATATAATGGAGAAAGGTCCCCCTTTCCCTAGATGCATAATGTGGAGTTTTGTACTTAATTACAAACAAAAAAAGTTTGAGAGAATTTTTTGAGATTAATTTTGGGCCCAAAAGCACGTCATTTTCTACAATTCTAATCCAGTAACACAACACTAGCGCAATAAAAAAACTACGCATTTGGTCTCTAGAGCACCACAAAGAACAAACATACCCACTTATTGCATAACATACATATGTATGATTATTGTACATATTTATACTATATATGCGTATTAATTTAATTACCATACTTTCCGTCGCACAGTCGGGTAAAAATAGAAATAGTTTTAGATAAATATGTAAATAAAGTGGATCTAGTAAGTAGGGTGTTACCACAATCTATTTCTATGCCTTGCTCTCAAAACTGTATAAAGAGCGAGACAAACGTAATATTGAAACGCTTGTGGTACGGCCCCTGAATTAATTGCCAAAATGTGAATATAAATTACTTTTAAATAAAATATTATCTTTTTCACTTGTATTCTGCTAAGAGGTCATCGATCTCTAAAGCCACTGCAAAGTAATGGAGAAAATTATAAAACAACACAATATCACACCAATATTATATATGTAAAGGTTTATGAGTGAGTCTGTAAGTTTGTTACTTCACGGTAAAGTTCAAATTACTAGTAGGTAACTAAAAATTTAACAAATAAATGTAGTCAAAGTATAAATGCACAGTTTCTGTGATTTGACACAGAAACTGCTGCCCCATCTCAGCATAATTCTATTTATTATGAACCAATGCTATTTAACCGTTAAATATACCTACATACAATAAAGTGGTAACTCACTAATGTTCGCAACGGACGGACCGGTCAGTCTTCGTATGAGTGACCGTGAGTGGCGCTACCGTGGGTCGGATGTCACGTTAAATTGTAGGTCCCGGTTGTTCAGCAATCGTCATGCAAGCCAAGTCGGCGGCTTAATAACTCTGACAATAGGGCTGGCCACTCAGTCTATACGAACTTACTTAATGGTTTAGGCGCAATACGTCACATTCACAACAAATCGTCGCTCGTTCTCAAATGGTCACTTTCCCAGGTAGTCATATTCTTAAACGTCACATTCGCAATATGATAACACAGAAGTACTTGTGGGGGAAAATATGCTGCATCCAAATCACAAAAAGTCCTAAGAGGTAGGAAAGGTTAAACTAACACTTGCCATAACTGATACATACAGTTACTGCGAATGTGACAATTTGAGATTGTGATATATTGCAAATATGATGTTTGCGAATAATAATAATATTGGTAGACATTTCGCACAACACCTTCTAGACCAAACTAAGCAAAGCTTGTACTATGAAAACCATCTAGTTTTCAGCTTCTCGCTGATAGAATACATTTACTGATAGATTACTTTTTTTGTAGATACATTCTTATGATACATAGAAATACTTAGACACAGAACAAACATCCATGCTTCATCTGGGCACTTGAACAGCGGGTGCTTATTGACGATCGTATTATCTAAACAATGTATGGGAGTATGTTATTTTTATCTCGGATATCTGTTTATTGTTGTTTTTTAAAGTAAATAAAACAATAATATGTATGAAATGGTTTTTATATTTTTTTATATGAATTTTTTCGTAAAAAATTGCGAAAAAAATCGCATGCTCAACTTTAAGCCTAGATAGGGGATACTTTGATTTAATTAAAATATATATGCGTTAGATATTCAGTTAGCTTTATTCAGTAGGATTACAGTCATATAAGTTTTATATATAGTTTTCATAAAAAAATTAGGAGAAATCTAGGTTTTAAAAAATCGCGGAAAAATCCCGGAAAATCGCGATGCGCGTGCGCAGTTAATAAAAAAATGGCGGACCCCCGGTGCGCATATGAGTGGTAAAAATGTTTATCCTGGATGGGAATCGAAGTCGTGACCAACAGCTTAGCACTACCAACTGAGTTGCGAGCACTTCAATACAAACAATGCTTTTTAGATAAGAATAAAACACGAGAATAGAATCTTTATGAGTTTTTACAGAAACGTGAAAATAAACATATTGTTGTGTTGTTTTATTTTACCGACTTCAAAAAGAAAGAAGTTAACAATTCGGGTGTATTTTTTATGTTAGGTACCCTTTTGAAAACTTTCTACTTTCAGTTTTGTCCCATAGAAATTTCATCAAAATCAGTTCAGTATAAAGTTTGATTTTTAAAACTAAATTGCGCATTTCGAAGTCGGTTTCTCAGTTGTTTTTTAAACTATAATTATGTAAAACTCGTGTCTTTGTGTAACATTATTATTAAGTAGTTCGTTTAGTGATAGAGCACGCCGTACAAGAGAGTGACCAAGTGAAATATCTATTAAACGATTATTGTTTAAAAAACTTAGGCTTGCGCTTCACCGTCAACTCGTCTGGTGTTTGCTTGATACCTTTTCACAACCAAACGGCTAAACCGATTGTTATGAAACTAGGTACAGGTTTCTGAGCACCTGAAGGCGGACAGTCGCCACATTTTATCATCGACATCACCGCCATCGTTTTCATCTACATCTATCGTTGAACAGGTAATAAAAAAATTGGGGACGTGCAAAACCACGTTTGCAAGTGTGCGGTACACAGTACACTTGACGTACAATTTTAATAAAGGCAAACGTACAAATTCCATTAAAAGCCAAATTCAATCAATATGTTCATAGTATCAAACAAGTAGCTTTATTTTAAATCTGCACATAGTGAAGTGCAACTACGGAACCCTACCTTGTGCGTGACCCGACTCACACTTGGCCAATTATTCATCACTACGCGAGCCATAGAAAATATAATAATACTTAACATCAAGCGAGTTGGTGGTCAATCGTAGGTCTATAATATATTAAAAAAAAAAACTGACGGGCAGGTGAAGCCGCGGCGCACAGCTACTGGGCTATAAGTAAATAAGGTAAGTGTTACAGTCATAAATGAATAATCTAAACCCGTTCCGTTAGCAGCACCATTAACGATATAAAACTGTGAAATAAAATTATTAGGTAAAATAATGATAAAAGTAATTTAAAAAAAATAACCGACTGCAAAACAATCTAATTAACTGAAAAGGGAGAAATGACACGAAAAAATCAAAACTGGGCGTCTACCTAAGTAGGTACGTAAACCAACTATTTTTGAGGTTTGAGGAAAACTGATTTTTGTTGCAAATATGAGAATATTGTGTGATTTCGATGATTCCTTTTTTGAATCACAAATGCTGCTCTATGCCTGTACGGTTTGGGTTTTTTTTAAATTTCGTTATGGTTCCGAAGTTCAAAAATTAAAGAGTAAATTTTGAAAAAAGCAAACCGTAGAGGCATAGCCATTTTTCGTTTGACTCATATAAAATAAATGGCTAAGTGCGTGTCGTGTCACGCGCAAAGTAGGGTTCCGTAGGTGCTAGTATTTTATAATCGATACGATGAAATATGCACAAAATTTTGATTTCTGACTTTTCTAAGTACATTTTTGAATTGATCGAGTATTACACGTTAAATGGTCTACTTAGCCGTGATAGTTTTCCTTTTAATTTCGTCATATATGCTACTAACATTAATTTTTTCATATCTCCAAAATCAACCGTTAGAGGGGGTAACCGGTAGAGAAGAGGGGGGGTACACTTGACTCTATTTCGCAAACGGAGAACTATTGAAAAATTGTTTTTCACATCCCGATGTTTTTTTATTTCTGCGAAATCGTATCAGAAACGTAGAAATCCGTAGAAGTACAAAAATCACCGACATAGCACAGCGGATTGGCAAGTTGAAGTGACAGTGGGCAGGGCACATAGCACGTAGAACTGACGGCCGATGGGGCCGAAAAGTTCTCGAATGGAGACCATGAACCGGCAAGCGCACCGTAGGAAGACCAGCCACAAGGTGGACAGAGGATACAAGTGGCAGGAAGACGCTGGATGCAGGCCGCTTCCATCAACCGGTCTTTTTGATGATGAAATGATGATGATGATGATAAAAATCGTATATTTTTATTTATCATCGTTTAAAGTACAAAAGCATTTTTTTTTATAAATCTAGTTTTTGGTTATTTTTCGATGTAAAAAATCAGAAACTAGTCATTAAATAACAGACACAACAAAAAAAGTTTTTTTGTTGTGTAAATCATCCTCACTTTCCATTTTTTTCAAGATTTTATTCTACCGTTTTGTAAGCGTAGTAAATATGTATACTAAATTACAATTTTCTAGTACTTATAGACCTTGAGCTAAGCCGCGGACAGGCGGACGGACGGGCAGATAGGACCTTCGAGCATACATTACGAAGTACAAATACACGAAGGACAGAACCCTAAAAATAATGATTACGAATATTTATTTGTAGAAAACAGTTTGCTCCTGTTCTATGTAAAACGCGTAATTTGCTGCCAAAAGAACGCGCGACAATAATTTACTTATTCATGTATTAAATTATAATATGCTATCCGTTTCCAGCATGCCGTACAGTGATTCAAATTCAAATTATATATACTGGATAAACGATTGACTTGGGAGATATGAAAAGGTAATGTAGGTAGGCACGCCGTATATGTTATAATAACATATAGAATGAAATTAAAAGGAAAACTATCACGGCTAAGTAGGCTTTACAAGTTAACGAGTAATAGTCACCTTGAAAGATGTACCTACTTAGAGAGGTAAAAAACCGGACAAGTGCGAGTCAGACTCGCCCACCGAGGTTTCCGTACAAACTAAATAAAACTAAAAATAAAAATCATATTTTTTTTTATATTTTCCTTCATAAACCATAAAAAAAATATACATCGTAAAAATATTTAACACATTCCTTGCTTACCACTCGGATCCGAGGCGTTTGAGGGCCACTATGCACTTGATCAAAATTCGCCTAAAAAGTTTTGGTTCCCAGCTAAAGTGAAGGGTCTGCAGGGGGCTAAGAATGTGTTAAAAACCTGTTTTAGCTTATGCTAATGAGGCTCTTTCATATGATACCCCACATGATACGGTTAATTCACTTTAAAATTTGGGCCCTCATTCCTTGCATAGAGACACTATTTTTTTGTGATTAAATTAAAAATGTCCAGTTTTCGGATTTTTTTCCTATATGTGTACTCTAACACAATGCTTCTTGCCAAATTTCAGAGTTCTAGGTCAACGGGAAGTACCCCATAGGTTTTGATTCCTCTGTGAGTGTCGAAATGTGCGTTTTTACGACATATTCGGCTGTAACTTTTTTTTACGAAAACTGAGAAATTTTATTTTTCTTTCTGCAGCAAGATACTATGGATCTGCGTATATAATTTTAATTTCAACTCGATACCTTCACGCGTTCCCGAGATAAAGGTCTTGACACCCGTTTTTTCCTATTGAGGTACGGAACCCTAAAAATTAAGATTTTGTGCAAATTTCATTAAAACCAACATAATTAAGTTAACTCGTATATTCGTAGTATAAAACAGAAAGCCCTGTTTTAAGTTCACATAAATTATGATGTACATCTACGGAACCCAACTTTGCACATGGCACGACATGTACTTAGTCATTTATTGTAATTGCTTCATTTATGAACTGCACCGATTCTTCTTTCGTACTAATCCCTTTTCCATGCTGACCTGCTCGTGAGTACGTCTTCGAAATCCATAAACATTTCTTTTAGATTAGCATTTAGCTACGGAACACCAAGCGTTTCTCGATACGGTCTTGGCCACTTATTCAATTTTACTACTTGTCACAGTGTTATATAGAGGGTTCTTTTACGCTTCTTTGTCGATTCTTTTTTTTCTACTTGATCCAACCAAATTACGCACCCTCTAGCAACAATCATCAACACCTGAAAAAAAAAAACTACAAGTACAACAAACGTGGTTATTAATATATTTATAGCACCTACTTGTATGGGTGATATCAGTGTAGTGGTATTTGTATATCAACAAGATGTCATGAAAAAAGAATCATCTACATCTATCACATTTTTTTTAATATGCTGAATTGTATTGATTGATAATCTAATCATATCTATGGTTTTTTTAATTAAAATTGTATGAAAAATGACGAATTTAAAGCGATTTCAGTATACCAATATACCTATTACGCAAAACGGTGCGCGAATGAGGTGAAAAGATACTGCAATCACGTGATTGTGACGTAATCATCCTCTCGCTCACTCATGTGCATACTATTCACACAGTAATTTATACTGTGCACGCCCACACAGACACACAGGTAATGTAAGTGAGTATACTGACTGTCACGTTCCGACGTCACAGACCATAACCGCAAGGCGGTCGCGTTTTAAACGAGGCAAATGGTAAACTTTTTTTCTTAACAGATTATACTTGTTCAAAAAAATAAAATAGTCAATAAGTTCTAATATACACCCCTATATACCTACTTAGAATTCAAATATATCTAACGTGCATGAACCTCTTTACATTATCTCCATTGTACCTGATGACAAATTAAACAGAATCCTAAATTGAAACACGCGTTCGTCGTGGTCCTCGCGTGTTCCATAAACAAATCGAGGCATCCTCTGGTGTAAGCGTTGTCTATGGAACAGTCGATAGTGTCCACCTGTCGGTTCTCTGCGCAACAGCTGAGAGGAAACTGATGAGTCCCCTCATAAATCAGCCAGTCAGTTGCGCTTGTGGCGCCGCAGCATCGCAACTACAAAATACAAGAATTTTTACATGAAAATAATTTCAAACAAATAGTTTCACCATGTCCGTCCATTCGGTTTTGGGACCTACCCACCAAAACTTAAAATGGAGATGAATATATTTTTAACCGACTTCAAACAAGGAGGTTTTCAAACAATCAATTCCTTCTTCAAACTTCTTCTTCTTCTTAAAACTTCAAACAATTCCGTAGTATTTTTGTTTTTTTTTATGCTTGTTACCGCGTAACTCCGTTATTTATAAACCGATTTGGAAAATTCATTATTTGTTTGAAAGGGTATGAGTACTTTCAGATTGAGCCTATAGAAATTCCATCAAAATCGTTTCAGAAGTTTGGTTTCTTAAACAAAATCAATTTCACACCTAGTGTGTGTGTGTTTTACACTGCACTTTTTATACCTACATATAATATTAAAACTCGAACAAATACTAAAAATTGTTATTTTTATGTGGCGGATGTGATAACTAAACATACATACACAAGCGTGCGTTTTTAGGGTTCCGTACCCAAAGGGTAAAAACGGGACGCTATTACTGAGACTCCGCTGTCTGTCCGTCCGTCTGTCACCAGGTTGTATCTCATGAACCGTGATAGTTAGACAGTTGAAATTTAATCAGGTGATGTATTTCTGTTGCTGCTATATCAACAAATATTAAAAAACAGTTTTTTTTTTATTAATTTAAGGGGGCTCCCATACAACAAACGTGATTTTTTGCCCGTTTTTTCTCGATATTGATAACGGCAACAGGTAGACGCTTGAAATATTTACTGAATATTGAGTTATATTATTAAATTTAAAAATAAATAAATAAATTAAAATTAAATCAATATTTAAGGAGGGCTTTCATACAACAAACGTGTTTTTTTGCCTTTTTATAGATGAATAATGGTACGGAACCCTTCGTGCGCGAGTCCGACTCGCACTTAGTCGGTTTTTATAATAGAAGGTGTCCCCGTCGCAAGACTCGTCGACTCTTCGCGGTTCCACCTCGTGCTGCGTCGCCAATTCCACGTGTACACGTTCTCATTACGCACAACCGGCTCCTGACCATGACACCTGATTGTGATCTGTTTGCGGATGAATGTAAGGGCATTCTTTCTGAGTGTTTGAGGAACTGCGAGAGGAAGGTGTGCAAGGTGAATGATACTATCCACAATGAAATTGACTTCCTGATTTAATTTTATGCTATGATTGAACGATTTTATTTATTGACATTATTATTTTTAAAATTAGATTATTATTGATTAATTTTATTGATTTTTTAACTTACCTAATGTAATTGTTTAAATGTAATAAATTAATAAACAAATAAATATTTATTTGGGTTAATAAACTGTAATACTTTTTTTACAAAAATGTACAATCAACTGCATATAATGTGTAACAGTTTAAACGCAAGAAACAACTTTCATTTCGTACTTTGCAGTTCCCAAAGTGACCATGTTTTGAGAACTTACTATAGACTTACTTGTCTCTGCACCATACTCCACTGCGTCATGGCTTGGCTATTGTTATGAAATAAGCTGATGCTCCACTTCATCCGATCAGGCATTTGGTCGAGTTCATGGCTTATGTTAGTAAAACCAACAATAGTTCCACCTGCCTGCACTATTATTATAACCGCCTTGGCTACTTCAAACTAAAACCACATGCACTATTAGCATAACCATTTTAGTTACTTCAAACTAAAATAACTCTCATCGATTAGCATAACCATTTTAGTTACTTCAAACTAAAATAACTCTCATCGATTAGCATAACCATTTTATTTACTTCAAAATGAATAAAAGCACATGCACTATTAACATAACCATTGTGACATTTGTGACATTACTAATGTAGTTCTTTATATTGAGCTAACACTATAATACTAAGTACAAAAGGATCGCACTCATGAACAACTTGACTCAAGCGATATCTAATTTTTGGCTAACTTAAATTTACATAAAGAATTTACAGTTCGCATGTTTATACTCACCATTATGTATAAAAGAAGTTTTCCCCTTTTCGCAATATAGAATCCATAAGCCGATATCAAAAGAAACAACACACTAACTTCAAAAAAATATGTAGCCATATCGTAATCCCACCATAGCGTGTATTTCTGGATACCCGTTTCACTCAATATGCCGATGAATATCATAAAAATACACCAGAACTGGAAATTTACAAATAATTATGGTTGGAATTAATTATACAGTTAAACGTAGGTACCTTATTACAATTAAGTATATACTCACTACACAGAGAAAACAAGAGGTGGTTGTTATTCCTCTACACGAATCTAATAATATTAAATAATTCATTTTTCTATTTTTTTATCTTTTTTCACCATATCATTAGGCACACGGGAAAATGGCACAAATACTTCGTGCGCTCGATACAACTTTCGCCAAAGAAACAGTAAAATCAGGAAAAATTATCGATAAGCAAACTATTATATTTCTCCATAAGAAATAGTATATCAATCCACAGATTGACTTCGCATTCTATATTATTGTAACGCTATTATACTAACTAATTCTGTCCGGGAAAATAGAACGTACAATCTAATCTGAATTATTGAAAAGATAATATGATATTTTTTCGATAAGTTTAATAACTAACCAAGGACAAACCAAGCAAGGACATGCTTTATTAATCTAAGGTTGAGACACGTAGGTATATATGTTAGGATTGCAAAAAAAGTAAGACATTTCTGACTTTCTGGTTTTAACTGATTTTTTTACACATTTATCGTTTATCTCGAAAAGTTGGAATCACAGATTATTAAAACTAACTAATTTATGTTTAAAGTTTTAGGCATGGTATATTTTGGTTAATGATAAACAGTTTAGAAGTAAAATGCAGGAGTTACTCTTAAAGAGTCTATGTTTCGCACGGCACGTCTGAGAGGAAACTTATGAATTAAATCTTTGAAATAGCCCTTTCCTTTTTTAAGTCGGTAAAAAATGGACTTTGTTTGGATTTCTAGATGGAGCAAAGCGTAGCGAGAGAAAATGGTGTCTGAGACAGATACCTGTTTTTACCCAAGTTCCAAAGGAAGATATATCATTCGGTTATGAAATTGGTTACCGATAACCTGAAGACGGTCATAGTTTACATTCTATCATCATCATCATCACCGTTTTTCATCAATACGCGAGTGAAGCCGTGGGGCACAACAATGCCACGAGGACAATGCCCCTATACAGCTGCCACATATCAGTGCCATTCTAAAATTATTATTTCAGTGAATTATTGGGGTCAACTCTTAAAGCACCACTAGACTATTTACTTACTACTATTTATTTACTAGACTATTTAATATAAATAAAACAAGATTAACGAAAATCGTATGAGAATTTTCTTGTTTTGAATTTAGTTTTGTTTTTAAGAATTCCAATTATTCTAGGGGGTATTTCAAGTAACTTCTTAGGTATTTATTTCATGTTTTTATTCGAAACTTTGAATTTAAAGACAAATTCAATATTTTTGTGATCAATGTTGTTTTTATATTCTTATTTTTTTTAAAGTGAGGAGCGTTGTAACGAGTAAATAATAAACTCGACAAATGGCAAATGTGCCAAAAAAAACGAGTAAATATTTGGCCTAGTACTTTTGACTAATCTTCGCATTGAGTTTATACCTTTTTATTTCTGACGCACTGACTTTTCTTGACACGAAAAATGTACTTAGACTCCTTTTAACGTCATATTCTTTAATAAATAAAAAACAACACCGTATAAACCAGGACTTGATATTTTATAAATAAATGGGAAAATTAGTCAAAAGTACTAGGACAACTTTTACACGACGTCACAACGTACCCCACTACAAAACTTTAAAAAATAAATATAAATATAAAAACAACATCAATCACAAACACCCGTTTATTTGTTGAATGTATTGTCTGATTCAAGAACATTAGTAAGTAATAACGTCTACGAAGAAAATAAAGATTTGATTATGAATACTTCTTTATTGAGATATAAAAACGGCAAAGACATTGGCCTAACAATATATTATTTTATTTTTTGTTTATATCATAAAATATGCAAATGTGCAAGCATGATGCCAACGTCAAGGAAAAAATAAACAAATCATAAAACATTGTCATTTTTCTGGTTTCGCACGTACGTACATTCAGCCGCCAGTCCTTTGTCTCCGATATCCATTTCGTTGTTTCAGTCTTGAAACTTGTTCACAATGACATTAAAATAATAATGAGAATTCGCTATAGCTAAAGTAATTGTTGTCTCTCTCTCTGTCTGATTGTTATTCACAACGAATAGCTTAAATTTATCCTGTTCTAGGTTTAAATTTGTTCCGTTCTAGGGTTAATCTTGTTCCAGTCTTCATTATTTTCTAGGTTTAAATTTATTCCATTGCAGGTTTACGTTCCTTCTGCTCTAGGTTTATTTTCGTTCCATTCTAGAATAAAGGTTGGAACCTTTATTTAAGTTTATATCGTTTCAATTCTACGTCCACATTCATTCCATTCTAGGTTTAGATTCGTTCCGTTCTGGATTATGAATCATTTCGTTCTAGATTTAAATTCAGTCGTTTAGATTATGATTCATTTCGTTCTAAGTTTGGGTTCTTTCAGTGCTGAGTTAAGATTGGTTATGTTACGAGATTCGTTCTATGTATATTAAATATTCGATCTGTTCTAGATGTGTATTCGCCCCATTCTATATTTATATTCATTCCATTCTAGGTTAAGATTTATTCCGGTCTAGATTAATATATACGTTGTATTCTAGATTAATATTCGTTCTGTTCTAGATCAATATTCATTCCGTTATATATTTATACTCATTCCATTCTATATTCATAATATATATAAATATATATATATTTTTTTTTTTATATATATTCCTACATTAATTCCGTTCTATGTTTCTGTTCGTTCCGCGGTGGGTTTAGCCGCGTGCACTCTGCGCATGTGCCGCGAGAGGCAGGAGTGCCAACTGAACCGAGCGGAGCACGTGCTACATTTGTAGGGGGAGTCCCGGGTGTGCAGCGCCGTCACGTGACTACGGAGTTTTGTTTTATTCTGAAAATACAACAATAAACATATTTAACTAACTCAATAGTATTTTTACAATCAAGGACGAAAAGAATAAAGTATTGTAATCTGGGGGCACGGCAGTGGCCCCGCCAAGTCGAGCAGCAAGGCCACGCCGTACCATCCTTATCTCGAAGCCATTCAGAGCACTTTCGACACCCCTGTAACTTTGTTGTGGTTAAAGCTAGAAGTCTGAAACTTCAGAAACAAAGAGAATATAATAATACTAAGTATACTTTCAAATTTCATTCAATTTGAACCAGTGGTTTAAGAATTATTGCAAGTCAAATTTCCTTGATTTTGTCACTGGCCAAGTCATTCTAATTTCTATAAGTGTTCGCAAAGGACATGTCTATTGGGCAGAGCCAGTTGACGAAGCTGAAGATGGAAGATGGCAGTCTAGCGTCGACCAAAGCAGAAGTCTTGAGGGAAATCGAGAGGTTCTATGGACAGTTATACACATCGGTCGCAAAACCTGTTAGCAGTTTGGGCAAAGATCCAAGAGCCAAACTGACTCGACATTATACCGAAGATATCCCGGACATCAGCCTGTATGAGATTAGGATGGCCTTGAAACAGCTCAAGAACAACAAGGCACCGGGCGACGACGGAATTACATCAGAGCTACTGAAAGCGGGTGGAACACCGATACTAAAAGTCCTTCAGAGGCTCTTCAATTCCGTCGTGCTTGAAGGTACAACGCCAGAAGCATGGAACAGAAGCGTGGTGGCACTGTTCTTCAAAAAAGGAGACAACACTTTGCTGAAGAACTACAGACCCATCTCGCTTCTGAGCCATGTCTATAAGCTGTTTTCAAGGGTCATCACGAATCGTCTTGAACGCAGGTTCGATGACTTCCAGCCTCCCGAACAAGCCGGTTTCCGAAAAGGTTATAGTACCATAGACCACATCCACACGCTGCGGCAAGTGATACAGAAGACCGAAGAGTATAACTTGCCCCTTTGCTTAGCGTTTGTGGACTATGAGAAAGCCTTTGATTCGATCGAGACCTGGGCGGTGCTTGAGGCTCTCCAGCGATGCCGTATTGACTATCGGTATGTCGAAGTGCTGAAGTGTTTGTACAACAACGCCACCATGTCAGTCCGAGTACAAGACCAGAACTCAGAGGCAATTCCATTGAAGAGAGGCGTGAGGTCAGGGAGACGTTGTCTCTCCGAAACTGTTTACCGCCGGTTTGGAAGATGCCTATAAGCTTCTGGAATGGAAAGGGCTCGGCATCAATATTAACGGCGAGTACATCACTCACCTTCGGTTTGCCGACGATATAGTAGTCATGGCAAAGTCGATGGAAGAGCTCAGTACGATGCTCGAAGACCTCAATAGAGTTTCCCAACGGGTGGGCCTCAAAATGAACATGGACAAAACGAAGGTTATGTCGAACGCCCATGTAGTGCCCACCCCAATATCTGTGGGGAACTTCACTCTTGAAGTTGTTGACGAATACGTCTACCTAGGACAAACGGTCCGATTAGGCAGGTCCAACTTTACGAGGGAGGTCAATCGTCGTATCCAACTCGGCTGGGCAGCGTTCGGGAAACTTAAAAGCGTCTTCTCGTCCAATATTTCCCAGTCCCTCAAGTCGAAAGTTTACAACCAGTGTGTGTTACCAGTGATGACATACGGCACTGAAACGTGGTCCCTAACTATGGGCCTTATAAGGAAACTCAAGGTCACGCAACGAGCTATGGAGAGGGCTATGCTCGGAGTCTCTCTACGAGATCGAATCAGAAATGAAGAGATACGTAGACGTACAAAAGTCACCGATATAGCACAGCGGATTAGCAAGTTGAAGTGGCAGTGGGCAGGACACATAGCACGTAGAACTGATGGCCGATGGGGCCGAAAGGTTCTCGAGTGGAGACCACGTACCGGCAAGCGCAGCGTAGGAAGACCAGATGATCTCATACAAGTGGCGGGAAGACGCTGGATGCAAGCCGCTTCCAATCGGTCATTTTGGAAATCCATGGAGGAGGCCTATGTCCAGCAGTGGACTTCTTATGGCTGAGATGATGATGAAGTCATTCTAATTATTAAAGAAATAAAGATGTCTTATATCGATATGGTTACTACAAAAGTTGTTAGTTAACTAATTAGGTCACAATTTCTTACAAAATAGTTGGATAAATGCTCTCATAATAGTACAAAATTTAACCGACTTGGTTTTACATTAGATCTCACAACTTTTTGTGGTAGAACGCAGCTCGACTTGGCTTTTTGTACATATGTATTATGTTTTTGATGGGATACTATATTCTTTTACAGGTAATTACTCCATTACTTTATTCCTTTTTATATCTAGGTAATTACTCCATTGTAATGGAGTAATTACCTATAGTTATCTTTAATATCGGTCTTTATTTGCGATAATTCATATTTGTTGCGGGAAGCAGAACATTAACAGCAAATACTTCTATATATTTATCGAAAATTATGGATAAATATTTATACTTCTATATATTTATCGAAAATTATGGATAAATATTTGACTGTTTTTGTGTCTTATGAGCCAGTTCTTATTCCAAGCTAAGCGTGGCTGCGGATCAAAGTATCTTACCGGGAAGGACTTGCCGCAGTGGTCGCAGAGATGCTCCGCGTTACACACGCGGTGCACCACTTGCCTGTGGAGGTACAGCGACGTGTGGCTCTTGAACACCTGCTGACAAATACGTGTGCTTAACATCGCACGACAGAAGTGAACACTTTTACAAGGTGAGGCCGTAAGATTCCTGCGGTATATGTCAACATAAGCTCGATCTACCGTGCCCTGTCGTCAGGGACAGCGTAGTATAATAAGAGACAGGCTCCCCTATTTGGTCCCTGTCTTCATACCTCCCAGACAGGCACCAGACAGACAGGGCTCGAGAAACCGGGTACTGTAATAAACCTACGCATTTCTCATACAAGAGAAAAGGAGAAAACTGTTTTCTACCCAATTGATATTTATACTTTTTTTTTATGCAAGGTAGATCTACGATAGAGCACCAACTCGCCTGATGTTAAGCGACGGGTGGCCGACGATAGAGCTCGTCGATCTAGAAGATATCTATTCACTCTAGCCTTGAAAATTCCAAGATTGACAGGTCTCAGGAGACAGAGATGGCGGCAAAGAATTCCATTCCTGTGCAGTACGCAACAAGAATGTGGATCGATATCGCTGAGTACGGATTTTAGGCATTTCAACGAGTAATGGGTGGTAATTCACCGACTTTCTGCTAGTCCTGTAGTGAAATGGGGAGGGTGGAATTAGGTCGTGACGCTCTTGCGCACATTTCCCAAAATGAATCCTGTAGAAAATTAATGTCCAACAGTAGCCTTTGTCTGAGATGATGATGTTGTATCACCTTGTGGCAGGTGGCGCATGCGTGCTTGTAGTGTTTGAGATGTTCCCAGTCGACGTGGTCGCGCAGCGCGATCTTGTTCGCGAACCGTCTGCCACACTCGCTGCACACGTACCTACATACACATTTATTTTATTGTGACAATAAAAATATACAACAGAAAAAAAACATAAATAGTACCCGTAATACCTCGTAAGATTAGTACTCGTACCCGCTCCCCAGCGGGTGAGGAACCCGAGATGGGTGGAAGGAGAAGTGTCTGTTCTCTATATATCCAGATTTCCGTCAAAATAAGAATATAAAAATGCGCCCAATTTTGCTTATCTGACATGAATAATGATATACGGTGTCATACAAAGCCTTAAAACGCCTACTTAAATATGCTTCAGTGAGCTACTCACATTCAAAACGATTACATAAGTTTATATATTAAGTGATTTTACAAAAAAAAATTCTAAAGAATGTCATTCAAATAAATTTTACAGTAGCTTCGCGCATACATTCCCGCAAAATCGTTTATTCAACACCATATCATGCGCAACGTACGTAAGTTGCACTACGAAGGTCGCTCTTATGCAGTCGAGTATTTTGTTTATCTTTTAACATCACTTGTTTATTAAAATTAAACAATGTTTAACGGATACATCGCGCATATTTTAACGGATACATCGCGCATATTTTAACGGATACATCGCGCATATTTTAACGGATACATCGCGCATATTTTAACGGATACATCGCGCATATTTTAACGAATACATCACGCATATTTTACATAATAAATAAAAAAAAAATAAAAAAATTATGACCAGACTTCAAACAATCCGTTTCCGTCAAAATATATTTCATTAATTCATTCATTTTAATTGAAAATTCATTTAAAAATTAATTCATATTTTACATCACTTGTTTGTTAGCCAATATTATATCTTACCCTGTAATCTCTCATCCAGTGGTGAGAGATCAAAGATGGTAGATGGTAGACAGGGGGCATTAGAGGGTTAGAACCCTCTAATGCCCCCTGTCTACCATCTAGCCGTTTAACCACCGTCAAATGTGGCGTCAAAAGGCCTCAAATAGGCGTGAGTGACTGTATGTATGTATATATGTGAACTGACTTGAAGTCGTCCTCGGTGACGTGCTTCCGGCTGATCCTCATGTGCTGCTTGTACGTCGCTATGGAAGAGAAGGTCCGGTTGCAGGGGGCACACACAAGCTCGCCGTTCGCTCTGCAACATACGATGCAGTTTACTGACAATCTACAAAAATAAATCCAGCAGTATGGGGCCATTCATTTATTATGTAAGACTATTTTTGCCATGTTTTGACCCCCTCTCCCCCCTATGTAAGAAAAAATAAGAATAGGCCGAACCCTGTAATATTTATTACGTAAGAATCTAAAGGAAATAATTAATACAGGTTTGGTTTATTGTAATGTTTATTTTTCAAAGTAACCATTCTTAGGAATGTTTATTTGTACTTTTATACACATCCGAGCGCACTTCGGCACTCGCGCGGTTACCCGCTCTTTTTCAAAGTATAATTTTAACTTTTATTTTAATTTTTGTGATCTTACGTAAGAACTATCAAGACTCCCTCCCACCCCCTTGTAAGAAAAAATAAGACATGGTCGACCCCCCTCCCCCTAAATCGTCTTACGTAAATGTGCTTTATATCTAAGAATATTTGTAACTTATTTATTTTGTAACAAACTTTTCTACAGTAGGAATAGCCTTAAATGCTAAACGTCCACATACAATATCAAGTTCAAATAAGTAAGTGTTACAGACCTATTTTCTTTATCCAAAGAGATTTGAACATTACCGTTTACTTTATTTTATTTCATGACACCGACTGTCAACAAAATATTCACTTGTAATTTTTCGTTTCTTTTCTGTGGAATCGACGAGTGTTGTCAAAAATATATTTTTCAAAAATTATTTACGCAAATTTGTCTCGCTCTTGACCATCAGTTCAGCCTTTTTTGTCGGGGGTTTTTAGTTTTGTAAAGTTATACTTAAACTATAATTATTTAAAACATTTCTCCTTTTTAAATAAACATTTCTGTCTCACATTTTTCTAATATCACCAGAACTCAGCGATATTATATGTTTAAAAATATCGTAATGCGCGTGAGAGGGATAACTGCGCGCTTTGAGCTCAGCCTTAATCTGTGCCTGAATACCGCACAGAGGTGTGATTGTTCAACGTACCTCGCTGCGTGGCTCTGTAGATGCCTCAGCAGATTCCCTTTCCACTGGAACTTCTTCTCGCACTGCGGACACGGGTACTGCTCCTTTTGACTGTTTACCGAACACTTGATGTCTTCTATGTCCTTCGCTTGTTGGGCGGGGTCTGCGTTCCCTTCTTTTAATTTTCTAAACGAAAAATATGCAAAATTAGTGTTTGTGAAACATATTTAATCTTTCGAGATTTTTTTCCCATCTGGAAAACGGATAATCATCATCATCAAATATACAAAATTAGTGTTTGTGAAACATATTTAATGTCGAATATTTTTTCCCACCTGGAAAACGGATAATAATCATTGCACAATATTGTAGTAAAATTACGAAAAAAACCCGGTCAACTGCGAGTCAGACTCGCCCACCAAGGGTTCCGTACAAACTAGTAGATTAAAGGGGGAATCAAGTTTTTTTTTTTTTAATATTAGGTAAATCTACAATTGACCACCAACTCGCCTGATGCTAAGCGACGGTGTGGCCGAGGATGGATGAACATTTCTCTGTGTTCCATGCTCCCCTAGCAGGGGTTTGTTTGTTTTCTAAACTTGTAACTATGGTATTGTATGCGGTATGTATATATATATATATACCCTGGCGTTTGGAGCGTCTCGAGATACGCATGTACTTACACATGCACATCTCGAGACGCTCCAAACGCCAGCGTCACACCAGAGCCGCAGCGTCGTACCTGAGCCGCAGCGTCACACCTGAGGCGCAGCGTCATATCTGAGCCGCAGCTTCATATCTGAGCCGCAGCTTCTTATCTGAGCCGCAGCGTCATACCTGAGCCGCAGCGTCACGCCTGATCCGCAGCGTCATACCTGAGCCGCACCATCATACCTGAGCTACAGCGTCACGCCTGAGCCGCAGCGTCATACCTTAATCACAGCATCATACCTGAGCCGCAGCGTCATACCTCAGCCGAAAGCGTCATACCTGTGCCGCAGCGTCATACCTGAGCCGTAGCATAATCTGGTGCTTGGAGCTGGTGTTGAGGTGTTTCCGCAGGTTGGCGGCGCTGGTGAAGGGCAGCGCGCAGGGCTGACAGTAGGGGCGGCGCGAGTGCCCCGCCGCGATACGGTGTGTCTCTGCATGCTTGCGCAGCGACGTCTTCCACCGGAACCGCTTCTCGCACTGAGGGCACGCGTGCGCACCGCCCGTTACCGCACTGGAGGGTTAACCACAATCTTAATAACATTCTTATTTCAATATTACTTTGACCTTTGTCTTACTCTCTCAACTGTAGAAAGAGCGAGACAAAAAGCAAAAAAAAAAAAAAAAAACTACTTGAACGCTTGTGGTACAACCCGAATGTGATGGGGTACCGCAAACATAAATATACATGCCATAGTAATAGAGCTGGTATTTCGGGACTTCGGGAGTGTTGCCAACGTAGAAACACGCGTTCCCCAAAAATTGTATCCAAAATCGGGTTAAAACACAAATTTTCAAAACAAATTGACCATCATGGCGATTAATATACTAAAAGAACAATAATAACCATATAGTGACAATATAAACAAATAGATTCAACATCATCATCTCAGCCACAAGAAGTCCACTGCTGGCCATAGGCTTCCCCCATGGTTTCCAAAAAGACCGGTCGAAAGCGGCCTACATCCAGCGTCTTCCTGCCACTTGTATGATATCTTCGGTCCACCTTGTGGGTGGTCTTCCTACGCTGCGCTTGCCGGTGCGTGGTCTCCACTCGAGAACTTTTCGGCCCATCAGCCGTTAGTTCTACGTGCTCTGTGCCCTGCCCACGCCGTAACTAATAGATACTTACCTAGAATTATTTTCTCCAATGTCATGTGTTTTTCCATCGTGAGTACCGAAAGCTTTTGCTGCCAACTCATATATTTCACTGAAAAAAATAGTCATAATTATAGTTTAAAAAACTGCAAAACCGACTTCAAAATACGCAATTAATTTACTTGGATGATATTTTTTCCAGTTATTTTGTTATAAAAACCAAAGTACTGAACCGATTTTGATAAATTTTATATGAGACCATCTCTGAGGTATTACTAACAAACAAAAAATAATCATCAAAAACAATTCATAACTGGCGGAGTAACCGCTGAACGATACAAAAAAATACAGTCAAATTGTTAAACTCCTTCTTTTTGAAAATCGGTTAAAAATACACTTATTATGGGATTTTACGATGTACTCACAACCCCTGATCTATCTCATATTAGAGCATTCTATAAGAACAACTTGCCTACGAAATTGTATAAAGATCAGTTCAGCAGTAAGTATGTAAAGACTGAGTGGCCAGCCCTAGGTCAGAGTTGTTAAGCCGCCGAAAGGCTTTTGACCTGGCTTGAGGATTGCTTTTTATGAGAACAACCGGGACCAACAATTTAACGTACAGATTAACAAATAAACATACATACTCCCCAGAATATACAGGTGGTATAATGTTACACTACTGACCCGGGAGTGTGTACGGTGGTGTAGTGGTGAGCAGCAGCGGCGCCGCCGGTGGAGCGGTGGCGGCAGGTCACGCACTGCCACCGCGTCGCGTGCCGTCGCCAGTGCGCCGACAACGCGCCGCTACTTGGGAACGCCCGTCTACAGTACTCACATGTATGTTTCGACACCTGCAGACAATGTATTACGTTCATATTACTTTAATAAAAACTATTTTCAGTGTAAGCTTACTTTTCTTTTTCTTTTAGTAGCGGTGACGTTCGTCATTTGCTAATGCTTTTATTTCAAAGGAATATATTCTCTCAATTCTTCCATTGTTGGGCAAAGAACAGCTGAATATTAAATGGCAGAGAGTAATTGCTATTAAGAAGCAGTCTATTTGTATGATCTTCATTAAGACACGTGTCTATTAGGGCACAGAATCCAGCAGAGGCTGTAAAACGATACCTAGTGTGATACGATAGAGATTGTATCACACTAGGTGTCGTGTCCCTTCAGTAATTTCTTTGCAAGGTACGTATTACATAAAAATAATGTTATAACTTATACCTACTAATGAATGTTTGGCAATCTCATGGTCTTTTAAATCATCTTCGTTTGCGTATGGTATGATACATTTCTCGCATTTGAACATTGCATTCAAATATTCTTCTTTTGATGCCATACTAGCCCTGTCTTCTAATATCTCATCTTTGCTTAAAGTTATCTGAAACAGTAGAAAATATAGTGAGATAGAGATGTACAGCAGTTTTTTTTTTTTTGTAGACATTTCTATACAGACACAGAACAAAACATCCATACCCAGCAGAAATGTTTGCCTTGGATAGGGATCGAACCCACAACTTACAGCTGAGTATATTAATCCATGGATGTAATATCACTGAGCCAGGAGGACTCTCACCATTTGACAACTTAGCAAATATGTAGTAGCTTTTTCTATTTTATTAAATAAAACTGGTACATGCTAAGCTATAGCGTCTTTATAACAAGCATCATAGTTTAAAACACTGAAAAAACAATTCAGTACACTCGAAGAATACAATCATATGGAGGCCTTGCAGCTCATTTGGTAGTATGCCTGTCTGTTAACCTGTAGGTTGTGGGTTCGATCACTAAACAGGACAAACATTTAGCCATAGTGACAGCCAACATTACATGGTCAACCATGGGTTGACCATGTAATGTTGATTTTAGCAACTTTTTAACCCCTCAATCCCCCATGGCAATATGTGATCAGGATTTAGATGGGACACAGTTAGTCTTGAGCCATTTATTATAAGGTCCACTAACTAACAAAACATACCTCTTCAAACATGGCTTTCTTATTCCTTTTCTTTACTTTTTTCTCTTTTTTAACATGTTTCTTCACCTTTTTATCATTTTGTATATCTACAAGAGTTCTATCTTCATCAGAATAATCCTCTTCTTTAACAATGAATTCTATGATGGGATCACTAAGGTTCATTTTTACATGAGCATAATTGTTTTGATGATTTCTTTTATCATCAGGAGTTTCATTTATTTTGACATCATCGGTTGGGATTGTTTCCACATCATCATTGATTTTGATCATTTTGTCACCAGCAATTTGTGTTTGCACCATGTTTGTATCGAAGCATGCTTGAGTGGAACTGGTTAGTTTTGATAGTGACTCAAAATGTCTTTTAAACTGAAAAATTAAAAAAAATTATACCAAAATTACACAAATAAAAAATTTATAAAATAAATTAAACAAGGAATTAGATCATATTTTTATTTTAATAGCAATTATATGTCACAGAATACTTTGTAATACGGAACCAAAGAGTCAATTAAATAACAGGTTTCACTACGACGCAATAAAGTGCAAGTTGGCTCAATCAGGTCCAAGTGCCTACTCTTACAATAAACGACAACCACAGAGTCCATCTCATTCTCTCTCTACTCTCTTTGTTTACTTTTATATTAATCTGCAAATACAGAGTGTATCTCACTCATACTATCTTAAAGCTCTTATCTCTTCTGGCTCATAAAAAGTATTGAGAATGTGCATCTGGCTGTAATGTTTTCAAAATGATATAGCATCCTAAAATGATAATTCTATGGTAAATGTATTTTTCTTTAATAATTTTCTAACTATTTGGCTTGTTATAGTTTCTAAATGGTATACCCAAAATATTACCCCTTGAACATAATTCTGAAGGACGATCCAACAATTTTTGGTCTGCACTTTGAATTTTACGAAACTGGAGATACGGGCTTTGCATTCCCAGCAGAACCAGAGAGGAAATGCATCCATTTGTATCTGAAATTTATAATATTAATTGGGCTTAGCGTGAGTTGGGACAGATATAAATTTGTCTGTATGCATGAATCAAAGGCATGTATTTTTGATATTATAAACTATCACAGTTAACACAAGAACTAGTTGTTAAATATTTTAATACTACTTTTAAACCGGTCTCAAAAGTGTGGAAAAGGATTCGTAGATGAAAATTTAAACTGACATGAAACAGCTATTAAATATATCAATGCAGCTTTAGATTGAAAGTACTAAATTGGGCTTAGAAGATAATATGATATGATAATGATAAATATGATGTCTTACCGGGATTTCATGGAAAAAACTGAAAATTTCTTCTTCTGAAAAGTAGTTGTTTATAAGTCTCATTTTCCGGCCTTTGCTGAGACAACCGCAGCACAAATCATTTATATCGTCTTCCATGATAGTGTATTACGGTTTTAGTAGCAATATAATTGAAGTTTTCATTCAATAAAAACGAAAGAGACCACCTAAAACGAAAATAAATATAGAGAAGCCGACGCCATTAAAGAACACTTTTATTAAAATCGATTTATTTATCATTTATGTCTTTTTTTTTATAACAACGGCTATTCTGAGTCCTTGTCAATGTTATTTGTCTTCAGGGGCAGTGCTGCCAGATGACCAATCCTCATTCTCCCCAAATCGTAATTTCATTGTCAATGGTCAAAGAGGATTTGTTTCTATGGTTTGTATTAGAGGTGTGTATGACATGTGCATTCCAAATACTTGTTTCACGAGTATATATAAAAATAATAATATATTTATTTTATTTATTTATTTCCGCGTTTATTTAGAAATAAAGCCAAAATCAAGCTTAGCAACTTAGCGATAAAGTTGAATGTCATTTTCACCTTAGTGCGTCTCAGTTTCGCATGCTATCGAGTGCGTCTCAGCGTTGCATTCTATGCGATGCATCAGTAATCCCTAGTCATATTATGATCGATTTTTGTTCGGTAAGCTCACTCATACTTGAGTTAGTTTAAGTGAAAATAGATCTTAGATGTAGCCCTTTAAAGTTGATTGTCTATTTAACTTCACCCACACATGTTTGTAACGTGTGCGACTCGGAATCGGCAGCGAGTAAACGAGTTTCGAGTATACGAGACTGCGAGTCTGCTTTGATTTTGATTCGAGTAGAAGCCGATACTTTCAATTATATGTAAATACTTAGAGCAGTTGATAGATGATCTAAGTGTAAATACTACAATGATACAATATGTACTTGAAGATTTGATACGGAGTCGCCTTGGTTGAATCTACTATTAAAATCTATGCTAGTAAATACGTTTCACCTCTAGTTTGTGTTCTTCCTTCACTTCAATGAAATCAACGAGAATTTTTGACTTTTGTATTCTCGTTCTTGTACCTACTTACCAAGTTTAGTGTTTATTTGTTATTTTTTCTCGGTAGAGTATACATTTTCTTTGATGATCACTGAATTTTATCTAACGCGTGTGTTTAATGAAACTATAATACACATAATTATGTTATTAAGTTACTCTATGCTATGCACTATATCGTGCCATGAGATGAGCTGCCTGTTCATCCCTCTTTACGGCGTTTATGAATGAATTATATTTATTACTTTGACATAGGAGAGCAGCTGTAAAAATGGATAAAGAAGTAAAGGTGGATGTAAACTTGATCAAGACATGTCATGGATGTCTAAGCATTGATCGTACGGTTTATCCTTTAGGAGACAACTCTGATATGCTTCTGTGCCTGCTGGGCAGCCACAAGCAGTGTTTAGTTTACGTAAGTAATCACTGCATTATATGTTTTTTCCAAACACCTTAATTGTTTGCCATCCAGACTTTACCACATAGTCAATAACTAAAAATTCAACTGTGACAAAGAAAATTGAATACTGCATGAGACAACAACTGTTTACTGTGTTTACTGTAGGCTTTGCCTAACACATAGTTGACCAGCAGATCTTAAGTAAGTTATCCCACAATTTGGAACATTACACACAATAACAGCAGTCAGTAAAGCTATACCAAGGAAAATTTATGCATTTCAGGGCATTGAGGACATAAGAATCTGTTGGGAATGTACAACGATGCTGAAAAAGTTCAAATCATTCCAGAACCAAGTCAGAACAGCGCAGGCGGGTCTTATGAAAATGTTGTACGAAATTGTAAGTGTCATTGACCAGGGCATTTTTAACCAAATTGTATATATTTTTCTATTATCATCTCCAGAGCCACACATTGACATTCACAGACTTATTAAAAGTTTATTCAATATTTTTATTTCATATGTTTGAATGATGGCCGCATAGTAATTGTGTTCAACTAAACTTGTAAATAACTTAGATACACTTAAGTTATACAATATCAGAATTATTGGCAGAGTAATAGCAGAATAAACATACAGTTGAATTGAGAACCTCCTTCTTTTGTCTCTTGAAAGTCAGTTAAAATATATAATATACAAAGGGTTGTAAGGCCTCTATTATAAAGGGGAGAATCTTGCTAAATAAGGCCATTTATTGGTTGATTTATATAATACTCAGAACCAAAATTCTAATTCTAAGCAAGAAAGATTCTAGTCAAAAGGTATACCGTTTGCCAAAATACTACTTTATGTACACATGGTGATTCTAGTTTTTTTTTCAGGATTCACACAGCACCCTGTCAAAGCTGACCATCGTAAACAAATACTATTATGATTTAGACTTAAAGCACTATGGACATAAAAAACTTAAAAAAAACAACCAAAAATTAGAAACAATAACCATAATTAAAACGGAATACGACGATGTCCACTCATACTCAGATGACAACTTATTCACTTACACGGACAAAGAGAAAGCCGATGACATAGACAGTAAAAATGATGACATTGTCAGTAAAACTTATGAAACAGATAATAAAGACGATATAGATATTGAGATTGATTGTTTTGACAATGATAAAATCATAGACAATAAAGATTCCATACAAAAAGAGTTTGACTGTTCATTTGATATAAAAGATGACTTGAAATCTGATATTCCCATAAAAGTGAAGAAACCGAGAAGAAGGACAAATGATACAAAATGTGTCAATAATGTTGTGGGATATTATAAAAGATATGCAAAGTTGGTCAAGAGTGAGAAAAAGGACTGGGGCAGGTATTCAGTATTAATAGTTCATTGTTAATTTTACTAGATTACCCAAGATGGAGGTAATGTTTTATAAGGTCATTGTATATATTTTTTACCTGAACTATGTAAAACCTGACAGACCTATCAAACTTGTATTCATGAAAAAAAATAAGCTGTTTTTTAATTAGCTTGTAGTATGGAATAGTGGATTTTATTCTGCAGATTTCAATGATCATCACATGCCAGATGACCTGAACTCATCATCATCATCATCATCCACAGCCTTCTCTATCCCACTGCTGGGTATAGGCCTCTCTCTTGTCTTGCCATCTTCCTCGGTCCTGTGCCAATCTAGTCCAGGTTCGACCCGCGATTGTTGTTATATCGTCGACCCATCTTGCAGCTGGACGTCCCACACTCCGCTTACCTTGCCTCGGCCACCATTCTGTCAAAATCTTACTCCACCTGTCATCACTACGCCTAGCAACATGTCCTGCCCAATTCCATTTTAATTTCATTACCGAAATCCCAGCGTCTCGAACTTTTGTTCTTCGCCGGATTTCAGTATTACGAACTCGATCTTGGAGTTTGATGCCGAGCATAGATCTCTCCATGGCTCTCTGTGCCACTCTTATTTTATACACAGCCTCATGTGTGAGTGTCCATGTCTCGGCACCATACGTCATGGTTGGCAAGACACATTGATTGAAAAGTCGAGTTTTCAGACATTGTGGAATATCGCGTGGTTTGAGGATGTAGTCCAGCTTTTTAAATGCCGCCCATCCAAGCTGTATACGCCTAGCGATCTCTTTCTTCTGATGTTCTATGCCAAAGGATAGAGTATGTCCAAGATACCTGTAACTGTCAACCGTTTCTAGGTTCTCATTCCCAATTTTGATTGAGTTCGAGGTCCCAGTAACATTTGACATTACCTTGGTCTTGGTCATATTCATCCTTAGGCCTACTTTTGAAGAAGCATCCGAAAGTTCTTGGATCATATTTTGGAGATCGTCGAGGTTTTCGGCAAAAAGTACCAGGTCATCTGCAAACCTAAGGTGAGACATATATACACCATTGATGTTTATTCCCTTTGAGTCCCAGTCAAGCGTTTTTAAGACATTCTCTAGAACCGAAGTAAAAAGCTTGGGTGAAAGAGTGTCGCCTTGTCTTACCCCCCTTTTGATCTGAATGGGGTTGGTTAATTCGTGCAATTTAACCTGCATGGTTGCCGAAGTATACAACTCCCGAAGCAAGTCTACATATCGAGTGTCGATAGAGCAGCGATGAAGAGAGTTAAACACAGCCCAGTGTTCGACGCTGTCGAAAGCCTTTTCATAATCGACAAAAGCCATACACAAGGGCCGGTTAAACTCTTGACTCTTCTCCATCAACTGCTTAATCGTATGAATATGGTCGATAGTAGAAAATCCGCTTCTGAAGCCAGCTTGTTCCACAGGTTGGTACTCATCCAGCTGGTGTGTGAGTCTATTGCATAAGACCGTTGCAAATAGCTTATAAATTTGTGAGAGAAGGCTTATGGGTCGGTAGTTCGTCAATTGCGCTGTATCTCCTTTTTTATGTATAATAGTGACTATGGCGGTTTTCCAGGAGTCTGGTGTGTGTGTTTTAAGTAAAACTTCGTTAAAGAGCTTTACTAGAACCTTCATTACTGGTTCTCCACCTGCACGGAGCATTTCAACCGTCTTGCCCAGGTGACTTCTCAGATTTCATCTGATCAAGAGCTTTTTGAACTTCACTTGATAATATATACGGCAGATCCTCCGTGTTATAATCTTCTGTAGCTAAAGCCCTGGGGGAATCTAGCATATTGTGTTCGGCTGAATGTTTCGCATAAAGATCCTCGTAGAACTCTTCAACAACTGTCAATATTTTCTGTCTGTCTTTTACTAAGTCACCATTGTTGTTTTTTAGTTTAATTATTTGTTTGTTTCCTATCTTGAGCTTTCTTTGAAATACTTTTGGACCTCTAAATCTTTCAATGGTTTTTATTATTACCTCTGTTTTGTGTTTCCTTAAGTCTGATTTAATAGCTTTATTGATTTTCTTGTTAGCAGCCATTATCAATTTGTGCTCTAAAATTGTGTTGTGTTTCATATTTCTCCTTTCTTCTATCATTTTTTGTGTCTCTGCTGATAGTTTGCTCTTTTTTCTATTTACTCGGCCTAGGTGTTTTTTCGTGGTGCTTAGTATTGTATCACAGAGCTTTTGATTGATATGGTCAACATCCAAATTCGACTCTTCTAGGCCTTCAAACTGATTTTTCAGCTCTATTTGAAACTGATCTCCTAGTAAAGTAAGTTCTTGTGCCTCATATTTTCTCTGTCCACCGGTTATCATCTTTGTTCTTTCTTTTCTTAAGTCGAATTTGAATGTTGCTCGTACCATTCTGTGGTCACTGCTAGTTTTAAAATGGTTGAGTACTGTTACATCTTGCACTACATATTTGTGAGGGCTAACAATGAAATCAATTTCGTTCTTTATATTTCCTCCAGGACTTACCCATGTCCACTTTCTAATAGGGCGCTTTTGGAAGAACGTATTCATAGCAAAGAGGTGTTTCTTTTCTAAAAAGTTTACAAGGGTTTGCCCACGGTAATTTCTTACTCCTAGTCCAAAGTTTCCGACAGATTTTTCGTTTGAAAGTGTTTGTCCAATTTTAGCATTGAAATCGCCAATAATAGTGGTAAAGTGGCATGGAGTGTCTTCAAATGCTTTCTCTATATCATCGTAAAATTCGTCAACTTCTGTATTTGAGTGGGTTGATGTTGGTGCGTAGACTTGGATGATCTTGAGGGAATATCGTTTAGTTAACTTTAATATCATAAAGCAAACTCTTGTAGAAATACTTTTTATATTCTTGACATTTTTTGTTATATAATTTTTAATAAGAAAACCTACGCCTCCGTAAGTTATGTCTTCTGAGCTGTTGTAGTAAAACAAGTCACCAGAGTTTAACTTTATCAGGCCTTCACCCCTTCGCTTCACCTCTGATAGACCTATTATATCCCATTTGATGGTGTCGAGTTCATGGAGTAAAGCATGTAATCGGTCGTCCTTTCGCAACGTCCTGGCATTGTAACACGCCAGGGTCAGGGTCATCTTGTATGTGTTAGAGCGGCAGCCGGATCTCTTCCAGAGATTCTTAGCACCCTCTGCCCCGCCGTAACCGAGACCGCTGCCGGAGTCCGGAATAGCGGGGCCGCTGGGGACTGAGGGCCGAGGTACTATTGACATATTCATAAGAGAGGGGTTTAGCCTTAAAACGCCACGCTGGCCAGTGCGTATTGGCGAGTTTTCTTTACCTATCTTAACCTAATTAGCAGGGAGCTTGAGATCAGATTCGCCCCCTGCAGCTCGCTAAGTCAGCACCAGTATACCTCCGATCGTAGATTGCAGGTTTACCCGTACTGACCTGCGAGTGTCCCTTAGACGATTCTTACGTCACCCACGGGAAGATATGGGGCAGTCCTATTCTAAGCCTGGACTGCACGGCAAACCGACCTGAACTCATCCTCAACTTATTCTCAATACAACTCAACAATGAGTTGACCTCGACTCATTTTCAACTTGACCAGAATTCATCCTCAACTTAACCTTAAAACATTCTTCTCAAGTTGACTATGAAAAAATTGGTGGACATTTCACACAACACCATCTAACCCAAACTAAGCAAAGCTTGTACTATGGAAACTAGATGGTTGAATTATAATACATATATACTTTTTTTGTTGTAAATACATACTTATGATACATAGAAACACCCAGACACAGAACAAACATCCATCCTTATCACACAATTGTTTGTCCTGGGTGAGGATGGAACCCACGACTTACAGCTCAGGAGGCAGTCGTACTACCACTGAGCCATGAGGTCTGTCAAATTGACTTCATTTCATCTTCAACTTGACCTCAACCTATTCTCAACTTGACCTCAACCCATCCTCAACTTGACATGACCTCAACTGATTCTCAACTCGAATTCAATATGACCATAACTCAAAAGTATATATGTATTCTATCAGCCATCTAGTTCCATAGTACAAGCTTTGCTTAGTTTGGGCTAGATGGTGTTGTGTGAAATGTCCACAAATATTTATTTATTTATTATTATTCTCAACTCTTGGTTTTAACTCATCCTCAACTCGACCCAAACTCAATATATACCCATCCTCAACTTTAAATCAACTCATCCTCAATTTGACCTAACCTTAGCTTCAACCCATTTTCTAGTCGACCCGACCTTAACCTAATCTAAACCCATCCTCAAATCATCCTGACCTCCAACCTCAACTCGATCTCAACCTGACCTCAACTCAGACAAATATGAAAGGTAAAACCCAATATAATGTGCTCAGCAATGGAAAGATGTGGGCTGATATAATAATAATAAATGGCGAGTTCACATTTCTTTAACATTTTTTTATTGTAGTAAATAGATCTACATTTGACCCCCAACTTGCCTGATGATAAGCAATGGTGTGGCGAGGATGAAACAGATAAATCTAGAAGATATCTATTCACTTTAGCCTTGAACATTCCAAGATTATAGTTCTCAGGAAACAAAGAAGGACAGGGAGTTCCACTCCTATGTAAAAAATTAAAAATGTCCTTTACTCAGTTCATCTATTTTCAACGTCGCATCCTTTCCAGCTGTGAAGCAGTCCGCGCTCATTTCACAATGGTTCAGTTGGGCGAGAAAGAGATGGAAGATCATTTCTTCACGAAAGATCGACGAAACACGTCGTATAAACGTCTGCCGCACAAATGTGAAATTTGTACCCTAGGCTATATTAAGGAAGACGACCTGAAACGACACAATGATCTGAACCATCATAAGGTGAGCTAAAGATGACAACGTATGACCATCGACTGGTACTAAAATGCATGATTCACTAGGAGACAAAATTGAGATGTGTATCATGACATTAACGTGTCACTGACCAGCGGATTAGCAAGTTGAAGTGGCAGCGGGCAGGGCACATACCATGAACTGATGGCTGATGAGACCGAAAGTTCTTGAGTAAAGATAACATCCGCAAGCACAGTGTAGGAAGGCCAACAACTAGGTGAACAGAAGACCTCATTGAAATGATGTTGTATTAATGTTAGTCTGTAAGGTATATCATGGGCCCTTGTTAGTCTTTGTACTTTCCTGTTTTTTTTTTTTTTTTATCAGCCCTGTTTGTACAAACTGTCCCACTGCTGGGAACGAGCCATCTTCTCATTGTGAGAAGGGTTAGGCCATAGTCTGCCACGCTGGCCAAGTGCGGGTTGGCAGACTTCACAGATCTTCAAGATCATTGAGAACTCTCAGACATGTAGGTTTCCTCACGATGTTTTTCTTCACCGTTTGAAGTTGGCGGCAATCAACAAATACGCACATAACTTCGAAAAGACAGAGGTGCGTGCCGTGGGATTCGAACGGTCAGACGGTCTCACCACTAGGCTGCCGGAAACTTCAGTTCCGGAACGAGGAACCGGAAACTTCCTGTTGTGTAATAGCTATTTATTATACAAGAGTGCAAAGTTGCTTTTTAACCGAATGCTCAATTTTGATGACCGAGCAAGCAAAGGACTTTAAAATTGAATCACAGCGAGTGATTCAAAAATTAGAATCCTGAGCGTTAGCGAGGGAATCAAAAGAGCACGAGGTGAAAAATCTTTGCACTTGAGTGCAACACGTAACTTTCATCTCACCTCACCACCTCAACTTTCCACCTCAGCGAGGAAATGACTAAATGCAAAAAAAAAACATTTACAATCACAAGATGCTTTTATTTCAGTTTAGGTATTAACTACTACATTATGATAGGTAAGTATTACAGAATAATCTTTAAATTATGACAAATAACACTTAGGTATAATGGTTGATGAGACTAATTTAGGATAGGTGTTGATATGTATGTCTTTTTTCATCTTAAAACCATGTTCACGAGCGACTGACCACAGGCAAATATCCCGTTAATAATAATATTAACGGGATATTTACCTGTGGTCAGTCGCTCGTGAACATGGTGCATGTAACTGTGCCGAAATATCGGGAGCTCAAAATTAACGCGAACCACGGTAAATATCCCGTTAATAATAATAGTGTTTTAATGAATGACCGTATTGACCGTGATAGTGTTTTTTCATCTTTATTGTTGCTTTTAGCATTGAATACGTACTCCATAGAGTGCTTGATTTTTTGGTCTCGGATAATTCAATAGAATATGACAGCAAAACGTTTTCAGAGAAAGTTTTGGCTCCTTTAGCTAGTCGCCACATGTTAAACATATCGTAATGTTTCAAATACTACTCTCGCGTGATTGTTGAGGGAGAAAGCTCATTTGAGCATTATTAACAGTTTCAGTCTATTCTGTTGGGGTCAAATAAACTTCTTCGTCGCTAGAATCACTCATTTTAGGTTTTTCACTTGTTTTCCAATTTCTTATTTTTAATCTAAGATTTTAACAATATGTCTGGAAAAGAAAATGGCACGCGCAAAGCAAATTAAAAAAATTACACCAAGAAGGTTCCGAGTCTGAGTTTTTAACAAATAAAAAAAGGTTGTATGATAAATTCGGCACCATGGAGGTAGAAGTAAATAGGTTTAATGATGTTTTGAATTCACAAACTCAATGCACATGATGTTCTAAATTTGAATTTACTTTATCCTCTAGAGGATAAAAACGGCTTTTGCACTCAGATATCGAAGAGCAAAACTACCCTTTCCGAGATGGGGGGATGAAAAATAAATTATTATTACATTATATCTTTTGTTTGATTCCAGGAAAGCACCCCCTATAAGTGCACCCTATGCAACAGGCGACAATCTTCAGCGGACGCCCTCGAAAAGCACTGGCGCTCGCATTCAATCGTGTTCCGATGTAAGGGGTGCGGGGAAGTATGCAAAGTGAACTTCATGAGGAAGCATCTCGATCACGCGCACACCAAGATCTACGAATGTACTGTGTGCCAAATGAAATTTGGGTGAGGAACTGTACCATGTGCCAAATGAAATTTGGGTGAGGAACTGTATCTGTACCGTGTGCCAAATGAGGTTTGTGTGAGAAACTGCGGCTGTACCGTGTACTATATGATATTTGGGTGAGGAACTATAACTGTGCCGTGTGCCAAATGAAATTTGGATGAGTAATTGTGACTGTATAGTGTACCATATGATGTTTGGGTGAGGAACTGACCGTACCGTGTGCTAAATGAGGATTGGATGAGGAACTGTGACTGTACCATGTGCAAGATGAGGTTTGGATGAGTAACTCACAGCCCAACTATGCAATAATACTTTGGGGTAACAATACAGACGCCGACGAGCTTTTCACACTTCAAAAGAAATGTGTGCGTATTCTCGCCAATATTAAACTTCCTGATATAAGTGTACCAAATTTCCATCGACCGTTTTATATCAAATATAAAATTTTGACTCTGACATCCATATATATTTAGGCAGGGGCGGGGGGGTGTTTGGGGTCCGTCCCCCCCCCCCCCCCCGGAATCCTGGCCATTATCAAAAATCCTTCCAGGAGTAAATAATTTTATGAAATGCTTCAAAGAGTTTCGCGCTCGCTTCGCTCTTTGTATTGAATTGATCATTAAAGTGCTGTAAACTTTCTAATCATCATCATCATCATCTCAGCCATAAGAAGTCCACTGCTGGACATAAATAGAATTGTTGACGATCCCAAGCTTACTAATAAGCTAGACTTACTTTGTCTGCGTAGAGATGTAGGATCCCTTTGCATTTTCTACCGCTTGTTTTTCGGGGAATGCTCTGAAGAGCTTTTTGAACTAATACCTGCTTCGGAGTTCCACCATCGTACTTCACGAAACCGCCAAAAAGCTCACCCCCCACATTTTGCATAACTGGAAATCCCATACAGTCAGGTTCTCACGCTCCTTCCTCCCGCGAACCAGCAAAATGTGGAATGTCCTTCCTCGGAAGGTTTTCCCGCCGAGCTTCAACAAAGAGCATTTTAAAAAGGGTATCTACAAACACCTTTCCGGGTTAGCAAAGCAACAGTAATGTCAGTGATGTTGCAGTTGTCCATAGGCGACGGTTATTGCTTACCATCAGGCGAGCCGTCAGCCTTTTTGCTTCTCCTATTTTATAAAAAAAAAAAAAAAAACATAGGCCTCCCCCATGGATTTCCAGAAAGACCGGTTGAAAGCGGCCTGCATCCAGCGTCTTCCTGCCACTTGTAAGATATCATCTGTCCACCTTGTGGCTGGTCTTCCTACGCTGCGCTTGCCGGTTCGTGGTCTCCATTCGAGAACTTTTCGGCCCCATCGGCCGAAACGAGCAAATAATTCACTAAAAATAGCCACTAACCAAAAATTTTTGCACGTTTCTTGTAGGTATGTTTGTAATTTTCTATAAAGTCATATGTTTATATTTAGGATTATTAAATTGGCAATCAATGCATTCAAATGGTTGTATTTATAATTTGTGATAGCGTTAAAGTCGCTCTTTACCAGTCGGGTATTTCCTTTTAACACAGTTAGTTGTTTGATTCATCTGGTCCACGAAAATCTAGGACTCGCTAACACGATCAATGAAACAAATCACTTCCATGATTTAATATTAAAAACCACAGAATTCGCCCTATTACATTGTTAAAAACCTTAAAAAAACTTTTATTTTGACATGGAAGTACTATGGGTTCACTATACGAGAAATAAAGCATATTACTATAAAAACACCACTAAGATTTTCGCGCTCTCACATTATTACTATTTTGACATAGAAGTACTATGAGTTCACAAATACGAGAAATTGAACATATCACTATAAAACACTACTAAAAAAAAATCGCGCTCGCTTCGCTCGTGCATTCAGTGCATTCATATTATTTTGACATGGAAGTACTATGGATTCACTAATACGAAAAATAAAGCATATTACTATAAAACACCAAATAATTTTTCGTTTCGCCCCCCTCCCCCCGTTACGAGAAAGCTATAAGCTATGCCCATGTCCATTGCTGACCCCCCCCCCCCCCCCCCCCCCCCCCCCGAAATGAATTCCTGGCTACGGCCCTGTCCACAACTGTTTAAGAAAGTAGCTGACAACAGATTTTACTCGGTCAGGCCAAACTATAATCATAACATAGGGAATTTACAAAAACTTTAAATTTTTTATTGCTATCAAAAGCCTATTATAATTTTAATGAATTCTTACAGGATAAATCATTTACTATTAATTAAATCTGCCAGCGCTTCATATTGTTCCATCACTATTGTTTTCATTGTTGACATTATTGATTATTAAATACAGAATTATTGATTAGATATAGAAAACCGGTCGAACAAAATTGCAACACTAGGGTGTTGCACTACACTAACACTAGGGACATTATGTAATTACCAAACAGTTACTTTACATCCTAATATAACACAACACAATGTGTACATAATGTGGCAATAAAGAATTGAATTGAATTGAAATTGAAAAACTGTGACTGTACCATGTGTCAAATGAGGTTTGGATGAGGAACTTGTAACTGTACCATGTGCCAAATGAGGTTTGGATGAGTAACTGTGACTGTACCATGTGTTAAATGAGGTTTGGATGAGGAACTGTGACTGTACCATGTGTCAAATGAGGTTTGGATAAGTAACTGTGACTGTACCATGTGTCAAATGAGGTTTGGATGAGTAACTGTGACTGTACCATGTGTTAAATGAGGTTTGGATGAGTAACTGTGACTGTACCATGTGTCAAATGAGGTTTGAATGAGGAACTGTGAAGAATCAATCAAACCAGGCAGGTATGCAAAGTTACTATCATGTCCATTGAAGTTCGAGTATATCTTGTTTTCTATGGCATAGCGTAAGATGCTTTGTACGAAACACGTCTCTCTGGTATATACCGTTCTTAGCGGTCAATGATTTCGACAAATCTACCGCTTAACTGAGTCTGTTCCTGGGGTATGGGAGCGGTACGGGAGCGGGTATATTACGGTACATCAAATGACGCGTGACGTCGGTCGAGCGTCATCATTACTATTACATGTCAACCCTCCCGTGCCGCTCCTATACCTCAGGAACAGACTCAGTCAAGCGCTAGACCTATAGTAATAGAAATTTATAAATAGCTTATTTGTCTATGTATTGCTTGAACCTATTATTTAAGGCGGTTAATTTCTCTAAAGTTGCAAAGATAAAAATAAATAACTTGTGGAACTAATTATGTTTTAAACTTACGTTTTCAGAACTCTGAAATTATTCACGATCCACTACAAAGAGTTGCACATGACATACGTATGTGATATCTGCAACCACTCCCTCACCACTAAGAAGAAAATCGAGAAACATATCAGGTATTATTATACAGGGTTATTGCGGTGACCTGTACTGAGCTAAATCGAGAAACATATCAGGTATTATTATACAGGGCTCTTGCGGTGACCTGCACTGAGCTAAATCGAGAAACATATCAGGTATTATTATACAGGGTTATTGCGGTGACCTGCACTGAACTAAATCGAGAAACATATCAGGTATTATTATACAGGGTTCTTGCGGTGACCTGCACTGAGCTAAATCGAGAAACATATCAGGTATTATTATACAGGGTTCTTGCGGTGACCTGCACTAAGCTAAATCGAGAAACATATCAGGTATTATTATACAGGGTTCTTGCGGTGACCTGCACTGAGCTAAATCGAGAAACATATCAGGTATTATTATACAGGGTTCTTGCGGTGACCTGCACTGAGCTAAATCGAGAAACATATCAGGTATTATTATACAGGGTTATTGCGGTGACCTGCACTGAGCTAAATCGAGAAACATATCAGGTATTATTCTACAGGGTTCTTGCAAATTGAAATTGAGGGTTATTGCGGTGACCTGCACTGAGCTAAGGTAATAAGGTCATTGTACTCGTCATTGTGAATATAACACAGTGTTTAGTAAACTTTGTCCGAAAACCTAAGAATTAGCTAAAAAGCATAGAGGTTTTTTTTTGATTCGCCAACAGAGGGATACATCATACATTACATGATCAATTTAAATAAATAGTAAGATACCAGTAACCCTCCAATTAGAGGTAAATGTAGAATTAATTTTAATATTTGTCCACATTGTTCCGGAACAGACACTGTAAGCGCTGTTGACAACCGATTGAAGCTTCGATCTGCTCAATATTCAACACTAAAACACTATAAACTATCATGGGCATTCATTAAAGCAGTGTTCCGCAAACTTTTTGTGTTCAAGGTACATCTAGGAAAATGAAAATTATTGGAGGTACACCATCAATGAAAAATCAGTTTTTAAGTTACATTATTAAACATTTATTATTAATCAACAAAACCTTAATGTTAGAAAGGCGTCTAATGAGAAACATGAGCCTGTTTACTTGAGCATAGACCGTTTCGGCCGCGTAAGTAACTATTGCTTCGTAACTAGTTACGTACGAAACATAATAATAAGGAATAAGGAAATAACTTCTTACTAAAAACTTCTAAAAAAAAACTTCTTTTTAAAAAAAAACTCTTAAAAAAGAAGTTTTTTCCTTATACGCATATTTCCTTAACCACAGTTTCGTAGCAGGAAAAAATACATTTTTAAAATAACACGGTTCCGGAAGCGGAATTTATATTCCTTGTACGTAACTTTACAAAGAAGTTGCATTACGTTTGTTTAAGCGTAGCGAAAAATTCTTAAGAAAAGTATGGGGTGCGTTTTTAGGGTTCCGAGTAAACAATAAACCTTTTTATAGTTTCGCTATGTTTGTCTGTCCGTCTATCTGTCTGTCTGTCCGTTTGTTTGTCCGTCAGTCTATCTATCTGCCCGTGGCTATGCTCAAAGACTATTAGTTAGTACCTACTTTAATGCTGTAATTAGGCATGGATATGCATAAGGCAGTTATTCATTCATATGTGTAGTTATTTTTTTTCCGTCCGTCTGTTTAGCTTTATGTATGAGATAACCTTACTTTTCCAAGGCACACCAACTAATGACCACGGTACACCAGTGTGCCGCGGCACACACTTTGCGGAACACTGCATTAAAGCACTATTATTATTAACGGGTTATTAACCGAGGTTCGCGTTTGTTGGAACTATCAATCGAGTTCCAGTGCCAGTGATAACGCTCTTTGCAGTAAAAGACAAAGAAAGAGAGTAGACAGATATGTCTGCTCTTAACCTTATCATCCATCCGTATTCTTCAGTCGCCCGTGAACATGGTGCATGTAACTGTGCGAAATATCGGGAGGTAAAAATTAACGCGAACCACGGTAAATATCCCGTTAATAATAATAGTGATTCAATACTAATATGTTCAACAAAAAAAAAATGGCAATTAGAAACAAGTAATCGACAAAACTAAATCCCGATTTCAAAATACGCAATTCGTTTACTTGGATAATAATAAATAAATATTTATTATTTATTTATTATTTATGGATGACATATTATTCCAGTTATTTTGTTATAAAAACCAAAACCCTGAACCGATTTTGATAAAATTTCAATGGGGCAATTTCAAACAATTTTTTTTTTTTTTTATTTTAGAAAAATTATTGTTTTTTGTTTTTTTTTTATGAATGTTCCCCGTTTACTATTGGGAAACATTTAAATATAAATAATCAATTGATTCCGACAAATTGAGAACCTCCTCCTTTTTGGAAATCTGTTAAAAAGTAGAGAACATACATACGTAAGTTAAAGTGACACACAATCTAAAATCTATACAAAGGCAAATGCTATACTATACAAGTATACAATAACGATAATGTAGATTATTTTGAAAGGTCAACCTCTTCCTGAATACGGGAATTCGAGCTTCCTTGAAAAAATCAATCCCACGCTTCCAAACACAACCGGATTATAAATTACTACACACATATAAAAGTGTTATATTAACGTGGAAACATTTTTAATTTTGGGTTATGTTGTCTAGAAAATTCAGACATTTGGAAATGACCTGACGTTTCGAACACTTTGCAGCTTCTGTATTTTTTGTTATCAAATTGACTACCGTCTATTATTTTTATGTAAAACGTTCCCTATGCACGCAGAAGTGTGACCACGAAACGAACACTGCAAACGAAACAGATCATAAAATTATCTAAAATATATACAATAAATCCGTAAAAAATTGTTTGAATGTCAAAATATTTATGTTTCAGCGAACATCACATGACGTACGCGTGCAAAGATTGCGACCGGACGTACAAGAACTACATATATTACAAGAAACATTGCTACTCGATGCATCCGGAAAAGGTAATGCGGTTCAAACAAGGCCCGTGGCAGACGACAACTTGCATGTGTCAGATGTCGCAAATAATATATATGTCACTGGTAATGCGAGAAGAATAAGTAAACTTAGGTTTACCCGGCGTCTACCCGGGTACACCTAGTATTACCCAAACTTTTTGGGTAAAGTCTGAATATTCATTGAAAATAATTAGTATTCGGTGTTTACCCGTTCACACCTGACATTACCCTGTCTGTGTTGGGTAGACCTAGATGTGTATTCGGTGTTTACCCGTTCACACCTGACATTACCCTGTCTGTGTTGGGTAGACCTAGATGTGTATTCGGTGTTTACCCGTTCACACCTGACATTACCCTGTCTGTGTTGGGTAGACCTAGATGTGTAAACGCCGAATACAAATTAATTTTCATTGAATATTCGAACTTACCCAAACAGCTTGTCTGATACTAGGTGTACCTGGGTAAACCTAAGTTTACTTATTCTTCTAGCATTACCCGTAACATATATATTTGACTCTGCTACTTTAGCAGATTCAAATATATATTTTTTATAACATATCATCTATCATAAATTTTTGTAAAATACACGCGATAAATCCGTTAAAAGTTGTTTAATTTCTACTAGTATTAATTTCAGGTGAATTCTCAAAGCGTGCCCGAGCTGTCGTTCTGCGTGGAGTGCAACAAGCAGTTCCCGAGTATAGACAAGTACAAGACCCACCTACGGGTGTCCACGAGACACAACAAGAAGAAACTTGTGGCGTGAGTATTCAAATACATACCGCACTACCATATAGACAAGTACTACATACAAGATTTTGATATATTTATAATATGGGATGGGATAGATTAAAAAAAATTACCAGCAAATACAATTCATAGTTCGCGGAGTAATCACTGAACAAACATACAACATACAGTCGAATTGAGAACCTCGTTCCTTTTGGAAGTCGGTTAAAAATACAAACCGTAAAGATGCGACGCGTACTTTTTAAGGCTGATAACATAAATATATAGATACTTGTTGAATTGCAGCTGAAAGGATCTGAGAAGATGTTTATAGAAGTCCTAGTACATAGTTATAAATACACCAGCCCATTGTGTTGTTCCAGGCTGCCGTGCCCGGACTGCGGGAAGGTATTCGGCCGCAAGAAGAACCTCTCCTACCACTACAACCTGTTCCATCTGAAGAAGACCAAGTACTACTGCGAGTTATGCGATAAGGTCAGTACACTAACTGTTCTTCTTTTTTGTATTGGACCCACGCGATAAGCTATTTGCCAGTGTCAAGTATTGAGAATTCTTCAAGTCCCTCGAATAATACAAGTTATAAATATTCTAGTCACAGTCTAAATCACGTGTATTACTGTGAAAAATAATAATACAACTCTCGCAAAAATATAAACATTGTACTTTTTCATAACCTACAACGGACTTACAAAGTATACAGCCTAAAAATTGCACGACGATTTTCGCAATTTATTACAACCTTTACCAATTCGGTCTCGGGTGTGTCATGTGGTATCTAAGAAACTCACGAATATAGTGTTTTTAACCCCCGACCAAATCAGAATGGTGTTATTTTGATATAGTATAAATCTGTGTCTGTCTGTGGCATCATAGCTCTCTAAGGAATGGACCTATTTTGATCTAGTTTTTTTTTGTTCGATACAGGTTTTGATCGAGCATTCTTAATTTTGTTTCATCAAAATCGGTTCAGCCGTTTTTTATATAGTTTAATTCTAAACTTGTTGGTTAAATCAATGAGGCGTTGTTTATTCGCGCAGTACTTCGCGCGTCCGTCTGGTCTGCGCGTGCACCGCGAGAACGTGCACCTCAAGATAGAGAAGGTGAAGGACAAGATCTGCGACCTGTGCGGGCGCGCCTTTGCCGTGAGTACATTGCACTACACTGCACTGTATTACACTACACTGCACTGCGCTACTACTGACGCAATACTTGCACTCGCGATCTATAAGTAAAAACAACAACAAAAACGTCCGAGACGTGTTTATATATGCCGCGCCACAGAAGTAATAAACTTAGAATGCAATTCGAGTAAAGCAACATTTAACAAGCCTTATAAGGCCTGTAACGTCGCTCCGCCTAATGTTTTCGCGATGGTTACTCATTGAAATAAAATAAAAAGTTAACGGCTTTATCGCGTTTATTTTATATAATTTTTTGACCTGACGTTTCTAACACTGCAGCGTCCGTGGTCACAGGTGAGACTGGTCTTATCTATGACCACGAACGCTGCAAAGAGCACAAAACAAGAAAAATTTGGCCCAATTTCGCTTCTCAACTCTGTGACAAATACGTCTACTCACTTGAAACGCTCATGTGCATGACAAGGACAGTAAATACGTGTGGCTATGCACACATTTTCATATATTTTTGCTTTCACCTATAAATGCAATAAAATAGAAACTATCACTTTAAGTGTCTTTTCTCTGAGGTCCGCGCCACCAGTGAAGTCCTATAGACGCGCTTTATTCACATTCCGGCGGAATATGTATATATATATTTTAGTTGAGTTTGTAATGTTATCGAGTACTATTTATTACTTTACATTTTACTTTTCTCTTTCATTCTTCTCTTTGTTAAACACCCCACCTTCTATTTATTATCATCTCATCTCCATCCTAAGGTTGCCCGTAAGATGTCGCTATTAGCGATAAAGCCGCCTGTTGTTGCACTATCATGAAAGCCCTTTTCGCTGTGTACTCGTAATTTGTGTTTTAGTGAAAGTGTAAACAATAAAGAGTTCATCCATGTATGTTGCAGAGTCACGTGGTGCTCCGTCACCACCGGCGCACGCACACGGGTGAGCGGCCGCACAAGTGTCCGCACTGCGCCGCCGAGTTCATTCAGAAGTATGCGATGCAGACGCACGTCCGCACGCAGCACAAGGAGTTCAGCAAGGACGCGCCCTTCAGGGACGGCGCGAAGAAACACGCCGCCGCCGCCACCGCCGTGCCGGCCTGGCCGGATCCCGGGTACTTTGTCTAAATACGTGCCCCCTGCCATTTTAGGATATAATACTAGCTTAAATACCAAAATGCCATGATTTCAAAATATCAGGGGGGTTACATAATTGGCATTCTAATTTTCTAAACACCAGCGGAATATACTTATAGACAAGTAATCATTTAATAAACTTTAAAAAACAGACTTCGAAATACGCAATTCATGGATTTGGATGACATGTTTTCCAGTTATTTTGTTATAAAAACCAAAATACTGAATCAATTTTGATATGGGACCACCTGGGAAGTATACCTTTCAAACAAAAAAAATATTTTTTCAAATCGGTCTAGGTGTCGTCGAGTAATGGGAGAACATCTCGGGGAACCTCCTCCTTTTTGGAAGTCGGTTAAAAAGTAAATGCACAGGATTGACATTAGTTAACGGAATTGACATTAGCGCACGTCACAGTTTCTTAGCAATTCGAAGCCTGAGCGTTTATAGATGTTGTTTGCCACTTGTCTAAACCTGCAGATTACCATAATGCCAGCTGTCATAATACCCCGGATTGTGATAATGCCAAATTTTCAAAAACACGTCTTGCTCCATAGTAACGTCTGGCACTTATAAATACGGGAAATTCAAATTTCAAACAGTTGTTTTCTTTGTATTTTAGCCAGGTCAGGTAACTATTGTAATTGATCATAATTTTTGCAGCAATCTTAGATTATTATTTACATGATCACGTCTATTTATTCACTGTAATACATAGTGTTACTTATATTAGCCTAGAAATCCACTTTTATAAATTCAAGCGGTTTCTAGGTTGAGGTAAGCAATGAGGTGCATTTATTTATAGTTTAATTGTCGTGATCATATAAAGAATAACGTTTAATTGTCGCAAACATTGTGATCATTTGCAATCTTCTCTTCTTAATCGTACACTCTTGTCAGAGTGGTCTTGGTTGCAATGACGGTGGATCCCCGCCGTCACCGTCACTGTCCAGGGCAGCTGCTCGTCTCGCGATGCTTCTCCATTTCTGGCGGTTGGTTGCATTGCGAGTACACTCTACTACGGTGGACTGCGTAGCTTTTTTTAATGAGGTCGGTCCAACGTGTTGGTGATCGTCCAGGACTTCGCTTGCCTTCTACACGGTCCTGCACTATTTAGTCTCTCCATCGAGCGCTCTTTTCTTGAGAAATGCCCAAAGAACTTCAGTATTCGTAATTGTACAGTCGACGATAATCTATCTCGTATATGAAGCTCTTTGAGGATAGAATTGTTGGTGCGAAACGCTGTCCACGGTAAATACCGTGGACAGCGTTTCGTTTCTGGAGATGTGGTGCTGGAGACGGTTGCTGAAAATTCAGCAACCGTATCCAGCACCACATCTCCAGCGCATCAATTTTCCGGCGATCCCTCAGAGACCATGTTTCAGCTCCGTAGAGAAAAATTGGAATTGGAAAGACGAGGCATTTCATAAGACGAACCTTTGTGTTTTTAGTTATACGCCTGTCTTTCCAAATCTTTCCCAACTTGCAATAGTCATAATCATCATCTCAGCCATAAGAAGTCCACTGCTGGACATAAGATGGATTTACGAAAATTCCGATTGGACTGAACTACTGCACTGTACTCCCTGTACAGTGCAGTAGTTACTATAATGGTACTAATAATGAAATATTATTCTTCTAAGCACCATAGGTACTAATTCAGTACCTATGTTATATGTACAACCGCGTTGTGTCCATAAAACACAAAACAGATAATGGGGTTTCTATGGAGCATGGTGTGAGAACACAATGTATTGGCGAAAATTGGCGCAACAACTCTCACACGCCGATTTTAATAAAATGTATATAAGGGACTGTCGAAAAAGAATCATCAAAAACAATTCATAACCGGCGGAATAATCGCGGAACAAACATACAATAAAAAAAATGGTTGCCTGTAAAGTCGGTTTACGGACGATAATTTTACGTGATAACGATGCGTCACAAGCCGAACGCTTAGGCCGATCGTGCCTCTCTATAGCTTGTTCCGCGCTCGCTTGCACGCACTTTTTCGAGCGTGCAGCCGGCGTTCATCGATTTATAAGACGTTATCACGTCAAAAAATTTGTCCGAGTTGAGAACCTCCTTCCTTCTGGAAGTCTGTTAAAAATATAATGGCAGCTATCGACGGCATTTCTACTTTAGTTCGATTATAGAAACTAGTTACAAATTATATAAAATGTAAGTAGGTATATGTCTGTTGCCGGCCTGTGATCTAATCAGCCCGTTAGTCGGAGGGCTAGATATTATCAAAGATGTTAACTTGATATCCGCGAGCGAGTATTAGCTGCCTATAGGGCCTTAACAGGACTACCGAGCCCTAGGCAATCTTTCGGTCAAAATTTCTTTTTTTTTCATTCGAATTAGGGTCCGCCTACAAGCTCTACAGCCTTCCAACTAACGTACTAATGTACCATTCGGCTACAGACGAATGGCGTTTTGCAATACGGGGTTACTGTTTGAACATTAGCAATATTGAACATCCTATTGTTCAGTACTCGATTCTCGTTTCAAATAATCAAACAAAATAGGTGGTTAATATTTTACCTAATCCTGAGGAAACACAAAAAATATGGACAGTGAAACCACGCGCGCTGAGAGTACATGCAAGTCGCGCGATCGTAGTTATGTATGTGAGTTGTGTTCGCTCGGAGCGTGCGCGGCGGGAGCGTGCGGGATTTTCTTGGTTTTTGAATTTGTTTCGGTTCTATTTGTTTCCATATGACCACTAATTGTCCTTGAATATTGCTAGTGTTCAAACAGTCAGCCTGTATAATTTATTATTATTTTACAAGATCTGATTATGTAAGATATTAAATGAGATTATTTATATATAAAATGAAAACCGACTTCAAAATGCGCAATTTTATCAAAAACCAAATTTGAAAGTATAGTATCCTTTCACACAAAAAATTATTTTTGAATTCGGATTATAAACGACGGACTCCGACGGAGTTATGATGTAACAAACAAAAAATACCGCCTTAATTTATTGCCTCCATTTTGAAGTCGGTAAAAAGCATAATGATACTTAAACATTAATAAATAACTTATTCCAGAACTACTTGCATTTTTTTCTTTCTTTATTCTCTGCGTACAGTAAACCTTGCGACCATACAACTTAACTCTTACAACCAAGACACGGGGTTGGGGGTTTAAAAATATCCCGGCCATTATCAAAAATCCTTCAGCCCGCGCACTTCCTCTCCCCCCTATGAGAGCTAAACCAACAAGGCACAAAATTCCTTAACCTTTTGAGCGCCTTTAGTAGAAGTCATTCTTTCATGTGTTTAAACCCCGACCCAAAGAGAGGGGTGTTATAAGTTTCACGTGGGTCTGTGGCATCGTAATTCTCAAAGGGTTGCCTATCTATAATTCGAATTTTGAAATATCTTTCTTAATAATTTTAATTTTCCCGAGAGTAAAATATATTTTCAAAAAACGCTATTAAAATAGCTCATTTGACAACTCGTCTGACGGCCGGAACTTTGTAATACGTAAGTTTCTGTGTATAATAAGCAGAAACCTAACGAACCTACGAATTTCCGCTGCGGACTCATGACAATGAGAAATTGATAGTAATGCGCCGACTTTCTGCTGGTCTTGTAGTGAAATGGGGAGGGTGATCTTAAAAACCCTCGACATAAGAAGAATAGAAAACAGTATTTCTTTCAAGCATCATAAAAAAAAAAACGTTTTGATCCACACAAAAAAGTGCGTTTTCCTTTCGATTTCATGTTTACTTAGGTCAAAGTGTGTTTGGGTTATAACAAGATTATAATGATTTTGACGTGACAACTTGTAATAAATTATGAACGCCGGCTGCACGCACGAAAAAGTATGACTCATTGTCCCGTTACATCATCATCATTTCATCAATGTTTTGTGACGTTGTCACGTTAAACTATCGTCCGTAAACTGACTTTACAGACAACCAATTTTTAAGCTATTGCATAGCTTCTATCGCGGGCCTTGAGCGTGGAGACCTAATCTAGAAATTCCGTAACGAAAATAACCTAACACACCGCGCGTAAAGCTATTATGCAATAGCTTTACCGCGGCAGTCTCCGAGTGCCACACGTCTTTTTTTTTTGTTGTTGAACGTTTATGATGTTGCTTTCTAGGGTTTTACTTGATCACAAGAATACACCCTCATCATATTCTTCTTGAGGTTCAAGTAAACGACGTATGTTCACATTATTAATTTTATTACAAATTGTAACTTAAAATTAACTTAAACTTACATTCCATGTAAATAAACAAAACAAATGGCATACAACACGTCGTATAACAAAAGGGCCCCCGAGACAGTCAAACCGTTTGACTCAATTATAGGCGGATTTCTTTATAAAGGTAGGTTTGCGCTTGACCGCCAACTCAAGTGATGTTGCGGTCTACAATGGAGCGCGCTTATCGAGAAGAAATCGATTACCTCTTATTCACCTCAAATTTTGTACAAGTGTGGAAGCTACAAACGAGCGTAAAATATGCGGTTTATCTACACCACTGACGAGATGGGAGGTTTTCTCCCTAAATTTGGGGGATTTCTGGACTGTTCAATCAATAGCATTATTACTTAATAGGAACCGACTAAGTCATCGTTTTTATTACTAAAAACTGCAATTAGGTAAGACGGATTGTTGAACATTACCAACAGATTTTTCGTTAAAGCCAAGCATTTTAGAAGGATTTTGGGTAAGACCATTTGATGGGAATGTGACTATGACATTTGGCAACACTAATCTACGCCGGTAGACATAGAAAACGATGAGACTTACAACATCCAGTGTACTAAAATTACTAGTGTGTTGAATTATATACAAAAATACTGGATTACGAGTATACTTGCGTTAAATAATTATTACCACAATATGGTTATTGAAATACATTATTTTTTTTAACTCTATAACGAATAAAAGCATTTTTATGTTTTTTTTTTTTTTTTTCTTTTAATTTTATCACTTTTGAAAACGTTCCAGCGATAATGGATTAAAATTATTAAACAATACATTAAGTTTTACCCATTTAATTTTTCAAAGGAAGAAGCACATCATATTATTTGATAGTCTCGGGGAATACTAAAAGAAGGCCTGTACTGACTTTACACAACCCCTACAACACAAGAGAAGAAAAAATCGTGTTTTATAATTATTTTATTTGTGGAATGTAAAATATACTCAGTGATTAAAATAATAATAGTTCTTGCTCTCGGGTCACTTCACTCGTACCTATTTATTGACAATTGCAAATTGCGTCTGGTATCCCCAACAGTCGTTAACTGAAGTTGTTCTCCCAGAAAGAGAGATATACTTTTATTTTAACCACATTATTGTTGCTAGTTAACAATATTTATTCCACATTAGTTGAAATAATAGTCATGAGATTGAATTGGAGATTGGTTGCTATCTTTTTTTACTGTGCTACTTCCATCAAGTGTGGTGCATCTGAAACAAATATATTAGAGTTACAATTTTATTTTTTCAAAGATAAAAAAGCCTGTTTATCTGGCTCGGAAATGTGGATAGAATGTATAAAAGAAACATCTCAGGAGGGTCTCGCTTGACGATTGAGTCGAGAGTCGGATACGAAAGACAATTGTCCTGGACACGGCATGCATTGCCAGGAGGTCCTTAAGTTGTAAGGATGTCAATATCAAAATCAAGGATAGAATGTCAAAGTCGGATGTAATAATTCTAGTTGTAAACAACCAGCGTTAGTCGCGCACGAGCGAACTTACAAAACATAGGCTTATTACAAATAAAATAACATTTAGCAAAAGTCTGACACAAACAACAAAACAAATGTACAATGCATGTACCTATGTATGTGTAATGTATGGTTACAAACGTTGTAACAAACAAGAAAAAATATCATAGAATGTCAGCGTAGCTGTCATATCGTGCAACTGACAGTGACGTCCGTACAAAGAAAATACTATAGAAGCAAAACTACTTCTCGTCTCAACCTGCATGATAGAGAGCGGAGTACCCATTTGTCACGAAAAGAAAAAAAACAGAGCTTGTAATTTTTTGTCTTATATCGTAATTCAAATTAAGACGATGGCTGTATGGGCTTGACACCCTCTGTCTTTCCCGATAGGGAAAAATTAAACAAAAAAAAAAATCTTATCGCGTGTTGATTTTTATTATATATTGTGGATGGACTTTAGGGATTGTTACGACAGTTTTTTTTTAACTACTTACATTTATTTTTTTAAAGTATGAAAGAGGAAGACAAAATTTTAATTTACACTTAACTAACATGCATGCGTGTATACGCCGAGCACAGCTCCCGCAAGCAGCACGACACGACAGTTGACAACTTTTGACAAAAGTAAACATCAAATATTTACAACTAAAACGTATATGTAGTTACTATTATTTACTCTGTAAACTTTTGTCCTCATCGCTGAGACTGACTCGTACTCTGTTCTCGTAGTATATACACATAATAGTAGGACTATACAATACAAGTGTTAGATCGTGAAGACGATCGGTTACCTCCGGAGCCGTCGTTGAACATGAACTCGTCCTGGTATTCCTTGAGGAACTGCTCGGAGCGGTGCTCGTCCAGGAACAGAGAGTACACCTTCTTCACGTCCTCCATGCTCACCTGGGGGTGGGATCACAATCTTAATCGTAGATCTATCTTGCGTAAAACAAAATCTTATTTCAATATTACTTTGACCCTTGTCTTCCTCTCTCTCTACAGGAGAAAGAGCAAGACAAAATCAAACTAATATTGCCCGATAAAGCAAACAAATAATGTTCATTTATTACAAAAAACTAAGTTTTAAATATTATTTTCGTCGGAAAAAGGTTTTTTTTTTAAGTTTGACGGTTTTTTGACGGACGTTCGACTACTCTGATGATTTTAAGTATCTACAAATTTCTAGACAGTTCAAAAATTACACGCATCCGACTGGACTTGAACCCGCATATCCCGATCTGTCTATATAGACAATTTACATTTTTGTCTGGCCTTGTGGCTCAGTTGGTAGTATGTCTGCCTGCTGAGCTGTAGGTCGTGGGTTCGATCCTCACCCAGGGCAAACAGTTGTGTGATGAGCATGGGTGTTTGTTATGTGTCTGCATTTTTCTATGTATCATAAGTATGTATTTATAAAAAGAAAAACTAAAAGAGGAGAAAAAACGTGGTCATAAAATTACAGACAGCGTTACTTTCGCTTTTTACCCGACTGCGTAGAAGTAGGGTTATCTTTTTCGAGTGTATGTATATATATATATATATGTACCTCATTGGCCTTCCTCCTCCTGGCGACGAGCGAGGCGGTGGTGATCAGCTGTATCGCGTACCGCAGCGAGGTCTCGGTCGCGACGCGCGTCAACACGGTCAACGCGTCGCTCGACATCTGACAGTCCTCCTCCTCGCACCTGACGAGTTTACACTTGTTTCAATTCGCACATTTATATCATATTTTCAGCCATAACATATAACATATTTTTAGTCCCCTGCTGGACATAGGCCTTCCCCATGGATTTACAAAAAGACCGCTTGGAAGCGGTCTTTCATCCAAATTCATCCCGCCACTTGTACAAGGTCTTTTGTCCATCTCGTGACTGGTCCTCCTACGCTGCGCTTGCCGGTGCGTGGTCTCCACTCAAGAATGTTTCGTCCCAATCGGCTATCAGTTCTACGTGCTATGTGCCCTGCCCAATGCCACTTCAACTTACTAATCCGGTGTACTATATCGGTGACTTTCGTACGTCTACGGATCTCTTCATTTCTGATTCATATATAAATATATATATACAAATACCTACACCTTACACTTACCTTTATATTGCAACTTTTCTATTATATTGTGGCCAATTCAAGATCAACATAAAGCGAACCATCTTATCACTCAGTTTTTCATACACTATATATTGTAACTTTACACACAGTTTTTAGGGTTCCGTAGTCAAGTGTATACTCAAAAACTATTAGTACTAGAAAGTTGTAATTTAGTATGGGTATACATATTTATCACGCCAGCAAAATGGTAGAATAAAATCTTTAAAAAAAAAACCCTACACGTAAATGTGGTATCATTGGACAGGTAATCTATAAATTTTGGAAGTGTAGGAAAACCATTTTTCAATATAGATTTCATTTGATAAAAAAAAAGCCATAGATAGTTCTCCTTCTATTGCTTTTTTATGTCTAGTAACAATTTAGTGGTGTTTCCGTGACTACTATACGTCTAGTATTATTTAATAGTAGACGTATGTATAGTATTACGTATAAATCAGCATGTGTCGGATTGGCCATCGCTGAATAAATATTCAGCGAATGACTAAAATATGTGGATTTGTACGTAATATTTGTTAATCTTTTGACAAAATGTACATATGTAATCTTCGTGATTTGCAACAGATAATTCCTGCGGTGGGTACATACCTTATATTGAGGATCTCTCTGAGCTCCTGATGGGTGTAGGGCGCCGTGGGCACTATGATCATACGGTCGAGCAAGTCCAGGGGAATGCCGTGCGGACTGAAACAACGAGCAACTTACATTAACGAATCAAACTATTTCCCACCATCCACGTTGGAAATATCACAAGTTCTCCACATCCGAATCTGAGCTCGGATATCCATTTAACACTTTCTTATTTCTCCATATTCCCGTAAGTATTTATTTAACCACAATACTAGGTTGTAAATACGAACGTTTATGTGAGTGTGTGTGTGTGTGTGTGTGTTAGAGCGTGTACTCCTTCGTGCTAAAACGGCTTAACGGATATCAACGAATTTCAATATGGAGATACATTATTATACAAGGTCACCTGGAAGAGATCGCATTTAGCGATAAGGCCGCCTGTTGTTTTGTTAGCATGTAAGTCTTTTCTCACTATGCAAATTGTGTTTTACTGTAAGGTGTAAACTATAATTAGTTTATCTATCTATATATATACCCTTGTACAAATAAAATGTGTGTTTGTTTTCTGATAAAATCTGATTGTGTTAGTGTAAATCACGTTAAATGAGTAGTATTGTTATAGTAGGTTGCAGACTACCGCCGACCTGGTATAGTTGGTTCCGCGGATGCGCGTGATGCCGCGGTTGGTCGCCATGATGACCACGGGCGCCGTCTCCGACTCGAGCGCGCGGTTCAGGAATGAGAAGCACTCGATGTCCAGCATGTGTGCCTGACGACAACAATATTCACACACACACTACACTACAAGCAAACAATATATCGAAGATTACATTTCACGCAAACAATATAATATGTATAAAACATTACATTTCCACCACAGTGCTACATGGACCAACTGAAAGTATAACCTTTCAAATAAAACAATATTTTTCCAAATCGTTTCCTAAATGATTGAGTTGAGGTAACAAATATTTAAAAAAATACAACCGCATTGAGAACCTCCTCCTTTTTGAAGATAGTTGAAAAAGAAAAAAATTCAATATTTTTGATTGTTTCACAAACTGAAAAAAAAAACCGGCCAAGTGCGAGTCGGACTCGCGCACGAAGGGTTCCGTACCATTATCTATAAAAACGGCAAAATAATCACGTTTGTTGTATGGGAGCCCCCCTTAAGCATTAATTTTATTTTAATTTAACTATTTATTTTTAAAGTGAATAATATAACTCAATATTCAGTGAATAATTCAACCGTCTACCTATTGCCGTTATGAATATCGAGCAAAAAAAATCACGTTCGTTGTATGGGAGCCCCCCTTAAATATTTATTTTATTCTGTTTTTTAGTATTTTTGTTATAGCGGCAACAGAAATAGATCATCTGTGAAAATTTCAACTCTCTAACTATCACGGTTCATGAGATACAGCCTGATGACAGACGGACGGGCATACAGACAGCGGAGTCTTATTAATAGGGTCCCGTTTTACCCTTTGGGTAAGGAACCCTAAAAAAATGTCACAAAAATGCTAAAGGCTCCCAGGTACAGATCGGGATAATGCAGGTTCAAGTCCCGTCTGATGTGTGTAATCTTTGAACTGTCTATAAATTTGAAGGGAGTATTAGCGAGCTAGTTCCCTGCGTACCTCGTCAATGAACAGTACTCCAGGTATCATCTCAGACTTCCCCTCCTCGCGCCATTCAGCCACTTTGTTGTTGATCTGTTCGCGGATTTCCGATTTTATTTCACCCGTGTCGCCTGAAACAAGGCAATGGTCATGGTGTTTAACCATCATGTTTTTGTTATATTATTGTTTAATCATCGTAGACCGCAACGTCGCTTAACATCAGGCGAGTTGGCGGTCAAGCGCGAACCTATTTCTACGAACACCTTGCGTGTCTGAAATATCAATACATATCGAAACATATTACCCTCTAATACCCTGGTTTAGCCATTTGAGCTTAATCAAGTAACAAACATACAAACACATTCACAAACTTACGCCTTTATAATACTAGTGTGATTTGCCCTTTAATATGGTTAAACACAAGTGTTGACTGGTCGAGATGTGCAGCTCGCCCCCCAGACTCTGCACTGAGTCCGGTTATGGAACAGCTGACCAGACCGTACCTGAGAACAGGGCGAGGAAGCCGTGCGTGCGCGAGTTGATCACATCCACCTCGTGCAGGGTGACGGTGTGCACCACCTCCTTGCGCTTCTGCAGCTCGCCCTCCGGACACTGCACGAACCGCGCCTGCTGACCTGCGGGCGATATACATGGCTCGTAATCTCCGCGCAAAAAATTCGATCATTGTGATTCATTTGGTGAATCATGGACCGCTAAAACGGCCCGTAGACGTATCAATCTGGATCGCAATGCGTGTTCAAAATCAAGGATCACGATACAGATACAGATTGAACGTGTACGAAGATATCAATCATCTTCGTACACGTTCAATCTGGTGCACGGGTCGCCTAAGGTAAACAAAGAACGCCTCGGTCGGCGCACTCACCCGTGGCGTCGTAGTCGCGCGCGCGCGCAAAACTCCTCCCGAGCTTGTTGATCTTGCCCGTCGCCTTGTCTATGGTGATCACGTCGCCGGTTTGTACCTGCAATACAAACTCAATATATTTTCATCCAATAAAATGTAGAAATGTAGGTTTCGGCAGACCTGTTAGGAGCCTAGCTGAATGGGGTACATAAAGTTTTTTTCGGTATTTTTTTTATTAGGTGGATTGGATCAATCAAATGAACTAATTTCAATATTTTTTATTTATTTATACGTCACATGTCCTGCTGAATAAGAAGTGATAGCGTACTTGAAATAATATATATATATATATAACGGCGGGATCGTGGGCGTAACGATAGGTGGTTCATCGTTATCATCTCGGGATACGGGCTCCATGAAGTTGGGTACTCAGGCAAACCAATAAAATGCAGCTAGTAGGCACAATTCACTTGTAATCAACCACAAATCACAGTACAAATTACAAGGCGTATCAGTACGGTGAACGTGACAGGTTCGAAGGAGAGATGTGGTCGTTGTTGAATCCAAAGTAAAAGTGTGCTCCCCGTTTTTTCGACTCTGTCCTCGTGTGGCGGTTTAAAAACGATCCTAGCGCCACCACACGGCGTTCACTGTACTTTACAATCAACCAATCAAATCAACGGACCAATCACAGACAAGCTACGTCATTCACTAGTAGTTTGGAGTCAATTAACACTACGAAATTTCTAGTACTGTGATATTAATTGACGTTCTTTTAATTATTAGATACGACACGGCCAGAACTGACAAGTTACACGTCCTCGTGTGTACCTGTAACAAGAAAAATTTACAAATGGAATAAACTAAGCTCGGTCTACCCTGACTACAGGGTTACAGAGTTACAATAATAGTATGTAGTTAATTAGAAAGGATACCTCAATAGTAAACAATTAATTGGCAGTGAACAAACTAAATCACACATAAGCACACAGCTGCTCGGCAGCATCTTGTATATGGCAATCATTTGCTATAATACAACATCAAGAATTCCAGTAAAATAGGTCACCATTGACCAAACCAAACCGTAGTCTACGAGACCCAGGTCCCCGCCACACCCTCAGCCGCACACCGCGCTCTGAACGACTCACAAATGAGTCGCAGTTACGACTACGACTGAAGCGTGCAGTGCGACCAAAATGTAGCCATGCTATGTGTATTTACTCGCGCAAGCAGATGTGCCTTCACTAGTACTCTCTTCATCGGACTCAACATTACAAATATCTAGGTTGGATGGTACATTACTTTGAGGCATCTTTCTAAGACGATCGTGCGCGTACTTATAGGTTCTGTTATTATTTAAAGATTTTAAAGTGTAGCGATCGCCATCAAGTAATTCTATTATTTTGAAAGGGCCTTTGTATTTAGGGTCTAACTTAGTCTGGTTTCTCTCTTCATTTTGGATAAGGACAAGATCATCAACGTTAAATTTCACTAATTTAGACTTGTTTCTGTCAAAGCGGGATTTTTCATAAGTCGCACACTTTTCAATACTGTGGGCTGCTTGCTCTCTCGCTACGGCAATATCTATCTCGACTTCAGAATCGTCCGCAGTCAAAAGACTAAGAGGTCGCGCTACACGTCCGATCATGAGCTCAAGAGGGCTCGCTTTAGTTACACGGTTTATTGTACAGTTTAACGCAAGTTGAACTTCGTCAAGAGCTTCCTGCCACGATCTATTGGACGTCTCTACAGAAGTAAGCATTCCTTTTAGAGTGCTCATTACGCGCTCAACTTGACCGTTTGCACGACTTGAGCCTGTCGCGATTAAATGTAGCCGTATACCGTGAGAGTCACAGAATTCTTTGAAATCTTTGCTGGCAAAGCAACGGCCTTGGTCGGCTATGACACGCGCAGGAGCACCGAAAAAAGAGACGCTAGATCTTAAGGCTTTGATAGCACTAAGTGTATCGATACGTAGCGTGTGATATAGCAATACGTATTTAGTGAACGCATCTATCAAGACTATTACGTACTCTTTCTTGTCGTTTTTGCCGCTCAATTTTCCCGTTACGTCGACGTGCACAGTATGCCATGGTATGCTAATTTTTGGTATTGGGTGGAGCTCAGCTTGAACTCGACCAGAGTGTGATTTTGAAATTTTGCAAGTAATACAATTGTCCACGAATTTTCGAACGTACTTAGCCATTTTGTCGAACCAGTAGTGGTCGTACACTTTCTCTAAAGTTTTGTCTGCCCCAAGATGCATTATCGATTCGTGTATGTGATTTATAACAGCCCAACGAAAAGCTCGAGGTACTATTGGAAGACAACGTGTTCGATTATTTCTCTGTACGCGACGATGTAAAACGCCTGAACGAATTTCGTACGTTTTTGAAATGTCAGAAGGAAGCTGATTCTCTTTAAGTTTGACTACAATAGCTTGAATTTCATCGTCTCGCAACTGCTCAGCCAAGAGCCAATTTTCGGATAAGGTGGTAAGATCAACTCGTTTTTGCTCAATTTTCTCAGTGGTCGGTTTGGACATTATCGCAGGTACCGAGATAAGCGACTCGGGCAGTGGGTTGCGAGACAAGAAATCCACGTGACTCATTCGCCTACCTTCCCTATATAAGATCTCAAAGTCGTATGACTGCAAAAATGCCCAGTGACGGTGTACTCTCGGGGAAAGATCGGCCTTATTACGGGAAGCTTTGAGAGAATTACAATCAGTTATCACCACAAAATGACGGCCTTGCAAGTAATGATGAAAGTGTGCCACAGCCTTCACCACCGCAAGAGTTTCCAACTCGTACGAGTGGTATCTGGACTCGACATCTGTGGTTCTTCGGCTGTAGTATTCTACAACACGCAACTGATCATCGACTTTTTGAAAGAGGATAGCGCCATAACCCACACTACTGGCATCAGTGTGCAATTCAACCGGTACATCTGGATTAAAAATTGTGAGTACAGGTTGACAGGTTAAAATTGAAATAATCTGCTGTCTAACCTCTTCATGTTTCGGTGTCCAGGTGAATTGCGCACTGGTGTTCAAATGAAACAATGGGAGCATGATCTGGGAAAAATTCTTTACAAATTTTCGAAAGTAGGAGGCGAGGCCTATGAACTGCCTTAACTGAGTGGCATTTTCAGGAGGTGGGAGTTTAGTAAGTGCCTCAATCTTACCTGGATTTGGTCGGATTTGCCCTGAAGAGATATCATAGCCGAGAAACACAACACGTTGTTTGAGAAACTTACATTTAGAGATATTTAGTGAGAAGCCAGCATTAGTTAGGGCAGTCAACACTTCACGCAGTCGAAGGAGCCCTTCTTCTACGGTTTTGGATGGAATAATGATATCATCCAAATACTGGATCGCGTAAGAGTGGGCCAAGGGGCCTAACGCATTGGATGCGGCTCTTTGAAAAACACTAGGTGCATTGCGGAGACCGAAAGGCATTGCTAAGTATTCAAATTGCCCCTCAGGGGTCACAAAAGCAGTACGCTCAATGCTTTCAGGGTCTGAAATAGGTATCTCATTAAAGCCACTCGCACAATCTAGGCAACTGAAATAATTAGCACCGTTTAAGCGTGCAATCTGGTCATCTATACGTGGCAGAGGGAATCGATCCGGAATTGTATTCGAATTTAACTCGCGGTAATCTATCACCATACGGTCAGACCCGTCACGTTTCTTCACGAGAAGAATAGGACTCGCGAACGGAGAATTACTCGGCCGTATTATGTTAGCACTCAACAACTCATTTATTTTAGCACGCACTACCTCTCGCTCGTGTGGACTGAGTCGATACGGACGACGATAAACAGTACGAGTGGGATCTTTCAGGCGAATCTTCAGATCACCCGTTGTCACTCGCGTACGCGGTAAACCGTCAGTAAAGGCAAACGAAAACTCACTTAAGAGAAGCGTAAGACTATCTCTAAATGGGGTTGGGATATCCGTATCAATCGCCGTAAAATCAAATTCCGTAATTGCACTCAAACTCAAACAATCGACCGATTTTGTAATTGAAAAACGCGCACTTGTCAAATTAACTATCAACCCCAAATTCAAAATGTCGGAACCGATCATTATGTCGTACGGCATGTATTCGTCCGGTAAAATAAGAAACGTTAACTTTAAACAATGACCGTCGATAACTACCTCACTTAAAATTTGTTCGGTACAGTAAACATGAGCATTGCCTACGCCTGTCAAACGCACGTTAGTATCGGAACGTACACCCGTAAATTTATTCGCGACACTTTGCCTCACGAGAGAACACTCAGCACCACTATCAAAATAAAAAGGGTACGACTCACCGGTTTGTTTTAACTCCCCTTGAACGCCGCGAACTTCACAAAAGTTGACACGCCGCTCGAGAAGTGCGCCTCCGGTATCGCCGCCCGCGCCGCTCGCGACTGCGCCGGCGCCGCTCCTCTTCGAACATTGTGGTGCAATATGGCCTCTTTCGCCGCAACGGAAGCAATTGACAATCTTCTTGGAATCCGATGTAGACGATGTTGAGGGACGCGATGCTTGTGGCGTAAACATTAGTTTGGTTTTCCGGGAGTAACAATCACTCGCTCTGTGGCCAAACTTGTGACAGTAGTGACACTGAATTGGTGGGTTGTTTACATCTCTTGAGTTCACGGTCGATTTAGTGCGCTTCGAATCTGTTATGTCGAAGCAGCGTTCTTGTTTACGCTTTAAGGAAAAGGCTTGAACTTCTTGTATCAACTTCGTCCTAGTTTTGATTTCGGTCGTAAACGCTAATCTGTTGATTCGAGTGTCAATTTGTGCAATATGAGCAAGTACGTATGAAACGGCGATTTCCTCCGAGTTCATGTCTTTCCATTGGGTCATAAGTGTTGTAATCAGGCGACTCGCGTATGCAGCTAGATTTTCGTCTTCTTTCGGTCGGCTGTTGTTGACGTTGATAATTGTGGCAGCGGAAGTTTCTGCACAGCCATAGCGTGCCAGAAACAACTCCTTAAAATTAGTCCACTTCATTCCAGTGTATGACACGTGGGGAAGCCATGCTGATGCGCTACCTTTCAAAGATTTGCTGAGCGCAATAATCAGTGCTCCTCCTTCCAGTGGTCGTTCCGTCAAGCATATGCCTACAGTTGAGCACCAAGCACGTGGGTCAGCATCTGGTAGGTCCGGATTGAACTCTGGTAACGTGATCGCAGTGGATGTCATTGCTGGTGCTTGCATAGCCTCGATCAAGCGTATCATATTCTGGTTCTGTTGTTCTAGTAGTTGCCGCCAGTTGGTTTCTGATGTAGATGGTGCTGCCTGAGCTGATCCCACTTCTGATAACGGCGGGATCGTGGGCGTAACGATAGGTGGTTCATCGTTATCATCTCGGGATACGGGCTCCATGAAGTTGGGTACTCAGGCAAACCAATAAAATGCAGCTAGTAGGCACAATTCACTTGTAATCAACCACAAATCACAGTACAAATTACAAGGCGTATCAGTACGGTGAACGTGACAGGTTCGAAGGAGAGATGTGGTCGTTGTTGAATCCAAAGTAAAAGTGTGCTCCCCGTTTTTTCGACTCTGTCCTCGTGTGGCGGTTTAAAAACGATCCTAGCGCCACCACACGGCGTTCACTGTACTTTACAATCAACCAATCAAATCAACGGACCAATCACAGACAAGCTACGTCATTCACTAGTAGTTTGGAGTCAATTAACACTACGAAATTTCTAGTACTGTGATATTAATTGACGTTCTTTTAATTATTAGATACGACATATATATATATATATGTGTGTGTGTACTAACTTAACAATCACAGTGACAGATATTACACAGATATTCGTTTTTGTCTCTGACTGATACAAGAATTTAAACATGACTCCTGTCATATGGGAATCCTCACCGCTCAGATATTACTGAAAAATATTTTTGACAACGCTATAAATTAATCGTTTATTACCCGTAATTGGCCAGCAATATAACATAATTAGCCGCATCATAATTCGAAGTTAAAGTTAGGGTGAATGGAGGACTCTGGCGATAACGTCTGTCCAGAATTCTCACCACTCGTAATTTCCCGAGACGACGTGCCAAATCTCGAAAGAGTTGCTTCAAGGGTTCTGAAGTTATAAAGGTGCATTTGTGAGCATCTTAGCGAGAGCATTTCTCCTCAGAATGGGGTATATAAAGTTTTTTTTTGGTATATTTTATTTATTTTTAATTGGTAGATTGAGTCATTAAAAGAACTAATTTTAATATTTCTGAATTCCGTTCAGTAGTTATTTATTAATATTTTTTGAAAGAAAAACTAGTGATGACGTCACAAATTCGTCTGAATATAATTATACCATGAGTACCTACTAAAAAAACTGGACAAGTGCGAGTCAGACTCGCCCACCGAGGGTAACTCACAAGATTCAAATCTCACAAACTTAGTCATAAATTATTTTATATTCAAGTTTGCAATAACAATACATCTTATTATAATCCTATAGGAAACATGAGTCGCCAGTTCAATGAGCATTTAGCATTTATGAGTATTTAGCATATAACAGAGACATTGATATTGATATTTTTAATTCGAAGTTGTACATATTTCAAAAGCAATTAAAGGAAATTTTGTTTAAATTTTAAGATAAGATATTAATACATATTGCGCATCATATTTATATATACTATAGCCTGCTTTGTAAATTGTTAAAATTGTTATTCTTTTGCCTCTTGCGATTTTTGCTCTAACCATTTTATGTTCTAATCATATTAGGCACATATATTTTTGGAAAGTAGCCTAGAACGACACCAATGTACTCTCATGTATTAACCAAAATATTGTTACTTTCTGTTGTTTGTGCTATGAAATAAATAAATAAACTAGTAGATAAAAAGGGAAAATTATATTTTTTTTTTATATTTTCCTTCATAATCCGAAAAATATTTAAAACCCTGTTTAGCTTGTGCTAATGAAGCTCTTTCATATGATAGGGTTAAATTCTTTTTGGTATCTACAGTTAAAAAGGCGGTTCTGTGACGTCATTTAGAGGTCGACTAAAGGTCAAATATTTATTTATTTTTTCGTAGAAATACGCACCATACCATCATTTTAAGAGCCCAAAGCAAATAAATATGGTTTAGAGATATATAATCTCGAAATGTTTTTTTTTCTTTAACTTAACTTTAATAACCTCCTATATTTATTGATTCGGAGTAAATATTTCAGTTCCGAAACATCAACATTTTAAGTACACGACTATACCGAAACAATTTGTATGTAGAAGTTTGCATGCTTTTTAACTGACTTCTACAAAGACAGCGACAATAAGACGGCTAAATATCTCGTCATATTATAAGCCCAAAGTAAAAAAAAAGTTTATAGACATATAATCACGAAATGGTTTTGGAATCAGCATATGTTAAATTTTTCTCTACATAGACAGATAGATAGATATTCTTTATTGTACACACCTTCACACTACCCCATATACCCCATACATACATACCCCATTACACTAGTAAAACAATTTCGTGCGTGTACATAAGTGTGTGTGTTACCTTCTCCTTAAGTAACGCGTCCGCCATCTTGGCGCCCATATCGTAGTTGGTCTCCATGTCGGTGGTCTTGAGCGTGAGCCGGCCGACGCGTGCGCCGCCGCCCCCCGCGCCGCGCTCTATCACCACCTCCACCACCTCGCCCTCGATGATCTCAGACTCCTCCCTGCAAGACAGCCGGATGGCCGGAGACACGTCAAACTAACTAATAAACCAGTATCTACATTCCAATTTTACTTCATTTTAAGTATTTTATTCATTAAGTGTGTGAGTGTGGGCAAGTGAAATAAAGCGGTGAGATAAACTGTTTCGTTCAGGTATTTGGGTTTACACAAAAATATGACTACACGATTATTATGGTTATAGTTAAAAACTGAAATAGCCAACTTCAAAATATGTAATTTAGTTCATTTGGATGTAATTTTTTCCCAGTTATTTAGTTTTAATAACCAAACGATTAAGCCGACTTTGATGAAATTTCTACAGAACTATTTGAAAGTAGTATATAAAATAAAAAAGTTGATCCTTTCGTATAAAAAAATATTTTTCTAAATCGTCAATGACGTAGTTATGAGGTAACAAACATTTAAAAAAAACGAGAACCTCCTCCTTTTTTGAAGTTAGATAAGCAATACTTACTTGATTCTTATTCCAATAGACTTCCTGATAGCTTGAGTCAAAGCTTCAGTCTTGCTCATCTCCAAGGAATAAATTTCAGATCCTTAAAAACAGACAACTAATATTACCGAATGATATACAAAGCAATGGACACGCAGGCTAGTCTAGACTAACACCATCTCGTATAGGTATATATGAGGAGCAGAGTCGAGTGCCGCCTCCGTCTCGCTCGCACACTACAACTTTTATAAACTTGTTGAATGTAGTTTTCATAAAGATGCGTATTGGCGTGGCCTCACGACAGCCCCGGATCTAGGTACGATTTTTTCGAACCGGGGCAAAACCTTGATAGTGGCGCCCCCTCCCTTCAGTGTTTGAGAAAAACTGTTAAAACTGCCAATGAGTAGGTAGCATTTTTGTGACCATTTGTTAAAATAATAATCCTTTAGTAAATTTAAACTTTTTATTATCTAATAACTTTCATTTGTGACATAAAACAGAAACACAGAAAAAATATATAACCAGGAAAGACTACAAATTAACACGGCGTGCTTTCTTTTCTGCGAACGGACACTACGCACGCGTTCAAAAATTTACTCGATCTGTTACGATGCGTTCATAAATCACTTAGATATGTGTTCAAAAACTAACTGGGCGTATGGAAATAGAAAAGATTGTTTTTCAAACATATGTATTATATTAAGATTCGATTACTTGATAAAAACCTATGAGTTTGTAGGAAAAGAGGCTTCATTTGTTCGATATTTCGAATTCTTGTCTCAAGGATTTGGCGCCCCCATGAAACTGCCGCCCGGGGCAAGTGCCCCGGTTGCCCCCCCCTTAGATCCGGGGCTGCCTCACGAGAACACTATTACAATGAATTGACAATAATGGTTGTTATTGTCAATTCAAATCCAATGTTATCATTTTGATTTTGATCGAAACAAACGCCGATCGTAGACCGCAATGTAAACGTGGTTACTACATAAAAAAATTAAAATATTTTACATACTTACCTAACATCGTTATCAAAATGTAAATTGTTCTCAATATTGTGTAATAGGGTTCTCACAGACTGACATATTCGCAAATTATTCAAAAGTATGTTCATTAATTTTATATCAAGAAAAAGTCGCGTGGGAGCGAGACAGCTGCACCGCCCAACTCTGCGCCTCAAGCAGTTTATACTACAGGTAAAGTTGCATATGTTACCGGCCAAACCCGATTTCAGGACAAACTAGTTAGGCCTAGGCTAAACTAGTTCATCCTATCGGGCTTAGGACAAACTAGTATAGCCTAGGCAAAACTAGTTTGCCCTAAGCCCGATAGGATGAACTAGATTAGGCTAGTCCAAACTAATTTGTCCTAAGCCCGATAGGATAGACCAGTTAAGGCTAGGTCAAACTAGTTGATCCTGGTATAGGTATAAGCAATAATTTCTTCAGAGATTAGCTTATGTTTTTTTTTTTAATACAAATTTATTTCCAGCTCGCTCTTGGGACTTTCCTCGTTTTCCCCCTTAGCGCTGTCGCAGAAAATTTCTTTGCAGCTTCAAACTTAAAGTGTAAATTATCTGTATTTGTAAATTATCTATAAATTTGTATTAAAAAAAAAAACATAACCTAATCTCTGAAGAAATTATTGCTTATACCTATCACCATCTTATATGACATTTACTTTGACTTGACTGGACAAACATCAAATCAAAATAGATAGATATCTGAATAAAATACTCCGTAATTGTAAAAATAAGATTAGGCCATACCAGTTTATCCTAGAGTGTGCGTATTTATATCAGGATCAACTAGTTTGGCCTAGGCTAAACTGGTTCATCCTATAGTGCTTAGGACAAACTAGTTTAGCCTAGACCAAACTAATTTGTCCTGAAATCGGGTTTGGCCGGTAACACATACACACTTTACGCAAGTTCATCATCATCATCTCAGCCACAAGAAGTCCACTGCTGGACATAGGCCTCCCCATGGATCCCCCACGGACCAAAACACCGATTGGAAGTGGCTTGCATCCAGCGTCTCTTCCTGCCACTTGTATGAGATCTTCGTCCACCTTGTGGTTGGTCTTTCTACGCTGCGCTTGCCGGTGCGTGGTCTCCGCTCGAGAACTTATCGACCCTATCGGACATCAGTTCTGCGTGCTATGTGCCCTGCCTACGGCCACTTCAACTTACTAATCCGTTGTGCTATGTCGGTGAGTTTCGCACGTCTACGGATTCTTCGTTTCTGATACGATCTCGCAGAAGGAGTCAAAGTTCACAAGCCCAAGCACGCAAGTTCACACAAATCTATTCTAAAAGCTGGGATCCAGTTGCTGGGTGCACATTGAGTTAGGAAATATAATGTTGACATACCGAGATCTCAGATTCATTTGTAACATAACATCACACAAGACATCATAATAATTGTGAGTACATTACCTATTCATATCCCAATCGCACATTTTGTCTAAATAATAATTAGTCTAATATACCTAGTCTTGCCATAAATATTGTCACGAAGAAAAAAATTATTTTTTTATTTCAAATAATATTTATTACTTTTACAGTGTGTTAGTTTAATACATAAATATAAAACAATTTAAAATATAAAAGCTTATTCGAAGTGGTCTCCATTGGCTGCAATACAGTCCTTTAAACGTTGAGGCCAGTTATCAATAGAAGCACGCACTCTTTCCATGGGAAAATTCTTCACTACCAATCGTATAGATTGTTAAAGGGACTCCAAATTATCATGGCGTTTAGAGCAAGCCATACTCTCTAAAACTGACCATAAATCATAATCCAGCGGATTAAGATCAGGACAAGACGACGGCCAGTCTTCAGCTCTGATGAAGTCCAAAACGTTCACTTCCAACCAAGACTGCGTGGACCGAGCTTTATGACCTGGCGCCGAGTATTGTTGGAAGGACCATACTTGGTTATTGAACATGGTGTTGTTAAGGGGCTTAACTACCTTCTCAAGAATGGTATTTTGATACACTTGTGCCGATGTTTTGATACCTTTTTCACAAAAATATGGCTCAGTCACTCCTTCATAGCTAACACCCCACCAAACCATCACTGAAGTCGGATAATGCCCACGTTGCACTCTGTCGACTAATTGGGAAGCTTCCTTAGAGCTTTGAGCATAAATATGGTCATTTTGTTTGTTAAAATGTTGCTCAATTGTAAAGATTTTCTCATCCGTAAACAAAATTTTTCTGTGACCTCCCTTTGCGTACCGCTTCAGTAGTTGTTTCGATTTTACCACCCTATTCTTTTATAAATTATCAGTTAAAAAATGACCAGTGCGTCTCTTATAGGCTGCAAGTCCTAAGTCATATTTTAAACTAACTAACTAACTAAAATACGCGACATGGTTCTGGGTGCTATCTTCATCTCCCGAGATAAAATCTTTTGCTTTCGTACAGGATTTCTTCGAATTTTTCCCTTACTGCTTTGACCACCTTTTTCGTACGAACACTACGTGGACGGCCAGATCTTTTTCTGTCACAAACAGAGGAGGTCTCATTGTACCTATTAATAGCCCGGTACACAAACATTTGACTAATACCAAGCGTATGGAGAGTTTTAAAAATTGCATTTGGCTCCATACCAACTTTGTGTAATGCAATCACAGCGATTCGGTTCTCTTTATCACCCCACTCCATTTTAATATCGCAAAATATTGTACAATGTATTGGCGCCAAAATTAGAAAACTCAATGAACAATCGTATAAAAATGACAGATTCCAAATTCAAATGTAATATCTTTCTTATTTTTAACTGTAACAGTATTTATGGCCACACTAAGTATACATATAGTTTATAGCCCAGCTAGTGCGTGGAGGATGCTAGGGGAGGGTATTTTTTATCCAAAAAATATTTTTTTCAAGATTTTTATTGTACGATTTTTTCGGCATGATTAATATGTATGTTCATACCAAAGTATAGCTTTCTAGTACTAAGTCTTTGAGCAAAGACGCGGCCAGACAGACGGACATGGCGAAACAATAAAGGTTCCTTGTTTACAAAAGAACCCTAAGGAGACTTATATTTAAAATGTTAGGTATTTTATGTAGAACTAGCTTTGCCCCATGTTTTTGCCCGCATCAATGATGAAAAACAAGGATCATAATAAAATGTAGCTTATATTGGAGACTGACATAAGCTACATTTTATTGTTATAGTTTCAGCTAAGTCTGTATACCAAATTTCATATGAATTGGTTCAGCTGCTTCCTCATGAAAAGGCAACAAACAGTCTGAATTACCTTCACTTTTATAATAGTTAAATTTTTTTTGCATAATTAATTGTTAAAAAAAACCGGCCAAGTGCGAGTCGGACTCGCGCACGAAGAGTTCTGTACCATTATCTATAAAAACGGCAAAAAAATCACGTTTGTTGAATGGGAGCCCCTCTTAAATAGCAATTTTATTTAATTTAATAATTTTTTTCAAGCACACACTTTTTTACATTAGATGTATACTAAAACCAGCCAAGTGCAAGTCGGACTCACGCACGAAGGATTCCGTACCATTATCTATAAAAACGGCAAAAAAACACGTTTGTTGTATGGGAGCATACTCTCATAACAGCCTTAAATATTAATTTAATTTAATTATTTATTTTTAAAGTATAACTCAATCTTCTGTGAATATTTCAAGCATCTACCTGTTGCCGTTATCAATATTGAGCAAAAAATCACGTTTGTTTTATGAGAGCCCCTTAAATATTAATTTTATTCTGTTTTTTAGTATATGTTGTTATAGCAGCAACAGAAATACATCATCAGTGAAAATTTCAACTGTCTAACACGGTTCATGAGATACAGCCTGGTGACAGACAGACAGCGGAGTCTTAGTAATAGGGTCCCGATGTACCCTTTGGGTACAGAACCCTAAAAAATAGCAACAAACGAATTTGTTTCATACAGCGAGGATTCTGTACCATCAGAACGGAACCCTAATAAAGATATCAAATTCAAAAGTAAACATACCAGCCATGCTTGTGAAGGGAGTATCAGGTCCCAAGGCCTGTGCTAATCCCATAGCAATGGCAGTTTTCCCTGTGCCAGGTTGACCAGCCAGCAACACTGCTCGACCAGCTATTTTACCTGTAATACAATATTTTTCTTATTAACCGGTGGGTGGTAATTCAAAGCAAGAAAATTCTCAAATTCAACTATATTTCATGTGCATTTTCAGCAGTAGCAACACAGGTTGTGCACCGATTTTAATTATTCTTTTTTTATCACAATTAGGTACTTCAGGTTTGGTTTCATAACAAATTAAATGACAATACTAGCCATTATCAAAAATCCTTCCGCCCGCGCACCCCCCTCTGAGAGCTAACCCCCCTCCACCCCGAAATGAATTCCTGGCTACGGCCTTGATAGTACTTCGACACTATATTCTTAGAGATTTTATATTTACCAGGTAGTCCTTAGTAAATTTACAAAGTTCATATCTTACAAACTACTGAACCGATTTTGATAAGACTTACATTGACTCCTAAGTTGAGAGATACTTTATTCAATAAAATAATTTTTGCAATACGACTTCTAGTTTCTGCGTAATACGTGGACAAACAAACATTATACTAACTTATACAACAACTGTGCAGTTCTGAAAATATTACATACATACAGGTCGAATTGATAACCTCCTTTTTTGAAGTTGGTTAAAAATCGCCGGGATTTGTATGGGAAAAACCGCGACCACTCTCGTCTTAACGGGTATAAAGAGTTGGCATGGCAACCAAAACAGTTTACGTACCTTCTCGAATCATCTGCAATATAACACCGGCAGCTTTCCTCGCCATCTTCTGTCCGACCATGCCCTGAGACACGGCGCGGGGCTCCAGCGAGTCATCCAGACCGAGCCCACGAATGTGGGAATGAGCACCGATCCTCTCAATACGCGTTATTGAGCGCACTTCTTGCACTTGGGCTGCCGCTATCGACTGACAAGAGAAATTACATTCTGAAGCGGCTAAGCTTTATTTACATTATTTGCTAACAATTCAAACGAGTAGACGAATATTATCACTGCAATCTAGTGGGAAATAATTTAAACCCAAAAACAATGATTCCAAAGCGTTACAACAGTTCAAACACAGGATTATAATTACTAAAAATAAATTGTTACAGGTTAGGAAACAATATCAACAAAATACATTTTAACGTGCATTTAGTCATAAAGGATAATATACTTACAGCCATTGTGCTTTAAAATGAATACAATATTTTATATAACAAGAAAATATTTAAACGTCCAGCAAAATGTGCAAATTTTAAGTTTTCTGGCTTGTTTTCAGATTCAGCATTTATCAAATAACAATCGCAATCCTTTCCAGGGTTGCCATTAAAGAATAATTGACTACCGTGTTTTGGATGTTGAATTGCCGTGTTTTGGCTCAAAATTCCTAAAATTGCCGTGTTTCATATAAAAAGTAGTTTTTTATACGTAAATACTTGAAAGGAGAGCTGTTGCGTGATCTTCCATACCAAAAAATAGGATATAACTGTTTTCTACCCCTAAACACTAACCGATTTCTAAGATTAATTTTTTTCGGCCAATGGACATGTATCCATGGTTATATGTGTAAACAATTATAGTTTAAAAAACTGAAAAACCAACTTCAAAATACGCAATACAACGCGTTCATACGCGACTTGCTATTCACTTTTCTACAGGCATTTTGTTGTAAAAACCTAATGAAATCGGATAATATTGAGGCATAGAAAACAGTTCTTTTTTTTAAATATAGTGGACTGGGGCCCAATTCAGTTATTCAAGACCGCTCCATAGCCGAACCTAATCCCGTGGGAGCGTTTCCCGTCGGCCGCCATAGTTTTTTTGATCCAGTCACTTGTGTCACTTGTGTCACTTGTGTTATGTCATACAATTGACACATTAGATGAAACGTAACACGTCCTTCGCTCGTTACTAAATCAAAAAATGATAGCAGCCGACAGGAAATGCTTCACACAAGGTTCAGTTACGGATCGGTTTTGAATAACTGAATTGCACCCCTGTTCAGGCACTATTTTCACTATTTCAATACTTAAAGTTTCGTAAACAACGTCCGAAGCATGAATTAATATCTTTGTTCGTAAAGAACGAGTTATAAATGTCTAAGATATATTTTTAATCTCTCCAGGGGTGTCCCTACTAGTGATGTAGTAATATTGGTCCTTGGTATTCTAGAGAGATATATGATGATTAATCACCTACACTTGAAGTGTCAAGTGTATTCGATGACGTGTCTATGGAATGTGTTCGATTTAACTGTAGAGTAGCTGTTGCCTGCAACATTATTAGTGTATTTTTTCTTTCGCTCTGATTGTCGTGTTTTATGATACGGCAATCAATGTTCTGCCGTGTACCGTGTTTTTTAAAAAGGATCAGGGTTACCATTTCTATGGCAATTGCCGTGTTATACGGCAATTGCCATAGAAATGGTAACCCTGATCCTTTCTTATCTCCAATCAAAGAGAAGATAGTTTATTGTTTGTTTTAATTTTTTCTTGACCATGGAAACAAAGTCCTTCAATCGAAATAAAAAAGGGTTCTTTAAAACGTTAGTGAGTCCTCAGTAAAGTGATGGCGACTTTACTAGAAGTTTCTATGGAGTTTTTCCGACAACGTAAAATAACAAGTTCACTGCTTTATTTCACTTGTCGACACTCACGCACTTGATCGAACACTTAATGAATAAAATACAACCATTTTTATCGCATTAATGTTCAAAGTAACACAAATTTAGGAAAATAAAACAAAGCAACAACATGTTACTATGACGTTCCCGCCAAAAACAAAACTCCAAAGAGAATATTTGTTTGTTTTTGTCTTAATTTTTTTCTTGACCATGTAAACAAAGTCCTTCAGTCGAAATAATAAAGAGTTCTGTATACTATAACGTTTGTGAGTCCTCACTCCTGAGTAAAGTGATGGCGACTTTACTAGAAGCTTCTATGGAATTTTTCCAACAGCGTAAAATAATAAGTTTCACTGCTTTATTATTTCACTTGCCCACACTCACGCACTTGACTGAACACTTAATAATTTTAAAGTTTAAAAAACTGAAACAACCGACTTTAAAGTACGTTATTTCGTTTACTTGTAATACATATATGTAAGGATAATAGTTAAACAAGGCGCTCAAGCGTTGAAGTAACTCTATATTCTCCTTAAACACATTGGATGAGCAGTAAGTAGGTTTTACTTTTCAAGCTCAATAAATCTCTCACGATTGTAAACTTTCTAAAATACCTCTATTCACCCGCTCGTTATTTTTTCAAGAATGACATTTGTCACTGAATGTCAAATGCCCTCGTCGCAGATTAGAAAATGTGCAGATGTAAACGAAAAACCTCAACATTTGACACTTTTGCATAGAAAAACGTGTCAGTGGAACTCTGCGATTCTATAAACTGACGCACTTACTCAGGAATACAGTGAAAATATTTTTACTTTTAGAGATTATTCAAAAAGTAATAAAGCAATGTTTCTAAAATAATTATGAACAACTTAATTAATTAACTTACTTAATTATGATTTTTTTTAACTTGGGAGCTTTCTCTATACATCAATTTAAGAAACATAAAAATTGGTTCACGAATGACGGAGTAATTCGTGGTCATTCATAAAATATATATATATATATACGGTACGAATTGATAACCTCCTCCTTTTTCGATGTCGGTTAATAAAATACCACCATTTTTATCTCATTAATGTTCCAAACAACACAAGTATATGAAAGTAACACAAAGCAACAACATATTACTATGACGTTCCCGCCAAAACTCCCAAAGAGAAGTTTTTTTTTTTTTTTTTTAATATTTAACGGCTCTGGATTCTGAGTCCAAAGAGAAGAGAATGTTAAGGGCTGCCAGATATAAAAAAGGGGTACATCTGCTACAAAAAAATCGTATATCAGGGAAAAATGAAATGAAAAAGTCGTACAGTCAATCGGGGTAACTTAAACCTTCAATAAAAGCCAGCCTTTTTTTTTTTTTTTTAATAGCTTTGGCCTCAAATCAACATTTTTTTTATGGTTTCGTTATGAAATGTTGCCAGGTATTAAAAAGTCATACGATTTCGATCTAGCGATCGTACCTTGGCAAATACGCCAAAATGTCGTATGTTTACGTTTATGTTTACTGTACGACTTTTTCGTTTAATTTTGCCTGATATACGACTTTTTGTAGCAGATATACTTTCACCCCTTTTTTATATCTGGCAGCCCTGTCGTATCATTGTCAATGCTTTTTTTGCGGGAACGTCTTAGTAACGTGTTGTTGCTTTGTTTTATTTTCCTAAACTTGTGTTATTTTGATCATTAATGCTATAAAAATGGTGGTGTTTTATTAATTAAGTGTTCGATCAAGTGCGTGAGTGTGGGCAAGTGAAATAAAGCAGTGAAACGTGTGATTTTACATTGTCGGCAAAACTCAAAAAAAAGTAAATTAAAATAAAATCATTTTCCCGTAACGATAATTAGTAAACAATAGTTTGTAATTATGACAAAGGTCACGGACCCTGTACCCTTATTCTAGTTCTAATCGGTTGTCGATTTGTCAATTTTGTCGGTAATGAGCCGGCTACCGAATAAAGCTCCATTCGACTCCAATGGGTATTCACGAATTCGAATTTATGCCCGTCGGTCCCATTTTTAGTATAGAAATCTCGAGAAACCAAAGACAATCACCACTCATCCTCAACTGGATCTCCGGGATTCGGGTAGACCGATTCACAAACTCGAATCCGAAGGAGTTTGACATATAAATTCGATGGCTAATTCGATATCGCTCTACATTTACTATCGAATACATTTTACTAATACATTTTAATAATATAAGAGCACTTTTTTGATATTTTCAATTACCATTTTCCATAATTTGACATAATATATTCACCTAATAGTCAAATGTACCGATTTTACGGGTTTTAAAATTCCCCTAATTATGATTTCCAAAGTTTCAAAATGTAATATTTTATAGTTGGAGAGCTTTGTCAGATTACACGCATGGCGCTCTAAATATATTAAATATTTTATACTTGTTACTAATAAATGGCAAATACATTGAATGCACGAGTACAGAGAGAAAATAGAAGAACTTTGAAATCACACACACACATGCACACACACAACCAACAAGGTATTTTCGAAGCATGCTTCACTTATTGAAGCTACAAATTTACTAAAGAATTACATGCCATAATTAATATGGTGGATCAAGTTATATGTATATTATGCAATAAATTACATATTTTGTCAGTCGCTGGTCATAATTAAGCATTTTTTTACTTCTATCACGAATCACCTATCTAAAAACATGAAACTGACTCTGAAAACTAGCTTGTCTATGTTATCCTATCGGTCACACGAGTTCATTACCGATTTGGTACCGACTGGTGCCATTCGAATTTGTGAATAGGGTTATCGAAGGTTATCCATTCGATTCGGTAGGTTTTTCGCGGGAACTTAATTAAAAATGTCACAGTTTTCTTTTATTATTATAAACTTGTGTTATTTCAAATAAAGATTTTGTAAAGAAGATGTTTTTTTAATCTATTAGTGTTCGTTTACGCGCACGAGTTTGAAATGAGAGTGATGAAACATACTTTTTCACGTTGTAACTTACAAAGTCCTTAACAGCTCCTAGTAAAGTAACCAAGTCATGACATGAACTTGATTCACTATCAACCGAGTATCTCGTCATAATCTAAGCCAAGTAACTTGAGATTGTGACTAAAACTTATATTATTTGTATTTTTCATGAAACTTTTAACATATCATTTTGGCAAATGAGCCAATCGTGGCCAATAAAAGAATAAAAATCTAGACGGCTGCAACTGTCAAATTTATATATTTTTTTTTAGTGACTTGATACCGCTAAGGATTTCGATTCACTATTTAAAAAAATCGATTAAAGTTCGATTCTTTTGCGTTTAAAAATTTTAATTTTCAAATAAAAGTAAGAAAATCGTATTTTTTTACAGTTTAAATCAGGGATCAGTCAATAATGCGAGCTATTAAAGAAAGTCTATTATATTTTGCTGGGGTTGAAGTAGCACACATTTATATTTCTAACCGATTTAAAAAAGAATGAGGTTCTTAATTCAACTGTATGTTTTTTTGTTGGCAATATTACAAATTCTAAACCGACCTATCGACTCCATAGATAAAGGAATTTGATGTTCTGTGATAGCTGTGATTTGTAAAAAGTTGAATATATATTTATTTGTTGTTACTAGGAGAGCATCCGGTGTCATTCCTCCTTCTCGCTTTCGACCTACACTGACTCCCGTATTCCTTTTTCCGGTGGACGTTCATTGTAATCCAAATCATATTAATTATCGTACATCATCCTAGCAAATACTAAGTTATATTATTCAAATTGTGTAACATTACGTCACTTTAGTGCTTGTTTAAAACAACTACCATACAGAGAGAGGAGCGTGGGAGAGAAGTGTGTGGTTCATGTTTGTCTTTACGTTGCTCATTTAGCAAACAAATGAATAAATTTTGGTTTGAATTTACTTATGAAATGAAATTTATTTGCAAGAATGTAGGTAAATAAGGCCTTAGAAATTAATTACAATTTTCCATTACATTCGATCATTTCTCAAGTGCAAATATTTAATAGTGGATCAATATCATATAAATAATATTAAATTAGAATTGATAATAGTAGGTATACTATATATTATGTAAATTACATCAAACATGTATAACTCTGCTGTCTTAAAAGTAGGTACTACAGTAGTAAAAATACAAGACCGTGACGAAAATTACACTTTCACGAAAATGACATGCAGCATGAGATAAATCTAAAAATCGGTTTTTCCAAGTCAAAAAACAATTTCCGATTAATCGATTGATAATCGACATGTTACATGCCGCTTTCAATCAATGGAACCGTTTGGGATGATCAGCTGATACCTTATGGAATGGAAATGTCAAAATTATTCGATATTCGAGAAACCTGAATCGCTAATTCCGCAAACCGTGTGAAATCCTTCGAGATCTCTCTCCATATCGAAGATCGCATCGAATCGAATGTAATCTGAATAAGGGTGCTGGTGTCTGTGGAAAATAAAATTAAATAAAAAAAAAACTCTAAAGAAGCTTCTAGTAAAGTCGCCGCCACTTTTCTGAAGCATGATTTGAATTTGAAATTGCGTGACTTAGATTGTGACTAGAACATTTATAACTGGTTTTATTCTAGAAACTTGAAGAAACCTTAATACTTTTCACTGGCGAATGCTCGATGCGGGTCCAAATCCAATAAAAAAATAATTGCACCGGTATATACCTATTACAGTTAAAGGATGATATATATTGAGTCAGTAACTAACGTCAGGGCACTGTCATCGTGTAAATTGATTTCAAGTCAGTACAGTACTGTCGCGTCAGTACTGACTTCAATATTCCCGCTTCATATTTTTCGGCGTCATTCCGCTCTCCCGCCACCCACGTCAGCGCAACTGTCGCCGTGTAAATACCGAAGTCAGTCGCTGCCGCTTTATTGTACGGGGACCACGCTGCGTTGCACCACATCACAAAATGACGCGTAAACTGAGCGACACGGAGAACTTAAAGATTATACAACTATACCGCGATAATGAATGCCTGTCGGATAATAAATCCCAAAATTATAGAAATAAAGAAATGCGCGCAACAGCTTACAGAATATTGCACGAGAAAAAAATTTAGAAGGGTACATTTTCTCAACAAATTATTAGCTCTGGTTTTTTGCTGTTTTCGAGAATTAATTTTTCCGCACTGACTTTACAAACGTGTGTACACCATAAGAAATATCCTCGACTACTGACGAACTACTGACTGCGTATAAATCGTATGAGTCAGTTTTCAGCGCCAGCACTGGCGACAGCTACTGACCCTGTATAAATCAGCCTTAAGCGTTATTTTACACCTTGGAAGCAGTAGGTAAAGTTAAATTCATAAACAATAAAACCAGTAATGGCTTTTACATAACAAAATCGTAAATAATTCTACAGAGTAAAAAAACAAGTAAAAGAATGAACTCAATATATTATTTAATAATACTTTCAATATATATAAAATATTATGAATGTATGCCCATTTCCACAACTCCTAAATATAACTTAAGTTATAATTTTTTAACTGCATTTAATTTAACTGATTATAATATAACGACTCATTTACAACTTGAGTTAACAAAGAAAATATGTAATAATAGAAGTTTTTGTAATTCAAATGATGGTATAAAGATATGTGCTGTCAGAATAATAAATGAGACTTACGAGTTTAAAGATTTTGAAAATGAATGTTTTCTCTTTTTAACTAACATGTGTGAATATCCTGGAACTGGTAAGTGGCGTGACACAATAATGTATCACTGTAAGTGGCACGATAATATAAGAAATAAAGAACTAGTGGGTACTGAAATTTGGTGGAAAAGTGGAATTTTGGCTCGCTCTGAGGTACTACTAGTTGAGGTAGGTACCTACTAGTTCAGTACTAGGTGAGGTAATTTATTTAAATGTTAGAATATTAATCACTGAATATGATGCACACTGAATGCGCATTTTTAAGAAAAATCTAGTGAAATCACAAAATAGTTCATTTGAGGTTACGATAAAAACGCATTTTTTTATTTTTACATGAGATGTATTATTATTATTACAAAAAACTATAGCCCACTTAAGCACTCAGGAAGTGAAGAGGAGCTTAACGACACTTCGCACATCAAAATAGGTCAAGCCGTTTAGGTTGTAGGCTATCATATATAGAAATATACATACAAACATACATACAAACTCAAAACATACAACACTCGAAAAACAAAATGCGCTTATTCGCGTTTATAAGTAAGACGGTCTATACCTAGGTAAGTACAAAAATAGTTAATACAGAGTTTTATTTAACGGGAATATGTGATGTTGGCACACCAATAGATTCCCCCTTGCCCTGTTGACTATCGGACAGTCAGAAACACGAAAAAGCGTCACCGTTTCACGGTGTTTTATATTCCAAAAACCCTGAACGAAACGCTTTAATTCCACTTTCATCGTGAGTGCTGCTAGGTTGTGGAATACGCTTCCTGAGTGGGTCTTTCCCGATTTAAATAATGTATGTAGCTATAAATCGCGAGTGAATTGGTTTCTTCTATGTAAGCGCGCTCCATCGTTGTAGACCATAACGCGTCGTTCTCTTACCGGGCCCTTATTGGTCTGTGTTGTAGACCGCTAGCTGTTTTGGCGGTCAAGTGAATACCTATTACTACATAAAATAAAAACCGCACAAGTGCGAGTCAGACTCGCCCACCGAGGGTTCCGTACAAACTAGTAGATAAAAAGGGTAAATTGTATATTTTTTTATATATTCCTTCATAAACCGAAAAATATACATCGTAAAAATATTTAAAAACCTGTTTTAGTTTGTGCTAATGAAGCTCTTTCATATGATACCCCACATGATACGGTTAAATAAATCACTTTAAAATTTGAATCCTCCTTCCTTGCATAAAAACACAATTTTTTGTGTTGATGTTAGCCTGTAGTGTCCCACTGCTGGGCAAAGGCCTCCCCCCGACATTTCCAGTCCTGACGGTTTTGTGTATTGATGTGCCAGTTTTTATCAAAGGTGTCAAGTTCGTCTCGCCATCTCTTACGAAGCCTGCCTAGTGGCCGCGCCGAGTTGGGACGCCACTTGGTAGTGATATTGGCCCAGAGCTCTTCCAGCATGCGGCCGACATGGCCGGCCCAGTCCCATTTCAGCTTGGCAGCTTTGAGAGCTACATCTGTAACCTTCGTTCTGGAGCGCAGCTCCGTATTGCGTATGCGGTCGATTAACCTGACGCCGAGGATACTGCGCTCCATGGCTCTCTGACAAACCTTGAGTTTGGTTTTCTGTTATAGGTGGAATTTCGTCTGGGCATACATATTCAGCCAAGGGTTCGTTATTTTGAATCAGTGTTGAGTTTGAATAAAGGTCCTTGTAGAAATTGGTACATATTTCTAAAATCTTTTGTCTTCAAAATTTTTTTGTGATTAAATGTCCAGTTTTCGGATTTTTTCCTATTTATGTGTACACAATGCTTCTTGCATTTCATAGTTCTAGGTCAACGAGAAGTACCCCATAGGTTTTGATTCCCTTGTGAGTGTCGAAATGTGCATTTTTACGACATATTTAGCTGTAACATTTTTTTACGGAAACTGAGACGTTTAATTTTTCTTTCTTCAGCAAGAGACTATGTATCTGCGTATATGGTTTCAATTTTAACACGATACCTTCAGGCGTTCCCGAGATACAGGTCTTGACACGGACGGACGGACGGACAGACGGACAATAAAGTAATCCTATAGGTGTTTCGTTTTTCCTTTTGAGGTACGGAACCCTAAAAAGAACTAAATGCGGCGGAAAATTTGAATATTGGTAAGCTAAATAATTTTAATATAAAATCAAAATTCTAATATAAAATAAATCATTACAGAGTACATGATTGCAGTGACGTCGAACTGTAACGCAGATATCAAGAGAAGGCATTACATACCCTCTGGGGTCGATAAAGAGCTTGACGGAATATTTCTGGGCACTACAGCCCAGGCCAATGGAACTAGTAAATATACCGACCTACTTCTACTGAGGGCCAATAGCCCTATTAATCTGAGGGCTTTAATAAAATTGGAAATTGCCGATAGATGGCACTTAAAGACTTCTAATGGCACTAGTAAAACTCTTTCTCTCTCTAGTGCCATCTATCGACAAAATGAATTTTTAAAATACAATGTAGCGTTCCCAACGTTTCATTATAATTAAAAATGCAAAAATTATTCTGAATATATCTTTTATATTAACATAATACATTCTATTTATTCATTTGGCAACGTATTCGAAAATTGGAATAGATGTTTTCGAACGCAATCAACACAAGAAGCCTTACCGAAAACGTTACTCAATTTGAGCAACGCTCAAAATATTTAGGGCCTTACCGAAAAACGTTACTTAACTTTAACCAACGTCTTAATTTCTCTGTCTTCTTTCCGCAAGTGTCATTACGTGTCAGCGAGAAGTTGACAAAATATGTTAAGCATTGCTTAAAGTTAAGTAACGTTTTTCGGTAAGGCCGTTTAAATAATTTATTGTGAAACTGTGTAAGAAATAAAAGTCTCAACAGTTTCGCCCATTGCAGACATACATTTTATTCATACATTGCATCAAATTATTAAATTCAGTAGGTATTGAAAATAAATAACAACAAACAATATGTAATATTTTGTCAACTTCTCGCTGACACGTATTAATACGTGTATTGTATTGTTAATTTAACACTTACGAAAATAAGACAGAGAATTTGAGACGTTAATTAAAGTTGAGACACGTTTTTTGGCAAGGCCGAAGATTTTCAGTTTGACAATTAAAACGATCGGAACGCCACCTAGTGAACAACGTAAGAAATAAGGGTTTTTGTAAACCCCATTAAAGTGCACTATCTCTCTTGCGCATCATTGAATAGGGATATTAGAAAAAAGGAAAACTATCACGGCTAAGTAGGCTTTACATGTTAACGAGTTATAGGCAAATAATTCATAAAATGTGCTTGGTGCGGTAAATTTCCTACACATGCCACTTAAATCGCAAAATCAATCAACATGTTCAAAACTGTATTGTGTGCACAACTAACAAGTGAAGTGTGAAGTGCAACTACGGAACCCTACCTTGCGCGCGACCCGACACTTGGCCAATTATACGCTTAACAAGTATCTATATTAAAAGAAAAACAAAATACCCGACTGCAAAAAAACAGGTTTTGCACCTTTACGACTTCGTGACGCTTGATTCGCTGTTAAGTGTGCGTTTTTTGTGAGAAAGTATGCGTAAAATCGCTGTAAAGGATTATAAATGCGCTTTCTTTAGAATAAGTCAGTAAAACCACTTGTTTATTACGAAAAAGTTCGTCGGAGGTTACGAAAACACGCATTTTTTTATTTTTGCATGAAAAGTATTATTATTTACAAATAATTACAGTTTAAAAAACTAAAAAACACGCTTCAAATTATTGTATTTTCGTATCGGTCCTCGATAAGTCTAAAAAGTTTGAATGAAATCTGACCGTTTGAAGTGGGACAAAATCAAATCCAAAGAAGTGGTTACAAACAAACAAACATACAGCTAAAGCTAATAAAAGCGTGTTAAACAAAACAGCTTATAGCACTTTGGAAGTGGAGACGAATCTAAGAACATCTCGCACATCAAAATCGATCAAGCATTTTAGGCTGTAGGCCATCATATAGAAACATACATACATATCCACATATAAACATACATAAGCTCAAAAAACATAACCCTCTTTATGCAGTCGGGTAAAATCGGTAGTTGTGTTCTGTCCGTTATTTTGCAGGTGGAGCCGCCCTACGTGTTGTCGGAGACCACACTTGTCCGGATCGACACAAATGCCCCGTCAGTTGTCTCACCGTCTCCGACCCTGTCTGCATGGACATTGGCAAGAAAACTGTGAACTATAAAAGTTACGTTTTCATAAACCACTGCACAATGGATATGTTCTTCTGCGAGAATTATGATAGTAAGCATTCTAAATTGTTCTCTAAATGCTTACTTTATACAGTTAACTCTATTAACATCAAAGATCGAAACAAACAAAAATTCAAACCAGTGCAGTAGGAATAATCACTTTTGGGGAAGTGTGTGGTGCGGACGACGTTTGGGAGATGAATAATAACCCTCACTATCGTCGACAATTCACTCCTCACTTTTTATTGAATACAGCACTAATTATTAATAATATTTATCGTAATCGGTTTAGTAATTTTCAAGATATTGTATATGTGATTAATCGGAGCGACACGGCAATGCGTTGCTATGTTATTGAAAGACTGGCGGCAGGGGGCGCTCGCGTCGAGCGCGCGCTTGTGTGTGGTCCAAAGGTCAAAAGAAACCGGTTCGCCGCGCGCCAGTGATGTTCCTGATACGGCTATTGCCGTAATATACGGCTTTTAGGCATGCTAAGTATCTAAAATACGGCATACGGCAGCCATCCCAAAGCCGTATAACGTTTGTATGAAAGTATACGGCTGATATCGTAAGTATCGACAAACAATAATTTCTTCGTATAACGGAACGCATCAACGCGGAATCGGTTTCAAGTTTGGGAGTTCCCCTGCACTTAGCGTATGAATAATACGGAAAAATTAAGATGTTACGAAAATAGAGCCAAAACAATATATATCTTTGTTCACCGAGTGAATTTAGAATTTTGTCTGCTTAATCAAAAATAACATCTTAAATCTTTGGATTGTTTTGAATAACATAAAAACAAAATAAACTAATAACCTCCACTATCAATGGAGCTTTGAGCGAAGCAAGCCGTGCGAAACAAAGGCAATTGCACGCAATTTGAAGTACCAGAAGAAATTATGAAAAAAATGAAGGAGAAGAAAACAAGAGACCTCTCACCAACTGAATCTGAAGTATTAAATACCATTCAAAACTTATACGGAGATTAGTTATAAGTAAATAATTAGTGTAATTAAGTCATATAGTACCCATAATTTGTAAAACTAAATAAAATTTAAGTATACGGCCGTTTTTTCCGGTTTTCCTCGAAAATACGGCTATTATATGGCGGAGATACGGCAACACCAAAATTGACTTGGAACATCACTGCCGCGCGCTTCCACTGCACGCGAATTTGCCGTGTAGACGTACGACATTCAATAAGTTCGTACGTTTTTTATTTTGTTATATAAGAATTAAGTCTGTCTGTCCGACTGTGTGTTTAGGTTACCCAAATGGTTTTATTTGTTAAATATATTTTGATAATGTGTAATAATGTAATGTAAATATATAATAATAATGTAAATAATGTAGGTGGCTACCCTACATCACTCCCCTCCAGACCGTGACTACGGTCGATAAAAATTGGGAAATCTGACCGTACGCCCAGAACGTGTTTTTTTAATGACCTGAGCGGGGACTGGAACGGGAGGAACGTCTGGTATAGGTGCAGGGGTAGCCGGAGTGGGAGTAGTGGGAAGATGATATGGCATTGGTTGAGGCTCGTTCAAAATAAAGGCAGGCTTAAGCCTGTCAACCGAGACTGTGACTGCTTTGCCTCTCACTATTATTTTATAGACTTTGTCGTCCCGCTGAAGTACCTCGTGAGGTCCAGTGAAGGGAGGTTTAAGAGCACCTCGCACTGTATCGTCACGCAGAAATACATGGCTCGATGTGGCTAAATCTTTGAATATAAAGATTTTGTTTTTATTGTGTCGAGCAGCTGGTGTAGGTTGTAACTTCGCAACGAAGTGGCGTAAGCGAGTCGTAAAAGCGGAGATGTCAGTGCTGTCTGTGACAGCCTGTTGGAAAAACTCTCCCGGGAGGCGTAAGGGCTCGCCATATACCAGTTCTGCCGAGGAAGCTTGTAAGTCCTCTTTAAATGCGCTTCTAATGCCTAGGAGCACTAGCGGTAGTGTATCGACCCAATTACTATCTGCATGGCACATTATTGCCGCTTTTAGTTGGCGGTGGAATCGTTCCACTAAACCGTTACACGCTGGGTGGTACGCCGTTGTCCTGCGATGCTTGAATCCTGCCATTTTTCCAAGGTACTGGAAAAGTGCGGATTCAAATTGCGCGCCGCGGTCAGTTACAATATCGCATGGTGATCCAAATCTGGATATCCATGATATCAACGCCTTTCCAACTGTTTCGGCTGTCATATCTGACATCGGCGTAACCTCAGGCCAGCGTGTAAACCGGTCGATCGCTGTTAGGCAGTATCTTTGGCCTTGTGATGGTGGTAATGGACCGATAATGTCCACGTGCAGAAATGAGAATCGAGCTCGAGGTAAATCGAAAGTGCCCAGTGGAGATGTCACGTGTCGACTCACTTTAGCTCGCTGACAGGCCAAGCATTTTCGTGCCCATTCTCGACAGTCTTTGCGCGCTCCAGGCCAAATAAAACGCTCGGCAACTAATCTAGTAGATGCTTTTGCGCCTGGGTGGCTAAGGTTATGAAGGCTGTCGAATACTTGTTTTCGGAACGGTTTAGTCACGAATGGTCTTGGTGATGATTGGCTTATGTCGCAGTAAAGTTCGGTTTGGCAGTTGGGTAACTTCATCTTCTCTAGGCGGAGTGAAGATTCACCGCTGAGAAGTTGTGCCATTTCCGGATCAGATGCTTGTGATGCAGCAAGTAAGCCCCAGTCAATGGCCATCTGCAGTTCTTCGATTCTAGACAACGTATCGGCGACTACATTTTCGCTGCCAGATATGTGTCGAATGTCGGTAGTGAACTGCGAAATATAGTCGAGATGCCTGAATTGACGGGGAGAACAGCTCGCTTTTCTTTCACTGAAAGCAAAGCTGAGGGGCTTGTGGTCGGTATATACCACAAAATGCCGGGCCTCTAACATGTGACGGAAATATCGTATACTTTCGTATATGGCCAATAATTCACGGTCGTATGGTGAATACTTTTGTTGAGCAGGACTTAGTTTTCGTGAAAAGAAAGCTAGTGGTTGCCATACGCCGTCAACTAGTTGCTGCAAAACTGAACCCATCGCTAAATCAGACGCGTCTGTTACCAGAGCGATTTCAGCCTGACAATCTGGGTGTGCGAGTAATGCAGCGTTTGCCAAGTTCTCTTTGCATTGTTCGAAAGCAGAGAGAGATTTGCCTGATAGGTCGATTGGGTGAGACGCCTTTACTGATCCTGTAAGTAGGGCATTTAGGGGTGCTTGGATTTTCGCGGCATGTGACATAAATCGCCTAAAATAATTTAGCATTCCTAAGAAGCGTCTCAATTCTTTCACTGTCTTGGGTGGGGGGAAATTCCTAATGACCGCAACCTTTGATTCTAAGGGTTTCGTGCCCGAGGCCGAGATTTGATACCCTAGAAAAGATACCTCACTTACTCCAAAGACACACTTCGAAGTATTGAGTAAAATCCCATATTCTTTCATGCGTGTGAAGAGTTGTATAAGGTGGGTCTCATGTTCTTCTTCTGTTCTCGAGTAGACGAGAAAATCGTCGAGATAACAGTAACAGAAGTCGAGTCCTCTAGTCAACTCGTCCACAAATCGCTGAAAGGTTTGACCGGCATTCCTCAACCCAAAGGTCATGTATGGAAATTCATACAAACCGAATGGAGTTGAGATGGCCGTCTTTGGAATATCGTCATCGTTCACAGAGATCTGGTTGTAGGCCCTGACTAGATCTATAGTTGAAAAGACCCTAGAACCGGATATACTCTGTGTGAAATCATGTATGTGCCTAATTGGATAACGGTCGGGAATAGTGCGTGCGTTGAGCATTCTATAATCGCCGCAAGGTCTCCAGCCGTTATCTTTTTTAGGAGCTAGGTGTAAAGGGGAAGCCCATGGACTTTCCGAAGGTCGCGCGGTACCATTACTGAGCATGAGTTCAAATTCATTCTTAGCTATCTTCAATTTGTCGGGAGCTAGTCGACGGGGAGTGCATGAAATGGGTGGGCCAGGTGTCGTTCTGATGTGATGTTTGGTGTTGTGTTTTGGATTAACTGGTGTGCCTGAAGGGCGGGTAATCTCAGGGAAATTACTAAGAATCGCGTGATATCGCGTGTCGCCCGACCAAGTTTTAACAGAAAATACATCAGTATGAGCCTTAGAAGCAATTGTACTCAAGGTAGTCGTGTTATCTATCAAGCGCTGATTGCGACAATCTACAATTAAATTATAGTGGCTCAGAAAGTCCACACCAATTATAGCTTTAGTTACATCAGCTACAGTAAAACGCCAGGTGAAATTACGCCTTAAGCCTAAATCAAGACTAAGTTCCTTGTAGCCGTAAGTGTCGATGCTCGTCCCGTTCGCTGCACATAGCTGATAATTCGTCTTACTCCGTCGCTCGTGTAGTGCTGATCGAGGATACACGCAGAGATCACTGCCGGTGTCCACCAGGAACTGAGTTTTCAAGGCTCGGTCGATGACGAAGAGGCAACCGTTAGACGTAGGGCAATCGTCAGTCGCCATTAGCGACTGCCCGTGGCATTTCCCGCCTTTTCAAAGTCACAAGGCTTGATACACTTGTAGGCCTTTGCTCCATGTCTTGAGTGGTACCAGCAGAGGGGATACTTGCGGTAACTGGAGTTAGAACGTGACCTCGGACGAGATGGAGACCTGCGCTGCTGTGGTCTGGAACGGTTTCCAGAGCTACATGGTGCGCGGGTGTGCTCGTCGAGCTTCAAAGCAAGGCGTTCCACCATTTGTTTCAGCTCTGCGATTTCAGAAAGTGGTGCAGGTGCAGGGCCAGACGAGGTAGAAGCAATTTGGCTCGGTGAAGTTATCTCGTGGATCCGGTCAGCCAGATCAGCAAGCTCTTCCAGCTTTTGCGTAATTTGTGACGCCAGCACGGTCTGAATACTGCTAGGTAAGCGGTTACTCCAAATTGATTTAATAAATTCCTCTGGAACTGCAGGTCCAGCCAAGTCCTGGAGATGTCTTAGAAACTGCGAAGGTTTCCTGTCACCTAGCTGCTCATGGGTCAGCAACTGCTTGACCTTCCTCTCGTGCGAAGCAGTCAGACGGCGTGTTGAAATTATATTAATAACATGCTTTGTAAAGTTGTGAATGCGTCCTTGTATCTGACAGTGACATTTGAGATGTTGATTCTATAGGAACGTTGTCTATTGAAATCATAACCTTACTTTGTTTCCTTCTGTTCTCCTGACTGCCGCTATGGCTGCTCGCTGCGATATATTATTATTGTAAGTTCTGACTGTGCCTACTTGTGTCATGCTGTTAATTTATTACAATTACAAGATCTCATCGATAACGCTGTTTATATTTCTACCACTGCTCATCTGCTACATACAACGATTATCCAACATTGGTTATGTGACCAGCAAGCAACAGTGGTGTGACATCCACGAGGACGTTGGCAGTCGAATATTTTACAAGAACCAATACTCTTTCTTATTGTCATTTTATAATAGATCATTCGTATCTACGATGACTGATAACGGAGTTGTGCAGCAGCCGGAATCACGCAACCAGCCGCCCGGACAACTTTTTCCGTCTTACAATGCCGCCATGTTTGATAAGCTCAATGGCGTGGCTAATTATTCATGTTGGAAATTTAATATGAAGAATATTTTAATATTGGAGAATCTATGGGAATGTGTCGTTAACACGGTCAATGACCCTATTCGCGATCAGCGAGCTTTAGCACGAATATGTTTGGCGATCCAGCCGTCGTGTTATCAATATGTCCGAAATGCTATATCCGCCAAAGAAGCATGGCAGAATTTGGCTAAAATATTTGAAGATCGCGGGCTTTATCGTCGTGTTGTATTACTAAGACAATTACATCGAGCTGAATACTCGCATTACAAGTGTATGAACGACTATATTACATCGATCATGAACATTGTCCAGCAATTAGCCGACATGGATAAGGTGATAGATGATGGAGAAGTAGCGGAGATATTGCTTAGTGGGCTTTCACAAGAATTTGACGTACTTGTCAGCAGCTTGGAGACTGCTTGCCTAACTAACAATTTAACAAGCGAACTTGTTCGGACGCGTTTGCTTCAGGAAGATTATCGCAGAAACGGTAATAACGAAAATGGAAACTTGGAACCAAATGGCTTGGCCCATTTAGCAAGAAAGAAAATAGTCTGTGATTATTGTCACAAGATCGGCCATATAGCTAAGAAATGTTACAAGAAAAGACGTGAGACAAAGAAGAAAGAAGAGCACACACTTTATGCTTCAGCTTTGTTAGTGGCACACAAAGCATCTGACTTCATCATAGATAGTGGTGCGTCGACGCATATGTGCTGCAGTCCTAACTTGGTAACTAACTTTAAAAGTAAACAATGTCATATAACAATAGCTAATGGGGAACAAATAAGTGCTGAGGGTGTGGGAACTCTTCCTTTGTTGTCGGATTCTAAATGTAATGTTAATTTAACTGATGTTCTTGTAGTTCCAAATCTTTCTGCGAATCTTTTGTCTGTAAGCAAAATGGCTGATAGAGGTTATACAATTTTATTTGATATGGATGGGTGTCGCATATTTAGAAAATGTAAAGTCTTTGGCGATCATGTGTTATCTACTAAAAGTGTGAACGGTTTGTATACAATTCAGCAGTCTGTTCCTTATATAAAGCCGGGGCATTCTGTGCCTTTGCATACTTATAGGCAAGGGTCAGTGAGTGCCAATGCTGCAAGTGTGCTTGCTAGTCTCTGGCACAAGCGTCTAGGCCACATCAGTCTTAAAGGTATGAATGTTCTTGGTGGTGGTAGCATGTCCTCTGGTGTTGTTTTTCAGAAAGACAGCGGTTCAGAAAAATGTATTCCTTGTCTTACTGGGAAGATGCAAGCAAAGTCGTTTCCCAGGACAGAGGGAAGGCGAGCTACTACGCCACTTGAGCTTGTTCACTCTGATGTGTGGGGTCCGGCGCCAGTCTGCAGCTGGGGTGGAGCACGTTATTTATTAACGTTCACGGATGACTGCACAAGAAAGACCTTTGGTTTTTTGATGAAGAATAAAACTGAGGTGAGTTCACATTTTATTAACTTTAAAAAGTTTGTAGAGAAACAGACTGGTCTACCAATTAAAATTTTACGAACTGACAATGGGACCGAGTACTGTAATACCTTTTTATCTTCTTTCCTGAAGACTGAGGGAATAATTCACCAAACCACTGTGCCGTACACGCCTCAACAAAATGGTGTTGCGGAGCGTTTAAACCGGACTATCTTTGAGAAAGCTAGGTGCATGTTACAGGAGTCTGGACTTCCGAGTCGCTACTGGGGTGAAGCTGTCATGACAGCTATTTATCTTAAAAATAGGTGCCCTACCAGTGCGCTGTCGGGTTCGATACCTGAACGTGAATGGACCGGATCAACCATTGATCTTAGTCATTTACGCGTTTTTGGATGTGTGGCTTATTCTCTGATTCCTTCTCAAAAACGGCAGAAGCTTGATGCAAAATCTAGAAAATTGATTTTTGTAGGCTATGGTGAAAATTGTAAAGGTTACCGTTTAGTCGACCCATCTCAACCTCATAGGATAATTTATTCTCGAAATGTTGAGTTTCTTGAGGATAAGTTTTATCATGCGGATTCGGTTAGTGCGGGGAACAGTAATAAAGAAATTTTAACATTTTTTGACATGGCATTTGATAAATACAATTCTAATGGAAATATTGGTAATGAAACAAATAATATCTTGATGCCTGATGAAAATATTAATAATGAAACAAATAAGGATATTTTTATACCTGATAGTAATTTTAATATTGACATTAATGAAAATAATTTAAGTAGTGAAAATAGTGATGTGTCTAATCAAAAATCTTGTGGTATTTCAGATGAGGAGCCTTGCTCTTCTTTGTCTGAAGAGTACTGTACTGGCGATGATGGTAATGAAGCCTGTGAGGTCATTGAAGACGACTCCGAGAGCTTTCTGCCGGCGTCTGCTCGAGGCGGAGGTATGACTGGTCCAGTTGGTGTTGAGACTGTCTGCTCGCGTCCTGTGCGTACTACTAGAGGTAACTTACCGTCCAAATATGATGATTATGACATGTCTACCATGATGGCTAAGGAGCATTTATTCATCGAGCCACAGACATATGAAGAGGCTATAAATTCTCCAGAGAAAGATGAGTGGCACACTGCCATGAAGAGTGAGTATGATTCTCTCATTAAGAATAAGGTATGGCGTCTTGTAGACCGGCCGAAGGATCATAATATTGTAAAATGTAAGTGGGTATTTAAAAAGAAACACAGTGCAACTGGTAAGTTTGATCGTTATAAAGCTAGATTAGTAGCACGTGGCTTTACTCAAAGATACAATATTGATTATCATGATACTTTTTCTCCTGTTGTGCGACACTCAACCATGAGAATTTTATTTGCTCTGGCTCATGAATTAGATTTAAGTATAGAACATATAGATGTGACTACGGCATTTTTAAATGGCGAACTGTCTGAGATTGTTTATATGGAGCAGCCTCCAGGTTTTACAAACAATGACTTAGATAAGGTGTGTTTGTTAAATAAAAGTATATATGGTTTAAAGCAAGCCAGCCGAATGTGGAACATAAAGATTCATGACGTTTTATCAAAAAATAATTATGTTCAAAGTAAATGCGAACCATGTATTTATGTAAGAAAAACTAAAACTGATTATCTTATTATTGCATTATATGTTGATGATTTTTATGTTTTTCACAATGGCTGTATTCGGGATCTATTGTCCTTATTGCAACAGGAATTTGAAATAAAACATCTTGGTAAGCTTACAAGCTGTTTAGGTATTAATGTGACACGAAATGACAATGTTTTGATTCTTGATCAGTCTGCATACATAAAGCGTTTATTGATTAAGTTTAATATGGAAAATTGTAAGTCTGTGTCAACCCCTCTACCTGTTAATTGTAAGCTGGAAAAATGTGAGAAATGTTTACAGGATGATGTCTATAAATATAGAGAGCTTTTAGGTAGCCTTATGTATTTATCTGTGTGTACACGTCCTGACATTGCTTATGCATGTAGTCAGCTAAGTCAATTCAGTAATTGCTTCGGTGAAAGTCATTGGCGTGCTGCAAAGCGTGTTCTGCGTTATCTAGCAGGAACTTTAAATTATAGTTTGCACTTTATGAAAAGTGATAATTTAAACATTAATGCTTATGCCGACGCAGATTGGGCTAATGATTTAACTGACAGAAAGTCCTATACAGGTTTCATTGTCAAGTTAGGTAAAAATGTTATAAATTGGGAGGCTAAAAAGCAACGTTCTACTGCATTATCCAGCACTGAGGCAGAGTTTTTATCAATAAGTGATATGTGCAGGGATGTGAGTTTTGTTAAGAATTTCCTATCAGAAATTATAAACAAAAATTTTCATGTTACTGTATACAATGATAATCAAAGTGCTCTTAAATTACTGCAAATCAAAGAACATTCCCATAAAAGAACAAAACACATTGACTTGCGGTATCATTATGTTAAGGACTTTATTAAGGAACATTGTATAACTGTAGAGTTTCTCCCAACTGATCAAATGATTGCTGATGTTCTGACTAAGCCATTATCTGCTCAAAAACATTATGGTTTTATTAAGGACTTTAATGTTAAACCGTTGTAGTTTGTTTGTAAATTTGTTAAATGATATTTGATGTGTGTATAAATATATTGGAAATAATGTGCTGCTGTCAGACATGTATTGTTTTGCATATATGAATATTTTGTGTAGCATATTGTTTTTTTTAAACATACATATGTATAGCTTGGTTTATTAAATACAAAGCATGAGGCGGAGTGTTGAAATTATATTAATAACATGCTTTGTAAAGTTGTGAATGCGTCCTTGTATCTGACAGTGACATTTGAGATGTTGATTCTATAGGAACGTTGTCTATTGAAATCATAACCTTACTTTGTTTCCTTCTGTTCTCCTGACTGCCGCTATGGCTGCTCGCTGCGATATATTATTATTGTAAGTTCTGACTGTGCCTACTTGTGTCATGCTGTTAATTTATTACAATTACAAGATCTCATCGATAACGCTGTTTATATTTCTACCACTGCTCATCTGCTACATACAACGATTATCCAACACGGCGTATTAGTTCGCTTTTGATCTTCGCGTAGTGGTTGATGGCTGGGGGGTTAATAATAATATCCTTAACCTCCTTCGCGTGTTGCATATCAAGGTGGATAATCACATTGTTGAACTTAACAGCGTCATCGGTAATGCCGTAGTTATGGAACTGACCCTCCAGTAGAGCAAACCAAATTTCTGGGTCATCCGGCGAGAATGGTGGCACTTTTATGGTTTGCCGTGCGAGTGTAGTGGACACGCTCACCTTTTTGCGCCGATGTGGACGCGTTGTGACATGTGCTCCATTTTCATGCGCACCGGCATCTTTTGTTGTTGCATCAGTTTCACTGCTCGTACCTGACATTTAGCCCAGGGTAGTTCAGTAAGTCCAGTTATCCAATCCAGGGGTCACCAGTTTGGGGAAGTGTGTGGTGCGGACGACGTTTGGGAGATGAATAATAACCCTCACTATCGTCGACAATTCACTCCTCACTTTTTATTGAATACAGCACTAATTATTAATAATATTTATCGTAATCGGCTTAGTAATTTTCAAGATATTGTATATGTGATTAATCGGAGCGACACGGCAATGCGTTGCTATGTTATTGAAAGACTGGCGGCAGGGGGCGCTCGCGTCGAGCGCGCGCTTGTGTGTGGTCCAAAGGTCAAAAGAAACCGGTTCGCCGCGCGCTTCCACTGCACGCGAATTTGCCGTGTAGACGTACGACATTCAATAAGTTCGTACGTTTTTTATTTTGTTATATAAGAATTAAGTCTGTCTGTCCGTCTGTGTGTTTAGGTTACCCAAATGGTTTTATTTGTTAAATATATTTTGATAATGTGTAATAATGTAATGTAAATATATAATAATAATGTAAATAATGTAGGTGGCTACCCTACACACTATTTATTCCTACTGCATAAAGCTGATTTTGCTCCTTTTGCCTAAATAGTTTATAATTATTGGTTATATTTCATGTGTATTATAATTATTTATACCTACTGGCAATAAAAATGTTATAAATAATAATATCATTATTTATTATTATTAACCAGCTCTAGGTCAGTCACCTAGCGATGATCCGTTGCTTGAATCTGACTGACCCGAGTCTGTTTCGTAGACTGATTCCAGTAGGGGTATTCAAAACTCATTCGGATTCGGAATCTTTATCTCCGTCTCTGTCATTCTCTCAATGACAGAGACGGAGATAAAGATTCCGAATGAGTTCTGAATACCCTGTGGCACGTATTTTAATGTTAATGATAGGTAAATTGTAGGAACGTTTACTTTAATTACACGTTAATGTACACGTTTACTTTAATTTATAAGCTTGTGATTTATTTTAATAAACTAGACTTAAACAATCCTTTGTCTCATCATTTATCAACCCTAGGCTTCGGCAAATTGGTGACCCCGCGTTGGAGTTTTGGCGGGAACGTCTTAGTTAACGCGTTGTTGCTTTGTTTTATTTTCCTAAACTTGTGTTATTTTGAACATTGATGTATAGTTTACCAATTCGTCGCCCCTGTTACCACTTGTTTCTACACAGACCTTTTTCTTAAAATATTTATTTTTCTATTACAGAATTTCCAACAAAAAATAATCGCCCTGACGTCCGTGTCTCACCCTTGTATAAGACCTTCTGTGCAGCTGATAGGTATGTTACTTGTAATCACAGAATACATGGCCTACATACATAGGACCCTTGTACCATATAAAGTTGTTATTATATTATATCGTAGAAGCAAATTTGATCAGACGTCGATATATAATCGACAGACGACGACGATCTGATAAGGTGATCGCACCTTATCCTTCCCTATCCTCCACGACTCCTACGGGGCCGCCACCGTTAAGGCCGATGTGTGTGTCCCTGTCACTCAGGGCCAGGAATTCATTTCGGGGGGATCAGCAATGGACATGGGCATAGCGTATAGCTTTCTCATAGCGGGGGGGGGGGGGGGGGGGGGAGAGTGCGGCCCATGTCTTATGATGTGCGAGCGTAGCAGTTTGTAATAACACCAAGTTTGTCATAACAAATATTTTCTATTAATTATAATACTTTTTTAACGAGGGCTTAGCATTTGCATGATCTAAATAGACGAAAACATAGGTAAAAAGTATGCGCGAGCGAAGCGAACGCGAACATTTTAGTAGAGTTTTTATAGTAATATACTTTGTTTTTCGTATTAGTGAATCCATAGTACTTCCATACCAAAATAATATGAATGCGCGAGCGAAGCGAGCGCGAAAATGTTTTAGTAGTGTTTTATAGTAATATGCGTTATTTCTCGTATTTGTGAACTCACAGTACCTACTTCTATGTCAAAATAGTAATAATGCGCGAGTGCGAAAATTTTAGTGTTTTTTTTTATAGTAATATGCTTTATTTCTCGTATAGTGAACCCATAGCACTTCCATGTGAAAATAATATTAATGTGCGAGCGAAGCGAGAGCGAAAATTTTTTAGTAGTGTTCTATAGTAATATGCTAAATTTCTCGTATTTGTGAACTCACAGTACTTCTATGTCAAAATAGTAATAATGCGCGAGCGCGAAAATTTTAGTTTTGTTTTTATAGTAATATGCTTTATTTCTCGTATTAATGAACCCACAGTACTTCCATGAAAACTTCTTAATAAAACTTACGTACTTCAAAATAAAAGGTTTTTTAAAGGTTTTTAATATTATGTCATGGAAGTGATTTGCTCATTGCTCGTGTTAGCGAGTCCTAGATTTTCGTGGACCAGATGAATCAAACAAGTAACTGTGTTAAAAGGAAATACCCAACTGGTCAAGAAGAGCGACTTCAACGCTATCAAAAATGATAAATACCACCTTTTGAATGCATTGATTGCCAATTTAAGATTCCTAAATATAAACATATGACTTTATAGAAAATTACAAACATACCTACAAGATACGCGCAAAAATTTTTGGTTAGTGGCTATTTTTGTTATATTTACTATCTATATTTTTATGTGCACTACCTTCCATAATCTTTTCTTCCTTTTCCTTTCTATCAAAAGGTTGCCTGGAAGAAATCGCTCAAGGCGATAAGGCCGCCTTTGTACCACCGAAATTTTTGTTTACTGTTTAGTATTCCTCTTTTTATTTGTGATATAAGTTAAAACTTGTTAAACGTGTATCCTTCAATTGTAATGTTTGGTGTACAATAAAGATATATTTATTATTATTCTTCTTTATTCAATTTTAATCTCGGGACGCAGCCTGGTCCTTTGATGGGCATCAGTGGAGCCGAAGCCAACACTGAGAGGCCCTTTACATAAAATAATATAAAAAATACAGGCTTTTTGTATAATAGAACTATTGTACAGTATGGAATTTGATAAATCGGGGCTATTGAAATGAAATTGTTATGATTTATACAACTAGTTTATTGGCTGATGCTCCCACACAGTGAGTAACATGCGGTACTTCTGTGTGGGAGCATCAGAATGAGAGCACGGCACCTGCCTATATTGTCTCATTATCCAAAAATGTTGAGACAGGTGATGACTCGCCACCCACTGAATGGGCCCCCCATAGTGGCGCCGCATGTTGGCGCCGGAGAAGCAACATCGGTGTGGGTGGCTAAGGGTGTCGAGAGGTGTGCTGCGCGTTCACTAAGAGCTACTAGCGGCGTTATGCCCTTTAACACTTCCACCCTGGAGCTTAGGTACTTAGTAGGGAGTGCAGAATCGGACCTCTCTCGTTAGAACCGGGTTTTCGGTTCTGGTTGCGACTTGGAACCGGGTACCCGGTTTTTTCGGTTCTTTTGCGAATAATGCAATAAAACACTTATTTTTAGTCAGTCACAAGTTTTAAATATTTATTTCAGAATTCAAGTAATTTATAAGTCAGAATATGAATCTAAATCTTGATAAATTCTTCAATATACTTTGTCTGATACTATGAACATGCATTCAAATGAGGGCGACAAGCTGACGTCCCGCTTGGGGTGTTTTGTGTATTTTCTCCTACCAGAATTTAGCCAAACTCAACAACAAGCAGCCGGCTCTTTGCTGACTGCAGGGAAAAAGCTAAATATAACTCCGTGAAATATCGGTGCAATGAATCCAAGAGCAGAAGGAAGCAAGTAGTCCACAAGATGGAAACTTGTTAAGGAGACTGTCATGCCAAACCCTATCAAAGGCCTTCTAAATGTCAAGAGACACAGCCAAGGCCTCAACATCATTGTCGATAGTCTCGCTTAGAATGTGAGAGACAATAACATCCTCAGTGCGGATTTCGCTCTGCAGTACACGCTCTGTGATTTTGCACAAAGTGGACGTAACCGAAATAGCCCTGTATAGGCCTGTCGTCACTATGATCGGCACGACTAACCTTTTTTGGAACAGGTTGAACGTTTGCAAGCTTTCAGCACCTAGGGACTATACTTGTCTCCAAAGAAAGACGGAAGAGACGAGTCAGAATCGAGGACAATTCAGGTGCGCAGGTTTTCAGCACAATAGCTGGTATACCATCATTTTAATGGATGCGTATGTCCTGCAAAGTCGCGCTGCAATGAGGTATACTTGGAGGCGTTTCTCCTGAGATATCTAGACGTGAGTTGTCCGCAAATAGACCTACGAATATATTCTCTTTTTCTACTGCGGTGCGAGCTAGAGATCCGTCCGGTTTCAACAGTGGAGGCAGTGATGATCGACAGAAATTCGATTCGATAGACTTAGCCAGGGACCAAAAAACTTTACTACCCGTTGGGCGAGAAGCTAATTTAGCCTCAGTCTGGTTTATATGTTCAAATCGAGCATATAAGCCAGATAAAGCATATTGCTTTTCTGCTGGACTTAGCGGCTTTGTTAAAGGCTCTCTTCTTCTCATGTGCATTCACGGACTTGCGCATTCGAGCGTCGGGTATCCGCTAATTCATCTAGGATATTATTCTCTGTGCGTCACAGCCACGCAACAGAATACAATATTTGTCACAGACTGTGACAAAGATTGTATTCTGTTGTAAGACATTCCCGCTGAAGAATATATTCGTTCGGGTTCTACACTGCTTGTCAGAATGGTCAACAAATACTCGTAAACTGTTTCCAGATGAGAAAAACACTAATATCGTGCTTTAAAATGCTAATAGCACCATCTAGTATGAAGTACAAGAATCTTCTTAAGGAGCTAACTGCGTAAACATAAAATAATAATAAAAAATCGTAGGGAACCGAAAGACCCGAAAGAACCGGTTCCTTAGTTCTGCAGACCCGGTTCTTATTTTACTTCACAGAACCGGGTTTTCCCGGGTTTTTTAGTACCGGGTAAAACCGGTTCCACTCCCTAGTACTTAGCTCTTGCGGTTTCCACCACACAGCCGGCCGGTTAAGGCAAGCTGGAGGTTAGGGGTCTCATTTAGCCCCAGGGAAACATCGGGGTATTATTATTATTTTTAGTGAATTATTTGCTCGTATTAGAAAGTTCACGGCACATCTAATGATCAATAGAAATAAAGATCAATATGAAACTATCATGCGCGAGTGAATTCAAATTAAAAATAATTTAATTCTAAATAAATTAAAAATAAGTAAATAATGTCACAAGTGCCAATTAATAATGTCAGTACAGTATAAAATAATAATATAAAATAAAAAAGGTTTTTTGATAATGGCCAGGATTTCGGGGGGGGGGGGGGGGGGGGGGGGGTTTAAAACTGATGAACAACCTAAAATTTTCGCAGTTGCTACGCTCGCGCATTTTAAAATGTTGTTGTTCCAAATTTATAAATCTTAGATTGTCGTAAACATTGCAATTGTCTGTTTCCTGAGAACTACAATCTTGGAATTTTCAAGGTTACAGTTATCTTCTAGATCGACGAGCTCGCTTAACATCTTAACATCTTTAGATTTAAGTACTGACTCTCCTGTTGAGCCTGACCTTGTGACTCAGTTGGTAGTATGTCTACCTGCTAAGCTGTAGGTCTTGGGTTCGATCCCCACCTAGGGCAAACATTTGTGTGATGAGCATGGATATTTGTTCTGGGTCTGGGTGTTTCTATGTATCATATGTATATATTTACAAAAAAAAGTATATATGTATTCTATCAGCCATCTAGTTCCATAGTATAAGCTTTGCTTAGTTTGGGCTAGATGGTGTTGTGTGAAATGTCCCCAAATATTTATTAATATTAAATTACGTACATTTATGTATAACTAGCTGTATCCGCGATTTCGTACGCCTAAGAAAACACATCCGCTGCTCTTCAACCTAACTGCCGACTCAATCTGTGTCGAGTATGTGGTCAAACGTAGATGTATTTAAATGAAGAATAAACTGCCGTCCCCATTTTTAACCCGCTCTAGCCCTGCCCCCGCATTCTGAACCCATTCGGTTTCTGAATAGATTCGATTTGTATATCTCCGTCTCTGTCATTCTCTATGGAAATGACAGAGACGGAGACATACAAATCGAATCGATTCCGAAACCGAATGGGTTCAGAATACGGGGGCTGCTCTCGTTCAGCTCCCGTCTCGATCCCACCTCACTTCTACTCCACTCTTGCCTCACATCTTTCATATAATGCAACGCTACTACTTCGTCCATTTTGAATTATGTCTAGCCGCACAGCACACCACTACACAACCCGGCACGATGTATCGCGTCAACGCGACACGAATCTTAGCCCGCCTAATGTAGACAAGAACATCGCGTATGCCCGTACACGATGTTATTAGCGCGCCAAACGCGACACGAATCTTTGCCCGCTAATGTAGCCCTAGCATAAAACCTACTACTCTTTCATAAAGTTACCTGACGGTAGAGAAACGACCGTATCAAATAGATCTTTGGCGCCATGCCCTGATACCGAAACAATATCGGACGATGATGCATCAGACGACTATTTTTCAGCGGATACCGAGGAAGATCACCGTAGTTTTTGAGATTTAGTGATGAGTAACGCATAAATGTTGAATGTTGTAATATGCTATCCCAGGGGAACTATCAAAGTTTTCGGGATAAAAAGTACCTATATCAGATCCTTTTACATAGTTTATGTAATAATCCTGCCAAATTTCGTCCAAATCCGTCCGGTAGCAGTGTAATACGCAATAATTTTGAATGTTGTTATTTAATACTGTATCCCAGGGGAACTGTCAAAGTTTTCGGGATAAAAAGTATGCCAGATCTTTCTACATAAGAGTAGGTAGTATAATTGTATTAATCCTGTCAAATTTCGTCCAAATCCGTCCAGTAGTTTCAGCGTCCATACACCATACAGACAGACAAAAATTTAAAAATTGCTTTTTTGCCTTCTGTATCGATAGTAATGCATCCTCCAATCAAAAATTTTCAAAAATATTTAATGTACAGAGTATGACCCGTTACAGTAGGTATTATTATTATATGTATATATAGATGTATGGTGTAAAATATAAATATGTATAAAGTTTAAATTCCCCCCCCCCTTTATATTATGCCCATGACTGTTCGTAGATCTACTATTTAACTACATAAAATAAATTGGCTGTTGCAGGTACATTGAATACTTATTCACGTCGAAAACCGCTTCAACCATGGGACACCATGGGTGGCTGGATGGCGATGAACCATTCTCCAAAATTTTGGAGCCCTGGCAACGGAAACCGGGTTACGGCTGATTCTGACCAAAGTAATAAACACCCTATAAGATAATTATTACCATAATAATTAAATACAAAAAATTTATCTGGATCTCTCTGAGTCTGAAATAAATTATTTTTGATTTTGATTTGATTAGAGGAAGTGAGGCATAAAGTTGCAAGGGGTAGATGCATTAGGCATATTAAATTTAATTGTCGAATAAACTAATATAAACTCATCCATTCATCCGACGACGACGACGCCCGGGACTTCGAAACATTTAAGAATAAAATTTGAATTTTATCGTTATAAACGTACCTATTAGTCTAGTAAAAATAAATCCGTTTGTATGGAGCAGACCGCAGTGTTTGCAAAAGGAGGGATTCTTTGAAATTATGATAGCAAAATAACTAAAAATCATAGATCTACAATAATCCCCGATTTATAATACATATTTCCTTAGTAATTAGCAACAAAAGATGTTTTATTTGATTTTAACTATTGTAGGTTTAATATAACATACGGTTTTTTATGTGATGATCAATAGCATTAATTTCTGCTTATCAGAAATGACAAGAATTTCCAAAAAATCTATTGAAGGTTTTAAATAATTCAGTAAAAACACAAAATCTCTCGGATGAATACACAAGTACATAGGTATACCTTTAAGTAAGTATTTACAAACCGCAGCGCAACGCGGCGCGGCGCGGGGTAGTGGAGGCCGGCCGGCCACCTCATCCTCGCATACCTATATCTCTTCCAAATTTTAATTCCATAAAAGGTATATAAAACACCGGTCAATAGTTTGTGCTGAAAAAACGGTAACACATACTCAGACAATCAGCTCTTATGCTGCATAATAGTTAACACACACTGCCTTATTCAGCCAATATACAGCTCTTAGGGTAACTTTACATCTACATCTTATACATCTAATTGTTGAATAGTTTGTGCCCAAATTAGAGTACTATCAGCTGAAACAGCGATTTTTCAGCAAGGTTATACAGCTTAAGATCCTACTCGTATTGTGGACAATATTTCAGTTGATATACAGTGTTTCTGTGCTACTTGGGTCATAACTAATTCATTTGTAAACCAATTTGCAATTATTTTTTTAATTGAAATGATATATACATGTAGTTTCAAATCGGTGTCATCAAAATTTTATCAAAATTGGTGCAGTAGTTTGATTTTTAAAATTGAATAACTGAAATAAAAATGTCATCCAAGTAAATGAAATTACCTATTTTGCAGTTGGTTGTTTTTTAAACTATAACCTACTTATTATACACAACCAGTCAGACACTGAACATGATCCAGACTCATTACAGAAATGTTTGTCATGGGTGGGTACCGAACCCAGAGCCTACTGCTTATCAGGCAGACATATCTGTGTGATAAGTCGAAATGATGCAACATTTAAATTAAATAGTTTATTAATACATCTACAAAGACTTTACAACGGTGTAGTTTAATCCTTGTCACGGTAGTGCTTGATGTTAACCAGGACCCAGGCAGGGACGGCACTCCACCCGATAACCATTAGGGTAGCTAGCACAAACACCTCCTGCAAACAAAGTTTTCTGTATTGTATTCTTTATACACAATGGTTATTCTGATTTAATATACAATATGTCTAAATAATGCCATTACAGACTTTACAACATATTTCAATATAACTTACCATACATTTCAATAGTATATTATATTTGCTGTGTGTGGTGTGTCATTTAAACAAATGGCTAGCGACATTGAAATAAGTTGTAACATAATACAAAATCTTAGAGTATGCATATAAATCGTCTGTGACAGCCTTAAGATGTTGGTAATGTAATTATTTTATTTCTAGGGTTCCGTACCTCAAAAGGAAAAAATCGGAACCCTTACGGACAACAAAGTGATCACTTTGTTGTCCGTATGCCCGTCCGTCCATCCAGGTGTCAAGACCTTGTATCTCGGAAACGCGTAAATGTATCGAGTTGAAATTAAAACCATATACGCAGATCCATAGTATCTTTCTGTGGAGAAAAAAATCAAACTTCTCAGATTTAACAACTTCCAAGTTAACCTCACTTTCAGAATCAAATTACGTAATATTTTTATGTGGAAATACGCCCTTTCAGTAAATCAATAAGTATGGAAAATATGAGCTTATAGGTCAAAACAATGACCACACTAAGAAAATCTTCATGAAATGTTTTAGTTTCTTAAAATTTAGTAAAAACTTACCCCTTTCGAAACTTTGTTTTTGGGAGGGACGCTTATGACACTCATGTTTCTTTGCTGTGCTACATTCTTGAAAATTTGGTTGGTTGGTCTAAGGAGGCTTCTGATACCCAGCATTTTGAATCACTAGAGAATTTTTATATTTACACGAGAAATAATGCGATTGAGTTTTTAAAAATGGTCAAGATGTCAAGAATCGATTTTCTATATTTTTTTCAGAAAAATTGACATGACAATGACAGCTAATGAGACAACTGACAGTAGAGTAGAATGAAATGAAAATAAAATACAGTTTAAAAAACTAAAAAACACGCTACAAATTATTGTGGTCAAAGTTCATTACAAGACTTTTCTAACAAATCCAAACACAGCTATGCTATGATACGATGTTCCATCATGAAGTTCTAGTTCAAATCTTCCGGCTCCATCATCAGCCCCCGTATTCTGAACCCATTCGGTTTCGGAATCGATTCGATTTGTATATCTCCGTCTCTGTTATTCTCTATGGAAATGACAGAGACGGAGATATACAAATCGAATCGATTCCGAAACCGAATGAGTTCAGAATACGGGGGCGACAGTACTATATTATTGTATTGTCATCAGCCCCCGTATTCTGTACCCATTCGGTTTCGGAATCGATTCGATTTGTATATCTGCGTCTCTGTCATTTCCATAGAGAATGACAGAGACGGAGATATACAAATCGAATCGATTCCGAAACCGAATGGGTTCAGAATACGGGGGCAGAACTACATACAGCTGCTAATTTTCATGCCGCTACGATCCTTGGAAGATGGTTAAATTAGTTACCTTAGATTTCATTACATAATTAGTTACATACCTACAGGTCGACCTAGTAAAGGTGTTAAAAATAAGTTAACTTGGAGAGTTTTGGCAGGAACGTCATAAACATGTTGTTGCTCTGTTTTATTTTCCTAAACTTGTGTTATTTTGAACATTAATGCGATGTTTTACTTCTATTATTCAAGAAACTTGAAGATATCGCAATAGTTGACACTGGCAAATCGTTAATCGTGTGGCCCAGTACAAAAAGAAGATATCTTTTTTTTTCTTTCTTTTGTCTTGCTATCGTAGTCTGAACATTCTTCCAGCTTCTTTATCGATTAACTTTCCTTCGTGTAGACTAATACAAAGAGTACTTTGTAATATACGGAAAGTGATCTAAAAAAGTCCATCATAGGCTCTGATAAACTAAAAATCATAGGTACGAGTTTGAGTCGCAGAATGTTTTATAGATCGACTTGCCTTAGGAATTTCCGATTTGAAGAGGTGTAGTTTTTGACTTCCAAAATATGCAGGGGATGTTCTTACTAGAAATCTGATTAATGATAGTTATGTATGCTCGGTTGAATATGTTGCGGCCGGGACACGAAAGAGATAAGGATCGTTATATGTTTTCCTCTGTTTAGCAATCATAGTTCGATGAGTTTTCTATATTATATATTCGGGTATGCTTATTGCTTGTAATAAGTAAGATCGCGTCATAAATGTCACGTTTCCTATGGTAATAGTAATTTATTTAGAATAAGTTTTTTTACAGGAAATAGACCTACGTTTGATCATTAATTTGATAGTAAGCGACGGTGCAGCCGAGAATGGACCACGTCGATCTAGCAGATATCTATTCACTCTAGTCTTGAAAATTCTAAGATTGTGTAGAGTTGTACTTCTCAGTAAACAGAGGTGGCTGGGAGTTCCACTTCTGTGCAGTAGTTGTCAGGAATGTGGATCGAAATAGCTGCATATGGGCAATTTCAATGAGAAATGGTACGCAGACTTTCTACTCGTCATTTACTGGAATGGGGATGGAATGGAAGACAAAAAGAATGGGAAAGTGACTGGGTATGTACTTATGTAGGGCGTTAGGTTAATAAGTGCAAGGAACATTAATACTCATGGTAAGCGTCTACTAATCGATAACTAAATAAAAATAAAAATATGGAATGCTTCATTTATTTTTAAACTACCCACAATCTTAAAATGGCGACTAACGCTAAAACGGGCGAGGATTTTAACAAAAAGGCGGCGCTTCGTTGGATCGGCGCGCATTCCTTCTCCAGCCACTCGTACTCGTCAGTGAGACCCCGTTCTCGTAGAATCGGTCCGATTGTCGACAATACTCTCGCATGGTAGTCGTTTAAGTATTTTATCTGAAATAAATTATAATTTCAAACTTATTTTCAATAATAATATAATATATACATATATATATATATATATATATATATATAAATTATATATATATGTTACTGTAAAAGCCCGAACATTGGTAAATCTTAGGTTTTACCAGTAAATCTTAGGGTTTACCAACACGAGTCGGTAAATGTAAGAATATGTAAAAAAGAAACGATTGTATCGGGCTTTTACCATTAGAATTTAGTACATGCTAGGTTTTACCAGTGATGGTTGGTAAATGTTGGTTTTGGAAATAAAACAATGCATAATAGACCAGTTTAGGCTTGGCCAAACTAGTTGATCCTGGTATAGGTATAAGCAATAATTACTCAGAGATTAGGTTATGTTTTTTTTGTATTAAAAAAAAAAAAAAACAACCTAATCTCTGAAGAAATTATTGCTTATACCTAAGACTGCGTTGCACCAAGCTACATCGTTCAATCAAACAAATGTTATTATATATATTACTGTAAAAGCCGAATACAGTAACATATGCATTGTTTTATTTCCAAAACCGAATACAGTAACATATGCATTGTTTTATTAATGTGCGAGCGTGGCGAGCGGGGAAAAAATGAGCACTTTAATGTCACCAAGTTTGTCATAGCAAAATTTTCTATTATTTTTGGGTAGTAATAATTTTTTTTTAACGAGCACTCAGCGCTTGCATGACCTAAATATAAACAAAAAATAGGTAATAAGTATGCGCGAGAGAAGCGAGCGTGAACATTTTAGTAGTGTTTTTATAGTTATATGCTTTGTTTCTCGTATTAGTGAACCCATGGTACTTCTCTGTCAAAATAGTAACAAAGCGCGAGCGAAGCGAGCGCGAAAATTTTTTTTTTGAATATTGTGAGATAATTGTAATTGGTATTTTTCCGTTTTTATCTCAATAAACGAATTTATCATTATTTATCATTTTATCATTTATTTTAGTGGTGTTTTATAGTAATATGCTTTATTTCTCGTATTAGTGAATCCATAGTACTTCCATGTCAACATAATATGAATACGCGAGCGAAGCGAGCGCGATTTTTTTTTAGTAGTGTTTTATAGTGTAATATGCAAAAATTTTGTATTTGTGAACTCAAAGTACTTATATGTCAAAATAGTAATAATGCGCGAGCGCGAAAATTTTAGTGGTGTATTTATAGTAATATGCTTTATTTCTCGTATAGTGAACCCATAGTACTTCCATGTGAAAATAATATTAATGCGCGAGCGAAGCGAGCGCGAAATTTTTTACTAGTTTTTTATAGTAATATGCTACTGGTATTTGTGAACTCACAGTACTTCTATGTCAAAATAGTAATAATACGCGAGTGCGAAATTTTTTGTGGTGTTTTTATAGTAATATTCTTTATTTCTTGTATTGTGAACCCACAGTACCTCCATGTGAAAATAATAAGAATGCGCGAGCGAAGCGAGCGCGAAAAATTTTTATAGTGTTTTATAGTAATATGCTACTGATATTTATGAACTCACAGTACTTCTATGCCAAAATAGTAATAATGCGCGAGCTCGAAAATTTTAGTGGTGTTTTTTATTAATATGCTTTATTTCTCGTATTAATGAACCCACATTACCCCATGTCAAAATAAAAGTTTTTTTTTAAGGTTTTAAATATTAATTTGAATCAAACAACTAACTGTGTTAAAAGGAAATACCCGACTGGTAATGAGCAACTTTAACGATATCAAAAATTATAAATACAACCATTTGAATGCATTGATTGCCAATTTAATATTCCTAAATATAAACAAAATATATTCCTAAATAGAAAGTTACAAACATACCTACAAGAACGCGCAAATTTTTTTGGTTAGTGGCTAGTTTTTGTGAATTATTTGCTCGTATTAGATAGTTCACGGCCCTTTATTGATCAATACAAATAAAGATCAATATGAAATAATTAAGCGCGAGCTAAGCGAGCGCGAAACTTTTTGAAGCATTTTATAAAATTATTGAAGCCTGGAAGGATTTTTGATAATGGCTAGGATTTCGTGGGGGGTTTTGGACCCCCCAAACCTACGGCCTTGGCTTTATTTCGTTTGCCCACACTCATGCACTTGATCGAATACTTGTTTTTGAATAAAAACTACAGGTAACTCACGTCTGTTTTGAATCAAAATATCCGACTATAGTTTCACCCGTATTTGGCGGTCTTAAAAGGAGCAGCGCAAACATTTCTCCCGGTCGAAATTGATGTGATTACCTCAAAGTCAGTGAGGAGGTGAAGGTCCATGCAGGCGGTCTGATGCGGCGCCAGCGAGATCGTGCGGAACCCAACCGCGCCTCGGCCCTCGAACTCCGCCACGATGCTTCCCGCCTGACACAAAATGCTACTTTTAAGAGCAGCCAACCCAATATAAGAGCTCATACGTCTCTATGACGTAATGACAAAGGTTTATTCAAATTTGTTGTTATAACAGATATCTTGTGCAATAGATCTAGATCTCTATCTATGTAAAAATTTAAAAGCACAAATCCAGGACAAGCCTCAAAAAGTCCGCTATTTTAAATTACGCCTCACGTACAGAAATTATAAATGTAAAATTAAATTTGGCTATATGAGGTAATATAGAAACAAAAACACATAAATAGAGTATGTATAGAAAGAGATGAGAGAATGTACGGAAGGAGAACTATCGCGGTAAAATATACGATCTGTCGTCTCGATTGTTTCCCTCCATGCCACATTAGTTTTCTTTCTGAACAAGCTCTACCATTAAATTCTCCTCGATAAAACATTAGACAAATATCGGACATGCACAGCGGATTAGCAAGTTGAAGTGGCAATGGATAGGGCACATAGCACGTAAAGTGATGGCCGAAAAGTTCTCGAGTGGGAACCACGCACCAATGCTGGTTGCAGGCCGCTTCCAATCGGCATTTCTGTAAATCCATGGACCTATGCTAGCAATGGAGTTCTTGTGGCTGAGATGATGATGATTAGAATTTCTTTCTGCTTACTTGTGGATGGTCCGCGTCCCGAGTGACGGTGATGGTCTCCACCAGGTCTTCATGGCGGATCCCGTACTCGTCCACCTCGTAGTAACCGGGCTCTGTAGATATGAGATATAATACTTTTACCGACTGCACTAACATTTTATTTATTTTAACGAATGAAGCAGAAAAGCCATTTATCTGAAATAGAATCGGATAAAAAGAAGTAAAGGAACACACGCGATACTTGTGTAGTGACCAAGGAAGTTGGATCACAATGGAAGGAGCATAAACTAGCGAAACAATCTTCATCTATGCTTGTGTGCTTGCGAAGGTGTAAACTTGACGATACAAGTGTGACAATTCGATACGCGTAGCAATGTAAACGTTAATTTACGACAACTGTGACAGTGAAATACACGTAACAAAGTAAACTTGAGTTTACGACAAGTAGGACAGTGTGCTATGAGTGACAATTTGACATTCGTAAAATGTAAGCGTGATCGTGTCGTTATGTAACACGCATGCATAGCAATGTAAACATGAATGTATAACAAGTGTGAGTGTAACACGCATGCATAGCAATTTAAACATGAATGGATCTTCTTCTTTTTTGTATAATTGGACCCGCATTATAGCATTTGCCAGTGTCAAGTATTAGGTTTTTTTCAAGTTTCTTGAATAAAACAATTTGTAAATGTTCTAGTCACAATCTAAGTCACGTATACAGTCAATTTATAAGTCGAGTCCTGCTTCAGTAAAGTGGTGGCGACTTTACTAGAAGCTTTTATGTAGTTTTGCCGACAACGTAAAATCACACGTTTTACTGCTTTATTTCACTTGCCCACACTCACGCACTTTATCGAACACTTAATGAATAAAACACCACCATTTTTATAGCATTGATGTTCAAAATAACACAAGTTTAGGAAAATAAAACAAAGCAACAACACGTTACGAACACTTAATGAATAAAACACCACCATTTTTATAGCATTAATGTTCAAAATAACACAAGTTTAGGATAATAAAACAAAGCAACAACACGTTACTAAGACGTTCCCGCCAAAACTCACATGAATGGATAACAAGTGTGAGTGTAACACGCATGCATAGCAATATAAACATGAATGTATAACAAGTGTGAGTGTAACACGCATAACAATGTAAACGTGAACTAACAATAAATTTGACACGCGTGATAATAAACGTGACCTTATGACAAGTGTGACACGCGTAACAAGATAAACGTGACTTCATAACAAGTGTGACACGCGTAACAAGATAAACGTGACTTCACAACAAGTGTGACACAAGTGACAATGTAACATGTGTCACACTGCCACTGATGTCACCGATATTACGAAGCATAATGAACACTTACCATTACTGTAGATCATGTTAGGCCAGATTCCAGGATCGTTAGCACTGGGGCCACTTAGGATCCATGTGGGGCCCTCGTGCACGTTCAGGAAGTGTCCCACCCCGTGCCCCGTGCCGTGGCCATAGTTCAACCCTGCGTCCCAGAGAGGCTTACGTGCTAGGACTTCTATTACATGACCCTGTAAATAAAGTATAAACATATAAAGTATATACACAACATTACTAGCCCCGTTGAATTTTGGCGGGAACGTCATAGAAACATGTTGTTGTTTAATTTTATTTCCCTAAACTTGTATTACTTTGAACTTTAATAATACAAAATTGGTGTTGTTTTGTTCATGATCATCAAACGCTGTATTTATTAGGTTTCATAGAAAAGTCCGCTTTGTGATACATGATGACGTAAACTGAGTTGCACGCTCATTATATTACCCGAATTCCGTTCGGTGTGAAGGAGGAGATCGGGGGAAGCGATACTAATTATTGACCCAACTTGTTTTTCTGACATCTTCTAAATATGCTTCATAAATGCACAATATTTGTAAAGGATCCATTGCACGCACAATACAAACACCTCGTATAACTGTTCAATAGCAACGGCTTAACCGGTTTTGATAAAACATAGCTAAGAACACACTCGATGAAATCTTTCATACAAAAAAATAGATCAAAATCGGTTCACGATGATGACAGACATACAGATACCCAGATATACACATACACACGTAAAATTTATAACTTCCCTCTTTTTGGGTCGGGGGTTAAAAATACAGATGAACGAAAATTGCGCGACTCATAACTTCAACAAATTACGCTCGTTTTTCCCCACCTTAACTGTATCATGCATGGTGATATAAAAACACAGGAGTATGACACGTGTGTCAGAGTGATGCGTGTCAATGTGTTAGTGTGTTATACATGACGGTGTGACACGCGTTACAGTGATACAGTGACTGCATAATTACTAGAGTGCCGGCTGGGAAGACCGCGGTGCCGAGGTTGATCTGTCCCTTCATGACACGCGTGAACGCATGTCGCTGCGCGGGAGTCGGCGACGCTGACATGTGACGCGTGCGGGTGATGTCTGTAGTGCCATCTCTGTCACATAACAGGAAAGAGGTATACGTCAAATATTTCTAAACTGAGGATCGCTTTACGTCTTACAAAAATGTCTAGGAATTAATTCTTTATTCAGATTGTTTTCTATTCACTTTTTAACTTCGAAGCTATAAGTGTAGTTGTAGTTCTTCTTCTACTTACCCTGTTCCCACTTATGTGGGGTCGGTACAGTATATGTACGTTTTCTCCATTCATCTCTGTCATTCGTCATACCTGGACTCATTCCCTTTTCCCTCATGTCTTCATTCACGCAATTAATCCATACTTTCTTCGGTCGACCTCTACCACAATTACCATTCACTCTCATATTGATTCTAAATAAGCGCACTCCATCGTAGACCGCAACGGCGCTTAATATCAGGCGAGTTTGCCGGTCAAGCGCGCACTTTTCTACTACATAAAAAAATACTAGTAAAATAAAAATAGTAGTGTGCAAGGAATAAATGAATTATTGAATTATTACTAACTTGTACTGTCCCCCCGAGTCTACGAGAAGCATGTCTTCCTTAGTGATGACCCGCTGCGGTCCCTCCGCGACGGGCTTGTAGTGTATGATGGCCCCGTTCTCACCCGCGCCGGCGATCGTGCCGAATGACGGGCCCATGGCGTCTACCTCTTCACTACAAAAAAATAAGTAATATAAAAAAAAAATATGCTTGTGCCACGCGACAGAAGTGAAAACTTCATCAATGCGACGTTAATAACACGAAATGGCTGTGTACCAGTAGCGTTCACTATATATCTCTCTCGCTCCTTTAGTCGACTCGAGCCGATTGTACACGAACGAGCGTTACATAGTCGAGCGTGGCGGCTTAGTTTGGTTCAATATCCATAAAATAAAAGCCTTAGAACTAAGAACTTGTTAAGATGACATTCAGAAAGGTAAGATTAAATTATAGGTATTCGAAATGTCTCGTCAAGTTTTCTATAAATATATGATAACTGTGTGAATAATGGTACGTAATGTAAGTCGAAACGAACTCAAGACGGCGGTGCTTCTCTCACCGACGCGCGCCATGCGCCACTGTCCTCACTCGATGTAACGAATTTAGAACTTGCATTTTTTTATTACATTTATTTATTTGCAGATTTGTAGAGATTGATAATCTAATAATTTCTGTGAAAAAAATATTGATACAGATATAAAAACAACAGACAATGTTAATACATTGTAATAGTGTTCTTATGAAGCTAATTAAATAATATTCAAAAAGATTTCAAAAAATTTTATATTTAAAAACAAGGTGTTGCGTGCGAGCGAGATAGCGGCGCCACCCTACTCTCTGCCTTAAAGATGCGTTCACACCGAACCATTTACCTCCTAAAGAGCTCCATCTGGTCCGAGAGCTGCACCTCTGTGACCGGAACCCCAGCGTCGACCTGCTTGTGCAGCCAGTGCAGGGAGCGGACCACAGCGACGCCGTCTTTGATGTGTGCGTTGCGGAAACCCTGGAAACCTCGTTATCTATATACAATGCGTTTGAGGTGGAACTAGAGAGGCATGGCTGAGGGTGCGAGAGCCTATTCGTGAGGCTACAATATATGTCTGTCTGTCCTACACGTAAACGGCTGTATCTTTTGAACGGTAACAGATACATAGTTTTGTAAATATATACTTATGATACATAGAAACACCCAGACACAGGACAAACACCCATGCTCATCACACAAATGTTTGCCCTGGGTGGGGATCGAACCCACGACCTATAGTTTTGCAGGCAGACATACTACCAACTGAGCTGCGAGACCAGTCTGTAATAAATGATAAAAACTTCAGAATGATTTTTGAAGACACAAGTTTGCAGTAAAATATATTTATATCGTGTATTGATAAAACAATGCGTTTTAAAATATAATGTTCCGTTTAGAAACCAACTTTCATAGAGTATTAATGTGAATGTCATGTTTATGAGTGCCATCTATCGGTGATTTTCTTCATTTTTTAAGTTCTCATTATTATTGGGCTTATGGCATTATGTTAGGCTGCCGGAAACTTCCGCCCGCAAAGTTGCGCCACGCCGCTGCCGCTAGTGCGATGTACTTAGCTATGTATGCTTATTGAGTAAACCCACCATTTTTTTTTTTTTTTTTTTTTTCTTTTTTTACTGCTTTTCTACTGACTTGGATACTTACGAACCTATTCAGACCTGCATTATCACTGACTTGTATTTCTACTCAGATCTGTATTATTACCGACTTATATATACAATGTGTCTACAAATTTAAAATTAAGAACTCTATGTACTTGTATTCTTGCAAATAAACGATTTGATTTGATTTGATTTGTATTTCTACTTAGACTTGCATAATTACCGACTGCAACAGACTGCGACTCCATTTCTACTCATCAACATCATTTCAGCCATAAGAAGTCCACTGCTGGACATAGGCCTCCCTCATGGATTTCCAAAAAGACCGGTTGGAAGCGGCCTGCATCCAGCGTCTTGCCGCCACTTGTATGAGGGCATCTGTCCATTTCGTGGCTGGTCTTCCTACGCTGCGCTTGCCGGTACGTGCTCTCCACTCGAGAACATTTCTACTCAGACTTGTATTATTACTGACTTGCATTCCTACACAGACTTTCATTATCAGGGCCCTTATTCCGTATGACCATCGGCCGTATAACGTGAATTTGACGTTGTGCGTCTACAATGAAAATGAGACTTTGGCTTCTTAAACTTAAAGGCTAATTTTCAATGCACACACGTCACGTACGTGCACGCGGCCGATGGTCATACGGAATAAGGGCCCAGTAACAACTTGCATTTTAACTAACCTGCATCTCCACTGGGTTTTTATACACTTTCATCAGAGCTACCGGAGACACGGACGATATGACGTTCAGATCTTCATTCTGGCCATCCTGAAAATACGGTACCGAATTAACGCAAACAATATGAAAAGATCCAACGTGAAAAATATTACCCTACTTTTTTCGCAGTCGGGTAAAAATTAATATACGAGCAAAATTACTAGAATATGAGAAGATCCGATATGAAAAATAAGTAAGAACGTGTAAGAAACAGAAGCAACGCATAAGCGTTGCCATTCAACGTGGTAATGCGGCAGCATGCTAGGTACGCTGCCAACTGGTAGTGGATTTGAGTATTTGGATTGTCTTTAGACCTTTATCGGTCTGGGGTAATCGATTTGCTTTTTGTGTTTTAGTTTAGTTATGTGCAGTTTATATATGGTTTTGTCCGTTGTCGTAGTTATACTGGTCTGGTCTGTCCGGTATTTACATTAAATATGACTTACGTTTTCAACAGCTAAGTAAATAGCATGGCTCCCGTCTTCGGACAACCACACCGAGCTGCCCTGCGGTAGTCCACTCTGGAATATACAATACGGGAAACAATTATAATAACGCGTTGTGGCGAGCCGTCCGTCGGTGAGCGGCGACGCCGCGTACCCCGATGTTTCCCTAGGGCTAAATGAGACCCCTAGAAAAAAAAAATTGTTGTCTCTAAAGTCGGTTTACGGACGATAGTTTAACGTGACAACGTCATAACAACATCTTAGAATATAGAAAAATACAGAAGGCGCGTCCAGATGCAGTTACAAAATCCGTGCTGTGTCCAAAAACAAAAGAATCGTCCCGCACCCTTCTCACCTCTCACCCGCATAATGTTGCTAGTGTAGGCATTATTTACCCGTTGCTGTGGTAAATCGTGGAGATAAAAATATATTAATATAAAATATTTACTTTCTTAAACGGATATCATTATTTTTATAACTGTTCTCTTGACTTACTATTCGGATTAATCGGTCAAATAAATTATTTTGTGTTTGTATCTTATTACGTTAGCTTAAAAGGTTAGGCATTATTTTAACCTGTCACAGCTAAGTAGGTTTGGGGGGTTCTACCCCCCCCCCCCCCCCCGAAATCCTGGCCATTATCAAAAATCCTTCCAGGCTTCAATCATTTTATAAAAAAAAAGTTTCGCGCTCGATTCGCTCGCGCATGATTGTTTCATATTGATCTATATTTGTATTGATCATTAAAGTGCTGTGAACTTTTTTAATACGAGCAAATAATTAACTAAAAATAGCCACTAACCAAATTTTTTTGGGTTCACTAATACGAAAAACAAAGCATAACGAGCGCGAAAATTGTAGTAGTGTTTTTATAGTATATTACTATAAAAACACTACACTACTACACACTACATACAATTTTCACGAATAAACCATAAGCTATGCCCAAGTCCATTGCTGAAACCCCCCCTGAAATGAATTCCTGGCTACGGCCCTGGTAGGCTTTATAAGTTAACGGTTATAGACTACCACCACAAAAAAAAAAAAAAAAATATCTGAGGAAAAATTTCGCACTAAATCCATTTAAATCGCAAAATCAATCAATATGTTCACAATATCAAACAAGTAGTTCTATTCTAAGTCCATATAGGGTGAACTGCAATTATGAAACGCTACCCTGAACGCTACTCGACATGCACTTGGCCAATTAATTTTTAATCGGATAAAAATATATTTAAATACCTACTCATTTAATTTACAAACTACTAACTAAAAAAATCGGTAGCAAGTAAAAGTAAGGAAAATCAAAACGTTGATATTGGCAACACCAACAAAATGGACGATTCTTTCTCTACGATGATCAAAGACCGAACAATTTATTAAATAAATACGTAAGATAATATCAATTGTGCTACTTACACGTGAAATGTTATCCCATCGTGTTTTTTTTTCACCCCAGCAGTATTTTTACACGTAGGAACGACACATGACGGCATATTTGAATTAAATAGCCAACAAAGCTTGCCACTCGTTAAGACGTTCATAGAGCAACTGATCGCGCGCGCTTCAAACTACTCTATATATGAGTAGTTTTTGTCGCTTCAGTTCTAAGCATGTTCACGGTTTCTGTATTTTTCTATATTCTAAGAACAACATATCGTCCGCGCGCGAGCTCCGAGGAATGTTGACGTAATGAGCTAGAGTGAGATGAAGCGACGGTCGGGCGCGGCGTACACCCGCCCGCTTCCTCAGCCACCGCGCGCGGTTGTAACGGGACAAGGAGCGTAACAGACAATGAGCGTAACGTAACGGGACAATGAGTCATCCTTTTTCGTGCATGCAGCCGGCGTTCATCGATTTATTAGACGTTCTCACGTCAAAAAAACGGCTGAATCGAGATAGCATGAGCCCAACCTTTACTGTGGAAGCTTTCGTATTAACCCAAGAGATGCCATCTGTGGATAACACTAGGAACTAACTTCTGTCCTGTGTACGCAGGAATACTGTTCATCCTGTCTCTCTCACTCTCTAGTAAAACTTACCGTGAAGTTCCTCAAATAGTTGAACACCTCCTCGTAAGGCCTGGTGGTGATCTCGACGCCCTCCGAGGCAAGGTGTCGCTCTACGTCGGCAGACAGGACGCCCTCGTCCCAAAACAGCAGCGCATTGTTTGGAGCTTCCTGGGGATTACCCAAATATATTGAATAGCGTCGAAAGACACTCGTTTTTTAACCGACTTCCAAAAAGAAGGTTCCCAATTTGACTGTATGTTTTTTTGTATGTTTGTTTACCGATTAATCCGCCATTTGTGAATTGATTTTGTTGATTCTTTTTTGTTTGGTAGGCCATACTTCAGAGGTACATATACATTTTATCAGAATCGGTTCAGTACTTAGGTTTTTGTAACAAAATAACCGGAAAAATGTTATCCAAGTAAACGAATAGAGTATTTTTAAGTCGGTTATTTCAGTTTATTAAACTAATAATTATTTTAATTCGATAATTATAGTTTACAAAACTGAAACAACCGTATGATCACATATTTTATCCATTTTTTTTAATGCACGGAACCGATACTGATAACATTTATATGGGACCACCTCTGAGGTATTTTTCGCTAATAAAAACCGATATTAAAGCTAACAATAATTACTTCATTGTTAAATCCTTATCTTTTCGATCATATTTAATAAAAATATTTTGTATGTAAATCGTATCACCTTAAAACAACAATTCTAATCATTGCTCGTAAGAGGAGGGAGAAAAGCGCTTGTCAGCCACGACTGATATCTATACGGGACCATATGTTTTCTAATAAGTTGAACCATTAAATATACGAGTGTGTCAAAATCTGAGTCAAAACATTTTAGTTTTTTTTTATACATGATATATCTACGATTGAACAACAACTCGCCTGATGTTAAGCGACAGTGTGGCCGAGGATGAAGCTTGTCGATATAGAAGATATCCATTCACTCTAGCCTTGAAAATTCCAAGATTGTAGGTCTCAGGAAACAGAGATGGTGGCAAATAATTCCATTCCTGTTCAGTACGCATCAATAATGTTGATCGATATCGCTGGGTACGGATTTTTGGCATTTCAACGAGAAATGGGTGGTAATTCGCCGACTTTCTGCTAGTCCTGTAGTGACATGGGGAGGGTGGAATTAGGTCGTGAAGCTCTTGCGCACATTCATTCATTTCATTTGTTTTGTTTGTAAATTATTTATATTTATTTTAAAACATCGAAAGCTTACCACATCAGTCCTGAGTATCAAGTAAGAGAAGAACACGGGGTTGTATGGAATATCAGTACCACGGAGATTCAACGTATCTGCAATAAAAAATGCTTTTAAATGACAATCATAATATGTTATTAAAATAGATTCAATTTAATCCAAAACTCACTTTCACCTTGGTACTATATTTATTTATTAAATTGTCCTAGTGATCACTTTGTTGGTATAACAATAAAATAAAATAATTAAAAAGAAAAGTTACTAAAAAACTTTGAGAAGTGCTTCTATTGACTAAAAATGATTTCAAACTAGACTGTGGGGATATCTTCTGGTTTGTTAAAAATTCGTAATCACATGTATTTAATAAACAACGTGTCTGTGTACCAAAGTACTGAATTGATTTCGATAAAATGTACTTAGTCTGGCCATAAATACTGTTACAGTTAAAAATAAGAAAGATATTACATTTGAATTTGGTATCTGTCATTTTTATACGATTGTTAATTGAGTTTTCTAATTTTGGCGCCAATACATTGTGCAATATTTTGCGATATTAAAATGGAGTGGGGTGATAAAGAGAACCGAATCGCTGTGATTGCATTACACAAAGTTGGTATGGAGCCAAATGCAATTTTTAAAACTCTCCATACCCTTGGTATTAGTCAAATGTTTGTGTACCGGGCTATTAATAGGTACAATGAGACCTCCTCTGTTTGTGACAGAAAAAGATCTGGCCGTCCACGTAGTGTTCGTACGAAAAAGGTGGTCAAAGCAGTAAGGGAAAGAATTCGAAGAAATCCTGTCCGAAAGCAAAAGATTTTATCTTGGGAGATGAAGATAGCACCCAGAACCATGTCGCGTATTTTAAAAGATGACTTAGGACTTGCAGCCTATAAGAGACGCACTGGTCATTTTTTAACTGATAATTTAAAAAAGAATAGGGTGGTAAAATCGAAACAACTACTGAAGCGGTACGCAAAGGGAGGTCACAGAAAAATTTTGTTTACGGATGAGAAAATCTTTACAATTGAGCAACATTTTAGCAAACAAAATGACCGTATTTATGCTCAAAGCTCTAAGGAAGCTTCCCAATTAGTCGACAGAGTGCAACGTGGGCATTATCCGACTTCAGTGATGGTTTGGTGGGGTGTTAGCTATGAAGGAGTGACTGAGCCATATTTTTGTGAAAAAGGTATCAAAACATCGGCACAAGTGTATCAAAATACCATTCTTGAGAAGGTAGTTAAGCCCCTCAACAACACCATGTTCAATAACCAAGTATGGTCCTTCCAACAAGACTCGGCGCTAGGTCATAAAGCTCGGTCCACGCAGTCTTGGTTGGAAGTGAACGTTTCGGACTTCATCAGAGCTGAAGACTGGCCGTCGTCTAGTCCTGATCTTAATCCGCTGGATTATGATTTATGGTCAGTTTTAGAGAGTATGGCTAGCTCTAAACGCCATGATAATTTGGAGTCCCTAAAACAATCCATACGATTGGCAGTGAAGAATTTTCCCATGGAAAGAGTGCGTGCTTCTATTGATAACTGGCCTCAACGTTTAAAGGACTGTATTGCAGCCAATGGAGACCACTTCGAATAAGCTTTTATATTTTAAATTGTTTTATATTTATGTATTAAACTAACACACTGTAAAAGTAATAAATATTAATTGCAATAAAAAAAAATTTTTTTTCTTCGTGACAATATTTATGGCAAGACTAGGTATATGGGACCAACTCGGAAGTATGACCTACCAAACAAAAAAAAAAACATCAAAACCAATTTATATTTGGTGACCACTGAAAAATACATACAAAAAACATAATATAGTCGAATTAAGAATCTCCTTTTTGGAAGTCGGTTAAAAGACATATAACAAGGGCTACATTAATCTAGAATTGATATTGTCATTGATCAGCCCAGTGGATTGAATCACTGAGGAGACAAAGTTCTCGAGTGGTGACCCACGTCGCGTCTGCTGGTGAGAGGACGCGGGGTGGACAAGACAACAACGTCGTGCTCCCACCTTGCTCATTGTGGAGGTCACTCGAGAGATGCTTATATCCTGAAAAGGACATCTGTCGACCTACAAGTAAAAGAAAGAGCTGTTGTCAAAAATATAGTTTACTATAGAAAAAAGTATGTTCTCACACGCGATTTCGTCGAGTGCGGTCAAAATGAGCGCCGCAGCACCTCGAGACCGCATTTGTGTCCACAGCTCCGCTAGCTTCTCGCTCGATGGCCGCCCTGGAACAAAATGTTGTTTAGCACGCGTCGGACACTCCATACAACGCCGCGCTCATTAGTGACAAATACACAAGTTGACGCATATAAGACGCACACGAGTATGAAGTTATGGTCGTCGCTTGATGCCACATGCATGTGACGTCAATTAAGGTTACAGCGCTTGAAGCCCGCAACGCTTGTCTCGACTGACAATTGCGTCACAATATTCCGGCAAACATCGGGCGAGCGCGGGGAGCGGGTGAGGAACCCGAGATTGGCGGGAGGCGGAGTGTCCGTTCTGTATGTTATACTATTAATGTCTTCTGCGCTTTTAGTCAAACTCTATAATTAAAACTATACAGAAAATTTAATTAATAATAGAAATATGTCTTTAAAAATATAATCTCACGTTTGGAACGCACCTTTCATAGTGGGTTTTGTGTGTCATAAGTAAGTAAGTTCGTATAGACTGAGTGGCCAGCCCTATTGTCAGAGTTATTAAGCCGCCGAAAGGCCTCTTGACTTGGCTTGACGATTGCTGAACAACCATGTGTGTCATGATAGTATCATGTTATGAGTGCCATCTATTGGCAATTTTCAAAATTATTTTTAAGGGTTCATTCACGCGCTTCCGGTCACAATCAACTGTTATAGCCATGCAATGTTGGCTCGCGCTCGTTTTTATCTTATTTTTTTCTGTAATTAAGAATGTGTGACCAAAGTTCAAACGAGCCTATAGTTTCTTCAACTTTTGTGTCACACTTAATTGCAGAAAAAGTAAAATAAAAACACGTGCGAGCCAACTTCGCACCGCTGTATGAGTTGGTCACTAGTACCATTAATGGTACTAAGGATACAAAGTTGTGTCAATGGTACAAATCAATGGTAATGATGGTACTACTGATCCTAAATAATTGTCACTAGTACCATTAATGGTACTAAGGATACAACGTTGTGTCAATTGTACCATCAATGGTGCAAATCAATGGTACTACTGACAATAAGGCAGTTGTTTGAAACCCTGCAAGACAAGACAAGGAAGGATGGATGTACTCACCTGTATATTGTACAGTGAGCGGGATCAGCTCGTTGGAGGGCCGACTCGGGGGCCCGTCCTCGATGTTCCGACGAGCGATGTCTACCAGGTTCTCGTAAGTAGGCAACAGGGTGATGTTGGCTTGTCTTAACGCATTCTGGAACGAGTCATACATCATTAAAATCATAATCTACAAAAGAGCCTGTAAAGGTCTGCACAGGAGTGGAACTCCTTTTCGCCTTCTTTATTCCCTGAGAACTTGGAATCTTGGAATCTTGGAATTTTCAAGGCTAGAGTGAATAGATATCTTCTAGATCGACTAGATCGAGCTCATCCTCGGCCACACGGTCGCTTACCATCAGGCGACTTGTTGGTCAAATGTAGATCTATTTAGTATAAGTTTAGAAACCGGCTGAACCGATATTGAAGAAACTAAACTAGTTAAGAACACTCGATGAAATCCTCTTTCAAACTAGAAAGCTAGATCAAAAACGGTCTATCCGTTTAGGAGCTACGATGCCATAGAGACACATAATTTATCAATATAGTTATTATAGTTTTGTATTTTATCAATAACGTTTCATTTTTAAGTTACTTATTAATGTTTGTATCTCTGACGTGGCTAGTATAACATAAGTAGTTATACGATTATTGAAATATTCTATTCTATTCCTACAGATAAACAAGTCACGACACGCGTCTCACAGCGATGCCCGATGTGTTGCGTTTGAAGACGATTCGGGCCATGACCTTACTTGAGGCTTGCCACGCTGAGCCGGGGATAACCTATCTACGTATACATCATTGGGGCGTGTGTATTGTTCCACACGGCTACGAGCAACACTCCTTACAACGCAGTACCCCACCACCTTGTTACCCACCTGCAGCGGGCTCCAGGCGCTCCTCGTGTATGTGGTGGGGTCAACCCCCACCACGGAGTTGGGCGGCATATTGTCGACCAACCACTGCTGGACTGACGCGTCAGTACCTGACAGATAAATATTCAGTTAACATCTGCCAATTCTAAATATACGACACGACATTTCAGTATCCGTTTCCGTGGCAATTTTAACGCGGCGTCCACGAAAGGTGGTAGCGCGAGTGATTTTTTTACAGTTAACATTTTTTTAACCGACTTCAAAAAAAGAGGATATTATTAAGCAATACAATAATTTGAAGCATGTTTTTTTTACTATGGAAACTAACGAGGTTTTCACACATTTTAAATAAAAACTACGGGTCACTCACGTCTGTTTTTATTTAAAACGTGTTTTCTTAATTTTTTTAATTGTAATTATTTAAGTATTTGTTTGTTATTTATAAACAGTTTTGATTTTTTTATTTGTTTGAATTCAATTCCAGTTTATTTCCATGGAAATGTCATCGAAACCGGTTGAGTAGTTTAGTTTTTAACACAAAATAACTGGACAAAACTGCATCACATATGGCTGTGAAACATGGTCTCTCTCAAAACACCACCGAGATAAGCTGCAATGCTGTCAAAGAGCGATGGAGAGAAGCATGTTGGGCATCAAGAAACAAGACAGGAAACGAAACACCTTTATAAGAGCCAAGACAAGAGTTATGGATGTACTTACGAAGATAGACTAACTGAAATGGATATGGGCAGGCCTCATGTTAAGAGTACTCAGGAAAAGTGGAGTAAACTGTGACAGACTGGTATCCCAGAGATGGAAAAAGGAAACGGGGAAGACAACTTAAGAGATGGGAAGACGAGTTAAAACTTACAGCGGGCCCTTACTGGAGAAGGGTTGCCAGAGATAGAGCACAATGGAAATGTTAGAGGAGGCCTTTGCCAAAAGGCACACTGAACTAAGAGATATCCTCTAAAAGAGTAAAACAAACACCTTATAAGCAGACAGAAGTTCAAGATAGAGGGCTTATTGATTGATTGATTGAACTGGACAAAATGACATCGGAGTCAACGGGGTTGCATATTTTGAAGTCGGTTGTTTCAAGTTTTTTAAAAATAGTTTCAATTGACCTTGTCTCATGAGCGACCAGACCGTCACGTCGACCTCCACGTAGAACTGCGTGAAGTAGCGCGCGTCCGTCCACACGAGCGCATTAGTCGCCGTCACCACGGCCGTGCCGGACGAGCCGCGCAGACCGGAGACCCACTCGCGGCGCGCGTCCGCCGGCGCTATGTACTGGGACTAGAAACAAGAGAGACGGCGGCTTAGCACTCGCTAGCGAGTTAGTTGCCACTAGGATTTCGAAGCGTAAGCGTTTATAGAAATAGAAACGTTTGCCACTTGTCTAATCCTGATGGTAACTCATTGTACATAACCAGCTTATTGAGCACGCCTTGCTTGAAGCCTTTTTTGAGGATGTAATACAAAAAGAGTAGTTACGTTGTGTGCGTCGGCTGTGGGCACAATGTAAGCGTCCACTCCCTGTTCAGCCATTACGCGGCGCACAGCCGTCACCCGCTCCAGGCTGCTCTGCCGGGACAGCTTCTCGGACCAAGACTCTGGCACTGGGGAACCACACATAGATCTGTTAAGGTTCTTCTATTACTTTACGAAAGTATTTTTACAAAAAAATCCCATGAATTTTATTTCATGGGAATAAGTTTTATTTGACAGTATGCTAATATTTAGTAAATTTACTAAAAAAAAATATTTAAATCGGTCAGTGAACTTTCGAGATATAGAAATTTAAAGTTTTAGGGGAGGGATGTTCAGTCCCGCTCTCGCAAACAACAGTTTGTATTGAATTTGTACGACGAACAGGATGCGTGACGTCATCTCACGCGATCGTGTGCTCCCTGTCTAACATGAAATTAAAATGCTTACAACTTTCTTATTTTTTAAGATATATTAATTTTGTTAGTCAATTTTATGACCAGATAAAAAGTAATCGTGCATATTTCCGATTACGGTAGAAAACAGTACATATAGCAATAAAATGATCACATTGGCTGAAGAAAAAAAATAGATTAATAGAAAAAATTTCAATTAAATATTTATCTGAGGTCTTTCACCAGGCTGGACAGACAATTTTCACATTGGGACAGATGGCACACAATTTGATAACACCATGGTCCCACTAAGTTTGGGAGCATGGGGCCGGCAGAATTGATATAATGAGTCAAAAATGTTCACAGGGGAGGATTTTCTTTCCAAATTGTGACTGAGAGTAGCGTTTAGGTAGATACTACTTACCGTAAATAGGTGCATCTGGCTCCGCTGAGTTGAAATACCGCATGGGTATGCGGCCCAAGGCCACATCCGCGGCCAATCTGAAATCATACGAGTTACACTCTGGAAATATTACCGAGCATGCAGTCACTAGCACTGAGCATGCAGTCACTAGCACTGAGAATGCAGTGACTAGCACTGAGCACTAGTCTAATATTATCCTAAGTTATGTTATAAGGGCGAAAGTAACTGTCTTTGTGTATGTTTGTTATCTTATTACAATCATACGGCTTAACCAGCCATAATGAAATTTGTAACAGAGATAGCTGAGAATCCGTAGACGGATGCAGGTTACATCTCATCACGCACTTTCAACACTATCTGCGCTGTGGTGTGGTGTAACCCACAGCTAGTATTTTAAATGGTCACCAGACGCGCAACTAAGCGTAACATTAATACGGACCGCAACGAAGCGGCGCGGGCGCAACCCAGCGGCAAACGCATACTTCAGATGGGTTAACTGGACTGCATTGCAAGATTTTGAAGGCAGCATACTGTCAGACGTAGCACCAGGACTGGGTATCTACGCAGTTTTTTTTAAATTTCATTTGAAGACAAAGTTAAAACAAAATTTTCTGGGGAGGCGGGTCGTACTGTCCGCACAGCCAATGCTGTCCCCGGCGACACGTAGAGAGTATCAGTTACGATTATTTACATTCAATTTACAGAGAAACGATGACAGAAGACTGGTGGTAGTGTGAGATAGTTAATTACAAAATACCTGCTGCCACTGCCGTAAATAGCTTTTTCGGCGCCCTGTGCGAGCTTCTATAACTGCGCCCTTGTTTTTTTTTTTTAAAGTATTATAGGTACCCTAGCTAGAGCAATGCTATGTATAGGCCTAGCTACTGACATGTAGGTACGTATGTGTTGGAATCGAGCACTAGGGGCGCAGCGGGAACTTATCAGGAGCAAACCGAAAAAATAATAGGCCTGTCATAGAAATAGCTCTATCTAAATCTATCTCTGAGTCCTGTCTGGTCTGGCGATTCTTGCGCCCCCCAGAGTCTATGCCCTGTGCCTGGGCACCGGTGGCACCGCCTTATTTACGGCACTGACCTGCAAGAGATCTACGTGTGTACGATTTCTGCACTGTGACCCAACCCAACCCAGCCCGTTGCGGCCCGATATAATGTACTACGCGTACCTTTAAACATTTCATCAGTATCACACGAGCAAAAATATTTAAATTGTAACAGACTGACAACTATTATTTTACGATATTTCATTCAAAATACACTATGTACCTACAGTAAAAAAATATTATAAAATGGTATACTCACAAAATACACAACAATACGCACTCACGCGCCGCCATTTTGGCGGAATGAGGGCGACAAATCGATAACTTTAAAATATGTATCAAATGATTTATCATTATTGTGTTAGATAAAGCGAAGATTATGATTACAGTAATAGCAGTAGATATTTACTATAATCCTTGAGCTTACCTGATAGCGAGCCGGTCATTGGATAAGATGGTATTTGAAAATAGGAAAGTTATAGATTTGTCGGGTCAGGCGCACTCTCCCGCACTTACTATTAAAAAAAATATTATGTCTAATGTTAATGTTGTGTTTATTATTATTATTTCTAATGTAAAAAGGTGTTTTTTTACCTGACTGCGTAAGAAGGGGGTTATGTCAAAAACATTACTTTATTACACTACACATTACATTATTGGGATTGTGACAAAAACATTTTATATATTTTGTGTATGATTTCTATTTTGTGTTGTATGTTTTTTGTCACAACATATTTCTATCCATGTCTATGTTTTTAATGTAAAATTACGGGTCACTGAAGTCCATTCGTCGAGTCAAAAGCTCTGTCTATTGTTTAAATCGAATTTGGCGTTCGAGCCAGCTTAAGTTTTTTTCGATTAAAAACTGAAATATCCGAATTCCAAAAGCAATTTCGTTTACTCGAATCGAATGACATATTTTTACAGTTATAGAATCAATTTTGATAAAAACTGTATGGGATCACTTCGAAAGTTTTTTTTTTTAAATCAGTATATAAATGACGGAGTTATCAGATAACTAACAATAAAACTAGAACCGAACTGGTAACTCCTCCTTTTTCGAAATCGGTTAAAAATACAACATGCAATCTTACGTAAGCGCCATTGAGTTGTTGCGCTATATGCGTGTCAATGTCTTACCGCATAAGCCTAAATATCGCCTGCAGTAAGACCGTGCTCGTACTCGTATGTTGTCCGCATCTAACTTCAGGAGCGTCAAAATAAAATACCATTTTCTTTAGAAAAGTTTTACTTGTTAAACTTACAATAAATGATCACAAGATTGTAAGATATGTACGTGTGTACTATACAATACAAAATAAGTAACTTCGTATAATTATGAATCAAGATCACATTTTGGTACTTCGGCTGTACAATGCGATAAAAAGATATTAAGAAAAAAACATACTTTAAAAAGCAAACAGCCTTTCGGAGGTCATTGAACTCATAGTTATACTCTACTTATACTATTGGTTGTTTGTTCTTCTGATATTTTGTAGTTTATATTGTTCTGTACTAATTCAGGTATTTTTAACATTCATATGTGTACATTGGTGTACCTATAATAAATGATAAATAACTGAACTAAGCACGGTAAGTATATAAACTACTCCTTTTATTAAGTCTGTTAAACTCGGTACTCATATGACCCCAAGCAACTTTTGCACAATGACTAGCCGACTAGATGCCTTATCGCCTACCTGTCACTGTCAATTAATTTCAGTGTTATCAAACCCAAATCCTGTATTTTGGGCTTCAATACCCGTTTTGATTGGTTGAAGCCTCGAAATCGTGGTTAAAGTTCACCAATGATCATTGACTTCGTGTGGGAGGAAATAAAGTTCATTCTCAGTCAGTTAGCCGATTGAAGTTGTGTCATACCAGTCTTATGAGTCCGCAGTTCAACCATCGTTCGTCTCGCTCGCGCATACCAAAAATCATTTATAGATAAAAAATATTTTATGTATGAAAATTCATTCAATCATTTTATACATTTTATATCTTCAAAAATGTAGGTATGCATGCGCGAGCGAGACGAACGATGGACGAACTACGGACTGTTAATTTAATCGCATCGTACAGCTGACAATCGTACTATATAATTATACTTGAGATTAATTAGAGATCGCATAGAAAAATAGGAATGAACGATAAATAAATAAAAAATTGCGCGGGAAGCACTGTGTGTACACACGGCTATGACAGCTCAAAAATATTATTGATTTTGATAGCTGCAGTGGCTCTAGAGGAGGACGAGCTCTTGGAAAATTGAAACATGCCTATACAAACCAATTCACCCTATAAACAGTTTCGAAATAAAAAATAAAAAATAATCGGGACTCTAGAATTATTTTTTTGGGAAAATCAGATCTCACAACTTTAGGTATAATAACCCGGATGCATACACTTTTCAAAACTCATATAAATCAGTGATTATCAGTAATATGCTATCAGTGCATGCAAACTGTGTAGATGACATGGGGCCAGCGGTCATAAGTTTGCAGCCAACAGTTGCTGCACACACCCATGGTAAACCAGAACCAGAACCTTGGACCTTCACGCGAAACCAGCCAGCTACCGAAACAACGAAACAAGACACGTTACAACACGGCACAAGAAACAACGAACGGGTGAAATGTAATGCAAGGAAATACACTGCACTGCGGGGTAAATAATAAAGAAATTGAGTAAATGTACAAAGTGTAAAAAACCATAACAACACAGGAGATCACCAATGTCCACGAATTAATCACACACAGAGAATTAAAAAGTTTAAAAAATAGAAATCTCACATACCCATCTACTCAATTCATTGTAGCGTTTTCTGTGCTCATTGGCAATATTAATGAATTATTAGAAAAAAAATATGTTATAAGATAGGAATTGTTTAACAATTCCTATCTTATAACATATTTTTTTTATTTTTTTTATTAAAGATAATTATTTGTCCAACAGGAATTTGGAATGGATGGGTTGTTCCGTAGAACAAATACAAAAACGTTTCATATCCTTAACTTCAAAGTACACGTTTATAATTGGTGCAGTAGAATCAATCAAATATTAAGCGGAACAGTCTATACCAATTTGAGAAAAGAATTTACTGCAATGCTAAATCTAGCATATATCAAGTTTATAAAAACAAAAAAATATAAAGCTAAGAAATGTTTTTATTTTGTTTTATTTTTGTGATGTCAAAACACAGAGCACATTACATGTTCCTAATTTTACAATCTCTATTTAGTTCTATGAAACTTAACTAGATGGTGCCACAGTCAAGTCAAAACACGCGAACGTTTCACTAATGTCAGAGTAGAGCCACGTCAATATGTTTCTAATAAATTCGCATTCTTACTACGGTATAGTGTTGTATTGTGTAGTGTGTGAAAACGGACCCTGTGAACATATTGGTGCCGAAGCCCGGGACTGGACTTGTAAAAATCGTGAAAAAAGTGAGAAAAATGTTACAAGTGTTAAAGACTCAGTGCGATTCGCGAAAAAATTACAAGTGTTAAAGACTCAGTGCTATCCGCGAAAAAATTGCAAGTGTTAAAGACTTGGAAAATTTCGGAGTTTAATTTCGAAAAAAAAAATACAAGTGTTTTCCACTCGACATCATACGCTTGAGAGAGCATCAAATCAAGATTAAACTACTGTCGAGTCTTCAAACTTCTACTGAATTACCACAACCGAGCACAAGTCACAAGATGAAAGTTGTATCTAACCTTGCAAAAGAGAGTCGCCAGATCAGAGTATTTTACTAGCTACAGCAATGGTCAAAATAAAATCACCTACTGGTTATTCACAAATAGTTCAAGCCTTGATTGACCAGGGATCAGAAGCCTCATTCATCAGCGAAGCTACTGCACAGTATCTCCATCTAAAGAGATCTGCTGTGAATGGCGTTGTATCAGGAATTGGTGATGGTCAAACAAGAACCAAGAGTATGGTTTCCTTTGAGATAGTCTTTACACAGGCCAATATTTTCTGTTCCTGTAAATGCATTTGTGTTAAGGAGATTAACTTCACTCTTACCGTCCAGAGACACATCAATAAATAACTGGCCAGAAATCAAAACCTTACCTTTGGCTGATCCGACTTACGGGTCACCTGGAAAGTTAGATGTTATTTGGGACCTGAAGTACATGGCGAAATTCTAATAAAAGGTCTTCTGATGCATTCTACGTTGACAATATACGCAACTAGGATGGATTTTGTCGGGAAAAATAGAGAATAAATTATTGCCGGAAGATTGTGAAGTAATCAGCATGCATGTACAATTTAAAGCCGTGTACGCACGTACGAACACGAACATAGCGTACACAGTCATCAAACTTGAACATTTGGATCGTACGTATGGACGGCATACTCGAACACGAACGCTAACATAGTTCGAATCGAGTGGGCGAAGAACAGTCGTGAACTCTATCTTAATAGCCATGGCGGCGCTTTTGTAAGTGGTCGATTGTGAAGTAGCGGAAAGTGTTTTGGTGTTCTCAGTGATTCACGAAATATTGTTTCCTAAAGCGGATCATAGGTGGTGGGAAACAGTTTTATACAAAAAAACTAAATCAAAATACATTACTTTTAGACTTAAAATCACAAGAAATATAAAGTATATTGAAAAATCAAAAGAAAAATATGTGGCCACACTTAAAAAATTGATAGTAACTTAAAAGTTTGATGAGGTAGATCGACAAGATAATGGAAAAGGAACATATTTTTATACGAGAAATTTTAATCAGGGCTCTCTAGTTTTTTTTTTAGAAAAATCATATCTCACAACTTTAGGTATAACAACCCGGATGCATACACTTTTCAAAATTCATATAAATCAGTGATTATCAGTAGTATGATATCAGTGCATTCAATGCATGCAAACTGTGAAGATGACATGGGGTCAGCGGTCATAAGTTTGCAGCAACTGGTCATGGTAAACCGGAACCAGAACCTCTGACCTTCACGCGAAACCAGCCAGTTACCGAAACAATGAAACAAGACATGTTACAACACGGCACAAAGAAAACGAACGGGTGAAATGTAATGCAAGGGGTACACTGCACTGCGGGGTAAATAATAAAGAAATTGAGTAAATGTATAAAGTGTAAAAAACCATAACAACACAGGAGATCACCAATGTCCACGAATTAATCACACACAGAGAATGAAAAAGTTTAAAAAAATAGAAATCTCACATCTACTCAATTCATGTAGCGTTTTCTGTGCTCATTGGCAATATTAATGAATTATTAGAAAGAAATTGTAATAGGATAGGAATTGTTAAAATAATTAAAGATAATTATTTGTCCAACAGGAACTTGGAATGGATGGGTTGTTCCGTACATAAAGAACAAATACAAAAACGTTTCATATCCTTAACTTCAAAGTACACATTTTTAATTGTTGCCGTAGAATCAATCAAATATTAAGCGGACCAGTCCATCAAATTGAGAAAAGAATTTACTGCGATGCAAAATCTAGCAAGTCTATAAAAACTAAAAAAATATAAAATTTTGAAATGTTTTTATTTTGTTTTATTTTTGTGAAGAACCTTTTAAATAAATAAAATCAGAAACGGCATTATCGATATTAAAGTGCATCACTATTATATCGATATCAATACGTTTACATTACAGCACAACGAAGTAAAAAGCTACTGAGCGTGCGTCATGCACCCTTCAACTGGCGAACGATTTGGATTCGTTCAGAAGCTGTCATATCTGTACTTTATCATAAAGATTAGACTTATAATTAGTGACTGTACACGTGATGGAAGTGAAACTTCTTAATCGGATATAATCACATAACCACAGGACTTAATATGGACATAAATAACCACATATATTAACCAATGACGTTGTTAGCATATGGACACAGTCTTAAACCACGAACAAAGTGTATTTTAATGTTTTCGCGATTGTAACTCTTTTTATTTTAAATAAACTCATTACTCATTAAATTATATAAAATATACGTGATAAATACGTGATAAATACGTTTAAAATTGATAAATTTCAAAAAAGTGTCCCGAGTTACGCTTTAATTCCACTTTCATCGTGCGGACTGCTACATTTTGGAATACGCTACCTGAGTGGGTCTTTGGCGATAGATATAATCTGGGTGTCTTTAAACCGCGAGTGAACTGGTTTCTTCTCGATCAAACTCGATGTCGCTGCGCTAAAGCCTAATTTAGATTGAGAAGTTAAGAGACATCAATATTGCCGCTCCCAATATAAAATGAGGAGGTGAAGAACAAAACCTCACTTTTCCATTTTTGTTTTAAATATATTTTTTTAGTCTATGTGCAAAAAAATGTTGAATTGATCAAAGCAAATAAGTAAAACCTTATCTTTAGATAAGGTTTTACTTATACACATCTTTTCTTATAAAAATTTATTCATTTCAAATAAGAGTTTCGAACAAAACCACACTTTAGACTAAAAAAAAAACAGTCTCCCTCGATACTTTTCAAAAGCTCACTTTATTGGAGTACAATTTAACGGTATCATTAAGACTTCATCAAAACCACATAAAAACAATTGAGCTAAACATCTATGTCTGGTCTTTTTGCTAAATAGTTTACGGTAATTTTTATTTTTCATACGTGTGGCAACATTTTTTCAGCTATTTGACGTTTGACGCTTACTTTTCAAGTTGTCATTGTTGTCAAAATTACAGGTTTTATCAAAGTTTTTCGAGTTAGAACTTGTTGTATTCGGTTGTTTATTTAGGTGTTGAAGTGCAGTTTTTACTGTAAAATTTATGTCGAAATGGATGAAGACGGAACTGCTGAAGTTGTAACGATCAATTGTGGTACAAAAACAAGGCCACGGCGTGGACGTAAACGAATTACAATATCAGCTTCAAAGTAAGTGACATTTCACATCAATTTGAGCGGGAATTTTATAAAGAAACCTAAATATATTTTTAATTACCTATTTTTTCCTGTTACAGGTATGTGGATAGTGATCCACTTGCACTTAATTTGAAGAGAAACTGTAAACATGTCACGAAAAGTGTTTTCAAATGCAATAAGTTAAGCCTTCCCATACTACTCAAGAACAGAAAGCTTTTTTATAAAAACAAAACAAAAGTAGCACAAGATACTTATCTGACAAGATTGGTCTCTTCATACACACCTCAAAGAATCAAGGAACCTAAAGGATCTCTTTCGAAACCTAGAAAATTATGTTCCAGTTTCTTTTTGACTGGACAGAAGAACAAGTTGGTTAAAGTTTGCAAAAGTCTGTTCATGGCAACTTTTTCAATCAAAAGTTTTAGGTTGAGAACAATCTGCAAAAATGTCTTTAATGGGACCCTTCCTAAAGAAGGAAGAGGTGGAGATCACAAAGAAAAAAAATTTGAGAAGAAACGACAAAGTGTCATACAATTTATTGACAAATTACCTGCCAAAGAAAGCCATTATTCTCGAAATAAATCAAAGAGAATATATTTGGATAGTTCACTTAACATCAAAAAGTTGTTCAAGCTGTATAACAACTCTGTTGGAACTGATCTAATCGGCTTTTCTGTGATGGATGTGGCGGGCAAAATAAAAACTCACATATTGTTCATGTATTAATTTTTTGGTTGGTGAATCATGCCCCTCCCGAAATAGAAGATATTCAAATAACTTATCCTGTCAGAGGCCATTCGTTCTTACCAGCCGATAGAGTGTTTGGTCACTTGGAAAAAGAAATATCAAAATTCCCAGTAATTACATCCAAAGATGAGTATTTGGATAAGTTCTCACAATTTGGTGATGTCAGTCTTCTTGGAAAAGACTGGAAGTTGTTTGATTTGAAACAATAATGCAAGGACTACAAAAAAGTACCTGAAATCAGAAATTTAAAAAGAATACGCATTTATAAAGAATTAAAAGAAACTCGAGCTGGGCAATGAATAGTTTACTTGACCAAATTATTTGAAACATTTAAATATGAGACTGACAACGACACCGGAGTAATATTACTGAAAAAAGGTAAAAATCATCCTAAACTGCTACAACTACAATCTCTGGGACGTAGCAGGGACATAGCAGATGCTAAAAAGAAAGACATTGACAATTTATTGGTAAAACAATTTGGAGATAAGTGGAAGGATATTGAAGAGCTTCAATGGTATGTTGGTATCTTGGATAATAATTCTTCACATACGATAGAAGTTGGAGATGCCGGAGATGTCAGTGAAGATGAAGATTGTGATTGTCTTGAACCTGATAATAGTATTATTAGGATTTAGATACTGATATTGGTGATGGTTAAAGTGATGAATGATTTTGTCATAAGGCTAATAATATTAATTTGATGATTAATGATTGTGATAATTAAAATAAGAATGTGTGTGTGCTCATACAGTAAGGAGAACAAAAATATATTTTTAAAAGTAAGGTTATCTTTTCAGTCATTTTCAAAACCACACCTTTTTTTTTGGTAAACATCAAAACCTCGCTTTTCCACTAGTCTTGATCAAAACCACACTTTTCCAAAAATATTTAATCAAAACCTCACATTTCCAAATTTCATTTCAAAATATTAGCTAAGATTCTTATCATTTTTATCAGCCATTTGCACATCAGATTGACTGTAACTCTAGCATAATATGACACAATCAAACCAAAATGCAGATGTCGTAGTCAGTTAGTTATTTACATTTTACTGTTTTCTTCAATATTAGAAAAAGTGGAAAAGTGAGGTTTTGTTCTTCACCTCCTCTGTTATTATCATCGTGTAAGTGTATCTATATCTATAGGGTGTCGCGTTAGATCTCATTGAGTTTGGACGTTTTTGAGCGATGACGCGTTATTCTTGTCGATATGTCGTTGTTATCAATAAATACACCGTAGCCGGGGTACTATAGCTGTTCGTAGCGTGTAATTACTTCCACGACGTGCGCATGAGCAACACTACTTATTTGATCGTTGCGTTTACAAGTGAAGTGAACTTCACGTGTTAGGATTTCGTACTACAAACATTTATAGTTCCATTCCATGTCCGTTCGTCTGTCCGCGACTTACCTCAAAGACTATTAGTTCTAGAAAGTTGTAATTTAATATGGATATAAATATCTATGTCCTTAAAATGTTACTCTCAATTTTCGTTCACATATCGATTTATTGAATCGCCGCTAAGAAGTTTCACTTTAAAAATGCAATGAGTATACCTGTTACATAACGAATATTAAACAAGCTGACGTTATTCCGTTGTCATTTTCAATTCATAGCTATAAAAAATGTCACACGTCGACTATATCTCTCTCACTCCCTTGGTGGAATCAAGTCAACTTTATCAGAATGAACGTTACATAGCCGAGCGTGACGGCTCAGTCTCATTCAACACCCCCAAAATAAAGTGCTCAGCTCACCTAAAGAAGTTTATCTTCAGAAATGAAAAAAAAAAAAAACACTAACCTTTGACATTGACATAAAATATACAGTGCTCTAATAATAATAATAATATTATTAGATTGTGAGAGACAGTGCTCTAGCTAATATGATTAGATTGATTAGATACAGTGCTCTAGCAGCTCCTTAATTGGTGTGTTGAGTAAAAATGGCGGTTATGCTGCGGTTTCAGTGAAGCGGAGCTGAGAATGAATTGACCAATCACAATGGGAGAGAAAGAGAGAGTGGAGACGAGATATGGATTTCAACCTCTGTGAGTGATCGATGCTAATTGCTAATACGTCTCTTCTCCGCTCCGTTTTAGTGGTAACGTAGCCTTAATAATATCCTTATTGAATAACTAGCAAAGCCTGGCAGATGTCGTCAAAAATATATGTTTACGTAGCACCCTATGAAAAAATATTTTTTTTACAATAATTATGATAAAGAATGCTCATTTAAATATTTTTTGGAGACTCTGAATTGCGAACACATTAGACATTTTTATTCCTATTTTCTGTCTCTATTTTCCTGTCTCTTGACCTACACGCCGACTGGTAAGCTTTATTTATATATGGATAAATAAATAATATTAACTCTTCAACTTAAAACCATATAGTTACCATCAAAATCTTATTACAATGATTATTATGAAAAAAGTTTCGTCAAAAACTGTTTAGCCTTATTTGTGTACAAGTAATATAAGTGTAAATGTGTAAAATTCATATTAAAAATGTCTTACAACTAATATAGCATCTTAGTTGGGTAATATTTAGCTATAAAATGTGATCAAAATGTGATTAAGACTGGATTTAGGCCTACTTCGCTTATTTAACTCTGGTGACGTCACGACATGATAAAGTAGGCCCATTCTTATAAATCACACATATACATTGTTAAAGTGCATCAAAATCGATTCAGCATAGTACAAGGTTAACTCCAAAAATGTATATACATATTTTAAATATACCTATTTTAAAATATTCTAAAATATATATATTTTTTCTAAATTTTGGTCAATGTTTATCACTAATTCGCCGATGTTTTATCAAATTCAATAAGTTACAATATGATTTGAAATAAATTTCTTTGTCATTTTTTTACATATTTATATACTAAAACATGCAATTCGAATTATTAAAAATAAATCGCTGAGCAATTAGGTTCCAATTACAAATGACACACAATTTTCTACAAAGACTTCTACCTCCACTAGGCCTAACATGAAATGTAGTCAAATAGTTTTTCCACCGTTCTGTACTTCTATAAGTGGAAATAAAGTATAAAGTGCTGTGTACTAACATTGACAACTGACGGTACTAATTAGTTTCACACTATTTGATGTAAACAAGGTTTTATACAGAAAACTAGAAAAAACAACATCGATAAAAACTATTTTACCTTTGTGCTAGGCCTGTAGGTCTTTTTAGGTCAGTGAATCAGATGTGATTCAAAATGTGAATAAAATATGAATTATATCTAAATATGAATCACAATTTGTCCACAATTTATGTTAGATGCACAAAACATTGAATAAAAAACAACAGTAAACTAACCCTTATCCGAGCCCAAATAAAATCTTTCTTGGTAAACGAAAACGATTGAAGGGTTATTTTTGTAGATTAAATTTAAAAGATATCAACCCTTATTTTAGTCTCATTAGAGTTTTTCTTCGGGTGTCTATAATATATGACCCTTATTGATTAATTCTTTAAACCTTGATCACTATGGTGCCCACTCTTCATTGGAACAGGATACTACATATTATATTTCGGTGTTTATGTTATGTTTCTCGGTTGGTATAATTTACTGCGGTATTACCAGTTTTTAGACTGTAAACACTGCCAACCTTTTCGTATCACACACACACATAGAACGTAAATACATGTAAATAGAACGACCTATTTAAACAGAGTATTAAATCGTCGCGTCACAGATTATGATATCGTGTCGTATATTATTGGGTCTCCTTTTACTAAAAAATAAAACCACTCAATTACCCCTATTTATGTTCAATTAAAATTTCAATTGTGATTAAACGTGATTCAATATTTGAGAAAAAAAATTCAAAAATAATTCAACATTTTAATCAAATATGATTACTTTTTAATCTACATTAAAATCTATAAGTCCTGCCACATATTGCTCAAAATCAGAGAAAAACATTTAATTAAAACTGATTCTTATCCACCTTTTCAGATTCACACTAGAATCAAAATTCTCTCTATAACAAGTAAAAATTAAGACTTATGACCCCTATCAACAACCTCTTAGAGGCGTTTTTTCCTTGGAAATAATAAGAAACTCTTTTACATGTTTCGCAGAGAAGGGATTAAAACTCACTGCAATGTGACCCCTATCTCAGTCCGAGTAAAGTCTTGTTTCCCTTGAGCGCGGCGCGGAGTTTCTTGACTAACGTCGAAGGCTGGATGAGCACGGAGGCCTCTGTTCCGCGGAGGCTGAGCCGGCTCATGTCCTCATCACCAACCTGGAATGAAGGATACGGTGAACGAATGAACGGCGGAAACTTTTATTTATTCTCTAATTACATCATGAAAATTTATGACACAGTTCTGCCAAATTGCATAGCAGTTTGTAGACAGATAATAAACCCTCATTCATAATAACAATATGTACTTTCGTTTGTAGGTGATTTACAATGTTATGGCAGATATAGTGTTTTTTAAACGTATGTATATATTACCTTGAGTAAGTTAATGGGTCGGTTGTTGACCTCGGTGACGGCCCACTTGCCAGGCGGGGGGATACCCGCGCCGGCCGCCGGGGAATCACTGTCCACAGACGTGATGTTACATTCGCTGTCTAGCTTTATACCTGATAACAATCAAACTAATAATGTTTTTTCAAACGTGATGGCGTATCACTAGGCTTTTATTTGTTTAAATATAGTTCAATAGATTTAAACAACCGGCGACGTTAATTACAGCATCTCACAAGTTAATCACAAAGCGCACTCTCGAAATTAGAGGAAAGCAAAATACGCAATTTCGTTGACATGGACGACATTTTTTTTTGTTATATTGATAACAAATATATCGGTCAGTCCGTTTCAGAGTTACAATGCCACAGACAGATACACACTCAAACTTATAACACCCCACTTTTTAGGTCGGGTGTTAAAACCAAACTATTGAATTGATTGACCCGAATGATTTATTGGGAACAATCTGAAAGAATATCCTTATAAATAAAACAATAATTTTCCAAATGACAAAGTAATAGGTAACAAATATTTAAATAAATACAACCGATTTGAGAACCTCCTCCTTATTGAAGTAAATAGAAAAAAAATAACGTCTCTCGGGACTAAATTAATATATCGGTCAGCGTTCATCCGTCCCACAATGTCCATTTTGGTAGCAGTTGAAACATTTCAACACAATTACCTGTACTTTCTTGATCCCTTTTATTGATCACGAATATTTTCCCTAACGGCACGCGATGAAATAAAACATCCACCTGCAGTAACAAAAAAAAAACATTTTAATGAAAACTTCCCAATAACAACATTTCATTAATTATAATAATAACCCCTTGTCCGTTTAAGAGTCCTATTTTAATATTTCGGCTCTCTGTATATTTGTTGCCTTTATACGGTCCAATGACTAAACCGATTGTTAAGAAATTTAGACAGATATAGCAGAGAATTTTGCAACATTCACTTTGAATTCTAATATATTGGAAAGCTAAGGATCAATTATGCTAGATGAAATTTTGAAAACACGACATGCTAATTTATATTAATTTATTTATGTATATTCTCAAGACCTCTAGTATTCAGTCAATATTAGATTAAATTATTCAATTTAGCGTAATAACTATGTCATACTATCTATAGAGATGAGATAAAATTTAATTACTTCACATTAAACGTAAACGTTTAACGTCTGGTCATAAAATTATGTAAAATATACGCGATAAATCCGTTCAAATTTGTTTAATTGAAGTCGTCTACTTCGGTAAACAGGAATCCTAGTCCGGAGCCTGGGGCACTATTTTTAAAGTATATCATGTAAATGTAGTGGCAATAAACTATTTTGAACTTTGAATTATAAAAGTAAAAAAAAAAAAGAGTAATAATCGCGAAATTCTTAGAAAACATAAAATTTTATTTTTATCATAACTAACTTTTTTGTAAAAAGAAGAAAAAACTGAGTCCGAGCGCATAATTTTTACAATAAATACCACAAGGAAATTCAAATTGAACTAGTTTTAATATCTACGTTTCTATGATCAATATATAATTGGTCGAGCATCGTCTGTGGTGTAAACTGACCGCGTGTACGCGTGCGCCGGCGAGTAGTTGCCGCGCGTGCGCCGCGTCCCGCGGCACCGCGCCCCGCACCCCGCAGACGCGGTCCCCCGCGCGCCCGCACACACGCGTCCCGCTCGACCCCCACCATGCCACCCTGCAACACGCACACACACACATATTATATATGTATAATAAAATAATAATATGCATATTATCAGAATTAGATATGTCTAATTGCTGGATTGAGAGAAAAATAAAGAGCTTCGGAGCGCATTGCTCACTTTTATAAAATGACTAATTTCCTAAAATAACTCTCCCAAAACGTTAACATTTCATAATGTCAACCAAATGTTTATGCACGAGATGTACTATACCGTCTGTAGATTAATAATAATGAGTATTCATTCATTCAATTTTTTTTTTTATCAGCCCTGTTTGTACAAACTGTCCCACTGCTGGGAACGGGCCATCTTCTCATTGTGAGAAGGGTAGGCCATAGTCTGCCACGCTGGCCAAGTGCGGGTTGGCAGACTTCACATATCTTCAATATCATTGGGAAAGGCGAACTCTCAGACATATAGGTTTCCTCACGATGTTTTCCTTCACCGTTTGAAGTTGGCGGCAATCAACAATACGCACATAACTTCGAAAAGACAGAGGTGCGTGCCGTGGGATTCGAACCCAGGACCTGCGGATCGCAAGTCAGACGGTCTCCCGACTAGGCTGCCGAAAACTTCTCATCAATCATCAATCTTCTTCATTCAATTAATGAATATAAATTAAATATAAATATTATGCCCCGTCTCAATAAAATAGATGTTGTCAGTTTGACGTGTGTTTCTGTGCATTGGTTTTTTTTGTTTAAAATCGGATTCCATCTAGCGTGTTTTCATCTGTTTAATAGAAAATTTCTGAAAAATGTTCAGACGTTTTTTGTTGGGTTTTAAAGTTTTCGAAACATACTTGAAATGTTTTTATACTACATACTCGTAAGATCTACGTTTAAGCACCAACGCGCCTTGAAAATTCCAAGATTCCAGTTCTCAAGAAACAGAGAGTTCCACTCCTGTATAGTATGCATCAAAATGTGGACCTAAATCACTGTGTACGAATGTTTTCTGCAGTAGTAAAATGGCTTCTGTAGTTATACTAGTGTGCACTCCGTAGGGTCACTTACCAAACCTGTTTATTATAATCAGCTAATATGGGCGGGTCGGAGCATCTGACCGCCGCGACTAGTGCCGCGCCGCGACGTTGCTCGTTGCGCAGTGTTGCCGCTTGACGCGTGCGTAGCGTTTGCAGCGCGGGGGGGATGGACGTGGACGGGGGGGAATGACCTGGGAACACGACAACCTAGTTAATAATTAGACGTACTAACTGAGCTGTGAGCCCTGTCAAATGTAATAATGCAGCTGTCGCTTAACAGTTGTAGCGCGATCTTTTGCCAGCAAATTACGCGTTTTCCATACAACATGAGAACAAGTTTTCTATCCGTAAATATTAATAAATTTATTATTCAAAAAAAAAACACAATAGTTCTCTATCCAACAGACTTTAGCGGTTAAATGCAAGCCATCCAAACTATCAATAATATTATAAGTACAAAAGATTGTTACAGACAAACCTACATTTAAGTGTGTTAACTTACTTTTCCTAAAACAGCTAAACGGATTTGAAATTAGAATATAGGCTCATGGTCTGGATTGAAACATTGGCTACTTTTATACCAAGAAATTCAACGTTTTCTGTAGAAGAAGGGGAGAAACCGCGGCTCGCACCTGTTATACGCAGTAAAGAGTAATGGGTACCAATGAAACACATTACTTATAGCTTCTTAAAAAATAATCATTTATTACCGATTATTTAAATATCAGTTGTGAGTGCTCTCTACTGGCTCGCGGAAACACAATAATACAGAGTATTTAGCGCATAATAAAATAAAGTTACGTGAGAAACAGAACTTGTATATTTTATTTTTCACATTGAACAGAAGTTGAACAGTTCCAAACACGTAGCGCTTACCATTACTGAGCGAACTGCTCCGGCGCCTGCTCCTGTCGAGTCTCGCCTCGGGTCGCGACCGGTGCACCACCTTCACAGGCGACGTCACGGGACTTCTGTACAAACAATTAAATACACATATACGGCATTGCACATACTTTCTCACTAAAACGTGCACTAATAACATATCAAACGGACCTAGTCCACCACATTATTTTCAATGAATTTTGCCAAGGTAGCCCCCAGTGTAATGGTTTGATAAAAACGACAATCATTCATCATTCAATCTTCATCTCGAAAGAATGAACGTTTCTGAGATTTTTGGATTAGTCATTTTTTGACGTTTTTTCCATTAAATGGCAACCCAGAGTCGCTCAGGATCCGCCAATCAATTATTATCTTTATAAAAATGTATTACAATCGGGCTATTACTTCAGACCCTGGGAAGCATAATCGCCTTTTTCTAGTAAAATTGGAACAAAAAAAACTAATAATACAGTTTTTTTTACGCCAATGAAAAAAATACATAATATTCAATGAACAGAGAGGACCCTATGTGCTCGCGCTCCCAGATATATCTCTATCTTCATCACAATACATAATATTCAATGAACAGAGAGGACCCTATGTGCTCGCGCTCCCAGATATATCTCTATCTTCATCACAATACGGTTTATTTTTAACCCCCGACCTAAAAGTAAAGTGTTATAAGTTTGACGTATCTATTGCATCGATCGTAGATATCAAACGGAACGGATTTTGATCTAGTTTTGTTTAAAGAGGATTAAAGGTAATATGCATATTATCAGAACTTATAATATTATTAGAGATTACCTACTAAGTCTCATGTAATATGTATACTGTTGGTGTTTCTAAAATAAATAAATAAATAGATTTCATCGAGTGTTATTAGCTATGTTTCAACAAAATCGGTTCAGCTGTTTTTTTTTGTCTGGGCTTTGGAATGTCTTTGAGTTTTGGAGAAACTTATACTTGTTATAAAACATTACATTCCTTACAGGGCCCTTATTCCGTATGACCATCGGCCGTATAACGTGAATTTGACGTTGTCTCAATTTGGGCTCACCTTTCCTGCCTATCGGGGCTGTCGTGCCTTTTCCCGTGTGCGATGTGTCGCAGTCGCGTCAGCAGAGACAACTCCGTGAGGCCGCGCTTCCAGATCGGCTTAGGCTGTACAGACTCTATCTTCTCTGGAATAAAGTTCAGTTATAAAGTACATATTTATATTGATAGAATAAGGTTTGTTTTTATAGTTTGTAATCGATTTCATGGACAATTATGCTGTTATACGTGAAAGATGATTAATAATTATGTATATAAATATAAAAATTACCCAATTTTCCGTTCCTTTTTGCACCATTATTTTGTTCTATCCTAGCTTCTCTCCGCGGCGAAATGTCATACACATTCTGACTATTCGACCTTTCTATATCAGACCTTATTGCTCTCGTGTTAGAGTCTACAATAGACACTGAATTTACATGTATTCTAGAATTAGCTGATTCTGGATTAGATACAACATTTGTTGTTGAAATCGTTATATTAGCTGCCGTTGGCGGAATATTATTTGTTGTATTACTATGTGCTGCCATAATATTGCCATATCTTAAACTTCTATGTGTTGGCGTAATATTTCTTTGTGTTGCTGTCACATTACTTTGTGTTGCTGTTATATTGCTTTGAGTTGTCGTAATATTACTTTGCGTTGCTGTAATATTGCTTTGTGTTGCCGTAATATTATTCTGTGTAGCTGTAATATTGCCAGAGTATGTTAGATCAGTTCTAGTGTTATTATTTTGACTTAGGAATAAATATTCGTACGTAGAATCCGAATTGATCGAGTCTAAATTCGGCAAAGATGATTTTCGAACTTTCTCTTGACTTTTCAACCTTCTTATTGGTAATGGAGAAGCTTTTGATTCATTTGAAGTGGACGCCATACACAGTTTTTCATACAAACCTTCACTGTCATTTTTAACATCTGTCACTTTAATGTCTCCTGTCAAACTGACAGTTGTTGTCAAACTCAAATGGCCATATTCGGGTTCATTTTTTGAAAACACAGTTCCATAATCATTGGAGTTCTGTACATTCACTTCTGTGTTGACGATATTGACGAAGTTAGGGTTCCTTGGTGTCGATTTGAAACTGAAATCGAATATATCCGTTTCTGTGCCGATGACAGGGATGGCTGTGTGCGGAGGTTCCTTATTTGAAACTTGTATTACTGTAATGTTGGTAGGGCGGTCACTGAAAAAACAAAAATAACTTAGTTCGCAAAACCAGGCGCAAGTGGCCCCAGTTGCACATGGTATTTCAAATTCACATGTCAAAAAGTTGTCATTTGTATGTTGGACAGAAACGTATGTGCGTTGTATGCCCTAAAAATGTTTTACCGAGAGGTCAAATCTTTTAAGGAAAGTATGTTCCATACTAATCACATTATTGTTTAAAATGAGGCAACATTTTGAACGCACACCTCACGTAACAAATATTATAAAAGCGAAAGTAACTCTGTCTGTTTGTTACCTTTCAAAATTTTTTTTTTTGTTATGTGAGATAGATCTACGATTAACCACCAACTCGCCTGATGTTAACTTTTCACAATCAAACAACTGAACTGAATGTTTTGAAAATGATACAAAGACAGCTGTGAACCTAGAGACAGAAATACAATACTTTCATTATCATTATCATCATCATCATCATCACTACGCGGGTGACGCCCGACGCAGCTAGTTATAAATAATATAAAACCGTAAAGAAATATACCTCGTTCCATTTTCAATTGCCTCCGCTAGTTTGTCACTCACAACCAATGTCTGTTTATAATTATTCACTTCACTACCCAAACTACTCTTTTTACTCCCCTCACTACTCGTCATCCCCTGTTTACAATCCACACTCGCCGTTTTACTACCCAAACTCCCCTCCTTACTACCCACACTGCTACGGTCCGATAGAAAATCATCATCATCACTCTCACAAGTCCTTTTAAATATAGAATCATCGAGGCATATGTTTTGACCACAGATTTTTGCTACACTCTTTGGCACTTGACTCGTACTGGGTAGAGACGTAAATGGCTCTGAAGTCTCCGCAACTTCCCATGATGATATGTCTATGTTTTGTGGCACTGAGATATTTGGCGCTGACGATAAATTTGATGGAATATTAGCTGTTGACGCGTTTGATATCGCTGCTGATGAATTTGAAGCTGCCGTTGTAGTTATTGATTTCAACGAGTTTAAAGCTGTAGTCGTGGTATACGGAGCTGTTGTCGATGTATTTGACGCTGACGCATATGTATTTGATGCTGATGTAAATGTATTTGACGCTGTAGTAACTGTATTTGGCGTTGATGTAAATGTATTTGATGCTGACGTCGATGTATTTGATGTTAACGTCGATACATTAGCTGGTGAAGATTCGCGTTGTTCTGATGCTGGTTCCGTTGTTTGAGGGACCGTGTTTCGGATGAGCGGCGTGAGGTCGATACCGGGTATTCTGTAAACAGATATATTTCCGAATTCAGAAATATGTTCTCATTTCAACTACTCCTTTATAGTAATCTGCTATATGTTTGAAGGTTGCGAACCTATTTTAAGGAGATACATTAGAGATGATTCATAATTTAATCGAAATCGATTTAGTTGTTTGGTTTGTAAATCAAAGTTGCAAAAACAAATTTGAAGTAGGTTTTTAGTTTTTTTACTGTAATCGTTAGAAATCGCTGGGGGAGGCCTATATTCACCCGCGGACTCGATGCCGAGATGATAATGATGAGGCCCATGTTATTTTCCCTTGAGGACGCCGGTGTACGATACCTGTCTGGTGTGGCGGGCGCCGCGGGCAGCGGGGAGTTGGGGTCGCGCGCGGCGGCGCGGGGCGGGACGGCGGCGGGCGGTGCGCAGTACACGTTCTCGCACAGCGGCAGGATCTTCAACTCGTGCAGTCGGCTGCGCAGGCATGACACCCACTCTTGCATTGAATCCCTATACAAAATATACTATTATTTTTTTTAAACGAGGAGGTTCTCGATTCGACTGTTTTTTTTTTTATATTTGTTCTTTGATTACTGCTCCAATAATGATTTGTTTTTAACCGAATAAAAAAAAAGGTTATCAATTTGACCTGTACGTATGTAATATTGTCAGAACTGCACCGTTTCTGTATATATTAGTCTATACCAGCTTCTAAACATGTGTGCCAAATTTAATAAGTGTATGTATGTTTGTATATTTGTATGTTTGTCCACGTATTACGCTGAAACTAGAAGTTGTATTGCAAAACAAATCTCAACTTAGAAGTCATTGTAAGTTTTATTAAAATCGGTACAAAAGTTTTCAAGATATAGACGTTTTATTTTAAAATATGAGCGTTTCAACGACGCTATACAAACTACTGGGCGGATTTGAATGAAATTCGGCAGGTTTATCACTCATACTATGTAAAAGGATACTTTATAACGCAAAAATTAGGCGTTACAATAGTAGCAAAGTGTGTTTGAAAATTAAACGAACTTACCCAGTGAAGTTTTGTGAATACAATATTTAGTTTCAAAACAAAACGAGTAAATACTATGAAAAATTAATAAGTAAAGGTATTTAAAAAAAAAACTTACTTCAAAACAGTCTAATTAACTGAAAAGGGAGAAATAACTCGAAAAGAATTAACTGAAAAGGGAGAAATAACTCGAAAAGAATTAACTGAAAAGGGAGAAATAACTCAAAAGAATTAACTGAAAAGGGAGAAATAACTCGAAAATAATTAAAACTGGGCGTCTAAACCAACCAACTATTTTTGAGGTTGGTGTCTGTATAGGACTTATTTGATGATAGTTTAGGGCCTGACACCGTCCTCAAAAAATAGTTGGTTTACATGCATACTTAGTTAGACGGCCAGTTTTGATTTTTTTTCGTGTTATTTCTCCCTTTTCAGTTAATTAGATTGTTTTGAAGTCGGTTTAATATCTTTTTTAATTAAAACTATTACAAACTGCAACCCGCGAGTTCACCCGCATAGTGATGAAAACGGTGATAATGTTGAAATACATAGACTAGGTGCATCTCCAGCTTCTCAGCTATCTCTGTACCAAATATCATAACAATAGGTTTCCTGTTTGGTTGTAAAAACGTAGCAAACAGAGACTGTATTAATTATAATACAGTAAATACAATCAATACAATCACATCATGTGATTGTATGACAATAAATAATATGAATTCTATCCAAAAGGAGCTTGGAAGAAGAACTTACCACAATTGTAGCAGCAACTAAAAGCTGTGCTCGTTATTTTAAGAAGTACATCAGGTTTGAGTAAGCTGGCAGGGGGAAATACACAAACATCTCAAGTAGGATGTCAGTGCAGGACTGATCGGCCCCACTCCAAATTATTTATTTATTTTATGGTAGGTGACCAGCAGAAGCTTATGTGCCTACTCGTATATCTTGCAGTGCTGAAATTTTGTGGTTGTGTTTTAGAATTAGAATCACTCACCAGTCAGGCGCCAGCATCCTGACAGGTCCGTCGTGCGTGTCCACCAGGAAGTCGTACTCGTTATCCCTGGCTGTGACGCTAGCCGTCACGTGGCGAGCGGTGAGCAGGCTCGCGCGCCACACGGGCCGATGCGCACGCGCCGCCGCCGGCTCGCGGTACTGCTCCAGGTAAGGCGTGCGCCCGTTGTGGATACACAGCTGTGTCCATAGGGGCTTCAGTGGCACTTTCTGGAAATTTGAATTAGTAAAACAACTGGCCAAGAGACTCGAAGACGCACAAATGCTAGAGTTCTGAATGCAAATAATATCTCAGTTCACACACAGGCACAGTTCTGAAATTGGTCCTAATTTACAACCACACTTTCACCTATATGATAAATAGACTTATGAGCACAGACACAAATTCATGTCATTGCTGTGATAAAAGATGTAAAAGATACCTTGAGTCCCAGAGGTCTAAGCCCAAGTGATTTGGTGGTGACTTCATCGGGTATTCTCTTCAGATATGCATTCTTCTGTATCTCCCTATAATATACCGGACTTGAGTCTCTGTTGTGAGACATTTTCACATATTCTGACACCTGGAAAACATAAATATACGTACAACTAAGCATGGGAGTAGCTATAACTTTTTGATGGGGAGGGGTCCACAATCCATCTTGTCGCGAGCGCGCAATGAGCGAGCGAAGCGAGCACGAAAATTTTGTTAGTGTTTATAAATTGTTTTTTTGTAGTACTATGATATTTTCCTCATATTAGTAAGCCCATGGAACTTCTATGGCTCAAATGAACAACAAAATAGGAATGAGGCGCGAGCGAAGCCAGAGCAAAAAGTTTTTAAGGTTTTTTTTATAACTTCTTGTGTAGTGATTTGAGTCATTGATTGTGTTAGTGTTTTGTGGTTCAAACAAAAAAAAAACAATAATATTGCGCGAGCGAAGCGAGCGTTAACATTTCGAAGGATTTTTAACAACAAAATGAATCATTAAATAATATTGGCTGCCTGCCTCAATGCTAGGAAGTCTGATCCATGAAACTTGGTGTATAGGTTCTATGTTTTTTTTTTTGTCATCGGCGATTTTTGATAAGAAGTTTATTGCGGCGTTAATTACCAACCCATTATAATGATATCTGGTTGGTAGGTAAAGTACACAATTATTACAACTTGTGGTAAAAATTAACATTAGCTGCTTACGCCTAAGCACTTGGTATTTGTTACATAAATTGTCTACCCTCTTATGGTATTAAAAAAAAAAAAAAAAAAAAAATATATATATAAAATGTTTCAAAATCCTGCTAAAAATGTAATACTCAACTAAAGATTACATAAAATGATATAAAATTTTGTATTACTAGCAACACAAAGATCTAAATTATATATAATCTTTTACCTGCTATAAGTTTGTATAAGTGTTTAACTTGATAACAGAAGAAAAAAAGTTTTATATTTCTTGTACCCTCTAGGATTTATAATGTACACTAGAGACGTGCGATGTTTAGTAAGTTATGTATAACAATAAAGATATTTTGAAATTGAATTGAAATTGGTAAAAATTAACAGAATTGGTCAAGTGGTTGTTGAGATATGACAACCAACTTCAGATTACATGTAACAGTGAGGGCGCGTGGATGTGCTTGATGCATTTTATCTCTGAATAATTTTCTTGATTTAATGTTTTCTCCATTTATAAAATTATTATTTGTTTTTATAAGAATATACATTGTTTTTTAACTAAGGGCATCTAAACATATCTTATTTTTGTATTAATTGTGTATTCAAATTAAATTGATCTTTCAAGGTGCTTAAACTTATGGAAAAAATGTTTTTTGACCATGAAATAATGTCTGTAAAATCACTTAAAATTGCGAAATCGGCCAAAATTTTACATACGGCCTCCTAAGCCAAATTTATGTGGGTAGGTATTATGTACAGATGATCCAAGGTGAGCTACAAATAAGCTCTCTCGCAAGGTCTACTGTTCGTAGAACTACTAGTTTTAAAAATAAGTAATGAACATCTCTTTTTGTAATTATTCACTTGAAATATAAAAAAAATAAGCATTACACCACCTTTTGTAAAACTTGCCAAACTACTTCTTGAAAATAACACAAAACGCAAGCTAAGTCACTTTTCCATCCAAGTTCACATTTTGTTACATCAGACAACAGAGATGCGTCACCTTCGGTCGCGTGGCATGCAACGCCGCCATTTTGTTCAGTCGTGTTCGGATAGCACTTGAGTGTGTACGTTCTCGTTATTTCGTAAATATTTTTGCTGAATTTTAGTAATTTAATCTGTTATATTTTTGTTACTGTTTTGTTGTTATTGAAAATGTGTGGAAATGATGCTACAATAGATAGAACTGACGACAGATTCATAATTAATGTCACAAGTAATTTGTCTGATTCAGAGAGCTCCACAGACAGTGAAGAATTAAGTGATGGCAGTGAATGACAATATCACAGAATTCGTGGCCCTATTTACGACAATATTTATGTACCTACTCTTTTAAATAAATGGCATTAAATAAGTACTTTTGTTGTTTAACTATTTTTTGGGGCTCTCCTTATGGTAAGTTATAACACCTGCGCTGCGCATGCCTGTTACACTAGTAGGTACCTACAACGTTGAGTAACAAAGTTCTTTTAAAAACTTCAAACTACCTACTAGGTACTGCTTGGTGGCAGAATTTGATATTCTGTTGATACCTATCTACGCGAACTCCTGTAAATGAATCATACCGCTAAGTAAAATAAAAGTAATTATAATCACTGTCATAAAAGGTCAACGCAATTTAAGTGTTCATCATCATCATCTCAGCCATAAGAAGTCCACTGCTGGACATAGGCCTCCCCCATGGATTTCCAAAAAGACCGATTGGAAGCGGCTTGCATCCAGCGTCTTCCTGCCACTTGTATGAGGTCGTCTGTCCATCTCGTGGCTGGTCTTCCTACGCTGCGCTTGCTGGTATGTGGTCTCCACTCAAGAACCTTTCGAATTTAAGTGTTATCTCTGCTATACCACTCAAAGGTCAACACAATTTATTGCCAATCAAAATGGAACGTACCATAGTTGCAGTTCTTGTATTTGTTTGTGTTTCCAAAACATACCTGAATAGAGAATCCTAGAGATAGAATTATGATTGTAGTGCGATCATGAAACAAAAATATAAAAAGTATAACTGGATTCTATGTAATTTTTTGTTACCTAAAATACATTTCCAGTATTCTGCTTATCAAAATAGCACTAGCTACTGTTAACCACACAAATATATATTTGAAATATACTACCCGTACACGTATTAGCTTGATAGACAATCAAATCACTGGTCTAGTCTAGTCAAGGGATGTTGATCACACTAGCATTAGTATAGATAGTTCTAGCGGTTGTTTCATATCACGCCGCTAGCAATTGCACGCCAATTGGCGCAAGGATTAATTAGTATGAACATTGGGGACGCCAGGCCAAAGTGACTCAACGATCAGCGATTTCCTAACATCCTTTTTAGGCATGTATGTACACGCAACAGGCAACTTTAGAAAGTAAATAAAAAACGCTATGACAATCCGAAAGCATACACAAAACATGTTTAATATAATGCGAAACTACTTAATAACTATATAAAGTACCTATATAATGCCTTTTGTTTGTGTAAAGTGTAAAAAATGAGTAATTTTTCTCACCTATTTTACTATATCACAAAAAGTTTTGTAAACACAATTAACTTCCGTGTTTCATATTTTGTCTGGCTGATTGTACTCAATTCTCTAAAAGTACGAACCCTGTTACGAAACTTAATGTACGTAAGAATTAAATTTTATTATTGTTTTATATTTGACTTGTAATGTAAGCCAAAAGCCAACACAAAGCACTGACGCCATATTTATGTTTTTGACATTGACATTAAAACCATTCAGACAGTGTTGACTATGACAACAAAATCTGTTGGGATTCTTCTTCTTCTTCTTCTTTGTATTGGACCCGCATTAAAGCATTTGCCAGTGTCAAGTATTAGGATTTTTTCAAGTTTCTTGAATAAAACAAGTTATAAATGTTCTAGTCACAATCTAAATCACGTATACAGTCATTTTATAAGTCGAGTTCTGCTTCAGTAAAGTGGTGGCGACTTTACTAGAAGCTTCTATGGAGTTTTACCGACAACGAAAAATCACACGTTTTACTGCTATATTTCACTTGCCTACACTCACACACCTTATCAAACACTTAATGAATAAAACACCACCATTTTTATAGCATTAATGTTCAAAATAACACAAGTTAAAGAAAATAAAACAAAGCAACAACACGTTACTTAGACGTTCCCGCCAAAATTCCCTGTTGGGATTCACAACTTCGGAACAACGAATTCGGAAACAGCCCCCGTATTCTGAACCCATTCGGTTTCGGAATCGATTCGATTTGTATATCTCCGTCTCTGTCATTCTCTATGGAAATGACAGAGACGGAGATATACAAATCAAATCGATTCCGAAACCGAATGAGTTCAGAATACGGGGGCAGGTCGGAAAAAAAAGACCAAGAATGAATAGACGGAAAAACCGTGTAAACGGGTAAGAGAAAGCGATATTGATACCATTTTATACATTCCCGTAGAAGTCGAGGAAAATAGGTTGGGAGTTGGGAGTGTGTTTTATTATATAACTTTAAGATATAATAAAACACACTCCTATTGATGTTATGATATTAAAAATATTTATGCTTTGCTTACACTTTTAGTTTGAATTTGTAAGCGACAATATGTTGCAACTATGAGCACACGTACACACGGCTACAATCTTCCACAGATCCAAATACTTAGCAATTCATCTGATGGAAATCTATAAAAAGATATAAAATTTCTTACACATATAGGGTTCTTACACATATATACACATACACACACACACACACACACACACACAAACACACACACACACAAACACACACACACACAAACACACACAAAGCACAGCCAAGGTAAGTATACAGTATTTCCAGATGAAAATTGGGCTTCAAAAATATCGGAAACGTAGGAAGAGAAAATCAATAACATTCGCATCACACCCAAATGAGTGATAAAAGTAATCACTTAATCATGGTTTCAAAACGTTCTCATAATCTCAACTTTATCACAAACGAATAAGTCGTAAATATAACTTATTTTTAGACCATAATTATTTGTTTATGTTAGATAGATCTACAATTGACCATTAACTCATCTGACTCTCGTTCGATCATACTTAAAGATGAAGTGGTATCGATAAATATTTCTTGACAGATGTATAAACTAGCGATTGAAAAATTATTGTTTTCTGAAAGAAATGTAAATAATCCTGAAAATTTACGGCCTGAACGAAAAACTTAACTTACTTTGATAAGCCCAAAGTATCTGACTTCTTTCCGTAAGCGTGTCAGTACGTGTCAGAGAGAAGTTGACAAAATATGATAGGCATAACTTAAAATTAAGTAACGCTTTTATATACAGCCGTTAATTTTTTACGTAACATATTTTAATCAACCGGAAATTTTCCAATTTACAAATGGCCAAATAATATATAATTTAAAAAATGGATTGATGTAAGTTGGGTATATATAATCAAATAAATTAAATATTTATAGTTTAAAAACTGAAATACCAACTTTACAAGTATAAGTTTAGAATACTCAAAACTCTACAAAAAAGGCTGAACTGATTTTGATGAAACACAGCTAAGAACACTCTCAACAAAATGTTTTTTTTTGTTGTTTTATTTTATTTTTTATTTTTTGTTTATAAAACAAAAAAAAACGAGAGCTATGAATCCACAGACAAATACAAAGATCACCTGTCAAACTTATAACACCCCTCTATTTGGATTGAGGGTTAAAAATGCGCAATTTTATTTTAAAAACCAAAGTAATGTGCTGTAGTACAAAATATTTTGTTACAGTTATAGAACAACCGGTAACAGCGATAAAAAAAATGCGTACATTTTTCACTTGCTACGATCACATTGCCCAATTTCGCTGAGGAATGAAATAAAAAGAAATGTGACTTACTCAATTGCTTCTCTCTATATGCCTTTACTAAAAAAAATGGTTGTCTGTAAAGTCAGTTTACGGACTATAATTTTACGTGCTAACGATGCGTCACAAGCCGAACGCTTAGGCCAATCGTGCCTCACACATACACATAAAAAATATTTAAAACTCACCTGTGAAAACTAACATTTTTTAAACCTTTAGCACTTCTATTTTTACAACCTAAAACAACACACTTACCATTTTACCACTAACCTCACCGTTTTCTATCACTTCCATAGAGAATGACAAAGACGGAGATATACAAATCGAATCGATTCCAAAACCGAATGGGTTCAGAATACGGGGGCTGTTCTATACTATTAAAGTTAATAGTCCCCTTTTAAAGTTATTTGTGATTAAAAACTCGTAAATTGACAATTTTGTGGAACTAAATAATTTTCAACCCGTTACAGCGATAAAGATAAAAAATGCATAATCTTTCTCGTTCATGATTGCTACAATCACATTATGCTATTTCACTAGGGAGTGAAAGAGAAAACAATGTGACGGACTGTATTCTACTCTGGGGTCGGAAACCATATCTCCATCTCTGTCTTTTCCCTACGAATTTAAAACAAATAAAAAAAACAGAATTTCAGATTTTACAAAGATTAAGTTAAGTTACCCCTATTCTCATTCATTCCAGATTCGAGTTGGAAACATCTCCATCTCAGTATTATTGGCTATTGACTATACTAGTCTATGTGATAGAGATGGAGTTAATAGCAAAAAAAATAGATACAAGCACTGTATAACTGGATATGAGATAGCGATCTGCCTCCGTATTGAACCCATTCGGTTTCGGAATCGATTCTTTTTGTATATCTCCGTCTCTGTCATTTCCATAGAGAATGACAGAGACGGAGATATACAAATCAAATCGATTCCGAAACCGAATGGGTTCAGAATACGGGGGCTGATGCGTCTTTATTATATTACCGTAGAAATCAGGCAAAATAAATATGTGAATATCGTTAAAAAAAATTGTTCATAAAACACGTTGATTACGGCCAGAGGTTATTATGTATTTTAAAAAGACATGAAAATCTAATATACATGTCACTAAGATTTGTACTCCAGCAAATTAGGTCAAACATAGAAACGGATGGGGAAAACGGACATTAATTCTATAAAAATGGTGGTGTTTTATTCATTAAGTATTCGATAAAGTGCGTGAGTGTGGGCAAGTGAAATAAAGCAGTAAAACGTTGTCGGCAAAACTCCATAGAAGCTTCTAGTAAAGTCGCCACTACTTTACTGAAGCAGGACTCAACTTAAATTGACTTGACTGTATACGTGACTTAGATTGTGACTAGAACATTTACAACTTGTTTTATTCAATAAACTTGAAAAAATCCTAATACTTGACACTGGCAAATGCTATAATGCGGGTCCAATACAAAAAAGAAGAAGAAGAAGCGTTGGTGCTAGTGCTACTGAATAAATCGGTTTGTTGCCCGTGCTACTATCAAACTTACTACTAGTAGTAACACCGGTAATTGAACGTCGTAAAGCAGAAAGCGACCATCCTCGATTTTTGGCAAAATGAGTTTTAGTGCCCTAGGCTTTGGGTTTAGTATTAGCTACATTATCCAAAGACAGTTAACTTGACATCATATTCAGAAGCCGAGATATTAAAATGTCAAATGCGACCATTTGCCATAATCGCTCATTTTATTGTGTAAAAAGCGACCATTGGAGGCGATGGCTGTGCAAAATCCCTAAAAACCATGAATATGCATTAAGCAGAATGAAACCATCGCGATGGGCTGGGAGATTTTAGTGAAAAAGTACATTTTATTAATATGCAGAAACAGACCATCGCAAATGGTCTCGTTCTGCAAAATGTGTTATAGCAAATAACTGTACATTTACAGAATGCGACCATTGTTCACGCGGGGATGGTCTAGTATTGCGATACGATATTTGACATAAATATCTGTGATTCTTTGTTTATCAGAAAGCGACCATCCCCATAAAAGGTAGTAGTCAAAAAAGTGGAACAGAACATCTTTAGCGTGTTTTATGCTAAGCATTGCTGGGCGGCGCAGGTGACAACTTTTATCGTAACCGTATTTAACCTTTTTCTGAAGTTTGTTATGATTATTCCAATTATTGTTTAGATATTTTATATGATTTTCAGTCATTTTCATCTGTGATTCATTAATTAGTTTTTCATTGTGATCTCAATAAATATGCCTAAATTGCTATTGTTTCGTTGTATTTTTATCGTGACTTGCAAACAAAAGATAGATACAAAAAAAAACATCAGAATCATCATAAATTATATTGTGAAACATTAATAATATGAGTAAAACACTTCAACCTATGCAACATAATTATTATTTCTTGGGGGCTGAGTTGCCCGCGTCCGTAGGAGAATACCCATTAACACTGATTCCCTAGACGCGGCCCCTGGGTGGTGCAAATCAGGCAGCAAAACTCCGGTGGGAGGCTACGGCCGCGGTTAGTTACCACCCACCGGACTGAGTCCGCCCGTGAAGCGACCTAGTCGTGTTTCGGGAGATGGTCCGGTGAAACCATTGTGAGAGACGAGTCTGGGTAGTTGCTCCGACACTGCCGACCGCAGATAGTAGGGGGCCCAAGTAGTATGTTAACCACATACGAAAGGCTGCCCCGCCATCTAGCGAAAAATCCTGGGAGTGCGCCTTGATGCCGGTTGGCGACCGGACGAGAGGGCCTCAAGGACATTTTCGGGGGGGGGGGGGGGGGGGGGGTACGGGCATCCCCGCAGTCTCCAAACTAGCCTCCTTATAGTGTGATGTCATCTCGTGTTTGTACACTGGACTATGTGGCTGGTGCCTCACCCAACTACCGTTCTCCACACATCTATTCACTGTATATAATCATGAACAAAAGGAACAAAAATAGTAAGTTGTGCAATCAGCGGAAGCACGCCCTCTCGCTTCACGTGCACCTCTGCAACATTCGAGGTCTGCACGCAAATATCGAACCATTCCGATACCACCTTGAGACTGAGAGACCGCACTTGCTATTCTTCACGGAGACGCAAATCAGATGGCTGACGCAGCCTATCTCTCTTACCCAGGCTATGTACTGGAGCACAGGTTCAAGTCACGCGCCGGTATCTGCGTCTACGCGCGCGATGACATCTGCTATAGGCGTCTCCGTGACCTTGAAAGTTCCAGATTCTCCGTTCTGTGGATTTTGGTCGACACCGGCTTAGAAAAGATACTCTGTGCCGGCGTCTATCGCTCGCACACCGGGGACGAAGAGACAACTCAGCTGTTTCAACACCTTAGTGAGACGGCAGATCTGGCTCAGTGGCGATATCCTACAGCTCAGCTAGTTATTCTGGGGAATCTTAATGGTCACCACCATGAGTGGCTATTCCCATACCAGATGACAGAGCATGCAGGCAGAGAGGCGTATAACCTAGCAGTGTCGCTAAATCTCACCCAGATGGTCAAGGAAGCTACGCGAATGCCCGACGTTGACAGCCACACAGCCAACTGCTTGGACCTTTTGCTGACGAATGATCCCGACAGATATTCCATTTCGGTGTCTGCACCACTTGGTGGTTCCGATCACTGTCTGGTGAAGTCTGTATCGTCTTATACTCCGCCTGATCCTAGCCCTAGAGGCAAACGGCGGGCATGGCGGTACAAGTCAGCAAAATGGGAAGAGATGCGGGATTTCTTTGCATCTTACCCTTAGCGGCAAGTATGCTTCTCTTCTTGTGACCCAACAGACTGCGCAAATGCCGTTAAGGGGGTGATAAATCAGGCAATGGAATATTTCATTCCATTTTCTGGCGCAGCTCGCCCATGGTCTAATGCTGCATGTGACAGCGCTGTAGCGCATATTTGGCCTGGGCTGACGCTCGAATGCGCAAGTCCTTGGATGCACGTGAAAAAAAGAGAGCCTTTAACAAAGCCGCCAAATCCAGCAAAAAAGCAATTCGAAGAGCTCGATTTGAGCATATAAGCTGGATTGGGGCTAAATTAGCTTCTCACCCGACGGGTAGCAAAGCTTTTTGGTCCCTGGCTAAGTCTAACGAATCGAACTTCTGTCGAACATCTTTGCCTCCACTGTTGAAACCGGACGGATCTCTAGCTCACACCGCAGTAGAAAAAGCGAATCTATTCGCAGGTCTATTTGCGGACAACTCACGTTTAGATACCTCAGGAGAGACGCCTCCAAGTATACCTCATTGCGGCGCAACTATGCAGGACATACGCATCAATCAAAAGGAGGTGCTTAAGGCAAGACACTTAGAGGTCTAGACGTGAACAAAGCTAGTGGTCCTGATGGTATACCAGCTATTGTGTTGAAAACCTGCGCACCTGAGTTGTCCCCGATTCTGACTCGTCTTTTCCGTCTTTCTTTGGAGACTGGTATAGTCCCTAAGTGCTGGAAGCTTGCGAACGTCCAACCTGTTCCAAAAAAGGGTAGTCGTGCCGATCCTAATAACTATCGGCCTATCTCGGTTACGTCCATTTTGTGTAAAATTATGGAGCGTGTACTGAATAGGAAGCTCATAGCATACCTTGAAGACAATAACCTCCTCAGTGACCGACAGTACGGATTTCGCCGAAATCGGTCGACTGGGGATCTTCTCGTGTATGCCACACACATTGTGAGCGAGGCCATCGAGAACAACGGTAAGGCCTTGGCTGTGTCTCTTGACATCTCGAAGGCCTTTGATAGGGTTTGGCACGACAGTCTCCTTAACAAGCTCCCTTCTTATGGACTACCAGCCTCCTTTTGCTCTTGGATTAAAGACTTCTTGAGAGAACGATCGATTCGAGTGATTGACGAGTGGGACGGGTGCTCGTCCGATCAAATGGCAATAAACGCCGGCGTACCTCAAGGGTGTGTACTTTCCGCTACTCTCTTCCTGCTGCATATTAATGACCTGCTGAAACCTGGTATCTTAGGGTATGCAGATGACAGCACAGTCGTGGAAAGATACACTTCTGGTCCAAGAGTCAAAAAGGCGGAAATCGAGGCGTTGAGAGAAGATATGGTTGTGCGTATGAATAAAGCTCTAAAAGCTGTGTCCGACTGGGGTGACGAAAATCTCGTCAAATTCAACGCCAACAAGACTCAAGCCTGCCTTTTCTCCGAGAAAAAGAGTGAGTTTCTTTTGTCTCCTACTTTTCAAAATGTATTCTTATCATTGACAGACCGTCTTGAACTGCTTGGACTCACGTTAACCCCAACAATGAACTTTAAGGGCTACCTTGAATCTAAGGCTAAACTGGCTAGTAAAAAGCTTGGCATCATTAATAAGGTTAGGCGATACTTCTCACCGGGACAACTGCTTCATCTGTATCAAGCACAGGTCCGATCGTGTATGGAGTACTGCTGCCACCTTTTTGATGGATCAGCCAAGTATCAGCTGGAAGCTTTAGAATCAGTGGACCGGCGAGCTGTGAGGTTAATTGGTGACGATAAACTAGCTGCCAAGAAGCTACTTAGTCTCAAGCACCGCCGTAAAGTAGCATGTCTGTCTATTTTCTACAGGATTCATTTCGGGGAATGTGCGCAAGAGCTTCACGACCTAATTCCACCCTCCCCATTTCACTACAGGACTAGCAGAAAATCGGCAAATTACCACCCATTTCTCGTTGAAATGACAAAAATCCGTACTCAGCGATATCGATCCACATTCCTATTGCGTACTGCACAAGAATGGAATTCGTTGCCGACGTCTCTGTTTCCTGAGACCTACAATCTTGGAATTTTCAAGGCTAGAGTGAATAGATATCTTCTAGATCGACGAGCTCCATCCTCGGCCACATCGTCGCTTAACATCAGGCGAGTTGGTGGTCAATCGTAGATCAATAGTGTATTAAAAAAAAAAAAAAAAAAAAAAAATGTTCCTAAAATTAAGTAATTCTTATTTTTATTTAAAGAAAAATTGGTTAGTAAGTTTAAAAGATATTTATTTTTTATTAAAATATTTATCAGCCGTTTTTACTATAGACTGTTTTGCATTAATCAGAACACGACCATTTGTTTGGCTGTTTCTATTTTTTAAACTATTACAAAAAAATCATTAAGCTGAAAGAGACCACATCGTTTAGATGTGTTCTGCTAATTACAATATGACGAATTTTAGCAATAAGCAGAAGACGACCACAACTTTAACTGCAAAAAAATATAATAAAATTAATGATTTTCTGAGTTTTTATTACCTTAATCTCTAGCCACTGAAATATACTTTCATATAAACGAAATACTTAAATCATAACACTAAGTGGGAAAGTAGCAGCAGCAAAATACTTTGAAATGGCCGTATCTCAAAATGCATTTTTCGTCGATGGTCGCTTTCTGTTTTACGCCGTACAATTGACTTACCCTTCTTACTACACCGTGGTTTAGCTTATTCAGCCTTGGTAAAAAGTCCGCTTCGGTTTTGATTAGGATGCGCCTAGGTCATTCTACCTACTTGTCCTGCTCACCTTGCGCGATTTAAAATAAAATTATAGATAGCCCACTATGTGAATGTGGAGATTATTGTGACTTGGACCACATTTTTTTCTCCTGCCCTCTAAATGATCATGCTTCCCTCTACTCTGACTTAATTTCCCTTCATGTCCCATTACCTGTAAATATTAATTATCTTTTTAGTTGTTGTTCACCTGCTATTTATACAACCTTATTTTCATATATCATCTCTAAAAATCTGTAAATCCTTTTATACATCTTTACATTATATATAATTTTATTTTTTTTCTTTTCCTATATTACCTAACTCTCCTGATCCTATCTTATCCTAATAATAAAATTTTCGCGTGTCTCGTTTCCCTAACTTTAAACTAAAACGATAATATTTACGAAACTTGAAAATGGCAACTGCGCAAACCACGCGAGTCCAAACCCCGTGAGGGACAAAAAGAAGAAGAAGAAGAATGGCAATGTCAGTGTCTGCCTTCGTTCGAAACGAAACACACCAAAACCAAAAACAAATGAAAGGAAAAACAGGTTGTAGCAAAAAAGTGGAAAACGAAAATATCAGAGAAAACCCCGGCGTCTCCGCAAAAACTTCGTATGTTATTTTATTACATATTAGAAGATACTTTTGTAATAAGATGTATTAACGTCCTGCTTCTAAGTTTCGAGGTATTACGATTCAATATTGTATTATAGAGTTATTTAGTAAATGACGTTGTATGTTTTGTTAGATATTACTGGATTATGACCGCAAATAGCGCTCAAATATTGCTTTAATTGCTGTATTATCTACATTTTCTGTGATGAGTTTGTGTTTTTATTATTTGTCAATTTCAGCTGAGCGGCTGTCAAATTGTCAATGTGTCTGAAATCTGATTTTATCTGTTAAAAGTAGTTACACTTTTCGACACGTTAGCGTTGTCGTCGGTTGTTTTTTCTTGATCACGTGACCAATTTCAACCGCCAAAATAATTGTCATTTTTCGCCGATTGTCTCTCAATTTTCCAAGACTAAATTCTGTATTTTACCGTGTGATTCATCAAAATTCTGCGTTCAATACCGTGATTGTTAACGATTTTACAACAAAAGTGCTTAAAAACTCTGAAACAAGTCTCGTGAAATGGCAAAAGTGCATATTACCAACGTAGTTGTTCTAGATAATCCTAGCCCTTTTCTAAACCCTTTCCAATTTGAATTAACCTTTGAGTGCATCGAAGAGCTGAAGGAAGATCTAGAATGGAAAATGATCTACGTTGGATCGGCGGAGACGGAGGAGCACGATCAGATTTTGGACACAATTTACGTCGGTCCTATACCAGAGGGGCGCCACATGTTTGTGTTTCAAGCACCCCCTCCTGATGTCACTCGTATACCTGAAAATGACGCTCTCGGCGTCACAGTCGTCTTATTAACGTGTTCATACCGCAGACAAGAATTTGTACGAGTCGGTTACTTCATAAACAACGAATATAGTGAATCTGAACCAGAACTACGCGAGAACCCTCCAGCTAAGCCACAATTTGACAAAGTGCTCAGGAATATACTAGCATCAGAGCCCCGAGTGACCAGATTTAAGATTAACTGGGCTGAACCTGACGCTGCTGCCCTGGATTCTGGTGATGGTAACCTAGAAACATCTCATGCACCAAGCAATGATTCTTATGGGGCATCTTTCAATGCAGACAGTCAGATCAGTGATATTGGGGTGTTTCAAGGAAGCTTAAGTGGTTATGGAGATAATTCAAATTCAATAGCTCCTATGGAATGCTGAGGTAAGCTATATAAATACTTGTTTTGGGAACTGCTAATTGTAGTGTGTTGTCCTTTTTGTTTGCTAATAACTTAGCATTTGACTGCTAATTCAGTTGATGTTAAGTGATATTACAGTTTGTGACAACACTTGTGTAGAAGAAATCAATTCATTCATAGTATAAAGACTTGTTTGTTACTGTCCTGTTAGTATGAGCCTCTTCCAATTCAGAAGAAAGTAAGCCCATATGTCCAGCACACAGGCCGAGAGTGATCTATAGCAGGTTCAATTCCCATGTTGGAAAATGTGTGAATGATGGAAATAACATTGTAATCAATACTATAAGTAGCAGAAGTATCTCTGTTTTTTTTCTGTATCTTAGTTTCTTTATAACAATGAAACTGCTAAACCTATTGTTATTAATTTTGGTAAAGAGTTAGTTAGACCTGAAGATCGACATGGGCTACACTTTGTCACCTTCATCATCACTACACAAGTGAAACCACGGGGCAGAAATATCTTGTATTAATTAGTGTGAGAGCTGGTTGTACTTGTTTTTCCATTTATTTTAGTAAAAAGAATAGTAAAACACATGTATTCCCTTCACATAATTAACAGACTTCCAAAAAGAAGGAGGTTCTCAATTTGACCGTATTTTTTTGCATGTTTGTTATGCGCTTACTTTGCCAATTATGACTTGATTAGTCTTTTTTTGTTTGGTAGTTCAGAAGTGGTCCCTTATAATTTTTATCAAAATAGGTTGTTTTTTTTTTTTTATAACAAAATAACTGGAAAATGTCATCCATGTAAACAAAATGATGTATTTGAAATTGGTTGCTTCAGTTTTTTTTACTATAATTATTCATGTTTAGTGGGTAGCTTGTAATTTAATTAATTTCTAATTACTATGTTTTGTCTCTTTTCAGAAGACCAAATTAGTATGTGAAAATTAATAATGAAGGAGCACTTTTTATATAGCCGTCTTGCTCTAACATAAAGAAGCGAAGGATATGGCAGATTTAGTTATACACGGTTCTGACTTTGAAAGACTTATTTTTTGCTAAGATCTTCACTGATGTATATAGTAACTTAATCTAGATAAAATATATAATTTTTTACTTGTTGAAACTTATAAAAAATATGGCACATAAGTTCTAACATCAAAATTGATCAATTCACTATGAACATAAGAGTTTCATAGCTCCATTCCACCTTGTTCTTTATAGTATAGTACACATGTATGGAAAACATATTTGATATGTAATGAATTGAAAAAACTTAAGGCTACCTAAACTTGAGCGTCCATTAATTGCCTTTTCAGAGGTCTATGTAACTTTTGTCCTGATATTCATGACATGACATGTACCTAATTAAAGGAACTGTTGTCGCATAATTTCTCATATAAATAGGAGACTCACTGTTTTCTACCCCTACTCATTAATTGATTTTAATCATCTTGAATATTATTTATTTATCTGGTAAAAATCATAAATGTTTATTCCTCTGATTTGCTTTTATCAAATTTTATTGTAGTTTCACAATACAAAAATTAAGTGTACCTTTTTGAAAAATCATAGAGGTATAGCCAAGCTGTTCCAACGATTTAAATAAAGAATTCTCAAAGTCTGATTTTAGATACAATCTTTAAAAACCAGTTTCTTTTTTTCATCTTAATTTTTAGACCATCACTACCAAGGAAACCTTGGAGATTTTCGTTGCAACGTGGACTTAAAAATATTTGCTGAATGAACAACAGCACTAAATGAATAAAATACATGTGATGTGCCGTAATTGCTTCGGTTCTCTTTCTTTCCACAAAATATACTGCCCGTCTACTTTTAAGTGTGTAGCACCCCTTATTTACAAAGTAATTACTACCATATCATGGTTCCATTCACTAAAAAAATCATCAACATTGTTTAAAAATAATGTTGTTTTCTCCTTTTGTATGTATAAATGCCAAGTATAAATATTGTTTGAGGTGAAAAATACATCTTAGAAAATATAGCAGACAATCGTTCAATGTATGGTTTCAATGGTATGTCATATTTCAATATTAGTAATAGACATATAATATGGTATAACTGACAGAAAAGGAAAAGGTAAATCTGGCAAAAACATAACTAACTTAGTAAATAAATTTCCTGGATAAACTAGGATATATATATCCTAGTTTACAGATAAACATATATATATATATATCTGTTCTGTGCATTGAACTAATTAGAGAGAATAAGAGGGTAATATGTTATCTTTTTCTTTCGCCATACAATATTTAACTGTGTATTTTCTTTGAGTTTGAATATAACTATGGAGTCTGAAATAACATAATAATAAGAATGCTATTTAGTTCAAAAATTGTGTTTCGTAAAATTGTATTGTTAAATAATGTATTTTAGTGTAACTCTCATACCTGTAGTTATTAACGAAAATTTAATGTAAAAAGCTAATAAATCGGATATATTGAGTAGATTGCAATTTTATTGTGTCCATAGTTTTTAAGAAAACTATAATTGTCTTCCTTTTTGTGGTGGTTCAACTGATAATTAATTTTTTATTAATTGGTCCCGCGTGGCCTACATCCAGGGTCGCCTGGTTCTTGTGTGATAGTCTAGTAAAAATAAATCTGTTTGTATGGAGCACATCACAGTGTTTGCAACTGGGAGTATTCTTTGAAATTATGATAGGAAAATAGCTAAAAATCATAGATCAACAATAATCCCCGATTCATAGACTAGATGAGTTCCGCGGTTTCACTCGCGTAGTTATGAAAAACGGTTGTGATTATGATGATGATAAGTAGCTTATGCCCGTCTCCAGGTCCAATGCTATCTCTATACTAATTTTCATAACGATCGGTTCAGCTGTTTGAGCGTGTAAAGGTAACAATATTAGCTTTTATAATATCATTATGAAATTGTATTTCAAAACACCAGTACATTCATTTAAATAACAATATACTTAGTTGTCTTTTATGTTGTCACAAATCTTATTTTTACTAGACTATGAGGTCTTCTGTCTATCTTGTGGCTGATTGGCCTCTGCTGCGCATGCTGGTGCATGGTCTCCAGTCGAAAAAAAAATTGGCTCCATTGGCCGTCAGTTCCGACTTCCGAGTACTGTATGCCAGTATACTGTCTGCCCACTACCAGTTCAACTCTATTCCATATTTTATATAAAAAAAAAAAAAAAACTCGACTGCATATGAGCGATTTTCGTATTCTAACTTGATATGCTGGTGTTATGCCGTTGTATGTTTTTTGTGTGAGACAGTATGCAAAGCTACTGTATAATTTATTTAAATAAACATTCTTTAGAATTCATCTTGCAAAACCACTTATTTGTTACAAAAAAGTTCGAAAGAGGTTACCAACAAGTATAAAACCCCTGATAAAAAAATGGCTGAACCGATAAAATCCTCTTTCAAACAAAGTATCTCAAAATAGGTCCATCCGTTTAAAAGCTATGATGCCACAGACAGACACAACACGTCAACTTGTAACCCCTCTCTTTGGATTGGGGGTTCAAAAGCGTATTTATTTTTACGAATGTTATTTATATTATTATTATTACAAAAACCTAGCCCATGACACTCGGGGAGTGAGGACTAATCTAACAACAATCGGTCAAGCCGTTAAGGCTGTAGGAGGTAATATAATAATAATAAATATTTGTGGACATTTCACACAACACCATCTAGCCCAAACTAAGCAAAGATTGTACTATGGAACTAAATGGCTGATAGAATACATATATATATATATATATATATATATATATATATATATATATTTTTTTATATATACCTAAGATACATAGAAACACCCAGACACAGAACAAACATCCATGCTCATCACACAAATGTTTGCCCAGGGTGGGGATTGAACCCACGACCTTTTAGTTAAGCAGGTAGACGTAAACACACTACCAACTGAGCCACAAGGCCAATATAGATACATACATATATTAATACCCATATTATACATACACTCGAAAAACATAACACTCCTTGCGCAGTCGGGTAAAAACAATAGTGAATCTCTCTTTATCTAAACCTCTTCACTATTTGACTGATTATGATGATATAGTTCATTCATTGTGCGAGAACACTGCTAGACGCAGCTAGTCTGAGGTGAGCAGGGTCGCTAGAAATATTTTTGTTCTGAAACCTTCACAGTTCAGTAAGCTTCTATTGATATTAGATACTTTCTATTCTATAAGAGGCCAAGGAAATGAATCGGAAATTCCGTTACAGTTGAACTGAGAATGTAACCTTTACTCGCCGTGTCCACGGATGCGCGTTGACCTTTACATCAGTAATGAGAGACGACCCTCTTTATCTTTACCCGAATATAAGAGAATGATGGGAATACCGCCACTATTGCAAATTATTTGGAAAATATTTGACATTATTGTAATTAGTCTTTAAAGATTCAGTTCCAAAAGGCTCCAGTCGTATTACCTTTATAAGTAGATATACTAGTGTGTTGTGCGGCTTCACTAGCGTTTTAATAAAAGAAATGTATTAATGTTGAATATATATATTATAACTAAATTCAGGCTTGCAGCTCTCAAATTATAGTGATTCTAAGAAAGTAGACTTCGCTGTGGTCGCTGGGGAGCGCTCTGGGACGAATCGAACACGATTCAATCATTCACCTTCGTAGACAAAGCAGTTTTTAGGGTTCCGTACCCAAAGGGTAAAAACGGGACCCTATTACTAAGACTTCGCTGTCTGTCTGTCTGTCTGTCTGTCTGTCTGTCTGTCTCCAGGCTGTATCTCATAAACCGTGATAGCTAGAAAGCTGAAATTTTCACAAATGATGTATTTCCGTTGCCGCTATAACAACAAATACTAAAAATTAAAAATAAAAAAATATTGAGGGGGGTCCCCATACAATAAACGTGTTTTTTTCGTATTTTTTTGCTCAATATTAAAAACGGTAACAGGTAGACGCTTCAAATTTTCACAGAATATTTACTTGTATATTACCTTTCAAAATAAATAATTAAATAACAATAAAGTAAATATTAAAGGGGGGCTCCCATACAACAAACGTAATTTTTAAGCAATTTTTACTCGATCTCAATTAAAAGGTAGAAACTTGAATATTTGTAAGTAAATATTTAGAAATATATTAACTATAAAAATAAATACCTAATCTAATACATAAAAACTCACAAAATGAAAATAATCCGTGCATCTAAACGCGGTGCGAGCGCCGCGCCGCGCGGGTAGCGGGGGAGGTAACATCACGGAGCGAGCCATAGCCGCGCGTATTCGCGCGAGCGTCGTCATGCTGCCCGGATGTGCATCGAAAACCTACCTATAAGTTTGCAATTTACTACTTGGAATTTCGTTGATTTCTTGTTATTTTATAAACAGAACTAAACTTTGTAGTATTATAGATGATAGTACGGAACCCTTCGTGCGCGAGTCCGACTCGCACTTGGCCGATTATTAAAACTATCACGGTCATTCATTAAAATTAACACTATTATTATTAACGGGATCTTTACACGCAAATAAACCACGGTAAATATAATAGTGTTTTGAAGCAGTTTTCTTATTTGATAGTTTGATTGAATAGTTTCATAAGTTTTCATACGGGCACTCGCTTTGCTCGCTCGGTCAATGAGCGATCCAGTCGTAAATAAGAAAGTAATAAACAACCGGACTCGCTGGTTACTTGTGCTTTTATAGGTACCATTGGTTAGATATGTAACCATAGTCCATATTCATTCGGTGTATTAGTATTCAAGATCTCTAGAGTCGGGTGACAAAAGATTTCAATTCTATTGTGTAATCGTTGAACCATGTTACCTCTAGTCTGATAGCAACAGTTATACGGTTGCTCTCTACCTCTAAGCATCAACTAGAATCTACCAATCAATTTCAAAAACGTATATTTACGTAGTAATAAAAAACGGAAACGGCAAGCGTTTAAACAAAATTAATGTGAAGCAAAAACGGATCCTGTTGTGAGATTAGTTTAAATAGAGAAGTGCATACCTTAGGGTAATCATGGTTAATAGGTCTTGGGGATTTGATGTCACGGTGATTCTCATCACAATAATAATAAAAAAACCGTGCGAGTCAGACTCGCCTACCGAGGGTTCCGTACAAACTAAATAAAAGGGGGAAATCATATTTTTTTTTATATTTTCCTTCATAAACCGAAAAATATACATCGTAAAAATATTTAACACATTCCTTGTATTAATTATTTTTGGGGAAGTACCCCATAGGTTTTGATTCCTCTGTGAGTGTCGAAATGTGCGTTTTTTACGACATATTCGGCTGTAACTTATTTTTACGAAAACTGAGAAATTTGATTTTTCTTTCTGCAGCAAGATACTATGGATCTGCGTATATGGTTTTAATTTCTACTCGATTCCTTCACGCGTTCCCGAGATAAAGGTCTTGACACCCGGACGGACAGACAGACGGACAACAAAGTGATCCTATAAGGGTTCCGTTTTTTCCTATTGAGGTACGGAACCCTAAAAAATGATTAATAAGTTGAAAAGTAATATCAATTGTAAATAAAAGTAGGTATTCATAGCTGAAATCGTAGAATATATACAAGCTTTTTGTATAAAATTGTTTAAATTAAATAGGGCACCAAAAAGGTATTTCTATTTTTTTTAGTAAAAAAAATGACGATATTCTCCTTCTTAAAAACGGTTTCTGGTTTCCTAATCGAAGCAAAATTGCGGCGAAAAATAATTCAGAGACTATGCTAATGTGGACAGAAAGTAGAGCAAGTTCTTTGAACTGTGAGCACTAATTTTGTTTGACTGTGAGTAAAAGTATGGGTGAAATCTGTCATCATAAAAATATACTACAATAATTATAAAATAGTGCTAGGGCTGCTAGGCGATTCAAAATATATTATGTTTTGTGTTAGTGTGGCGTCAGAGCGGTGTTTTTAATAAAATATATTCATTTTCTATTGTTTTCTAACAATGAATTGCTTTGTGATTTTAATAGTGACCTTGATTCATATATTTTTAATGTAAGTATTGTATTGACTTTGTGCTCCTTATTTTTACCTGATTCCTCAAGATAGAGTGTATTGTTTTACAAGATAAATTTTTTTTTTTTTTTAATTTTGGGTGTTTATTTATTTCTATATTACCTGTATAATAAACGGCTTGACTGATTTTGATGTGTGTGATACAGTTAGGTTCGTCTTCATTTGCTGATTGTCGTAATCATATGTAGTTAAATACATTCCTACATACAACCGAAAAATATTACCCTTTTTCCGGCGTAATTGGATAAAAAACTACGTCCTTCTGACTAAAGTTTTATGAATGAATTTATAATCGGCGCACGTAGCGTTGGACGTCCAGCCGCAAGGTGGACAGACGACCTTATTCAAGTGGCAGGCCGCGCGTACTTTCTATGTCTAGCAACCAGTAATGAACTTCTTGTGGCTGAGATGATGATACTCGTAATGAAGTTTAGGGCCAGTTATCTTCTTATTTTGGTCACGTAGGTACCTATAGTTCGTGTGACACGAGCTGCCTAAGTTAGGTACCGTTGTCGGTTTTCCCGTCCAATATAAAACCTGTAAATGAACTATGGGCACCTATTTATTTATTTATTGCACATTGTACAGTTCTTACAATTAGTACTTAAACTAAAAAAATTATACAGTACAAGGACCCCTGCGGCGCTGCAATGTAGTGAGCCTTAGTTGTTCATCTAAGACCATTACTCAGAATACAGTTTCTGTATTCTGAGGACCATTATATACATTTTGTTATACTTGGGGTAACTACAGTGTGGTAGTCAATAAATTTAATTTTGTAAGAAATCACTTGGAGCATTAGAGGTACTAACAAATAAATAATTGTTTATATTTAGATGCTTGTCTCTGCAACTGGATATCTGACTGGGTATTTACTTTATCTCGAGAAAATAACTACGAGTGTGACTGGTTGGTAATGGACGATATTTACTCGTACACCAAAATCACCATATAAAGTTACTGAATGCACACCAATATGTAGTTACTTTAGGTGCTAATATATATTATGTTAGATTATATATAGTATAATAAGATTATATATAATAATAACTGTTCGGGCAAATTAAACTGATGGTTAACAAACTTATGGAATCAGAAACTCGTTTCAAGTATAACATCTGGAATCGAGGAGTTTTATATAACACATTCGGACAAGTAAGATTAAAACAAATGTATTTCGGACTATAGATAGGCTATCCTCGGTTTTTATTTTGAGATAAAAGGGTTGAGGGGGTGATGGGAGAGGTTTGGTCCTGGCAGCAGAGGTTCAGCGCTAACGGTATACACATTCCCTCTGCTGAAGGCTATCCTCGGTTAGGTGATCCCCTCGCTGTGGCAGGGATGGTATGCTACTTGTTAGAGATCCTCAAAGAAGAGATCCTTCTGGTGCGGTAGGGCGCTAGCGGAACATAGCCCCCAGGGGTGTTTGTGGGGGAGCAAGTCTCTTCTGGGCGTGGCCTAACTAGATACATAAGTAAACTTCTATGTATTGATTGTGGAAGAAGATATATATTTTTTTTATACATTATAGATCTACGATTGACCACCAACTCGCCTGATGTTAAGCGACGGTGTGGCCGAGGATGGAGCTCGTCGATCTAGAAGATATCTATTCACTTTAGCCTTGAAAATTCCAAGATTGTAGGCCTCAGGAAACAGAAAGAAAAATTCCAAAGAATTCCATTCTTGTGCAGTACGCAACAGGAATGTGGATTGATATCGCTAGGTACGGATTTTTGTCATTTCAACGGGAAATGAGTGGTAAAACGCCGACTTTCTGCTAGTCCTGTAGTGAAATGGGGAGGGTGAAATTAGGTCGTGAAGCTCTTGCGCACATTCCCCAAAATGAATCCTGTAGAAAATAGACATACATGCTACTTTACGGCGGTGCTCGAGACTAAGTAGCTTCTTGGCAGTTTTAATGCGCTTAATTATTTCTGATGTGCGAATAATTAATTGCCGTTAGTAGGATTCAATTGATAACGAGTGTTTATAAAGTGTTGTGTGTCCGTTGCAGATTATCAGTGTCGGCCCATACTTGCGCAGATGTGTGCGCGAACCTAACCGACACAGTAGGTGAGTTTCGCATATAAAAAAAAACTACACCTTTAAAGTTTTTGTCTTGACTGAAAAAGTCTTTGTATACGGAACTACTGTCGCAATGGCTGCACCACCATGTATTACTCAGTGATATGTTATAATCTCTTAGGTATTACTATTATTTACTATCCATACAGTTTCATTATGTTTCCACTACATTATGGGCAGGTGTTGATCGAGTTTGGTTTCGTAGTATAATGTACCTCTATAAGTTGGGTTGTCTAGTCTAGTCGATGTCATGGCCTCCGAGATAATTTGATACTTCCACGTGTTACTGAAAATATAGCCTCGGAATCATTAAATGTTCCGTTTGCTTTTTGAGGTACCAAAACCTAGAAATGGTGGTAAAGGGTTACTTCAATTCATGTTAGGTACTTCATCAAAAAAGTTTTACACACTATATTATGATCGTTTGTGAAGTTTTTAGGTACTTAACTCGATAGTTTTTTTTTATTCGTCGATAGGCTTGCGCTTGACGTCAACTCACCTGGTGTTAAGCGACAGTTACGGTCTACGATGGAGCGCGCTTGCCTAGAAGAAACCTATTCACTCGCGATTTGAAGACACTTAGATTATATCTATTCGGAAAGACCCATTCAGGAAGCGCATTCCACATTTGGCGGTACGCACAATGAAAGTGGAGTCAAAGCGTTTCGTGCGTGTTTTCGGAATATCAACCATGTAACGATGTCGCTTTTTCGTGCTTCTTACTGTCCGATAGAAAAAAGGGCATGGGGGAATGAGATCATGCAAAGCAGACGCACACTCACCGAAATGTATGCGATAAAAAACCGGTAAACTGGCAACTTTGCGACGATGCTCCAGACTTTGGAGTTTAGTCCAAACAAGGCAATCGTCACAAATGAGCCTCCTAGCACGCCTCTCAATGGTCTCTAACGCCTCGAGCTGGTACTTAGCAGATCCGTCCCAAAGGTGCGAACAGTACTCCATGCACGACCGAACTTGTGCCTGATATAGTGTAAGCAACTGTTCCGGCGTGAAGTACCGACGCACCTTCGAAAGGATACCCAGCATTTTGGCAGCTAATTGAGCTTTTGACTCAATATAGGAGCCAAAGTTAAGGGTGGACGTCAAAGTAACGCCTAAGAGCTCGAGGTGATCCTTAATCGATCACCTCTTACCTCACATCTTAATAGATGCACAATTCTTATCATTTTTCTGCTTTATCGTAACAATTATCATTTCCAGGTAAATCCAGCATGTCCCTGCAGCGATTGGCAGCGCTGCGAGCGCTGATGGCGCGCCAGCCGCGCCCTCTAGCGGCTTACATCGTACCTACGGCAGACGCACATAACGTAAGCAATACAAAAGGGCCCGATTGTGGGACTCGTTAACATATGTTTGGAAGGGAATAAGGCCAAGAGTACCGCCTCCATATTTGGCGCCCGTTATATCACTGATGTAGACTCTTGCTTTGCTTTTCATTAGATAGATAATCCGATAGAAACCGCAATGCATCGCCTATAATTCCTAGTCTCTTCATCTTACTTCTTGAGAATAGGGATAGAGACAGTGTCAAATGCTTTCGAAAGATCTCGAATTGGCCTAACTCCAACAAAGCGACTGGCGAGCGTGAGGAGATGAGAAAACTGTTAGTTAACAAAATGTGTGTTGTGTTCAGTCGGAGTACATAGCGTCGTGCGACGCGCGCCGCGAGTGGCTCTCCGAGTTCACGGGGTCGGCTGGCGCCGCGCTGGTGACGCGCTCGCAAGCGCTGGTGTGGACCGACGGCCGCTACTACACGCAGTTCGTACAGGAGGCCGACATGACCGTGTGGACGCTCATGAAGCAATGTGAGTACGATTCACTCACGTTACAATACAATAATTATAGTTTAAAAACTGAACAAACCGACTTCAAAATACGCAATATACGCACATACGCGACTTGCTGTTCACTTTTATATGCGATTGGATGATATTGTACCAGTTGTTTCGTTATAAAAACCAAAGTACTGCATCGGTTCTGATAAACTTTATATATGCGTGTGTACCCAGAGCACTCACGCTCGCTTAAAGGCTTCTTCTTGCGGCGGCGTCGTGTGGCGGGTCGCCCTCTTCCCTCAAATATGGTTGAGGAGAGCGATGGCTGGCACATGCGTCAACTCGTGAACGGGTGCTGCTTGCGGGAGCTGGACTGCTCGGCGTACACACGCATGCATGTGCATGTTACTTAAGTATTAACAGTTATTAGTTAAGTATTAACGTCTTCCTCTTGTACTCTAGTTTAAAAAAATATGTAAAGTTAGCTAAAAAAAAAAAATGTATTAGTTTATAAAAGGCATGGACCCTGGAGTCTGTGGTGCTCGAATTTTTTCAAATAAAAAAAAAAAAAAAAAAAAACTTTATATAGGACCACCTCTGAAGTATGGTCTACCAAATACAAAAATAATCATTAATATGCACAATTGGCTTAGTAATCGGTGAACAAATATACAAAAAAAACATACAGACCGAATTGATAACCTCCTTCTTTTTGGAAGTCGGTTAATGACACTTCGTTCACGTTACAAAGGTTAGTGACGCTATTGACCGTGGGCGTAGCTAGCTTGACGGTTGTGGTTTTGGAAGTCGGTTAATGACACTTCGTTCACGTTACAAAGGTTAGTGACGCTATTGACCGTGGGCGTAGCTAGCTTGACGGTTGTGGTTTTTGAGTTTTCTAAACTTATATTTGTATATGTTATTAAAAGTTTTATTCTTGTGATTTTTTTTGCTCAAAATCGATTTTTAATTTCTTAATTCTTGAACAATAGGTAATCATTATATTATCTGGTTTGACATACAATTTTAATTTTCATATAGTAGGGACATATTCTGTATGTGTATATGTTGATATTTTCAGCTCTGCCCGAGACTCAGTCGATGGAGAAGTGGCTCGCGGCCAACCTGGCCGAGGGCGACATAGTGGGCGTTGACCCTCGCACCATGACCAGAGAAGAGTGGACGCCGCTGCAGGTGAGTGACAACCCTAACTTCGGTATAACGTATCCCGTATAAACTTGTATCCCGCCAGGGATACAAGTTTTTTTTCAGTAAAACACCAAAAAATAATTACCTTTTTTTTCCGGACAGTCGGATGAAATTTAATATCCTCAATTCAACGTGATGTTTGATCTTGAATATTTTATAATAACATTTCGTTTTATATGCCTACTTTAGCTACAATTAATAGACCAAAAATTCCACGAATCACTTCGAAAAAAGGTAGTCCCGGCGTGCCCGGTGGTTCACATGGCGGGGGTACGGCCATGCCCCCAGACATAAAACTGTACTCGAACACTATGGTGTGAGAGGGCCAGCTGAAAACCTGATGGCAGATTTTGTTACTGAAAGATGTCAGCGGGTTGTTGGTGACTCAGGTAAAGTCCAATCTGAAGAGGGTGTACCTCAAGTGTGGGGGTCCCTCAAGGATCTTGCCTGTCTAACACAACTTTCGCACTCCTAATGAACGACTTACCAGGATCAATTAACAACGCTGAAGTGTACATGTTTGCGGATGACGTTGCAGCCCTAGTAACTGCACCTAGTATACCTGCATTGAAGCAAAAGCTCACAGATGTCGCGCAAGAGTTGCAAAAATGGTTCAAAATAAATGGTTTCGCCCTGAATCTGGAAAAAACTTGCTGCATCCATTTTAGTCTAGCGAACAGACCACAACAAACCTTGGCAGTAGCAGTACGGGACGTTGCCTTACAGCAAGTACCGTCTGTGAAGCTTCTTGGATTTCACGTGGATCGCTCACTAAAATGGGATATCCATATAGATGCATTATGTGCGCGACTGAGCCAAGCTTGTTTCGCTCTCAGCAGGGTAGCAGCATCAGCTCCCAGAGAGGCTACACTCAGCTGCTATTTTGCCACAGTTCATTCAGTGCTAATGTACGGAACCGAGCTGTGGGGAAGCGCAGCAGAGTCGGAACGCCCTCTAATATTGCAAAAACGAGCCATCCGAACTATGGCCAGGGTCAAATGCGACGTGTCTGCAAGGCCCTATTTTATAGAACTGGGCATAATGACGGTTCCGTCAATATTAATATACCAGGTTAGTCTCTTTATAAGGCAAAACCTCGACAGCTTCGAGCAGCTTGGCACCACACATAGTTATATGACGAGACAAAGGGACAGGTTGAGAACACCGGCTCACACACTTGCTAAGTCCGACAAGTCAGTATACGTATGCGGTCCACGTATATATAACCACCTACCGGATAACATCAAGAGTGCATCCTCCTTAAATATTTTTAAAAATAAATTAAAACTACTGCTTCAAAGCAAGGCGTATTACAACGTAAATGAATTTATGCTAGACAAATTATAAGTAGGTACTTATTGTACTTATAATATTTTATCGTAAATTGTGCATATTTTTATATTTTTATTAATTGACCTGTAAATGACATTTTATCAATAAATTATTTGTATTTGTATTTGTACGTTGCATATATTTCAAATACACAAAAAAAAATTGAAGCAAAATACATGTTTGATTTTGTTTCTCATTTTAAACAAAGTTATAGTTTGCGTCCTATGGTACCATTGAAAACTTGAAGATCTCGCTTCGCTCCGCTGTGTAACTAAAATTGTTGTTTCAATTATTTTTCAGTACCGTCAAAACAGACCGACGCAGCGTGGTTGGAAACATTCTAATTCAAAAATGCATCACGCGAGAGGAAAAGGAGTATTTGTTTCCAATTTACGAATCATATTTAAACGACTTCCGAAAAGGAGGAGTTCTCAATCCGACTTGTTTTTTTTTTGTATGTTTGTTCAGGGATTACTTCGCCAATTATGAATTGATTTTGATCATTATTTTTTGTTGAGTAGGTCCCATATAAATTTTATCAAAATCGGATTAGTATTTCAGTTTTCATAACAAAATAACCGGAAAATATGTCGTCCAAGTAAACGAGTAGATTTTTTAACTTTAGCTTTGTTACACATTTAGACGTGTTCTTGTTTAACATGTCAACGTGTCCTTGTTCCAGACAACCCTGAGCAAAGCGAACATGCAGCTAGTTCCCGTGATCAGCAACCTGGTGGACGAAGCGAGAGTGGAACTGAACGACCCGCCGCCGGCCCGACCGGCCAACGACATCGTACCGCTGCCTCTCAAATATACAGGTTGACTCACCTTACCAGTTGAATATGTCACCCAAGCAAATTAAATTACGTATTTTGTTGTGTTAATTCATTGAAATTATACTTGAATTAATACATATTTTTTTATATAAAAAGGTGCAGCAATAAGGCAGACGGCTCGCCTGATGGTAAGCGATAACCGTCGAATATGGACAACTGCAACATCAGTGACATCCCTGTTGCTTTGCTAGCTCGGAAAGGTGCTTGTAGACACCCTTTTTAAAAGTGCTTTGTCTCTTTCTCTGAAAATCTTTGATTAGTCGCAAAAAAAAATGACATCCAGTCTCACCTGTGACCAGGGACGCTGCAAAATGTTCAAAACGTCAGATCAGAAAATTATGTAAAATATACGCGATAGATGCGTTAAAATTTGTTTCATTTCAATTAATAACAATTGCGACAACCTTAGAAAACATTAATAGTAATATTGTTGCAGGAAAAAATGCGGGCGAAAAGATACAAGAGCTGAGGAAGATGATGTCGGAGAAGAAAGCTGCGTTACTAGTCGTCACGGCTCTCGACGAGGTCGCATGTCAGTATACAGCCTTATTATAGAACATAAATACGCATAAACACGGGTAGATGTACAAAAATACACATAAATACGGATAGATGTATCAAATACGCATTAACACGTGTAGATGTATCAAATACGCATTAACAGGGATGATGTATCAAATACGCATTAACATGGGTAGATGTATTAGATACGCATTAACACGAGTAGATGTATCAAATACGCATTAACATGGGTAGATGTATTAAATATGCATTAACACGAGTAGATGTATCAAATACGCATTAACATGGGTAGATGTATCAAATACGTATTAACACGGGTAGATGTATCAAATACAAATAAGCATGTATCAAATATTTGCCTCGCGGTTTCACCCTCATAGTGATGAAAAACAGTGATGCTGATGATAAAATATAGCTTTTATGCTTTTTAATATAGATACTTGTTTTCTTCCACAATTTTTATTATATTATACATTATATTTTCGGAGAGGCTATTGGTTTCGAAACACAGTGTATACCACCGGGTGAGTTGACGGTCAAGCGCAAGCCTATTTTCGAATTTATTTGTTTTTCAATCAAATAAACATATTTATTTGTATTTGTACACATACTTAAATGGGCTGTTTTTGATCCCCCTCCCGTAAATCGTCTTACGTATAAATGAACGGCGGCTATTTGTATCCGGTGAGTATGTATCTGTTAAATATACGTATTACACGGAGTATGTGTCTACAGACACGCTGAACCTCCGCGGCAGCGACATCGAGTACAACCCGGTGTTCTTCTCCTACCTCGCGATATCTCCCGGCGACGTGAAACTGTTCTGGCGCGACGGACACCTGCCGGACGACGTTGAGGTACGCTCGCCGTCAGGTTTGGTTCCCACCATCAAACCACCACCCCCACCCCACCCCCATCACCACCCTTATTCACAATCAATCGGATTCAAAATCGGGTCGGAAACTGTATCTCGCATCTCTATCATTCTATATGGAAATGACAGAGATGGAGATATAATTTCCGACCCGATTACGAATCCGACAAATTTTGAATAGCCCTACAGGTTTGGCCCATTTTTAACCGACTTCCAAAAAAGAAGGAGGTTCTCAATTCAAACATATTTTTTATGTTTTTTGTATGTTTGTTACGGGATTATGTTCGCCAATTATGAATTGATTTTGATGATTGCTATTTTGTTTGATAGGTCATATTATGTTAGAGGTGTTCCCATATAAATTTTATTGAAAGCTGTTGGTTTTTATAACAACATAAGTGGAATTTATGTCATCAATTGAACGAATTGCGTATTTTGTAGTCTGATGGACATTTTTTTTTTTTTTTAAAGAGTGTTTTGTGGAGAGTATTCTTTGCTATGTTTGATCAAAATAGGTTCAGCCTTTTTTTTGTCGACGGTTTTTGAGTTAACTTGAGAGAAAAAATAACAAATATAAGTATAGAAAATACTTATATTTGTTAATTTTTCTGTTCCAGGAGCATCTAAAATACGAGGGCGTGGAGAATCTGATAGGTCTTCCATATGACAGGATACTGGACAGCTTACTGGAGTCTGCGGTGAGTTGACACACCTGTACACTACACTATACACTATGACGAATGGTGCACTTGCACATTTTTATCTTATATGCAGGTTTGAATCGATTGATAATGCAATCATTTCTATGAAAAAAAAAGGTCAAAATCTGATGAAAAATTACGAAGATACAGCGATATCTGTGTACTATACGCAAAAACGAGAAAAAGAGAAGCAATCATATGGCTTGTGACGTAGTCATCTTCCCGCTCACTCACCCGTACACACGTTCAATGATTTCTGCGCTCACACACGCACACCCACCTACGTAGTGAGTGTGTGTGCTGTCACGTTCATAACATCACTGACCATAACCGTGGAGCGCTCGCGGTTTCATCGAAACAAAATTAAAACTTCCTTAACTTCGTTTCTCAACGGATTACACTCATTCAAAAGTAATGAAATAGTCTAAAATCCCAGTGCATAAGTCTATAAACTCAGAATTGAAATAACTGAACCGGGCATGAATCTCATTATTATTGGACAAGTTTGATGTTTACTAAGGTTCTCATGATTGTTACTTATTGAAATTAAATAATTTTTAACGGATTTATTGCGCATACTTAACATAATTTATTGATCTGACGCCGCAAAGTGTTTGAAACACTGTGCAATTCGGAAATCCATTAAAAATTGTTTAATTTCAATAAGTGCGATGATGTAATTTTTTTTTCTACTCTACTTGTTATTGTTATCCAGCGCTCGCTAGCAGACAGCAAGGCGTGCGTGTGGCTCGCGAGCGGCGCCAGCGAGGCGGTGCACCGCGCCGCCGCCGGGGTGAGTAGCCGCTGCCACCGGTACGGGACAACTCACAATATACGAGATTTATTGAAAATTCAACTAATTAGTTGTGTATTTATTTATATAATTATAATAATCACTTTCTTGTGTTCAGTCATTGAATTTTAAAATTATGAAAAAACGTATTATCTATATTGCCTTCATTAATATTTGAAAACAATTTACAACAAACAAACAAACTCTAGAAAGTGTAAATATTGAGACATAGACATGTTTATTGTACTAAAAAAACATATTTTTATGCTAAATTGCTGATATAAAATAATTGATTAGTAATTAACTCTTTTTTATCTTCCCAGATCAAAACATTTGTGCGATGAACATGGGTGTTCATTTGTTTATATGTATCATATAACCTGACCGTTTAAATTAAACACTAGCAATATTGGAGGATCTGTTAGTTAGTGGTCATATGGAACGTATAAAGAAATGAAACCGAAATAGATTCCAAAAACAAAAACTAGAAAACCTCGGTTAAAGTTTTTCCCAAGATCCCAGAATGTATGAAAGTCACGCACTCTCGCGCACCAAGCGAGCGCAAGTTATAACTACGTCGCGCAGTGATCGCGCGCCTGTACTCGCCTATACTCGGAGTGTACTCGCGGTGGGCATGGTTTTAGTGTCCGTAATTTCTGTGTTCGCTCAGGATAATTAGATCAAATGTTACCACCTATTTTCTTTGATTCTTTGGAACGAGAATCAAGTACAGAATATTCTGTATCAATATTGTTAGTATTCAAATAATCACCCTGAATATGTATGCCTAAAAACATATTTGCCTGTATAAGTATGGTATAGCTATCTGATTCCCACAAGTTTTGCTTAGTTTGTTACTAGATGTCGTTGTTTAAGAATGTCCATAAATATGTATTTATTGTATTTATTTCAGAGTGAAGTGCTAAAGAAGCCGCTTACGTTGATATCGGAGGTGTCTCCCGTCGCGCTCATGAAATTAGTCAAAAACGAAGTCGAAATGGAGGTAAACATGTTCTCACACACACATAACACAAAACACACTTTGATCTCTGATTCAGTGTTGAAACAATTTCCCTGTATTTGAGCCAACATTACTCGCGTTGCGACACTATCAAACCTGCACAAAGAAATAACCAGAAAGAGAGAGAAAGTCTATCTCGGCTTATACAGAGGGTTTAATGTAGAGCTATCTATATTTGAAAGGCGCGTAGAACAAAGAATTTCATGGACAAATACGCGCCACACGGCTCTCAAATATCGCTAGTATAATATATGTTGTGTGGTCAGGGGTTCCGGCAGTGCCACATCCGGGACGGCGTGGCAGTGAGCCGCCTGCTCAAGTGGCTGCACGACGAGATGGACTCTGGACGTAACATCACTGAAGTGCAGGTCGCCGACAAACTGCTCGAGTTCAGGAAGTGAGTACACGCGCGGCTACTTGCACGCTTGTTGTCTCGTTACAGGTCCCTTTTCTTTCTCGCTGCTTAACGGCAAACGAGATGGTAAAATACTATGGTTCCTCGGGCACTCCTCTCAGTTCTCAGTTCTGATAATGATTTGTGACAAATATACATTTTTTTCCTTGTTTTATGTACAAATTTCAAATGTAAAAACTAGTGTAAAAAGTAGCTTATGTACAATACAAGATATTGCAGAATATAAAGTAAAAACTGGCCTATGTACAAATGTCGAATATTTGTGGAGTAAAAAACTGGCCTAAGTATAAATGTCAGATATTTATACAGTAAAAAAACTGGCTTATGTACATATTTCTGATATTTAAACAGTAAAACACTGGCCTATATACAAATAACAGATATTGTAAACTATTACTACTAACTACTTACTAAAACACTATTATTATTAACGGGACATTTACCGTGGTTCGCGTTAATTTTTAGCTCCCAATAGTTTACAGCTTACTTTTACACAATTTTTTTTTTCAACACAAAGTTGTTTAACTTATTTACAGAGAGGAAGAAGAGTTCATGGGTCCTTCGTTCGAGACGATAGCGGGCGCGGGCGAGAACGGCGCTGTCATACACTACACGGCGGCGCGGGACGGCGTGCAACGAACCATCACTGCTGACGACATGTTCCTGCTGGACTCCGGGGGACAGTACAAGTGAGTGGACACCGGGACCGCTCCCTAACCTGACTAACTTACGTTCCACCGCCAATAATACTTGGATGGATCCCGCTTACTTTTGGTTATAAAATAACCAAGTCATACTTTTTAAATGGTTTTATTTAGCTTGCCGGTTGTCGTTTTGTTTTTTGGGTTGGTTGGTTGGTTAAATTTAGTAATCGAAATTTGACCCCCTTTCCGTTGACAGATTGATCTGATATTTGGTACACGCCTTTAGTTTAGATGAACATGACATTGAAATATATTTAGTATCATTCTAAATTCAATATGGTCGCTGCCACAAACTTGCGGATTTCATATTTTTTCACAACCCTTAAAATATGGGTATTAAACTAGTAAATGAAAGGGCTTTTCTAGTAGAATACTGTAAATACATCACCTACATCATTATCTTTCTTTTCATTAAAACCGTTTTTAAATCTGTATTTTATATCTTTGATTAAGTATCACGATTAAAGTAATTTCGATTTTCAAAATAACTAGTAGCTGCAAAATAGACGTCTCTAGACTTCTCAATCTAATTAGGCTTTTAGCGTGGCGCCATAGAGTCTTTATGTCAAAATCTTTAAGTTTGTCATTGATGGTATATAAGTATCGGACTTTACGTCCATGTGATGGAGATTGAAAGTAATTGTTTTAAATATTAACTTAGATATTAACTTTAGTTGTCATTTTAGAGATGGCACCACCGACATAACTCGCACGCGGCATATGGGCACACCGACGGCAGAACAAAAGGACGCTTTCACGCGCGTCTTGAAGGGACAGATCATGCTCGGCAGCGCACTCTTCCCTAAAGGCGTCAAGGTAACCTAACTTACGCGGATGTTTTAACAAGAGATGGCGCTTAGAACAGAAACTATGATTTTGGCATTTCAATGAGAAATGGGTAGGTAATGTGCCAACTTTCTACTAGTACCGTTTCATGGTAGATATTTCAAAAACTCGAACGAAACGCTTTAATTCCACTTTCATCGTGCGAACTGCTATATTGTGGAATACGCTTCCTGAGTGGATATTTCCCGATAGATATGATCTGAGTGTCTTTAAATCGCGAGTGAATTGGTTTCTTCTACGTAAGCGCGTTCCATCGTAGACCGCAACATCGCTTACCATCAAGTGAGTTGGCGGTCAAGCGTAAAACTATTACTAGGTAAAAAAGGATTTATTTGAATGTTTGTTTTATATTGTGTGTATCAGGGTAACGTGCTGGACAGTTTCGCGCGCAAGTCGCTATGGGACGTGGGGCTGGACTATGGTCACGGCACGGGGCACGGCGTGGGACACTACCTGAACGTGCACGAGGGGCCCTCGGGGGTGTCTTGGCGGCCCTACCCCCACGATCCCGGCCTCGCGCCCTCACAGGTGCTCAGCAACGGTAATACTATTTTATTTAAACAAATGGGTTACTCGCTTCTATTTTGGAGCCGACTATAGTTTCAACAGCATATGGTGGTATTTTTTCAAAGGAGCAGCGCAGATGTCATTCCCGAAGGACGTCTCGTCTACGTCGACCCAGTCCCATCCCACTGTTTTCCAATTACACATATACACGACTTCGGGCACAGCATATCCACTATTTGGGTTTTTCTTCTCAAAAATAGACCTCGTCAAGGCCTATAACCAATTTCCCGTGAATTTCCATAAGCCTTAAGTTTGAGATAGGTTCACGAGTCAATTGGTTTCTTCAAGGCGAGCTGGCGGTCAAGCGCTAACCTATCAATGAATTAAAAAAAGAAACCGACCGCGAGCGATTTATGGACGAGTTCACTTGAGGTCTCGACTATTGCTATCTTGATGATTTTCTTGTATTCTTGAGGACCGAAAAACAACACGAGGACCTCACGCAACTCTTTATGCACATGAAGTTCATTCATAAAAATCTCTTAGATAGGATTTTTACATTAAAATTACTGAAAACAATATGTTATCAAAGTAAACTGAACTGCGTATTTTGCTTTCCTGTGACAGTGTTCGAGGGTGTGCTGAATTAAAAGGTTGTTTCAGTTTATTACTTTTTATATACCAAATGTGTCTAAGTTTGACCACCAACTGACCTAATGGTAAGCGATGGTGTGGCCGAGGATGGAGTGTGTCGATCTAGACGATATATATTCACTATTCCGACTAGAGTCTTAAAAATTCCAAGATTTTAATTCTCTTAGCATATAATAAACCATAATTATTTACAATAATATATCGCTTTATTGTATCTACACCATATAAAGAAACTTAAATATAAACAATAATATAATAAACAGTAGTAACACGGTAGTGTGTAGTAGTACAGTAGTAGTAGTCTGTTATGTACTTGTTGTATAAAATTCTCGTGTTATATGCAAATAAATTATCTTTATCTCTTATCTTTAAAGGGGACGGCCTTATTGCCTTAAGCGATTTATTCCAGGCAACCTTTGGATGGACAAAAGTAATAATAATAATATATATCTTTATTGCACACCAACAGAAACAATAAAAAGAAACTAAGATTAAAAATAAGATTCTTAAAAATGCTTAGCGATTTAGTCTGCCTGATGGTAATAGGCAGCACGTAACTGTAAAATTATAAAGACAGTGGTATATTTGTTTGTGTATTCAGAGCCTGGCTACTACAAGGAGGGCGAGTACGGCATCCGACACGAGGACCTGGTGGAGACCATCCTCGTCGCTCCGGAGACGGACCATCCCAGGGTACGGCACTATTCTTGCAACCTTTCTTTACTACTTACTGTATATGCTCACAATCATATGAACTCGACTGTCTAAAGAATCCTTACCATGCTTACTAATATATAATTATTATAGTCGAATAAACTAACATAACTAACTTCAAAATGCCCAATTTTATGTTATTAAAAAAAGAAATGCCCGATTGCAGAAAAGCGTTTTTTGGCAGTCTAACATACGATTTCGTAACCCTTGACACGCTGTTGAGTGTACGTTTTTTGTGAGAAAATATGTGTAAAATCATTACCAGGTTATAGATATTCTAAGGCATTCTTTAGTATAATTCTAGTAAAATCCGTTACTTATTACGAAAAAGTTCGTTGGAGGTTACGTAAAGCATTTTCTTTTATTTTTGCGAGAGTCGTGTTATTATTATTACATAAAAATATATCCAATGACACTCGGAGAGTGCATACAAATCTAACGACACCTCGCATATCAAAATCGGTCAAGCCGTTTAGGCTGTAGAAGTTGATATAGAAACATACAGACATACACTCGAAAGACAACCCTCTTTTTACGCAGTCGGGTAAAATAGACATAGACATACCAAAAAATGGTTTGCAATGTTTCCAGGCGAAGTATTTGAAGGGTGACTACGAGGGTCGCGGCGTGCTCGGGTTCCGCACCCTGACGCTGGTCCCGCACCAGACGACGACCGTCGACGTCTCCATGCTGGACGACTTCGAGGTGGCATCATCATCATTACAAATTCCTAGATAGTTCAAAAGTTCCACACATCCGACGAGACTTCAACCCGCATATCCCGATCTGTACTTGGGACCACGTGACACCTCCGTGCCCAAATTGGTAAAGGTGGATATGCGGATTCAAGTCCCGTTTGGTGTGTGTAATTTTTGAACTGTCTATAAACAGTGTGTTCTCGTAAAACACTCAAATATATCGAATATCATAATTACTATCAGACGATACACTTTGCTTTTTTAGGGTTCCACACCTCCAAAGGAAACAAGAATTCTTATAGGATAATTTTGTTATCCGTCTGCTTTATTATGACAAGCTTTGTTATGCTTCTCATGTTTAGAAACTAAGTGACGAGACGAGCATATAGCTCTCCTGAGCTTCGCATTTGACCGTAACGGGACGAAGCCACCCAGCATTTTAGACAAAAAAAAAATGAATTCTGTATCAAATTCGAATTATTTATTTGTCTGTGAAACTAGGTCTATGAGCATGGGCGTACCCAGGGGGGGGCAGGGGGGGGCAGCTGCCCCCCCTGGAAACCTCGGAGAAAATGTATGAACTTGCATAATTACTAATCAAAGTGTAAACGGGCCTTATACTACCTTTTACTTTACTTTGCTAACTTTTAAATAAACCGCGCAGTAGACACTGGCAAAATGCACGGTGCAATTATTATTGCCATAAAAAAACCGCGCAGTGAGCAAGCTCTACAGTCGCTAGTCGCCAGCCACCGCCGCGGCGACGATGGCGGACGAAGATTACCGAATCTAACTGAGCGTTCGTATTCTTGGCGGTAGGGAGTTGCGAACGACTAGCATTTATTTTATTTGACATGTTATGCTAAGGCTTTGAATCTTGAGAGATGCGTCTTCCAAGGACAGCAAGCCGCCAATAATATAGGGCAAATCAACCAGCTGGTTCGTTAAGCGAATATTTTCGCCGATCGTTCAAAGTTATTTAATGTCCTTTGTATTTTGAGCCATGTCAGTACTGTCACAACATTAACAGCAAATCAGTATATGAATACCTAAAATTTGATAAAAAGTTTCGAGAAAAGTCGCGCTCGCTTCGCTCGCGCATGATTATTTCCTATTATTTTTAGCCGACTGTGTAAGAAGGAGGGTTATGATTTTTAAGTGCATATATGTATGTATATGGGTATGTTTCTATATGATCGCCTACAAGCCTAAACGGCTTGACAGATTCTGATGTGCTTGAGCAAGTGATTTCACTAGAATTATTCTAAATAATGCGCATTTATATCCTTTTACAGCGGTACTTTGTCATAAAAACGTATGTTTGTAATTTTCTATAAAGTCATGTTTTTTAATTAGGAATAATAAATTTGCAATCAATGCATTCAAATGGTTGTATTTATATTTTTGATAACGTAAATTTTAAATTTATGTTTAAATTTAACCAGGAATAATACATTTGCAATCAATAAATTCAAATGGTTATATTTATAATTTTTTATAGCGTAGAAGTCGTTCTTACCCTGTCGGTTATTTCATTTTTCTTTTAACATAAATACTCGTTTGGTTCATCTGTGACACAAAACGTAGGACACGCTAACAAGATCAATGAATCAAATTATTTCCAAGATTTAATTTTAAAAACCTTCTAAAATTTCGCGCTCACTTCGCTCGCGTTTTTACTACTTGAACATAGAAATACTGTGGGCTCACTAATATGAGAAATAAAGCATAATACTTTAAAAAACACAATTAAAATTTGAAAAAAAGTTTTAAAAAAAATCCTATTATTTTTACCCAACCGCATAAGAAGGAGGGTTAAGTTTATTCGAGTAAATGTATGTATGTATGTGGGTATAATAATAATAAATATAAATATAATATTATACATAAATATAATATTTGTGGACATTTCACACAATGTTTGTTTGTAAAAGTATGTAAAGTATGTAACCACTTTCTAGTCCTGTAGTGAAATGGGGAGGGTGGAATTAGTTCGTGAAACTCTTGCGCACATTCCCCGAAGTGAATCCTGTAGAAAATAGCCAGACATGACAGACATTTATGATCTATGCCGATAGATGCATATAGATACAAAACAAAATCGGCCAGTTTAAAAAATGTTTCGGTCGCTCGGTCATTGACAACGGTGTATTTGTTTCCAGTTGGAGTATTTGAACGCGTACCACAAGCGAGTGCTGGACAGTGTGGGCGGGGCGATGGAACAGCGGGGGCTCCGCGCGGAGCTCGAATGGCTCCGGGCGCAGTGCCGGCCGCTGCACAGGTGAGGGACATGAGGTATACAGCGCCAAGCTGTCATAGGTCATAGGTTACCGTCGTCTTAACTATAAATAAGTTATACTGTCAAAAGAAGTACTAATATAATTTTGTTTTGTTTCAGGACTGAAACTTGAGCTGGACATATTCGTGTTATTTTTTCATATATTTGTATTCAAGTTTAATACAATATCATTCAGTTTATTTGTTGTTTTATTTTCACTATTCAAGATGTCGATTTTCAAGATCATGCCTTATTATGATTATGGATTAAGATTATAAATACGCATTCTCTAGATAATACTAGTAAAATCTCTTGTTTATTTCGAAAAAGGTCGTTGAAGGTTACGACAAATGCAATTTTTTTTGCAAGAGAAGAATTACTATTATTACAAAAAATATTGCCAATTCAAGGAGTGAAGACGAATCTAACGTAACCTCGCACATCAAAATCAGTCAAATCAAAGTGCGCATTCGTTAGAATAATTCTAGTAAAATCATTTGTTTATCACGAAAAAGTTCGTTGGAGATTACGAAAAAACGCAATTTTATATATTATATAGCCTATTACACTCAGGAAGTGAAGACGAATCTAACGACCCTCCCACATCAAAATCGGTCAAGCCGTTTAGGCTGTAGGTGTTCATATAGAAACATACATACATACCCATATTCATTCATGCATACATACTCGTACATACACTAGTAAAACAACCCTTTTTACGCAGTTACAAACTGAAAAAAACTGACTTCCGAATCGAAACAAATGAATCGTGAAACTCGGAGCTGCCAACACTATACATCGTTAGACTGGTTTAAACTCGGAGCTGCCAACACTATACATCGTTAGACTGATTTAAACTCGGAGCTGCCAACACTATACATCGTTAGACTGGTTTAAACTCGGAGCTGCCAACACTATACATCGTTAGACTGGTTTAAACTCGGAGCTGCCAACACTATACATCGTTAGACTGGTTTAAACTCGGAGCTGCCAACACTATACATCGTTAGACTGGTTTAAACTCGGAGCTGCCAACACTATACATCGTTAGACTGGTTTAAACTCGGAGCTGCCAACACTATACATCGTTAGACTGGTTTAAACTCGGAGCTGCCAACACTATACATCGTTAGACTGGTTTAAACTCGGAGCTGCCAACACTATACATCGTTAGACTGGTTTAAACTCGGAGCTGCCAACACTATACATCGTTAGACTGGTTTAAACTCGGAGCTGCCAACACTATACATCGTTAGACTGGTTTAAACTCGGAGCTGCCAACACTATACATCGTTAGACTGGTTTAAACTCGGAGCTGCCAACACTACACATCGTTAGACTGGTTTAAACTCGGAGCTGCCAACACTATACATCGTTAGACTGGTTTAAACTCGGAGCTGCCAACACTATACATCGTTAGACTGGTTTAAACTCGGAGCTGCCAACACTATACATCGTTAGACTGGTTTAAACTCGGAGCTGCCAACACTATACATCGTTAGACTGGTTTAAACTCGGAGCTGCCAACACTATACATCGTTAGACTGGTTTAAACTCGGAGCTGCCAACACTATACATCGTTAGACTGGTTTAAACTCGGAGCTGCCAACACTATACATCGTTAGACTGGTTTAAACTCGGAGCTGCCAACACTATACATCGTTAGACTGGTTTAAACTCGGAGCTGCCAACACTATACATCGTTAGACTGGTTTAAACTCGGAGCTGCCAACACTACACATCGTTAGACTGGTTTTACAATAAAACGAACAAATATCAAAGTATTATTATATTTATCATAAAATAAAAACTGGTAATATTTAAGTGGAAACTGGAATATTAAATTAATATTTGTTTGCCTTTTGACGTAAAGACATTAAACATAATAAAATTAATACCTACAATATGTCTACAGTTAAATTAAAATTATAAATTGTTATGATAATATTAAAGTGCGTTTCTGACACATGCGAAAAAAGTCGTGCTCACGAGAGAGAGAGAGAGAGAGATAGACACAATCACACTCTAGAAACCGGACATCGATGCTGGCTAGTAGTTACGTTATGGTATGTACACTTATACAGGCATAGAAATAATAGGCTTAGGCCCGGTTTTCACTATACGAAATCTCTAACTGAGTGCCGCTTGAATAACTAATCAGACGGATAGGTACTCTATTCGTTAGCACGATACGAGTATCGCTCGAGCTCGTCCGTAGTCACCCGAGTGGCAACCGGACCAAGAATACTACAGAGTACAGTGAAAACCAAGCTTTAGAATGCGAGTCGCCTGTAGCTCAGTGAAGCAACTTAAGTATTATAAGGTTCTTCACTCTGCCGCTACACATGACAGGTACCTAAGCAAAATTTCACTTTTTTATTCACGTCAAATTAGTTCTCGGAATATTTGCACACGTGGCATTTTAAAATAGACGTGCCATTAAGCAGTCATTTTTTGCCTGCCCTGGGCCTGTCTAAACGGATCTAAGCATTATTTTCAAGTAGTTATATTACAGATTGTCCGGGCCACCGCTACTTAGGACTGCCAACTAGGACAGCTTATAGCCTGACATATTGGCTAGCGCAACTTTTATTGCGTGACTTAAGTCGCATGCATCGGAACCGCACATTTACCCGAATGATCTATTATTGGCATATGATTTCAAAAATAATATTATTGTAAAAAATTAAATAAGTACCAATATAAGTATATAAAATTAAATGGTGTTCTAAAAATACTGTTTGTTACAAATATTAAAGTATAAAAAATTACAAACAGTTGAAAAACTTGATTTCTTTTAAATAGATTTAAATACAAAAGCTGTAGAAAATTGATTATATTGCGATAAGTATGTACAAAAGTGAATATTCAACAAGACACTATCGTTAGACAAGTTTTTAAGTAGTAGTGTGTATGTGCAATATTTATACAACAGAAGAAAAATATACGAATACAAAACCACTAAACATTATTTCGATTATATCGGACATTACTACAGTTTAGAAATCGTTGTATGAATATTAAATCATATTAATCAAGCATGTTATAAATTTCTGACAATATTGAATGCCCGATGAGGGTAAGCTGATAATTCTATATAATGCACTATCACCTAGCATGTCTGTATGTATTAGCTATCAATAAATATATCTGAATCTGATAAATTTGTATCTTTTTAATTTCATTAGATAAACATTTAACAAAATACCCACTATACAAGAGCGAGTTCTGTAGTGTAGGTTGATATGATGTTGAGTGTACGTTTTCACAGGAAAGTATGTGTAGAGCCGTTGTACATTTAAAAGTGACCATTCTTTAGAATAATTCTTATTAAATTCCGAATAAAGTAAATTCACAAGAGGCTACGTAAAAGTACATTTATTACATTTTTGAGTTTCATTATTAATATAAAAATGAACCCTACGACACTCAGGAAGTAAATACGAATCTATTGACGCCTCGCACATCAAACTCGGTCAAGCTGTTTTGGTAGCTAATATATAGATACAAACAATTATGCAAACATTACCATCTTTCTTGTACTGTCGGGTAAAGAAAAAAAGCGTTAATTCCAGTGTAGCCACTTTTATCGTGCGGTAAGCATCCTGAGTGGGTCTATTCCAATAAATATTATCTGGGTGTTTTTAAATTGGTTTCTTATACGTGAGCGCGCTCCATCTTGGACCGCTACGTCGCTTTACATCAGGTGAGTTGGGAGTCAAGGGCAAACCTACTAGGTACTTCATAAAAAAAAAACAAGACTCATTCATCACATAACTTCTAATTAATCGAATAATGTTTAGGGGTATGAATCAATTTTCTTCTATTGTATGGACAGGCCCGCGCTATACTGCCGGCGTGTTCGTGCGACACGATACTTATAAATATTACAGATTTTATACCTTTTTTTTTCTTGTAAAGGTTACCCTAACTATATCTACAAATGAGTCAGTACCTGGAAAACTAGCTGAAGTCGCTGTAAAAAGGAATTCAATAAAAATCTACACTTGTTTTTTTTTTACTCTTCAAAACGCATATTAAAAAATAAGAAACAGATCTTTTTCTAAAGATGCATTCTTTTTCTCTTACGCATATAACGAGATTGTGCCAAAGATACACGGCCGCCCATAGCTATATGAGTGAAGAAGCGAAGTCCTATTCTCATTTTAGTCGAACAAATTATCCCAGAACATAAGTTCACTGTGGAATTTAACAGCAATTAATAAAATAAAACCTTAAACTCTAGCCCCCTTAGTAATAAACGTGACAGGATCTTGGAAACTCTGGTCTCCGTTTTTTTTTTCACTTTTAATCCGACGAAGATATATTACAAACGGCGCAAAGTTAATTGCGCATAACATTAATAAATAAAACGTTCGATATCTTAAAGACAGGTATCGAACGATTAATGAGATCGGAAAGTCGATAGCTCCTTGTTTTTGCGTATTTTTTTTGTTTTGGCAAAATTAATTTACATAAAGACAAAAAGAAAATAAAAAACAAAGTAGAAAAGACAAACACATAGTACACATTTCAAGGATCCTATTTACGTTTATTATTAAGGGAGTGTGTACCCAGAAACCCTTATCCACCTTTTGAAATGTACACAGCTTAGCTTAGTAAACACTAGATACAATAGAACAAAATGCTGGAAAAAAAGTAACAAAATGGCAGTTATTTTGTTTCTACAATATAACAACACTTTCCAAATGTTGGTAAACAAGATTTTACAATTTATACTTATAGGAATAAAACATCATCGTCAAGTCAACAAATATTCGACGCCATCTATCGATACAGCCAAGTACTATTTCGTACAAACGCGATCAGAAGGAAATATAACTCATGACACGTGCAAACACAAAAATTATGCGATGTCAAATTCCTCTAAGAAGATAAAAAAGTACATGTTTAATAATAGATCTGTATTTGAATAACCATTTTGTTCTAAAGTATCTCGACACAGACGTAACTACGCTTTTTCCGTCCCCTCTTTACTCTGCTCAGCTAGCTTTCTTCTTCTGAATATGAAGGGAACGAACCCCCACAGCGCAGCGCCGCCAATCAACACAAAACCCAATGTGACAAAGAGAGACTTGTACGACTGCGTGTACTCAAACCAAAACCCGCAAATCGGAGGCCCGATTAGCTGCAAAATTCCGTTCACAAACAAACTTATACCGTACGAGGACATGAGTCGTTCCGTACCTAACATCTCTGTCATAACAAGTGCTGTGACTCCCGTCATTATGCCGGACGCGAGACCGAACACCGAACAGAAAACACTGATGGCCGAATAGGTCGACACTAGCGGTATCATCGATAAACTAATACCGGAGAGTAACAAGCCGAAAATGAAAAAATAACGCTTCGGCGTCGACACGACGTCCGATACAGCCGAGCCGCCTATTCGACCGACCAAATCTAGCGCGGAAATAATCGATAACAAATACGCGCCCAACGATTTATCGAATCCGCATTCTTTCGCGTACGACGGCACTAAGATGATAAAATTCGTGTAAGAGATGGCGCTAGTACAATTTGATATCAAAATGACTAAATATATCGGATCTTTCAGTAATTGAATGTCGAAATATTTATTTGGTTCTTTTTTAGCGTTGTCGTCGTTAATATTTATTTGGTTCTTTTTTATTGGTCGCTTTTTATATCCGCAGCAGTACCTTATCTGCGCTAAGCTGCCCGTCGCCGACTTCAGACTAAACTGCGACGCGAACTCGCTTGGTTTCTCGAACGCCGAAAGCGTGGACCCGTGGAAGGGAGTCGACATATACTGAAAGCTAGAATTAGACGGACTTCGTTTGGGCGTTTTCGGTACTTGAAGCTTTTTTAAGAACGCTTCCTGAGAATTGACGCGATTGCTTCTACCTTCCGGGACGGATTCCAGCAACGAGGGATTGCTCGGCAGATGACTTCTACTTGTGATGTTGTGTAAGGCATTCCTCGAGCCGACCGGAGTGGAGATCTTTCTAGTTCGCTCTATGGACATTTGTACGGCGCTGGCGGAGCGCGCGAACTCCTTGTTAGGAGATTCTCTGTCTTCCAAGTGTGCGTTGGAGTGGTTTTTGAAGATGGGCGGTGAACCGTTAGAGGCTGGAATCTCTTCAGGAGTGAAGACCGGCTTGGGTTGGTCTTCCGTGTCGCCAGATTCTTCCGCGAACGCCCCCAGCTGTGAACAAAAGATGTATAACTCTTGTCCTCTGGGATCTATAGCTTATAAATAGTAACACTGGATATCGCGCTGCAGACGGGCTCAGTAATCGTGTATGATTTGAATGTCTGTAAGAACACTCATAAGACCGGCTAGGAAGCGATGAATGGTAGTGAACTTCCAAGTTTCTCGCGCCATCTATCCAGTGTACATTCACAGTAAAATAAATTTTTAGCTTTTAAAATATATATATGTAGATATATATAATTGTTGTGACACTGTAAGTAACAATTAATAAATTTGCGTAGCTTTTAACAACCCCTTAATTATATTATATGAAATAATATCTGAATAAATGTATTTGTCACATAATGTTTCCTGCAAGGTTTTCGTGATTCTTACTCATTGCAATTAAACAATTTTTACCGAATTTATCGCGTTTTTTACATTATTTTATAATTTACATAAAATTATGTATAAGACCCACGTTTTTATTTTAGGTCATAAAATTATGTAAACTATACGATACTATAAATAAAAATTGTTTAATTTCAATTTGTACGTCGTAATACAGCCAATTCTTACGTCGTAATACAGCGAGCGAGTTTACGTTACGATGATGGGATATTTTAAAGAACAATGATACATGTTTGAGATAATTTTAGAGACCCGCGTCCAGTCACCCAATGCTGCAGGACCGCCGCGCGCCACGACATGTCAATGTTATTATTCCTACTATTGCTGCGTCTCACGGTTTCACGTGCTATTTTTCACTCTTCCCACATTTATTTTTCAAGAGTATCTAGGTATATTTTGTCCTCATGAGCTAGCCATACTCTCGCCTTGAGAGATCCCATCGAGATCTACCCAACAAACAGAGAGCCCAGTGCGAGTATTTGTATTCTTAACAGACTTTAAAAAGGAAAAGGTTCTCAATTCGACTTTATTTACTTCGCCAATTATGAATTGATTTTGATTCTTTTTTCGTTTTTTACTTCACAGGTGGTCCCACATAAATTTTATCAAAATCGGTCCAGTAGTTTTAAAGAACAAATATGTCATACTTGCAAATTTGAAGTCGGTTGTTTCAGTTTTTAAACTTTAATTATTTTACACGGTGTAAAATACACCTACTCGATCCCGTTCACATATTGGAATCAAAACCTTGTTATTGTGAATGGCGCCAGATGGCGTGCTTACATCGTTTTCATAATCCCACAGACGCGGCGCTGTCATCGCGGGACGGTATATTGACCGACCTGTGAAATACAGTAGTTCCACTGTTTTGCCATGGGACTTGAAAAGTCTTCCTTCAAAAGCACTCTACAAGTTTAGGAAACTTACAAACCCCCGACTTACAAAAAGGAGCCAATTTTAACTAATCATAATTAAGAACACTGTCGATCAAATCTTCTTACAAACAAAAAAAACTAGATCAAAATCGGTCCATCCGTTTTAAAGCCACGATGCCACAGACAAACACAGATACACATGTAAAACTTACAACATCCTTCTTTTTGGATCGGAGGTTGAAAATAATTCGTAGTACCTAGCAACAGTAGCAGTGAAAGGGTCAATTTTGTTTTGATTGGCCGAACAATGCAAAGCGAAGTTTGAAGTCTGTTCATGTAGAAACCTATAATACGAGTATCCGACCTGGAACATCAGAAAAAAGTTGTTATTTTTTTGTAGATGACGCGACATGTTGATTTGTCCAAACAAACATAATTTTGTAGCTAGTTATTCTACTAATTTAAAAAAAAAACATATTTTTAGAAAGCAAGTTGTTTTTGCAAAAACATAAAATTATAAACCCCAGGAATGCAATTCTGAAGAAGAAGAGTTCTAATGAATCGAATGCACATGCGGACTCAGAGGGCAGGATGGCATAGTACTATTTTGTGGGTACATATTTACATGGGTGGGTCCAGCCGCAATTTTATATGGAAACTGGCATGGGCGTCGCCAAGGGGGGGCAGAGGGGGCAGCTGCCCCCCCTAGAGATTTAAAAAAAGTAGCCAACTGCAAAGCAACCAAAGTCCTAAGGCCGTGCCTACCTACAATTCATATTTTTCTCATCCTCCATAATATTAACTTGCCCCGGTTGCCCCTGGGCCATGGGCTGGCGACGCCCTTGGAAACTGGCATATCCATTTTGAGCTGCCATCTTTTATACATATAGGTACAGTATATTCATGTTAATTTAATTCATAAAATGAATATGATTATATAATATACATACAGTATACGTATATTATATATACAGTGTTATTACGTATCTATGGGAGATATATTAGTATAAAAAAAACATTTTAAATAAAATACATGATTTATTTTTCAAAATACAATTTCGCTTTATATCTCCGCTCGTAAAACACATACATTGAAAGTGATAAAATTAATCGAAATAATTAATAAATTCATACGTCATTATTTAACTGCAATTGTAGATTTCAATTAAAATAGATTCCATTAAAACTTAGTACTTATTTAAAAAAAAATGATTATTTTATAACTATTTTAAGCAAAATTTTAGACAATTTTAATTTGATAATTTTTATACAGCGCAGTTAAATTGAACAGCGCTCACCATCGAGAGTTCATCTTTCATATTGAAGGATGTTAAAACTAAACCATTTCTAAGATAATTATAAAATAAGATTATCGTACAAATTATAAAAATAAAATAAAACTTGATGTACGTGAATAAAGTGCAGCCGAGGCACAACCTAGCCGCCTCGTCAATACCTAGCCGCCTCGTTTATTCACGTTCTCGAACATGCCGAGAATATTCTACAAAATATCACGACAGTTCTGATCCAACTTATAAAGAAAACTGTGTGTGCCTAAGACGAGCACACGACAGAAGTGAAATCTTCTTTAAGGCGACGTTAATAACACGAAATAGAAGTATAGCAGTGACGCGTTAACTATACATATCTCTCTCGCTCCCTTATTCGACTCGAGCCGACTTTACCCTGACTAGTGTTACATAGCCGAGAGTGACGGCTGAGTCGCACTCAATGCCCATAAAATAAAGTGCTCAAGGCCCAAAAAAGTTTTTACTTAAAAAATAATTAATATTTACCATACCCTAACGTCAACCCCGTATTTTTACACTGAATTCAGAAAACCCTCGACTCAAACTAGGCTAGAAATGAAGAAGATGAAGTTTTATAAAGACAAGTATCGATATTAAAAGAAAAACAAAATACCAGACTGTAGAAAAGCGGTTTTTCCAGTCTAACTTACGATATCGTTACGATTGATACGCTGTTGTGTAAGTTTTTTTTATGAGAAAGTATGCGTAAAATCGCTGTAAATGTTTAACAATGCGCATTCTTTAGAATAATTCTAGTAAAATCACCTGTTTATTTCGGAAAACTTCGTTGAAGGTTACGACAAAACGCATTCATCTTTGCGAGAGATGTATTACTATTTGTTACAAAAAAATATAGCCTATGCTATGACACTCAAGTGTCAAGAAAGTGGAGACAGATCTAACTACACCTTGCACACCAAAATCAGTCAAGCCGTTTAGGCTGTAAGCGCTTATATGGAAACATACATACACACGAAAAACATCACACTCCTTCTTACGCAGTCGGGTAAAAACCGAAAGACCGTTCATAAAGTATTTTGACAGAGTCGAGAGAAAAGTTGAAAAATACGGAGTTTAGAAAACAGGGAGCAACTTTAAGGGCCTACAGGGATAAAGCTCGCTATCTCGCTCACACTTCTTCACACAATGTAAAAGTTCTAGATGTAAATTGACACGTGCTCGAGACAAATCTGGACAACAATATTAATATTACACCACACCATACACGCGTCACATACGTCGGTTTTGAGTCGAAATATCCGACTATAGTTTCAACCGCATACGGCGGTCTTTTTCAAAGGAGAAGCGCAAATGTCACTCTCGATCGGTGTCGCGCCTCGCACTGCGCTTAGAAGACGACCGTATGCGGTTGAAAGTATAGTCGGATATTTAGGCTAGAAACAGACGTGAGTGACCCATAGTTTTCATAAAATCGTGTTTGAAGCGAGCGAAAAGTATGAGCGAGATAGCGAATTTTATCGATGTAAGCACTGAGTAGTGACGCTTCAAAATGTAGAACTAAAAATATCAATTAAACCTAGCATTGGTAATATTAATATTGGTGGGTACTACCTATCAATAGATATACAAAAGGAATGGATACAGGAATGAATGGACATCATTATGGAAATTTCAATTATCACATCTATAGATAACATAAGTGTTAGTTCGGTACTGTTTCGAAATTATTTACAATCTAACAAACGTCGTTGCGCTTGACAAACTCCATATGTGTATTTTTCCCAATTTTCGTGTCAAATTTATCACAATGGTTAAAACACTTAGGCATTTTTCAAAGTCATTACACATGTTACTTAGGAATAAAATTACTTTAGTATACAAATTTAAAAACTCACATATTATGGGGCGTGGCACGAACAACTACGTGTTAAATTGTTAAATACTTGTAATAACACAAAAACATATAGGTATACATATCTATAGAAACAATTTAAGTAGCGGTAAATATGAAAAAGTAAAGGTAAAAAAATAAAGAAAATGTCAAAAAATCTGGCAAGATATAAAAACAAAAACCCTGTAAAAATATAACTGTACCGTTACATGTATCAATATTTAAAACACATTTCATATGAGATTAACAAAATGATCTTAAACGATTCGAATTATCAAGTTTGGCTGTGCACCTTGCTAATTCAAGTACACAGTACAAATGCCCTGGTATCAAAGCTATGGGGCCGTCCATTTATCACGTACAGTTTTCACCTCATTCTTTAATCCCTTCATCACCCTCGTCATACCTGACACGGAATTAATAAAAATATCAAAATTTTCGCACCCGATTTGTTTGTACATTACTTTTACCATCATGGTGACATCTAGTGCATAATAATGTCAATGGCCCGCATACACAAACATATTACTTATCTAAAAATTGAAAAACCTTCAAATTGTCGCGCTCGCTGCACCGTCGCTTTCATGGCTAATGTTTATAAAAACAAATTCTCAAACTTAGATCCCATACATTAACGTTGGGCCCAATCTCCCACAAACCTACCCCAAATTCCCTCCCTTCCCCCGTCCAGACCGCACATGAATAATGTAGGGCCCTTCCACGTACATAACTACATATATATAAAGATATGACAAGCTCGTACAAGATCTAATAACGATATAAAAGCACGTTAACAGTTATCAATATTAGTTATCACTTACGTTAATCTATAGGGTTATACAAAGATAGTACACTAACCGAAAAGGGTCATAATATATGATAATGAATTTCGCATTTCTCTCTTTTCCCGCTAATTCCGCACTAACGTAACATTTCAAGATGTTCAAGTAATCAGTAGCAAGATCGTTTTTTTTTAATCATCATACAGATGCCGTTATGAAAACTTTTTCAATATGTACTTCAGTTACATCGCGCATTACCAAATTAATAAAAAAAAATAGGAGTTTCGGCCGCATAACACGTTTATTTTCAAAACCAGTCAATATACATAAGGCATTCCTTTACTATAATATGATAATTTGTAACGACTTTTGTTTTCGTTAGGTTGCCAATAGTGGAGACTGCTATTTTAATAATAAATAAACCGTGTATTAAGAATTATATTTCTTGTATGATTGCAATCATATATTGCAATAGTGTAGCCTCCACGGTTGTATTTTTGACAAATTTCGTTATAACTCAGTATTAAATAGAATAAAAGTTAAAATTTTGACAGTCTCCTCCCGTTGCATGAAGAACGCGTAATGTACTGGCAAAAATATCGACAACTATGATTGAGAGTTATTTTCCAAGCAGCCAAGATAAAAGTGAATAAGGCTCGATTATTTTTAATATGATTAAATAACAATGAACCCCTTTCGGTGTAGCATAACCTTTGAAATAACCCCAATATAAAATAGTTTCACAACGGAAGCCTCATAGGTAACTTTCTGTTTACTTATGATACAACCTATCTCTAGACCAAAATCGATCTGAATCTGTACAGCCATTACAGATTGCAATACAAACTTGTCTTAAGCATTCCCAGGATCGCGGGCGATGTGACACTCCCGCACGGCAATGGGGTATGTAATAGTAGATGTTACACAAGGGTCGGAAGTGACCTAATAAGGCACGAGATGGTTTGTCAAATCTCGTGCCTAATGGCGAGGCCGCCACTGACACTCGGCCGCTCGGGACAGTCACATCGGCCGCGACGCACGGAATGCTACCCATGGTACCCAATACATAATTCCATATATTCGCTGTCACGATGGGCGCGCGTATCAGCTACTTACCACAGCACACGCGATTGTATTGAAAAAATGCGCATTATACAGGCGATAGATGCGCGTATTTTTTTATTTTCTAATAATATTTGTGCCATAAAATTAATTTGTTTTGTTATTTGTTAATGCTAAATTTAAATTAACTATTAATATATAATTGTATAATTGGCTATCTAGTGTATTTGCAAAAACAGTGCAAATACGATAATATTACAAAGTTGCGATTATTTGGTTTGTTTTAACTGGTTGTCAGGAGGAACACAAAATAACGTAGAGATTTACACCTATGTCTTCAAAGTTAGAGCTGTTAATTGCAGCCACAAAATACAGCCAAATTTGTAAAATCCAAAATTTTCAGGTAACTTTGAACGGTTTCTAAAACCTGTTATCTAAAAAAATATGATTATATTATGATGACGTAAAAGTAAGTTTGACGATATACATAAATAATAAAAAAAAAGTATCAAATATTATTTCAAAACCAGTTTAAAGTTAACTGCAAAAACAGAATAACTCAAGTTGACAAGTACGCAAAAATAAATGCATATCCTTCATTTCGCATTTAAATTAATTAATATCATATTAATATTGCTAATGCGAAATTATTAACAAAATAATGTTAATACAAATTAGCACTAGCATTAGCAGTTATCTTTACGCTTCTGGTAACGTTATTAATTCTAACAAAAATAAGTATAAAAATACGAATACAACTAAAAATCTTTACTTTTATAAATACAAATACACACGTAGAAAAAAAAAATACAAATTAGTTTAAGAATTACTGTTACGCGTTTCTAACTTTATCGTATAAAAATAGCATCTAATATTATAACCTCAAAAAATATAAAGTACACGTACGACGCATCCATATAGATATGAACAAGCGGGGGGTGAACAACTGCCAGTGTAAGCCTGCAACACCCTTCACTTTTGCAAATCAAATATACTGCCTGAGTGGGTTTTCCCCGATAGATGGGTTGAGTTTCAAAACTCGAGTGAAATAGGTTTCTTCTAGGCAAGCGCGCTCCATCGTGGACCGCAGCGTCGCTCAACATCAGTCGAGTTGGCGATCAAGAGCAAGGCTATCAATGAATAAAATAAATAGGATTTTCGAAATTAATACGAATTTAAATCATTTTGAGTCAGGATGGCATGGTGCCGTTTCACTTGCACTTCATTAGCGACCGTTTTGAGTATAGCACACTAAAATCGCTGTATCTTCGTTATTTTACATCTGATTTTACAGGTATTATTGGATTATCAAACACTACATATCTGCATGTAGAAATAGAAATGTGTATGAGCCTCATTCAGTTTCAAGTAACAAACTCGGGGGATACAGTCTGATGTCGCGGCTACATGTCTGTCATCAACACACAATATTTCATTACACAACTCGATAGCTGAAGGTTCAAATAATTCGTTACGTAGAGACAGGACTGTGACGAGTCGCGCGGCGGAAAAGGAAACACATCCATTTAGTGATAACGTCCAAAAACGGGACATTCCCACAGCCACACCCTGTTTCTCTCCCTCTCTATCAATATATCTCTACCTGATTTTCAGAACTCTGAAACTGCGATTGCGCTTAGTCGCTCATATTGTTCGGGAAGCAAACCCGAAACTATAACACATAAGTAACTACATCTGAAATTAGCAGAGCACCTCTCGCTTGCGAAGACGCAACTAAAACGCTACGAACAGTAAATCTTGGTAACATTATAGTATCATAATTAAAAAAATAGCATATAAAAAACAATTAATATTAGCAGTAAGTTTTAGCTATTACATTTCAATTAGCTAGACTTTCTGCGCTCGTTCCGCCTCTAACCTACGTCGTCTGTTCACGATCGGCATGAAAAGCCAAAGCGACGCTCCCGCTATGAAAATAAACCCAAAAGTTATAAACATTGCTTTGAAATTCTTATCCCTTTGAAACCATAACCCACAGATGGGAGGCCCTATCAGTTGCAGTATACCGTTTACGAATAAACTTATCCCATAAGTCGACATAAGTCTCTCTACACCCAACACTTCCGCCATTACTAGAGTGGTAACGCTATTATTAACACCCGAGGCTAGACCAAAAAACGCGCAAACAATACTTATAGATAGATAAGATTCGAAAAACGGTACAATAATCAAGGCTATGCCGGAAAAAACTAAACCGCCTACGAAATAAACGGTCTTCGGAATGAGATTTAAATCGCACAAGGCGGAGCCACCGATACGTCCGACCAGGTCGAGAGCCGACACCGTACTGAGCAGGTAGGCGCCGCGCGCCTTATCGAAACCGATGTTTTGAGCGTGCGAGGGTAGTAAGATAATGAAATTCGTAACGGATATAGCGACAGTGCTGCTCGACAGTAAAATAATCAAATACGCCGGATCGGTCAAGAGGCTCAGATCGAAAAATTTATTAGCCTCCTCCTTTTCTTTTTTAGGTTTTTTCTTGCAACGAAAACAGCAGTAAGCGACTTCTGCGACGCTATCCGTCATGGATTTCAAGGAAAACTGCGAAGCGAATTGGTTTGGCTGTTCGAAAGCAGATAAAGTGGAACCGTGGAAAGGTGTAGAAGGAACATAGGCGAAGCTTGACGTCGAGTAATTTCTCTTCGGGCCGGAAGTGCTGAGTCTCCTCCCGAACGCCTCGGTGGAACCCAACTTCCTGACTTCTGACCCTATGGAAGTAGAGCTATAAGTAGTCTTAGGCATTTGTCTTGAATACGACAACTTTCTCTTGGACATGTTCTGTCGTAATTGGTTCGATGAAGGCACGGGCGTGATTTGAGATTGAGATACATTTTTGTTTGATTTATCGAAGCCGTTTTCCATTTTTTCGCTGGTAACGCTTCTCGGCATGTCCCCTGCCATGTGGAAGGATTCGACAGGTTCCTCCTCTTCGAATAGTATGTCGTCCTGAAAAGAAGATACCTCACGATAGAAATATTATGTTTCACAATAGCTTTAACTTTTTTTTATAGCTCTGGTGTATTAAATTAGAGGGTGCAAATACATACGCAACGTTTTGCAAATATATAAATAACGTACATTGTTTTATTTCATACTTAATAATAGAGTATAATTTCTTTTAATTTTATTGTAGTAATGTGGTATATTTATTTTATTGAAGAGCATGTCGCCTAAAACGTAATTTGATACTCGGAAAAAGACGAAAATAAAAAAATCCTTAATATTTTTTGTCAAAATGTCAGCGAATCGCAGCAACAATATGGCATTAGTAAAGTTTGAAAAAATTAATCGTTTTGATGTTTAGTCAAAACAAAGTTACCAATATACGTAATTGTTTTGCCCCATTAAATATTAAAATGATTGAAAAAATAATAATTAAGAGATTTAATAATCAAATTTACATTAACAATTATTGCTACTGATAATTCATTATATGAAATTAATTCGCAACCTCTAATTTAATTTAACACTTAGCATTAATCCCGATACTTCTACGCGTTTTATTTCTACGATGACTAATTAATAACATTCTGGCAACACATCTAAATTCAATAATCACTTTCGTTATCTGTTATAATAAAGCTAGATACACACAACGTGTAACATGTAACTCATACTGTAACCTGGAACACCGTTCATTACTAACGCCAAACGAAATATCAATTTTTAAAGCTTGTCACAGCATAAGAAACACACTTGCTTAATTATTATGTGAGTACTAGGCATTATACACGTTTTTTGTACAATTAAAGTTATTTAAAATTTTGAAAGTACATTTTTGAAAATGAAACAAATTATTTTTCGCTCGTTGTTAAGTGAAGTAAGGAAAGTGATTATATTTAATAGTTTTAAAGGGTAGGAGTTAATAACGTTAGCAGATAATTTAATGTTAATGGGTTAAGCCTGTCTGAAAAAGCATTAGCAAGTCGGATTAATTTATTAAAAGTAGCATTATTTTATTAATAGCTAATTTTACTTACGTCATTGCAATAGGATAATTAGTTGTAAGAATATCAATATTTTTTAACACTAGAAGCTACATTAAAACACAAAGGACTGACAAACTACAGACATATACTTATAACATATAATATAACACGTTAAAAGTTTTTTTTAATAGCAATATTCTTTAAGCAAAACCAGAATCAAATAAGATTAAGGAATATCGTCAATTATAACGGTATTTAGTAAATTATCATTTTAAACACTATTCCAGATGTAGCGTTAGCATTAATTATATGCTGTTTTATAAACAACATTGACAAATAGCAAATGCTATTCGTAAAACAGATTTTGCTGTTAAATTATTAATTTATTTATTTGAGATAATAGCAATAACTTATAACGTGTTAATTTCAACATACAAAAAATGAATTCGCTTACTTTACGTGATGTGACGATGCACCGCAATGCTCCCACTTTTTAGGTAAATATGCGAAATGACAACTGGTTTCATTTTCAAAAAAACAATAATTACTAAAACTTTTGGCTAAAAAAACTACGTTTTTTTAAATAAAACATTAACAAATTTTTTTTTCAACAATATAAAAGCTAAAAAATAATTTTGCAGAACTTGGCAACATTAGACAAAACGTAGCGAAAAGTTTCACACTAAACGCGTTACTCAATAAACAGCTACCTACAGCCTGGCCAAGTGGCTAGGCAATAAATCGGTCAAATTAGTAAAACTAAAAGGCAGATTCTTTTCAATCATACTGAGATTCATTCACACATTTTACTCTTAATTTCCATGTTACACGACAAATATAATTTTAAGTAGAACGTGTGTGTGGTTTAAGTATGTATGAGAAAAACAATCTTGGAATTTTCATGGCTAGAGTGAATAGATATCTTCTAGATCGACGAGCTCCATCCTCGGCCACACCATCGTTTAACATCATGCGAGTTGGTGGTATCTTGCGTAAAAAATGTAAGTACAGATAAAATTATTTTGACACATTCCATTTTCCAATCCATAGTGACCATACTGTTGGTTCGATCAAATTACATCAGTATAAAATATAAAGACACCACTGCACTAGTACAACTGATACATGGCCAAATCAACGATCCTGACAACCATCTTAACAAAGTCATCCACCTCATCAAAGTCAACCATGTCATCAAACGCAACCATCATAACAAACTCGACCACCTCAAAATTAACTACAATTATAAAACCACAACCACTTTAACAAAGTCAATCATCTCAGAAAATTCAATTCGATCTATAAAAACTCACTAATTTCATCAAAATCAAAACGTTCTATCAAAACCCAATCGCAAATCGAACCATTTCTGTCAAAACTTGGCAAAACTTGGGCATTTCGTCAAATTCAACTATCATAACAAATCCAACCAACTTAACAAACCCAACCATCTCAATCATAAGTGTGGTGAAGCACGCGATGTGACTGACCTGCGGCCCCGGGTCCTCCTCCTCCTCCTCGGGCTCCTTGTACTTGCGCACCATGTGCTCCTCGACCGGCTGGAAGAGCAGCGCGGCCGCCCAGGTGTTCAGCATTATGCCGCCCAGGATCAGCACCGCGCCTCTGTCAGCCAGTAACGAACATAAACATCGTTTATTTGCATACAACATGACAGGGGCTTTTTGAGTGGAGGGTGTTATAAGTTTGACGTTTGTATCTATATATTTAATTATTACCGTTAAGTTCATTATTATAACTAACATATGGCACGGATATAAATTAGAATACGGCCGGGGAATAATCACTGTGACCCCAGAACACAGGTTATCCTATTATAGAATATTTAATATTTATCTAAGTCTGGGGGACAGAAATTCAACTCTGGGACATTATCAATTCACGTATTTGACAATACGTGAATTGATAATGTCCCAGAGTTGAACATTAAGAACAAAGTTGTTAACTATTAGTTTTATATTGTAGTCAAAAAGTAGCGGTCGCGTGGTGCTCCAGATCAACATCATCACCATCATACTGGTGCTGCTGATGATGATAATAATCCAAAGTACGGTAACTATTCGGAACAACATTTTGCAATCATGTGGATACATCATCATCATCATCATCTGGCGCAGCTGATATCGCCACGACATCGCTATCGGTCAGTGTGAAAGCTCCCATTAGTAGATGTTTTATAATCGCAGCGTCCCCCGACGTCAATACTATGTAGGTAGAGGGTCGAGTACTGACTTGTATCCGTACGTGTTGAGCAGGTATCTGAGCACGGGCGGGAGCACGATGGAGCCGAACGCGGAGCCCGACATGCAGATGCCGTTGGCGAGCCCGCGCAGGCGCACGAAGTACGACGTCACTATGTACACGGTGGGGGGGAAGGCGAGACCGGCGCCCGCGCCCACTAGCGCGCCGAAACTGGAACGGACAGACACGGACACTTTGTCACATCACATCAGATATATCTACCTAAAGGTATCTTTAATCCGAATTGTGAAATACCGAATATAATATCTCCGAATTGTTTCAAAAGGCACTATCAAAATTCCGAAAGCTCATTTGCAACTTGTCTGATAACCGAACTAAGAAAAAAAAGAAACTTAACGAACCTATCCAAATAATTGTTATATCTGATAACCGATCCCTTGTAAATAAGGTTTCTGAATATGATAGATTTAACAGAAAGCCAACAAACCTAACCTTTATTAGGTTAGGTTTGTTGGCTTTCTGTTCGGACAAAAGAATCAGACGGCTTACATCCTTTTGGAATCAAATACTCGAGTCAAGTAAAACATTTGGAATCACTGAGTTCTATGTAACGGGTTCGGGCAAATAAGATTTAGACAAATGTATATCAGATTATAGATAGGTAACCCTATCTATGAGATTGTTATTTTTTTTATTTATTAGACTGCACCGCACTTCACGTGTTAGGTAGAATATCAAAAACCATGACATCGTGACTGTTTAAGATTTGACGCTTCATGGAAGGTTAGATCTAGGCGAATCCATAGCACACGTCGTCGGACTCTCCATAAAACAGCGCAAATCAGTGGCACATACGCAAGTTGACGTCTGTATAAAACACACACATATCTATGAAGTTATGGCCGTCGTCTGATTGCCGCTCGCTCATGACGTCAAGTAGAGCGCTTGAAGCTTGCAACGCTTGTCTCGCCTGACAACCACGTGACCAAACTTCAACAAACGACAAGGCGAGCGCGGGGAACGGGTGAGGAGGCGGGAGGCGGAGTGTCCCTTCTGTACGTGATATTGTTAATGTCTTCCGTGTCCATGGTCTAACATTGGTCTATTACGTAAAAAATATAAGAACCGGCGCCCTCACCTAAAGTACAAGTAGGATATGGAGAACGCCAGGCTGCTCAATATCATGCCGAAGGCAGAGAGACTGCCCCCGATGAGCGTCACCGTGCGGTACGACCACTTCACCGACAGGATCGAGGATATTGGGCCTGGAACACGAGAACAATCACTGTTACACACTTACAACTGTACACCAGTACACACAATCTACTCGTAGTAGTACACAAAACACAAACATAACATTAAAACTTGTTAAATAAACATAGATATGTCATATGTCAATAAAATATTATATCACGTCAAATAATCAAATAATAACGAACGAAATGTAGAGAGTTGAACAAAATTACAATTCAATAAAAAATAATTAAGCGTAATATATTTTTTTGTAGAATGGATCCAAGCTATTTGTTTATTTGGTTAGCCTTTTTATGTTCAAATAAAAATAAAACATGTATATTATATTGGCCTCTGTAGTGTAGTATTTTTACCTTCCCTTTTCCGCGAGTTACTCCTTTTCACGTTTACGAATGACGCTGAAATATTCGCGCAATCCAAGGCCTTTTGAGGAGTGTATTTAAGCGCTATTCCGCTTGAAGAAATTTGGGACTGACCCAAATTACTAATGAGGAAGTCGCATCATCACAATGACGAAAATGCAACGAAACTAAAAATACCTAACATTTTCGGAAAGTCCAATCCAATATGTGTTGAAGAACATACGAGCAGCCAACCCTTTACACTTTCGATACAAGTGCTCGTGCGTCTTTATGGCGTAAGACCAAAACTTTATTCAAATTTGTTGTTATAACAGATATTTTGTGTAGTAGATTTAGGTCTCCATGTAGATAAGATTTTAAATTTTCAGACACTAACGTATATTGAGATTCTAATATACGCTTTTTTACAAAAACGCCGCTTTTAACATGCTCAGAAATTATAAATGTAAAATAATATTTACACACGACTTTGCAAATATATTGAAACTTTCAAATAGCCAATATGTTTATTATATAGTTCTCAGGGTCTTTCATAAACATATTATTTCGTGGAGTAAGTTTTATGAGATATTTTCACCATAAACCGAAAATTGGTGAAAACATACCGAAATATTCAGGCGCTATCTTTCTTTTTTCGTAGTGCTTGAATATCATAAAACTACTCTCATTTTTAGATCAATAAAACTACTCTAATTTGTGTTCTATTGAATTTAGATTTAAATTTTATCAAAATTATTCCTAATTACTACATTGAACTAAGCTTTTTATACAGCCTTATCTATATTGTCACCAGACATGGGGAGCGCATTTCTCTGAAATACAAGCTTTGCTTAGCTCAGAGAATTGAGGCTCAACATCTATTCAACCTGTAGCACATGGCTCTTTATAATAGTCACAAAAAAAACTCTATTGTACATGTTAGATAACTTAATTCAATTTAGCAATAATAAATAAGCTGAACAATGTATTGTACTTCAAATAAATGTTTTACTAGTACCGAGGCAGCTCCATCTAGTCTGAAGATGTTATTATGTTATTAAAGGCAACAAGCAACAATGTTCCTAGTGGCCAGATTATGTGTTGTGGTACAAATTATATATTTCAGAGACTTATTTGTCACACATTCAGAAAATACCAGTTTACTAATTTGGCACAATAGATTTGTTGGTCACCCTTACATTGTTCCTAAAAATAGCGAAATTAAACAATATATTGGATATTTAAAATTGTGTATCTACAGAAATGTAATTTGGTAAATAAATAAATTATTATTATTATTAATTTGTAGACCACTCAAAACGTAGCATAGACCAATTAATTATTTAAGCATATTAATGTTATTCGAAGTCCAGTTGTCGTCAACTCACCCAAGCTGCTGTAGAGGAAGTAGCAGAGCGCCACGATCCCGGACGAGGCGGCGGCGCTCGTGTGGAACACGTCGTTGAACTCCACCAGCAGCACGCCGAACGACTTGATCGTGCCCGGGATCAGGATGTTCACCAGCGTCGCACCTGGAGGCACACGGGACAATCTTTAGAAACATCCAGCCACTAAGCTTTATTATAACGAAGACAGGATGTGTTTTCTATCCAGCTCCACAATCTTTCGACATTTTTTTTGGTGTCGTTGAAGGAATTTATACATTACTTCGGTGAACGTAAAGAGCATTCATTTTTATAAATTAAATCTACTTTTGATCTACCTTTCTCGTTTAAAGACCCTTACTGACCCTTTCTTTGTAGCAGTTATGGTACGTTTTCCTATAAACCAGCTCACTTTATTGAACATATGTAGGTAGGCTTCCGTAACTTAGTTAGCTAAATGATTCTATGCGCTATTTTTATAGTTTAAACGTCATCTTCGGAAGTCCAGTCCATTCTTGTAAGTCTTCTTTCCAACTGCCAATTGAATCTAAACCTATAACGGAGACGTAAGAGTGCATTTTACTAGGAAGAAATCACCAGCCGCACTAACTTGCATACTTAGATGATCCCCCCATCTAAGTATGCCTTTGAAATTTTAATTACTACATGAGCTTAATCCTAAAGACAGTGTCTTCGCAAGGAATCTTTTGATCAACCTTCCAAAGGTCATAAGAGTATACTCTAATGTTAGATGAATCCCAGCCTTAAAGTAAAGGACACGGGGTGCATTTTACCTACGAGCACGAACCAGCCCCACTTCCCGTCGGGCGGGACCATCTCCCAGTCTTGTTCCTCTGGCGCCGGGCCGATGGTGAACCGGCCGGCACCCACCGCGCCGCCAGCATCCTCGGGGAGTTTCACTGGGGACAAACGGACATTCAAACTAATTCCACAGTAACAACTGAATTTATACATGAAATTTATGATACACATATACAGATAACATGTGTATCATAAATCAAATGATACATGACCACAGAAGGCTTTAATAATATTACATATAGAACGGATACTCTTCGCCTCCCGCCAATCTAGAGTTCTTCACCCGCTCAAGCGTTGCGGGCTACAAGCGTTCCAATTGCAATTGATTAGATATCATGTGTGTGTATGTGTATTATTATACAGATGTCAACTTGCGTATATGTCACTAATTAGCGCGCCATTGTATGGAGTGTCCGACGTGTGACATGATACAAAACGTAGATTTCAGCATACTGATGACATTTTCCATTTGAGAGCTCCAATCACCATATTTCGGCTCCCTCATGAAAACATCGTTATAGATGTAATAATTTTGATATAACTAAACAGGATCAGACATAGTCCAAAGGATAAGGAAACCCTAGAGTCATACAAAAACGGCGTTATATTATCGATAACACCAGTAGAATAGAAAAGGAGATCCATGAGATGGTATTTCAACTTCGTTAGCTTATGTCTATAAGCTAACGAAAGTCACGAGACGAACAAAGCATTGGCATTTTTAGAAATAGAAATGCCTCATAATTTTTGCCACATTTCTATAGCCGCAGAAGTGGCAATTGATTTGCCATCTGAAGCAGAACCAATAACCCTTGAGGTGGGAGAGTGCAGATCGGCAAAGGTAGAGTAGGACGCCCTGCAGCCAGGTGGAGCGACCACTTGCGAAAGGTGGCGGGTGGGAAGAGGATGCATAAAGCAGACATGTCATATGTGACGTTACTCTACGTCCAGCACCAGCGGCAGAACATTTAACATGCAGATGATGATCACATAACTACACTAACAAAATAACTACACTAAAAAAAAATACACCACAGACTAAGATCTGTGCTCTTTTTTAGGGTTCCGTACCTCAAAAGGAAAAAACCCTAATAGGATCACTTTGTTGTCCGTCTGTACGTCTGTCTGGATGTCAAGACCTTTATCCCGGGAACGCGTGAAGGTATCGAGTTGAAATTAAAACCATATACGCAGATCCATAGCATCTTGCTGCAGAAAGAAAAACAAAATTTCTCAGTTTTCAAAAAAGTTACAGCTGAATATGTCGTAAAAATGCACATTTCGACACTTACAGAGGAATCAAAACCTATGGGGTACTTCCCGTTGACCTAGAACTCTGAAATTTGGCAAGAAGCATTGTGTTAGAGTACACATATAGGAAAAAATCCGAAAACTGGACATTTTTAATTTAATCACAAAAAAATAGTGTCGTTATGTAAGGAATGAGGGTCGAAATTTTAAAGTGAATTAACCGTATCATATGAAAGAGCTTAATTAGCATTAATTAAAACAGGTTTTTAAATATTTTTACGATGTATATTTTTCGGTATAAAAAGGAAAATATGATTTCCCCCTTTTATTTACTAGTGGTGGTAGTACATTTCGGTGGGCGAGTCTGACTCGCACTTGTCCGGTTTTATTTTTAAATATTAGTACGTAAATGCTTGTACTCTTCTCCACAGACTAATATCTGTGCTATTTTCTTAAAAAATATTTTGAAAACGATCCAAGATCAAGACTTGTGAGCAAGACTTTTAACCGTGGACTTTCGGCGTTGGACCTTTTGACCGTGCAATTACCTCATGTAACGAATTAAAAGCTTGTAAATAAATGATACAGTAGTAAACAAGTACTGAGTATTTATTGACTGGCCTCGTAGCTCAGTTGGTAGTATGTCTGCCTGCTAAGCTGAAGGTCATGGGTTCAATTCCCACCCAGGGCAAAACTTTGTGTGATGAGCATGGATGTTTGTACTGTGTCTGGGTGTTTCTATGTTTCAACAATATGTATTCTAACAGCTATATAGTTTCTATAGTACAAGCTTAGTTAGGGCTAGAATTTAGCCCAAACTAAGCAAGCCGCTAGATAGTGTTGTGTGTAATGTCCACAAATATTTATTTATTTAGGTCAGTGGAATACAACGTGAAGTTGTATCGTGAATTGGTCACCTCCCAACTGGGTCAAACTGTCTGTCGCTCCAGAAGTAATGTCTTTCTGGCTCGACGGCTCACTTCAAAAGCATTGTCTGCCTTGTTTGTTTGACTAGGAGTCATAAATCGACATTTGTATGTGTTTGTGAGTACTATAAAAATTTAATCGAATCAGTTTGGAGCTAACATGGAGCAAACCTTCAAAATTATTCGCTGTGACATCACGATCTCTCATTAGGTCTAGGCAAAACGCGAAATTGGCAGACTGCGTTTTAGGTACTCAGCGATTAATGGCGTGAAACTATCAACCATATTTGACACACTCTAATTCAAATTTAACTCGTTATTTAAACTAAAGACTCTCATATCTATCGGCTATGAGAGCTACGTTGCCACAGACAGACACACAGATATACAGATACACAGATCAAAATTATAATATCACTCTTTTTGGGTCGAGGGTTAAAACCAATAATGAGAGACAGCGAGTGTTGTATTATTATGACGGCGTCTATTAGTCGCTTTAGCGCCATATTCCGCTACCGCTGACCTCCCGCGGCCATCGGTTTAAATATAGTGCGCGCACCCGGGGCTGGCTCGCTGCCAGCTCTGGAACTGGAGCTCTTTGTCTCAGAGAGCCGGCCACACTCCCGCCGCCGCCGGCTCGCGGCTGGATGGGTGGGGTGACCGGCACCTGCACTGCCGTATTAATCAATCTCTTCATACAGACACATAGGAAAATAGTCGGGCCGGGTTAATATCGCTTGCCAAAGCGTTTTATTAAACTTCATGAATGAACTCTTCAATCTAATTGTATTTTTTGCGCAGATTAACTGTTAATTCATAAATAAATAGATTTTGGTGGCATTTCACCCAACACCATATAGCCCAAACTAAGCAAAGCGTGTGTACTAAAGGAACTAGATAGCTGATAGAATACATACTATATACCTCCTTTTTCTTAGAAAAATACATACTTATGATACATAGAAACAACCAGACACAGAACGAACATCCACGCTCATCACACAAATGTTTGTCCTGGGTGGGGATCGAACCCACGACCTACGGCTTAGAAGACAGAACATACTACTAACAGAGCTGCGAGGCCAGTCAAATTATTGTAGACCATTGGTCTCATCACTAACACCGATCTCTTAGGTAACCGTGTGCTTCCCCGATATAGGTACTGGCATACAACTATAATTTTAATTTATTTAATTTATATTGACAACACTACATATTTATGGGTACTTCGGCGTTTCGAACCGCGGTCCGAATCAGCCAAGAACTCTTTTTGAATAGGTTGTTTCGCACCGCGGTGCGAATCGACCAATAGCATTTTGGAATAGGAATTCGGACCGCAGTGAGGAATAAAACAATTCTCTTTTTGGGTGAGTGGGTAAATTCAAGCAGAGAAGATTATGTTGTTTGATTACATACGTAATACCTTACAGTTCAACCAGGCACAAAATAACAGGAAAAACAAAATAATTGTTTATAGGGTTCCGTACCTCAATAGGAAAAACGGAACCCTTATAGGATCACTTTGTTATCCGTCTGTCCGTCCGTCGGGTGGCAAGACCTTTATAGTGTATATATATATATATATATATATCAACACTATATATATACCTTTATATAATATGGTGTTGATTGCGTGGTTGAAGTACTCGTACCGGGACTGGACTGGATACACTTATCCACCGGTATAATTAATAATAAATAAGGATTTACTGTGCAACGAATTATATTCTTTGTTACGGTATAAGTTAGATATATTTTGTTCGTGTAAATTGCAAATTACGAATAAAATGAATATGAATATAACAGGCTGGAGACTGGAGCTCAATACTTCATTGCCACATTTAATGGAAGTCATAGAAGTCTTGTTAGAATAAGTGATACACATACGGGCTTAGATGGTTGTCGCACTTTTATAAAGAGCTGATAGATTTTTATTTCCCTATTAGCCGCATCTCACAGTTAATGCGATGAATAAATCCTTTATTATTAGAAAGAATAAAAATAAAAATTACTTTCTTTCTTTTTTTGCGAGAGTTGTTTTATTAATATTATTACAAAAAAATATAGCCTATTCCACTAAGGGAGTGAACACGAATCTAACGACACCTCGCTCATCAAAATCGGTCAAGCCGTTTAGGCTGTAGGAGGTATAATATAAATAATAATAATATAGAAACATACATACACTCGAAAAACATAACCCTCCTTCTTGTGCAGTCGGACAAAAAACTGCGCATATGTGATGCTACCCCTTACTTTATAAAGGACATCCAAAAAGGAGGAAGTTCTCAATTAGTCTTTTTAAGCTATTGCATAGCTTCTATCGCGGGCCTTGAGCGTGGAGACCGAATCCAGAAATTCCGTAACGAAAATAACCTAACACACCGCGCGTAAAGCTATTATGCAATAGCTTTACCGCGGCAGTCTCCGAGTGCCACACGCCTTTTTTTTCCTATTCGAAAATAGGCTTGCGCTTGACCGTCAACTCACCTGGTGTTAAGCGACAGTTACGGTCGACGATGCAGCGCGCTTGCCTAGAAGAAACCTATTCACTCAATCTATCTATATAGAGAGACTATCTATAACCCCGCTGTGTACAATATAGTCCAGCGACCCCAAGTGGAACAGAGTCGAGCATGCTCACCGAGCGTGACGTCCGTGTGTCGCGTTCATCCGGCCATCGCTCTGTTCATCATTCCCTCGTCCGATGTAAACCGAAAACAACGGCAATTAATACCGCGCACTGTTAGGTATACTGTGGCGGCGGCGACTTCTCTTCTCAGTTTATAACGAAGCTCACTTTCAGCAGACGTTATGTACATTGGATTTAATGTTGAACTCGGTTTAACCGGGATAGGGTAATCGAGTGCAGAGCACACATCTACGCAGTATAGTACGAGTAGCCACAAGGTGGACTGACGACTTCGTACAAGTGGCAGGAAGACGCTGGATGCCGCTTTGCTTTTCATATGTATACTAGCTGAGCCACGCGGTTCCACCAGTAGTCACGAAAAATTATGTTTATGACGCCGATAAAAATATAACCAACAGACAGAGAGACAGACAACAGTGTTCCTTTCACTTTTATAGTACTAGTTAGGACATACGCATAAAATCTAAGTGGCACATAGAACAATGGAAAGAGTCATGTTGCGCATCTTCCTTATAGACCGTATAGATGTTGAAATTCCATGACGAACGAAGGCCTAAGACGTATTTAAACGGGACACAAGACTCAAGTGGAGATGTGCGGTACTTGGTTAGAAGAGAAGAAGAATGGTGGACTAGAGCAGTCGCAGAATGGTGCCGAGAGACGGAAAGCGAGTACCTTCAGCTCGTTGGTCAGATGACATCGACGAGGCAAGTTGGAAGAGAGTGGATGACACTGGCACCGAACCGGAATGAGAAACGCGCTAAAGAAGAAGACCTATAGTATAAGCAGTGGGTGACGATAGATGTAGTGATGTAGTGCGTTAAATATTCCTAACTGGTCAGTACACGCAGTCAAGACACAGGCAGTGCACGGTGCAGTCGACAGCGGTCGAGTTCACTCCCTGCCCCCGCGGTTCCACAGACAAAGTTCAATACCTTGTTTACATGCAGTATAGTTTACATTCACATTTGTTTTCATTTGCAAGGTACCGCAGGAAATACCGCGCGGCCGGCAATCTATCGCAATTACTATATACCTCTGTTTATACATGACTTTACAGTTTTCCCAGCAAGTCACTTTTCTTTGGCACTCGATTAACATGATACTCCGTCCTTAAAATAAACTTACTAACAAATTTACGACAGTTTAAACACAATGAATAAAATGAAATTAATAACGTGATTAAAAGGAAAACAAAGAAACTGTCAGCAAAATGACTAGTCAGGTTGTAAGGACATCAAAACAAAACACGTCAAGCTGTTATCACCCTTCTTCTAGGGCTAATAAGATAAATGATTTATGTATATCACTAAATAATGTCTCGAAATAATAATTCTCACAGTCTCCCTGCGAGATCGGATCAGAAATGAAGAGATCCGTAGACTTATGAAAGTCACCGACATAGTACAGCGTATTAGCAAGTTGAAGTGGCAGTGGGCTGGGCACATATCATGTGGAATTAATTGCCGATGAGGGCATCGTAGGAAGACCAGCCACAAGATGGACAGATGACCTCATACAAGTAGCAGGAAAACGCTGGTTGGAAATAGCTTCCTTCTCAATGCATCAGATCTTTTTGGAAACCCATGAGGGAGGCCTATGTCCAATGGACTTTTTGTAGCTGAGATGATGATAATAATGACCGAATAATGTAAATTGGTTGGTACTAAAGTGACTAGTCATGGGTAAAATTCCTGGACCGTACAAAATGTGTTACATACAACTTTCCGCCCACAAAGTTTTATAAAAATGGGCTGCCTCATCGCCTACCTGTTAATGGCAATGAACTTTATTCTCATCGAAACCAAATTCATCAGTCTGGGCTTCAACAACCGTTTTGATTGGTCGATTCTATGAATTTCACCAATACTCGTTGACTGTCTCTGGTCTGGCAATAGTTATGAGGACCATTCCCAGTGTCATATATAAGTCAGCAGATCAGGCAGCCGATCAACTGAATATGCGATTATTCGAACATGTATTTGTATACATATATTTAAAAAAATATTAAATTTGGGTTCAAATTAGAGTATTTACTTAATAAGACTTAAGTATTAAGATTTCTTCATGTTTCTTCAATAAAACATGTCTTAAGTGTAATAAAATAAATAAATATTGATGGACATTTCCATACAGCACTATCTAACTACAACTTTTAATATTCCGTTGCACGACCCGTCTGATTTATATTTTATATTTTTCTTCCTCCTATGGTTGCCTGGAAGAGATCGCTTTTAGCGATAAGGCCGCCTGTTGTTGCTCTAGTCTATTTAAGTACTTTGTTATTACTTTTAAGGTGTGTACAATAAAGAGTTTATCTATCTATCTATCAAACTAGGCAGAGTTTGTACCTATGGGAACTAGATATCTGATACAATACCTAACTAGCTGCGCCCCGCGATGATAAAATATAACCTATGTCCTTCCACAGGTCCAAAAGAATATTTGTGCAACATTTCATAAGGCCGAACCAATGATCAGCCGATTAGCCGTGAAAAGGTACAATCAGACAGACAGAGACTACTTACTTTCGCATATAAACTAGTGGAATGCATAGACAAAACACTTACCGCGCAACTTTTTATATCTCGCTTTCCGCATTTCGCGAAAGAGAAAACAACTCAATGCAAAACTAAATACATACAAACACAATGGACAATAATTATATATCTTTAACAAATCAATGAAAATATTAATTTTCAATTTTATTGCAAAAACTACAAAAGACTCTCACTCAATGAAAGAAACCTCGATGAAGAAACAATGACATTTTCGTGCGAAATGTCAACATTTTTTACAAGTACCCTCAAATTGAATTTTATTTCGAATTGTTTTTTTTTTTGACAATGCATGGCTAAGGTATTTGTTTAGCCATTTGCGAAAATCACACGATTTTAACATAAAAGGTATTAATGTATTTAAAATATTATTATTCAATTATTTAACTAAACTGGACATGTTATTTATTGGAACACATCTATTAAAGTATCTAGATCTTGTATTAATTTTTTGCCTGATTTTACAGAAGGAGATGTTCTAAAGATCGATTCACACACATATCAGTGAAGTCACAGACCCGACAACGAGTCCGCATCAGAGCTACATATAGTGGTCCGGCAGTGCTTCAGTTCGTCCGGTATTCGTATTCACAGTGCTATGCTGCGGTGGAGTTTGGAAGCGTTTCCACAACTCCGATAGCAAAGTTGGTGAGATTTTAGTCGGTAGGGGCACTACTTTGGTGTCGAGCCCGACATAACCCGCCGCTCCCCCCGCGGCATATCTAAGTATGCGTAAATGCATTTCCCACAAAGGCATTTCTTCACGTAAAAAAGGTATTCAATGCTATACTGCCATTGGTTGTCGTTAGGCTATACCGATTTATATGTGTAATGAATGGTGTTAAATTTGTATTTACCTTTGTTACAGTAAATATTAAATTAATATTATTATAAAATAATTTAAAAAAAACTTTACAGGAGCACGCTTTTATTAACGCAATGGAAGTACTTACTGCGACTAAACAAAAATTAACACATACTCGACTATCTTTGTTCTTTCCATCAGGAAGTTCCAGTGGCAACTGACTCCATCTTTAGACCCTCGTTAAAGTTACCCCGATTTTTTTTCACATTTTAATGCGAATATCCATGAAATATTCAAGAAAATTGCAACAAATCTACAACAAGTCTCGCCGGAAGCTAGGCAGTTATAATTATAGACTCCTTGGTCACGCTTCAGCCTCCATTATGACTTCCTCTGCAGAAATAATCACACTCACCTTTCTTGGAAGACTTGACCGCCAGCAGGCCCCCGTCCCGCTGAGCAGACGGCACGACCAGCACCTGGTCTCCATCCAGGAGCTTCTCCCCTGCCTCATCCCCTTCAGGCTCCTCCATCACCGAGCGGATGGGGGTCGACATCTTTACAGCAAGATGCAACGGCTACACAAGATGGCGCCCGCGTCAACCAATCACAACATGGGCTTGTCAAGATGGCGCCCGCATCAGCCAATCACAGCATAGGCTTGTCAAGATGGCGCCCGCATTAGCCAATCACAGCACAGGCTTGTCAAGATGGCGCCCACATTAGCCAATCAGGGCATAGGCTTGTCAATATAGCACCCGCGTCAGCCAATTATAACATTTCTTGGAATGTTTTGTAAAGTTTTACTACATAGTTTCTATGTAGGTGTTTTCAGTCTTCGGTTTTGGCTGGAGTCTGTAACAAAAGAAAATAAACATTATTATTAAAATCAAAACAAAATATCTGACTGCAAAAAAGGTAAAGACAAATGAAACGCCATTAATTCAACAATTTGAATCGATGATGTCTAACTACTTAACCTACAGTAGAATGTAGGTTATAGGAAGTGACATAGAAATAGTAGCTTTGCCCCGCGGTTTCACCCGCGTAGTGAAGAAAAATGATGATAACGATGATGACTAAAAGTAGCCTATATCCGTTTTCTGGTTCTAAGTTATTTCTGTGTCAAATTTCATAACGATTGGTTCAGCCGTAGGATTATGAAAGACAACAGACATAGATGGAGTTAATTTCTATTTTTATATATATTTTTTTATCAGCCATGTTTACAAACTGTCCCACTGTTGGGCGCGGGCCATTTTCTCATTGTGAGAAGGGTTAGACCATAGTCTGCCACTCTGGCCAAGTGCGGGTTGACAGACTTCACACATCTTCAAGATCATTGAGAACTCTCAGACATGTAGGTTTCCTCACGATGTTTTCCTTCACCGTTTGAAGTTGCCGGCAATCAACAATACGCACATAACTTGGAAAAGACAGAGGTGCGTGCCGCGGGATTCGAACCCAGGACCTGCGGATCGCAAGTCAGACGGTCTCCCGACTAGGCTGCCGGAAACTTTATAATATTATATAGTTAGGCTTATTAGAGGTGAAAATCTAATTAAGCGAATTGTAGTAGTTTTCCGCGCATAGGCGCAGCTTAGTGCGGAAATCATTATTAATTCAATTTATACGCTTTTACATATGTTTTTTGTTAAAAAAAAAAATCATCTCCGAAACTAGACTACAGGACAAGCTGAAAATCGGCACACTAATATCCCTTTCCGTACACAACAATTCCGGTCCACATTCTTGATGCGAACTGCAGAGGAGTGGGACTCCCTGCCACCTACTCAGTTTCCTGAGAGTTACAATCTTGGAAATTTTCAAACTTAGATTGTGAGTGATATCTTATATAGATTTACGTGCTCCATCTTCGGCCACACAAACTATCTTGTATAACAAGTATCTATAATATTAAAAGAAAAACAAAATACCCGGCTGGAGAAAAGCAGTTTTTGCAGTATAACTTACGATTTCGTTACGCTTGATACGCTGTTGAGTGTACGTTTTTTGTAAGAAAGTATGCATAAAATCGCTGTAAAAGAATACAAAAAATGCGCATTCTTTCGAATAATTCTAGTAAAATCACTTGTTTATTACGAAAAAGTTCGTTGGTGGTAAAAACGCATTTTTTTTATTTTTACGAGAGATGTATTATTATTATTACAAAAAAAAATGGCCTATGACACTCAGGAAGTGAAGACGAATCTAACGACACTTAGCTCATCAAAATCGGTCAAGCCTAAAAAAAAAATATTTTCGGTGTATGTATGTGTGTTATTCCACTTGTATGAGGTCATCTGTCCACCTTGTGGCTGGTCTTCCTACGCTACGTTTGCCGGTGCGTACACGCACCTCGAGACGACCCCGCATCGTGCATCAGTGCATATTCAAACAAAATTCCAATAAAATAAGCGGTCTCCAATAATGAAATCGATACACACCTAATAAATAACAATTGTAGTGAATCAGGGGGAAGTGACGTCACATCGTGATAGCCGCGGGCCAGATGCTCTTGAATTCAACTGCTATCAGTTAGGAACATGTTTTGTGCGGTCGGGTAATAGTATTCACTTTGTATCGGCTAGATGAGAAAGGTTTTAGCTATATATGTAATTATAGTTTAAAAAACTGAAAAAAAACGACTTCAACATACGCAATTCGTTTACTTGAATGACATACAAATACAAATTAAATATAGTTATTATGTTATAAAAACCAAAATACTGAACGGATTTTGATAAAATGTATATGGGATTACCACCTCTAAATTATGAACTACCGAAAAAAAAAACATCAAAATCAATGGTGTAACATACCAAAAAAAACATACAGTCGAATTGAGAACCTCCTCCTCTTTAAAAGTTGGTTAAAAAAGTTGGTCAAATCTGCGTACAAATACGATAATTTGTGTCCGATACAAAAACTGACCTCAATATAACGTTGTTGTTTTAAAATGAAAACTGTGAATTAATTGTAAACGTGCAACTTCTATCAAGAATTCGCATATCCAAACTGTACCACCCGGAAATGAGTGTCGATTCTTAGATATCGTCCAAAAGGAAATGAAATCTATGCTTTAACATGCCATTCAAAAAACACCTCCTCCTTTACAGTCGGCTAAAAACACAAAACGGCGTAGCATCAATAAGATCCGCGGCGGAAGCCGCGTACGAAGGCGAAGTATCAGCACATCGTCGGCATCGCGCAAAGTCAATGACCTTGTTTTTGTTATCTTCGCATCGTTAATTAGACGGTAGACGTTGATATGCTGTTTAACATATTATAAGCCTCAGCCCCGGATCTAGTGGGGGGGCACCCACCCCAGGCAGCATTTTCCGGGGGCGCAAAAATCATAATTAATATGATTAAAATTAAATAACTTGCTTCACAAAGCGCCTAGAATACGAAAGCTTGGTTGACTCGCCGTTAACTTTTAGGAAAAAGGTGCCACATAGATAATTATAATATTAAGTTTTTTTAAGTAAGTTATTTTAAGCGCTGGAGAGAGGGGCGCCACCGTCAAGTTTCTGCTCCGGTTCGAAAAAATCGTAGATCCGGGGCTGATAAGCCTAGGCTCGGTACTTACAGCCGCGAGCCTAATTTGTCTGTTACGGTATCTTGTGGAATATTTAAGGGTGTGCTCAAAGCGCAGCTATATCTCTCGCTCGTCATTACATTTTTAAACATGTAAAATCACTGAGTACCCACTCAGTGAATATCTTCATATTATAAAAGTGAGAGTCAGATTTGTTCATTTAAATAAAAGAAAGGTTTTAAAAAAGTTTCTCTTCGATATCTTTTAACTTGGCTGAAGAGTAGAAAAATATATGTATTTTTACTACTCCATCGCCAGTATGTCATATTTAAATAAATCTTTTTTTTTAAATATTATTTTATAAATAAACATTCATTTCTCACTTTTCTAATATCCCTAACCAATGATTTTATATGTTTAAAAAGTTTTGTGATGCGCGAGAGAGATAGCTGCGCGCGTTGATCTCCACCTTAACTAAACGCATACGCAAAATAAAATACCTATACTTACTAAGGATGCCGAGCAACTCGCCTGATGGTAAGCAATAATTCATATTCTTAAACATTAGTTGAGGAATATGAATTATTGCTTACAATCAGGCGAGTTGCTGGACAAATTTAGATCAGTCATACATATCTTCTTGTAAATAAATAAAACCGGACAAGTGCGAGTCAGACTCGCCCACCAAGGGTTCCGTACAAAACAAAGTAGGTACAAAAAAAACGGAACCCTTATGGTATGGATTCGTCATGTTTGCCTGTGCGTCCGTATGTCACAGCCACTTTTTTCCGAAACTATAAGAACATATATATACAGTTGAAACTTGGTAAGTAGATGTATTCTGTGAACCGCATTAAGATATTCATACAAAACTAGAAAAAAAACAATAAATTTTGAGGGTTCCCCATACTTAGAACTGAAACTCAATATTTTTTCATCAAACCGTGTGGGGTATCTATGGATAGGTCTTCAAAAATGATATTGAGGTTTCTAATATCATTTTTTTTCTAAACTGAATAGTTTGCGCGAGAGACACTTCCAAAGTGGTAAAATAAGAGAATGATAAAACTAAAAAAATATATGATGTAAATTACGATGCAAACTTCCACCGAAAATTGGTTTGAACGATATCTAGTAAGTAGTTTTTTTTTAATACGTCATAAATCGTAAACCGCAATTTACTTTCCATTAAATCAACTCAAATATAAAAATGAAATAAAAAAAAGAACTTTTATACTATGTTACTTGCTGCTACGGAACCCTTCATGGGCGAGTCCAACTCGCACTTGGCCGCTTTTTTATATTTTCCTTTATAAGCCGAAAAATATACATCGTAAAAATATTTAAAACCTGCTTTAGCTTATGCTAATGAAACTCTTTAATATGATATCCCACATGATACGGTTAGTTCACTTTAAAATTTGGACCCTCATTCCTGGCGACATAAAGACACAAAAGATATTTTTGTGATTAGATTAAAAATGTCCAGTCTTCGGATTTTTTCCTATATGTGTACTCTAACACAATGCTTCTTGCCAAATTTCAGAGTTCTAGGTCAACGGGAAGTACCCCATAGGTTTTGATCCCCTTGTGAGTGTCGAAATGTGCGTTTTTACGACATATTCGTCTGTCCCTTTTTTCACGAAAACTGAGAAATTTTATTTTTCTTTCTGCAAGAGACTATGGATCTGAGTATATGGTTTTAATTTCAACACGATACCGCGTACGCGTTCCCGAAATAAAGGTCTTCACACCCGGACGGACGGACAAACGGACTTCCTTTTGAGGTACGGAACCCTAAAAATAGCATTTTTCTCTAATACAGTCGATGTGTGGTAAACGATTACGCATCCTAAACAAACATATTATTTGTATCGAAAATAAACATTAATACATAGATGGTTAAGGTTGTAATAAATAAACAAGTTACATTTCACTAATGATTAATCAGTTTTACACGTAAGCAGCACGCGTGCGTTTCATTGGCCTGGTTTCGGTATCAGGGATCCAAAATGTGTTTACGTTTTTATTGCATGTTGGCAAACTTGTAGTAAGTGATTTGTAAAATTCGTACTCACTGTACAAAAAAATCCGTGAGTATTCATTTATATTATTTAATTAACCGAAAAAAACTCACGATATTAATCGGTTTAGAACGATGTCTTCCAAACGGTTCCGGGACTATCAGAGTCCCATCCTCAGGGTACACATGCACCTCAGGAGTGCACGACCGACTGCACTCGAAAATTCGTACTGCAGCGATCGCAGGAGAGGTTATTATATATATATATATATATTTTATAGAATGGGCAGCATGAAACGCGATATGCAGCAACTTTGACGCGGTCCTAGAACTTAAATAATAATACTGCATGATTTAAGGACGCCCTCAACGCTAGCAGCTATCTCTCCGCGCATCACAACATTCTTACACTTATAAAATCATTGAGTAGGGATATCAAATAAAACCGGCCAAGTGCGAGTAGGACTCGCGCACGAAGGGTTCCGTACCATTATCTATAAAAACGGCAAAAATATCACGTTTGTTGTATGGGAGCTCCCTTAAATATTTATATATTCTGTTATTTAGTATTTGTTGTTATAGCGGCAACAGATATACATCATCTGTGAAAATTCCTACTGTCTAACTATCACGGTTCATGAGACACGGCCTGGTGACAGTCGGACGGACAGACAGCGGAGTCTCAGTAATAGGATCCCGTTTTTGCCCTTTGGGTACGGAACCCTAAAAAGTGAGAAATTAATTTGTTTATTTTAATAGGAGATATATTTTATAACATTTTTCTTTGATATCTTAACTGACTTGCGCTTTATTACGCCATACCAAGTGTCATGATTTTAATATTTGGTTTTCGTAGTGTGCAGTGTTTTCAACCGAGTTCAAAAAAGGAGGAGGTTCTCAATTCAACTGTTTTTTTTTAATGTTTGTTACCTCATAACTTTCGACTGGGTGAATCGATTTTGATGATTCTTTTTTTATTTGAAAGCTGGTGCTTCCCGTGTGGCCCCATTTTTTTCAATTTGGTCCAGTTCTGACAATGACATCCATGAGAAGTCGGTTGCTTCAGTTTTTAACACGCTTTTATTAGGTCGACCTGTAAGTAACTATGTAATGAAATCTAAGGTAACTAATTTAACCATCTTCCAAGGATCGTAGCGTCATGAAAATTGGCAGCTGTATGTATTTCTGATGGCAATACAATAATATGGCACTGTCGAACTGATCTGATGATGGAGCCGGAAGATATGAACTAGAACTTCATGATGGAACAATGTGTCATAGCTGTGTTTGGATTTGTTAGAAAAGTCTTGTAATGAACTTTGACCACAACAATTTGTAGCGTGTTTTTTAGTTTTTTAAACTGTAATTTATTTAAACTATAATTATTGGAGGGCAACATAACGTCAGATTGGCCAACTCTCTATTCTGACCAATAAGAGCGCTTCCGCTTCTCTCGGATTGGTCAACTGTCTATATCTATACCAATGAGAGTGTTACCCCCGAAGATGCTGACGTTGGAATTACATGGAGGGGGAAATACTTGCGGACGGGCGAGCAGTCCCTCAGCAAGTCAATCGCAGTGTAACTCTGGAGTAGAAAGGTGGTCTTAGTTTCAGACCCCTCAGTTACTTTTTACAAGTTAAGTGCATACATAAATAATTTATTACACAAGATTCGGTATAGTCTTCTACTAATGCTATTCATAATTCCATGGTTGTGGGCAGCTTGCGAGTGCAGTTGTTGCGCAGCGCTCATGTTGTTGTTGGCATGCGTTCGGTTTGTGGCGACCTTTACGTCTAGTAAGTATTCTTATACATGAAGCACGTATATAACTGGTTTGTACCGGTTTATGTGTGTGCCTTGAACGCGAAACATTTTTGCATCTCGGACCAAAAATTGTTGTGATCGTTAAAATACATTAGCTAGAGCTGGGGCCCAGTTCTGTTATTCAAGACCGTTCCATAGCCGAACCATAAGTGGAGCGTTACCCGTCGGCCGCCATAGTTTTTTTGATTCAGTCACTTTTATGTCATACAATTGACACATTTGATGAAACGTAACACGTCCTTCGCTCGTTACTAAATCAAAAAAAGATAGCAGCCGACAGGAAACGCTTCGCACAAGGTTAAGTTACGGATCGGTTTTGAATAACTGAATTGCCCCCCTGTATATAATCCTTATTTTTGGTACGACACGCACTTGGCCGGTTTCTTCCTTGGCATCCCGCGCATGACACCTACTTGAGCATTATATTCAATGTAGATCTTGAAAGATTGACGATACAGGTAATATTTTGGCACATTAGGCAAAAAAAAAAAAAAAAAATTATAAAAATAATAAAAACCGAAGAGGACCTATACATGTAAGATAAATACGTACTTATATATCGGCTTACATTGAACATTCTCCTTGACATGAATCCTTAAGCAGCACTCGGCACGTTATTACTGCGCCCGGCGCCGCTCACAATAAGGTTGTAGGCATTTATTCGTAACACTGTTCTTGATATGTATTTATTTGATTATTGCCCGCATACTCACGAAGGTTGATTAAAATCAGAAAAGTGCGAGCTTGACTCGCACAAACAAGCTTCCGTACTCGCACATAAGGTAAACCTAACACATTTCATTTAGTTAGAAATAGCGCCAGAGGCGTCTGCTAAGCCGAAAAACTAGGCGTTAAAAAAAAAATTTGTATAAAATTCGATAGCGTGAGCTCGACTCGCACTTGACCGTTTACATCATAGTTATTACATCACATCAATTCAATTCATTATTATAAGTAACCTTATTTTTTTCAATAGAGCCAAAGTATAAAATCGTTATAAAACTCATTTGAATGACGCGGACGTGTCCTGAATTTTTCACTTTAAGTTAATACGATTTTTGTAGATTTTTTATCGCGGATAAGTCCGCGTTTGCCCACCCTCAGAAACGGCTCAACTAATTTTGATAAAACATAGCTAAGAACACTCTCGATTAAATCACCTTTCAAACAAAAATAGACAACTGTCATCTAGCCTCACCTGTGACCACGGACGCTGCAAAGTGTTCGAAACGTCAACTCATAAATTTATGTAAAATACCTATATACGCAATAAATCCGTTATATTTGGTTAATTACAAAAATAACTAGATCTAAATCGTACCATCCGTTTGAGAGCTCCGCTGCCACAGACAGAAACAAATACACACGTCAAACTTCTAACATCCCTCTTTTTGGGTCGGAGGTTAAATAATGATATCTGTAGTAGGGAGTAGAGGGGCCATATATTTCAAGAGTTGCTTCCTCTCAAGTGTTTACGTAGTTTCCGAACCCGATCGACCTGAATGCGGTTATCGGTCCGCACTCCGTTATCAACCCGTCAAGTTATCAGATAATCGCCCGACGCCGACGGTTCTGCAATAATTAACCCTCAAGCAGGCGTGCGCTCATTACGAATGGCCAGCGGTGGCTAATATCTATGACATATCTCATTTTTAGGGTTCCGTACCTCAATAGGAAAAAACGGAACCCTTATAGGATCACTTTGTTGTCCGTCTGTCCGTCCGTCGGTCCGGGTGTCAAGACCTTTATCTCGGGAACGCGTGAAGTTGAAATTAAAACCATATACAGAGCAGCATCCATAGTATCTTGCTGCAGAAAGAAAAATAAAATTTCTCAGTTTTCGTAAAATGAAGTTACAGCCGAATATGTCGTAAAAAACGCACATTTCGACACTCACAGAGGAATCAAACCTATGGGGTACTTCCCGTTGACCTAGAACTCTGAAATTTGGCAAGAAGCATTGTGTTAGAGTACATATATAGAAAAAAACCGAAAACTGGACATTTTTAATTTAATCACAAAAAAATAGTGTCTCTATGCAAGGAATGAGGGCCTAAATTGTGAATTAAGTGAATTAACCGTATCATGTATGTATCTTATGAAAGAGCCTCATTAGCATAAGCTAAAACAGGGTTTTAACACATTCTTCGCCCCCTGCAGACCCTTCACTTCAGCTGGGAACCTAAACTTTTTAGGTGAATTTTGATTAATTACAGAGTGGCCGCACAAAGCAAAGTTGACTGCCTCAAACGGTTTACTGACTGCTACAAAATGATCGGGACGCTCGCTCGGATCCGAGTGGGAGGCGCCGCTACTAAAGCCCCGCCCCTCTCGTATCCGAGTGGGGAGCAAGAAATGTGTTAAATATTTTTACGATGTATATTTTTCGGTTTATGAAGGAAAATATAAAAAAATATATGATTTCCCCCTTTTATTTAGTTTATACGGAACCCTCGGTGGGCGAGTCTGACTCGTAATTGTCCGGTTTTTTTTTTAGGCGGATTATGGCAAATTGTCAAAAAAAAATTAGATGGAAATATAATCAAAACGGTAAGCGCAGCGTAGGCAGGCTAGCTAAAGTGGGACAGGCAACCTCATAATTGCCATATGAGGCAGGTAGACGCTGGATGCAAGCCGCTTCGGAACAAACCAACTTTTTCTTTTGGAAATCATATTTAATGTCCAACTACATAATATAATTATGTATATTGATTGTACCTATCAAGTACAAAAATGTGATATTCAATTCACGTTAATAAAAATACAAATATTTTAGGTATCAAAAATAAATAAAAATTGGATTTCTTATTTATATTTATTTTTAAAATAAATGTCAATGTAGTGTACAATATAAATTAATTAATAATGTCAGTTAATATTCATGTCATATTTTCAATTTAATAAAATCATCACAGCTGTAGAATGTCTGTTCAAAAAGCCAGCATTTAAGACCACCCATCCATAATGAGTGCTTAAGTGTAACATGAACTAAACATGTTTTATACCGCGGGGCCCATAATGTATCTAAAGCTACATGACCACTTTGCCCAAGATCCAGTCCCACATAAAATCCATGGGGGAATGGATCTTTCCAAATAGATATAATATCGGTATCTTCAAATCGCAAATGAATAGGTTCCTATTTCCTTCTAGGCAAGCGCGCTCCATCGTAGCCAGGGATTAGCTAAACATTTTATTTTATTCACAGTTAGACAATGACTATGACAGGCTATTAGAGATGGAAATTAGAGGCAACAATATTTTTAATGAACGAAAATGTATTTAGCGTGTTCGTTTCGATGCAGCACGACGGCGCGGCCACTTAAAGGTTAACCATCCATTAAATGTCATCATTATTAACTTATCACGAGTAGATACAACTGGGCTGGGCTAATTCACCCAACAGAAGCACAGTCAACAATAGTATTTGTTTCGTTGTTCAAAGCGTTATTTCCAATCCACTTGTGGACCGACACACATCGAGATATAAAAACTTGCAAATGATTCATGTCAAGAACTGTACGTATTTAGGTCATGTCGGAATCGAAACCATACTGCGTCGCGTTCGGTCCTGTCGATGGGAATGTAACTTGTACTTAACCTGAAACAACTTTTAACGGGTTTGTCGCGTATGTATATTGTATAGTTTTTACGCCTGGAACACCGTAACACACTGCAGCGTCCGTGGTCCCAGCAGGCGAGACGTCTCTCCTGTGACTACTGACGCCGCAAAAGCTGACTTAGTTACAGTTACAATAATAAGTTAGATTAATACACTAAACAAGTATATATATATATATATATATATATATATGAGTATGTATATTAAAAGAAAAATAAAATACCCGAGTGCAGAAAAGCAGTTTTTGCAGTCTAACTTACGAATTCGTTACGCCTGATACGCTGTTACAGCCTAAATGGCTTGACCACACAATTACATTTATTTTTACTTTCAGAGTATCACTTATGATTCTTTATCTTCAATGTACACTTGTACAGACAGGCGTGGCTTCGATACAGTCTTATTATATGTATAGATTACTCTGTATAAAGACGATTCTAAATTCTCGCCACACACACTAAAACACCAGTCCCATTCTTATTGCGAACGCGATGTACTCGGTTTGATAGCGTATTAATAACAATAGGCATGTTGTAATGCAAACAGTCAACTCGCAGACACGCTTATCTGGATATTTGCATTACTTTATGGATGGTATTATTTCTAACTAGCGTACGATAACAATATTGATGATAGCATAATTTCATACTGTAATAAATTGATGTTGCCATGCGAATGTCATATACGTAATTACGACTGGCGTGACTATCTATACATACAATACAGACTGTCATGGGTCAAAATCTGTAAGTATATTAAATATTTTTGAAAAAAATTGATTGTATGATGCATTACTGAATCTACACAGAAGAATCTATACAGAAGCCAAAACAGTAATTTTCAACATTTTTATCTGTCTGTCTGTACGGTGTGTCCGATGGAAGCCAAAACTACTGAAAGGATTTGGACGAATTTTGACAGTTCCTGTGGGATACACTAAACAATAACCACGCGGGTGAAACTGCGGGGCACAGCCAGTCTGTATACATAATTATCTGGGGGCACGGTAATGCTCTCGCCAACTGCCAAGTCGAGCCAAGGGCATCACCTACCTTCCGTCGAAGTGTTTTATTGTATTGTACGAACTTTCATAGGTTCAGTCTGAGAATATGAATATTAACAATACTGGAGCATTTAAATTAAAAAAAATGATATAGGTACATAAATTGATTTTTTATGATTTCTTAGGTTTTATCAATTGTTACACATTGAAATTAAGCATTCACTTAACGCGCGCAGCTGTCTCTCTCGCGCATTAAAAATTTTTTTAACATACAAAATCATTGAGAAGGGATATTAGAAAAGTGAGAAATGAGTTTGTTTATTTTGATAGGAGAAATATTTAAAAAAATAAAAACAGAACCTTCTGTACAGAAGTACAGAATCTTCTGTACAGAAGAGTACCAGCTTGAAGACTTCTAAATAGGCAAGAGTACCGGCTTGAAGACCTCTAAGCGGAAACACACTAGATATATAAGTTAGGTTTTAGAAATGAATTTCCACAAAGTAACGCCTGTTTCAATAAATTTTCTAAATTCATTTCTCACTTTTCTAATATGCTTAACCAATCATTTTATATGTTTAATAAATTAAATTACTTATAAAAAAACGGGACAAGAGCGAGTCAGACTCGCCCACCGAAGGTTCCGTACAAACTAGTAGATAAAAGGGGGAATTTATATATCAGTCAGTTTTTTTCGACATATTCGGCTGTAACTTTTTTTTTACGAAAACTGAGAAATATGAGAAACAAGAGACTATGGATCTGCGTATATGGTTTTAATTTCAACTCGATACCTTAACGCGTTCCCGAGATAAAGGTCTTGACACCCGGACAGACGGACAGACAACAAAGTGATCCTATTAAGGGTTCCGTTTTTTTCCTTTTGAGGTACGGAACCCTAAAAATATTACCCGACCGCATTGTACTGATAAAAGGTAACTGAAAATCAAAAACCAAGCTTTCTATATTATAAAATAGAAATTGAAATTGATTTTCATTTTCATTTCATTTGAAACGAAATTCATTTCATTTCATTTCTTCGCAGTCTTCAAGCTGGTACTCGTCTGCTTCAGTGTCTTCAAGGTGGTACTCTAGTCGACACATGTTTCACCTCTTCACGAGGCATCTTCAGAACTTCTGTTTCTTCGCGCTCTTCTTTTTTGGATTCTCGCGCAAGAGTTCGAAGAGTCAAGAAGTCCTGAAGAAGTCTCGTGAAGAGGTGAAACATGTGTCGACAAGAGTATCAGCTTGAAGACATCGAAGCGAAAACACGCGAGATATAAGTTTTGGACTGAAAAATACTGCACTTAGACATACCTATTTGAAAATATAGGGCAGAGGCATTATTTATTTAAGACAATTATAACTATATCACCTAGAACATCATCAAGAATTGATTGACGCCTCATTCTTCAAAATCCGAATCTCAAATTATGCGCTACGGAGAATGTATACATACATGTAATTAGAAATATACACAACGTTTTCTAAGGTTGCTCTCTATTGATACTCATTGAAATAAAAAAAAAATTAACGTCATAAATTATGTAAAAATCCGTTAAAAATTATTTAATTTCAATTAGAAATATACATAGATTACAAAAGAATATGCTAAATATGATCAACAATTGTTAAATTATCGTAAAACTTTGAAGCCAACAACTTACCCGATCTTCCCATTAGTAACGTCGTATAAAATTACGAATAGGCTCCCGAGTAAGGCTTGTTGGCTATATATATAGAGGCTATTCATAATTTAAATAATAAATGGCCAAATGAATAATAAATGTATCGTGCCACGTGCTAAGTAGGGTTCCGTAGTGGCACATCATAATTTATATTAACTTATAACATGATCTTCTGTTTGATATTATGAATATAGAACATACGAATTAACTTAAGTTAGTTTAAATGAAATTTACACAAATAATAATTTCTTACTTACTCTAAATACAATTTTTAGGTCGATCAACTAGTACTCGTTAACTTGTAAAGCCTACTTAGACGTGATCGTTTTCCTTTTAATTTCATCATATGTATATGTCACCGGAAAATAACAAGATCCGCAAGTTTATAAATTTCCTATAATTTTCTAGAAAGTTTATAAACTTTCGTAGGATTCTAAACGAGAGATAAATTGTATTATTTTACGGTTAGGTTAGGGTTTTTTTTTAACCTAACCTAACCATATAAATTTACCACGAGATGTCGCAAATTAATAAATTCACGAAAATGTGGGCGTAAAATAATACAATTTTAGGAAATTTATAAGCTTGCGGATCTTGTTATCTTCCGGTGACATATATACTACAAAACTCTACGCACGCCTCCAATGTTTTCTGGTAGCCTACCTAACGATACCCTACGTGATGGGGTAGATGAGAAAATAATAATTCATATCCACTTTATTTGGTTACTCTAAGACTTTTTCGGTGTTATAAATATGTATGTTCATGCCAAATTACGGCTTTCTAGTACTATTAGTGTTTGAGCAATGCCGCGGATAGACAGACAGACGGACATGGCGAAATTATAAGAGTTCCTTGTTTACTAGGGAACCCTAAAAATGAGGTCATGAAATTATCTTATTCAATGTACGATCCCTAGATATGGATAGGATATCGTACAAAGCAAATACTTATCGTATAAATACGATAGTTAACGTACAAACAACGTACTTAAATCTAACCCTGCTTCACGGGCCTACTACGTGACACCCGTAGAGATGAAAAAACAGATGATGAAATACCCAGCTAAATTACGCAATAAGAAGAAGACCAGTATGTTATAATTATGATGTATGTAAAGTTAGCTAAAAAAATGTATTAGTTTATAAAAGGCACACGGACCCTGGAGTCTGTGGTGCTCAAATTTTTCAAAAATAATAATAATAATATTATGATGAGTTGGAAGTTCCAACCGGCTTGTGACAATAATATTTAATACTTAATTACAGTTTAAAATAACTAAAAAAACACGCTTCAAATTATTGTATTGTCATCGGTCCTCGATAAGTCTACAAAGTTTGAATGAAATCTGATCGTTTGACATGGGTCAAAATCAAGTCCAAAGGAGTCGGTTTCAAACAAACAAACATGCATACAGGTGAAGCTAATAAAAGTGTGTGAGAAACGACAGTTGTTTTTGATAAACGATTTTATTTAGCTTGCAGTGTTTGTTGTTCTTGATTTTTGGGTCAAATTTAGAAATTGAAATTTGACCCCCTTCCTGTTGACAGATTGATCTGATATTTGGTACACGCCTTTAGTTTTAATGTCAATACAATGAAAACTACTATAGCGCTGAAGAGTTCTTTAAGGACAAATTCGAAGTACCTTGTGTACACAATTTTAACTAATAAAAATTATTTGTTTTTTATAGTTATCATTGGTTAAAAGCATCTGACTTGTAAATGACATATATTTATCAATCAATTATTTGTATTTGTATTTATATCCAGTATCATTCTAAATTCAAGATGGCCGCCGCCACAAAATGGCGTATTACATATTTTTTCACAACCCCACAATATGGGTATCAATCAAATGCCTGACTAATACAGTAAATGTTTCCTTTTCAATAAAACATAAAAAACAAGGTTTTTTAAGTGCCTACTATTTAGGCGCAAAAGAAAAATAGTATGTCTAATGTCTATGTATATAATAATATAGTTAAAAAAAAAACGAAAAAAACGACTTCAAAATAAGCAATATACGCACATACGCGACTCGTTCTTGACTTTTTTACAGGCGCTTGGATGATATTTTACAAGTTATTTTGTTATAAATACCAAAGTACTGCATCGATTTTGATAAAATTTATATGGGACCACCTTGCACCATGCATAATTTGGCTGAGTATTCGATGAACAAATATACAAAAAAAAAACAGAGCGAATATATAACCTCCTTCTTTTTGGATGTCGGTTAAAAATCGCACTTATACAACCGGATATTTTGTATTTATTATAGGCTTGCGCTTGACCGCTAACTCGCCTGATGCGAGTGTTGCGGTGTACGATGGAGCGCGCTGACGGGCACGTGACGGACGCGAGTGATAGCCGCTATCAGTGATTACATGTTTACACTCGGATACACGCCGGCGGGAAACAAATATTTGTGTGTACGTCTCACTGCGAAGCCTTGACTCATTGTACCGGATGATTCTGTATTCACATCGAAGCAGCGGAATACTTCGTTGTAACTGAAGGGAGGCCCGCTACGAAAATAACTTTTGCCAAATTAATAAGTACTATTCTTTGCAGACTTCAATAAGAAGGAGGTTAACAAATCAGCTGTATTTTTTTTAAGTGAAAACTTCTTCAGCGGCGTTGTACATTTTTGGGATGGGTAACAAATAATAATAATTACATCTTGCTAACGGCGAGTATTTGCACAGACACAAATGTAGCACAGGATCATCCACCAGCAACTTGCCCTTCATACGAGCTTGTCGAGTCAGAGGTGTCGTGAAAAATGTTTTAATGAATGACCGTGATAGTTTAAATAAAACCGGTAAAGTGCAAGTCGAACTCGGAAGGGTTCCGTATCATTATCTATAAAAACGGCAAAAAAAACATGTTTGTTGTATGGGAGCCCCCCTTAAATATAAATTTTATTTTGATTGAATTATTCATTTTTAAAGATATTAGTATAACTTAAAATTCAGTGAATATTTCAAGCGTCTACCATTTACCGTTATCAATATCGAGCAAAAAGTAGCAAGATGTCGATAAGCCTCATGGCTATGAAAACTGCCTGATTTGGAACAATATTATGATAAAAATTGTTAATAATCGATTCATGGAGTATTGGATTGCAGTTGATAATTATAGATTTATTTGAATGAAATATGGAATGGAATAAATGTATAATAAAAATTGCACATTGTGTTCTGAATTTTTGGCGATGCCAAAAGTACTAATTTAATTAAATTTATATGGCAAAAACAATCAATAGTATCAAACAAGTATGCAATTTCGGAACCCTAAGACCTGCACGTGACCCGGCACACACTTGGCCAATTATACAAAATGACGGAGTTATCCGGTAACAAACATGAAAAAAAATACAACCGAATTGAGAACCTCCTATTCTGTAGTCGGTTAAAAATTATCGAAATCAATTAACATTAAGCGTGGGAAAGCGTTTCTCCGACTTAAGGGTAAAAGTATCGTTTTACGTCCAACTGCTAAACAAGTTGTTTTGACTAACGCACACCACTACCCAGAACCGGGTCATGTGACAGTGACAGCGTCGACAAACGTCAGAGAGGAGATAATTAAATATGTGGCAACATTCCATGCCCCCATAAAGATAACGACTTAGGAATAAGGCGGTGACGTCATCCCTCAAGTGGGATGACGGGCAGGGCTGGCTCGAGTGGGAAACTGTTACAAGTTACTTTTACTGTGACGGTAGTTGTGACGTAACTAGGAAGTGGGGGGGGGGGAATATTTGTGTGATGAGCATGGATGTTTGATACGTGTCTGGGTGTTTCTATGTATCACAAGTATGTGTTTAGAAAAAAATTTTGTTCCAATAGTACAAGCTTTCCTTTGATTGAACTAGGACACAGGGCTAGGTGGTATTGTGTGAAATGTCCACCAATACTGCAAAATTATCATAAAAAAATGCAGTCTACGATGGAGCACGCCTGCCTAGAAGAAACCTATGCATTTGCGATTTGAACACAGCCAGAAAATGGCTTCACGGGTTTGAATAAAATGATAGCTTGTGGCCTGGACATACAGGCTACTTTTTACAGCAGAAAAACTAACTGTCCCTATAGAAGACTAGATGAAATCGTATAGCGCAGTTTGTAGTCCCTGACAGCCCTAAGGCACGGTCTATGCAGTAATCTGCGAGAACTGCGTCAGCATGCAATCAATTCTCCAAAACAATAGGCGTGCCGGCTGATAGTAACAACACTGTTGGTCTACCAGGTGTTCTGACGCTCGAAGAAGATAAACAGGAATAACAAAAAACAGTTATGTAAAAGTTACTAGGATGCTTATACGTACATTACATACGAAACAAGAAGAAAAACTATGCTTGGTATGCTGTTGAGAAACTTGAGAACCAATCGCATTATTGACAGATTAGTTAAACTATAAAAATAACAAATAAGTGGCAATGAGTACTATTGTAGGGCAAGTGACATGCACATTGTGTTTGTTGTTAGCTTCATTATAAGAAATACATAATATCCCCATCGCAGCTGGACCCGGAAAGTATTTGTCTCCTTGAATCTGTAGTTCGACCATCGTCCGTCTCGCTCGTGCATACCAACATTTTTGAATATAATGTAAAATGCCAGAATGAACTTATAAAAAAATCTTCGTTTAGTGTACTAGAAAGCAACCAACATCACAAAAAAAAGTTCGTATGCGCAAGCGAGATAGACGATGGTCAAACTATAGACTTAATAAATTTTCATTCTTGAGATAATTATATATCGTGAATATTTAGCAAAGTAGCTTTAGACGTTGTTTCAAATACCCCAGCTCCCACATGAGCTAACCTAACATTTGACAGCTTGACAGATTCATCATCAAATCAAATCATTTATTTCAAACTAGCCGTGCCCCGCTGTTTCACCTGCGTAATAATGAAAACCGGTGATGCTGATGATGATGAAATATAGCCTATAACAATATTGGTAAGGACTACATTCTAAAGTTAGGTAATAGTACATCGCAAAGAAGTAACGGCGACGCTAACCATCAAGCTGAATTTATACAACCATGCCTTGGTAAGCTTTACATTTATTATAAGATTATCAAATCTCTTGAAAAATTATTACGAAAATGTCATTAGCATTTATGGATTTAAATAGTATGTTTTTGTAGTTATTTAGGTGAAGAATTTATCTGAACCCTCCAAAAAATGTCCGTAGTCTATCCGAACATCGTGTAGATAACGTGTAGCAAAACACGTGGCAACATTGTAATTGTTCAATTATGAGTAAAGGGGCGTGCCTTACCACGGGACTTGCTATGTTACACTCTTCAAGCATGCTTACAGCCCAGGACACGGCCGTGACTGAGTGATGGAACTTGAGGAATGCCAGTTTCAGGCTATTCTCTTCAGTTGAACGAGAATCGCCTTACTTTTTAGTCGGCATCAAAATAGCTTCTCAATTAGTTTTTTTTAGTTTGTTACTTCATATCTTCGTCATTTATAAACATATTTAGGAAATTATTTTTTTGTAAGCAAGCACATGTAACTTCAGACTGGTCCCATACAAATTTCATCAAAATCGGTTGAGTAATTTATTTTTTTAAACAAAGTAATTGTTTTATATCCTCTTTTTTTGGATCGGGGGTTAAAAAAGGAAACTCTTTATAATAAGAACACATATATCTATCGGAGTGTCTCACAATGAGTGCTGGAGTGTGGTAACATTTTGCAGTCGGTTCATGATTTTCTTTAAACAAAATGATTTAATTGAAATAACCCTCTAACCTAGGCATGGTTGCCTGGAAGAGATCGCTTTTAGCGATAATGCCGCCTTTTGTTGCACTCTAGTCTATTTAAGTTGTTTGTTATTACTTTTAAGGTGTGTACAATAAAAAGTTCATCTATCTATCTATCTTAAAACAGCGCTTAAATATGCCGTCAACCAGCCTCATGGTCTCGTCGTACTGCCTACTCCGAGCTCCGTGAGGGTAAACAGGCGTGATTTTATGTATAGTTACCGTCGCGTAACAACTATCTATACTATATTAAAAGAAAAACAAAATACCCGACTGCAGAAAAGCAGTTTTTGCAGACTTACGATTTCGTTACGCTTGACACGCTGTTGAGTGTATGTGTTTTGTTTTGTGAGGAAGTATGCGTAAAATCGCTGTAATAGATTATAATTATGCGCATTCTTTAGAATAATTCTAGTAAAATCACTTGTTTATGACGAAATAGTACGTCGGAGGTTACGACAAAACACATGTTTATTTTTTATTTTTGCATGAGATGTTTTTCTTATTATTACAAAAAAATATAGCCTATGACACTCTGGAAGCGAAGACGAATCTAACGACGTAGGCAGTACATACATACATATACAAACATACATACACTGGAAAAACATAACCCTCCTCCTTGCGCAGTCGGGATTAGAGAGTTCTTATTCTACAACCGAATAGAATGTTTTTTAAAACTACTTAACGAGATTCACTTATTTGTGCACTTGTGTCTCGCTGCGCTCGCGCAGTAAGATCGGACTTGTGTTATAACTGCAGTTTAGCTGTTCGCAGAGTAACTACTCATACATTAGTTCAATTGGTCGGCGTCGTCGATTCAATTGGCGGCCTCTTGGACTAGGAGCACATCATACTTGAGGGAATCGTTCAGGCCGAATGATGTTATTATGACATGGACACACTCTAAAACAACATTAACGAAATTCTTAAAGATTTAAATTCTATGTCGCTGCGCTAAAGTCTATTTTAGATTGAGAAGTTTAGAGACATTTATTCTGCCGCTTCGGATTACTCGTATTATGAAAATCGAAACATAGATGAGATCATCTGTCCATCTGGTGGCTGGTCTTCCTACGCTGCGCTTGCCGGTGCGTGCTCTCCACTAGAGAACTTATCGGCCCCATCGGCGATCAGTTATACGTGCTATGTGTCCTGTGTGCCCTGCCCACTGCCACTTCAACTTACTAATCCGCTGTGCTATGTCAATAACTTTCGTACGTCTAAAGGTGGGTACTGACCGGTGTTACGGGCCGTAATGTAACATGTTACATAGCGAGCGTTCGTGAAGTCAGTACGGGGAAACGAGGTGCGAGCAACGAGCATGTTCACTGGATTTACTCACATGGCGTAACATAACATGCTCGAAGCGAATGGTAGATTACATCCTGTAACGTCGGTCAGTACCCACCTTAAGGATCTCTTCGTTTTCGTTCGACCCCGAGCATAGCCCTCTCCATAGTCTCCATAGCTCGTTGCGTGACTTTGTGCCTCCACTTGACACATATTGTTTGTTTCACGTATATTATAATAATAAAACCAGCCAAGTGCGAGTCGGACTCGCGCACGAAGGGTTCCGTACCATATCTATAAAAACGGCAAAAAAAACACGTTTGGGAATTATCTTAAATATTAATTTTATTTTAATTTCGTTTTTATTATTTTACAATAAATAATTTTATTATATAAAAATAAATCGTTCGGATACTTTTCGAATGAAGTTCGTTTTTAATTTAAATATTTATTTTTAGAGTGAATAATATAACTCAATATTCAGTGAATATTTCAAGCGTCTACCTGTTGCCGTTATCAATATCGAGCAAAAAAATCACGTTTTCACTCCTCTTGCTCTAAAAGGCCGTCATTGTAGCGTAGTAAAACGGGAAAAATAGCATTTTGAGCTCTAGGGGAAAAAGTAATTTAAAAAAAAAAATTATCTGTTACCAAAGAGCCTACATGCACGAAACAGTATTTATTCAAAAGTAGAGTAATCTCTTTGGAATATATTTACATTCTCTATGCAAAAATCTCGTTAAATATCCAGAATTGTACAAACTGTACATTTCATTTTTAATAAAATTAACTGTGAATTATTGTATTGGATTATTTTATTTTCTCGCACTCGTAGTGAAAAGTAGTGTAACACACGGCGCTAAAACTCCATTGTAACTCGGTTTCTATTTACTAAAAATATACCTCGTTACAATGGGTCTTTTTAGCCCCTTGTATAACTACTATTGTTGTATGGGAGTCCCCTTAAATATTTATTTTATTCTGTTTTTTTAGTATTTGTTGTTATAGCGGCAGCAGAAATACATCATATGTGAAAATTTCAACTGTCTAACTATCACGGTTCATGAGATACAGCCTGGTGACAGACGGGCGGACGGACGGACAGACGGACAGACAACGGAGTCTCAGTAATAGGGTTTTTATCCTTTGGGTACGGAACCCTAAAAACTACCCTTTGACTGACCGACTTATGCTGCGCTTGCCGGAGCGTGGTCTATATTCGAGAATTTTCTGCCTCATCTTCTATTAGTTCTACGTGTTAAATGCCTTACCCACTTGCTAACCTGCTGTGCTATGTCGGTGACTTTCATTCATATACCGATCTCTTCAATTCTAATTTGTTATAGCAGAGAGTAGCATAGCCCTTTTCACAGGTCGTCGAGTGACTTGTGAGGTTCCTTATAAGGCCCATAGTATGTGACCACGTGTCAGTTGGCTACGACTGCTGATCCTTCCCTTGTGTATCAAGGATCTCACCAGGCAGGGCGTTGACCGCTGCAACTTGTGTACCCGGAGGAATTTCAGAGCTAAAGATCGTCAAATAACACCCAAAGGATCGTAATCGGGTCGGAAACTATATCTCCATCTCTGTCATTTCGATACACAATGATAGAATGGAGATGTAGTTTCCGTCCCGATTCCGAAAAGTTGTGAATAGCCCTGATTGATCAGGGCTATTCACAACTTTTAATATATTCAATATTTTGGGCGCAGAAAAGCCAATATTAACAATTAATATTTAACTAAACGTGAATCAAATAACATTGTACAATGACATACTCTCTGCAAGTGTGTAGGAATAGACATTTAGCGCTTGTACACTTTATTGTGTCACTTGATTTGCGCTTTATTGCGTCATAGCAAGAGTAGCTATTAAATTTAAATGTCTTTAATGAGACCCACTCATCAAAACTCTTCTGGTTTAGTCTACTTAATGTTAATGTGTAAACACGTTTGATTTTACACAATTTATGAATTAATATAATATACATATGTATGTCACAGATGGCTTCGTAAAGATGCAATAAATATTTTTTAGTACTGAGCAGATTTTGATAAAATCTCGCCTAGATACGCACGTGGACTCTGTGCCGGAAGCGCACCGAGACTGTAATTATTGACGGTGTACGTGTTATAGACTGAAGTGCTCTGTGTAAGACAGTACGTGTCGGTGAATAAACGTGCTTGCAAACATCGCTGTTTCCTTCCAATCCCTGTACCCACTTCCCGTAACAATACCTAGATAATATATGTACTGGACATACATGCAAACATTATGACATACATCCGACAAACCATTACCCTTCTAGTGCGGTCGGGTAAAACTACTGTTGAAGAAGCAGGAAGCATTCCACGTTCGTTAATAATAATAACTCATACCTACAATAATATAAACTGTTTCAATTATGTAGCGTACTCGTACATAATACGTATCGGTTACAGATGGAATGTCTACAAGTATAAGAATTTATTTTTACTTTAAATCTTTGCTAGAAAGAGGGTTGTTTTTAGAGTGTAGGTATGTATGTTGTACATTACCCACACGATGGGGTAGATGAAAAATAACTGTAATTAAAAAATTGTTTATTTGGATAAAAAAAAACTGTAGTTTTTTTTTGTAGTTTAGTTAAACTAGCTGCCAAGAAGCTACTTAGTCTCGAGCACCGCCGTAAAGTAGCATGTCTGTCTATTTTCTACAGGATTCATTTCGGGGAATGTGCGCAAGAGCTTCACGACCTAATTCCACCCTCCCCATTTCACTACAGGACTAGCAGAAAGTCGGCGAATTAATACTAATAATAAAAGAACCTCTTTCTTGTTGGAAGTCAGTTAAAAATATTTCATCTCTACTTTACGTGTAAGTATGTTATTCATATCCCCAAAAAAAAAAGATTTTATTCTACGATTTTCCGCATAACTAATCTATATGTACAATGTACTGTACATAATAATATGCATGACAAATAACTAATAGCCTTTGAGCAAATCCGACAGACAGACATGGCGAAACTATAAGGTACCTTGTTTACTACGGAACCCTAAAAATGAGAGAAATGAGAACCTGCTTCTTTTTAAGAGTCGGTTAAAAACAACTCTATAAACGACAATTGTCCCTTACCAAGTAAGTCAACGTTTTGTTTATCTTTCTTTTATATACCTTCGGGGGAAAATACCTACCCACTCCACTTTATCTGTAAGCAATATGCGTACGTACCCGGCGGCGGGTCCAATTATCACACTCGACATGTAAACATGTTAATGATCCGTCATTTAGTTCATGATCTTTTAATTCGCGCTCCGTTCCAGCTCCGTTCACACTAAATTACTAGTTTTTAGAACATTTGACATTTCACGCTTCTATGATAAAATTGGTGAGTCGATAGGACAGTAAGGACGGTTTAGCTCTAGTACACACGAACAAGATAAACGCGGGGCATCGAAGGCTATTTTAACTCGGATCAAGTTTTGTCGAAAACTTGTTAGTCTAGTAAAAATAAATCCGTTTGTATGGAGCACATCACAGTATTTGCAACTGGGGGGATTCTTTGAAATTATGATAGGAAAATAACTAAAAATCATAAATCAACAATAATCCCCGATTTATAGACTCACGGACGCGTTGACGCGTTGCACGGTTTCACTCGCATAGTTATGAAAAACGGTGATGATTATGATGATGATAAGTAGCTTATGTCCGTCTCCAGGTCCAAAGCTGTCTCGATTCTAAATTTTATAACGATTGGTTCAGCCGTTTGAGCGTGTAAAGGTAACAAAATCAGCTTTTATAATATCATTATGAAATTGTGTCAATTGTATTTCAAAACACCGGTACATTCATTTAAATAACAATATACTTAGTTGTCTTGTTGTCACAAATCTTATTTTTACTAGACTATGTAATGTTGCTTCCTAGTGTTCTGTGGAACTATGTTTTTATAAGTTCATTCAATCATTTTATATCTACAAATATGTTTAAATGCGCGAGCGAGACGGACGATTGTCGAAATGAAGACTTTTAATTGACTTCATTTCGAACTAATTATATGAAACAATCTCGAAGTGGCTCGGTGGCCAGCCTAAGTGCTAAATTGGAGGACTCCGTGTTCTCGTTTAATGAGCTCATACCAGAGCCCTCAGCACTGTGACGTAGTGCCTTCTCTGCCTGCTAGGCCTTCGAACCGCAAGAGCCACTCCTCGCGTTCATCCCGAGCCCGTTTGGGTAGTAGGTCAGGGTTCCAATCCTGACCAACCCCGGGCCTAGAAGTCCCCTTTTAGTAACCTCTTACTACAGGCAGGGATTACCGATACCGTATTGTAGTGTTCTGGCACCAGGGCGGAACCTACTCCTAGTTAACGTATCGATTTGGAAACTTCGCAAATGTATTTGGTGTCTATGACAATACATACTACAATTTAGTTTCATTGAGCTGATCTGATGATGCATCCAGGAGGTGGATATGGAACTCTTCAATGGGTCCTGTGATCGAGACCACAAGCGTCCCCGTGTGCTGCGAGTTCATAAAAAATGTATGAAAACTGATATGCGCAGTTTGATGGCCGACGTTTTGTGGCTAAGGATCCTAAGCTCCTCGAGTTTGGGTTCATTTACTTTGTTTTAACTATTCCAATATAAATACCAGGTAACGAAGATCTGTAGTTGCATTTAGACTTAACATTTTTAGAGTGCTATTCGTAGTGTGTGTGTTTTTTTTAACTATAACTTATTTACAAATTTATACAGTTCAAAGATTACACACATCCGACGGGTCTTGAACCAGCATAGTTGTGTATAAATTTGTAGATTTCTTTATACAGATTTATTTCTACAGTGTGTAAGTCAAAAATATCGAATATAACTTATTTATTTATTTATTATGACTTAATACTTTATTGTGGAGTCAGGGAGGTCTACTCACCAGCAGAGCTTATAGCAAGAGATTCTACATTTTGAACGATTTTGAGATCAAACCTCCAATATTCTGTTCGTAAAGCCCATACTGGCGTAATATTGTATGTACATGAACGATGATATCTGTTTAAACAGTTTATTTACCTTTGTTTTAGAGCAATAACAGTCTGATATTTAGAACTGAATGACCTTGACATAAGAACTAAATTCGAATAAAAATGATAACGAAAGAAGACCTTGGCGTGTCAGCTGGTAGAGCTGGTAGAGAGTAGAACAAACTGTTAGATGGTCGATAACAGATGTTCAACTGTCTTGTGGTGTGCTCGCCGACCGACCAGCTTATCACAATGCCAGGATTTCTTCGGCATAAAAAAAGGCACAGGCGTTGCTTGCGGCGTCGAACGGTACCTTGCGTGCGATGTTGAACGGCGCGTTGCATGCAACGTTGAACGGCGCGTTGCATGTGGCGTCGAGCGGCGCGTTGTGCGGTCTATTTCAACATATGCCAATATAGAAAGTTCATGGATAAACGCGATGCTCTTTAGCAAATGTTTGGTATTTCCCCCGGGTAGATAGATAAACTCTTTATTGACACACCATTAAAATTAACAAAAGCAAGTACAAAAAAGAAATAATTTTACACAAGTGTAACAACGGGCGGCCTTATCGCTAAAAGCGATCTCTTCCAGGCAACCAAGGAATGGAGAGAAATTCGGAAAGAAATTAGACGGGGCGTGCAAAAGATGAGAAAGTAATATAATACAGTTAACAAACAAACAACAACAACAACAAACAAATACTTGCAAGGCGAGCGAAGGCGATACGTTCTATACGCAGTAGTAAGACGTGGAACGGTCGTGTTCGCTCATTGCACTGACAGTCCCATCAGTGCTTTGGTATCGGCCTTGAGGAACAGATCATCAATCATACCTCAACGCAAGTGTGGCTGCTAATAACCTTCTCGAGGTTACCGCCCGTTATTGGTCTGATTTCATCTAAAACAGACGTAACAAAAACAGCCAGGCGCCTTCCCATGTTCCTAACACCCCTCCTACCCTAATCACCTTTATCCTTCCCCTCCCAAGGCTGCCACGAGCCTCGAGTTCCATAGCCTCTCGAAAAGTGTGGCCACGGTACCCTGGAAAGTGTCGTGAGTATGTTCCCCTAATTCAAGGTATCACGCGACCCGTGCCGATGAATGCATGGCTGGGAGGGAGCCCAGTCGCAAACGGAGCCTGTCCGGGACCAGGGCAATCCGGAGCAGTAATTAGCCCTTCCTTTGGTAAGCGGGGCAATGCCGGAGGTGACCTTTTAGTTCCCTTGCTACTCGTGGGATTTAAATGGACGAAAACGAACTTTTAAACACTCCAATTAACTCTCCCTTGGGAGAACTGTCTGCTGGGTCGGACGGGGAGCCTTTGGCCCCCAAATCGCCTTGCACTAAGATTTTAGAAAGTCTCACGACTCTGACTGTGGGAGGCGCTTCGGCAGCAAAAACACAATCAGAGTCAACAAAGACTACTGAAAACCCGGTTGTGGAGAGTCTTACGACTACACCTGTATGAGGCGCTTCGGCAGCTACAACACAGAAACAGGCGACCAAGACTCCTCACAAATCTAAGCGTAAGCAGTTGAGTGGTGCAGCCAGGATAAGGTTCAGGAAGCTGCAGGCGACGGGTATGGATCCTCTCGAGGCCCTAGCCCTAGCCAGAAAGCCCTGGAGCGAAATCAAGGCAGACCCATCCCATCCCCTCCCAAGGCTGAAAGCGCAAAAGCGCAATCGCTCGGAGGAGGAATCACCACAGATCCAGCCAAAGAAAACTTCCCGCGTGGATCATGGTGATACCCATCCGGTGCCAAGGTACAGTGACATGGCGGGCTCTTCCCGAATGGGCATCCGTAATTCGGTGCCCATGAATGAAGAGCAAATGCGCCTAGTACACCGTGCCCTCATCTTGTACATCACGAAGACAAGCACAAAAGGCACCGGACCGAAATTTGTTAGTTTTGCTCACAAGACAGGATGGATTCTGGTAACCTGTGGAAACCAGGAAAGCCAGAGCTGGCTTGCGAGCAAAATACAGCAAATCAAACCATGGCCGGAGGCAGAACTTTCCTCTATTCCGGAAAGCGAACTGCCCAAGCAACATATAGGGACCACGTTTGTACCCTCCAGCGAGGCAGAGTCTGTTGAACAGGCTATGGAACTCCTGAGGTTACAAAACGCTGGCCTTAACACTGAGCTTTGGAAGGTGCTCCACAAGAGAGACGAAACAGGAGGTACGCTTGTTACCTGTACCCTGGACGACCAATCGGTGGAAGCACTCCGAGCTACTGACGGTCGAGTTACCATAGGTTTTAAAACCGTGATCTTTAGGATCAAATGTGATGAAACGCCCAAGCTTGCACCCTGGAAGCGGCAGGAGACGAGAGTAGCAGAGCATGAAACCTCACAGGCACCTTCGGGAGCCCCGAGGCAACAGCCCTTGCCATCGACTTCCGCAAGCAGCCAGGCTAGCCAAAGCACGGCACCTCCACAGCCCTCCACCTCGAGTGGGCGCGAGGCAACAGCTGTTGTGCATGAGACACCGAGGACCCATAAGGGCAACTCCCGTCAACGGCCACCGCTGATGCCAACTAAGGGCGGAAGAGGAGCCACAAGAGGCGACACACGAGAAGGGGGCAGAGGAGCTCGAGGCAAAGGACGATCCCGTCCGTATGCCAAAGCGCCTCAGACGTCCACCCACCGTCACTAATGGCTACCCGAGGAGTCACAAGAGCGAGGATCCTGCAGGGGAACCTCCACCACGCCGCAGCAGCGTCTGCAGTGGTGGAATGTTGCTTTGCTGAGAACCGAGTGGACCTCGCTCTAATCCAAGAGCCTTGGGTAGCCAATAGCACCATCCTGGGACTCTCGTCTGCTGGTAAGATCTTAGTTAATACCGGAGGCCATAGACCCAGAGCCTGTATAATATTTAGGAAGAATATTAACCTTTTGCCTGTTCCAGAGCTCTGCAATGATGACCTGGTTGCAGGATATGTGAATCTCACTGGATGGAGCGGGCCCAGAGTCATTATTTGCTCGGCCTACCTCCCCGGAGAGAAACCGGATCCCACGGAAGACCTACAACGAATTGTGGAATATGCCAGAAGACACAAGACGGAACTTTTCGTGGGATGTGACGCCAATGCCCACCACACCACATGGGGCAGCACCGGCACCAACAAGAGGGGTGAGTTACTACATGACTTCCTCTCAACTAATCAACTAACCACTCTAAACCTAGGCTGTACACCAACCTTCGTAACACGGGTTAGACAGGAGGTTCTAGACATAACTTTCGCTACAAAAAACCTTGCCAAGCATATATTTGATTGGCAGGTTAGCAGCGAAAGCTCTATGTCAGACCACAGGCATATTAGATTTGACATAGGAACAACTATACCTAGTCAAACAGTAACTTTTAGGGACCCTAGGGCGACTGACTGGAACAATTACAGGGACCAACTCAAGTCAAACCTAGATGTTTTTCCTAAAAATATTAGAACTGTAGACGGACTGGAGTTAGCCGTGGAGACTGTCACTATAGGAATACATAGAGCCTATGAGAGTAGTTGTCCTTTAAAGAGCAAAACGTCTACAACCCATGTCCCATGGTGGAACACTAAGCTCCAAAAACTTAGGAAAGAAACCAGAAGATTATTTAATAAGGCTAAACAATCTAACAAATGGGACACCTACCAAAAAGCCTTAACCAGTTACAATATGGAGATTAGGAAGGCTAAAAGAGCTTCATGGAGGAAGCTATGCGAGGAAGTACAGAGTCTGCCTCGCTCGGCAAGACTCCACAAGATGCTCTCTAAAGCTAAGACTAATCAAGTGGGGCTACTTAGGAAGCCCGATGGAAACTTCACAAGTAGTGAAACCGATACATTGGAGTTACTAGCGACCACTCACTTCCCGGGCTCGGTGAGTACACATTACTCCCCAGGCAGAACTGGCAATATTCACAGACCCAAAAATGAGGACTGGCGAAAAGCTGCCATAATAATAAGACCTAACCAGGTACAGTGGGCGATTAACTCCTTTAAACGAATAAGTCCTGTGGAGAGGATGGCATATTTCCAGCACTACTCAAAGAGGGAGCGGAAATCCTCACCCCATATCTGGTAAAGATCTACAGAGCTAGCTTAGCCTGGGGACACATTCCAGAGAGATGGACCACAGTGAAAGTCATATTTATACCTAAGGCAGGTAAGAAGGACTACGCACTGCCCAAGTCCTTCAGGCCTATAAGCCTCTCCTCCTTTCTGATGAAGGTTATGGAAAAGGTAATAGATATACACATTAGGGGCACGACACTGGCAACGAACCCTATCCATCCTACCCAACATGCCTATCGCAGAGGTAAATCTACCGAAACAGCCCTGATTAGCCTGACTGACAGGGTCGAAAAGGCACTAGAGGACAAGGAAATCGCACTTTGTGCATTTTTAGACATTGAGGGCGCGTTCGACAACGCCCCCACTGCCTTATTAGTCAAAGGTCTAACATCTAAAAATGTCGACCACACGACTACCAGATGGGTAGAGTCAATGCTTACCAACAGAAAAGCAAAGCTCACTCTACTTGAAACCTCCATCGAGGTACTAACCACAAGAGGTTGCCCGCAAGGTGGCGTATTACCGCCCCTGCTCTGGACTCTAGCGGTAGATCAGTTATTGTACGAAATGGCTGACCTCAACTATGACACCCAAGGCTACGCAGATGACCTGGTAGTCATCATTAGGGGTTTCTGCCAAAGTACAATATCGTACAGAATGCAGAGAGCCCTGAACACCATTAACAATTGGTGCCGGGAAAACCTCTTATCAGTGAATGCTGAGAAAACTGTTCTAATCCCTTTCACCAAACGAAGGCGACTAGACAAACTAGTCAAACCTAGTTTGAACGGGAAACAGATAGAGTTCTCCTCCGAAGTCAAATATCTGGGCGTTACACTCGACCAGAAACTGACATGGAACTCGCATCTCAGCAACGTTTTACATAAGGCAAAAGTTGCCTTAGGTACGTGCAGTCGCATGGTAGGGAGCAACTGGGGCCTAAACCCCAGGTCCACCCTCTGGCTATATTCGACCATAGTCAGGCCTACAATAACGTATGCCTCTGTGGTCTGGTACGACAAAGCCAACCAGAAAGCAGCGGCGGATAAACTAAACAGTTTACAAAGAACTGCATGCCTTATAGCAACCGGGGCAATGTCCACTACGCCTGGAGCAGCCCTAAACGCACTACTACGCCTAACGCCCCTAGACATGTACATTGTCAAAGAGGCGATGGCTAGCGCATATAGGTTGAAAGCCCAGGGAGGATTCAAATGCCACTCTCATAAGTTGAGATCCTTGCAGGAATCGATGAATGAAACACCGGTACTAAGCATGCACTCAGATATCATGTCTCCACACATTAGCTTCCACAAGCTATACAAGGTGGAATTACCGTCAAGGGATGACTGGCTCAATGAGAAAGTCAGCTGCGAGACGGGAAGCCAGAACTGGTTTACGGACGGGTCCAAAATGGGCTCCGACGTAGGCTTTGGCTTGTATGGTGAGCAGACCAAGCTTAGGTTATCACAAAACCTGGGCAAGTTCGCCTCCATTTTTCAGGCGGAAGTATTTGCCATTTTAGAATGCGCAGAAACAAACCTTCTGAACAATTACAACAACCATACAATATATATTAACTCTGACAGTCAGGCAGCACTGCTAGCACTAGGCTCCAACTTGGTAACCTCAAAACTAGTAGCTAACTGTGTGGATAGTCTAAACACTCTCGGACGCCACAACAGAGTAACCCTTAGATGGGTACCGGGCCATGCAGGGATTGAGGGGAATGAAATCGCCGACGAACTAGCCAGGGCGGGGACTGAGAGTGTGCAATATGGTCCCGAACCCTTTTGCGGCATCCCCAAAAGCCTTGCCCGTCTAACGCTCGAAACCCACTATGAAAATAAATCCCTCAAGGCATGGTCAAACATGCCAGGGCTTATACACTCGAAAACACTCATCAAAGCCTATGATCGTAAGACTTATAAGCAAATCATAGGGCTGAGTAGGAACAGTATGCGCACTCTGGTCAGAGCCCTGACTGGACATTGTTGTCTTAATAAGCACATGTCCATTATAGGACTGAGCGAGTCAAGGGAGTGTAGGCTTTGTCACGAAGCTGATGAAACACCTATGCATATCCTCACAGACTGTGGGCCACTGGTGCACAAACGTAGCCTCCATCTGGGCAGGCATACATTGCAGCCAGACGAGGTCAAAAGTATCTCTCCCAAGAAAGTACTGAGCTTCTTAATGAGCGCAGGACTAGGGAGAGAACTGTAATACAGCGGCAGTCACAATAGATCTCAATAGGTCGCAGTGACATTTAAGCCGCCTATCATAATAAAAAAAAAAAAAAAAAAAAAAAAAACAAATACTTCATACTAATACATAAATTACAGGAAGAATAATAAACTAATAAATATTAATATTATAATTATATAATTTAATATAGTAAATAATATACAATAATACTAAACCAACAATTTAGACAAGCAAAGTACATAATTAAGTTTGTGGCAGAGATAGATAATGCGACTTAACCCGTTCTCTGAAAGTATCGAGCGAAGGAGCTGCTCTAATTGCCACAGGCAGTGCATTCCATAACTGAACCGCCTGGAACGCAAATGACTTCCCATAGAATGTAGCACAACGTGAAAGAGGAGTTTTAAGAGAGAGGGTGTCTTTAGATCTAAGAGGTAGGAGGTGAGAGGAGTGCCAATAGGAGAATTTTTCTTTTAAGTAGCGTGGGGTAGAAGGATTGAAGAGTATATTATAAAGAAGAGAAAGTGTGTGAGCATTCCGTCGAAAGCGAATTGGTAACCACTTGAGCTAATGTGTCAGAGCCTAGAAATAATAATACTATTATTATTCATAGGTCAGAGCCACCACTACAAGTTGACCTACTGTTATCAGTGACATTTAAAACTACATTTATGCAGTACAACCAAACATCTGGCTGAAAGCCAAGCCAGATTAAACTGGCTGATATGGGGATTTCCCAGAAACAATAAAATGTGTGCTCAAAAATATGAATCAAGACTTTTGGCTCATTTATTAGTTTGCATTTCAGTTCTTTTAATATTGTGGATATTAAGTTCATATATATTTTAAATCCACAAAGATGTGATTTTTTTTGTGTATATTGTTTTGTTTTTGTATGTATACATTTTTACTGCATTATCACATTAGCATTAATATTATCTCAGACCCCAGACCAATAAAGAAAGGTAATTTTCTTTATTGGTCTGAGACCTGAGTTTTAACATGGTTTCTAAAATTGTAGCTCAGTACTTTATTTTTCAAATCATCTCCTCAGGCCTTACCTTAACCTTACCTCAAAAGTAAAAAACGGAACCCTTATAGGATCACTTTGTTGTCCGCCTGTATCTCGGGAACGCGAAGGTATCTAGTTGAAATTAAAACAAAAAACGCAGATCGATAGTGTCTTGCTGCAGAGAGAAAAATCAAACTTCTCAGTTTTCATAAAAAAAAGTTACAGTCGAATATGTCGCAAAACGCATATTTCGACACTCGCAACCTAACTTCCCGTTAACATATAACTGTGACATTTGGCAAGAAGCGTTGTCATTATAGTACACATTAAGGAAAAAATCGTTTAAAGTGCTTTAACCATACCATGTGGAGTATCATATGAAATAGCTTCATTAGCACATGCTAAAACAGGTTTTTAAATATTTGTACGATGTATATTTTCCGTTTTATGAAGGAAAATATAAAAAAAATATAATTTCCCCCTTTTATCTACTAGCTTGTACGGTGTACAGGACCCTGGGTGGGCGAGTCTGACTCCCACGTGTCCGGTTTTTACTAGCAAATTCCTTGCAATTTTTGGTTTTCCATCACTAGTAAGATAGTAGATAATGTAATAGTAAACCGACATTTCCTCGTTTACATACCTACATTTTAAAGTTATAGGTAAGTACAATTATGCACAAATGAAAAACATGACCCGTTCTGGGGAACTGGTTAAAAAAGGTTGCTAATAGAGTTGAGTCATTGTAATATCCATCAATGTAAGTACATACACCTACTCTACTGGCGATTGGATAAACAGGAAAATCTGACGTAAATAACGTGTATACATAGGTATCTATACATCTGGCTTGCTCACAAGAGAAACGTTGAGACCTCAATTTTTGCCATTAAGTACATTGCACATTATTCCATACAACAAGAAGAACCTGTTTTCTACTCCTAAATATTACCATGGATATTAAATCTTCATTTATATATGGTTGGCGCGGGTATATGTATGTACATATATAGGTATGTATGTATGTTTCTATATTATCTCCTGCAGCCTAAACGGCTTGTCCGATTTTGATTAGCGAAGTCTCGTCGTTAGATTCGTCTATAGATACTTCCCGAATGTCATAGGCTACATTTTTTGGCTCAACCGATTATCTACAACTTTACTATGGAAACTAATGTCCATCCATCACTTCCATCCATCGTAGACCGTAACTGTCGCTTAACAGCAGGTGAGTTGACGGTCAAGCGCAAGCCTATATTCGAATAAAAAAGAAGTGGTTTTACTATGGAAACTAAAGTGGTTTTAACACATTTTAAATAAAAACTCGAGAGTGACGTTTGCGCTGCTCCTTTGAAAAATACCGCCGAATGCGGTTGATTTTTGACTCAAAACAGACGTGAGTGACCCGTAGTTTTGATTTATAATGTGGTTTTCACACGTTTTTAAATAAAAAGTACAGGCCACTCACGTCACGTCTGTTTTGAGTCTAAATATTCGACTATAGTTTCAACCGCATTCGGCAGTCTTTTTCAAAGGAGTGAGTGTCTTTTTCAAACTGAGAGTGCTCAGTCGGTCAATAGTCGGATATTTCGACTCAAACAGACGTGAGTGACCCGTAGTTTTTATTAAAAAAATACCTATTAATATAATAAAAATAACCTACAGCCTAAACCGAGAGGATAAAACTGTAGAATGTAGCTAGTTTAAAAATATTTTCATAGTTTCAAAATGTTATTAATTATGTGCCATGCAATATGCAGTATTACAACAATTAAAATACCAATATATGATACAAACCAAATATCTAAATAATAAACCACATAGCTACCTATTGTTGCATATGACATACCTAAATCAGTAAAATAGGTTTTTTTTTGCAATAATAAATAGTAATTACTGTCCATAAACTATATATTGTAATTATGATACCAGCTGTGTCACCCTGTTGATGGCTACTTTGTAACAACATACAATAGGTAGGTATTATTGGGCAACCAAGAATATACCAAAACAAAACAATTTAAATGGACTATCATTTACTATCTATTTAAATACTTTTGTATAATATGTTGTTGTTGTTCTTAGTAGCTAATGTTTTAAATTTTGAATTTGTAATTTTCATTTTTAGGGTTCCGTACCTCAAAAGGAAAAACGGAACCCTTATAGGATCACTTTGTTGTCCGTCTGTCAAAATTTACAAATTGTAACAAGACGTTAAAAATATTGTTTGCTGCATATGATAAAGTTTAATTCAATCAAGTGATGTTACCAATTTTCTTTTTATTTCTTTTACTTTTGAAACTGAAAATCTAATTATTGTAATTATAATATGTTGTGTATACATTTAAGGAATATAGTTTAGGATAAAATTATGAATTGTACATTGTAAAAATTGTAAGACTGTATTCTGTTTTTAATAAACTAAATAAATAAATTATGGAGTGACAATCATCCAGCCTCATCAACAGACCAGCTCCCGTTTTTTTTATGAAGAAATAGGTTTGTACTCAACCGCCATCTTGATAACTTGCTTGATATTAAGCGACGATGCGGTCTACAGTGGACCATGCATTTAAAGAAACTCAAATTATATCGATTGAGAAAGACCCACTCAGGAAGTTTACTCCACAATTTACTTGCTTCCATGGCACCACATTATTGCATTGACAACAAATTTACTATTTAAGTATACCAAAATGTCAAAGTGATCAGACCAGTGTCAATTATTATTGTCCATCATTATGACCCGTCTTTGACCTCACAAATACCAAGGAAATTAGCAAATTAAATTAAGGGAAGCAAATTAAAGAAAAGGTTGCAACCTGTACAATCCTTTAAGAAATGTATTTTGTATTATAAAAGGTTTTATTAAAGGTAGAAACTATGAAGTTTCAATCGAAAATGTGTTCATAGTATAATTGAATTTGCTCAATTATCACCTTTTATATTTGTTTGACAAAGTTTGTAGACAACTTTATAGAATTACTTTTGTAACTTATCACAGATGATCACACAAAATATTTACGTTAGTGGAGCTTGTTTTTTTAAGCTCATGTTTAATTTTGACTCATCAGAGTGAAGATAAACTCTAAATTGATGAATGCTTGTCCAGTAGATACCTTTTCACGTACAATCCCCGGAATCTGGGAAACAAAGTTGCAGGCAAAGGGACTGTTCAAGCTTAGGCTGGTTAAAAAATTACTGAAATCTTTAAGAGACTTCACTTAATACAGTAGTATCTTATTTCTAATAAATAAAAGTGTATTTCAAATCAAACAGTGCAGTAGAAATGATAAATGAATATACAACAGAAATAAGTTAAAGGCTGAGTCTATTAATACGGGTACTGTACAAACAATTTATAATTATTAATACGGTTACCGTACGAATAATTTCTAATTATTAATACGGGTACTGGACAAACAATTTATAGTAGAGTTTTTTCTTTTATTTTTTTCTTTTTTTGGGCCACTACATTATTTACAGAGACAAATAGTCACTTTCTAAGTTAAAACGAATTGTAAACCACTTTTTTTCTTAATTCTGATAAAAAGAACCAAAAATGTCAATAATGGTCGGTCAGTATTCATTTATAAATTATGTTAAAGTACCTATATTATTTAAATATTTAGGTTATTTGAAGATGAGTACAACTTCTTTTTGTTTGTTTAGAATTAATAATAAATTTGATGTACCGTTATAATAGATACCTATAATAAAAGGCTTGTGAAATAACTGTGCTTGTTTTATCACCCAGCTTCGACGGAAAAATTAGTTTACAGTTTTACAACACTTCCTTGAAGTTTATGACACGTAAGATATTTAATGTACCTTGTAAACTTGTCGTAAAGAAGGAAAACGAACAAAGACGAGTAAAATTACGCTTAGCGAAGATAATGGGCATGGAATATCTAAAATATTTTCTACTTACAAAGTAGGTATCAGCTGGTGCACTTCACAATAACAATGTAGAAAACTACAAAATAAATCCACAAAACGAACACAAACACATTTGCGAACTCATTGGTCCATATCACACAATTGTTCGTCACTTTTATAACGAGTTAACGCTAGGAGAACTGGCATATTATGGAAAAACTCGATGAAAGACAACCACAGCCTTCCATATTTTCACAATGATTGTTGAATTATTAGTGAATGAACAATGAAATGAAGGAACGGATTTTTATTTTTTCAAGGTCATCTTCCCAGAAACGACAATAACGCACGACCATAGACATATAAGATCGCACGAATATTAAGTTAATACCAAACATGCTGCAGTTATATTTGCGAATAGCACATAATTAGTATTTACCTATTCTGAATCAAATTGCATACAAACAATGACACTCTTTGTCATTTTAGCCACCAACTTATATTCACTGTAGATTTAAATTAAAATCTAAACAAGTTTTACTCTATTGGTGTCATAAGGAATTTAAACACCAATGACCGAAGCGATTAAGTGTTGCCAAATATCCGACACGCGTTCTTCTCAAATCATAAGCAAAATCCTCCCACTCAAAGAGAATATAACTGTACATACTTAGGAGTGCGATCTTCAATAAAAAAAAATTATGAATATATTTCAAATTTTGATTTGAGTCGAAATGTATGTTTGGGAAAAAAAATCAATTCAATATCACTTCACCTATCATTGTCAATATGATTTGATAAACAAACTTATAATCCTCCTATTAGTAGAGATTGTCTAATCTAAAAATGAACGCCCCTCCACTAAACTTAATTGTTTCAATGTGTGAGGACAAATAATTATTGAACCACTTTATATGTGTGCGCGCGGCGATTCTACTGCAAACTTTGACTCTCTCGCGCACTGATTTGTCAACTAATCGGGCGATCAGTTCAGGTGCCTAGCATTGTATGGCGGGGAGAGCGCGCTATGTACGGAATGACACGTCCGTACTGTCGTGCATCGCGTCATTTATGCACTAGTTGGCCAACTGGTCCTGTCGTTCGGGCATGTAGAATTTAAAAAGTACCGTTCTCTTGTTTGTGTCTAGCTGGCGACTGAACGACCAATGAGGCAGACCAATTTGTGTGTATTGCGTCTATACACCTACTTTGAATTTGAGCGTAAACACAGTGGAGGGGCGTTCATTTTTAGATTAGACAATCTCTACCTACATATATCTATCACCCGTATCCACATAATTATGTCTAAGTCACCTCGCTCAAGGTATCTTAATTTTTCATACCCGCTTGATCATATCATCTTTCTAATACCGATAAGGACAAAATGTACACAGTCATGTTCCCGAACGTTTGTCCACGCGAATGATAAAATCTCATCTCCTTATTCTAGCATAAAATTCCTGATAACAGCAAACCCACCATACGTAATATCCTACTTTATAAACCACACATCATGTAGGTCTTATTATTAGTTTGAGCAAGGGCGTCGCCAAGGGGAAGCAAGGGGGGCAGCTGCATCCGATGAGATAAAAAAATGTAGCCAACTGCAAAGCAATCAAAGTACAAAGGCTGTGCAATTGTACCTGTACCTACAAATCATATTTTTCTCATCCTCCATAATATTAACTTGCCCCCCCCCCCCCCCCCCCCCGGGCCATGGGCTGGCGACGCCCTTGAGTTTGAGGGTCCAATTCAAACCAGTAACATTAGCACCCCTGCTATTCGCATTTTAGGAACCCCTGATCCCCATCAGGGGTCCCTAAAATGCGAACCCTTGGGCCAAAGACTGCAAAAATGACAAATCATCATTATACCATTTTAATTTACTGCTCTGACAAACTAAGAAGGATTTACTGTCAGTAGAAAAGTTGAATGAAAAAAAATATGGCAGAAATTATATATTTAATTAAAAACCAATCAAACGGAAATTAAAATAAAAGCAATAAAAAAAAAAACGACTTTAAAACAATCTAATTAATTGAGAAGGGAGAAATAGCACTTAAAATTAAAAGAAAACTAGGCGTCTACGTAGTAGGTTCGTACACCTAATATTTTTTGAGGTCGGTTTCGGGCCCTAAACTATCACTAAGTCTTAAACAGACACCGACCTCAAAAAATAATTGGTGTCCAGTAACTACTAGGTAGACACCCAGTTTTGATTTAATTTTTCATGCTATTTCTCCCTTCTCATTTTATTAGATTGTTGTGTGAAGTTTTTTTTTTAATTACTTATATTTATTCATTTTTGATGGTATTTATTCGTTTTAAGATAAGATAATTTATTTGTATAAAACATGAGATACATTTACACACAGTAGCATGCAATTGAAATTTTTGCTTGAAACAAAAAAATTTATTCACCAAACTTCACTAGGTAAGTTCGTTTATTCTTCAAACACACTTCACTACTATTGTAACGCCTAATTTTCGGATTATAAAGTATCATTTTACATAGTATGAGTGATAAACCTACCAAATTTCGTTCAAATTCTCCCAGTAGTTTGAATAGCATCGTCGAAAAGATCATGTTTTAAAATTTAAAACTCGAAATACTAACTTTAATACCATAGATAGTTCCCGAACTAGCGATAATCTGCGTTTTGTAATACAATTTTGTTTAGTACTTTGTTTAGGACATGAATTAATAAAATTTATAGTAGTGTTTTATAGTAATATGCTAAATTTCTCGTATTTGTGAACTCACAGTACTTCTATGTCAAAATAAAAATAGTGCGCGAGCGCGAAAATTTTAGTGGTGTTTTTATAGTAATATGCTTTATTTCTAACTATGCTTTATTTAACACCATCTAGCCCAAACTAAGCAGAGCTTGCACTATGGAAACTAGATGACTGATAGAATACATATACATAATATACTTTTTTTTGTAAATACTTATAATACATAGCGACACCCAAACACAGAACAAACATCCATGCTCATCACACAAATGTTTGTCCTGGGTGAGGATCAAGCCCACGACCTACAGCTCAGTAGGCAGACATAGGCCAACTGAGCTACGAGGCCAGTCAAATGTGTGTAGTTGATTCAAAGACTTCAAGTAGTCGATCACTGATAAGAAGTCGTTTTCCTAAACACCAATGAAAATACCTTTTACACTACACAGTTCGAGTTTCTCTTCGTATACAGAGATGATACTTTTCTAAAATGTAAATATAGAGGCTTTTTTTTTATCTGTCGTTTATATTACTAATATTTGTATACGATAACTATTAGTCGCTCTAATTCGTAAATAGGTAATCTTTGTAAATATTTAAAACTAGATTTTTTGTCATTGTCTTCCGTTTTTTTCTTTATTTAAATAATGTACCTATGTATTTTTTTTTACTAAATGTATGTCTGTATATTTAGATTTACCTTACTCTCTGTTTCATACCCAGGTTTTACATATTTATTACCCTGTCTCTGGTGACAGGGCGAAAAAATTGTTGAGCCACCGCCAACTTACCAGCGTTATAAGGAGCAAATTTTGTCTCGAACGAGTTGGTAACTGAGTGGTCGTTTCCGTGATTTTGTCTCGAACGAGTTGGTAACTTATTGTTCGTTTTCGTGATTTTGTCTCGAACGAGTTGTAGCTGATTGGTCGTTGCCGTGATTTTGTCTCGAACGAGTTGTAACTGATTGGTCGTTTCTGTGATTTTGTCTCGAACGAGTTGGTAACTTATTGGTCGTGTCCGTGATTTTGTCTCGAACGAGTTGTAGCTGATTGGTCGTTTCCGTGATTTTGTCTCGAACGAGTTGTATTGGTCGTTTCCGTGATTTTGTCTCGAACGAGTTGTAACTGATTGGTCGTTTCCGTGATTTTTTCCAACAAATACCAGTCACTCTCCTCCTTAATATTTCCAAACACTTTTTTCCTCTTTACTAAGCATACTTGTTTCCTATTTCGAATATCATTTGTAGTTCAATTGCAAACAAATTGAAATGATTTTGAAGTGGAAGTTATTTCTGTTCAACGTTGTATGTGTATCAGCAAAAATACAACCGTTATTTTTAAAAGATCTGGACTATCCATTACAAGATTTTCGCTCCTCTCCTAATAAATACAACTTAAGACGAAAGTTTCTCGATAAAAGAAGACAAAACATCGTAACTGCAAAACGGGTAGAGATAATAGACACATATTTATCAGACAAAAGTGTTTTCGTGGAAGGCATAGCTCACGAAAAAATTGATGAAAAACACAAGCAGTTAAACCTTGTGAGTGAAATGGAAAAGGCGTTTAAAGACTTGATCGAAATGAATGGAGTGAAATATTATTACAAAAGAGATCCGTATTGGAGAACTTGGAGAAAAGTGAAGTATCCGGATGGTGATAGGATGATTTGCTACAGATGTGATAGTAGTCTTAAATGTACTGACTGCCAGTATGCTGGGTATTGGGTGAGTTGTCCAATAACACGACATTGATAGGTATTCTATTTATTCTCATAGCGTAGGTCCCGCATCACCATCACGTCACGAATAAAAATATCAGTCAATAAATGTGTCAGTTGTGCGGATATTTGCACAGTGGGCGAGAGAAGGCTACTGATTGTGATTTTGCCATACAACGCTGCTACGTGTGTCACTCTCCCCACTTTGCCCCCGCCAAGCCGCCGCCTACGCATTGATCTTCTTCTTTTTTGTATTGGACCCGCATTTAAGCATTTGCCAGTGTCAAGTATTAGGATTTTTTCAAGTTTCTTGAATAAAACAATTTTTAAATGTTCTTAGTCACAATCTAAGTCACGTATACAGTCAATTTATAAGTCGAGTCCTGCTTCAGTAAAGTGGTAGCGACTTTACTAGAAGCTTCTATGGAGTTTTGCCGACAACATAAAATCACACGTTTTACTGCTTTATTTCACTTGCCCACACTCACGCACTTTATCGAACACTTAATTAATAAAACACCACCATTTTTATAGCATTAATGTTCAAAATAACACAAGTTTAGGAAAATAAAACAAAGCAACAACACGTTACTAAGACGTTCCCACCAAAACTGGTACGCATTGATAGGTATAAGAGTTAACACATTCTTTGCCCCCTGCAGACCCTTCACTTCAGCTGGGAACCAAAACTTTATAGGCGAATTTTGATTAAGTACAGAGTGGCCGCGCAAAGCAATCCTCAAACGCCGGCGGTTTACTGACTACTACAAAATGTACGGGACGCTCGCTCGGATCCGAGTGGGAAGCGCCGCTACTATAGCCCCGCCCCACTCGGATCCGAGTGGTGAGCAATGAATGTTTACTGAATGGTACTGTATGGAGCATTATTCGTACTTTTTTTTGTACTTTAATTCAATACTTTGAGCTATTTTAAGAAATCTTTTTTTTTTTTTTTTTTTTTTTTTTTTTGCGACTCATGTAATTTATAGTGAGGACCACCGTCCATCACAATACACGTAAGTTTTTAAATGTTGATTAATGATACTATAGTAAACCACCCACATCGGACTTGGATCTCTTGCGGCCGTTTACCCGCGCGTTTCTTACAATAATAACACCGCGGAGAATCTTTAGAACTTTCCGTTAGTCTGCCTGCACCACGCGTAGCGTTCTCTTACTAGTCTAGTTAAAATAAATCCGTTTGTATGGAGCAGATCGCAGTATTTGCAACTGGGGGGATTTTTTGAAATTATGATAGGAAAATAACTGAAAATCAACAAAAATCCCCGATTTATAGACTAGCTGCGTTCCTCGGTTTCACTCGCGTAGTTATGAAAAACGGTGATGATTATGATGATGATATACTTATCATCATCATAATCATCACCGTTTTTCGTAGCTTATGTCCGTCTCCAGGTCCAAAGCTGTCTCTATACTAATTTTCATAACGATCGGTTCAGCAGTTTGAGTGTGTAAAGGTAACAAAATTAGCTTTTTTATAATTTTATTATGAAATTGTGTCAAATGTATTTCAAAACACCACCACCACATTCATTTAAATAATAATATACTTAGTTGTCTTTTATGTTGTCACAAATCTTATTTTTACTAGACTATAATTATACTGGTCTGTGGCCTGCACGGTTGCAGGTTGCAGTAGAATGCATGCGCGTTCCATTGTAATCCCTCGAACATTTAAATAAACCGATATTTGAGATTTTTCTCTTGCTTCTCTTTCTGTGTGAGAGCCGCCACCTCTCATAATTCCTATTTAATTCCTACCTTGTATTTCAGTAGGAGTATGCTAATTCCATTTGCTAGCTTTTCCACTCCATCTCTGTCAAAAGACAGAAATGGAGATATCGTTTTTCCCTACAATTTAGGTTCCATTGTCTGATATAAAACTACGAAAAAATATATAAAATTGATGAATCGCAAATACACAAACATAAGCAGCAGTTTTTGTTCTGACTTAATCCTTTTATCGAAACAGTAGGTTTACCTATATAGAACTAGCTATGCCACTCAACGGTTTCACCCGCATAGTGTAGTGATGAAAAAAATGGTAACGGTGACGATTATAACAAAATGATACCAATACAAATCTCCAATAATCCGAGGGATAGAATATCAGTTATTTTGCATTTTTGAACATAGGATTTGTATCAAAACAACGCCATAATGGTGTGGTCTCTCTTGAACATAAAATTGAAATTATATGTATTTGCAAAGTATATCAGACAAGTTTTTTAGCTTTTTCGGAAATGAATAATATGAAAATCAATTATATTGCATTAATAATCGAATCATATTATTATTTTCGGTGTACGAACATCACTATTTTAAATATATCGTTCAACTACTTTCACAGGTGATCGACGAAGCTCCACCGTGTCCGTATGAAATAATATCTGTTCACAACATCACAGACGTCTGTGCAATAGAAAATTCTACAAATACTGAAAAACCGTGTCCTTCTGTTGTCCATTTCACGGATATTATGAGACAATGTGATAATCCAATCTACACACTATGGCGAGTTCAGAAATCTTACAAAAAGGAAGTTTCTGAACGATATCCTGTCATCATTTGTGGAGGGCGGGACTATTGTCAAATTTCAACTTTTTATAAGGTAAAAAAGTAAAAATTAATAAATAACAAAATACTCGTCTCCAAAATATAGCTTATGACCAACGATTTATAATAATGTAATAACGCACCCTACGTCCTATATCACTAATAAGGTAAAGGTGAACCTGTTATTTATTTTGTTTAAGCACCGCATTACCGAGAATTATACTAATGATATTGTACAACATCAATTAATATAAAGTTAATGAATACATCATAAAATTAATTAAAAATAATGAACCTAAAATCACCTTGCACATTAAAATTGGATGTGTCGTTTAGAACATACCTTACTATATAAAAAAAACATCGGAGAATCATTACCCTCCTTCTTACTTAGTCGGGTAAAAAAATTCAGCTAAACCCAAAACAACCTAGGACACCGGAAAATATTATGTACCTACCTACTACTATTTAAAGAAGGGATGAATTTTTTTTCAACTCGTGTTTCATTGAATATAGACTTATGAATAGGTCTCATAAGATTAAGGTTCAATTTATATATTTTTTCTCAGGATGTAAATCTAAATAAACAAATTCATTTCTCACTTTTCTAAGATCCCTCAATGATTATATAGTATATATGTATATGTAAAAATGTGATGCGCGAGTGAGATAGCTGCGCGCGTTGAGCGCATCCGAGCTGAGCATCAGTTGCTTTACTTAGGGGCCATTCATTTATTACGTAAGCCGATTTAGGAGGGGAGGGGGGTCGACCATGTCTTACCGTCGGACCATGTCCATGTCGGTTTGTTCTAATTTTTTTCTTACATATTGAGGAGGTCAAAAACTAGCAAAAATAGTCTTACGTAATAAAGGAATGGCCCTTAGCTAGAGGACACTCACATCCTACGTTTATTACTTAGTAGGTACTATGTTAGTATATAATAAATATTATTAATTTCCAGATAACGCGTGACTATGTATCGTTCCGTATTATAAACTCTACGAACCACATAATCTATTCTAGAATAATGAAAAACAATCAAACAAACTATGCGTGCGTTTCCGACTGCGGCACAATGGATCCAAACACAAAAATCGTATCAAAAACGGACAAGCCACTAGTTGTCGACTTAATAAACCGTAAGAAGAAAAGAGATGACAAAAATAAAGACTCTACAATCGTTAATGAAACACAAAAGACCGAACAAGATGTTATAGCGAGCTCGACAGTTTGTGATGAAAACACACCACGGATAGACCAGAGTCATGAAACGAAAGATGATATAAAAGACAAGGATACAGTGATTATTATCACAATAGAGACGGACACGGGGCGGAGAGGAAGTGATCGGGATCATCATCATCATCATAACAAAAAACATCCGACGTGTTCGAGCCTGAGACATCGTACGGAAGAGGAACTGTCAGATGAAGCAAACATTTTTTACTAAATCAGGGGAATTAGTACTATGGGCGTTATTTATACATTATACTAGAGCCAAAGAAAAAAAAATGACAATAACAAAAAAAAAAACGTTTCTTTTTATGGAGACTCCCCTGATTTTTTATCCAACTGTGTAAGGAGGGTTATGTTTTTCGAGTGTAATAAACAAATGATTTTACCATAATTATTCTAAAGAATGCGCATTTATAATCTTTTAAAGCTATTTTACGCATACTTTCTCACAAAAAAGTAGACTCAACAGCGTATCAAGCGTAACAAAATCGTAAATTAGACTGCTAAAACTACTTTTGTGCATTCTGGTATTTTTTTCTTTTTTTAGATATTTTCTATCTTTATCTATTTTATTTATCTTCTTTAACCGACTTCAATATCACACTATAAAATGTACTTACTCGTAAATGAGCATTTTTTAGAATAATTCTTGTAATATCACTTATTTTTACAAAAAACCCTATCTCAGTCGGGAATTAACAACGACACCTCGCTCATCAAAATCGGTCGAACCCTGTAGGCTGTAAGAGGCAACATAGAAACATACATACACTCGAAAAAACGTAACCCATCTACCGCAGTCGGTTAAAAACGAGGGCGAATCAGGTTTAAACTGTAGCAGATATGACGGTAGTAGGTAATAAAACTTAGTCACGTGTGTTGACCCAGCGCGGCTCTTTTATTAAATGTTATGTTTCTTACCGACTTCAAAAAGGAGGTTAACGGTTCGGCTGTGTTTTTTTATTGTTGGTTACCGCATAACTCCTCATTTAATAAACCGATTTGAAAAATCTTTTTTTGTTTGAAATTAAAGGATATACTTTCAGATTGGTCCCATATAAATTACATCACATTATATTGTTTTTAACATTGGGTTTTTAAAACAAAATTGCGCATTTTGAAGTCAGTTTTTAAACTTTAATTACATTGGCCGTCTTACTTACGAGTATAAACGCTGAATAAGCGCATTTTAGTTAAACAGTATTTTGTTCCGTTTTCGCGAGTGACAGTTTCTTTTTGACAGAACGTGACACTTGTTACTTTAATCAGTGAATAAGATTTTAACATACGTATTTAAGTAAGACGGCAGATGTTTATTTGCATTCTATTCATTCCAAAAAAAAATTATGTAGGTTCACCCCGTAGGCATAATACCTTTTTTATGTGAAAAGTGAAAACAACTTATAAACATCAATATGTGATATATTTTTGTAATAATCTTAATTTATTGAAAACATGATGTCGGGTGATAAGATGATCTTAATACTAAGTTACATATTGTAAAACAGGAAGGCACATGTGATGTCAGTCTTCTTATGCGTTTTAACTTACAATACAGGGGGTCACCACAATCGTATTAACAATCTTATTTCAATATATTACTTTGAGAGCGAGACAATTTTATCTCGCTTTTCTACAGTTGAGAGAACAAGACAAAGGTCAAAGTAATATTGAAATAAGATTGCTATTAAGATTGTGGTAAACCCCAGGTCCCGTCACGATAAAAGCCACCTTAATGCGTTAGTAAATTTTCGGATCTATTTGATGGTGTCAAGGCGAGTGAGGCAGCTCTGGCTGAATATCCCATATATCTTTTTGAAATGAAATCTTGCTCAGGAGCGATCCGCGCTGAGCACTTTATTTTGTGGAGTATTGAATGAAATTGAGCCGTCAGCGTCACGCACGGCTACGTAACGCTCGCTCGGCCAGTCGGCTCTAATAGATTAAGGGAGCGAGAAAGATATAGTCAAAGCGTCACTGCTATTTCGTGTTATCAACGTCGCGTTCATGAAGTTTTCACTTCAAATTTCTTCATGTTATAACACATTACTTTTTTTTATTGTTGACGGGACCAGTAATTGATGCCCTCGACTAGTGTAAACATGCGGGGGGTGAGAGCGGGCGCGACAAACACGCGTTGTAGCGAATGGAAGCAGTACGGTATTGCGTACGGCGCTTGCTAAGTCCGTCAGTAAAGCCGGAACAAGCGAATAGGATCGTTGAATTAAACGCTTTTTAATTTCCATTCATCTTGGTGACGTCGCTAATTGTTCACCGCAGACATAGCTAGTCACTATAGACGCAACCACACATTTATTTTATTATATATCGCGTCCGCCCTAGTCCCTTACTCGAGACGAGGCCCAAATCTTATACCATACTATATATATGAGAATAGCACTGACTCTCAGCCCACTACACTCATAATTCCTTACAACCGAACATCGGTTTTTTGCGCAACTGAAGTTATGCTTCGAATAAAGGAACCATAACATGGCGCTATGTCAATCCTATCCTTTTGCCTATCGTTATTAACATTGCACTAACATTTTAACAAGACAAATGGAAGACAGTAATTTTGTAACAATAGTAAAAAAATTGAAATTAAACAATTTTTAACGGATTTAAGTTATAGCCTTATAGCCTGTTTTTACAAAAAAGAATACGCGATAAATCTGTTAAAAATTGTTTAATTTCAATGAGTAACGATCGCGAAAACCTTATAAAATAGTAATAAAAATATTTAACATGAATATAATAACATAAATTAAATGTATATTGACAAAATAATTGTTACGTATCTTTAATTGCAATAGGCACCAATGGTCATTATGTAAAAAAAAAGTGTCATGCATTAAAACTGTATAAAAAATACTATTATTCTATTCATCATACAAAAGATTTATCTACTGTTTTAACATGCTGTCAAAATGATTCTCCGTAGTCCATCTCAAATAATGTGAGCGAGTTAATGAACATGCGAGATACTAATAACCAATGAGAGCTTGTAACGCCAGACAGGGAGCTCTCATTGGTCTCTACTTTGTCTAGTCTGTCAGTTAAAAGTCAGAGCTTTTTATTTATTGGCCAATGAAAGCTCAGATAAAAAAAAAAATAATAGGCTGTCATTTGTCTACAGTCTGTTCTCGTTCATTTTTATGTTGTTTGGCATGGACTATCGCCTTCTTATTTATTTATATACAACAATGTATAGTCTTACTTAAACGCTTAACACAAATGATCTCATACAAGTGGCGGGAAGACGCTGGATGCAAGCCACTTCCAATCGGTCTTTTTGGAAATCCATGGAGGAGGCCTATGTCCAGCAGAGGCCTTCTTATGGCTGAGATGATGATGATGATGACTTAAGCACTTCCTTAATGGTAAAATGGCCTTAATTTATAACATGTATAACTTTTGTCTTATAAAACACTTCCTTTTCATATTACTGAGCTACAAGCTGAGCAATTCATTTGCTTGATGTTAAGCTTAACATTAGTCCAAAACTGTCCAGTGTCACCCAGAAATGACTTAATTTGTTCAAAACTACATAAAATCCTGAGTGAGAGAGGGCAATTCACTGGACTATGAGGAATATTAATAAATAATAAACAACATTATGATCTACACTATACAAAAATAGAGCAAAGAAGTGTTTATAAGCATAACTGTAAAACATAAGATTTATAACCTGTTTCATTAGAGGATGGAAGTTTTCGTAATGTTAATCAATACAAAAGTAAAAATATATTTGTAACAATTACTATAGATGTATGCTATATTAATTATATATGTAAAATAATAATTATTTGTTTTATCCTTTTTACCATCTTTCATAAAAACGGGTTACGAGAGCATTACTAACTACATACTTCTACATAATAAAAATAACCTATCACTCAATAACATTATGAAACAGAGGAAGACACATGACACAAACTCAAAGTTGGACCCATTATACAGAGTCCACTGGACCTAGTGGGGCACACTCACGTTTAGTTACACTTCGGCCATGAATACTCATCTCAACTACTTTCTTACCTTTGTCTGTGTTGTTTGACATGAACAAAATGCACAAGGCTGAAGAAAATTATAACTTGTCAATGTCAAACAATTGTCAGGTCCAACTTTTTAGGTTATTAGGTGCATTACATGTTTCCCTATATATAAAGGCATATTTGACAAATGTAAGACTGTATAAGCTTTTTTATGGAACACTTATTGTTTTTTTTAGATGTATCCCTAGTAATTGTTTATAATCAGTACAATCGCTTAGTACAGGGTACCAAAATAACCCTGAGTAATTAAACTTTGGCTTCTCATTTTGATTTTGTCAAGTGAGAAGATTTTCTATTTCCTTCATTTTTCTCAATCTCAACCTTACGTCGCCTCCTTACTTTTCCACACTTATGCAAGCACAACTGGTAATGTCTGTTAAACCTCCTATTGCACACAATACAGTGGAATTTTTTTATTTTCATGTGACGCTCCCTAATATGCGTCACAATACTTTTTTTCAGCATTTCTTTTCCACAATAATCACAAATAGCTTTAGAATAATAATTATCTGTTGATGCGAACACAGAAGCTATATATTGCTGGAACATGTTTTTATCTTCAACTCGTTTGATGTCTTTCATGCCTTTTATTTTACATTTCTTTATCTTAAATGAGTTATGTTTCACTTTGGTTATTTCTACAAAAGTTTTTGTGTCTTTAACCTTCTCTATCCATGTGTCATTGAGTTTTTTAGTAAGGTGGATTGGTTCTGTAGGGTTGAGGTTGAGATGCTCCTTACGGATGTGGTATTTGAGTAGTCTTTCCTCACAGTAGTCTGCTCCACAAGCAACACATTTGTAGCGGCTGTCGGGACGTCTTGGCATGTCTTCATGTATTTTTAAGTGCATAATCAGGTTCCGTTTGTCAACAAAGCTTCGGCCGCAATGATCACAGGCAAACAGTTTCTGAGTTTTCATATGGGATGCAATATGTCTGAAATTGAGATAAAATATTGGTAATTGGCAATACAACAAGAACCTTGAAGAAGGACAAGACTTAATTTCAACATCATCACCACACGAGTAAAATCACAGCGTATAACTATTAACCTGATACATAAACCTGTGATCCTGTGATAAATAAATTCTGTGTTAACAAAATCCAAATCTAGACAGTTGAATAATAATAAATAAATAAATACAATGGAAGGAGTACACACCTGGAATATTCATCAGATCTGAAGTATTCTTTCGGACAAAAAGTACATTTATGACGAGCAGCAATAGCCTTATGAAGAAATAAATGAGCTTTTAATTTGTACGCCGTAGAAAAACCAGATTTTTTACATATCTTGCAAGTGTGTTCTTTTTTGGTCTCTGGTTTATGTGTTTCTTTCTTCCGCATGGTAAACGCAAAGATAATTCTAAGATAAGTAGCAAACGGAAAATATAATGTAATAATTGAAATTAAAACGAAAATTGGAAATAAAAACAAACAAAATTCACTAACTTCAATGACACTGACACTTGGCTTGACAGTGCACAGACAGACTAATATGTATTTACCCTGTTTTTTTAAATTTCAAAAAGCTGTTAAGGTAACCACTTCAACAATCTCTCGTTTACGTTTAAATCACACATGTACACCCGTTTTTCTGGCCAAACTTAGGATTAGGAACCATTCTATCTGCGAATGTGGTTTGGATGAAGGAAATGTTGACCATATATTTTTTAGTTGCCCTTTAAACCAGTTTTCACTTTATGATGTCATTTCCCCTGAAATTCCCCGTCCTACTTCCGTTAAATGCCTTCTCTATCTGGTTTTTACCCCTTTTGTAAGTACTTTATGTAAATATATTAAAATTTATAAGATTAAACTGTTAATATAAATAACATTATAATATGCTATATACTTTATTAAACTATTGCTATATTAATTAAGGCTGTATCTAAGCTAGTAATTTGTAGTTAATTGTAGTTGCTAGTTAGAATAGGTAATTTATTTGGGTTCACAGGTGGTGGCAAAGCAAAAACTCTGCAGATCATCATCACCAACCAACATTATAAAACCGTACCAACTCTCTCTGTTTGATGGTTGTACTACGTGACATTGGCGGAGTCGTTAATACGAAGAGCCACAAAATAAGTTGAAGTTGAAGTATTTTTTCATTTGCACTACGGGGAGGCTAAGGCCGTTTAGCCATATTGCCTTATGTCAGTAAGAGAGACGTTGTCACGTCAAAAGTATGACTCATTGTCCCGTTACATTACGCTCATTGTCCCGTTACGCTCATTGTCCCGCTAGATCATCATCATCATCATTTCATCAATGTTTTGTTATGAAGTTTACACGTTAAACTATCGTCCGTATACAGATCTTACAGACAACCAATTTTCAAAATTCAACATATCTGAAGTGATTTATCAATCGCAAATATTATATATAACGAAGATATTTCAACCCCACTTACCTCTGGAAATCATTTTCTTCTCAGCGTGCTTAATTATTTCACACAGAAATGTTTATTTTATTTTTTTCTGTAGTGTATACATTTTCTTGTAGAGTTTGAGGCAAACTATAAACCTACTAAAACATGATTTATAAGTTAAAAGGCAAGGATTCTAGATCATCCTAATAAAATAGGTACTGCAATGTGGTTATCAATTCGATAATAGTCATTTGGCCCAGTCCCCGTATTCTGAACCCATGCGGTCCCATCCCATCTCCATCTCTGTCATTCTCTATGGAAATGACAGAGACGGAGATATACATTCCGAATCGATTCCGAACCCAAATGGGTTAAGAATACGAGGGCTGGAAGTCTCGACTTCATATGAATCAATCGAACTCGATTGATAAGTTGATTCACACAGTCAGGTAAGTACAGAGTAACTATGTAGTATCAATTTATCTCTATATCCACTCTATATTATGTTGATTTAAACAAACCAATAATACAACAATTATTCGCTACTAACTTACTTTGCACTAACTTGACTGTGTCCATACTGCTTGTATGAATATATTATCTGAGTTCGGTCGATACGAAAAGTCGAAACTTCTAGGCTCAGTATATGCGATTCATATCGATCTAAATACGAATATAATATGGGAATCGATTCGAATATTGCAATCAAACGCATATTACCGTTTATATCCATAGACCAAGAAAAAAAGTATAAATCTTTATTATAAATTCTGTAGAAATCAGGCAAAATAAGCTGAATATGGTAAATAACATGTTTCATTAAACGCGATGACTACGGCCAGAAGTTTTTCAAAATAATCATCATCATCATCATCATCTCAGCCATAAGAAGTCCACTGCTGGACATAGGCCTCCCCTATGGATTTCCAAAAAGACCGATTGGAAGCGGCTTGCATCCAGCGTCTTCCTGCCACTTGTATGAGGTCATCTGCCCATCTCGTGGCTGGTCTTCCTACGCTGCGCTTGCCGGTGCGTGGTCTCCACTCGAGAACCTTTCGGCCCCATCGGCCATCAGTTCTACGTGCTATGTGGCCTGCCCACTGCCACTTCAACTTGCTAATCCTCTGTGCTATATCGGTGACTTTCGTACGTCTACGTATCTCTTTATTCCTTATTCGATCTCGTAGAGTGACTCCGAGCATAGCCCTCTCCATAGCTCGTTGCGTGACCTTGAGCTTCCTTATAAGGCCCATAGTTAGGGACCACGTCTCAGTGCCGTAAGTCATCACTGGTAACACACACTGGTCGTAAACTTTCGACTTGAGGGACTGGGGTATATTGGACGAGAAGACGCTTTTAAGTTTCCCGAACGCTGCCCAGCCGAGTTAGATACGACGATTGACCTCTCTCGCAAAGTTGGACCTGCCTAATTGGACCGTTTGTCCTAGGTAGACATATTCGTCAACAACTTCAAGAGTGGAGTTACCCACAAATATTGGGGTGGGCACTACATGGGCGTTCGACATAACCTTCGTTTTGTCCATGTTCATTTTGAGGCCCACCCGTTGGGAAACTCTATCGAGGTCTTCGAGCATCGTACTGAGGTCCTCCATCGACTCTGCCATGACTACTATATCGTCGGCAAACCGAAGGTGAGTGATGTACTCGCCGTTAATATTGATGCCGAGCCCTTTCCATTCCAGAAGCTTATAGGCATCTTCCAAACCGGCGGTAAACAGTTTCGGAGAGACAACGTCTCCTTGCCTCACGCCTCTCTTTAATGGAATTGCCTCTGAATTCTGGTCTTGTACTCGGACCGACATGGTGGCGTTGTTGTACAAACACTTCAGCACTTCGACATACCGATAGTCAATACGGCATCGTTGGAGGGCCTCAAGCACCGCCCAGGTCTCGATCGAATCAAAGGCTTTCTCATAGTCCACAAACGCTAAGCAAAGGGGCAAGTTATACTCTTCGGTCTTCTGTATCACTTGCCGCAGCGTGTGGATGTGGTCTATGGTACTATAGCCTTTTCGGAAACCGGCTTGTTCGGGAGGCTGGAAGTCATCAAACCTGCGTTCAAGACGATTCGTAATGACCCTCGAAAACAGCTTATAAACATGGCTCAGAAGCGAGATGGGTCTGTAGTTCTTCAGCAAAGTGTTGTCCCCTTTTTTGAAGAACAGCGCCACCACGCTTCTGTTCGATGCTTCTGGCGTTGTACCTTCGAGCACGACGGAATTGAAGAGTCTCTGAAGGACTTTAAGTACCGGTGTTCCACCCGCTTTCAGTAGCTCTGATGTGATTCCATCATCGCCCGGTGCCTTGTTGTTCTTGAGCTGTTTCAAGGCCATCCTAATCTCGTACAGGCTGATGTCCGGGATATCTTCGGTATAATGTCGAGTCAGTTTGGCTCTTGGATCTTTACCCAAACTGCTAACAGGTTTTGCGACCGATGTGTATAACTGTCCATAGAACCTCTCGATCTCCCTCAAGACTTCTGCTTTGGTCGACGCTAGACTGCCATCTTCTGTCTTCAGCTTCGTCAACTGGCTCTGCCCAATAGACATGTCTTTTGCGAACACTTTGGAGCCTTTATTCCGCTCTATCGTCTCTTTAATACGATTAGTGTTAAAGGTACGAATGTCGTGTCGCATAGACTTTGATATGAGTCTATTGAGCCGCCTATATGACTCGACGTCACAGGATGACTGCAGTTGCAATGATCGTCGTTCAGCCATGAGGTCGAGGGTATGGCTCGAGAGATTTTGCGGTCTATTTGTACGGTGGGGTTTATAAAACTTCGCGCCCACCGTACGGACAGTTTCCACAAACCTGTTATTGATCTCATCCACCGATGCGCAGCTCTCCAGGCACTCGAAGCTATTTGATAGTTCGAGCTGAAAGCTCACGGGGTCTTGGATATGGGCGCGAGTGGGTCGGAGTGTAGACTTCATCATACGGAACCTCTCAAGTTTAACATTAATATTCAACGTGCCTCGTACCATTCGGTGATCACTTCCGGTTTTAACCATGTTGATCACAGAGACATCATTGAATATTTGTTTCTTGGTGGTCAGGATGAAGTCTATCTCATTTCTCGTAGAACCGTCGGGGCTCAACCAGGTCCATTTCCTATGAGGTGGCTTCTGGAAGAAAGAGTTCATCATGAAGAGTCCCTCTTTCTCCAGAAAGTCGGCCAACCTCTGTCCCCTGGGGTTCCGTTGTCCATATCCAAACTGTCCCACTCTCAGCTCACCATCGCTTCTCTTGCCTAGCTTCGCATTAAAGTCCCCCATAACAACATTGAAATAGGTCTCAGAGGTGTGTATGGCCCTACTAATGTCCTCATACATCACCTCCACCTCATCATCAGAGTATGCCGAGGTCGGTGCGTATACCTGGATGACCTTCAACGAATATCTCTTCGATACTCTGAGTATCAGGTACGCAACCCTGCTCGACACACTGTCGATGGCAAGAATGTTGTTAGCAAGAGACTTGTGGACGAGAAACCCCACACCACCTTGGGACTGTTGGTCACCCTCCCGGTAGTAGAGTAGGTTACCAGATTTCAGGGTTATCGTGTCCTCACCCTCTCGTCGGACTTCTGATAACCCTAGGATATCCCAATTTAACCTACTCATTTTTTCTTCCAGCTCAGCTAGCTTCTCGTCTGTCCTCATCGTGCGAATGTTGTGCGTTACCAGGGCCAGTCGTCGTTTATGCAGGGGGTGGTAGCCGGATCTCTGCCGGAGATTCTTAGCACCCCTTGCTCCGCCGTAACCGGGGCCGCTACCATAGCCCGGAATATTGGAGCTGCCGGGGACTGGGGGCCTGGTATTTTTGTTGCTCGTCATTTGGGGGTTTTTGCCAATACTCGCCACGCTTGGCATGCGGGTTGGCGAGCGCAGTAGATGGCGTTTTACGCAGAATGTGCTGCTGCCCACTTCTGGTGATATTTCCCTTAGCCGGTTCTTACGGCACCCACGGGAAGAAAGGGGGAGGTACTATTCTAGGCCGGCACCACACGGCACAAAAAATAATATAATTTCAAAAAACATGAAAATTTAATAATTATAGTCTTTATAGTCAAATCAAAATTATTTATTGCCACAAAATTTACATGATATATTTAGAAGGCGTGCGTCAGGCTCCGGACTAGGATTCCTGTTTCCCGGAGCCGACATCTGTCTCCGAAAAACAAAATAAGTAGATCATCTTATCGGCTCACCTACACAACGCTGCGGCGACTGCTCAGTGTGCGTGTGCCGATTCAAATTCATTTTATTCTTTCGACATGTTTCATGCGCTTAGAATCGTCATAACATTTCATAAAAGTTAAATAAGTACATACTTACACTATGATCATATAAGTTATTAATAGTTGTCAATTATTTATCATTTGTATAAATAAGCTTCTAGAAATAATAATAAACTGTAAAAGCTAAAAACATTGTAAGCATTAAAATTGTATAATCAATACCAAACTAATATTCAATAACTATAAAATGTACAATGTCACGGAATATCTGCATGTAGCATGGCCCCTTAAATTTAAATTTACTAAAACACATTGATACACAAACTCACTCGTCATTGTCATTGTAGTCTAATTCCCTGAAGACATTTCTACATGAGTCCAGCATATTAAGTCCCAAAATGTATCGCCGATGTGTACGCGCGTCGATGCAAAAAATGCCGATTCTTGTTGCTTACCTCAAGCCATAATATGCCACGAGCGTACTAGACGACTTTATAATGTCCACTACTTGTCACCAAGATTTGAATTACAGCATAGAGGACAAACGAATACATCAATAAAGACAGAAAATGCGTACATCTTACTAATTCACGCTTGCTATAATCACAATATTATTATGCTGTTTCACTCGAGTGAAAGAGAAAGAAATTTGATGTACTCCTTTGCTTTCACTCTCTACGTTTATATCGCATCGACCACAGCACAGCATTATAACTTTTGCAGTTTTGGCGGGAACGTCTTAGTAACGTGTTGTTGCTTTGTTTTATTTTTCTAAACTTGTGTTATTTTGAACATTAATGCTATAAAAATTGTGGTGGTTGGTGGTGTTTTTTCATTAAGTGTTCGAAAAAGTGCGTGAGTGTGGGCAAGTGAAATAAAGCAGTAAGACGTGTGATTTTACGTTGTCGTCAAAACTCAATAGAAGCGTCTAGTAAAGTCGCCACCACTTTACTGAAGCAGGATTCGACTTATAAATTGACTGTATACGTGACTTAGATTGTGACTAGAACATTTACAACTTGTTTTATTCAAGAAACTTGAAAAAATCCTAATATTTGACACTGGCAAATGCTTTAATGCGGGTCCAATACAAAAAAGAAGAAGAAGCATTATAATTTGATTTTTATTCAGTTTGCAATGCTATTGGAATCCCTAGGTCAATGATTGGAATAAAAAAACAGACTTAAATAAATAACCAATAATTTGGTAGTAAACTAATATAATAATTTTATTAAAAAAAACACTTTTTTTAATTTGCTGCATATTTTTTACTCTATTATAATAAAGCCCAGTAATAGAGCAAGTTTAGTGTTAAGTATGAAATCAAAGAATTCAAAGTCAAAGACTTGTAATAGGGCGAATTCTGTGTTCAAAGTACTAGGTAGGTACTAAAGATCGCTGTAAGAAATATATTTTTTGACAAGACAAATAATACTTATAACAGTTTTTTTATTATTATTTAATAATTGGTATATAACCTTGCTGACGTGACAATATCAGTATTTTTGTAATTTAATAATGTAAGTATAGTGTTATAGTGTCAAAGAAGGAAGTTTTAAGAAATTTGAACTTATCTCTGTCTGTACAAGAGCAATTTGTTATCCCGTTGCCTAGGCGATATCGATTCTCTGACTCGAATTTGGAAATCGAACATTATTCGCCGTGTTCGTCAACTCTGAACAAACGGACAACACTATTTTACATATCATACTATTTTGTTCGATGTGATTTAGCTCGATTTAATTGATCTAATAATGTTCTATTGTTAGTTTTATTGTAATGCTATACTATTCACTTGATTGACGTGTCAATTTTGGGAGAATTCTTATTATCTCATATTCTGGAACCCTCGCTGCTGTCGCCTTCTGCGTTGCAAGCAACTGGGCAACACGTACAGGTACGACTGAATTATTTAAAAAAGTTTTTTATGAAAACGTAATCAATTAAGATATTACTTAACAAATGTTTCATTTAGAGATTTGACCTATGAATTTTCTATAAATAAGCACGTGAAAGCCTTTGCTGCAATCAATATACCTGTCTCACTTTTTCGCACTCTTTAAAAAGAGATGGACTGATTTTCTAAGATTCAAGTATAGACTTAGGATTTAAGTTACCCCACTCGTATTTTCTGCTAACATTACATATTACTTATTCTCGTGTGTTTCTTAAGTTTATTTTTTGGTAAGTGAGTAAAATTTATTGAATATTTATTTTGAATGCTGGAGTTGAATATAAACTACCTCACCAAGTCAAAGGCGTATATATTGATAAGTACGCCACCTGGTGACAAGATGGTGAAACCAAAGAGTACTTTGTATATACGGAAAGGTGAAACTATGTAAAGGAACATTTTAATTATCTGGTTTTCATTGAATTTATTGCTTTCAGTGTTTAAATTATGTGTAAAACTTCATATAAAATGTTTTAAAAAAATATGCCCATGGGTATGGGTTACACATATACACAGTTATAAATATCTACCTACATCAACTTACATTGCACATTACCTGACTGACCAAGAAGGAGGGTCATGTTTTACAACTGTATTTATGTTACTATATTATTACCTGTAGCCTAAACAGCTTCACTTTAGATTTGTCATTACATCCTGGGTGTTTGGCCATACATTTTAAAGTATTTTTTTACCTGACTGCATAAATATGAAGGAGGGTTATAATTTTCAAGTGTATGAATGTAATTATATTTCTATGATTGCCTGCAGCCTAAACGGCTTGACAGAATTTGATGTTTGTAGTGTCGTTAGATTCGTCTTCACTCCCTGAGTGTGATAAGCTATATTTTTTTGTAATTATAATAATACTTTTCTTGCAAAAACAAACAATCTTAACGAACTTTCTCTTAATAAACAAGTGATTTAACCAGAATTATTCTAAAGAATGCGCTTTTATAATATTTTACAGCTATTTTATACATACTTTTTCACAAAAAAGTACACTCAACAAAGTAACAAGTGTAACGGAATTATTTATAAGTTAAACTGCAAAACTGCTTGGGTATTTTGTTTTTCTTTTAATATAGATACTTGTTTTCTTTATATGGGTACTTCTTAAGTACATTAGTTATAAGGTCTATTAAGTTAACATTTAGCTAGAACCACGAGACGGTTTTGGCATCTCCTATCATCATGAAGGAGGGTCTTAGGTATAATATAGGATTGTGGTGACCTCTAAGGATAGCTGGTTGTAAACCAATAAGCAGCCTGGTGGCAATAAACTAACAAATTTGTGTGGGCTAATAAATTATCACCAAGATTGATAAAGAATACTATGAAAAGAAAAACAAAATACCCAACTCAATAAAAACAGTCTGATGGTAAAGATAAATCTACACCTAACATAACATAAGTAAAAATGTAATGTAAAAATTTCAGATTCACAAAAGCCATGACTACAGTACCAAATAAAATTACTAGATATAATCCACAGAAGAAAAACCTCGAAGAAAACAACAAAACAACTCTAAACCAACTTGTGCAACGACCCGGTATTACTATAAAAAAGAAGGTTGTATTGAAAAACTTACAAAAAAATGACAATTTATCTACAAAGACCAAGTCACAAGCCAAGCTGACAAACTTACAAACTAAGGTGTCAAACTCACCAACTAAAATGACAAACTCACCAACTAAGATGACAAGCTCACCAACTAAAATGACAAACTCACCAACCAAGATGACAAACACACAAAATAAAATTACTAACTCACAGAGGGCAAATGAGAAAGAAAAGAAAGAGTTGAAGTCCAAAAACACGGCTAGTAAAAAAAAAAACAACAAGATGGAAAAATTTATGCTTTTACAGAATGTGGAGTTTTACCCTGACCTTAGAAAGAGAAACGCGAGAGCAAAGAAAATAAAGCTGCAACCAAAACATCATTATAAAGTTGTGGCAACCACTAATAAGAGAAAGAGAGGAATTCCACACAAAGGTATGTTTTAATATACAACATTTTCACCAAAGATAGTAGAAAGGTTTGTGCTAGAGCGAGATACTTTTTCTATTTATTTGACAAAATTAATCTCCACAGACTCCGGGGCCCGTGCCTTTTTAAAAATATAATATGTAATTTTAACTACTTAATTATTTTTTTAAATTATGCGAGTGGAAGACAAAATAGATACTTGTTGAGAATGTATTGTTTCATACAACAGATATAAAAATGGTTTGGTTGTACACCTAAACATAATCTAATATTGAAGGGACAAATAGATGGGCAAGGAAGAGCATTGTGGCTCCATTTAGACCCTTCAAGTATGCAACCCCAAAAAGAATCGTTGATATAGAAATGTAATTGACTATTTGCCATTTTTAACTCCCCTGACTAAAAACAAGGGGTGTTACAAGTTTGAAGTACATATCTGTCTGTCTGTGGCAATGTAGAACTCAAACAAATGGACCCATTTTGATTTACTTGAAAGAAGATTTCATTGAGTGTTCTTAGCTGCTGCTTCATCGAAATCGGTTCAGCCGGTTTTTTTGTCGTGGATTTTTGAGTTTTCTAAACTTATACTTGTTATAATAGTATTTACTTTATCATCTTATTCTAGGGACTTATCCAAGTCTTCCTAGGCACATGAGTTCTCCACCAGCGGGTCCGAAGCCATCTGCCGTGTCGGAGCCCCTGGGGGAGCTCTCCATGAGTGAACTGGTGCGGCTGGCGGACGAGCAAGGCTTGGACGACGAGGATTTCATGGAGATACTCACCTGCCCCAGCCCTGTGTGGTGGGAGGACTCTGATGAAGGTGAACATCCTTATGAAATTTGGCACAGAACAAACTTTTTACCCGACTGCGTAAGAGGGAGGATTATGGTATTCGATGTATGTTTCTATATTACCTCTTACAGCCTAAACGGCTTGACTGATTTTCACGTGCGAGTTGTCGTTAGATTCATCTTCACTGTCTGAGTGTCATGGGATATATTTTTTTGTAATAATAATAATACGACTCTCGTAGAAGAGAAAAGGAGGAGAAGGCAGAGAAGGACAAGCTCAGCAAGTACTTTGACTTGGCTCACGACAAGGCCGTAGGCAGGGGGTTTTGGGGGTTCAACCCTCCCCCCCCCCCCCTGCAATATCCCGGCCATTATCAAAAATCCTTCCGCCCGCGCGGGGTAGGTGGGGGGTGAATTCATAGGGGGGTGAATTCGTGGTAGCTTCCCCCCGAAATGAATTCCTGGTAGCCTTGGCTCACGAGATAACCGCCATGTGGGATGTTGATTTGACGATCATTGTTCCGATAGACGTGTTAGTGAACGGTCAGATAGCCAAGAGCCTCGACCAACATCTCAAGAGGCTTTCGCTAGATAGTTGGATCAAGGGTCGAATACAAAAGGCAGTCATCCTAGATACGGCGCGCATTGTCAGGAGATTCCTTAGTAGCCCTTACCTTCGAAAGCTTTATCTCTGCCCCGCCGCTGGCGGCACCCTAGTTGTAAGTTTTTTTTACAATATTTATGTTATTTATTATAAGTTTATATTTATATTCTTACAAAAGTCACCGATATAGCACAGCGGATTAGCAAGTTGAAGTGGCAGTGGGCAGGACACATAGCATGTAGAACTGATGGCCGATGGGGCCGAAAGTTTCTCGAGTGGAGACCACGTACCGGCAAGCGCAGCGTAGGAAGACCAGCCACGAGATGGACAGATGATCTCATACAAGTGGCGGGAAGACGCTGGATGCAAGCCGCTTCCAATCGGTCTTTTTGTAAATCCATGGAGGAGGCCTATGTCCAGCAGTGGACTTCTTATGGCTGAGATGATGATGATTTATATTGTACAAAAATAATAATTAATAAATAAGGGAAATAATACGACTCTTGCAAAATATAAAAAATGCGCTTTTGCGTAACCACCAACAAACTTTTTCGTAATAAATAAGTGATTTTACTACAATTATTCTAAACAATGCGCATTTATAATATTTTACAGCGATTTTACGTACATTTTCTCAAAAAAACGTACACTCAATAGCTTATCAAGCAACGAAATCGTAAGTTAGCTGCTAAAACCGGTTTTTTGCAGTCGGGTATTTTGATTTTCTTTTAATATATATGTTGTTAAGTAAGTATCTGAATAGAGGCACGAGTCGCGCGAGCACTTGATTCGTAGATCGTAATGCGCATGTGTGTGATGTACAAATGCACTCACACTCAGTTTATTTTTTATAGAAGATAGATCTACGATTATTGTGTTGTTAGACGCGCGGGGGAGCGGCGCGGGGCGAGCGGGCGGTACACTCAGCCTTCCGTGTCCTCTTAGGACCCATAATACGTATACGAGTATGCTTAGTGCGCAGTCTATTGCGCTGTCCTCTGAAACCTCAGTTACATTTGACGTAGTGCGATATCACTTGTATTTGTAACCACGATTAATCTTCTACATTTTTAGGGTACCGTACCCAAGGATATAACGGGACCCTATTACTGAGACTTCGCTCTGTCCGCCCGTCCGTCTGTCACCAGGCTGTATCTCATGAACTGTGATAGTTAGAGAGTTGAAATTTTACAGATGATGTATTTCTGTTGCCGCTATAACAACAAATACTAAAAAACAGAATAAAATAAATATTTAAGGGGGCTCCCATACAACAAACGCGATTTTTTTTTGCTCGTTTTTGCTCGATATTGATAACGGCAACAGGTAGACGCTTGAAATATTCACAGAATATTGAGTTATATTATTTACTTTAAAAATAAATAATTAAATTAATATTTAAGGGGTACGAGTACCCTCAACAGCGTATTAAAAGTATCGAAATCGTAAGTTAGACAGCAAAAACTACTTTTCTGCTGTCGGGTATTTTGTATTTTTTTAATACCACTATACACACTTTGTAAGAAACCCTAACTTCTGTCATATCTATACAAATTGAGAGAGATGGAGATATAGTTTCCAGGCCGATTCCGAATCCGACGACTTAATTTGCTTCAATATTTTTCACGCTAACACGATCAATGAATTAAATTATTTCCAAGATTTAATTTTACGAGAATTAATTTCTCACTAATACGAGAAATAAATCATATTACTATAGAAACACTGCTAAAATTTTCGCGCTCGCTTCGCTCGCGTATGTTTCTATGTTTTTGTTTACTTTAGTCATGCAAATGCTGAGCGCTCGTTAAATCAGGTGTTGTCATAGGGTACATCTATTTTTTATATATTGTTTAATATGAATTAATATTGTTCCGAAGTTACTTTTACACTTTATTTACAGTTATACGTTTGTCCGTAATTTAATTTTAGTGTATTTTAATGTTTATAACTTATAATTATATAAAGATTATAATTATATAAACATTGACGTTTAGAAACTAGTACTCGTCTGCGTGTAGTCTGCGCAAATAAAGAGGCAAATAGTCCCCATGAGAAAACTATAGCTACGCCCATGTTACTTACTACTTACTTATATTAGCAATTCTGCTTGATTTTCAGATGACATATACTTCAATGAAGATATCAACCAATATAGACGAGAATCAGATAACAAATCTAATAAGGATGCAAACGGTAATAAAATATCTGTCGAAAACAATAAACCATCAAGAAATGATAATGTTCTCAAGAAATTCGCCGCCAAACGATCCAAGATTGAAGGTATTCTAAACAAGATTAAAAACAAAAATACAATAAGCAGAGGGCATATTGAGCTCGGTAATAGCAATATTAAGAATAGAGAAAATATTTTAAAAGGAAATAATAATATAGAAAGTAACACGGTTAATGTTGTAGGAACTGTTAGTAATGCTGAAGATAATGGCAATAATATTGATGAATCTACCATCGCTAATGAATTTAGTAATAGAGCCAGGAAAACTAGTTTAGGGGGACTCTCAGATGTTAGTCTTAATGAAGATGAATTGTTACATACCTTAGAAAGTATAGAGATACCCATCAAAGATACTAACGATGAACAAGATGTAAAAAATGCAACAAACAGCGATGTTATAATGATGGATATAGAAAACTTGGAAATGGATATGAAATTTATTAGCAATAAGAAAAAAAACTTGGAAAAACTTAAAAGCTCACTAAAATACGACAAAAAAATTGAACTGGAAGCAAAAATCAGTGTTAAAAAGAATCTACTCGTTCTAAACAACGAAACGGATACAAATATACCGTCAGATCTTCCAATTTTGACGAAATATCCATTCGAAACTGTTCCTAAAGCATATGAATCTCCCATTTCAATAGGGAGTCCTTATTCAGAAACTATGAGCTTCGCAGAATCTGATTCAATATCGGATACGAATATAAAATTTCTAGACGAATATGTAGATGACAAAAAAGAAACTGAAGCTGTGAACATCAATAAATACAAAAAAGGCAAAGATGGTGAATTAGTAACGGTTTATCAGATTGTAACAAACAAACCAAACGAACCCGATATCGACGCACCCGACAATGGAATGGACTTAGATGTAGAAGCACAGATTAAAGTCAATTTAGTTAACAAATCGCTTCAAAGTGATGACGACAGTAAAATAACTGAATTCGTACCAATTTCTACAGCGCGAAAACCTACATTCAGGAGTAGGAGTAAATATAAGAGAAAATAGAAAAAAAATCATTTTAGGGCTGTAAATAAGCAGTGAAAATTTTCCAAATTAGATAAAAGAGTATTTTCTCATTTTGTTTCAATGTTTTTTGAATTTTATGAATCCTAGTCTGTTCGGGAACAGATTAATGTGACATTGAAGGCGCTGCTGTTCTTATTTAGTTATTTTGTTCCACTAGGAACACACACGAGACGTCAGTCTTTTCCACACAGACTATAGAAGCAGCAGAAGTGGCACAGGAGTTAAAAAAATGTTCTGTGCGAGAGAGAGAGATAGCTGCCCCGAGCTCCCCCTAACAGTACGCATAGACTGTTTGGAGAGAGAACTAATGTGGAGTTGAGGGAGCTGCTGTCATTAATTCATTATTTTTACCGAATTCAAAAAGAAGAAGATTGTCAATTCAGTTGTATTTTAGGGTTCCGTCCGTACCTCGAAAGAAAAAACAGAACCCTTATTAAGGATCACTTTGTTGTCCGTCTGTCTGTCCGTCCATCCGGGTGTCAAGACCTTTATCTCGGGAACGCGTGAAGGTATCGTGTTGAAATTAAAACCATATACGCAGATCAATAGTATCTTGCTGCAGAAAGAAAAATAAAATTTCTCAGTTTTCGTAAAAAAAAGTTACAGCAGAATATGTCGTAACAAATTCACATTTCAACACTCACAAGGGAATCAAAACCTATGGGGTACTTCCCGTTGAACTAGAACTTTGAAATTTGGCAAAAAGCATTGTGTTAGAGTACACATATAGGAAAAAATCCGAAAACTGGACATTTTTAATTTAATCACAAAAAAATAGTGTCTTTATGCAAGGAATGAGGGTCCAAATTTTAAAGTTCTTTAACCGTATTATCTGGGATATCATATGAAAGAGCTTCATTGGCACGAGCTGAAACAAGTCATTAAATATTTTTACGATGTATATTTTTCAGTTTATGAAGGAATATAAAAAAAATATGATTTCCCCTTTTATCTACTAGTTTGTAAGGAACCCTCGGTGGGCGAGTCTGACTCGCACTTGTCCGGTTTTTTCATTTATTATTAGATCAGATCGCTCTTCAGATCTCGTACATTGATGTATATAATGTATAAATATGTTAAAATCCATGTAATTATTCCAAAGACCGTTCTGTAGCTTTAATTTGTACAGTGTGATTAAAATAAGAGTAACACTGGTAGAGTGCCATGTTGTGACGGCACAGCTGGAAAATGAATTTAGCCGCGGCGGATTTGGTACATGGTTACTTAATCCGACCCGCATCGCAGTAACAATTAGGATACCAGGTATGGCTATTAACAACTTGCAATGACAGAGATGGAGATATAGTTTCCGTCCCGTATTATAGTAAGCCGAAAGGAGGTGTTAATTCAATTACTATCATTTGAGTTTCATCATAGACCAAAACAGTCTAGACTAATACAGGTCTAGCGCTTAACTGAGACTGAAAACGGGTTGTGCCCGTTGTAAAAAAAACATATTGATGAGTACAATGACCTCTTATCGTCTTTATACAGGGTACCAATAATCCTGTATAAATAATGTGAACCGAGTACCAATGCTATTCTTTTTTTAATCAGTATATAGTTACTTATTATCTAAGTTTTCGCTAGATCGGTGTCAAAATTAAAAATATCGGGCTATATGTATATTTATTTATATTATACTTGTAAAAGAAGAAAACAATACGTTTTCGTATCACAATATCCAGTTTTCACCAGAGCCATAAAACTTTACAAGTTTTACTTCTTTATTGAGCTACAAGTGCATTGTTTGAACTTAAATGGTGTTTTGTAATCTATCGATTAAAATAGTGAAGATCTACTAGAAGTTCATTTTAACACGTTTATGTAGGTTATAGTATAAAATAAGTGAATTGACTTGACTGCCTAAGAAAAAGGGTTATGTTTTTCGAATGTATGTTTCTTTATGACAGACTACAGCCTAAACGGCTTGACCGATTTTGATGTGCGAAGTGTCGTCTTGAGTGTCATAGGCTATATTTTTTGTAATAATAATAATACGTCGCTCGCAAAAATAAAAAAAAGCTTTTTTTCATAACTTCCAACGAAATTTTTCGTAATAACTGATTTTTAGTAGCGATTTTACGCATACTTTCTCACAAAAAACGTACACTCAGTGTATTAAGCGTAACGAAATCGTAAGTTAAACTACAAAAACTGCTTTTCTGCAGTCGGGTATTTTGTTTTTATTTTAATATGCAGTACCTGGACGACCGAGCTCCACTCGGATTTTTTATGACTGAAAATACGAGCGAACCCGAGTTCACTAAAAATGAAAGCTAGCAAGATCGATGTATCGTCCCCTATATCTACCTGCAAACCAAAGTTCATTAAAATCGTTGGAGCCGTTTCCGAGATTGAAATTATATACATATATACAAGAATTGCTCGTTTAAAGTTATTAAGATACTTGTTGATCTATTTCGCCATCATAGTATAATTTGAATATAGTAAATGCGAAATTGTAGTAAATGACAAATTGTAATGCAGTTTTTTTGTGCTATTTACAGCATAATATACGTTGGTCCCTCTTGAAAACGCAGGTTTTCCCAATGTTGTACATGATTGTTTAATGGTCGTACTGCCACGGGATTCGGACCATTCAACGTGGAAAAAATACCCGATTCCGTATATTCAATAGATGATTATAGTTTAAAAAACCGACCTCAAAATACGCAATTCATTTACTTGGATGTAATTTTTCCAGTTATTTTGTTATAAAAACCGAAGTACTGGACCGATTTTGATAAAATTTATATGGGACCACCACTGAGTTATTACCTACCAAACAATCAAATCTTCTTTTTGGAAGTCGGTTAAAATCACTTTGGTGTCGATTACAGCAGTTACGAATTAGTTATCGAGTAAAGACGATAAATGTAGGTACTTACATACAATTTTCCTGAATAGCTGTTACAGCGACGACGCTTGCGACAAACTAATAGATTTACAACAGGATTTCATAATTTCTATAGCATACATACAATACAAAAGAGTTGTACTAAAATATTTTTAAACTTTAGACTTAAAATATTTTTGCGTTTTTGTTTGTATTACAGTAACAGTTGTTTTTAATGTTGAATCGGTATCATAGATAGTGGCCGTTTATGAGTGAACCGCGGCAACTTAACGCGTAGGACATGAACTCGAGTAGTCTTCCGAACTGCCCCGTGTGCGGAACACCTAATGATACATTCAAAGAAAAACAAAAAACCCGACTGGAGAAAATCAATTATTGCACCTACGATTTCGTTACGCTTGATACGCTGTTGAGTGTACGTTTTTAGTGAGAATGTATGCATAAAATCGCTGTAAAAGATTACAAATGCACATTCTTTAAAGTAATTCTAGTAAAATCACTTGTTTATTACTAGAGTTCGTTGGAGGTTACAAAATACTGTTTTATTTTTATTTTTGCATGAGATGTTTTATTGTTATTACAAAAAAATATTGCCTATGATACTCTGGAAGTCAAGACAAATCTAACGACACCTCGCACGTCAAAATCGGTCAAACCGTTTAGACTAGGCTGTCATATACGAGTAGAACATCTGGTTCTCATATGTAGTACAAACTTTGCCTTAGTTTGGGGCTAGATGGTGTTGTGTGAAACTGTCCTCCAATAAGCCGTACACACACACACGCGTCATTTAAGTTGATATTTAATTTACCTAATGTCGAGTAAATCTGGGATTAATGAAAACACACATACAATGATACAGTTTATTTCCGTTTACGTTCCTTTAAAATATAAGTTATTGGTTGTTATCTCCTGTAATGTATCTCATGGAGCAGGGCTGGCTGTATATCGCCTCCAGCAGCAGCTTGTCGCCCTCGCTCAGATTGATGTACCTGCCGATGGACATGGTGCGGGACCACAGGTGGTCCTGCAACACACATACACCTGTCTTTACCCTGAACACACAAGTTGCATCATATCTGCATGTCTGTGAAATGTCTGTATGCCAACTCGCACTTGCACGCCCCGTTGCCTTATTACTTTTTTGTTCCTCTCCATCCTAAGGTTGCCTGGAAGAGATCGCTATTAGCGGCAAGGCTGCCAATTGTTACACTAGTTTTGCTCTCTTATTGTAATTTTATGGTGTGTACAATAAATAGTTGATCTACGTACGTTAGTTGTACTAGCAAAATTCTCATTTTTTCTCCAAAATTATTTAGATTAGAATGTCCCCCTGTCCCCCGGGCAATTCGCGGGCTCCACAGTGGTCTCGCGAAAGCGGCAGTAGGTACTTACATGCGCGGGCTCCACTGTGGTCTTGCCGAGCCGGCAGACTTGGCACGCGTAGTTCGCGGGCGCGTGCGTCACCGACTCGAAGTCGTATGGCAGCCGCGAGTGGCGCACCCACGCCTCCATCGGGTACTGCTCCAGGTAATGCTCTTTGCCTACACAGTTACAATACGGCACTAAACTATGGTAAAACTTTATCTGTGACATCCCGGCCATCCTCGACGAAATAAACCGTTAGTATGTGAGTTAAAAACGGTCTTAGTACAATTTTTGAGTCAGTAATCTGAAATAAAATGGGAAGATTTGTGAAAAGTACTAGGTACTTAGTACTGGGCAATTTATACACTTCACAGACAGCGCTCCCCGCTACAAAACTTGAAAAAATTTAAAAACAACATCAAACACAAATATAGAAATCGGTTTCTTAAAATAATTGAAAATTTCAAATAAAACTATAAAATACATACTTAAAAATTAACTCTACATAGCCAATTTCAGAACCTCCTCCATTTTGTAAGTTAGTTAAAAAATTCGTTAGAAGTTACGAAAAGGCAAACTTTTTACTATGATCTAACGACACCGTACATCAAAATCGGTCAAGATGTTAAGCCTTAACCGAAAAGCCCCAACGACAAAAAAAAACTATAAAATTATTAAACCTGTTACCAAGTCTTTAAAGATACTTATGCCACGAATTCCAAATTACCAATAAACATCCTAACAGAAGAGATTAAATAATTATTAGTTAAACTATACGTTTTTGTTACACATCCTTCAAATATCTTACGGGTTAATCACGTTTATGTTTGAGTCGAAATATCCGTCAAGTTTCAACCGCATACGGCGGTCTTCCGAAAACGTCTCTTCTGGTACTACCGCGTAATCGCCGTATGCGGTTGAAACTATAGTCTGATATTTCAACTCAAAAATAAACGTGAGTAACCTGTAAGATATATTAAAGAAATAAAATGTCGCCAGTGGAATCGACCTTTGTTCACTTGGCGTCGGTCACATACCGTTAGCGACATTCTTCCAGTGTATGTTGAGGTGGTTGTCTCTGTCAGGCCGGTTGGAGGCCATGGGCAGCCCCAGCGCTCGCATCAGCAGGTTCATGATGTGCGCCGGGTGACCCCGCACTCCTGTCACCATCTCCGTGAGAGATATGTTCTGAGACCATACACACATTATTACTAAATGTATGGTCCGTACTTGACTTTCCATCACGTGGACATAGTCTAAAACAAAAATCACAAATATAGTGTCCTGGTTAGACCAATACTCATATATCAACAATAACGAACTTAAAAATTTTAATATAACGATTCTCTGTCGCCGCGCTAAAGCCTAATTTAGATTGAGAAGTCTAGAGATTTCTTTTTCGCTCTCATTGAGCTCGGACGTTTTTGAGGACTGACGCTAAATCCCGTTGATACTTGATCAAAGATCTGTACCTAAAACGTTGATAGGCAAGTTGGTACTATTTCACTATGGGAACTAACGTGGTTCTCGCACATCAAGAAAATATAGTTGGATTGGATATGGCTATATTGGCTTTGGCCAAGGCTTTTGATATCATTTTGGGGAGTCTTAATAAAAAAATTGGAACTATGAATTGAATAATTGTCATTACAATGTCTTCGAACTTATCTTGGCTAATAAAAACAGTGTATGAAAAAAATGAGCATAACATTGGTCATTCTGATTTGGAGTACTTCAAGGCTGTGTTTTAAGCCCGATATTTTTCTCCCCATACATGAACGACATCTATTTAACTTGTTACGAAACATCGAACACACGGGATGTTTGACGATACAGTTATCATCTTCACTTCATTTCATCCACAAGAAGTCCCACAGCTGGATACAGGCCATCAATTCCTAAAAACATCGGTTGGCGCACGGTTTGTAACCAATAAGCGCCCGGATGAAACACTTCAGGGGTTTTAGTGGATAACCCGGTATACCAGGCAGTCTGCCTGGGCGGGACTCAGGGCGCAGAGGTAACCATAAAGGCGTTCCCCTGGGTTAAAAAAAATGCCTTGCAACCAATGACATTACAGTAACGAGTAGTAAATCCTGGTAAATACGGATTAAACAGTTTATATCAACTAGACGTTCGAATATGTCAAAATAGTTATGTTAGAATTAAATGCAAAGCTAAACACACCCAAATAATTAATTATCGAAACAAATTTAGTACAATTTTCTGTCCACACACCTGAATCCCTTCTTTAAAGCCTAGCGCAGGCGCATCCACCCCTGTCTTCGTGAACAGGAGCATGTTCTTGGGCAGGATAGCGTCACAAGAGTGCACCTCTTGGAACACCACGCATGACCCCACCTCAATTGTAGTTATGGCTGCTTTCAGACGATTAGCTTCGACCGTGCCCTCTTAACGAGTAATATTGAGAATAATTAGCGATTTATCATCATTTCTCATCACTTAAGATACAAAAAGTCCATTGCATTGGATACAAAAATATCTGCATGCATAGATTTTTTTTATATAGTAATAGGTTTGCGCTTGACCGCCAACTCGCCTGATGTTAAGCGACGATGCGGTCTACAATGGAACGAGCTTACTAATTCACTTGCGAATTAAAGACACCCAGATTAGATATCTATCGGTAAAGACCCACTCAGGAAGCGTATTCCACAATCTAACAGTCCGCACGATGACAGTGGAATTAAAGCGTTTCGTCCGGGTTTTTGGAATACTTCTGAAAAGACTGGTTGTTGTGTTGCCTGCTCTGCCACCAATCTCGCCACTTGTATGAAGTCATCAGTCCACCTGGTGGCAGCGGCTGGTCCTCCTCCATGCGTGCGCCGCGTCGGTTAACAATCGTGTGCTACTAATATTACCTACTTTAATAACTAAATCTCTGATAATTATTTGTGTCGATACAGTTGTAAAATTGTAAGTATAGAGTTAAGAGGTCAAAGAGGATCTATGATATGGAAACAGTAATGAGTAAGAACTAACGTTTAACTTGCTACCTCCTTCAAGAAACTGTTGGTTACATGGTCGTGATTGGACTTGTACAAGACGGTGTAACGTAAACCAATTGTAAGATATCGAGTGTCATAACTGATCTCCATTGATCGCTATATTTCGCCAGGATTACGTCACGTTGCTGTGTTGTCGGTCTCTTTCTCTAGAGAGATGCCTTTCCCGCGCTTTGTTATTTAATCGTGGAAAAGGGTATAAAGTATGTGAATTTACCGAAATCTTTGTCCAGTTCATACGTAAGTATCCCCAGCGGCCAGAGCTTGTCCTTATAATACTGCTTGTTCTCTTCGGAGAGCGTAATAGGACCCAGCTCGGTCTCGTCGTCGCTCTGCGCCGAGCGCAGCACCTTCAGCGGCACGCGGACTGACAGTGAGCGGCACTCGCCGTGATAGTGCGCGTTTATGTAGTTCCGATCTGACGGGTTCATTAGGAAACTGCTGCCCTCGGCTTCTTGCTGGAATCAAGGTTGTTGGGAATATGTATATTACCCTTACTAATATTATACAAGCGGCCAAGTGCGTGTCATGCCACGCGTCAAAGTAGGGTTCTGTAGTTACACATCATAATTTATGTGAACTTAAAAAAGGGTTTTATATTTGATACTATGAACATACGAGTTAACATAGGTTAGTTTACCTAAATGAAAGTTTTTATGATTTTTTTCAAATATTTCAAATTCAACTTAATCGACTATTAGGTACTCGTTAACTTGTAAAACCTACTTATTTGTTAGTTTTACTTTTAATTTTATCTTATATGCTACTAGCGTGAATTTTTTTATAATCAGAAAAAATATCGACTAAGAGTTTGAGTGTGAATGGGTACTGGATGTGTGTGTGTGTGTGTTATTGAGTGTGAGTGGGTATTGGATGTGTGTGTGTGTGTGTTATTGAGTGTGAGTGGATACTGGATGTGTGTGTGTTATTGAGTGGGAGTGGGTACTGGATGTGTGTGTGTGTTATTGAGTGTGAGTGGGTACTGGATGTGTGTGTGTGTGTGTTATTGAGTGTGAGTGGGTACTGGATGTGTGTGTGTGTGTTATCGAGTGTGAGTGGGTACTGGATGTGTGCGTGTGTTATTTACTCACCATTTCTTGGAATGTTCGCGTCAAGACGAAGCTGTTTGATCGGAGTTCTGAAAAAAAAGGTTCTAGTTTATCGTCACGCTTGTACGCAGTTCCGACCAACATGCCTGTCAATGCACTGCGCTCATCATCCTGCAGATATGTCGCTCGCTGAGGACGGTCTGCATTAGTGTGTGTTGTGTACATAATACTATTAATATACTTTGTGTGCGTTACCTCCATAATAAGCATTAGGAAGGTACTGCTAAACTTGCATCTAACCTGTGTACAAATGGGTATGCTTACTTCTGTTCTGCAGATAAAACATAAACTCTTACCTAGAAAAAAACGTTAACGTGAGTAAGTCTTTAAATTTTCTCCCTAAATAGGGGGAGGCGATTCAGAAAACTGGTATGATGATAATAAATTCGGGGGATATAGTTTGGCGCAGCAAATTTTGATAACACGTTGGTATTAGAGAGCTAAAAGTTTAAAGATTTTGTTACGTTGAGTGAGGACTGTGACAAATCGCGCACGGCGGAGGAGGGGGTAGCACCGCCGTTTGTATATTATGTAATCGTATTCATGTAAAACATGCCAAACAAACAGCCGCCTTCGCGACACACTCACACTTCAAATTTTTTAGATACAAGCTTAATAAACGTAATGAAAAATGCTCAAGATGTCTAAACAATGGGCTCAAATCCAACTAGTTCACCATTTACTACTTGAGAGTTCATTTTTCAGTATCCTCATGATGAGGACCTCATCAGAAGCATGTTATTACATTCTCCTAATCTAATAATAAGTGCTTATGGTACCTAAACAAATTAATATAATATATTTCCTCACCGCATCTAGCGTATACCCATCAGGAAATTCCAGTACTAACTTTTCTACTCTCAACAAGGCAGCAACATTATATCAGATGTTTTTTTTTACGCGAGATAGATCTACAATTGACCACCGACTCGCCTGATGTTAAGCGATGGTGTGGCCGAGGATGGAGTTCAAACACGTCATTATTGACGTCAAAGTTACCTAAATAAGCGAAATACGTTACCCAAATTCTCGATGCCAGCCCGCAGCATGTCGACGACGATCCTCGCTATATTCTTCTTGTCTATACATTTGTATCCTATCGGCATGTCCTGCGAACAACAAAACACTGTTGACTTGTCGAGTGCAGAGATAGTCTCCGCGCCACCGCTCAAGTTGTATAGACGCGGCGCTTCCATCGCATTTTAGCCATACATACTAATCAATTCAAAATCAAACATAAGTTATTTCAGATTCAGACAGAGCCATGTTATTATATTTTACATGGAAAACTAACAGCTACTTAATGTAAATAATAAAATTAATGGGAACATAAACAGGTTTTGCTTATATGTACAGCAATTACAAACTCAAGTGCCCAATTGTAACATATTGTGTAAATACAGAATGATACAAATTACATTATATTTTATCTTATTCCTCTTGTAGTGCAAATTGCAATCGTAACATTTTTAAGAAGTGTCAAAAACTCTTTTGAAATTATGTTTTTAAAAGGATCATGCATCTTTTGATAAATGTAGCCGTAGGAGCTGAACTGGCACTACTTACTGGCAATGTATATAGTTCGTTGTCAAGTTATCCAATAAAGCTGCTCATTTGAAGTTTTCTCTCGAAAATCCCGATCTAGTTTGTTCTGTAGCTCTAGAATGCTTTAGTCTCATACTCTTTTGTAGGCAATCCCAACACCGAGGGCTACTCATCGCTCCGCTGTTATCACTTCTACGTGTTACCGAGTTGCTAGGCTGGAAGTCTCAACTTCATATGAATCAACCGGATTCGATTGATAAGGACAATGCCATCCTGTGTGTTTAGGAAGTGCAACACCAAGATATATAAGGCCAAGATACTAAAAGGCCTAAAGGACGTGGTCTTATCCTCGAAAGTATTGAGAACTGAGATTTGCCGCGCTGTCACTTCATATTTAATGAGTATAACTTCTCTATAGATAAAATCTCATTTTTAATTGCCACTTGTCTAAGCCTGCTGAGGTTATGTTTGAATACTTACAACTACGGTTTGGCTAAAGTTGTATTTGTCCGGGGGGCAGGCCTTCCTCTTGCCGGGGTTGGAGACGTAGAGCACGGGCCGCTCACTCGAGTTGAACTCCGAGGGAATTTTGAAGAACTTCACACAAATCTCGCGCTCCATCTCGTTCAGCGTCGACTGGATTATGTCTTGAGAGTGGACGTCTGGAGAAAATTCAATATGAGATGCATTTTTTTTTGTAAATATTCCAAATTATAATTCTAAAGCAGTTACAGAAACCATTCTGTAACTGCTTTAGAATTATGAGAATATTACCCGATGGAACGAGCACTTGGTAGACCTCCAACTCGATGATCAAATGACATCGACATGGTATTGAGAAGAGAAGGGATGAGATTCGCACAGATCGATCAGAAAGGTTGGCGGCGCTACAGAGACCTAATTAGCAGTGGGTGGAGAATGGTCGATGATGATGATTCCAAATCTTTATTACTTTATCAAAATAATCGATCAAACCCAAAATGATTTTATAAAAGCGTTTGAGGATTTTTAAATTATTGAATAAATAACAAATATAAAATCGGGAAAATCCATTAATCACATAGTACTGGGGGAGGAGGGATTTAATTAACATTACGATATAATTATCTCCATGGGAGGCTTGTGACATTGTAAGTATTTTGCCATGCCACTACACGTGCAATTAGAAAACGTCTGATTTTCGTGTTTTCACTTTAAAAGTTATAAAATTCTCCAGTCAGTGAAGAAGAAATATTGCTATAGAGGAAGTCAAGTGGCGTAAAAACCCAAGTGATTAATGAACGACCCCTAAATAGTACTCGAATAATATTAACGCAATAGGTAACTTACCATAGTCCATATGGTTGATCGCAAAATGGACCACGCCCTTAGGCCACAAAAATGCTCGGCCATGTTGGAAATAAAACAAAAACAAGTACACAACTCGCCACATGCTTCTATAGAACACTTCTAACTCTTATCGCTTTTTACGACATTGAAAACGAAATTAGATTTTGAAATCCGTTTTATTTTGGAATAAAATTTAAAAGGTACATTTATGTACGTTCTATACAATTTTTTGTCTATTTAGTATGTATACTAAATAGACTACCCTAAGCTAAACCCTCAAAACTATATTAATTAATAAGTGTTACTATACCTTAGACGAGTTTTTTAATGATAAAAATATTATCGAATTAACTGTTCTGCTCCGTACCAGTTGCTAAACCCTACCAGGGTCATTGTATTACTAAAAACAAACATGTACTGTAACATCTCCATGTAACCTATAATGAATGCTATAAACTATTGACTATATAATGTGAGTAGATGTAGGCATAATAAATACAGAAATGATTTGGATAACTTCAAACAATGTTATCAACATAGAGCAATGATTGAACCCTATAATAGACAGTTAAGAATTATACCTTATTACCCGACTGCACAAGCAGAGCTACGTTTTTCAAGCGTCTATATCACTGGAGCTGTTCAATTAACATCCTAGCCTTTTTACTAAACGGCGCCGTTTAATTAGCTTCCTGAATTATATACAGCCGTAGCGCCTAATATAATAATAGCCTTATTTTTTCGACTTGGCAAAATTATTTTGTTGAACATCAACGCTATTCCAGCCTTTAATACAAGATTTAAGTAACCGACTAGCCGATGCTTAGGCCATTCATATTAATGGTGCAAAATCAAGTTATTTTAAAAGTAGATTTTTTAATTGCGACAACACACTGCACTGCGCTGCCTTTCAATTTAGCGGCCACATAACCGTTAACTCTCGCTACCAATGGGAAGGGCGAAACACCGGTCGAGGAAACGATGGCCACCATGCCGTCCGAGTCACCCACCGAAGAGGGACGAAGTGCGGCGCGGGGACACCCGGTCTTCCGTAGATCCGCCGCCCGCTCGGGGACCATTTTCACAATTCGCTTTTCCTTGTTTATGTTCCTTTAATGGGTGTGATGCCTAGCGGCCGACCACCCGTCGACCATGCCCGGGCATAGGAGCTCGGACCTACGCCGCATTTGAAGCGCAGTCCCAGACTCTCAGTTCCGAACGTTCCTGAGCGACCTTGAGCGACCCGAACCTTGAGATTTGGTATACTGCACGCCGTTACATGGCGCGCACCCCCTTAAACACTCCCTAAGGTTTGAATGTGGAAGGGAGAGCACGCCCAGGAAATGTCGCCACGCACAGCATCTCCTCTCCTACTACGCTCGATAATCGAGCCTCGTCCAAAACCACTCTAATCAGCTCTACTAATCCAGTAACATACGGAGGGTTCACAAGCCGAAGGGGAAAGTTCTACACCGGCCCATCTAATTCGCTTCCCCCGCGCGGACGGCACGGACCCCGGAGTCTGTGGAGATTAATTTTGACAAATAAAAAAATAGCATTTTGTGAAGGTAACACACCGAGAAATACATACACCCCGTACTTCTCTCCGAAGTTTCTCTGAGTTTCTCCGAGTTCTAGTCGTTTCTGCAAGGGGTTCTGAGAGCACCCTCTCATTAGGCACATCCTGCCCGTTGGGCGCTTGTTGTGGCGGACCTCAACGCCAAGTCTACGGCGGGGAGATGCCTAGCCATTGAGCTCCAAGGAGATTTTGGAGAAGTGGGCGGCGATCCACAACTTCCTGGTTCTGAACCAGAGATCGGTGTGAGTCCAAATGGTTGAAAATATGGATAATAAACACAAATTACCAACTGAGCTTCTTTTGAACGTATCAACAATATTGTGGTCAATTCTGAAGGCACCACTAGTTTGTTTTATAATTCTTAAAAAAACTAAATTCGAAAAAAAAAAAGAACAAAAAAATATATAATTATTTCGTTAGTTTTTTGAGTTTAGTTACTTTGAGAGAAGTGTTGTCGCGATTATGCAATCTCCCATAAAAATAGAAAAAAACTATTTTCTACCCCAAAATATTAACCGGTTACGACAATTCCCATTTTTAGGCGTCCGTATTATATTTGATTTAAATCATCTATGCCTCTGCGGTTTGCTTTTATCTAATTGTAACTCCGAAATAAAATAAAATAGTTAAATTTTTTAATAAAGCAAACCATACATGCATAGTTATTAATAATAGTTTATACAGAGATACACACTTCAAACTTGTAACACCCTTCCTCTTTTTAGGTCAGGGGTAAATAGACTCGGTTGTTAATTGAACGGCTAATTAAGCTAGTTGGCTGCGAGATACACAAAAGTATGCCTGATTCTTTGACACGCTCTGCAGCCTAAACTGTTCAAAGGATTTAACCATATATGAGGTGTCACTAGACTCACTACTCATAGTGGGTTGTTCAGCTCAGTTGTGGGAATGACATAGGGTGTATACTCCACTGACCATAGTGAACACTGAACATCCGCAGTCGGGTATTTTGTTTATCTTCTAAGGTGGTTCCATGTTCGACACAAGTATTTCTACTTTCCTCGTCGAATAGTTTAGTTTTACAATGACGTAATAGGAAACATCCATGATATTTATTTATTGCTCATAAAAAGGTAACCACATATATATTAATTCTATAACAACAAAATTAAAATATAAAGGTGTAACCTAAGGAGCGTAACTCACTGGTAAGTCGAGGCGCGGTCGCGGCGGCGTCGCGGCACAGTCGAGGCGTGGTGTTTATGTTAGAGTCGAGGCGCGGGCGGCTATGCTTCCTTCACACGTTACAGTGTAAACACGTCTACGAACGAATCAAAATAACAAAATGGCGGTGGAGTCGCGCACTGCACTCCTGCCGCGACGCCGCCTCGACCGCGCCTCGACTCCACGTCGCTTGCGACGCGACTCTAGTGTGTGGGCACTGCCATTTGAACCTGAAGGAAACGTAGAAGCGGCGCGCCGCTTGTGCGCCCGTGCCTCGACTCCAGCTCGTGTGGGCGATGCACCTAAGTATTTAAATGTCATGTTAGACAGCAGACCGTCGCGGAAGATGACGTCACACGTCATGTGCGCCGCACTAATTCAATAGGAACTGTCGTTTCACGGATAATAGAGCCAAAGTTAGAGTAACATCTGTCAAAAATTGTAAACGTTTATTTATATCTCGGAACATTATCCGATTGAAATAATTTTTTGGTATTTGTATTACATTTTTGTATATTATCCCCTGAAACTATTATTAAGTAAAATTCAAGCATATTCCCTACTGCTGTTAGCTTTGATATCAGTTTTTATTGGCAACAAATTACATATTTGCGAAGAAAAGAGTTGAGACTAATAGCAAAAATGTCTATTAAATATTTATTCATAATTTTCAATAGTAAAATAATTTGAATATTTTTTGCTATTAATCTACTGTTAAATATGATTTACCACCAAACAAATAACGATATTAAAGCTAACCACAATTACTTTATTGTAAAACCATACTCTTTTCGACCATAATAAAAATACTTTTGTATGGAAATGATGTTACTTGTTTCCAGTTAAGGCGAGGCTTCCCCAGAACTTTAGGTATTTTACGCTACCTCAGCCCGCACTTCTTGAGCGCAGTGTTTTCATGTACGTAGCACAGACGCACGTCATACCTACGTATGACGCTGCGACGCGCGCCGCGGGACGGTTGCTCGCAAGCAAAATTATTGTAAAATAAATTACTATACAATAGTGCACTAAACATATCAAAAATGTATACTAGTAGAACGCAAAAAAATGTAATAGCTACTTAACATGGTATCTTTGGTATTGGTGGCTTTAAACAACTTGGAGATCAATTTAAAAAATAAATAAAATGGCATATTTTTCAAAAAATAAAGCTATCGAGATTTTTTCCAGCAATCGTGTTTTTATACTAGGAAAACCCTAGCCAACAGACCGACATTTTACATACTTAAAATTTGAGCGTGAACGAATAGTTCAAGTTTTTTTTGTAAATTTTCAAAAAGCTATTTTGTTGCTTTTGCTTTTACACTTACCCAAGTGTAACCTTAAATTCACAGCCATTTACGTGAAGTCACGACTTACATATCCTATTATACAGGGTTGTTACAGACACCTCTACTAAGCTGAAACTTCGACTTGACAATTGAAAAGTTTGAAGAAAATCACTAAAGATCACAAGAAGTCCATCCCCCTGTAGTGAAATATCATGGTTTAATTTTTTTCCTTCGACACAATTTCTTAAAATCGGCGCGTAACCTTCACTCGTTGCCAGGATTAATGGACGACCCCTGATGTAAAATGTATTTGAGCTAATAAGTTCATATTATTACAATAATTAAATAAATGAGTACTTTTATGAATTTTCGTGCCAAATTAGTTGTTTCCCGATAATTACTGTGACTTTTGTGTTATAACGATCAGCGCAATGACCTCCTTTCCGCTTGCATCAATAGTTTCAGTAGTGACCACCCTGAATAACATGATTCTTAAAATTAATCTTACAACTAGTAACAGTCTTCTTTCTTGAGGTACAAATAAAACTTCCGTTGTAGTTTCCACGCTTTAGTCAAATATACTTAACTATATATAATAAAATACAATGTATTTTCAATCATACACAAATATTACACAAGAATAGAAATGATATGATTCAAACCAACGTACTTTAAAAAATACATATGTTGTTTGAGTTCAACTCCCAAATGGCGGTGGTCCCATAGAGTTTGGACTTATTTTTTAGGTCAAAGTAGGGTTCTGTCGTGTGGTCTTAAGCATACACAATATTTTTATTTAGGGGGGGGGATAACATTGGAAAAGTTGCATGGGAAATTTAAAAACTCTTACATGAACTCAAGATTACAATATTTTAGCGAGTCGACCGGCCGAGGTAGCAGGACGACATCTACCGGACTCAGATTGTAAACAAACATTGACTTTCTTTTACTATAAATTACATGACAAAACAGAAAATAGATACAAATGATTTAACTATACCCAGCCAGCTATAATACTGGGGAAGAGCCAAGTAACAATTATTTCTATTCTTCTATAATGTTTGTTACATCTTAATATTACATTAATTCACATGAAGTCTGGACTACACAATATGTATCTGTTTAACCACACCACTATGAGCTTAACTCCATACTACATTTTCACCTCAACGAAATGCAACAAAAGAAAATGGAACCAAAATACACATTTTTCAAGTTACATTTGAATAAAATTATATGCAAAGTAAGCACCTTAGTGTTTACTTTGCATATATCTTAGAGTTTAACACACTAAACTCTTTAATTAGATATTTACAATGAAAGTTCTAGAACCACAACAAATTAAGTTTAACAGGTCCAGAGCTCTAAATATAAATACTTAGGTGTAACCATCGATGTAGAATATACTAGATTCCGTACTATTTAGATTATTTATGTAGATTCCGAAGGTAACCAAGACATAACAGACATCATAAATTTCATTTAGACGTCTAACAAAAATAAAAAAACTTATGACAGTAAGTAAATACAAATCTATAGATACTGTATTCATTAAGAGAGTCGTTGTCGCGCGATCTTTTGCTAGCAAATTACGTGGTTTATATAGAAAAGGAGAAACTGTTTTCTACTCATAAATATTATCCGGTTTCGATCATTCTTTTTTATATGGTTGGAAGCGTTAATGGCTATGCCTCTACGGTTTGCTTTTTTCTAAATATTTTCAATTATCTTTCAACTTAAATTTTTTGAACATCGGTACTATAACGAAATTTGAAAATAGCGTTGAATCGGATAAAAACGAAATCTGATAAAAAGAACCATCGAAATCGGTTAGTTTAGGGATAGAAAACAGTTTGTATGGGAGTTCGCGCGACAACACTTCTCTTAATATCGGTTGAGCCATTTACGATTACAGAATGTAATATTTATATTTTATTAATTCCCAGATTCTTCTGTCGCGGGTAAAGAGAAAGATATCTCTTTCCTATGCTTTGTTGGTCTTCCACAGAGAAAACACATAAGAGGTCTGTATTTATTAATTTCGTATTACAAGGTGACTGTTTAAACTGTAGCAATAATGATACAGGGTGTTCAGTACTCGGTTCTCGTTCTAAATGATCAACAAAATAAGTGGTTAATATTTGATCAAATTTTCCTGAGGAACCACAAAAAATACGGACACTTGAACCAGGCGCCCCGAGAGTACATGCAAGTCGCGCGATCACTACGCAGTGTACCTACACTGGGTAGGTAGTTATATGACTTGTGCTCGCTCGGTGCGCGAGAGTGCACGGCGTCCATAAATTCTGGAATCTTGGGGGAAAACTTCTTAATTTTGTTTTAGAATGCATATCGGTTTTATTTCTTTGCTAGTGTTGTAACAGTCACCCTGTATAGATAGTATATTCTGCATCTATGTATGGGTGAATATTCGTGCGTGTTCAACGCCGTCATTGTTCGCAACAACTTATGGATATAGAAATAATTATAATTTAAAAATCTGGAAAATACGACTTCAAAATTCGCAATTCGTTTACTTGGACGCCATTTTTTCAGTTATTTTGTTATAAGAACCAAAGTACTAAACCGATTTTGATAAAATTGATATGGGACTACCTCTGAAGTATTCCCTAACAAAAAAGAATCATCGAAAACAATTAACATTTGGTGGAAAAAACGTTGAATGAACATACAAAAAAAGATACAGTCGAATTGAGAACCTCCTTTTTGGAAGTCAGTTAAAAAAGGCACTCCTATAACGTATGCATCTGACATGAGCGGATTCTGTGCCGAGATTAGCACTTGATTTTAACAAAATAATATAAAAGTTACTAATTACTATCATACTCTCTTCAAAATGATGCCAGAATATTGTTGCTAACAACGATTACGGTTAACACGCCCGAATATTATCTTGTTTGTTCTGCTATTAAGAGAGTGACGCAAAAGTTGAAGCGATTATTAAAAATATCACAATTTAATGTTGGCTCATTTGAACTTTTGTCTCAGACTCTTCATTACAGAAAAAGATAAAAAACGTGCGGCGAAATTCGCATCGCTATGAGAGTGGAGAGTGAGCCCGCAGGTGAGGTGATGCCTACATCACCTACATGTAAACGAAATGGAACCTGCAGAGGCTCTGCGAGAGCGAGGAGATGATGGGCCCGTAGCCCTGCGCGTTGTCGTAGAGCTCGAAGAGCGGCGCCGCCACCAGCTTGTAGTTCTTGGGCACGGCGAAGAGCGCGCGGTCCTGCAGCTGCACCAGGAACAGCCGCTTGTGCTCCTTCGGCTTGGTGATGTGCGGCGGGATGTACGGGTACTGCGGCGGCTCGAAGTTCGGACGCCACCAGTTACCTGACACGGAGGAGGGGGAAAACTTCCTTTTCAGAGTCCGTACTTCGACCATCGTCCTTCTCGCTCGCGCATTACTACATTTTTGAAGATATAAAATTGCTGAATTAACTTATAAAAAAAAACGTCGAATGCGCGAGCGAGACAGACGATGCTCGAACAACATACTCTTTAAGGTGTGTTAAGGTCGAAATATGCGTTTTTTGCGACATATTCGGCTGTAACTTTTTTTTATGAAAACTGAGTACTTTGATTTTTCTCTCTGCAGCAAGAGACTATGGATCTGCGTATATGGTTTTAATTTCAACTCGATACCTTCACTCGTTCCCGAGATACAGATCTTGCCAGATGGATAGATGGACTACAAAGTGATCCTATAACGGTTCCGTTTTTTCCTTTTGAGGTACGGAACCCTAATAACATTGAAAATAATTTTTAGGTTTTTGTAAAAAAAAAAAATATAAGAACAAAAAAAAGGTTATCTTATGCTCTCGTTGAATGAATCAGACTATGAATTTGCCAGTTTTTATTTTCATATTCATTCCAGAGGCAATCCATTGCGTTAGATCCATTCCACTTGAGTACTAGTAACGCAATGCAAAATAGAATGACTCACCGATGGTGTCTTCAATGAGCCAATCCTGCTTGACTCCATCTTGCCTGCCCAGAGTTTCTGTTAGCAATCTCTTCAGGCCATCGATCTCATCCTGGAAATATTCATCTTTTGTTAATAAAAATTGGTTGTCTGTAAAGTCGGTTTACGAACGATTTTGTCACGTCAAAAATAACTTTAAATTTATACCTGGAGAATGTTGTAATTCCCACAATCTAACTTTATCGTCATTATTTAGTACATCTTTAATAAGCACAGGTGATTTTGAAACGGCAAATTATGTATGTTAGATCCAAAATACTATAGCTTTGGAATAATCTTCTCTAGAAATGTCATGATTCATCTTATCAATGGTGAGCTGTAACTATCTCATAACTAACAGTTGGGGTGATCATTTTATTGCATTTAAAATAACTGGAAAAAAAAAAACAGACTTGACAAATACACAATTTGTTTACATTTTCCGGTTATTTTGTTATAAAAACCAAAGTACTGAATTGATTTAAATAAAATTTATATGGCACCACCTCTGAAATTCAACCCACCAAACAAAAAAAAAAGAATCACCAAAATCGATTCATATATTAGCAAAGTAATTGCTGAACAAAAATACAGTCGAATTGAGAATCTCCTCCTTTTCAGAAGTCAAATAAAAATGATTTCTGTATTGCAATACGCATTGATGCTCAATTTTTCATGCACAAGTGATCAAGATAAAAGTATTGAGTCAACAGATTACAATGCCTAAATTTTCATGGAATTACATTTACAAATAATTGATGTAAGTTAAATTAATTAGTCATTAATTAATTTATTTACTAATATATAATTAACTATTACTAATAAACTCTTAAGTTACTGATACTTATTGTGAATAACTGATATTACATTTTTTCATTGATTTAAAATGATATGGACAGAAAAAAGATTTTACTTTGATAACATAATTAAAATTTAGTATCATTTGTAATATCAAAGCTTTTCTATCACTATCTTTGTTGTGAAACATTGTTTTCAACACCACTTGACAGAACTTATTTGAAAATAAACAAATAGCAATACTACTTTATGAACTCCATTACCTCTCCAGGGTTGAGCTCTCCACCCGGCAGCTTGAAGAATGCAGTACCTAGCTGCAGCAGCAGCACATGAGGGAGACCATGCTCATGAACCAGAAGTACTCCTTCCACTGATCTATTTGAAGGATATCATTGTTATTGGGCTAGCTTTCAACGTCTAACATATTAAAATTTTTAAGGATTTCCAGACTTCTAATTTTGATTTTACTTGTTGATGAAAATTCGAAAAAAACCTGGTAAAGAGTGAGTGTTTATGACATCACTATGTTACAGTTACTAAAAATTACTATCTACAATTACATTTTCTAGTTAGAACTTACAATCTGGGGACACGGCAGTGGCCCCGGGCAAGTCGAGTTAACATTTTCATGAAAACTTGTAACTACGTACAAAAAGCTATCATAAGCCAGATTTATCTAGTTTTTTTTGACTACATTTGCTTAACTCAGAGTAGATAATACAAGAAGTGAGGTGTCTTTGTGATCAATTTCTGATGAAAATATGTAAATGTAAAGGATTTTAAATTAAATATATTCTTTAATATACAATGGCACTGAATTAAAGAGTAAATTATATTATTACCAGTGCAATATTATTTGTCTGGTCTCACAGCTCAGTTGATCAACCATCTAGTTCTCATAGTACAAGCTTTGCTAGATGGTGTTAAGTCGAATGTCCACCAACATTTATTTATTTATTATCAGAAATGGAAAGTGCGTCAAATATAGTATAGTTGAATAGATAAGGCATAAGCAACATAGTATACAATTATATAGACAGTTAAATAAAGTAGTAATGAAGTGATAGTATACACAAACACATAAGGCAGTTGAGAATACTAGTGTAGTGAGGACGCAGCAGCATGAAAGAATGTCATGGCATTTTCTATCACCGCATATGAATTGGTATTACTGCCAAGGCACACCAAAAAATATTTCGCATCTAAAAGTTTCAAAACACCAATATCTTCCTTGTTTCATGAAGTTTCTCTTAGTTTGACATATATACCCCATTCTCAGATACTGCATCGCTTATGGACAACCACGAGTGGTACATGTAACATGTGGTAACAAAATTAAAATATGATAGTGTTAAGATAATATATAAAGTTAGTCTTGTGATTGTGCAACAGACAATGTGTTATCGTAAGTCAAAGAAAGATCATTAACCTCACCTTCTCATGCCAATTTTAGTGAACTCTTCCCTCATCCTCTGGAACCTCGCTGGCACTGAAGCATCTTTCTCAAACAGCGGCTCCTTGGTCCCGAACGTGTAGTTAGTTAAAGGATACAAGTTTATTGATCTATTTAGCGTTAAACTCGCGTTGCTTTGGCTGTTCTGATGCTGCATGCCGGGCCGGCCTGGCCAGGGTTTATTACCAGGAGGACCTTGCACCGCAGCCATGTTCTTTTTCGGCATAAGTTAGTAGATTTTTAAATATATGTGTCAAAAACGGAATGTCTTGGAAAATTAATATTACAAGAAAACTACAACAAGAAATAAATCACAAAGAAGAGTCCAAACAAGCGACAGCCATATTGTTTTTTTTCCCCTCTTCACTCCAATAAAGTAGAACACCAATAATATCCGGTATAATAACCCACAATAACCTACAACATGATATTACACCCTATGTTTTTCTAATAATTAGATTTGGACCCGCTTAGAGGATTTGCCAGTAACAAGTATTAAGGTTTCTACAAATTTCTTGAATAAAACAAGTTATATATGTTCTAGTCACAATCTAAGTAACTTATACAGTCATTTTCAAACTCAAGTCCTGCTTTAGTAAAGTTAAGTCGACTTTACTGGAACCTTCTATGGAGTTTTACCGACAATTTAAACAAAATGTACAGTTCAAAACGGCAAATTTTTAGTACCTATTTCATACTTAAAAACGTAAGCGTTGGGCAGATATGAGAAGGTCAAGGCAGAACATAGGATTATAGAAATGCTAAGTGGGCGGTTTCCGACTACCACAGTTATGATCAGAAGCCCTAAAGCGGAACCAGTTGAGCTCTTAATTCGACTACGACAGCACGTACGTCACTACTTTAAAGTGGACGTGTAATAATGCCATACTGTGCCATTTTAGAATGCAAAAATAGTAGTACTACAAAAAAATATATAATATGGAAGTATTTCATTTCCCAGGTAAGTGTTATTTTATTATTTTTTTACGAAATAAAACAATTTAGGGAAGATCATAAATTATTTCTATTTTAAGTTACAGCTAAATCCTTATCGTAATAAAGTATAATTTGCACTAACTCAGCTCAACATGAAGTTGTGTTAGGTAATTTTCGACTTTAAAACTATTAAGAAAACTGCTGTTTGAAAGTAATATACGCACGAATACGGTTTATTAATTAATTTTTACATATTTAAAATGTTAAATAAGTTTTACTTGACGTGAGTATTTTTCCATGTGACAGATGAAAAAAGTCACAAAGATAATTCTTTATAAAAGAAATGTAAATGAAGGTCGTATAACTTCACAAAAACTAATAGCTTAAGAACTATATCAATTAAAATTCATTTAGATGACATCTAGCGTGCAGTGCAGAACTAGTTTGTGTCATGTTGATTTGCAATGTAATAAGTCATAAGTATTTACAGATCTAATGCCAAAATGAAGTCTAACGTTTAGAATTAAAGGTATATTTTCAAATGAGCTGTATTCGACTATTGTGCTTAGTAAACTGAACTATAAAATGCAAATGTGATAATAACCACATTTGTAGTGCAAAATACGATATATATTTTACTTGCGTGAGTTTGCTGACAGTGGTTTTGCGTAATACTGTGTATGTAAGCCATTTTTATTTATATTGCCTTTTCTTTTCTGTGATTATATCTGAGAGGTAAAGTCCTTACAAGGTTATGATAAACTTCGGAACACTTGAGGGAATTCTTCCGAGGTTTGGCATTTCGTAACGGCCAATTATTGGTATTATAACCATATCGATAGCTCTCACCGTTTTCAGTATCGTTTCATGAGGATTCTAGCTATATCCTTTCTCCAGAATCTTCATTATACCCTATCTATAACATCGGAATTATGATTTAATTATAAGACGACATTGCCAAAACTGATTTTCAGTATTAATATTTGAGTTGTAAGTAATATGCTAGGTTCATCGACATAATTCTGAATCCGACAAGTTGTGAATAGGGGTGCTGACGACATCCCTATTTGATCTGTCAATACCTGTCTTGTGTCAGACTGTCTGGCTGTCATTGTCATGTCATTGTTTTGTTTGTCATTTAATTTCTTGTTTTGGTTTGGTTTTGCCTGAGGGTTTTCGAAACTTTCCCGTTTATTTCGATGCAATAATAATGTCTCAACAATTAGAATTACTCACTGAAAACCCTTCACAATGGATAGCAGTGTCTTACGTTACCCCCGAAATACAGAAAAAACAAATTAAGCCGTTTGTAGTTCGTAAGTTTTTCTCATTACTTCCTACTTCTTAAAATATTATATAAAGTATTACTGTGTATTTTGTGTGTGTTTTATTATTATTATATTATTATTATTTGTATGTGATTTCTATGAGTATTAACTCGAAATAAATGAATTTGAATTGAAATACCCGATTAAGTGTGAAATACCACTTACAAAACATGCTTACAGGATTTAAACAAGTAACCCCATACGTATACCCTTAGTTCGATTATATAGACAATCAATTTTGTTGCAAATTGTTGTATAACTAAAACATTTGGATCTGACTTTGTGGATTATTTCAGTGGCCTTAAAAGAACTAGAAGGTAACCCAGACAGTAGGCTGTCGAGTCTGATGAATGCTGACAAGTACGCAGCCGTCCGGGCGGTAGTCAGACATGTAGCGAGGCTAAAGTCTGCAAACAAGGAGCCTTGGAGCCATGAGGATGTCAGAAGTTTTGTTGATGGGCTCAGGTAAAGAAATAAAGCATTATTGCTAGCGTGTGTTAACTGTGATAGTGTAGTTCAAGATGGTGAGCACAGCATGTAATTAGAACTCCTAACACAGCATATAATCAGTCTATATGAACTTACTCACTTTACTTTGATGCGGTATGCTAACTTAGAAGTTGTTTATTAACGTAAGATTAAAATACATTGTGATTTAAGCTATACATTTCATGTGGCTATGCATATACATAAATAATAAATAAATATTTTTGGAAATTTCACACAACACCATCTAGCCCAAACTAAACAAAGCTTGTACTATGGGAACTAGATGGCTGATAAAATACATATATGTATACTTTTTTTTTGTAAATTTATATATAATATGATATATATAAACACCCAGACACAGAACAAACATCCATGCTCATCACACAAATGTTTGCCCTGGGCGGGGATCAAACGCACAACCTACAGCTTAGCAGGCAGACATACTAGCAACTGAGCCACAAGGCCAGTCCATATAGTGATATGTGAGATGTCATGCTGTCAGTAACTGATAACATACTGTCAGCCTATACCTAAGGCACACTTAGGGGGTCATCCATTTGTCATGTAATCTTTAGCAACTTAAACACCTCCACCCCCTGGTAATACATGGTGATGTTTAAGACTACCCCTGTTAGGCAGGAGGGGTCCTACCTAACAGACAGGAACATCAGGGAAATTGTTGCCTGTTGTAGTCTAAGACCTCGTCACCACATTTCAATAGGTGAAGAGGGAGGGGTTAATAAGTTGTAAAAAAAGTTGCTAAATTGACAGGACAGTTATTATTTAATAAACCTTTCCTGGTAGATTTTCATCGGAGTGTGCTGAGGAGCTTACATTACTGCTTTGTACTGAGAAGATATATGAGAACATACCGAGACACCTGATGGTAAAGCCTGGCCTCGCCAGCCTGCACTGGAAGATCGACTTATCATTGTGGTAAAAATAATATTATATTTAGGCTATATAATATATTTATAGCAGAGGCTTCCACCCCTTCAGTTATGTTACTGGATTGGTGTTGCTTTTACGTATGGATCTACCTATTTAATTTCAATATTTATTGGTTTTTCATCTGATAAAATTGTTAACCTAAAAGTTTTTAGTGTATTTATTCAAGAGAAAACTATTGTGCGCTCTTGTATATAAATAAGAGAAAACTAGTTTTTACTCTTATAGCTATAAATATTTATTCTATAAATGGCTATGCCTCTATGATTTGTTTTTTTTTTAATTTCTTTATAACTTTGAAGTTACAAAATTAAAAAAGTTTTTTTTAAAATATTGTTTATTAAGATCAACAAACAGTACACAACAAAGTTTAGGGTTAATACAGTAATTGTTAAGAAATATAGTTTGATGATGTACCAGCAACATTGACCACGGATTAAAATCAAAAGTATATTTTGAAAATATCTATCCATAGATGCATATACTCATTAACATTTTATCACCAATGCCATATAAAAAGGGATAATCAAAATGGGATAATATTTAGGGGATTTAGAGACAAAAAGCAATTTTCTCCTGTTGTATGGAAAGAGTGGAATTTACTGGTAAAAATTGCCACAGCAACAATGCTTTGTTAAAACAATTTTACTACTGACATAATTTATATTCGAGCCAAACAAATTAATTGCAGTCAAGAAAATTAATTTTCAAAAATTTATCTGAGCGCCTGATCGATGCGACGCGTGACCAAAATGCTGGCGCGTATCTGGCCCAACGCATAAGCATTGCCATTCAACGTGGCAATGCGGTCAGCATGCTGGTTACGCTGCCAACTGGTAGTGGGTTTGAGCATTTGGATTATCTTTAGACCTTTATCGGTCTGGGGTGATCGATGTGCTTTTTGTGTAGTAGTTTAGATAGTTGAGTCTGTATATTGTTGTGTTGTAGTTAATAAAGGCGCTCGCCACAAAAAATAAAGAAAATTAATAAGTTGCATTTTAGTCAAGTCAATGCATGTTCAAGTCCAACCCCAGTATAGTGCTGGTAAGAGCAACCAGCGCTGGGCTGGCCTTCCGTTGTGTTTTAGTTAATTCTAGATGAGTCATGTATTCCAGCCAGTCTAAGCTGCAGTGTGGGCCGGCGCCGCAGCCCTGGCGCGAGGTGCTCCGTCGCGACACGCACGTCATCCTGACGCTCACGCTTACAGACGGACACACGCACACATACAGGCTCTCTGTTACAAAGTTCCATGAACTCAGGTACACTATTATATATTATAGTATAGATTCGAGCACGTTATGCCGGGCCGCTGCGGGTCGGGTCGCATCGCGAAAATCAGCTTCGATCGCTTTCATACATTTTATATGAACGAACGCACAGTATGTCGGGACGCAGTGGGCCGGATGAATGCGCGCCGGATTTCGACGGGTACGGTGCGGCCCGCTCCGACCCTCTGCGACACGGAATAATGTGTTCGAACCTTATATGTTTTTAAGAAAAAGTTACAGTTTGTGTGTTTCTCACATATTCACGTTAAAATGGTACTGAATAAAATTTGGAGTGGGGTTTATAAATATGCTCAGGTTATTTAGTGTCTCAAACATCTCATCATCATCTGTAGTCTAAACAGCTTGACTGATGGCCATGTATGCAGTGTCGTAGATTCCTCTTTACAACCTGAGTTAGGCTACATTTTGAAATCGGATATTTGGTTTTTCTAATAATAATAATACATATTTATTGTTCCAGTTCTTAGCTACCTATTAAAAACATTAAGCAATGATTTAATCATTGCTGTTTTTAACCGACTCCATAAAGAAAGAGTCTCCATTCTCAATTTGACTATGTTTTTTATATGTTTGTTGCTGCATAGCTCCGTCATTTATAAACCAATTTGAAAATTGTTGTTTAATTTGTAAGAATATACTTTCAGATAGGCCGCATACAAATTTCATCAAAATCGGTTCAGTACTTTAAAATAGTTTAAAATAGTTTCTAAAATAAAATGACGCGTTTTGAAATCGATTGTTTCAGTTTTTTTGACTATAATTTATTTTTACAGATTCGTTGTGGCGAGTGCCTTGAAGAGCATGATCGTCCTCGAAAGGAGGAAATGCATGAGAAAAGACTGACAAAGGTACCACGCAGGGTAGCCGCCCTGTAGGGTAGCTCCCCTTAGGGTACTCTCCTCTAGATAGGATACACACTCCTTCTAGACTTTAAAAGTCGGCAGGGTTAAAATTTAAAATGAACTTGCCACTTAGTCTAAAATTTTACAGAGCTATTAACATAAGGGCAATCCCAATACTTTGTGAAATGTTATCCCTGCCATTTCACTAACTATTGCTTGATATATAAATATTGTCATTCTGAGACACAGCCATTGTAAGAACCAATCTTTATAAAAAAATTCATACTGAGAAATTTACCAATTGACATTGACATTGACTTAATTGCAGTCAATTTGGGGAGTGGTCTTTTGAATCATTTCATGAAAGTAATAGTTAGTAAAACGGTAGAGATGATTTGGATTGCACATTTTACATCATCATTATAATAACTTTGCAAAAGATTGCATTGCAATATGGACAAAGTCAAGTTTTCGTTTTTTTTAAACCTAGTTATTTAATTATGTCCATGTGTAACTTTTTACTGGTTTATTTGAATTCATGCCTCTCTTTGTATCAAAAGTTGGTTCAGCAGTAGTCACATAAAAAATAGGTATTGTAGTTTTTTTAGCCAGCTTCAGTTTTTCTGGCATATGTTAATTTTTGTATACTTACTATAATATCTTTATGATGAGTAAACAGAGCTTAAGAAGACTGTGAGACTTCACTTTCTTAATATGTCGCAACAAAACAAAAAACTGGTTATGTACGAATTTGTTTCGTGCACTGAGGGTTCCGTTACAGGGTAGAAACAAGTGCTCTCCTGCCATATGGAGAAATAGGCGTTTCATAATACGCTGAAATTGCTCTGGGTTCTACAATATAACTTGTGTCAATAAAGAAGCCAATCTTATCGCAGCATCCCTCTCTCTCTCTCTATTGACACAAGTCAAAAGAGAGAATTTTTAATTTTAATTTTATTTATTGAGGAACAGTAAACAGCTGTATTATAAAGTCAAATAATAGGAATACATAAAAGTCTTAGTAATAACACAGCCCATAGCACTATTCACAGATTACTGAAATGGATTAAATAACAAATACCATACCGTACATAACAAACAACAAAACAAAACAAAATTGGAACTAGAGAAAGCAGAAAAAGTTAAGCCCAGATTTTTACATATAATGAGAATGAGAGGATAAGTTCACCGCTGCTGCTATTAAATTCGTTTCTTTACTGACGCAAGTTATACTTATAAACTAGTTTTTCATTGTGTTCATGAGTATGTGAAAATTAACATTTATGATCATAATTGCTTCTAACGGCCTTACCGAAAAACGTTACTTACTATAAGCAATGCTTAACATATTTTGTCACTTTCTCGCTCACACGTAATGACACTTGCGGAAAGAAGACAATGAATTTAAGACGTTGGTTAAAGTTAAGTAACGTTTTTCGGTGAGGCCCTTTGTATTTATTTAATGTCTCAACTCGCAGCCAATTTAAAGAATACCTGTATTACATATCGGCACACCGGGCGGGTAACGTTGTTTTCTAATACGGCTATCTCATGTTAAGCTGGATTAAAATGCGCTTGTAATTAAGCACACCGCATTCTATACGTACGTCGCCGCGTCGTGTATCTCAAAACGGTTTAGCAACGTGCCGCCGGAATGTAATTTAGTGCGATTTAGGTTTTTTACTCTAAAGAGCTGCGATGCTGAGTTTCTTAATTTCAAATGTATCCGCCAGTAGCGCTGCACTAACATAACAACACATAAATGTGTCATACTGTGGACCAGGACCACTATAAAATACGTTTGTATATATATATATATATATATACAAACGTATTTTATAGTGGTCCTGGTACACTGGTTACAATATATATATATATATTGTATTGTACTGTATAAAATATGTAGCATAGTCGCGACGCTACGATTCCGTCTGAACACGACGACGTATTAGCAAACAACGCCGTTTTATAACCCGCCTTGCCGCAACGTAATACGGCGTATTTTTCAAATCGCCTGCGTCATGCATAAAATGACAAGACATCTGATCTCGGTACGCCATCTATTAAGTGTACTCTGGACTATTTTAATATGACGTGTATCTGTTGTACTTATTTGAAAATAGCTCGCCTGATGTGAAGTGTCACGTTTGCTTATTTACAGTCCTGTGCCACCTAGAACTTAGCTTAGTTCAAAATAATGTTTGGCAATGCACTGCACTCGTCACTCCATGATATTATATTTTAAATGTCGATTATGTCTAGTTATATTTCCATCGTGTATTCAAAGGTGCTTTATTGTCACATTCCAATATAATATTATTATTTATTTTTGTTGTAAAGAAACTTATAACACTATATTAATACCACAAGTCTTTTTGTCTGTCAAAATACGCCTGCTGACACCAGGGTGAAAGATTTTCAATTCCTTAAGTTCTATAATAAGGTTTGACGTGAATACATATCTAAAGCTTCCATATTGGAAGGTATTTTTTGTTTTCGTTTCGAGATATTGTGCTACACATAGTCTTTTCCTATGCCACTTTACACACGAATAGGGTTCAAAATGTAATATACATGTGAGGTTCAAAAGTCCATTACCAGCCTCAAAAAGCAATATGAAAAGAATGGTACCTATTGTAGGAGTCGATACGCACATACACACTGTTATAAGACTGTGTTATGCCGCGACGCACACACACAATGATAATACGTATATTTACGCCCAATATTAAACTGCTACTACTGGGCCCGTAGCACAAGTCTTCAAGCAGTCTTATTTCAATATTACATTGACTTTTGTCTCGCTTTTTCTACTGTAGAGAGAGGAAGACATGGGTCAAAATAAGATTGCGCTAGACCCCCCAGACCTTAAGGTGATAATGGACTTTTGAACCCTGACTTTTAATGTATTTTTATCTGTAAGTTTGTTTTTCCAAAATGAAATAAAACGGTGACATTACTCTTTCCAAGTTCACGTCTAAACTCTGTTCCTATTTACCTCCCGTCGTCGGCTTCACCGATGTCAATGTCTAAGATTCCTTTTTATATTTTGAGTGACACGGGCTATTATTTATATATATATACATATATATATATATCTCATATCACGTTTTCGACAATAATTGTTTTTGGTAACTAAGTATTCTCATTGTGATTGGTGCAAAAATTAATTTAGAATAAGGTGTTAGCGAAAATTATAACATATTAGTTTGTAAATAAGAGTTTATTTTGTAATAAAAGTCTTGAAATTGTTTAAAGCATATTTTATTTCTCGATGATTTTTTTCATGGGAGTTTTTCTAATAGAAATACATTCAATACTTCACACCTCAGTCTTGTTTTCGTATTGTGGAATTTCCTCTTTCTGTAAATAATGAAAGGAAGATTAAATCATTAATTTACAACTCGAATAAGCATGCATTTAATGAAATGTATACTCTTGCTACTACGCAATAAAGTGCAAGTCATGTTGCACAGGTGCTAACCTACTACTTTTATAACTCGCATACAAAATGCATTTCGTTCCATCTTGTAGGTTATATCTCTTGCGGCGCGCGTAAAAGTATTGAAATGTCCGGTCATACCGGCATCAAGTATTAAATTATTAATAAGCCAATGGTGGTAGTATAATTACAAGCCCGATACTCTATACAACGGCGTGCTAATCACAAACCCAACTTGACGTCTGTATTTATAACACACACATGTATGAAGTTATGGTCGTCATCTGATTGAAGCGATCTGATTCAAGCGGAAACACGCAACATTTGTCTCGACTGACAAAATAATGGCGCAGTACTGCCAGTCTCATAAACGGCAGGGCGAGCGCGGGGAGCGGGTGAGGAGCCTGAGATTGGCGGGAGGCGGAGAGTCCGCTCTGTATGTATACGCAAGGTCACCTGGTTGTCTTGCGCGGGATGGTGTAGCGTGGAGGCTGCGCACGCTCCCTGCAGGTGCACCTTCAACAAGCTCTTGCGCTGGGAACAAGGAAACTACGATCATAACTGGCATTTACGTAACTAGCCGGCGCCGTGCTAATAGCAGTGACCGGGCCATACCACCATATACAATCATGGAATTTTCAAGGCTAGAGTAAATAGATATCTTCCAGATCGACGAGCTTCATCCTCGGCCACATCGTCGCTTAACATCAGGCGAGTTGGTGGTCAATCGTAGATCTATTTTAATATAAAAAATATTACTTTAACTTTTGTCTTGCTCTTTCTATAGTTGCCAGAGCAGACAAAGTAATATTGAAATAAGATTGCGGTAATGTTATTTTAAGGTTACGCAAGCAACGAGGCGCATTATTGATAGTTAAATATTGTAATCTTAGATTGTCGCAAACATTGTAGTCACCAATAATAATATAATTAGGCACCCGAGCTAGCTACAAGGGACAATAACTGAACTGTTTGAAATTTGAATTTCCCGCCGCATGTTCGGCGTTGGGCCATAACTATGACCTTTAAACAATGATATGATTAGGTACCTAATTAATGAAAAATACGGTCCTTTAAACAGAAATACTCTGTGGTCTCCACTCGAGAACTTTTCGGCTGTCCAATTCCTCTGTGTTTTCGGCCCCATCGACCGCCAGTTCTACGTGCTATGTGCCCTGCCCACAGTCACTTCAACTTGCTAATCAACCGTGCTAATTCGGTGACTTTCGTACGTCTAAGGATCTCTTCATTCGCCGGATGCAAGCCGCTTCCAATCGGTCTTTTTGTAAATCTATGAGGGAGGCCTATGTCCAGCAGTGGACTTGTTATGGCTGAGATGATGATGATTAGTTTGTGTGTATACTCACAGCGAAGCTGGTGCGGCAGTGCGGACAGTCTGCGCGCGCGTCACCACGCTTATGGACCCGCCACACGTGCGCGCGGACGGCGTCTCTGCACAAACATGTAGGTAACGCGTGACCAACATGGCAGCATGTTGGTCACACGTAGCCGGCACAACACGTAACCCTTGCCATTCAACGTGGAAATGTTTCTAGCATGCTGGGTACGCTGCCAGCTGGTTGTGGGTTTGTTTGAGCAATTGAATTATCTTTAGACTTAATCGGTCTGAGGTAATCTATTTGCTTTTTGTTTATACGGTTTATTTTAATTGTAGTGAAATGTAGTCTACATCCCTGTCTAGGTTCTCAGTCATTTCTGTACCAATTTTTATAACAATCGGTTCAGGAGTCTTATTGTAAAAATGACCCTTACAAGAACACAGAAGGACAGAGGAACAGTATAAGGCCAGACAGGTAAACAACTAAGTGGCTCTTTCAGGAACACTATAAGGCCAGACAGGTAGACTACTAAGTGACTCATACTGGAACAGTATAAGGCCAGACAGGTAAACAACTAAGTGGCTCTTACAGGAACACTATAAGGCCAGACAGGTAGACTACTAAGTGACTCATACTGGAACAGTATAAGGCCAGACAGGTAAACAACTAAGTGGCTCTTACAGGAACACTATAAGGCCAGACAGGTAGACTACTAAGTGGCTCTTACAGGAACAGTATAAGGCCAGACAGGTACACAACTAAGTGACCCATACAAGATAATTTTGTTGTCCACTTGTCCGCCAAAAGTAAGATTATTTTTCTAGTTTAAAATTCAGTCGCTAGATTTGACCAACATATCCATGCAAGTAAATTAATAAGTACCGGCCACATGCAAGTAAATTAATAAGACATATTGATAGTGTATTGCCCTGAATATAAAAAGGTGAGTAGATGTAGTTAGCGAGTGTTAGTACGGCCCCGCGGTCGACGGACCTGGTGGTGTAGGTGCAGCCGCAGTGCGGGCACGCGTGTTGTGCGCGCGGCACGCGCGTGTCGTGGTGCGCGGTGAGTGCGCGTGCGCACACCGACCTGCGGGGTTACCACTATCTTAATAACAATCTTATTTCAATATCACTTTGATCTTTATCTTGCTCTCACAACTGTAGTAAGAGCGAGACAAAGGTCAAAGTAATATTGAAATAAGCCTGCTTGAACTCTTGTGTACGGAGCTGGACGGACACTCGGAGCACGAATCACTGTTGACACAAGATGACGTCACGCTCGTAGCAAACGCTGCGACAGCTCGTGACGTGCACCGTTACATTACTGTAGCGTAAGCGTAACAGGTAGCGCGTACGCCGCCGCTCGCTCGCTAGTTAGTTAGATCCGTCAGTGAGATCGGAACGACCTGATACGAACGTATTTACCATTGTTTGTTTTATTTCGGTTTTGTACGATCACTTTTCCAATAAAATATCAAATAAACAATATTAAAAGAAAAACAAAATACCCGACTACAGAAAACCGGTTTTTGCATTCCAACTTACGATTTCGTTACGCTTGGTACGCTGTTGGGTATACGATTATTTTTTTGTGATAAAGTACGAGTATGCGTAAAATCGCTGTAAGAGATTATAAATGCGTATTCTTTGGAATAATTCTTGTAAAATTATTTATTTACTACGAATAAGTTCGTCGGAAGTTACTAAAAACACATTTTTATTTTTGCGAGAAATGTATACCACGGACCACAGGAAGTGAACACGAATCTAACGATACCTCGCACATCAAAATCGGTCAAGCAGTATAGGCTTTAGGAAATCATATAAACATACATATTCTATTTAATTATATATCCTATAACATAAATAGGTACCTATTGTAATTTTGTTGCACTGTATACTAGATTTTAGTTAAGTTTTCAAAGGCCGTCATCTGTGCCGTCTTTCCAATCCGTGCATGGTTGCCTGGAAGAGATCGCTCTGAGCGATAAGGCCGCCAATTAAAAGCCTAGCCATAATCTTATTTTTCTATGTATCTTTTTCCGTGTATACTGTGGTCTTTTAATAAAGAGTTGTCTATCTATCTATCTATCTATCTACATACCTATCATATATACATACAATTCAAACATAGCCCTCCTTCGCAGTCGAGTAAAAAATACAGAAATGTCAATGTGTTAGTATGCCATTCGAGATGACAGTTGCGCAGTTGTTGTGCAAAGCAGGTAATTTAACTTTCAACACACAAACATTTTTGTTCAGAATGTTATAATTAAAGTAGAGAACGTACGTGTTGGTCGAAGAGTCTCTGTGACGTTTCGCCTTCTTGAAATGAACTCTTAAGCTTTCCTGAAACAAATAAACATATTTTCAACTCATTTCAATATAACGGGCACACCTTTGTTTTACGTGACATTCGCTGCGGAATACGCTTCCGGCAAGCGCACTCCTTTTGTCACAACTATGTCGGGACATGCAAATTTTTGCGTTGAACACAGACATCAACTGCAGGATACGCTGCAATTGGTGTTATTGAATTAAACACCAACGGAAGCGGTTTACGGAACAAAAAAAAAACTAAGTTTTAAAGATGCACCAGCTAAATAAACTGGTGCAAAGCATCATACTCCGCATAAAACAAATGGTTGCCTTTTTAATCCATGCAATTTTTTTCTATCATGTATTTATATTATAAGAAAATACCCGACTGTAGAAAAGAGGTTTTGCAGTCAAACTTACGATTTCTCACGATTGTACGTTTTTTCTGAAATTATAAATGCGCATTCTTCCGAATAATTCTAGTAAAATTATTACGAAAAAGTTCGTTGGAGGTTACGAAAAAACGAATTTTTGTTATTTTTGCTAGAGATGTATTATTATTGTTACAAAAAATATAGCCTATGACACTCAGGGAGTGAAGACGAATCTAACGACATCTCGCACATCAAAGGTCAAGTCGTTTAGGCTGTAGGCGCTCATACCCACATACATATTTTTATATACATACACATATAAATCCATACATTCACTCGAAAAACATACTCTTTGTTACGCAGTCGGGTAAAAATTATTAAGTGGTAGTGGAAATACAAGATAGAAACCAATAAAATTATGAAATAATAAGTAATTAAATAAGAACATTATTATCGTTCTTTCTTTGTAACTGGAGGGCAATTCAGTTATTCAAAACCGATCCGTAACTGAACCTTGTGCGAATCATTTCCTGTCGGCTTTTTTTGGTTCAGTAACGAGCGAAGGACGTGTTACGTTTCATCAAATGTGTCAATTGTATGACATAAAAGTGACTGAATCAAAAAAACGATGGCGGCCGACGGGGAACGCTCCACATATGGTTCGGCTATGGAGCGGTCTTGAATAACTGAATTGGGCCCCTGGTCACAAACTATAAAATTAATATACGCGATAAATCCGTTAAATGTTGTTTCATTTCAATTAGTAACAATCGCAAAAGTCTAAGAAATAATTAACTATAAAATGAGTTAGCCCGCCTGAAACCGGATTATCTACTTCACTTAGCTAACATTACGTTAGTATAATCAATGACAACTGTACAATAATTGTATAAATCTAATTTATATCGTCGAATCACAATAAATTCCTATATAATAATCTTAAAATATTTTACGCCAACTGTCATAGGCTTATAAATCCCTCGCGCATCGAACCTGACGGGAAAGTGCCTAATAGGGTAGCAGCGTTCCCGCGCTGAATTGCGATAGAGATCTGCTGCGTTAAATACCACCCAGAAAGCGGATCACGGCCCTTCTTTCGCAGACGTTGACCCAGATCACGAATTTTCTGGCCTCCGACCCCCAAGGTCCCCCCGTCTCCACGGCAAAAGGGACGAAGTCGTAGGCCGATTCCAGGCAAGCGTACTTCGCGTGTTTCCCCTTGGCGGCCACCTCGGCGGCAGCACCAGCGGATGTACAATACTGTACCACCACTGTACAATATTAATTATTAATATCTATCGCTGTACAAAATAAGTACAAAGAAATAATTCAGCTATTTTAATCACACGAAAGAATCTTTGAACAGCGGGAAAATCTATCTCAACAGCTGATGTTTGGCTCACTATTTACTGATTGCATATTAGGTAAGTAAAATACCTAATTAACTACTAACTTCTCAGTTTGTAACCAGTTACGAAATACGATGTTATTCCCGTTTAGTAACTAGTTTCAAAACGGGTAGAGTAACTATCCACGAATATAAAGCTCTTAGGGGAGTTAGCGCAATTGATGGGAGACAGAAGGGGACGGTGTCACATAAGAATCTAAACATAACTAATATTCCAGGCCAGAGATATCAAATCGTAAGGTAACCGCCAAAAGACCATGATTTCTTGGTCTTTTGCGTATCATTACCCAAGCGATGTCCGTGGTTGTAAACATTTAAAAAAATAATTTATATTAAAAACATGGTTTACAATTTTACATACAATATTTATAATATGATCCTTATATCGTCGGTTAAATGGTAATAGGGTATAAGCGACATTTTAGTCAAAAATGAGTTATGAGTAAAATAAATGCAATGTGTAATTGGTGCCAACCGTTCATTGTAAATAAATAAATAAATGAGTGCTAAATGAAAAAGCGGAAAACTTTAAGTAAGATAGCATTCATAACTCATTTTTGACTAAAATGTCGCTTATACCTTTCGACTACGATGTCGCTTATACCCTTTAAGCGTCGATATTAATTTACTAGCTGCGCCCCGCAGTTTCACCTGCGTAATGATAAAAATGATAAAATGTAGCCTATGTGCATCTCCAGGTTCGCAGCTATCTCTGTGTGAAATTTAATAACAATCTGTTCAGCCATTTGGTCGTGAAACGGTAATAAACAGACAGAGAGACGAGCAGACAGAGTTATTTTCGCATTAGATGATATTAGCTAGGATACGCTGCATGAGGCTTTCCAGGCTGGCTGGTTGAACACTAGCAATATATAAGGACATGTTAATTAGTGGTTATATGAAACGTATCAAGAAATAAAATCGAAACAAATAAAAATAAAAAACTAAGAAAACCTCGTTGAAATGAAACAAATTTTAACGGACAAGCGCGAAAACCTTAGAAAACATTAAGAAAACCTCGGTTAAAGATTTTCACAAGATTGCATCACGCACCGAGCGAGCGCAAGACATACCTACGTCACGGTACGTCGCGCAGTGATCGCGCACGCACCTTGCTTGAGTGTTCTTTTTTCTGTTCGCTCAGGATAATTAAGTCAAATTATTGACCACCTATTTTGTACTGAACACCCTGTATCAATATTGGTAGTGTTGAACAGTCTCCCTGTATAAGTGAGTGTCCAGAGCTAGACTAGAGATTGCAACAACTCACGGCACACTTGAAGTGCAGGTCGCACTCGACGCAGTAGAAGTCGCGGCGGTCGTGCGCGCTCCGCACGTGCGCGCGCACCAGTGACTGGTAGAGGAAGGAGGCGGGGCACTGCGGGCACTTGTGCCGGGACGACGCCTCGTGACGGCTGCACGGCACACGAAACACACAAAATGTTTAATTTTTATACAAACAACAACTAAATGTTACAATACAAGAAGAAAACAGACAATAAATTAGCAATAGAAAAAAATATTTCTGCGTAAAAATATACAGTTACCGCTGTAGTATCTGATGCATGTATTAATATCTAAATTATACTTCAAAAAAACCGATTTCAAAATGCGCAATTTTCTTTTAAAACCAAATTACTGAAACAAAAAAAAACAACAAAAAACCGATGAAAAAACCGGGTTCGTTATGTTATGTTTAGTTATGCGGTAACAAACATAAAAAAACAGCCGAATTGAGTTAACCTCCTTCTTTTTGAAGGCAGTTAAAATGGTAACCGGGTTAGATTCATCTTTACTTCCCGAATTGTATAGGCTACATTTTTATGTCATAATAATATTTAGTTTATCTTACAATAGATAAATGTAATATATAAATGTATAGTTTATTTAAGTATTTAGGCTGCAAGTTTCCTAAATATATAAAATAAATAAATAGTTGTTAGATCATACTGACGCCGCGTGCAGCCGCAGGTAGTGTATGTTCTTGAACAGTTTCCCGCACGTGTCGCACGCGTGCGGGTCGCGCGCCGCGTGACCGCGCGCGTGACGCTGCATCACCGTGCGCTTGCTGGACATACATGTGTACATACAATATACAACTAGAACGACCACATCGCACACACAAATATTCCTGTCAATTGTAGAGTACCTACGATTTTTGGGGGTTACCACAATCTTAATAGCAGCCTTATTTCAATATTAATTTGACCTCGGTCTTGCTCACTCAACTGTAAAAAGAGTGAGACAAAAAGTAATGTCATATTGAAATAAGACTACTTGAACACTTAATTGTGGTACGTCCCCTGAGTGGATCTCCCGATTGATACAAATCGGTTGTCTTTAAATTGCTAGTGAATCGGTTTCTTATAGGTAAGTACGCTTCATCGTAGACCGCAACATCGCTTAACATCATGCGAGTTGACGGTTAAGCGCAAACTTATCTTGTATTAAAAAAAGTTACGGTAACGTTATGAGTTCCATCCTCGGCCACGTCAAACGAGTTGGTGGTCAATCATAGATCTATTTAATGTAAAAAAAACGTAATGTCACATTGACAAATATTTTAGTTATCGTTCAAATCCATTTCGCGAAAATAATTCTGTTTTCGAAACCAGTTACGAAACTAGTTCGTATATTCGTCGAAAGCCAAAAAGACTAAAGCGCCAGCAGTTGTGTACCCCAACACATACGCTACTTGAATAATTCTACTCGTTGTAATGCGTGCATTCGATAACCAATCCCATTTCACTACAGGATTAGCAGAAAGTCAACGAATTACCACCCATGGCATTCTCGTTGAAATGCCAAAAACCCGTACTCAGCGATATCGATTCACATTCCTGTTGCGTACTGCACAAGAATGGAATTCTTTGCCGCCATCTCTGTTTCCTGAGACCTACAATCTTGGAATTTTCAAGGCTAAAGTGAATAGATATCTTCTAGATCGACGAGCTCCGTCCTCGGCCACACCGTCGCTTAACATCAGGCAAGTTGGTGGTCAATCGTAGATCTATAATGTTTTAAAAAAAAACAAAGAAATCAAAAATTCAAACCAATTGGGGAAAAGTTAAAAGTATGGGAAACTGTGATTTTGAAGGGCAACATAAAATTTTAAGATAAAAACTATAGGAGAAAAGTTTATTGCTTACTTTTTTACATTAAATAGATCTACGATTGACCAACTCGCCTGATGTTAAGCGACGATGTGGCCGAGGATGAAGTCGATCTAGAAGATATCTATTCACTCTAGCTCTGAAAATCAAAGAATGTGCTCTCAAGAAACAGATGGTGACAAAGAATTCCATTCCTGTATTATTCTATTATATCTGTTTTATTGTATAGTTGTGTATTGTTCTATTATATCTGTTTTATTGTATAGTTGTGTATTGTTCTATTATATCTGTTTTATTGTATAGTTGTGTATTGTTCTTCAAATTAATGATTTTTCAATGAAACCCTGAATTTTATTTTTTTATTATTTGGAAAACAAACAGCTTAGAACATTTCTATTGTAAATCTATAGTACAGAATAAACCTAACAGTTCTCACAAATAGACCTTAAGTTTACAGGTCTTACACTTAGGTTTACAGGTATCTGGTAATGTACTTGTTGATAAAGAATTTTCAAGTAAGGTAATCGTCCGACTCGTCATCAGTCGTGACACGTCGGGCAACTCTGTTAGACGCATGTCGTGACTTGTGAACTGTGGCAATGTCATCCTGTGTGTTTAGAAAGTGGAACACCAATGTATATAAGGCTATGATACAAAAAAGTCTTAAGAACAGTGTTGATCTCAAAGTGCTGAGAACTGAGATTTACCGTGCTTTTACTTCATATTAGATGAGTATGACCTCTCTATAGATAGAATCTCATTGGTGATAAATAATGAAATTGCTAAGCCATATTGATCGTTATAAATTGAATTTGAAAATGTAATTCGAGTCCCTATAATTAAAACTTTGGGGAAATATACGTAGTAAAATGGTAGTAGTAAGAGCAGTAACGTACTCGGTGGTGAAGGTGCACTGCAGACACTGGTAGCGCGGGCCGGCGCCCGAGTGCGCCGCGTGGTGCTCCATCAGGTGCTGGCGCGACACGCGCACCGTGTCGCATATTTTACACTTGTACCTGACCGACAGACACGGTTACATCAGCGCATATTCAAGGAACCTGCTCTATCTGCTTTACGTATAACTTGGTTTGCCACGTGATACAGATAGGTATATGAGGAAAGATAACTTATTTATTTGCCTTAAAAAACTTAAATAATACATTATGTAAATATTTAAAAATAATTGTATCTAAAAATATCCTAAATTAGCACTTTAATGACATATATAAATATCTAAATCTATGTATGCAATCTTATTATATAAATCTTAACAGAACCCACTTCTTTAACAATTCTAAAATAACTAGATTTTAAAAAAAACATTATTCTCTTACAGATTTCGTTCTTTTCTGTTTTTTTAAGTACCTAGTATTTTTTTAAAGAATTTTAATTAGTTTAGTGATGCCTTGAGAATAGACCTCAATGAGCTATGGAAGTGAAGCGTAGTTATTAAAGGAAAGGAACGCGCGCATGCGTCCACTACTCGAAGTCGCGCACAGCAGTAATTATTACATACGTGTTGTCTCACCTCACAGAAGACAGAAGTAAACTTCTGTCTTCTGTCTGTTTACTTCTGTCTTTTGTGTCTCACCTGGTAGTGTGCGATTTGATATGACCTCTTAAGGAGACAGCGCTGGGACAGTACTGGCCGCACATTTCACACTCAAATGAACCGTTTTTCTGCAATAAAACAAACTGTAGTGTAAAGTTTTCCAAGGTTGTTATTCATTGAAATTAATTATAATTTTTTACGGATTTATCTAGTGTTCGAAACGTCAGGTTAGAAAACAATATCGGTCAAACCGTTTAGGCTGTAAGAAGTAATGTAAAAACATACTTACCCGTATACATATTTACATACATACATACATACTTTTTGAATGAGATACAAAGCATGAAGAATGTATTTATTTCCAATTAATATAATAAGAAATTGTAGAAGAACTGACGAGTCCATATCAGGAACATCCTTAATATTATTTTATATAAAATTGTTAGGACTGTGACTGTATGACAATAAAATATATTCTATTCTATTCAACAAACATAACCCTCATTACGCAGTTGGCAAAAAATATCCAAGATACTCAATATATTTCTCTATCTGTTGTTAATTGTGGCCGTGGCCGTGGAACCCTTACCATGGAGTGTTTCTCCATGTGTGCGGTGAGCACGTCCTGGAAGTTGAATCCTTTCACGCACTTCTCACATTTGTATGGAGAGCTGACGTATGCCTCGGTTTTAGAACGCTTCTCCATTTCTTGAAGAACCTAAAAACAAATCAGATTTAAACGTACAATTTTAAATTTTGAGGAAAAACTTTATAAGGATAGTATTCATTTATCGCAAGTGCACTTTATAATGTTTCTATTCTATTACAATTAAACATGTCTTTATTTGACTTCAAAAAGAAGGAGGTTGAAAATTCGGTTGTATTTTTTTAGTTTGTATATAAATTATCTTTTTGTTTAAAAGGGTACATATATGTACATACTTTCAGATTGGTCCCGTAAAAATTTCAATAAAATCGGTTCAGTAGTTAGGTTATTAAAACGAAATTGCGCATTTAGAAGTGTTTTTTTTTAAACTATAATGATGTAAAGCTTTCTTTTACGTTTTTTTTTAGTTTTAAATTTAATTGAATTATGAAAAATAAAAGAATATGTCTATCCATTTATTTTGTTTATTTTGGTTGCAAGCATAATAAAATTACGAAATCGGTTAGTTTGCGTTGTTTATTTTATATAAATGTATAAAATTGTTTCTTCTTGTTTTATAGACAATTACTCAGTAATCTGAAGCAACATATGAATTACCTGTTCCTTAGAAAGCTTGATAACAACATATTCAACAGTTTCCTGCACCATACGCGAAGAAAAACCGTCTCTGAGAACTTTTTTGCTTCTCTTACATTTCCCTTCTTTCTTGCTTCCTTCATTTGTCACTAATTCTTGTGTAGTTTCCAACTCATTTGGATTGGCCTGAAACATGACACAAAATTTTGTAATAGTTAAATCTGTACAAATTAACTTGTCCAGTGGATTTATAAGGACGTAGCGTATGACTTATGTGGACAGTAGACGTAACGTGGACTTCTTCCATACATCTTTAAATTTTATATAACAAGTGATATCATTCAAATAAATTGCCAAATATACAAGTCTATATCAAAAGAAAAACAAAATACCCGACTGCAGTAAAACGGTTTTAGCAGTAACGATTTCATTAATGAAATCGTTACTGCTAAAACCGTTTTACTCAACGTATCAAGCTTAAGCTTGATACGTTGTTGAGTGCACATTTTTGGTGAGTAAATATGCATAAAATCTCTGTAAAAGTTATAAACGTGCATTCTATAGAATAAGTCTAATAAAATCAGTTATTTATTACAAAAAAGTATTAACTTTTTCGTAATAAAGGTTACAAAAAAGCGTATTTTGCGTGTTTTATTATTATTATCACAAAAAAATATAGCCTATGATTCTCAGAGAGTGAAAACGAATCTAACGACACCTCGCACATTAAAGGCCAAGCCGTTTAGGCTGTAGGCGATTATATAGAAACAAACATAAATACATACCCACATACATACATATAGACATACACTCAAAAAACGTAACCCTCCTTACGCAGTCTGCTAAAAATACGGGCTGTAACAGGCATAAACATGTGATGTATCTAACAACCAGTTAGACATCAACATCAGCCGTTTAAGCTACAGGCTTCGCTTTAACTATTGTAGCTTCAGTACAACTCTACTTTTGTACTTACTTTTTAACTATAACAAATTATAAGGATTATTCAATTATTTTCTAAAATATCTTACCATTTCTCCAAAATTTTTTTGTTTTATTTTACACTTCTTTTTAGATTTTCTTTTACTCATATTGGTTATCAACACTAATGGAATTTCATCTTCATCCACATAACTGTCCTGTGTATCATTTTCATTTATGAATCTGTCATTTTCATACACATACTTGTCATTTTCCATAGTATAACCATTGGTAAATGAAAAGCAATCATCATTATTGTCAAGACTGTCTTCACCTTTGTTATCACATGTTTTTGTGTGAACTGAGTAAAGCAATGTGTTATTACAAGTTGTAATATCTGTGCCGTTGTTGTGAGTGTGTACTGAGAAGTTACTGTCACTGTGAAATGCATTATCAAGTGATGGAGTGTAGTTTAAAATAATTTGTTTTGTTTGTGTTATGTTATGACTGCTCACTATATTACCATTAGATTGAAGTGATTTTGAATCCTGAAAGATATAAAATGTAAACAAATTTTTAAATTAGTTACTAAGTAAGTAATAGTAACTATTTATTAATCTGTGTTGGTGGTCAATCATAGATATAAAAAAATTCTTCTATAAAAAAAAAAATCTTTGTTTGTAACCAGTTGATAAACTAAAATAATTTAGTATTTTTGTTGTAATTAAACATTTTGATCAATTTCCAAATGAGAATCTCTAGGTTTTATTTTCTAGGAAATATTAGTATTTTCATTTTATAATCCCTACTTGCAAAGACATAAAAGAGAGTAGTACTATGAAACCATTTAAAAAAAAAACTTAAAAAATCACCAATGACTTATAAATTAGATAATAGTTATAGACATATTTACCAAGTAAGAAGCTTCGTTCAGCAGATGATTGGCTGTTTGGCACTGTGTTTTGAACCTAGAATACTTTCGTAACATCCATTCACAAACCATACAAATCTTCATGGCATATTCTTTACACACTCTCTGAAATAGTTCATAGATTGTATATTTTACTATGGAAATTAACGTGGTTTTCACACATTTTTTAAATAAAAACTACTCACAGAACACATACGCTGCATGAAGAATCTCGACAGCGTCAGTTCTGCGGTGGCGGAGCATGCTCTGACCTTCGACACGCAGCACTACATTAGATTCGATAAGGTGAAGGTCCTGGCACGTGAGAAGTTGTTTGTGCCCCGGAAGGTCAGGGAGGCTATAGAAATTAGTAAACGACCGACCTTTAACAGAGATGGGGGGTGGCACTTACCACCCACTTGGAAACCTTGCCTTCATGGAGCTCAGGAGGATGATCGTGAGTCTGGTGGTGATATTGTGAGTTCCGCTTGCTGGAACATTCCTGACACTCACGAGAGTTCTAGTGAAGAGGACACTCCAGCTGAACCGACCCTAACCCTTTTGAAACCGATGACATCACGTGCGGCACGTCGCAGTGCAAGGCGCGTCACCGACCGAGAGTGACGTGTGTGCTGCTCCTTTGAAAAAGACCGCCGAATGCGGTTGAAACTATAGTCGGATATTCCGGCTCAAAACAGACGTGAGTGACCCGTAGTTTTTATTTAAAAAAGATTGTATATTGAAACAGAATTGGAGTTCTCTTGAATCAAGAATTACACAATCAATAAAAATGAATAAAATATCAGGCAATACAACATAAGCAGTAAGCGGAATTCTGTAAGTAACACAACTGTTCCTAAAAAAGTTCTATATGAAAACAGATTCAGTAAATTGAGAAAATATGTGAGAGAAATTCACCATATTTTTCTCCACCTACCAAGTGGAGTAAAACACAAATAAAGCAAATATGGTTTAAAAAATAGCAAAAATGCAACTTACTTCGTCGACAAGTTTTTGATATAGTTTTATAAGCTCATTCGGCATCGTTGCTAGATATTGTGTTGTTTTTAAGCAAACCCTACAAAAATTATTGGAGAAAATAATGTTATGTTCGATCGTTTCATTCATTTTTCTAAGAATAATTAGGGTCAATGTGCCAGTTCGCCGTCCACAGCCAGATCTCGTCCATCGGACGGATCGTTCTTACAAATCGTTTAAAAATAGCAATACTGACAATCTTAAAACAAAAAAAAAATATTTCTTTGCAAGACTGAAGACTGAACCACATATACACACAAGCACACAAAGCCTAATGTGTATGTGTAACTCGTAAAAAAAACAACAGTTGGCGGTTGGTATCGACCCAGTGTGGATACGTGAATATTACAAAACAAATAGTGGCACACCGCGACATTCACAGTAAGTATTTTATTGATTTTTTAATATTTTGGGTTTTTTTACTGTTTGTAGACCTTGTTTATGATCTATAGAATGTGGGAAACATCGTTTTTATTTTGAATGTCACTATTAAAGAAACAAAATTAAGTGGTCAAGAACTGAAATACCATTTTCTTAGAACATTTAGTTTTCGACCGCGTGGTCGGAGACTAGCTTGGCTCCGTCCAATAAGGTTGTTTTCGCTATTTAATAATGTGTGAAAATCAAGTAAATGAAATTCAGAAATTTGAACCTTACGTGCGGATACTATTTAATTATCAGTTTTCGTCCACTTTTTTTTTTATTACGTAATAAAATACGCATTAGAAAATCATGCGGTCGGAAACTAAAAATGCTTAGGGGAACATGTCAGTTTACGACCGGTATTTGGTTTATAGCAGAAATTTCATGAAAATTTGAAATATACTAATATGAAATTGTTTTTGCTTTTCAGAAGGTAATAAATAAAGACAGATTCAATGTTACAGAAGAATCAGTGTTACCCAGTGATACTATAAAAGTATTAATCTATGAATATAGTGTATATTAAGGATATTAAGGAAAATAAGATCATATTTTTTTAAATATAACTATAATATAAAATAACTAATTACTGTAATAGATACACTCATAATTAAAGTAAAAATATAGTGTACATTAAGTAAAATATGATCTCATTTTCCTAAATTGTATAGTTTCAGTAAAAAAAAATATGTTAAAGATTGAAGGTATTAGAGATGTTTCAATAATTACAGATGTTTAAAATGTAAGATAATAAATGATAATCACTGACTTTCTTTAAATGAACCTAAGTATATATTTTCTTATTGAATTCCAAAGTTTCCAAGTAAGTGGTCGAAAACTAGCTAATAGGTGGACAAGAACTGAATTTAGTGGACGAAAACTAGCAAAACAGCAATTTTGAGCATTTTATGAATTATAAAAAAAACCAGTAAACTTACAACCACAAAAAATACATTTTATCAAAATAGAGTATATGACGAGTATATTGCAATAATTTCTTATACAAATTGCACAGTCTAAATATTTTATATTGTTTTCCGAACTTGACAACTCCACTAACTGGACGAGAACTAGCACATTGACCCTATATCACAGAATTAAATTTTTCCAAATGTAAACAAGAATTTGGGCACTGTGGCCAATGAACATTATTGCGGCTGACTGCTAGAAAGTTTGACAGTTAACTTGACAATAACACTTAACAAAGGATTGAAATTTAAATATTCCCGTTTTTTTACCCTGGCCTGACAATATGTGCTAAGTAACTTATACCTAGAATGAAGGGGTATGTAATGAGGCGTTTTCAGAAGAAAAAAAATTGATCCAAATAACGTACTAGATGGCATCGTGGTCACAGAAAAATATCTGTCAAATTTCAAGTGTCCTTCCCTGGACTACGACAAACATTTCAAAACCAAAATCAGCTAAATCGGCCCAGCCTGTTTAGTACAATACTCTTTGGGCCCAGCTGTTCTCGAGTTTTAGCGAGAAAAACGAACAGCTTTTTTATATATATGTCTATATATAAATAAAATATTAGGTAGGCTAATCCATAACTAATACTTGACTCAGGCAAATCGCTAATCGCGAGGTCCAATACAAAAAAGAAGAAGAAGAAAGTGACAGCTTCATGATTTCTAGTTTTTTTTTTTTTGGCGGGAACGTCATCGAAACATGTTGTTGCTTTGTTTTATTTTCCTAAACTTGTGTAATTTTGAATAATAATGTGAAAAAAATAGTGGTATTTTATTCATTAAGTGTTCGATCAAGTACATGAGTGTGGGCAAGTGAAATGAAGCAGTGAAACGTGTCATTTTACGTTGTCGACAAAACTCCATAGGAGCTTCTAGTAAAGTTGCCACCACTTTACTGAAGCAGGACTCGACTTATAAATTGACTGTATACGTGACTAGAACATTTACAACTTGTTTTATTCAAGAAACTTGAATAAATCCTAATACTTGACACTGGCAAATGCTTTAATGCGGGTCCAAAACAAAAAAGAAGAAGAAGACTGTGGCAGTGGCAGGGGCTGAATGTAAACGAGGTATTATATACCTCATTTACATTCAGCCCCTGCCACTGCTCCTGACGCTGCCGGTAATAATGCGCATGATACTGCCGTGGCAGTATCGAGAGAAGTATAGTGTTTACATACTGCCCTACCACTCACATCGCTTTCGACTTTCGGCAATGGCAGACGTCGAAATATTTACTGCGTCCGCGTTGTGTTTTCTAGCAATACACAATTATGTTACAATTTTAAAAAGATTCAAAGTTTAAAAAAAGAAAATACGTCGCCGTAGAAGATGGTGGATGATATCGATCCTGATCCTGTGGATGATGTTGAAGGAGCTTGGAGACAAAACCTTACAGATACTTCATCATCTGCTATTAGGCCATTACAACGCATGGGGTATGCCAACTAACATTACGGAAATTCGAACAGAATTTGCTAATTATTTTCATGCCTTCCATTAGAAAATCTATGCCTACCTACCTACCTTTAAAATTTAATTAAGTTTTCATTTGTACGTTCCTAAATAATAATGAATAATAAATACATCTATTTAAAAACACATCTTTTATTCATTATCCTAGATTCCTAGAACATCTCTCTATTCGGACCATATGCATAGTTCTACGAACAGTAGACCTCGCGAGAGAGATTATTTGCAGCTCACCTTGGATTATCTGTACATAATACCTACATAAAGTTTGCTTAGGAGGCCGTATGTAAAATTTTGGCTGATTTCGCAATTTTAAGTGATTTTACAGACGTATTGGGCATTGGCGGCTTTCGTAAAAAAATAAGGTGGCACGCACGTCCACTTAGTTCAAGCCAACATATTACTTTATAATTTGTGGTTCAAGCGCTCGGCGAGAAGTGAGCGACGGGGCTGAATGTAAACACGCACTGTCGCTTGCACTGCCCGTTCTTTGAAGTCCGCACAAAAAACCGCTCATTTGGGGAGCGTCGGGCAGGGCGAGTAGCAGTGGCAGGAGCATGAGAAGTATCGTGTTTACATACTGCTCCTGCCCAAGTCCCTACCCACTTCCCTGCTCACTTCGGCTGAGTAGAGTTTTTGCAGTTTTGGCGGGAACGTCATCGAAACATGTTGTTGCTCTGTTTTATTTTCCTAAACTTGTGTTATTTTGAATATTAATGCGATAAAAATGGTGGTGTTTTATTCATTAAGTGTTCGATCAAGTGCGTGAGTGTGGGCAAGTGAAATAAATGATTTTACGTTGTTGGCAAAACTCCATAGAAGCTTCTAGTAAAGTCGCCACTGTTAGGTAAGGATTCACCTTTTCAATAAAATAAATACCATCACAAGCTATTTATCCCAGTTCTATTCCTATAATATTTTTTATTATACTTTTACACACTTGACTGAATCATTGTAATAAAGTGACAGGCAGGAGGTATTATATTTTTTATAAAGAGTAGAAAGAAGCACGTTGCATTGTCACAGCCACCACTTTACTAAAGCAGAACTCGACTTATAAATTGACTGTATATGTGACTAGAACATTTACAACTTGTTTTATTCAGTAAACTTGAAAAAATCCTAATACTTGACACTGGCAAATGCTTTAATGCGGGTCCAATACAAAAAAGAAGAAGAATTCTAGTTCTGCCCCCGTATTCTGAACCCATTCGGTTTCGGAATCGATTCGTATATCTCCGTCTCTGTCATTCTCTATGGAACTGACGGAGAAGGAGATATACAAATCGAATCGATTCTGAAACCGAATGGGTTCAGAATACGGGGGCTGGTCATTCTAGCTGTCCTGCTCACCTTGCACGATTTAAAATAATAGATAGCCCACTATGTGAATGTGGTGATTATGGTGACTTGGACCACATTTTTTTCTCCTGCCCTCTAAATGATCATGTTTCCCTCTATTCTGACTTAATTTCCCTTCATGTACCATTACCTGTAAATGTTGATTATCTTCTTAGTTGTTGTTCACCTGCTATTTATACATCCTTATCTTCTTATATCATCTCTAATAATATAAATCTGTAAACCTTTTAAACATCTATACATTCTATAAAATATATTATATTTATTTATTTTCCTATATACCTAACTCTCCTGATCCTATTTTATCCTAATAATCCCGTGTATCGTTTCCCTAACTTTAAATTAAAATGTTAATATTTACGAAACTTGAAAATGGCAACTGCGCAAACCGCGCGAGTCCAAACCCCGTGAGGGACAAAAAGAAGAAGAAGAATTCTAGTTCTGGCGGGAAGATCATCGAAACATGCTGTTGCTTTGCTTTATTTTCATAGACTTGTGTTATTTTGAATAAAAATGGTGGTGTTTTATTTATTAAGTGTTCGATCAACTATAATAGTGTGGGCATGTGAAATGAAGCAGTGAAACGTGTCATTTAACGTTGTCGACAAAACTCCATAGAAGCTTCTAGTAAAGTCGCCACCACTTAACTGAAGTAAGACTCGACTTTTAAAATGACTGTTTATGTGACTTAGATTGTGACTAGAACATTTACAACTTGTTTTATTCAAGAAACTTGAAAAAAATATTAATACTTGACACTAGCAAATGCTTTAATGCAATACAAAAATGAGGAATAATGTATTTCTAGTTTCTAGTATTTCTAATTGATAGACGCCATCTATCGTTCAATTTATGTACTTTTTTTTCTTTCTGAAAACGCCTCATTTCATTGACTACAAACAACAAACCCTAAAATAGAAACTAGTGTAAAAACAGATAATGGTAGTAAATACCTACCTATATACCAGGAATTCTTATTTGAATGTAAAAAATAAGGAGATAAAAACGATATTACACATATATTTATAACAAAATAATATTACCAAATACCATAATCCATTGATTGTAAATAATCTATAAAAATCGTCATTTATCAATTTATAGTAACAAATTAACTTAAAACTAAACTTATTCTATAACCCTTACGTCTATGACAAAACATCACGTTTTGTAAAGTTGTTTGATTGTTGCAAATAATAATTTCAATATAAATTATAAAATAATAAGTTTTCTTATTTATTTGTTGGGCTAGGCATTAAAAAAAACATGACCACAGTTCAGCAGTGATTATATGATCAAAGATAGTAGCACATCTAGCCAGAAAATAAATAACCTGATAGTAAACATGTATTATAAATAGAAAGAAAACATTTAGAAAAGGTTGATTAGAAAGGACCTTAGTGTAATTTAAAAATAATCACATACTTTTATGATATAGATATAAATTTTGTGTGTAATTGATAAAACTGACACATACACACAAAACACCACCCACTCCCACATATTCTTTTTTTTTAAATATTGCCTCATATTTGTAAACAACTTTTTAAGTAGACTAATATAAGTACCTACTACTATAAGTAGTAGGTCCCATCAACACTACAATACACACCGTGTCCTAGACTGGATGAATCTTTTGTATCTCACCCTTGACAGAACCATCCAACGAGAGCCTATTGAGCCATTGGTTGAGACTCTATACTATGAGACTATTCACTGATACTAGTATGGAGACAATTGTCAAGGCATCATCCTACACTGTGGTTATCTCATGAGTCAATTAAGGGTACTTGTTGAGCTTATCTTTCTAGGCCTTCATGAGATACTCAGCATATAGGCTGGTGAAGTCGACGACCATTGCTTGGCTCTGGGACCAATCTATGATCACAATATCAGGCTTATTGGGAAAAGTTGCCTGGAAGAGATCGCTATTAGCGATAAGGGCGCCTGTTGTTTCAATAGCATTTAACCAATGTTCACTATGTAATTTGCGTTTTAGTTAAGGTGTAAATAATAAAGAGTAAACACAGCCATTGTCAAGAACTGGTGCTAGTGCATACTGATAGTATAGCACTAGGCCATATTGTAGGGCAAGTTATTGGAGGATTATCCTGCCCACTTTGTTGTGCCTGTGCAAATACTCATAGTTAGCAAGATATGAATAACCATAAATTATAGAACAGTTTAGACTGTTCTATAATTTGGGCCACTATTTCTGTCCACCCAAGTCCAAAGTATTTTTATCAGTATACATAGAGTTGTTGTTACCTAGCAGCTCGCCTCTAGATGTTTAGGTCATCTTTAGTAGATTAATAACGATTGTATATTGTATATTAGTCAACAATGACTGACTTCAAAGTTTCTACACTGGAGATTCTTATAGAACTACTTTGTACATGTCTCACTCCTGGCACATAAATTCTTTTAACTTTCTTGTGACACACATGTTGTAAATAAATATATGCCCGTTTGAAAGTTCTATTGCAGTTATTGCACTTATGTTTTTTAACATTGTAATGTCTCTCATCCATGTGTTTCTTTAAGTCACATTTACGATACATTTTTCCACAAAACTTGCACTGTGCTTTTACAGGTTGTACAGGTTTAGTTGGATATTTGTTACGTAGATCAACCATTTTGTTTATTCCATGTACTTTTAAGTCAGCATTTGGTGGTGTAGGTTTTAATATGAGTCTGTTTGCAGATGGTTTTTTTATTTGCATCACTAGATTTGTGTTCAGGACTCTCTCAAACCAGACCTGGTTGACTTGTTTAGCATTTGCGAGAGGTATGCGAGCCCAGAGGTTGAAGTGGTCACGGCGAATGTGGAATTTTATTTTCCTCTTTTCACTGAATCTAGCATCACACACATCACATTTGAAGTCTAGTCTTCTTGGTCTGGAATGTTAGAAATAATATATTATATTTAATTCTTCTCATGATTAAACAGCTGAACCAATAATAATGAAATTTGGTACAAAGATATCTTAGGACCTTTTGGCTTAGGTTTAACGACACACCTGATGCCTCACCTAGAGATGGACATAGGTTACATATCATTATCATTGCTATTTTTATCAGTATGTAATAGGTGATACTGTGAGGCAGAGCTAGTTATTAACAATTAAGTTTAAACAGTATTGCACAGTAGGTATTATGTAGTTATACAAATCAAGGTCAACCATTCGAAACTGCCGCTTGTATTATTACAATATTAATACTTACTTATTATCTCCATGCATATAGAATGCATGATTTATCAAGTTTCCCCGGTTTGTGAATTCTAGATTACACCAGTGGCATACAATTTTATTATTATTATTACATCGAAATACATGTTGAATCATAGTGCTTTTGTAATTAAACTTTTTGCCACAAACACACATGAAATATTTGTTAAGACTGCTGGTTGGGTCCAGCGATACGCCACTGTCGTCTTTTTGTATAACTGTTCTAACTTTCTTCTTCTTTGGCATTTTTAATGTATTGTTATTCAATGAATAACGCACCAAACTCGCATGTAATTTAGGTAAAACCTCTTTGGGTAAAAATAATTTCTAACCGCGGCTCTACACTTGTGCCGTGAATGAACGTCCGCGAACAGGCATGAACATAAGTGTGGAGGGTTTTCACGGCGTTCGCGGCCGTTCACGCCTGTTCCCCGATCGAAGTCGGTATTTTGTCCCGCGACAAAAAGGGTTCGCGGCAGTTCGCGCCTCGTTCACGCGCGCATATCCACATTCACGGCACCGTGCCAGTTTGCTCCTGACTATTGTGCGCACGGACGTGTAATGCGAGCTATATGGTAGCGCATCGGATCAATATACGTTGAGATTGATTGGCCTTGTGGCTCAGTTGGTATTGTGTTTACGTCTACCTACTGAACTGGAAGGTCGTGGGTTCAATCCCCAGCCAGGGCAAACATTTGTGTGATGAGCATGGATGTTTGTTCTGTGTCTGGGTGTTTCTATGTATCATATTATGTATATATTTACAAAAAAAAAGTATATACCTAGTCTTGCCATAAATATTGTCACGAAGAAAAAAAATTTTTTTTATTGCAAATAATATTTATTACTTTTACAGTGTGTTAGTTTAATACATAAATATAAAACAATTTAAAATATAAAAGCTTATTCGAAGTGGTCTCCATTGGCTGCAATACAGTCCTTTAAACGTTGAGGCCAGTTATCAATAGAAGCACGCACTCTTTCCATGGGAAAATTCTTCACTGCCAATCGTATGGATTGTTTTAGGGTCTCCAAATTATCATGGCGTTTAGAGCAAGCCATACTCTCTAAAACTGACTATAAATCATAATCCAGCGGATTAAGATCAGGACTAGACGACGGCCAGTCTTCAGCTCTGATGAAGTCCGAAACGTTCACTTCCAACCAAGACTGCGTGGACCGAGCTTTATCACCTGGCGCCGAGTCTTGTTGGAAGGACCATACTTGGTTATTGAACATGGTGTTGTTAAGGGGCTTAACTACCTTCTCAAGAATGGTATTTTGATACACTTGTGCCGATGTTTTGATACCTTTTTCACAAAAATATGGCTCAGTCACTCCTTCATAGCTAACACCCCACCAAACCATCACTGAAGTCGGATAATGCCCACGTTGCACTCTGTCGACTAATTAGGAAGCTTTCTTAGAGCTTTGAGCATAAATACGGTCATTTTGTTTGTTAAAATGTTGCTCAATTGTAAAGATTTTCTCATCCGTAAACAAAATTTTTCTGTGACCTCCCTTTGCGTACCGCTTCAGTAGTTGTTTCGATTTTACCACCCTATTCTTTTTTAAATTATCAGTTAAAAAATGACCAGTGCGTCTCTTATAGGCTGCAAGTCCTAAGTCATCTTTTAAAATACGCGACATGGTTCTGGGTGCTATCTTCATCTCCCGAGATAAAATCTTTTGCTTTCGGACAGGATTTCTTCGAATTCTTTCCCTTACTGCTTTGACCACCTTTTTCGTACGAACACTACGTGGACGGCCAGATCTTTTTCTGTCACAAACAGAGGAGGTCTCATTGTACCTATTAATAGCCCGGTACACAAATATTTGACTATTACCAAGCGTATGGAGAGTTTTAAAAATTGCATTTGGCTCCATACCAACTTTGTGTAATGCAATCACAGCGATTCGGTTCTCTTTATCACCCCACTCCATTTTAATATCTCAAAATATTGTACAATGTATTGGCGCCAAAATTAGAAAACTCAATGAACAATCGTATAAAAATTACAGATTCCAAATTCAAATGTAATATCTTTCTTATTTTTAACTGTAACAGTATTTATGGCCAGACTAAGTATGTATTCTATCAGCCATCTAGTTCCATAGTACAAGCTTTGCTTAGTTTGGGCTAGATGGTGTTGTGTGAAATGTCCACAAATATTTATTTATTTATTTATTAAAAATATTTATTATTATTAATATTTAGTTTTAAAAATATTTTCACGCTGAACGTATACTGTGGGACTCGAAGCATTCAAATCATAATAATAAAAGTAAAATTATGACGCCTGGAGAAGGATTAGTTTTCAAATTAATATCGATCGGTAACGATATATTTCAGTCATCAATCAACTCCTTTTTCTCCAACGCTTTCGAACGATTTCATCAAACAAAGTTAACGCAGCAGCAGTTTCGACGTCCGTTTCACGGCAGGTTTCACGGCACAAATGAGTGACCTCCGTAAATGTGGAGGGTGCGCCTCTGCCGCGAATTCGCGCCGTGAATTCACGGCACAAGTGTAGAGCCGCGGATAAGAGATAAGTGAGAAATCAAAGAGAAGGGAGATAAGTAACATAATAATGCACAACTACAGCGACTACAGCCAGTTTAATATACAACCCGTCAGGGTTGCCATAAAAAAATAATTGACTACCGTGTTTTGGATGTTAAATTGCCGTGTTTTGGCTCAAAATTCCAAAAATTGCCGTGTTTCATATAAAAAGCAGGTTTTTATACGTAGATACTTAAAAGGAGAGCTGTTGCGTGATCTTCCATACCTACAAATGGGATAAAACTGTTTTCTACCCCTAAACACTAACCGATTTCTAAGATGCCAATAGACATGTATCCACCAAGCTATAAAAAAAAATATGAAAAATGAAAATTTATTTATTTACAATTTAATTTGCTAAAAACAACTATATCTGACGGTTGCCTTACTAGGCGCAGCCTGTATCAAGGCTATCTATGCAATTGTAGTTTAAATAACTAAAAAAACAACTTCAAAATACGCAATACAACGCGTTTTTACACGCCTCAGATTGTTCACAAATACAAAGCAAAGCAGAACTTAATCCAAAATGTTTCACACCACAAACTGAAGCACAACGACATATACTAAACAAAATTTGTATATTGAGCACTATAAGACGAAACAAAATTATACCAGCAGCAACGAATGTAGATGAAATAGTAAATGAGTATGAAGTAATGCATTATCTCACAACTAATGTGGGTGTCAAAGAAATGCTTAAAGGGATAGACAACAAGCTATCAAAATATTAAAAAAATGACTTTTGTCTCATAATGATTGGTGAAGAGGATTTTAGGCATACACACGACTACAATGCCTTAGTTTCCTTCATAAGGGAAACAATTCAAAATATAGAGAACACGTATATCAATATATCATTATGTCTGCCAACTTATACATTAACAAACGCCACAAGCCTATGCAATCTAGCTGTACTCTGACAATGTAAAACATGAATACGCATACATAGGTATATGATTCTAACAAAAAATTGGCCTACGACAATACCATGTTTCAAAGTATATCCGGAAAAATTAACAGTAAAGGACTGCAAACAATTTTTAAAGGCGTATTCAACCTTACTAAGAATATCTGTCAATATGAAAAGTACCTAAGCCAAATAAAAACGACGAAACTATGCAGCTTTTTCATGGATAAGCATTTAAACATAAGAATATAGCTGGTCTTCTAGGAAAAATAGACCCGATATGCGTTTGTCTTAATGAACTGTCAGAAAGAAACAGTAACATTAATGTACTGTGTATTGTGTATCACGGAGCACAACATGAGACAGGACTATGAAATACATTTAAACGTTCCTAATTTTGACTTAGCAGCATGTTTCAGCTGAAGCCAGATTAGTAAAGGTGACGCATGTATCCTCGTCCAAAAAGAGATTTTACACAAAGAATTGCCAGAAATAAACCAACTTAGCATAAGTAACCACTTTGAATGCTAACCAATTTGAATGCTGTGCCATTGAATTGGTCAGCTATAAAATAGTAATTGTCTGTATCTATAGAGTTCCCAAGTATAATAACTTAAATATATTTATGAATAAATTAGAAAAAAATCTGCAACATCTATCTAAAAAGAGATAAAACAATATTATAATAACTGGAGATTTTAATATAAATATTTTAAAACATAATCCCTTAACCAGAGATTTCGAGTGTCTATTGTGAAACTTTGACTTCAAATTAGCTTTAAGGAACCCACAAGATTAAGCTCTCAGACTTGTATCGAAAATTTTGCTCACAATTTTAAAAAACATTGTAGAACGTAAGTGGTAGAATTTTCATTGTCTGATCATACCGCGCAAATAATGAAATGTCCGACTAAACTTGGCCGACAAGGCCTTGACTGGCCTTGTGGCTCAGTTGGTAGTGTGTTTACGTCTACCTGCTGAACTGAAAGGTCGTGGGTTCAATCCCCACCCAGGGCAAACATTTGTGTGATGAGCATGGATGTTTGTTCTGTGTCTGGGTGTTTCTATGTATCATATGTATATATTTACAAAAAAAAAAAAAAAAAAAAAAGCATATATGTATTCTATCAGTTCCATAGTTCCATAGTACAAGCTTTGCTTAGTTTGGGCTAGATGGTGTTGTGTGAAATGTCCACAAATATTTATTTATTATTATTATTAAAAGAGTTTGTGTTATTGATGCATGGCGTAAAAAACGAAGGGACTAGTGTTGAGAACATGATCAAATTCAAATCGTGTATTAGTAATTTATCATTTTGTGAAATATATGATACCGTTAATCCTAGCCAGACTTATGAAATTTTCAAGGAAAATTTCAAGCTATTCTACGACCTATGCTTTCCTATTAAGATCATTATTGTAAGAATAACTAAAAAACCCAAATGGATTTCTCGAGGTATCAAATTATGCAGCAAAAAGAAACGATTGCTTTTAAATAAATACAGAGCCGATCCCACAGATAAAAATAAATGTACTTATGTGTCTTAACAAAATTATATAATAAGATTATTAAACTCACACAACGGGCACAAAATACCTATAAAATAAAAACTTCACAGAATAAAAGTAAAGCGACATGGCAAATTATTAATAGCTCAAAATCAAATATACGTAGACATCCCATAGACAAAATAAGAATATCTTAGTAAGACTAATATTATGCACTTTTCTCAACGACCACAGAATATAACTAATTTTGACATAACATACTGTAATAACCCAATAAATAAGGTAGAAATCACAAAATTCTTGGGGTTAATTATTGATCAACGTTTGAACTGGAAAGCAAATACAAATACCTACAAATAATTTATTGCTCAAACGCTTGCTTAATAATAAGCTCAAACGCTCTTTACAAATTAGCACCGACTCTTCCCTCAGACGCTCCTTCCTTCCCTCAGACGTTCCTTCCCTCCCTTATTACAGCATATTATGGACTTGTGGAGTCAGTGCTGAGATATGGCATAATATTCTGGGGTAACTCAACTGATAAAAATGATGCTTTTATATCCCAGAAAAAATGCATAAGATACTTGATAATTAGGTATTTATATAGTAGTTTTAAAGATCGATAGCGCCCTCTGATTTGCACGCCTCCTCAGGCATAACATGAAGCACATTAAAATTAAGAACACCAAAAGCATGTTATCACTCATGTTTAACACAAATAAATTCACTTTGACTTTGGCTTTCTAGCTCTTTTGCCATCTGAGGACTCTGACGATGAGTATTCGTATTCTTGCATTCGTTTCATTAAAGACATAGCATAACTTTAGTGTTGAAAAGAGTTTGAGTATCTTTTTTAATACATTTGTAAATTGATACTGGCTGGTTTTTCAAAGTATGTAGATTAAATTGATTCTATTTATGTCATGTCTTGTATCTTTTGTCTAGAGTGAAAAATGTACTGTCTGTTGTGAAAAAGTTAAAATAATATCTTATTTACATGACTCCGTCTATTTCTTTATAATACCAGGCATACGCCTTATATTTCCACTGTGGGCCCTTAGTTACAGTTTTATAAGAGGGCTGTGAATCTACAACCTCCTACAGGTTATGGCTACCGCAAGAGGTGATGCTGGTACTATGAGTATGAATACGTTGCTAACGGAATCATCGGGATTGCCGTCTATAGAAAAACTTGACGGTACATCAAACTACAGTACATGGAAGTTTCTCATGGAACTATATCTCATACATGAGAACTTATGGGAGTATACGAGCATTACTCCTGAAGAAACCGATGTTGCAGCAGTAAGACGTGATGCAAAAGCGCGAGCTAAAATATGTTTAGCAATAAAACCTCATTGCTTAATACATGTTAGGCAATCAAAAACCACTAAAGAAGTGTGGGATTCGCTGAAATCGGCTTATGAAGATAAAGGTCTTAATAACCGGTGTAAATTGCTTTCTATACTAGTAAACTACAAGTTAGAACAGTATAGTTCTATTAGAGACTACGTGACAGCGATAATGTCAACTGCGCAACAACTGAGAGATATTGGAAAAAGCCTTGATGAAGAGCTAGTTGCCACATTAATGCTTCAAGGATTAACTGACAAATTTCAACCAATGAAACTTGCGATGGAAAACGCAAACATAATCTTAACAACCGATTATGTGAAAAACAAATTGTTTCAAATGGAGGACATACACCAAGGAGGAACCAGCACTACTGTCACAAATGCACTACAAGCTAAAAATCATAAGAAATTGCAGAATAAGAAGAATCGCTCTATAAAATGTTTTATTTGCGAAGGACCACATAAAGCTAAGGATTGTCCACAGAATCCGAAATTCAAGAAAGAAGCAATGACTTCGTTTGCGATGGCGACGTCAGGAACCGAAACTTCAGCATGGATTCTTGATTCGGGCGCATCAAGTCATATGACGAATCGGAAAGAGTGGTTAAGAGACTTTAAGGTTCTTGATAAAAAAGTAGAGGTAGGTTGTGCGAATGGTGACAAGGTTTATGGAGAAGCAATTGGCAACGTGGTTGATGAGGTAACAGGTGTGACAATCAGAGACGTATTGTATGTACCTGGACTGGCAACCAGTCTACTGAGTGTGAGCACAATCGTAAGTAGAAATCTAACTATTGTGTTTGACAAATCTGGTTTTAAGATTATGAAAGCAGATGGATGTAAGGTTACGGGTGAGGTTAATCTTACAGGAGTTGTAAATAATGGGATCTACAAAATACAACACTGTTTCCAGAGCTCCGCGCTTACAACAGCATCAGAGTGTAACCAGCTGATGTTGTGGCATCGAAGAATGGGACATCTAGGTATGAAGAATCTCACATTGCTTAGAGATAAGATGGCAATAGGGGTAAGTTTTCCTAAAACTAATGATAAACTACAATGTGAACCATGCCTGATGGGTAAGCAAACTAAGCAACCGTTTAACAAAAATAAGGTTACGCGAGCTAGTGAAATGCTAGGTTTGGTGCATTCCGATCTTTGCGGACCTATGGAAGTGCCTTCTGTATCGAAATGTCGTTATTTTTTGACATTTATAGATGATTTAACACGCAAAACTTTTGTGTATTTTTTAAAACAGAAGAGTGAAGTTTTTGAGAAATTTATTCAGTTCAAGGAGTTGGCTGAGAACATGTGTAGCAATAAATTAAAAATTTGGCGCACAGACAATGGTACCGAATTTGTGAATAAAAGGATAGATGATTACTTGCAGAGTCATGGTATTCAACATCAACTATCAGTTGAATATACACCAGAGCAAAATGGAGTTGCTGAACGGGCTAATAGGACAATCTGTGAAAAAGCAAGAACTATGCTTCAGGATTCAGGTTTGCCTAAGCGTTTTTGGGCAGAAGCTGTCCATCATGCTGTATATTTAAAAAATCGGTCACCAACCATTGCAGTAAAAAATAAGACACCAGAAGAGAAGTGGTCTGGTAAGAAATGTGATTTAAGGAACATAAAAACATTTGGGTGCAAAGCTTTTATGCATGTACCAAAACAAAAGAGAAAGAAATGGGATTCAAAAAGTAGACAGTTAATTCACACTGGATTCTGTGATGACAGCAAAGCTTATCGACTTTTGGATCCTGTTACTAACGAAATTTTGAAAGCTAGGGATGTAGTATTTTTCGAAAATCAAATGTATCTTGAACAAAAACAAGAAGAACGTTCAAAAGAGATGTATTTACTGACTGAAGAAGATAATAAAGAAGAGAATCTACAAGTAGCTGTCAATCCACAATCATTGGATAATGGTGGAGTAGTGGTTTCTCCTGGTGTGGAACAAACCAGACTCCCAGAAATATCTATCAATCAACAATCATCTGATGATGTTGGAACAGAGGTTCCTATTAGAGTAGAAGAGATCCAAGTGGATGAAGATGGTTTTGAAGATTGCCAATCTGACGCAGATCAGATCAGATCATCAGATTCAGATGAAGAAGAGATAAAGATTCTTCAGAGAAGATATCCATTGAGAAATCGGAAGCCGAAAGAATTTCCAGACCATGTTCTTTATGAAGCTACTATAGGAGATGAAATAAACGAAGAACCTTCGAATGTTCATGAAGCCTTGAGTAGTAAATATAAAGAAGAGTGGACGAAAGCTATACAAGAAGAGTTGGATGCTTTGAAGAAGAACAATACATGGATTTTGGTAAAACCCAAACCAGGACAAAATGTTATTGATTCGAAGTGGGTACTTAGAATCAAAAACGAGGCGGGAAATAAGAGACGTTTTAAGGCTAGATTGGTCGCACGGGGTTTTCGACAAAAACGAGGTCTAGATTATAGCGAAACATTCTCACCAGTAGTGAGGCATGGCTCACTACGGCTGCTAGTTGGTTTGGCAGCAGAACATGATCTTAAAATAGATCATATGGATGTAAAAACAGCGTTTTTAAATGGGGATTTACACGAAACTGTATATATGAGTCAACCAGAAGGGTTTGCAGAAAAAGGAAAAGAAGATTGTGTGTGTCTTCTTCAGAAATCCTTATATGGACTAAAGCAAGCTCCAAGACAGTGGAACTTGAAATTGGATGAAGTCTTGAACAAGATGAATTTCAAGAAACTTGAGAATGAACCTTGTGTTTATATGAGGAAATCCATTGACAGTTGGACAATAATTGCTGTCTATGTGGATGATTTATTATTATTCTGGAATAATGAAAAGGAATTAATACAAGTGAAGAAACAGCTGATGAAGAGCTTTGAAATGAAAGATCTTGGAAAAGTAGAGCTTGTGCTTGGAATGAGAGTTCATCAGACAAGAAACGGAATTAAACTGGATCAAGAAGCATATGTTGAGAAGCTTCTTAAGGAATTTGCAATGGAGGATTGTAAACCAGTAGCCACTCCGTTAGTACCTGGTCAACGTTTGACAAAGCCTGATGAAGAAGGATATATACCTCCAACGAATATACCATATCAAAGGTTGATTGGATCGTTGATGTATCTAGCAGTATGCACACGAGGAGATATTGCATATGCAGTCAGTTTCTTAAGTCAGTTCAATAACTGCTTTAAAGAAGAGCATTGGCAAGCAGCCAAAAGGGTATTACGGTACTTAAAAGGAACCAAAAATCGTGGTTTGTTTTACAGGAAAACGGGAAGACAAATAGAAGGTTTTGCTGATGCTGATCATGGAGGAGATCATGACAGAAAATCATATTCTGGGTGTGTTTTCCGTTTTGCTGGAGGAGCAATATCATGGGAGAGCAAAAAGCAACAAATCATTGCTCTGTCTAGCACAGAAGCTGAATACGTCAGCCTTACGCAAGCAGCCAAGGAGGCTATATTTTTGAGAAGATTGATGGCTGAAATTACTGGAAAAAATAACAAAATTGTTATTTATTGCGACAGTCAGTCGGCTCTCGCAATTGCAGAGAATCCAGTACATCACAATCACACCAAACATATTGACCTGAAGTATCATTTTATTAGAGAATGTTTGCGCACAGAAGTGATTGGCTTAAAGTATTTGGAAACCAAGCGAATGCCAGCAGATGCGCTAACAAAGGCTTTAGCTAAGGAGAAGTTTGAGTGGTGTGCTTCTTGGATGGTTAAGTGAGTGTGTGCATGAATGAATGTGATGAGAAGATGAATAGTGATGACATGACGAGGTTAGAACTGTTATCAATTTATGGAGGAGTGTTGAAAAGAGTTTGAGTATCTTTTTTAATACATTTGTAAATTGATACTGGCTGGTTTTTCAAAGTATGTAGATTAAATTGATTCTATTTATGTCATGTCTTGTATCTTTTGTCTAGAGTGAAAAATGTACTGTCTGTTGTGAAAAAGTTAAAATAATATCTTATTTACATGACTCCGTCTATTTCTTTATAATACCAGGCATACGCCTTATATTTCCACTGTGGGCCCTTAGTTACAGTTTTATAAGAGGGCTGTGAATCTACAACCTCCTACATTTAGCCCTTTTAGTTCTTAGACTTAGCCATATAATATTCCTCTATGGACTTAGCTGTGACGCCATAATTTTCAGCAAAGAGAATATTATAACTTAACTATAAAAGAGTTTTCTGCACAGACAATCAGTTTTTCAGTATTTATATCAACAAAAACAAGCAAAAACGCTCTCATCTCACGACAATACAATTTTAGCTTCACGATTTTCGGTTATTTATTAAATGACATTGACACAATTAGCAAAATAGCCGTTCGGTTAGGGTGTTAGCGAAATTGGCAAAAAATAAGTGCTCGAGCTCACAAAGCTACCAAGCATAACCGCCCTGCAAAAGCAGAAGAGGTTGCGTTGGTTTTGGTATACCAATGGTCTGATGTTGTACTATTATTATCTTTTAAAATACCGACCCGGCTTGAACAGCCCGGAACGGTACACATATTCCTTTGCGCACGTCTTTGCAAACGATCAGCTCCTAAAATAAATTATTAGTAAAAAATAAAAATTGTAAAGTATTTTTAACAGGAGATAAGATTAGTTGTCTGAATATGTGTACCGTTCGCGGTTGTTCAAACGAGGTCGCTATTTTAAAAGCACAGAATTCGTGGCCCTATTTACGTAAGTCTTTGTTTAAAGGATAATAATAATAAAATAAAATACCGTCGGTAAGTCACGTTTATATTATTTCGAAATTTTAAAAGTTCATAATAGAATTTCCACTAAATAGTAGTACTGGCCCACCTTTCTTTGAACCGTAGGACAGTGTTGGTCTATAATTTATTTTCAATATGAAATTATATAAATTTAATTAATAATTTTCTTTCAATATGAGAATTTAATTCAATTTTTAATTGTCACACTTCACAATAGTAAATATGTTCTTGATGGTTTTGAATTTTGATTAACTACGGAACCCTATAAAGGTCAAACTAATCAAGAATCACAAAAACTTATAAACTTCCGTGGTCCGGTTAACCGGTACTATGAAAAAAAAACTTTTGTCCGTAGTCCGGTTGACCAGATATCCGAAGCACGGAAAACCACGGAATCGAATCGAATCGAATGCAGAATCGGATGAGATGAACCATAGCACTACCCCAACACTATGAAGTAGTTGAAACAAGGAACATTATTACTCACGAGAAGAATATCGACTTCATACATTCTTTGAAACTAGCGCCATCTCTTGAGGACCCCCTTGCATCTTTAAATTTTACTATATACCTATATATAAAACCGTCCTACGTACATACATATATACGCACCTATATATATACACCACAAGGAACTATACTGCCAAAGAAATATAAAAAATATTAGTTTTGTTTTTAAAACTATACATTATACATTGAAGTTTTAAAAACAAAACTAATATTTTTTTATATTTCTTTGGCAGTTCACACAGCTCCATGTGGCATAAACTTGCATGAAAGTAGAACAAAAAAAAACATTTTTGTTATAATAATGATTTATTTAAAAAATACTTACCGTAATATACAAAACAAATATATATTATTGTTAATAAAAAACTTATGCATTTTTTTTAACATAATTTCAGCTTATTTGTATATCTAATGCAAGTAAATTGTAACGATTCAACAGAAAATTCTAACAGAACTTACAAGCTTGTGGGTTGGGGTTTTTTCGAACAATAACCAATTCTTATCTTATTATATTCTCTTTTTCTATCGATTGTTCTACTAGCGCATTACTAACAGTAATGCGTTAGTAGTTTTACAATGCATTCAATTATAGTTTTAAAACAATTGCACGCCATCTGGTCTCCTCGCTCCTTGTCTCTCACGCCTTGCCGTAATGATGTGCCACGACGTTTAGCTTACAGTCTGAACACAGCCTTTTAATTACTCATTCGGAAACGTATACTTAGCATCGGGTCAATAGCACGCCATCTTGTCTCCTCGCTCCGTGGATAGTGATGTCCATTACGCTCTCACGCCTTGCCGTAGTGATGTGCCACGACGCTTAGCTTACAGTCCGGCCGTCCCGTAACTCACGCGTCCACGCGTGTAACTTCAGCAGCTCGATCATCATGGCACCAATACTGTATACAAATATTACCAAATTAAACATGAATCCTATAAACTCCCTCTCTGAACACAGCCTTTTAATTACTCATTCGGAAAAGTATACTTAGCATCGGGTCAATCCCACTAAACTATTTAAAAAGAGAACTATGGTCTACTGCCCCCGTATTCTGAACTCACTCGGTTTCGGAATCGATTCGAAATGTATATCTCCGTCTCTGTCATTCTCTATAGAAATGATAGAGACGGAGATATAGATTCCGAATTGATAACTAAATAATGAAATAAAGACTCTACAGCTGAACATACTACATAGCAAGTTATTAATTAAATTATAATTATCATCATTTAATCCTCCTAAATACCATCCTGTGATGTAACAGGCAATTTCACATATAGCTGAAAGTGTGAATGCAGTCGCGTAACGTCGTCAAAGCAGCTTTATACACACTACAAGCGACAACGGAGACTTCGCTCTACATAATGTAATGTACATATCAATTTCACATACCATCAAGACATACATAGTTCAATCTCTATATATATAAAAAACAATTGCTGTTCGTTTGTCTCGCTAGAACTCGAGAACGGCTGGGCCGATTTAGCTGATTTTGGTTTTGAAATGTTTGTCGTAGTCCAGGTAAGGTTTAAACGTTGCGAAAATATCGAGCTTAGTATCACAGTCTACTCATTTCGGGCATATAATATTTTTTGTAATTTACACAATATTGGGTATGTACTTAAATTATCTATCATCATCATCATCAAATTATCTACCTTTGTCTCTTATACCTCTATATCTTCAATTTATGTATTATTATGTGCAATGTCCACTATTCATAGAACTACTAGTTATTATATTAGAATTTCTGATTATGATTCTTCTTGCATAATACCTACATTTTAAACTAAATAATACTCTGTATTCAAAACATCTGTTCTAATTCAATTCGAAACATAATCAGAATATCATGATTAAAATGAATATATTCTTACCTCATTATTGCTCATATGTGTTTCAGTATATTAATTTTTTTCTTAATGCTGATTGCTGCAGCTTCATCAGAAAATTTCCGATTTTGGAGTGTACAGAATCTTTTTATACATATATTATGTAAAAAACACTTATTATTATGTGATTTGTGTTCAAATCTCTATGTGATTTGCATTGATCTAGCAATTCAAAATTTACAGATTTTTTCAACAAAGCAATCAGCCTTTCTTTTAATTTGAATTTATGTACCTCATCCTTCAAAAAATTATTTACCAATGTTGCACATTGCTCCACACACACTGTCAATTCCTTTGAGGAGTATATGAGCGACTTTTTCTTGTCAGTATATTCTTTAAACTCTGTAAAAGTATGGTGAGCATCAACATCACCTACAAAAGCTTTTTGGCATTCTGGACATTTATTATTTTTTGTAATGAAGCCACAGACATAAGCACAAGCCTGACATTCACCACTTAAATCTTCGTCTTCAGTAAAATCGTCTGTAGATATTATATCCGGTGCCTCGGCTTCTCCTTCTGTTGTGATGTTTGGCTGTACATATATCTCTGGTTGGTGTCAGCAGAGTTTTAAAACTGTCTAATATGACATCATTTTCATCAGTTTCACAATTTCCCCCGCTAGTGTGTGGCAAATTTGATAAATTTGCAGTTTTTAAGCCTGCTATGAATTGTCCAACAGTTGGGTTTGAATTGGACCCACAATGACCCCTTATACACCCAAATAAATTTTCGAGAGGGTCTTGTTGTAGCCGTCTTGTGGCTAAACTTTTAACATTTGGATGCTTTGTTGACAAATTTTTCCACACTTTTTCTATGTCATTCAAAGACCATATCCACCCTTCTAAAGAAGGAGGTCGTCTCCTACAGCCAACAAACTCTAACTTTTGAAAAAACATTTAATTTTTTTTCAAAATGTTGCAGATGTATTAAGCCTTTCTTCATATTTGTAGCATATGGTTTTCCCCTTCTTAGGTGTGGAGACGCTGCATTGACGCTGTCAAATAGTTTGTCCATATTGGACAAAACATTTGCTGTAGTTGCAGCTTCTTTGGATAACTCTCCTGAAAAACCAATAATTCATACATTAGACAAAGGTTTTGCAAAAACAATAATTGTTTTCAATTATTGATAAATTAGCTATCACATAACAAATGGAAAATACAGTTCAGAAGTATTCAATCTAGTGAATTCCTGTATGTATTAATATTAGTGTTACTGTCAATTAAGTTCTGCTAGGTTTGGTTTAGGCCAGTAGTTAAATATGCCATTTGACTCATCAAATGACATACTTATGTATTTAACTACTTGTCTAAATACATACTAGTACAACAGATCACATCAAAGGACTTTAGCGTGCATTAAGACTGACATAAGTTACTCTCTACCCTAGACCTCTACAAGGTGTTCAGCGTGTATTGTCTACGCAGAGAATGCCAAAAATGCATGTCATGATATTCCGAGTTCATTATTATTTCATACATAAATATAATAGATATCCTGTTGCATGTGTTGTAAATATGAAATTTTACCTTGTGCAATCTTTGCAAATATTCCAGCTGCGACTGTATGGCTTAGGACTTGAGCTGCCAATTTCACCTTCATCTTTTGTTTTGTGTTTGGATTTAGATGATCTCTCCTCAAACTTGGTGCAAACACGAAATTAGCATTACTGTTATCCAGCTCAAAAAATTGTTCAATATCAGCCCATTTAGCAATACCTAAAAATAATAATATGTTTTAATATACAGTGGTAAATAAGGTATATACATCATTACAAAAAAAATGTTATGCTTTTATTTTTGTCTTTGTTACATAAAATCTATTATTGACCTTATATCTATAATTAGTAGATTGACAGGTAAATTGTAATAGAGCTGTCCAAACTTTAAATTCAGTAACTTCTTGTCATCTTTTGATTCATTGCATGACAATGTTATCTCTTTTTCATACACATCGACTAGGTGTATTCTGTATTGTACTTGTAACATTATATGTGCTAGTACAGAACTACAGATACTTACCAATTCCTCGTTTTTCATTCGACAATATATCTGTTGAGCACTTTATATTGTATTTCAGTAAATTGTGTAAATTATTCCGAAAACATTTTTGTAAATGTGGTGTGTCAAAAAGTGTAACCACTTCATGTTCAAAAACAGTGACAGTTGGTTGCTGTGCTGTTGCTCCTAATATCCCCAATGTTCTTTTATTAACTGCAACCATGTCGCAGGACAACTTTTCAAAACCTGAAATTATGTATATATAAATGCTAATGATAAGTATATAATATAAATGCATGACACAACGGAAGTTAAAGAGAAGAGTTGTCACGTGATATTGTCAGTAAATTACGAGTTTTTCATACAACAAGAGAAATAGGGTGAGGGTAGTATATAATTATCAGTAGCTCACCGTCTTTATAAGGACTGTCAGTCTATCTGCCGTCACAGATCCGCCCGATAAGTAATATGCAATTGGTTGCTTTACTTTTTTTCTGACTCCTGCAACCATGAATACTAGAGTGTGTGAGGCCACTTGAGCTGATCTCCCTTGTTCAGCATGATCCTGAAATCCTTCTACTATATCTTCTTTTTTATTATATGCCAGATGTTTTTTAATTGACATCTCGTCAAACATTAAAACGTATTCATTGTTTGCTGGTTCCTGGTTCTTTGTAATTTTTTTAGGACATTAAAAACCTGATTGTTGGTTTCAGGTGACAATCTAAAATTGGCCAGCAAGGTCTTTAATGTTGTTGGGTTTGGTAAACAGATCAGTCTCCTCAATAATCTGAAGCATGTGGGAGATCGCTTATATAAACTTAGCGCTATGATTTTAGAGGCAGTATTCCACCTACGGCCTCTTGCTTGTCTTCTGTAATTTTTTAATTGCCCTTGTAACATAAGTGCAAATGTTGGCGATAACTTTGATTCCAGGAATTTGTTAACTGACTCATCTTTTAGAAGAGCATTAAAAAAAGTCTCGTTTTTTAATTTCTTCATTGAATTTTGTAAATGATTTATTTTCCTTATGTATTTTTGGCATTTACCATACAAATGTATCTCTTTTTTCTGTTTCTGTTGATGGTTCTTCAGAGTTTACCAAGCATAACATCTGAAAATGGGTGAAAAATATAATTAATAAATATGAATATAATTATAATGGAGGAGTTACTGTCAGCGTGGGTAACTTTACACACACTTTTTCATATTTTTGACGATTTCAGAGTATTAATGTATGAGTCTAATAGTATTTTACTAATTAAGCGTGTTCTTTCGTGGTCAATTTTAAAGTAGAGAAGTAACAAGTCCAATAGTATAGAAAATATTTAAGAAAATTGCGTTTAAATGGTATGTCAAAGTTAAACGCGAATGTGGGTAAAATTGACTCCCGTTCATTTCGATAGCGGAAAATCTTCATAAACAGTGATTTACATAATTTAGGTTGGATTTTACTTTTTTGATCTAAAAAACATAGATCTATCATATTAAATCATCTTAATTTTCATGGGAAATGCCATTTAAAAACTTTGCTACAAGCGGGCGGAAAAAATAAAATAGTTTAATTGCATTTTTTTTACTAATGAAATAATTTCTTAAAAATCAAATAGAGCCTAAAAATTCTACAATCATTTGAGTGTTGAATGACCTCATTATCAAATATAAGTTCTAAGATTAATAGTGAGTAATATCAAATTTAAAAAAGATTCACCCCATTCCATGAACTGCATACCTATTGTTTACTTTATGTTTCTTGAGTTCTCTTTGTTTGGTTTTTATAAGACTAGTTTTCGGGTATGTACTAACTAAAAGCAATTTAAAAAAATCGGTATCCGGTAATCCGGCCTCGCGCAATGTAGGGTAGTTCCATATCACAATTTATGTCTATGTTAATATTATGCGAACTTAAAATTATTGTTTTTTGATACTAAGAATATTCTAGTTAAGCTAAGTTGATCGACTATTACTCGTCAACTTGTAAAACCTACTTACTTGTGATATTTTTCCTTACAATTTCGTTAGGGAAATTAATTGCTGGATTTTTTTCCGCATATCTATTCGACAAGAACCATTTAGCTGGTAGAGGGGGAGAGACACTTGACCCTAACAAAAACTATCATTTTAAAGCCTAATATTTTGCAAAAGAGACGAACACAAATATGGAATACTAAAGTGAATAATATATTTTTGAATTACCTATCCAATTACGGCCAACACCAAGCGGTATACGAGAAAATACATCCCTACTTTACGTGTAGAGGAATTACAAGGGTACCTCCCTTGTAATTACTCTATTCCTATCGAAAGTGTTTTCAAGATATATTTTTATTACGCCGATAAAGTAGTAAAATTCATTTTAGCACTTGATAACGAAGCCCTAGAAATGTAGAAAGTGCTAAAGTGAATCAATGTCAGCGCAGTTGGTTGTGCATTCAACTTTTATATTGGAAAGCACCTTTTGAAAAAGAAACTGCGAGCTAATCTTCCGTGTAGGAAAAATATCATTAGGAAACTGAATTATGGTGTTTGAGTATTAATTTTGCAGCCTAGGTGTTTGACGATAGCTTTCCACTTGAGAGTTATAGCCTCAAGTGGAAAAGTTATCGTCAAACATCTATCGATGCCATGACTATCAACCGCCTACTTGAGAGCCAGTTCTTATTCCAAGTTATGTATGCTTACCATCTTCGACCACATTATATTGCTTAAAACATCTCTGTCAAACATAGAAGTGAAATAATTCACATTATTTATGCATTTTTAGGGCTACCTTGAATCTAAGGCTAAACTGGCTAGTAAAAAGCTTGGCATCATTAATAAGGTTAGGCGATACTTCTCACCGGGACAACTGCTTCATCTATATCAAGCACATGTCCGATCGTGTATGGAGTACTGCTGCCACCTTTTTGATGGATCAGCCAAGTATCAGCTGGAAGCTTTAGAATCAGTAGACCGGCGAGCTGTGAGGTTAATCGGTGACGATAAACTGGCTGCCTAGAAGCTACTTAGTCTCGAGCACCGCCGTAAAGTAGCATGTCTGTCTATAGGTATTTTCTACAGGATTAATTTCGGGGAATGTGCGCAAGAGCTTCACGACCTAATTCCACCCTCCCCATTTCACTACAGGACTAGCAGAAAGTCGGCGAATTACCACCCATTTCTCGTTGAAATGCCAAAAATCCGTACTCAGCGATATCGATCCACATTCCTGTTGCGTAATGCACAAGAATGGAATTCGTTGCCGCCATCTCTGTTTCCTGAGACCTACAATCTTGGAATTTTCAAGGCTAGAGTGAATAGATATCTTCTAGATCGATGAGCTCCATCCTGGCCACGCTGTCGCTTAACATCAGGCGAGTTGGTGGTCAATCGTAGATCTATCTTCTATAAAAAAATTAAAAAAACTTGGGTCGAATCTGGACTTGATTGGCACAAGACTGAGGAAGATGGGAAGAGAAAGGCCTATACCCAGTAGTGGGATAGAGAAGGCTGTGGGTGATGATGATTAAAAAATTTGGTATACAAACCTCATCTTTTTTATGTTGTGTTGTAGTTGCCATTGCATTTTTTCAGTATTCAAAACAATGATGCTTTCCTCCAATCTTGGTTTCTTTGACGGTCCAGCTTCATGATCATTAATCAAACCTGAGGCCGGGACCTGAAAGTAAACACAGTATACATAGTTTTGCTTAAAATGTTAAGTTTGTAACATGTACTATTTCTCAATGCAACTGCTAGGAACAAAATTATTTATACAGCAATTTACACATGGTAACATTATTAAAAGTACAATATATTGACTTTTAGTATTTTTAGGGTTCCGTACCTCAAAAGGAAAAAACGGAACCCTTATAGGATCACTTTGTTGTCCGTCTGTCTGTCTGTCTGTCCGTCTGTCCGGGTGTCAAGACCTTTATCTCGGGAACGCGTGAAGGTATCGAGTTGAAATTAAAACCATATATGCAGATCCATAGTCTCTTGGTGCAGAAAGAAAAACAAAATGTCTCAGTTTTCGTAAAAAAAAGTTACAGCTGAATATGTCGTAAAAAACGCACATTTCGACACTCAAGGGAATCAAAACCTATGGGGTACTTCCCGTTGACCTAGAACTATGAAATTTGGCAAGAAGCATTGTGTTAGAGTACACATAGCGGAAAAAATCAGAAAACTGGAATTTTTATTTTGATCACAAAAAATTGTATCTTTATGCATGGAATGAGGGCCCAAATTTTAAAGTGAATTAACTGTATCATGTGGGGTATCATATGAAAGAGCTTCATTAGCATAAGCTAAAACAGGTTATTAAATATTTTTACGATGTATATTTTTCGATTTATGAAGGAACAAATAAAATAAAATGATTTCCCCTTTTATTTAGTTTGTACGGAACCCTCGGTGGGCGAGTCTGACTCGAACTTGTCCGGTTTTATTTTTTAGTATTTTGCTTTTTAGTATTTTCTATTTAACTAACCAATTAATCAATAACACTGTATTGACAACACTAAGACAACACAGTAATAAATTAAATAATATTAGGTACTAATTATTATTTTCTAAATAAAGCTTCAGTATACAAACCTCATGGTGTTCATGTTGTGTTATAGTTGTCGCTGTGTTCGTTTCAATGTTCAAAACACCTACACAGTTGGTAGTTTCTACCAATGGTGGCTTTCTTGACGGCTCTACTTCATGCTCATGAGAGGAACTTGTACTCGGCATCTGAAAACAAACAAGTTATAATATATTAAGTACTATACCATATCACTTCATATACAAAAAATCTGACAGTAAAATCCGTTCTGGACACAAATAGTCTAACTGCTTTGTATGGTCAACCAGATTATATTGAACTTTTATTACCTGTCTGACTGAAAAATCTAACGAAAAAAGCTAGATTTTTAAGTCATGTGTTCTCATTATTGGATGTATATTTTTATTTAATAACACTTTATTAACAACACTATGACAACACAGTAAACATTTAAATATTATTAGGTACTATATTTTCTAAACATAGCTTCAGTATACAAACCTCATGGATGTCATGTTGTGTTATATTTGTCGCTATGTTCGTTTTAATGTTCAAAATGGTGGTAGTTTCTACCAACGGTGACTTTCTTAACAGCTCTACTTCATGCTCATGAGAGGAACTTGTACTCGGCATCTGAAAACAAACAAGTTATAATATATTGAGTACTATACCATATCACTATAGATATACAAAAATCTGACAGTAAAATCCGTTCTGGACACAAATTGGGTATGTAAAGTTTTTTTTTGGTATTTTTTTTATATTTTTATATGATAGAATGGATCATTTAGAAAAACTATTTTCAATATTTTTTTATTCTGTTCAGTACTTATTTTTTAATATTTTTTTAAAGATAAAATCGTCCGTAGGAAAGATGACGTCATCGTACCTACTGAATAAGATGTTGTGATAGCCAACATGAACTAAAAAATACATATAAGTCAACTTGACAGTGACATGTACCTATATTCGTTTTTGTCTCTGACTGATACAAGAGATCATCGGTATTTGTTGTGTTTTGAAAAAACAAATACGTTGTGTAAACATAAAGAATGAAAAAAAGAATAATTAATCATTAATATTGAGCTCGTTGTAATTAATTAATGTTTTCTAAGGTCTTCGCGATTGTGTTTGCGCATTGAAATGAAACAAATTCACAATATTATTCAGAAACTACAACTGTGAAATGTTTCGACTTTCGTGCCAAAAATCCTAATAAACTGTTTTTTTTCAAGTAAAAGAAACCTTTAAAAGACTGGTGTGAACAAGTTAACGTAGACTAAGTTCCTGGGCGAAGCATTGATGCTGCAGTACAATGAACCAGAAAAAGGAACCAGAATAAAATAAATAATGTATATATGTAAATAAAATAATCTCCTATATAATTACAATGAAATTGGTATATAATTAAACACAATAAAATCATTTCAAAAAAGAAGTTATGTACTGTCAATCACTTTTATTTCATATCCTGGCATTGTTCATAAGTTTTATCTCTTTAGCTCCTCGGATTTTTGCGATGTTGTTCTTGCCGCTAGTTGAGATGAACTCCAGAATGATAAGATTCTCAACCTTAGGTAAGTTAGCAGAGTCGGCACTTACAAAATTATCCATAATTTATCCAATCAGTAGGCAAACAGTTTCTTACAACAAAGCAGTGGTCAACGTAAATGCAGTATCAATCAAAACGGTAGGAAAGCAAGGTCGTCGTAAAGATAATGAACAGAATTAATTTAATACAAATGAATAGAGTAGCAGAGCACCAAACACACAAAATAATTCTTTTCTTTGTTTATTTATTTTGGTATGACAGTTGTCATAGAGATATTGTCTCTCTTGTCAATGCCAATGCTGTCAGTTTCTTCTTTTTTTTTTTTTTTTTTTTTCTTCTCCTCATCTGAGCTTTTTTTACTAACTAAACTACATTTTATTTTACTACATTTTAGAGGTCGACTGAAGGTCAAATATTTTTTATATTTTCGCAAAAATTTGCGTGATCTCATCATTTTATGTGCCCTAAATAAAAAAATATGGATTATAGACATACAATCTCGAAATGGTTTTGGAATCAGCATATGTTACATTTTTCTTTACATACCCAATTGTCTTACTGCTTTGTATGGTCAACCAGATTATGTTGAACTTTTATTACCTGTCTGACTGAAAAATCTAACTACAAAAGCTAGATTTTTAAGTCATGTGTTCTCATTATTGGGTGTATATTTTTATTTAATAACACTTTATTAACAACACTAAGACAACACAGTAATAATTTAAATATTATTAGGTACCAGTGTCTCCATATACACGGTAATTACCGTAGATGCACGGTAATTAGGTCTTTATCTATCGTCCAGGTAATAATACACTACCATGACCGTGTCATATATCACCGTATTGCCCATATTACCATTACAAATAAAGTTGTTGTAAATATTTAATTATGTACTGCGTAAAACGAATCTCAGTCAGCCAACAGTAATGACATGACAACACTGGTCCTATTGCCATGAAGTCCCGGGGAATCCCTCAATATTATTTAAACGTCTATCTCCACACACACATACATGTATCACTACCAACAAGCCTTGGCAATCTATTCCCATTCTTAAGCCTCGATGACACTGGGCTAGTTTACAAGCTACAAGCCAGCGAGTTCGCGAGCAGCTTGTAAACTCGCTCCGTGTCATTGAGCTTTTTTACAATCTGCTTTTGATTGTGTCATCGACAATCGCTCACTCGCTAGCTTATAAACTCGCCGACTAGCAGCTCGTAAGCTAGGCCAGTATCATTGAGGCTTTATTTAAATAGTGGGAGGAGTTAAATTTGTTAGTGCAACGAGTGAATCACGTAAAAAAAGTTGTTTTCTTTCTTCTATGTAGGTACTTACGTGTTACAAATACGTTGTAAGCATTTAAATTCAAAAGTTGTTTTAAGTTCTAGCTTTATTTTAGAATAATCGTTAATTTAAAGCTAACTTTTCTTTTGCAAAATTACATGGTAATTTACACGGTACTCTTTTATCAGTTTTAAGGTAATTTTGCCTAGAAACACAGTATTTTTACCCTTGCAACACGGTAATTCTTAATTTAGATATGGAGACACTGTTAGGTACTATATTTTCTAAATATAGTTTCAGTATTACAAACCTCGTAGTTGTCATGTTGTGTTATATTTGTCGCTATGTTCGTTTTAATGTTCAAAATGTTGGTAGTTTCTACCAACGGTGGCTTTCTTAACGGCTCTACTTCATGCTCATGAGAGGAACTTGTACTCGGCATCTGAAAACAAACAAGTTATATGCTCTTTAGTCTCTTCTGACATAATATAATATATTAATTACTTCATCCTTTTATCAGTAGTATTCACAGTTTTAAGTATACTAACCTCATCACAGCTTTCATCTGGTACAGCAGATCTTACAAGTTTTCTTTTATCATATTCAATGAAACATGAGGGCTTAAAATGCCGATTGCAAAGCATTATGTGTTTTTTGTAAATCGTTTCTTGAAATTGACTGGAAGACCATTCTTCATTTGGATAGCAATGTTTCGCCCATAAATCACAACTGAAAACAACACGATACACTGTTAATAATTGTGTAGACATACTCAATACAATACATTATTATGCTTCAGGGGAAAGTATGCGTAATAGTTTCACCATAAAAGGTAAAACTTGATAAAAAAAAATGCTTTAACCGATTTGCATATTTAGATAGATACACTCATTTAAAACTTTTACATACCGTAAGGCGTTCCTAGATCCAGGTTTAGGAAAGCGATGCAGTGTGATGGTGGGATCACTGGCAGGTGAACATCCGCACTTCGCGCGTTTTCTTTGGTTTTATTTCATTGCGAAATGAAAGATACCAAAACTTCACATAAAAGAGTCACTATCTCAATACGGTCCTGTTGTATTAATGTTCCTTGGTCCTATTTCACTATCACTGATTTCACAACAAATGCGGAGAAACTTGAAGCTCAACTCGACGTGGGTTTATTGAGAAACAATTGATAAATTAACAAGAAATTCAAGAATAAACTTATTTAAACACGGGAGGCCATTTTTCTTGTTTTTTTTTTTAGAGATGAAGCACATACAGATTGTAATTGTATAACTCGAACTCGATACATTCAATAATCGAACTAACAAATAACACAAAAATAAACAATCTATAAGGGTTCAGTTTTTTCCTATTGAGGTACGGAACCCTAAATAAACCGGACAAGTGCGAGTCAAACTCGCCCACCGAGGGTTCCGTACAAACTAGTAGATAAAAGGAGGAAATAATATAATTCTTTATATTTTCCTTCATAAACCGAAAAATATACATCATATAATATTTAAAAACCTGTTTTAGCTTATACTAATGAAGTTCTTTCACATGATACGGTTAATTTATGTTACAACCTTCATTATTATAACAGACCTCCATCCTCTCACTCTATCATCAGATCATCCGTCATTATTCAAATACTTGTCAGTCTTGTTATTCTATGTTTACTTCTCAATAAAACAACATTTTAAATATCAAAGAATATGATTTATTTCAATTTACTTTAAAATTTGGACCATCATTCCTTGGATAAAGACCCTATTTTTTTGTGATTAAATTAAAAATGTCCAGTTTTCGGATTTTTTCCTATATGTGTACTTTATCACAATGCTTCTTGCCAAATTTCATAGTTCTAGGTCAACGGGAAGTACCCCATAGGTTTTGATTCCCTTGTGAGTGTCGAAATGTGCGTTATTTACGACATATTCGTCTGTAACTTTTTTTTACAAAAACTGAGAAATTTTATTTTTATTTTTGCAGCAAGATACTATGGATCTACGTATATGGTTTTAATTTCAACTCGATACCTTCACGCGTTCCCGAGATAAAGGTCTTGACACCCGGGCAGACGGACAGACAGACGGACAGACGGACAACAAAGTAATCCTATAAGGGTTCAGTTTTTTCCTTTTGAGGTACGGAACCCTAAAAACACCACTAAATTTGTCAAACTAAATTGTCGCGCTCACATCACTCACGCATTATTACTATTTTCACAACGAAGAACTGTGAGTTCACTTATATGAGAAATTTGGTTTGTTGCCCGTGCTAATACCAATCTTACTACTAGTAGTAACACCGGTAATTGACTTACCCTTCTTGCTACTTTAGTTGAAAGTTGTTAGAACAGCAATAAAAAATTGCCCGTGTTACTACCGTAAAACTAAAACAACAAAAAAAAAAAAATATGACGAATTTGTATATTAAACAAAATGTAAGTAGGTATTATGCTTATGAAAAAAAAAACATTGAATTTAACCAAAAAATTAAATAAAATAAACAAAAAAATCCGCTTCGGCCGCATACGTAACTATAGTTTCGTACGAAACATAATATTCTTGGTACGAAGCTGGTGTCGATTGGAAAAGTTTTTTCCGTTTTCGTAATCACGGTTTCGTAGCTGTAACTGATTACGAAGTAAACATAATTATTCTTTGTACGAAACTGAACGTTTCGATAAAATATGTGTCCTTCTGTATTTGTAACTTCTTTGCTTCACTAGTTCATGTACAAAAATCTACAACCAAATACACATATTTTACAGTTTATAAAACTATTTTTACGTCCTTGCAATAAAAAGTTCGTGACAGATGTCAAAGTGACAGCTGTCACCTGATTAACTTCTCATTAAATAATTGACTGAAGGCTTGACAGATTGACAGCTGTTAAGCTGTCAGTTTGACATTTGCCAAACTTGACGGGCCATATCTCGGTAACTATTAATCCTAGACTAGTAGTTCCCTCACAAGTAATAGATATCGCCGAGAACTTCATTTCTAATGACAGCTGTCAAACTTGAAACGTCTATATGTCAGAAACTATTGACTCTAGACTAGTACTTTCTTCACAAAAGTGATAGATCTTCAACGTCAACGATTGGGTAGATGAGAAAAAATATTTTACGTGTAAGGAAGGTATTACCCGAAATACATTTATTTCAAGGTTTTATTCTACGACTTTTTCAGCATAACTATTATGCATATCCATTATCCATGCCCACGGGCAACGGGCAACAAACCAGAAATTTTGCATTTTGCTATAAAAACACTTCTAAAATTTTCGCGTTCGCTTCACTCGCACATTATTACTATTTTGATAGAGAAGTACTGTGGGTTCACTAATACTAGAAATAAAGCATATTACTAAAATTTAAGTAGTGTTTAACACTACTAAAATTTTCGCGTTTGCTTCGCTCGTGCATACTTATTACCTATGCTTTTGTTGGTCTGGGACATTAAAGTGCTAGGAGCCCGTTATACAGCATATTAGTTAACTTTTTCCGCTCGCACATTATAAGATATGGGGCAACATGGGCCGCAGACCCCCCCACCGCTCTATGAGAAAACTTAAGCTATGCCCATGTCCATTGCTGAACCCCCCCGAAATGAATTCCTGGCTACGGCCTTGTATGGGACCACCTCTGAAGTATAGATATCTTCTCGTTACGTTGCCTGTCTGTGCCTCTACTCAAACCGGACAATAATGTTTTAAATCCGTTTTGATGCGAGAAGCGCCTCTAATCGATTTGTACAGAATTATAATCTTAAATCAATCGATATTATATTTGAATCATTTTAATCATGTTTCCTTCAATCGTCTTGATCTATCTCATAGAATTAAAGCTTTAGAATGAGGTGTGAATATATCTCGCAACTCCTTTCTACGAGCCCCCTCATGCAATCTGTTTATACTTATAGGTATATACACGTGTATGTACTTTTGTTCCCCTGTGCCTAACAGAGTCGACTGCGCCTGAGTTGAAACAAGGAACATTATTACTCACGAGAAGAATATCGACTTCATACATTCTTTGAAACTAGCGCCATCTCTTGAGGACCCCCTTGCATCTTTAAATTTTACTATATACCTATATATAAAACCGTCCTACGTACATACATATATACGCACCTATATATATACACCACAAGGAACTATACTGCCAAAGAAATATAAAAAATATTAGTTTTGTTTTTAAAACTATACATTATACATTGAAGTTTTAAAAACAAAACTAATATTTTTTTATATTTCTTTGGCAGTTCACACAGCTCCATGTGGCATAAACTTGCATGAAAGTAGAACAAAAAAAAACATTTTTGTTATAATAATGATTTATTTAAAAAATACTTACCGTAATATACAAAACAAATATATATTATTGTTAATAAAAAACTTATGCATTTTTTTTAACATAATTTCAGCTTATTTGTATATCTAATGCAAGTAAATTGTAACGATTCAACAGAAAATTCTAACAGAACTTACAAGCTTGTGGGTTGGGGTTTTTTCGAACAATAACCAATTCTTATCTTATTATATTCTCTTTTTCTATCGATTGTTCTACTAGCGCATTACTAACAGTAATGCGTTAGTAGTTTTACAATGCATTCAATTATAGTTTTAAAACAATTGCACGCCATCTGGTCTCCTCGCTCCTTGTCTCTCACGCCTTGCCGTAATGATGTGCCACGACGTTTAGCTTACAGTCTGAACACAGCCTTTTAATTACTCATTCGGAAACGTATACTTAGCATCGGGTCAATAGCACGCCATCTTGTCTCCTCGCTCCGTGGATAGTGATGTCCATTACGCTCTCACGCCTTGCCGTAGTGATGTGCCACGACGCTTAGCTTACAGTCCGGCCGTCCCGTAACTCACGCGTCCACGCGTGTAACTTCAGCAGCTCGATCATCATGGCACCAATACTGTATACAAATATTACCAAATTAAACATGAATCCTATAAACTCCCTCTCTGAACACAGCCTTTTAATTACTCATTCGGAAAAGTATACTTAGCATCGGGTCAATCCCACTAAACTATTTAAAAAGAGAACTATGGTCTACTGCCCCCGTATTCTGAACTCACTCGGTTTCGGAATCGATTCGAAATGTATATCTCCGTCTCTGTCATTCTCTATAGAAATGATAGAGACGGAGATATAGATTCCGAATTGATAACTAAATAATGAAATAAAGACTCTACAGCTGAACATACTACATAGCAAGTTATTAATTAAATTATAATTATCATCATTTAATCCTCCTAAATACCATCCTGTGATGTAACAGGCAATTTCACATATAGCTGAAAGTGTGAATGCAGTCGCGTAACGTCGTCAAAGCAGCTTTATACACACTACAAGCGACAACGGAGACTTCGCTCTACATAATGTAATGTACATATCAATTTCACATACCATCAAGACATACATAGTTCAATCTCTATATATATAAAAAACAATTGCTGTTCGTTTGTCTCGCTAGAACTCGAGAACGGCTGGGCCGATTTAGCTGATTTTGGTTTTGAAATGTTTGTCGTAGTCCAGGTAAGGTTTAAACGTTGCGAAAATATCGAGCTTAGTATCACAGTCTACTCATTTCGGGCATATAATATTTTTTGTAATTTACACAATATTGGGTATGTACTTAAATTATCTATCATCATCATCATCAAATTATCTACCTTTGTCTCTTATACCTCTATATCTTCAATTTATGTATTATTATGTGCAATGTCCACTATTCATAGAACTACTAGTTATTATATTAGAATTTCTGATTATGATTCTTCTTGCATAATACCTACATTTTAAACTAAATAATACTCTGTATTCAAAACATCTGTTCTAATTCAATTCGAAACATAATCAGAATATCATGATTAAAATGAATATATTCTTACCTCATTATTGCTCATATGTGTTTCAGTATATTAATTTTTTTCTTAATGCTGATTGCTGCAGCTTCATCAGAAAATTTCCGATTTTGGAGTGTACAGAATCTTTTTATACATATATTATGTAAAAAACACTTATTATTATGTGATTTGTGTTCAAATCTCTATGTGATTTGCATTGATCTAGCAATTCAAAATTTACAGATTTTTTCAACAAAGCAATCAGCCTTTCTTTTAATTTGAATTTATGTACCTCATCCTTCAAAAAATTATTTACCAATGTTGCACATTGCTCCACACACACTGTCAATTCCTTTGAGGAGTATATGAGCGACTTTTTCTTGTCAGTATATTCTTTAAACTCTGTAAAAGTATGGTGAGCATCAACATCACCTACAAAAGCTTTTTGGCATTCTGGACATTTATTATTTTTTGTAATGAAGCCACAGACATAAGCACAAGCCTGACATTCACCACTTAAATCTTCGTCTTCAGTAAAATCGTCTGTAGATATTATATCCGGTGCCTCGGCTTCTCCTTCTGTTGTGATGTTTGGCTGTACATATATCTCTGGTTGGTGTCAGCAGAGTTTTAAAACTGTCTAATATGACATCATTTTCATCAGTTTCACAATTTCCCCCGCTAGTGTGTGGCAAATTTGATAAATTTGCAGTTTTTAAGCCTGCTATGAATTGTCCAACAGTTGGGTTTGAATTGGACCCACAATGACCCCTTATACACCCAAATAAATTTTCGAGAGGGTCTTGTTGTAGCCGTCTTGTGGCTAAACTTTTAACATTTGGATGCTTTGTTGACAAATTTTTCCACACTTTTTCTATGTCATTCAAAGACCATATCCACCCTTCTAAAGAAGGAGGTCGTCTCCTACAGCCAACAAACTCTAACTTTTGAAAAAACATTTAATTTTTTTTCAAAATGTTGCAGATGTATTAAGCCTTTCTTCATATTTGTAGCATATGGTTTTCCCCTTCTTAGGTGTGGAGACGCTGCATTGACGCTGTCAAATAGTTTGTCCATATTGGACAAAACATTTGCTGTAGTTGCAGCTTCTTTGGATAACTCTCCTGAAAAACCAATAATTCATACATTAGACAAAGGTTTTGCAAAAACAATAATTGTTTTCAATTATTGATAAATTAGCTATCACATAACAAATGGAAAATACAGTTCAGAAGTATTCAATCTAGTGAATTCCTGTATGTATTAATATTAGTGTTACTGTCAATTAAGTTCTGCTAGGTTTGGTTTAGGCCAGTAGTTAAATATGCCATTTGACTCATCAAATGACATACTTATGTATTTAACTACTTGTCTAAATACATACTAGTACAACAGATCACATCAAAGGACTTTAGCGTGCATTAAGACTGACATAAGTTACTCTCTACCCTAGACCTCTACAAGGTGTTCAGCGTGTATTGTCTACGCAGAGAATGCCAAAAATGCATGTCATGATATTCCGAGTTCATTATTATTTCATACATAAATATAATAGATATCCTGTTGCATGTGTTGTAAATATGAAATTTTACCTTGTGCAATCTTTGCAAATATTCCAGCTGCGACTGTATGGCTTAGGACTTGAGCTGCCAATTTCACCTTCATCTTTTGTTTTGTGTTTGGATTTAGATGATCTCTCCTCAAACTTGGTGCAAACACGAAATTAGCATTACTGTTATCCAGCTCAAAAAATTGTTCAATATCAGCCCATTTAGCAATACCTAAAAATAATAATATGTTTTAATATACAGTGGTAAATAAGGTATATACATCATTACAAAAAAAATGTTATGCTTTTATTTTTGTCTTTGTTACATAAAATCTATTATTGACCTTATATCTATAATTAGTAGATTGACAGGTAAATTGTAATAGAGCTGTCCAAACTTTAAATTCAGTAACTTCTTGTCATCTTTTGATTCATTGCATGACAATGTTATCTCTTTTTCATACACATCGACTAGGTGTATTCTGTATTGTACTTGTAACATTATATGTGCTAGTACAGAACTACAGATACTTACCAATTCCTCGTTTTTCATTCGACAATATATCTGTTGAGCACTTTATATTGTATTTCAGTAAATTGTGTAAATTATTCCGAAAACATTTTTGTAAATGTGGTGTGTCAAAAAGTGTAACCACTTCATGTTCAAAAACAGTGACAGTTGGTTGCTGTGCTGTTGCTCCTAATATCCCCAATGTTCTTTTATTAACTGCAACCATGTCGCAGGACAACTTTTCAAAACCTGAAATTATGTATATATAAATGCTAATGATAAGTATATAATATAAATGCATGACACAACGGAAGTTAAAGAGAAGAGTTGTCACGTGATATTGTCAGTAAATTACGAGTTTTTCATACAACAAGAGAAATAGGGTGAGGGTAGTATATAATTATCAGTAGCTCACCGTCTTTATAAGGACTGTCAGTCTATCTGCCGTCACAGATCCGCCCGATAAGTAATATGCAATTGGTTGCTTTACTTTTTTTCTGACTCCTGCAACCATGAATACTAGAGTGTGTGAGGCCACTTGAGCTGATCTCCCTTGTTCAGCATGATCCTGAAATCCTTCTACTATATCTTCTTTTTTATTATATGCCAGATGTTTTTTAATTGACATCTCGTCAAACATTAAAACGTATTCATTGTTTGCTGGTTCCTGGTTCTTTGTAATTTTTTTAGGACATTAAAAACCTGATTGTTGGTTTCAGGTGACAATCTAAAATTGGCCAGCAAGGTCTTTAATGTTGTTGGGTTTGGTAAACAGATCAGTCTCCTCAATAATCTGTAGCATGTGGGAGATCGCTTATATAAACTTAGCGCTATGATTTTAGAGGCAGTATTCCACCTACGGCCTCTTGCTTGTCTTCTGTAATTTTTTAATTGCCCTTGTAACATAAGTGCAAATGTTGGCGATAACTTTGATTCCAGGAATTTGTTAACTGACTCATCTTTTAGAAGAGCATTAAAAAAAGTCTCGTTTTTTAATTTCTTCATTGAATTTTGTAAATGATTTATTTTCCTTATGTATTTTTGGCATTTACCATACAAATGTATCTCTTTTTTCTGTTTCTGTTGATGGTTCTTCAGAGTTTACCAAGCATAACATCTGAAAATGGGTGAAAAATATAATTAATAAATATGAATATAATTATAATGGAGGAGTTACTGTCAGCGTGGGTAACTTTACACACACTTTTTCATATTTTTGACGATTTCAGAGTATTAATGTATGAGTCTAATAGTATTTTACTAATTAAGCGTGTTCTTTCGTGGTCAATTTTAAAGTAGAGAAGTAACAAGTCCAATAGTATAGAAAATATTTAAGAAAATTGCGTTTAAATGGTATGTCAAAGTTAAACGCGAATGTGGGTAAAATTGACTCCCGTTCATTTCGATAGCGGAAAATCTTCATAAACAGTGATTTACATAATTTAGGTTGGATTTTACTTTTTTGATCTAAAAAACATAGATCTATCATATTAAATCATCTTAATTTTCATGGGAAATGCCATTTAAAAACTTTGCTACAAGCGGGCGGAAAAAATAAAATAGTTTAATTGCATTTTTTTTACTAATGAAATAATTTCTTAAAAATCAAATAGAGCCTAAAAATTCTACAATCATTTGAGTGTTGAATGACCTCATTATCAAATATAAGTTCTAAGATTAATAGTGAGTAATATCAAATTTAAAAAAGATTCACCCCATTCCATGAACTGCATACCTATTGTTTACTTTATGTTTCTTGAGTTCTCTTTGTTTGGTTTTTATAAGACTAGTTTTCGGGTATGTACTAACTAAAAGCAATTTAAAAAAATCGGTATCCGGTAATCCGGCCTCGCGCAATGTAGGGTAGTTCCATATCACAATTTATGTCTATGTTAATATTATGCGAACTTAAAATTATTGTTTTTTGATACTAAGAATATTCTAGTTAAGCTAAGTTGATCGACTATTACTCGTCAACTTGTAAAACCTACTTACTTGTGATATTTTTCCTTACAATTTCGTTAGGGAAATTAATTGCTGGATTTTTTTCCGCATATCTATTCGACAAGAACCATTTAGCTGGTAGAGGGGGAGAGACACTTGACCCTAACAAAAACTATCATTTTAAAGCCTAATATTTTGCAAAAGAGACGAACACAAATATGGAATACTAAAGTGAATAATATATTTTTGAATTACCTATCCAATTACGGCCAACACCAAGCGGTATACGAGAAAATACATCCCTACTTTACGTGTAGAGGAATTACAAGGGTACCTCCCTTGTAATTACTCTATTCCTATCGAAAGTGTTTTCAAGATATATTTTTATTACGCCGATAAAGTAGTAAAATTCATTTTAGCACTTGATAACGAAGCCCTAGAAATGTAGAAAGTGCTAAAGTGAATCAATGTCAGCGCAGTTGGTTGTGCATTCAACTTTTATATTGGAAAGCACCTTTTGAAAAAGAAACTGCGAGCTAATCTTCCGTGTAGGAAAAATATCATTAGGAAACTGAATTATGGTGTTTGAGTATTAATTTTGCAGCCTAGGTGTTTGACGATAGCTTTCCACTTGAGAGTTATAGCCTCAAGTGGAAAAGTTATCGTCAAACATCTATCGATGCCATGACTATCAACCGCCTACTTGAGAGCCAGTTCTTATTCCAAGTTATGTATGCTTACCATCTTCGACCACATTATATTGCTTAAAACATCTCTGTCAAACATAGAAGTGAAATAATTCACATTATTTATGCATTTTTAGGGCTACCTTGAATCTAAGGCTAAACTGGCTAGTAAAAAGCTTGGCATCATTAATAAGGTTAGGCGATACTTCTCACCGGGACAACTGCTTCATCTATATCAAGCACATGTCCGATCGTGTATGGAGTACTGCTGCCACCTTTTTGATGGATCAGCCAAGTATCAGCTGGAAGCTTTAGAATCAGTAGACCGGCGAGCTGTGAGGTTAATCGGTGACGATAAACTGGCTGCCTAGAAGCTACTTAGTCTCGAGCACCGCCGTAAAGTAGCATGTCTGTCTATAGGTATTTTCTACAGGATTAATTTCGGGGAATGTGCGCAAGAGCTTCACGACCTAATTCCACCCTCCCCATTTCACTACAGGACTAGCAGAAAGTCGGCGAATTACCACCCATTTCTCGTTGAAATGCCAAAAATCCGTACTCAGCGATATCGATCCACATTCCTGTTGCGTAATGCACAAGAATGGAATTCGTTGCCGCCATCTCTGTTTCCTGAGACCTACAATCTTGGAATTTTCAAGGCTAGAGTGAATAGATATCTTCTAGATCGATGAGCTCCATCCTGGCCACGCTGTCGCTTAACATCAGGCGAGTTGGTGGTCAATCGTAGATCTATCTTCTATAAAAAAATTAAAAAAACTTGGGTCGAATCTGGACTTGATTGGCACAAGACTGAGGAAGATGGGAAGAGAAAGGCCTATACCCAGTAGTGGGATAGAGAAGGCTGTGGGTGATGATGATTAAAAAATTTGGTATACAAACCTCATCTTTTTTATGTTGTGTTGTAGTTGCCATTGCATTTTTTCAGTATTCAAAACAATGATGCTTTCCTCCAATCTTGGTTTCTTTGACGGTCCAGCTTCATGATCATTAATCAAACCTGAGGCCGGGACCTGAAAGTAAACACAGTATACATAGTTTTGCTTAAAATGTTAAGTTTGTAACATGTACTATTTCTCAATGCAACTGCTAGGAACAAAATTATTTATACAGCAATTTACACATGGTAACATTATTAAAAGTACAATATATTGACTTTTAGTATTTTTAGGGTTCCGTACCTCAAAAGGAAAAAACGGAACCCTTATAGGATCACTTTGTTGTCCGTCTGTCTGTCTGTCTGTCCGTCTGTCCGGGTGTCAAGACCTTTATCTCGGGAACGCGTGAAGGTATCGAGTTGAAATTAAAACCATATATGCAGATCCATAGTCTCTTGGTGCAGAAAGAAAAACAAAATGTCTCAGTTTTCGTAAAAAAAAGTTACAGCTGAATATGTCGTAAAAAACGCACATTTCGACACTCAAGGGAATCAAAACCTATGGGGTACTTCCCGTTGACCTAGAACTATGAAATTTGGCAAGAAGCATTGTGTTAGAGTACACATAGCGGAAAAAATCAGAAAACTGGAATTTTTATTTTGATCACAAAAAATTGTATCTTTATGCATGGAATGAGGGCCCAAATTTTAAAGTGAATTAACTGTATCATGTGGGGTATCATATGAAAGAGCTTCATTAGCATAAGCTAAAACAGGTTATTAAATATTTTTACGATGTATATTTTTCGATTTATGAAGGAACAAATAAAATAAAATGATTTCCCCTTTTATTTAGTTTGTACGGAACCCTCGGTGGGCGAGTCTGACTCGAACTTGTCCGGTTTTATTTTTTAGTATTTTGCTTTTTAGTATTTTCTATTTAACTAACCAATTAATCAATAACACTGTATTGACAACACTAAGACAACACAGTAATAAATTAAATAATATTAGGTACTAATTATTATTTTCTAAATAAAGCTTCAGTATACAAACCTCATGGTGTTCATGTTGTGTTATAGTTGTCGCTGTGTTCGTTTCAATGTTCAAAACACCTACACAGTTGGTAGTTTCTACCAATGGTGGCTTTCTTGACGGCTCTACTTCATGCTCATGAGAGGAACTTGTACTCGGCATCTGAAAACAAACAAGTTATAATATATTAAGTACTATACCATATCACTTCATATACAAAAAATCTGACAGTAAAATCCGTTCTGGACACAAATAGTCTAACTGCTTTGTATGGTCAACCAGATTATATTGAACTTTTATTACCTGTCTGACTGAAAAATCTAACGAAAAAAGCTAGATTTTTAAGTCATGTGTTCTCATTATTGGATGTATATTTTTATTTAATAACACTTTATTAACAACACTATGACAACACAGTAAACATTTAAATATTATTAGGTACTATATTTTCTAAACATAGCTTCAGTATACAAACCTCATGGATGTCATGTTGTGTTATATTTGTCGCTATGTTCGTTTTAATGTTCAAAATGGTGGTAGTTTCTACCAACGGTGACTTTCTTAACAGCTCTACTTCATGCTCATGAGAGGAACTTGTACTCGGCATCTGAAAACAAACAAGTTATAATATATTGAGTACTATACCATATCACTATAGATATACAAAAATCTGACAGTAAAATCCGTTCTGGACACAAATTGGGTATGTAAAGTTTTTTTTTGGTATTTTTTTTATATTTTTATATGATAGAATGGATCATTTAGAAAAACTATTTTCAATATTTTTTTATTCTGTTCAGTACTTATTTTTTAATATTTTTTTAAAGATAAAATCGTCCGTAGGAAAGATGACGTCATCGTACCTACTGAATAAGATGTTGTGATAGCCAACATGAACTAAAAAATACATATAAGTCAACTTGACAGTGACATGTACCTATATTCGTTTTTGTCTCTGACTGATACAAGAGATCATCGGTATTTGTTGTGTTTTGAAAAAACAAATACGTTGTGTAAACATAAAGAATGAAAAAAAGAATAATTAATCATTAATATTGAGCTCGTTGTAATTAATTAATGTTTTCTAAGGTCTTCGCGATTGTGTTTGCGCATTGAAATGAAACAAATTCACAATATTATTCAGAAACTACAACTGTGAAATGTTTCGACTTTCGTGCCAAAAATCCTAATAAACTGTTTTTTTTCAAGTAAAAGAAACCTTTAAAAGACTGGTGTGAACAAGTTAACGTAGACTAAGTTCCTGGGCGAAGCATTGATGCTGCAGTACAATGAACCAGAAAAAGGAACCAGAATAAAATAAATAATGTATATATGTAAATAAAATAATCTCCTATATAATTACAATGAAATTGGTATATAATTAAACACAATAAAATCATTTCAAAAAAGAAGTTATGTACTGTCAATCACTTTTATTTCATATCCTGGCATTGTTCATAAGTTTTATCTCTTTAGCTCCTCGGATTTTTGCGATGTTGTTCTTGCCGCTAGTTGAGATGAACTCCAGAATGATAAGATTCTCAACCTTAGGTAAGTTAGCAGAGTCGGCACTTACAAAATTATCCATAATTTATCCAATCAGTAGGCAAACAGTTTCTTACAACAAAGCAGTGGTCAACGTAAATGCAGTATCAATCAAAACGGTAGGAAAGCAAGGTCGTCGTAAAGATAATGAACAGAATTAATTTAATACAAATGAATAGAGTAGCAGAGCACCAAACACACAAAATAATTCTTTTCTTTGTTTATTTATTTTGGTATGACAGTTGTCATAGAGATATTGTCTCTCTTGTCAATGCCAATGCTGTCAGTTTCTTCTTTTTTTTTTTTTTTTTTTTTCTTCTCCTCATCTGAGCTTTTTTTACTAACTAAACTACATTTTATTTTACTACATTTTAGAGGTCGACTGAAGGTCAAATATTTTTTATATTTTCGCAAAAATTTGCGTGATCTCATCATTTTATGTGCCCTAAATAAAAAAATATGGATTATAGACATACAATCTCGAAATGGTTTTGGAATCAGCATATGTTACATTTTTCTTTACATACCCAATTGTCTTACTGCTTTGTATGGTCAACCAGATTATGTTGAACTTTTATTACCTGTCTGACTGAAAAATCTAACTACAAAAGCTAGATTTTTAAGTCATGTGTTCTCATTATTGGGTGTATATTTTTATTTAATAACACTTTATTAACAACACTAAGACAACACAGTAATAATTTAAATATTATTAGGTACCAGTGTCTCCATATACACGGTAATTACCGTAGATGCACGGTAATTAGGTCTTTATCTATCGTCCAGGTAATAATACACTACCATGACCGTGTCATATATCACCGTATTGCCCATATTACCATTACAAATAAAGTTGTTGTAAATATTTAATTATGTACTGCGTAAAACGAATCTCAGTCAGCCAACAGTAATGACATGACAACACTGGTCCTATTGCCATGAAGTCCCGGGGAATCCCTCAATATTATTTAAACGTCTATCTCCACACACACATACATGTATCACTACCAACAAGCCTTGGCAATCTATTCCCATTCTTAAGCCTCGATGACACTGGGCTAGTTTACAAGCTACAAGCCAGCGAGTTCGCGAGCAGCTTGTAAACTCGCTCCGTGTCATTGAGCTTTTTTACAATCTGCTTTTGATTGTGTCATCGACAATCGCTCACTCGCTAGCTTATAAACTCGCCGACTAGCAGCTCGTAAGCTAGGCCAGTATCATTAAGGCTTTATTTAAATAGTGGGAGGAGTTAAATTTGTTAGTGCAACGAGTGAATCACGTAAAAAAAGTTGTTTTCTTTCTTCTATGTAGGTACTTACGTGTTACAAATACGTTGTAAGCATTTAAATTCAAAAGTTGTTTTAAGTTCTAGCTTTATTTTAGAATAATCGTTAATTTAAAGCTAACTTTTCTTTTGCAAAATTACATGGTAATTTACACGGTACTCTTTTATCAGTTTTAAGGTAATTTTGCCTAGAAACACAGTATTTTTACCCTTGCAACACGGTAATTCTTAATTTAGATATGGAGACACTGTTAGGTACTATATTTTCTAAATATAGTTTCAGTATTACAAACCTCGTAGTTGTCATGTTGTGTTATATTTGTCGCTATGTTCGTTTTAATGTTCAAAATGTTGGTAGTTTCTACCAACGGTGGCTTTCTTAACGGCTCTACTTCATGCTCATGAGAGGAACTTGTACTCGGCATCTGAAAACAAACAAGTTATATGCTCTTTAGTCTCTTCTGACATAATATAATATATTAATTACTTCATCCTTTTATCAGTAGTATTCACAGTTTTAAGTATACTAACCTCATCACAGCTTTCATCTGGTACAGCAGATCTTACAAGTTTTCTTTTATCATATTCAATGAAACATGAGGGCTTAAAATGCCGATTGCAAAGCATTATGTGTTTTTTGTAAATCGTTTCTTGAAATTGACTGGAAGACCATTCTTCATTTGGATAGCAATGTTTCGCCCATAAATCACAACTGAAAACAACACGATACACTGTTAATAATTGTGTAGACATACTCAATACAATACATTATTATGCTTCAGGGGAAAGTATGCGTAATAGTTTCACCATAAAAGGTAAAACTTGATAAAAAAAAATGCTTTAACCGATTTGCATATTTAGATAGATACACTCATTTAAAACTTTTACATACCGTAAGGCGTTCCTAGATCCAGGTTTAGGAAAGCGATGCAGTGTGATGGTGGGATCACTGGCAGGTGAACATCCGCACTTCGCGCGTTTTCTTTGGTTTTATTTCATTGCGAAATGAAAGATACCAAAACTTCACATAAAAGAGTCACTATCTCAATACGGTCCTGTTGTATTAATGTTCCTTGGTCCTATTTCACTATCACTGATTTCACAACAAATGCGGAGAAACTTGAAGCTCAACTCGACGTGGGTTTATTGAGAAACAATTGATAAATTAACAAGAAATTCAAGAATAAACTTATTTAAACACGGGAGGCCATTTTTCTTGTTTTTTTTTTTAGAGATGAAGCACATACAGATTGTAATTGTATAACTCGAACTCGATACATTCAATAATCGAACTAACAAATAACACAAAAATAAACAATCTATAAGGGTTCAGTTTTTTCCTATTGAGGTACGGAACCCTAAATAAACCGGACAAGTGCGAGTCAAACTCGCCCACCGAGGGTTCCGTACAAACTAGTAGATAAAAGGAGGAAATAATATAATTCTTTATATTTTCCTTCATAAACCGAAAAATATACATCATATAATATTTAAAAACCTGTTTTAGCTTATACTAATGAAGTTCTTTCACATGATACGGTTAATTTATGTTACAACCTTCATTATTATAACAGACCTCCATCCTCTCACTCTATCATCAGATCATCCGTCATTATTCAAATACTTGTCAGTCTTGTTATTCTATGTTTACTTCTCAATAAAACAACATTTTAAATATCAAAGAATATGATTTATTTCAATTTACTTTAAAATTTGGACCATCATTCCTTGGATAAAGACCCTATTTTTTTGTGATTAAATTAAAAATGTCCAGTTTTCGGATTTTTTCCTATATGTGTACTTTATCACAATGCTTCTTGCCAAATTTCATAGTTCTAGGTCAACGGGAAGTACCCCATAGGTTTTGATTCCCTTGTGAGTGTCGAAATGTGCGTTATTTACGACATATTCGTCTGTAACTTTTTTTTACAAAAACTGAGAAATTTTATTTTTATTTTTGCAGCAAGATACTATGGATCTACGTATATGGTTTTAATTTCAACTCGATACCTTCACGCGTTCCCGAGATAAAGGTCTTGACACCCGGGCAGACGGACAGACAGACGGACAGACGGACAACAAAGTAATCCTATAAGGGTTCAGTTTTTTCCTTTTGAGGTACGGAACCCTAAAAACACCACTAAATTTGTCAAACTAAATTGTCGCGCTCACATCACTCACGCATTATTACTATTTTCACAACGAAGAACTGTGAGTTCACTTATATGAGAAATTTGGTTTGTTGCCCGTGCTAATACCAATCTTACTACTAGTAGTAACACCGGTAATTGACTTACCCTTCTTGCTACTTTAGTTGAAAGTTGTTAGAACAGCAATAAAAAATTGCCCGTGTTACTACCGTAAAACTAAAACAACAAAAAAAAAAAAATATGACGAATTTGTATATTAAACAAAATGTAAGTAGGTATTATGCTTATGAAAAAAAAAACATTGAATTTAACCAAAAAATTAAATAAAATAAACAAAAAAATCCGCTTCGGCCGCATACGTAACTATAGTTTCGTACGAAACATAATATTCTTGGTACGAAGCTGGTGTCGATTGGAAAAGTTTTTTCCGTTTTCGTAATCACGGTTTCGTAGCTGTAACTGATTACGAAGTAAACATAATTATTCTTTGTACGAAACTGAACGTTTCGATAAAATATGTGTCCTTCTGTATTTGTAACTTCTTTGCTTCACTAGTTCATGTACAAAAATCTACAACCAAATACACATATTTTACAGTTTATAAAACTATTTTTACGTCCTTGCAATAAAAAGTTCGTGACAGATGTCAAAGTGACAGCTGTCACCTGATTAACTTCTCATTAAATAATTGACTGAAGGCTTGACAGATTGACAGCTGTTAAGCTGTCAGTTTGACATTTGCCAAACTTGACGGGCCATATCTCGGTAACTATTAATCCTAGACTAGTAGTTCCCTCACAAGTAATAGATATCGCCGAGAACTTCATTTCTAATGACAGCTGTCAAACTTGAAACGTCTATATGTCAGAAACTATTGACTCTAGACTAGTACTTTCTTCACAAAAGTGATAGATCTTCAACGTCAACGATTGGGTAGATGAGAAAAAATATTTTACGTGTAAGGAAGGTATTACCCGAAATACATTTATTTCAAGGTTTTATTCTACGACTTTTTCAGCATAACTATTATGCATATCCATTATCCATGCCCACGGGCAACGGGCAACAAACCAGAAATTTTGCATTTTGCTATAAAAACACTTCTAAAATTTTCGCGTTCGCTTCACTCGCACATTATTACTATTTTGATAGAGAAGTACTGTGGGTTCACTAATACTAGAAATAAAGCATATTACTAAAATTTAAGTAGTGTTTAACACTACTAAAATTTTCGCGTTTGCTTCGCTCGTGCATACTTATTACCTATGCTTTTGTTGGTCTGGGACATTAAAGTGCTAGGAGCCCGTTATACAGCATATTAGTTAACTTTTTCCGCTCGCACATTATAAGATATGGGGCAACATGGGCCGCAGACCCCCCCACCGCTCTATGAGAAAACTTAAGCTATGCCCATGTCCATTGCTGAACCCCCCCGAAATGAATTCCTGGCTACGGCCTTGTATGGGACCACCTCTGAAGTATAGATATCTTCTCGTTACGTTGCCTGTCTGTGCCTCTACTCAAACCGGACAATAATGTTTTAAATCCGTTTTGATGCGAGAAGCGCCTCTAATCGATTTGTACAGAATTATAATCTTAAATCAATCGATATTATATTTGAATCATTTTAATCATGTTTCCTTCAATCGTCTTGATCTATCTCATAGAATTAAAGCTTTAGAATGAGGTGTGAATATATCTCGCAACTCCTTTCTACGAGCCCCCTCATGCAATCTGTTTATACTTATAGGTATATACACGTGTATGTACTTTTGTTCCCCTGTGCCTAACAGAGTCGACTGCGCCTGAGTTGAAACAAGGAACATTATTACTCACGAGAAGAATATCGACTTCATACATTCTTTGAAACTAGCGCCATCTCTTGAGGACCCCCTTGCATCTTTAAATTTTACTATATACCTATATATAAAACCGTCCTACGTACATACATATATACGCACCTATATATATACACCACAAGGAACTATACTGCCAAAGAAATATAAAAAATATTAGTTTTGTTTTTAAAACTATACATTATACATTGAAGTTTTAAAAACAAAACTAATATTTTTTTATATTTCTTTGGCAGTTCACACAGCTCCATGTGGCATAAACTTGCATGAAAGTAGAACAAAAAAAAACATTTTTGTTATAATAATGATTTATTTAAAAAATACTTACCGTAATATACAAAACAAATATATATTATTGTTAATAAAAAACTTATGCATTTTTTTTAACATAATTTCAGCTTATTTGTATATCTAATGCAAGTAAATTGTAACGATTCAACAGAAAATTCTAACAGAACTTACAAGCTTGTGGGTTGGGGTTTTTTCGAACAATAACCAATTCTTATCTTATTATATTCTCTTTTTCTATCGATTGTTCTACTAGCGCATTACTAACAGTAATGCGTTAGTAGTTTTACAATGCATTCAATTATAGTTTTAAAACAATTGCACGCCATCTGGTCTCCTCGCTCCTTGTCTCTCACGCCTTGCCGTAATGATGTGCCACGACGTTTAGCTTACAGTCTGAACACAGCCTTTTAATTACTCATTCGGAAACGTATACTTAGCATCGGGTCAATAGCACGCCATCTTGTCTCCTCGCTCCGTGGATAGTGATGTCCATTACGCTCTCACGCCTTGCCGTAGTGATGTGCCACGACGCTTAGCTTACAGTCCGGCCGTCCCGTAACTCACGCGTCCACGCGTGTAACTTCAGCAGCTCGATCATCATGGCACCAATACTGTATACAAATATTACCAAATTAAACATGAATCCTATAAACTCCCTCTCTGAACACAGCCTTTTAATTACTCATTCGGAAAAGTATACTTAGCATCGGGTCAATCCCACTAAACTATTTAAAAAGAGAACTATGGTCTACTGCCCCCGTATTCTGAACTCACTCGGTTTCGGAATCGATTCGAAATGTATATCTCCGTCTCTGTCATTCTCTATAGAAATGATAGAGACGGAGATATAGATTCCGAATTGATAACTAAATAATGAAATAAAGACTCTACAGCTGAACATACTACATAGCAAGTTATTAATTAAATTATAATTATCATCATTTAATCCTCCTAAATACCATCCTGTGATGTAACAGGCAATTTCACATATAGCTGAAAGTGTGAATGCAGTCGCGTAACGTCGTCAAAGCAGCTTTATACACACTACAAGCGACAACGGAGACTTCGCTCTACATAATGTAATGTACATATCAATTTCACATACCATCAAGACATACATAGTTCAATCTCTATATATATAAAAAACAATTGCTGTTCGTTTGTCTCGCTAGAACTCGAGAACGGCTGGGCCGATTTAGCTGATTTTGGTTTTGAAATGTTTGTCGTAGTCCAGGTAAGGTTTAAACGTTGCGAAAATATCGAGCTTAGTATCACAGTCTACTCATTTCGGGCATATAATATTTTTTGTAATTTACACAATATTGGGTATGTACTTAAATTATCTATCATCATCATCATCAAATTATCTACCTTTGAGTTGAAATGTCAAACAAAGCGATAGCTTCTGTTTTCATATTAATTTACGGTAAATACAGCTAGGTACTTAGTCACAAAAATCATGAGAAAAACGACGCGTAGTGAAACTATTAACTTGGACTAAGATTTGAGGGCGAAATTCCATTAAGAACTTTGAAAATTTCGAAATAATATAAGCGTGACTTACCGATGGTATCATATTTTAGTATTATCATCTGCAGGACAATGTCCTCGAATTGCAGGATATGTCGTCGGGATTTGATGCGAAAAACACAAACTACTAGAGAATAGCGTATAATCACATTTAGAGTATATATTAATACAAATAAAGTTTCCGACCGCTAGAGCTAGGGAAGGTGCGTATTTACGCAACCAGGTTTTTACACCAGGTATTTGCTTGCAAGTATGGCGACCAGGTGCCGCCCGAAACACTTGCAAGGAGAAAAAGTATTTACTTTACGGGATTTCGCGAATGCTATTATGCTTCTTATTGTAACATGTACAATGAACATTTTCCTATGCAAGTATTTTAGTTGAAAAACTCGCTACGCAATTGTGCACCTTATTATAACTTAAATACAAATCAATTTTCTTTAACGAAAAAAATACTTTCAAGGGTTTTGACCCTGGTTTTTGGCGCTTCACTCGGGTGTCATCGTCAAATATACGGAACGAAGTAGGCAAGCAATATATATCGCGCTCGCTCAGTCATGTTTGGTGTCGTTTGGAACGTTTTGAATTTCGTGAATGCCATTATGCTTCTTATTATAACGTATATAATGAACAATATCCTATGAAAGTATTTTAGTAGAAAAACTTGTTACGCAATTGTGCACCTTATCTTAGTTAAAATACAAATCAATTTTCTTTAACGAAAAAAATACTTTGAAAGGTTTTGAGCCCTGGTTTTTGGCGCTGGTATTTTTATGTGGGCGCACTTGGAAGCCCTGGTATGAGATTTTGCAAGTATAACCCATCCCTATAGAGCCGCGTAGGCCAGAGAGCTATTAACTTTTTCTTCAAACGCTTTGTTGCTACAGATAGCAAAACATAAAAGTGTGGTCGGATACGAGCGCCACAAGTGTGTTCGGATACGAGCACCACACATCTTTTAAAACACCGATCTTGCTTGAATAACCGGGAATGGTACACATATTCAATCAACTAGTATTATCTCTTGTTTAAAACACTTTACAATTTTGAAGAATTTATAAAGACACACCTCACTTAACAGATAACCAGCAAAAGTTTGAACTGCGGTGGGGGACGGGGGTAGTGGCTAATGGAGCAAGATCGTTTCATCAAGTTTCAAGACGTGCGCGTATACTATTGTTATCTCTTTTTCTCATACTGGATGGTACTGTAAGAGTGACGAGTCACATTTATCGATTTGTTAGTTCAACTTACATCGCTGATGGCCTGGTTGTGCCAAAGACAATGTAATTTAAGATGGGCTGTGCATTATTATCTTCCTTTGGGGGGATTTTGCGATTTAGCTGTATTTTTAAATTTTTATTTACTTTCACCAAGAGCCAGTATTGACCATAAAGTAACTTATCTAAACGTATTGACAAAGTATTGAGACAGTTAAAATGGGTAGAAATAAAATGATAGCCAAGAGTTGTCCAAAATGTGAAATGCAGGTAAGTGTTCATGTGCAAAACTGCATAGTTATAAATAAAGTGATCTGACAGAGTGAGATAAAGAGATTATTAAAATGTTAAAGCTTAATTAAACATTCTGGACTTGCATCAAGGTTACCCTATTTTTTATAGGAGGGTCTAGATAACTATGGTTTCCTTAAGATGTATATAAACAATATTTGGGATTCAAACCCTGCAAAATATCTTGCTGGCATACAAGACAATCGATTATCTGGTTCTGCAACTCCATAGAACAATACTACTCCTAACATGCAACCCTCTCATTTGTCTGTGTCTGTCAAAATGCCTTGTTCAACAGAAAGATCTTTCTGCTGTCCCACGTGATTAGCGCATTTGCCAGTGGTAATTAGTGAGGTTTCTTCAAGTTTCATAATTAATACAAGATATAATTTTGTCACAGTCTAAGTCACTTAAATAGTAATTTTTCAAGTTCAAGTCATGCCTCAGTAAAGTGGTGGTGACTGGTGACTAACTGAAAGATTGTCTGGAGTTTGGCAGATAACATGAAAGGACATGTTTCACTCACAAGTCACGCACTTGATCAAATACTTGTTGAATCAAACATTGCTATTTTATTAGCATTAATACTTGAAATAACACTTTTGTAAAATAAAATAGTGCAACAATATGTATGATAATCCTGTCAAGACTGAGAATGAAGCTTATTATGCGTGATCTGTATGTCTTATTGTCGTGTTACTCCAGGTAGCCGTGGCATCTAAGTCCTGTAAGTGTGGTCACACATTCTTCTTGTCCCGTCGCACTGCAGATGCTCTCCCTGCTGTAGACATGAAGCGACGCACGGGGCGAGTGCGGCGCTCCCAGCCTCAGTTCTACGATGCACAACATTATCAGAAACAAGTGCAGAGACGGGTAACAACTCTTTTTTTTTATCACACACATTATCACTATTTCTCAATGAAATGCCAAAATTCCATGCTCAACAATTTTTTATCTATATTCTTAATGCATACTGCACAGGAAGGGAATTCATTGCTGCATTATCTGTTCCTTGAGAGCTATAATTTTGGAATTTTCAAGTTCAGAGTGTATAGATATTTTCTAGATCGACAAGCAAAGGATGGAGTATAGTGTAGTGTAAGCATTTAAGTACTGGCCTAGTACTTAAATCCTTACACTACACTCCATCCTTGGCCATATTGTTGGATAATATCATGTGAGTTGGTGTTCAGTTGTAGATCTATCAAATGTAAAAAAAAAAACACAAGTTGAAACACAATATGAAATGTTCTGTGAAATTCATGCAACCGCCAGCGGCTGTCCCAAACTGGTTTTCACCTGTTGTTGGACTAGAAACAGTCACTGGATAAAGATAAAGATAATTAATTTGCATACAACACGAGAATTTTATACAACAAGTGCATAAAAGATTTTACACTAAATTTAGTCGCTTAAAATCATGTTGTGCCAATTAGGCGTACAAATGTCAGGTAGACAGCATCATGCACATGCGAAAAATTAAGAAATAATAATTATTATTATTTGTTATTAGATTAAAACACAAACCAAAAATATATAAAATATGACAAAGCAGAAGCAATAAAAGATACACATAATGTCAATAAAATTAAAATTTGTCATTTAAAAATCATTGATAGAATAATAACACTTCTGCAATAACAATGCCTTCAACTTTTTTCTAAATAAATTACATTCTGGTCTCTTATTGACTTAGGAATCTTATTGTTGATTTTAGGACCCATACATACGATGCTATTTTGCATCAGTGCTGTCTTTCCTTCATGTACGCGCCGTTTGTCTTGGTCGCGCCTATTTCTTACAGTAGTATCAGATAGTGTGGGGAAGTAAAGATTCTATATTAAGAGTACGAGCTAGTTTGGCGATGGCATATGTTTGGCTACTTATTCTTTTCGAAAGGTGCTCTATTTGTGATTTCCAATTCAATTTTCGGTCAATATATAATCCAAGAAATTTTGAGCTTTTTACTTCATATATAATGTTATTATCATATGCTACATTAATATTACCTTTGTTTGTTCCTCTTTGTCTAAAATGCATTATATTTGTTTTATTTAGGTTAATTTTTAAGTTATTGTTGTCAAGCCAAGATATGACTGAGGACAAAGATTTAACAATATCGTTTTCATAAGAGTCAAGTGTCTTACATGCTACGGTGATAGTGCTATCATCTGCAAATAATGTCATAGGTTGAGATGTAGCATTAGGCAAGTCATTTATGTATGCTATGAATGAAAGTGGTCCCAGGACACTACCTTGTGGAACTCCGTACGCCACTTTCCGTTCATACGATCTATATATTTCTTCTGCTTTCGTGTTAAGATTGACTCGACTGATTTCCGTGATTTGTATTCTATCTGCTTGGTAAGACTCTATCAAATCTAAAACTGGAATTTAAAGGTACTGATACATTTGCTATTAAAAAAAGTATGCTTATACGTGTAAGAAATACATACTAGATATGAGCTTGCTTATTTCTAGCAATGCTTTGACACATATGCTACTAAGTAGCAATTGCTCAATAATGGCATGGCATGCTTTTGTTCTAATAATGAGCATGTGTATCATTACCTTAATAGTGGTAGGATACTGCACCATTGAGGAGTGGTGATGAAAACTGTTTGGTGATTTTAGACATATTTTATATAAACTTGTTGCTAATTACTGTTATCTTTATTGCTTCTCATGGTAAAGTACATTATTTATAAGGTGAACTATTAGCACTCACTGTCAATAAATGCTAGGTAACAGTCCAAAATGAATGAATATATATTTTCTTTGAACCTATTTGTTTCCCACCATCTATGGTCTGTTTTTGGAAACATTATTACATAAATCTGTAAATAAAACAACTTGCTATTCTTCACATTCAATAGTGGTGCTGCAGCTACTGTTCCATTCGAATATGCCAACCAGACATATGAAACAAATATTTGTATATACATGGCTATACATTCTATGCATCTATAAATTCAATACAAAGAATAAGCCTACAATTACACAAATATTGTAATATTATATTTATGTTTCAGTCGCCTAAGAAGAGGTCTCTATCAAGGTCCATGGATGAAGATTTCAAAGGGAAAGACAAGGAAACAGGTATGTTAGCTACAAATTCATAGACAGTTTAAAAATCCCACACATCTGACGGGACTTGAACCCGTATATCCCAATCTGCACTTGGGAGCCTTTGCCCAATCCCAATCTGTACTTGGGATGGTCGAAATATTTGAACAGTCTTTCTTTACTTAAACCAATAAAGCGTTGGTAGCGCCACCCGTAACATACGCTTCAAGCGGTAGTTACTCAGCCGGATCCTTTATAGGTTCCATAGACTGACAAGAGATGGCGCACGTCTGTAAATAATTTATATTTTTAACCGACTTTATTTATTTTATTTTTAATCTGTCTATAAAGTAGGATACTTAAGTATGCAAAACATTCAAAAAATCGAATAGGTACGTTACTTCATTATTTCCTCTGAGTACATAGAATAGACATTAGTTGTTATGTATAAAGTCTGAGACATACTCTGATAAAGTACAAATTCAATTTACCACGTGTATTCACACTGATACTATGACCTTCGCATATGAACAGCAGCGGTACGCTCATCTTTTGTAGCGATGAAAAGTTGGCTCCCGCCCGTTTTTTTCTTGCTTTTTTAGGGTTCCGTACCCAAAGGGTAAAAACGGGACCCTATTACTAAGACTTCGCTGTCTGTCTGTCTGTCTGTCTCCAGGCTGTATCTCATAAACCGTGATAGCTAGAAAGCTGAAATTTTCACAAATGATGTATTTCCGTTGCCGCTATAACAACAAATACTAAAAAATAAAAAATAAAATATTAAGGAGGGTCCCAATACAATAAAGGTGTTTTTTTCGTATTTTTTTGCTCAATATTAAAAACGGTAACAGGTAGACGCTTCAAATTTTCACAGAATATTTACTTGTATATTACCTTTCAAAATAAATAATTAAATAACAATAAAGTAAATAAGGGGGGGCTCCCATACAACAAACGTAATTTTTAAGCAATTTTACTCGATCGTAATTAACAGGTAGAAACTTGAATATTTGTAAGTAAATATTTAGAAATATATTAACTATAAAAATAAATACCTAATCTAATACATAAAAACTCACAAAATGAAAATAATCCGTGCATATAAACGCGGTGCGAGCGCCGCGCCGCGGTGTGGTGGTGGCGCGAGCGCGAGGCGGTTGCTAAGCAACGGCCGCGCGGATTCGCGCGAGCGTCGTCATGCTGCCCGGATGTGTATCGAAACGAAAACCTACCTATAAGTTTGCAATTTACTACTTGGAATTTCGTTGATTTCTCGTTATTTTATAAACAGAAGTAAACTTTGTAGTATTATAGATGATAGTACGGAACCCTTCGTGCGCGAGTCCGACTCGCACTTGGCCGATTTTTCTGTAATTAAGCCTGTAAGACAAAAGTTCAACTGAGCCTACTTTAAATTGTGATATTTTGAAACCCCGACGCATAAACGACGGGGTGTTATAAGTTTTACGTGCTGTGTGTGTGTGTGTGTGTGTGTATGTCTGTGGCATCGAAGCTCCCGAACGGATTTTGATTTTGTTTGAAAGGTGAATTAGTCGGAAGTGTTCTTAGCTATGTTTCATCAATATCGGTACAGGCGTTTTTTTGTCGGAGATTTTTGAGTTTTTTAAACTTATACTTGTTTACAATCTCTACAACTTATATGTCAAAATTTAATTGCAGAAAAAGCAAAACAAAAACGTACGCGAGCCAGCTTTGCATCGCTATAAGAGTTGAGAAGTTAAGGTCACGCGTCGCTTTTATGTTTAGAAATCGAGATTTCAAAGAAAAATTCACAATGATATTTCGTGATTTTTTCCGAATCCCCCTCCCCACTTTCAAACCTCACCTGATTAATGGACAATACCTTGTCCAGTAGACCAATACATGAACATTTGTTGTACGTGGACAGCGACAGCGCGCGCGCGGCGTCGGCGCGCGTTACGTCGCGCAGCCCGCGCGCCGCGCCCCGCCAGCGCCGAGCGCAGCACGCGGGACCCCCCGCCCCAGCTGCGGCCCGCGCAGCTCGCGCGCTGCGCCATCATACTGAGCGAGATCAACAGGAAGCTCGGCGCCGTCACTTGGCACCCGCCTGCATAGACACTTATAGTTTTTACTAGCCCCACCCTAGTGTAGTTTCCACCACTAACACCAGTTTTAGTGGCGCCCGTTAAGACATTTTTATTTCAATACCCGACCGTCACCTACCGCCACCACGGGGGCCGTTGCATCTACATTTATTCATTTGTGCTAACGGCACGGGACCAGTGGCCGATTTGGTGATGGAAGTTGGGAGTTAATCTTTGTCAGTAATGTTCCTTATTACGTCATGTACAGAGGGTCTAAAGTATGTCTTTTAAGCCCGAAAGCTTTATAGTCTAGTAAAATAAATCCGTTTGTATGGAGCAGATCACAGTATTTGCAACTGGGGGGATTCTTTTAAATTATGATAGGAAAATAACTAAAAATCATAAATCAACAGTAATCCAATTTATAGACTAGCTGCGTTCCGCGGTTTCACTCGCGTAGTTATGAAAAACGGTGATGGTTATGATGATGATAAGTAGCTTATGTCTGTTTCCAGGTCCAAAGCTATCTCTATATTAATTTTCATAACGATCGGTTCAGCCGTTTGAGCGTGTAAAGGTAACAAAACTAGCTTTTATAAAATCATTATGAAATTTATTTATTTATTTATTTATTTAAGTATACAAAACAGAATATAGCCTAACATAATATAAGATAACATGTGACAATCGATCAGAACCAGACTATACTCCAAAGCATGTATACATCATTTGAGCAAACACATTTTAGGTATTATATTGAAACAAAGGGAAAAACAGAGAAATAAACACAACACACAACAGAGAAATTGTTTCTATAACAGAGAAATTGTGTCAAATGTATTTCAAAACACCAGTATATTCATTTAAATAACAATATACTTAGTTATTATTATTGTATGGGTTTTAATTAAGTTACACTACGGCATAAATGTGATTTGAATTTGGAATCTAAGCCTTCTAGATTGTTTACGGCTCAACTAACTCTAATTAATACTTACACCGTACAGGCCAGCAGCAACTATTTGTAAAATCGTACTGTCAACCTAGAATAGAACATAAAAAAGAAAAAAACAGGCACGAATACAGCAACCAAAGATGACGTAATATGATACAACATTTGTTGATTTCTTGATATTGTGCCTGTTGATGTTTTTTACAATTTTGTTATGGTAAGCTTGAGCTTGTCACCGATCCCGCTAGTTTTGAACGGCGTTACGATCTACGATGGTGCATGCTTACATAGAAGAACCCTATTTTACTTGCTATTTAAAGACATCCATTTCGATTTATCGTCCCCTAATCTACCTACAAACCAAATTTTATTAAAATCGTTGGAGCCGTTTCCAAGATTCAGCTTATATACCTAGTCTTGCCATAAATATTGTCACGAAGAAATTTTTTTTTTTTTTTATTGCAAATAATATTTATTACTTTTACAGTGTGTTAGTTTAATACATAAATATAAAACAATTTAAAATATAAAAGCTTATTCGAAGTGGTCTCCATTGGCTGCAATACAGTCCTTTAAACGTTGAGGCCAGTTATCAATGTGCACGCACTCTTTCCATGGAAAAATTCTTCACTGCCAATCGTATGGATTGTTTTAGGGACTCCAAATTATCATGGCGCTTAGAGCAAGCCATACTCTCTAAAACTGACCATAAATCATAATCCAGCGGATTAAGATCAGGACTAGACGACGGCCAGTCTTCAGCTCTGATGAAGTCCGAAACGTTCACTTCCAACCAAGACTGCGTGGACCGAGCTTTATGACCTGGCGCCGAGTCTTGTTGGAAGGACCATACTTGGTTATTGGACATGGTGTTGTTAAGGGGCTTAACTACCTTCTCAAGAATGGTATTTTGATACACTTGTGCCGATGTTTTGATACCTTTTTCACAAAAATATGGCTCAGTCACTCCTTCATAGCTAACACCCCACCAAACCATCACTGAAGTCGGATAATGCCCACGTTGCACTCTGTCGACTAATTGGGAAGCTTCCTTAGAGCTTTGAGCATAAATACGGTCATTTTGTTTGTTAAAATGTTGCTCAATTGTAAAGATTTTCTCATCCGTAAACAAAATTTTTCTGTGACCTCCCTTTGCGTACCGCTTCAGTAGTTGTTTCGATTTTACCACCCTATTCTTTTTTAAATTATCAGTTAAAAAATGACCAGTGCGTCTCTTATAGGCTGCAAGTCCTAAGTCATCTTTTAAAATACGCGACATGGTTCTGGGTGCTATCTTCATCTCCCGAGATAAAATCTTTTGCTTTCGGACAGGATTTCTTCGAATTCTTTCCCTTACTGCTTTGACCACCTTTTTCGTACGAACACTACGTGGACGGCCAGATCTTTTTCTGTCACAAACAGAGGAGGTCTCATTGTACCTATTAATAGCCCGGTACACAAACATTTGACTAATACCAAGCGTATGGAGAGTTTTAAAAATTGCATTTGGCTCCATACCAACTTTGTGTAATGCAATCACAGCGATTTGGTTCTCTTTATCACCCCACTCCATTTTAATATCGCAAAATATTGTACAATGTATTGGCGCCAAAATTAGAAAACTCAATGAACAATCTTATAAAAATGACAGATTCCAAATTCAAATGTAATATCTTTCTTATTTTTAACTGTAACAGTATTTATGGCCTGACTAAGTATATATACAAGAATTGCTTGTTCAAAGGTATTAGATAATATTGTGTGGCCGATGACGAGGTTACACAAAAAAACAATATAATTATGGGCTAGTTTATTTCCTAATATATTCTGTAAATATTAGATAATTACGTGATAGTTTGTATTTCTATATATTTTTTAATTATGACTGTAAATAAATGTTCTTTTTGATTGAATGTGCTTTTGTTTTTATATATAACAAAAATATAAAGTTTTACTACATAAGTAGATAGATAACACTTTATTGAAAGACCACTATAAAGAAACATTAAATACAGAGAGAATAATATTATAGCTAGGTGTTTTAATTGGCGGCCTTATCGCTTGGAGCGATCTCTTTCAGGCAACCTTGCACGAATAGGCCAGATAGCAACAAATGGTGGCTTTAAAGCAAAACAACTAAAGACGGTTATAGATAAAAACAACAGTGGTTAATTATAGTAGGTACCTAGTTACGTTAAAAGAGGAAAACAAACATATAATGGAACAAGTTCTTATTTATAAGTTCTACATAGTTATACTTAAAAAAAACTGAATCAAATACCGAATTCGGCCATTCGTCACGTACAGTATCCCGTCGCTACATTTAGCAATCTCACAAGTTACGTAATCATTAACCTTGTAGCATATCTAGTAGGTACTCGCTATTCGAGAAATAATTGCTATGCTTCACAAGATGTGCGTTGAAATATCTGTCAGGGGGATTACCACAATCCAGCAGAAGACCAGCGCTGGTTGTTTACAACTAGCATTATGCTGAGCTGGGGCCGGATTGTGACAAAAACATTTTATATATTTTGTGTTGTATGTTTTTTGTCACAATAAATTTCTGTCTATGTCTAATCCTAAAAGTAGGTAATCTTATTTCAATATTGCTTTGTCTTGCTTTCAAAAATTTAGAAAGAGCGAGACAAAAGTCAAATTAACATTGAAATATAACTGATTGCATCCAGCGTCTTCCCGCCACTTGTATGAGGTCATCTGTCCATCTCTTGACTGGTCTTCCTACGCTGCGCTTGCCGGTACGTTGAAGCCGCTTCTAATCGGTCTTTTTGGAAATCCATGGTAGCCATATGTCCAACAGTGGACTTCTTATGGCTGAGATGATGATGATGATGATGATGATAACTGATTGAACGCTTGTGGTACGGCCAAGAACTGAAGACGAATCTAACGACACTTTGCACATCAAAATCGGTCAAGCCGTTTTGGCTGTAGGCGATCATATAGAAACATACATAAACTCGAAAAACATAAGCCTCCTTACGCAGTCGGGTAAAAACGTACACACGACGGTCTATTTTGCCGCTTCGAATTATGTTGAAAATCGAAATTATTTTAATCGTGTAAAGGGTCTAATTAGATCTCATTGAGCTCGGGCGTTTTTGAGGATTGACGATACATCCCGTTGATACTTTATCAAAGTTTTAAACAATATCATATAATTGCTGTAGCCCAGGCAACTTCAACACGGCATTTCACCTATCGATACTACTGATAAATGTCATCTAAACAATAATTATGATTATCTTCTAGGTCACAAACTAACGGTATCTAGATAGCCTAGGTGATTACTTACGAGTATATAAGAGATGGATCAATTGGTGTCCATTTAGTGATCGTTCTGCAGTCGAGATGAGGGCTCTAGCTGTTCTGTGTGTGTTTCTACTCAGCTACGGATATGGGTAAGTGTTAAGAAATAAATACACTGTGTCCTCGTGTCGTATCTTGGTTATATTTTCAAATTTATTTACGATGGGCTCTCATTTCAAAAAGTAAGTGGGTTTCTAAAACTATTTATCTAATCAGGATGATTATGTAAATATTTTATTCAAATAACATTTGATTTGTTGGTAATCTTAACCCTGGTTGTCCTCAGTTCACCTCCGCCAGTGGTGTACGACACCATAGTGGTGGGCTTGGGCGCTGCAGGTACCGCCGCCGCCTCCAGCCTCGCGCAGGCTGGCAAGAAGATCCTGGCGTTGGAGGCCCAAAACAGGATCGGAGGCAGGGTGTACACGGTGTCTTTTGGAGATGGGCTCGTGGAGTTAGGCGCTGAGTGGTAAGACAAGATCAATTAGCTAAATGGACTTTTCCTGCTTTTGTAGGGTTCCGTACCCAAAGGGTAAAAACAGGACCCTATTACTGAGACGCTGTCTGTCCGTCCGTCCATCCGCCCGTCCGTCCGTCTGTCACCAGGCTATATCTCATGAACCATGATAGTTACGAGAGTTGAAATTTTACAGATGATGTATTTCTGTTGCCGCTATAACAACAAAAACTAAAAAATATTTAAGGGGGGTCTCATACAACAAACGTGATTTTTTTGCTCGTTTTTGCTCGATATTGATAACGGCAACAGGTAGACGCTTGAAATATTCACTGAATATTGAGTTATGTTATTCACTTTAAAAATAAATAATTAACTTAAAATATAATTAATATAAATATTAAGGGGGGCTCCCATACAACAAACTTGATTTTTTTGCCGTTTTTATAGATAATGGTACAGAACCCTTCGTGCGCGAGTCCGACTCGCACTTGGCTGGTTTTATTTCTATATCCTTTGTATTATCAGTATATTTCTGTATGAGATTAGGATGGCCTTGAAACAGCTCAAGAACAACAAGGCACCGGGCGACGACGGAATTACATCAGAGCTACTGAAAGCGGGTGGAACACCGGTACTGAAAGTCCTTCAGAGGCTCTTCAATTCCGTCGTGCTTGAAGGTACAACGCCAGAAGCATGGAACAGAAGCGTGGTGGCGCTGTTCTTCAAAAAAGGAGACAACACTTTGCTGAAGAACTACAGACCCATCTCGCTTCTGAGCCATGTCTATAAGCTGTTTTCAAGGGTCATCACGAATCGTCTTGAACGCAGGTTCGATGACTTCCAGCCTCCCGAACAAGCCGGTTTCCGAAAAGGTTATAGTACCATAGACCACATCCACACGCTGCGGCAAGTGATACAGAAGACCGAAGAGTATAACTTGCCCCTTTGCTTAGCGTTTGTGGACTATGAGAAAGCCTTTGATTCGATCGAGACCTGGGCGGTGCTTGAGGCTCTCCAGCGATGCCGTATTGACTATCGGTATGTCGAAGTGCTGAAGTGTTTGTACAACAACGCCACCATGTCAGTCCGAGTACAAGACCAGAACTCAGAGGCAATTCCATTGAAGAGAGGCGTGAGGCAGGGAGACGTTGTCTCTCCAAAACTGTTTACCGCTGGTTTGGAAGATGCCTATAAGCTTCTGGAATGGAAAGGGCTCGGCATCAATATTAACGGCGAGTACATCACTCACCTTCGGTTTGCCGACGATATAGTAGTCATGGCAAAGTCGATGGAAGAGCTCAGTACGATGCTCGAAGACCTCAATAGAGTTTCCCAACGGGTGGGCCTCAAAATGAACATGGACAAAACGAAGGTTATGTCGAACGCCCATGTAGTGCCCACCCCAATATCTGTGGGGAACTTCACTCTTGAAGTTGTTGACGAATACGTCTACCTAGGACAAACGGTCCGATTAGGCAGGTCCAACTTTACGAGGGAGGTCAATCGTCGTATCCAACTCGGCTGGGCAGCGTTCGGGAAACTTAAAAGCGTCTTCTCGTCCAATATTCCCCAGTCCCTCAAGTCGAAAGTTTACAACCAGTGTGTGTTACCAGTGATGACATACGGCACTGAAACGTGGTCCCTAACTATGGGCCTTATAAGGAAACTCAAGGTCACGCAACGAGCTATGGAGAGGGCTATGCTCGGAGTCTCTCTACGAGATCGAATCAGAAATAAAGAGATACGTAGACGTACAAAAGTCACCGATATAGCACAGCGGATTAGCAAGTTGAAGTGGCAGTGGGCAGGACACATAGCACGTAGAACTGATGGCCGATGGGGCCGAAAGGTTCTCGAGTGGAGACCACGTACCGGCAAGCGCAGCGTAGGAAGACCAGCCACGAGATGGACAGATGATCTCATACAAGTGGCGGGAAGACGCTGGATGCAAGCCGCTTCCAATCGGTCTTTTTGGAAATCCATGGAGGAGGCCTATGTCCAGCAGTGGACTTCTTATGGCTGAGATGATGATGATGAGATGATCCTTTGTATTGTCCGTATTGTGGCTTAGTGTGTATAGGTACTTACTTATGCTTTTTGGAGACAGGAATAGAGGTATGTGGACCAGGAGTGTCCCCACTTTCCTACATTTTGGCGTAGCAATGACTTAATTTAGGTACTTATTTGAGTATAAAGAAAGAATCAACCAACATAATAGCAAGATGATTATAATTTTCACAAGATGATAAAGTGTATCGTTAGATTGTTTGTCCAGGATCCACGGCGTAGATTCGTCCTCCACCTACCAGCTCGCAATCCAAAACAACATAACGATCCTGGAGCAGGACGTCGCTATGAATGTGTTCTTCTCTGACGGTTCCACGGAACGCGCCGACGTCGTGCTGGAGCTAGCGAAGTACGCGCTGGAGGTTATGAACGAAGAGCCGGACCAGCCGGACAGCTTGGGACATTACATCACTATGAAGTAAGGAAGGGGAAGGTTTTGGGGAGGATTTTACCAGTGCAAGAGTTGCAAGCTTCATTCTGCTGGTTTGAAACTGAAATATATTCGCTTGGTATTCATTAGTACGAACCCCTAAAAATAGTGAACCAGACTAATTTTCCTATGGGCCTACCACTACAGTATCCCATTTCTAATAAAAATAAAACTGGACAAGTGCGAGTCAGACTCGCCTACTGAGGGTTCCGTACAAACAAACTAGTAGATAAAAGGGGGAAATCATATATTTTTTTATATTTTCCTTTTTATACCGAAAAGTATAAAAATATTAAAAAACCTGTTTTAGCTTATGCTAATTAAGCTCTTTCATATCATACCCCACATGATACGAACTTTAAAATTTTAAGAACTTTAAAATTTGGATCCTCATTCCTTGCGTAAAAACACTATTTTTTGTGATTAAATTAAAAATGACCAGTTTTCGGATTTTTTCCCATATATACTCTAACACAATGCTTCTTGCCAAATTTCATAAAAATTCAAATTCATAGTTCTAGGTCGACGGGATTTTGATTCCTTTGTGATGCCTGGGCTTCATTAGCGGGCTACGGCGAACATTCGCCGCAACGCGATGAGTGTGGCCGGGTACATCGTTGCAACACTTACGTCACTTCAGTGTCGTCCAGACATTGATGCGGGACGGACGTGCTTGAGTTTTTTGGTACATCATGGAGTAGAGTAACGGAAAAGCAAATGTAAATGATACTCGTACAATTGTAATAAATATTAAATTACCGACCGCCCATTTCTCATTGAAATGACAAAAATCTGTACTCAGCGATGTGGATCGATCCACATTCCTGTTGCGTACTGCGCAAGAATGGAATTCTTTGTCGCCATCTCTGTTTTCTGAGACCTACAATTTTGGAATTTTCAAGGCTAGAGTGAATAGATATCTTCTAGATCGACGAGCTCCATCCTCGGCCACACCGTGGTCGTAGATCGTAGATCTTTCTTGTATAAAAAAAAAACATACAATGCAACGTCACTACTTCCTCCATTTTGAATTATGTCTAGCTGCACAGCACACCACAACACAACCCGGCACGATGTATCGCGTCAACGCGACACGAATCTTTGTCCGCTAATGTAGACAAGAACATCGCGTATGCCCGTTGCACGATGTTTTTAGTGCGCCAACGCGACAGGAACTTTGTCCGCTAATGTAGCCCTAGCATGAGTGTCGAAATGTGCATTTTTTACTACATTCGGCTGTAACTTTTTTTTACGAAACTGAGAAATTTGATTTTTCTTTCTGCAGCAAGATACTATGGATCTGCGTATATGGTTTTAATTTAAATACGATACCTTCAAGCATTCCCGAGATAAAGGTCTTGACACCCGGACGGACGGACAGACAGACGGACAACAAAGTGATCCTATAAGGGTTCCGTTTTTTTCTTTTGAGGTACGGAACACTAAAAACATCGAAAGTTACTCGTACCTATGTACAAAATATATCAAATCTTCAATTACCCAAACTGAGAACCTTCCTTTTGAAAAGTGTTAAAAATGGCTAATGTTTCAGAGTCAATGAGTACGTACAAACGAAATACCCCTCGTATGCAAACGACACGGCGTTCATCGCAAGCGTGCTGGAGTTGCTGGAGCCGCTCATACTCGCATACGAGTCGGCCAACAGCTGGAATGACGTAACCACACACACCAGCTTCGTGGAGCTGGGCGGGAGCCAGGTCATGAGCTGGCACACGTATGGATATTACACGCTCTTTGAAATACTACTGGTACGAATTATACGTGACTATACTAGGGGAACGTCCATTAATCACGTGAAGTTTAAAAAAGGTGGAGAGGGCTAAGGAAAAATTGAGAAATGTCACAAAAGAAGGGGTGGGGGGGGGGTTTGAAATATAACGTATTATTAATTTTGACACGTGATTTATGACATGGGGGAGGAGGGGAATAGTTAAAAAATTCACCACGTATTACCAGAGGAGAGGGAATTAAGGGGTAAAAAGGTGCAAAAAACATCACGCAACTAATGGAAGACTCCTAGGTTATATACGCGAATTAGTCTCTGCCACTTCGCCTGCGCTGCGGTCATATCTGTCATATCATCCGCTGACCGTGGAAGCATTTTAGAGTGGAGACTCCGTTCGACGAACATCTGGCTAGAACGCCTTTATTGGGACGAACGAGAACAATTTTGTTTCAATTGTTAAAATTTAAATCTCCCGCATCCCGCACCCTACCTAACTACTCTGATCTGATCAAAGAACTGAAATAAGGGCGTAGCCACAACACACTGTAGTACTAATATTACTACAAGATACTACCCTCAAGTTGCCATTTGTATGTATGTTCGTTGACAAATCTACAAAATGTGGTTCTTTTCTACCCTTTTTTGAAAGTTCAAGCTAAAAGGCGCCGAATTGAATTGAATTTAACTAGCGTTGGTGTTTCAGAACTCATACAAGGACGGTACCGGCTACCCCACGCTGGAGATCAAGTTAAACACAGAAGTGACGCAGATACAGTGGCCGCAGGAGCCTAACGAGAACGTAGTAGTCACAGTCAAGGACGGTACCAAATACACAGCTAAGAATGTCATCGTTACCGTCTCTGTCGGCGTGCTTAAAGAGAGGTTCGTCTGAAGTACTCACTCATTGATATAGCACGTGAAGCCTATCCTAACTAATCAAACTAATATGTATTATGTGTCTGTATCTATTTGTTACTTTTTCACGATCAAACGGTTAAGCCAATCGTTATGAAATTTGGTACAAAGATAGCTGTGAACCTGGAGACAGACAAGTCACTTTTCATCATCATCATCACCGTTTTACATCACTACGCGAAACTGCGGTATGTAGTTAGTATTACTATACTTTAAAAAATAAACAACCGACTTCAAACTTACTTGGATAAAATGTTTTTTCCAATTATTTTATTCTTAAAACCAAAATACTTAACGGATTTAGATGACATTTCTATGGGACCAATCTGAAAGGTTTATAAATGAAGTGGTTATGCGGTAACAAATATTTAAAAAATTTAACCCAAATTAGAACTTTCGCCTTTTTTTAAGTCGGTTGAAAATGAATCGTCTAGTGAAGACTTATTGTTTAGTAATAGTGACAACTTTGTAAATGTGTAATTTTTAACCCAAAAGATATTTTCTTAAGGAGAACTAAGCGCACGCTTGACCTCAATCTCCTCATCTGATAGGAAGTGCTGTGGTCGCAGATGAAGCACGTTTTCTTAGAATATAGGTACCTATTCTCTTTAGCTTGTTCCCTCGACCCAAAAAGGTACATACGTGATATAAAGACGTGATATTGATTTTTAACAACTTTTTTAAAACAGATATATGGACCTATTTTCTCCGGCCCTCCCCGCTCAGAAGATACGTTCAATCGAAGCAGTATCAATAGGAGTGTGCGCTAAAGTAATATTCCGGTTTGAGAAGCCGTGGTGGCAGCCTAACAGCGTCAACTTTCTCGTGTGGAAGCCGGAGGACAAGGACACTGTGGGGGAGGACAGGTGGCTCTTGAAGATGAACACTCCGGGGACACCGATGTCTTCCAATACTTCCCTCACGGTTTGGGCTTGTGGAGATACCGCTAAAACGGTTAGTTTAGTTAGATACTAACCATAGACTAATATCTGTATCTGTATTGTCTGTGTGTCTATGATCCGAATGAATCGCTTTGGTTATCGTTACTGCCGCACAAAGAGTAATGTACTACTGCCGCATTATTTTTGAAGCGCCTGAGCGGGTTCACCCCGATCGATACAATTTGAGTTGATGTTTTATATACCTACATACATAAAGTTGATGTTTTCCCTAGGCGGAACTTCAGAGCCATAACATTGAGGCCATCGTTAATTTGTAATTATTATTTCGAGGGCTGTGCATGAGATCTCTCGGCAAAATGGAATCGTAAATGTAGATATCCGTAGACGTACGAAAGTCACCGACATAGCATAGTGGATCAGCCAGTTGAAGTGGCAGTGAGCAAGGCACATACTTTAGCACGTAGAACTAACAAGTATCTCTATTAAAAGAAAAACAAAATACCCGACTGTAGAAAAGCTGCTTTTGCGGTCTAACTTACGATTTCGTTACGCTTTTAACGAAGATGAATCTAACAACACCTCGTACATAAAAATCGGTCAAGCCGTTTAGCCTATAGGTGCTCTTAAAGAAACATACATACAAACTTACATACACTCGACAAACATAACCCTCCTCGTACGCAATCGGGTAAAAAGTAAAACAAAACGTGTAAGTATTGAAATAATTCGGCTCAATGGACCTGGTATCACTGATTTAAAATTCAATTACAAGATGTGACCCACACCGCATACCATACTAATAATATAAAGTTCTTGTCGGTGTTCAGGTGGAGTCCCTGTCAGAGGAGGAGGTGCAGACAAAGGTGATGGGCCTTCTCCGGAGGTTCATGGGGAAAGGGAAGACTGTACCGGAGCCAGTGCAGATGATTAAGTGAGTTGTTGCTGGACGGCATTCGTCGAACAGCTGTCGTTGACATTGGAACCAACGTCTCTTAATGTTAGAGAGGGTCCGAACCTTTCGATACAGAATTGGCTTGAACCAGTCGCATGTTTTTTGTTTTCTAAAAGATAACGCGTGGATCTTTTTACTAATCCAATCCCCGACCCAAAAAGAGGGGGTGTTATAAGTTTGACGTGTGTATTTGTATATCTGTGTGTCTGTCTGTGGCATCGTAGCTCTCATAGATGGACCGATTTTGATCTAGTTTTTTTGATTTTGATTTTGTATGAAAGAGAATTAAATCGAGAGTGTTCTTTGATATGTTTTATCAAAATCGGTTCAGCCGTTCTTTTTATCGGTGGTCATCGAGTTTTCTAAACTTGTATTGGTTTTAAAAGACCTATTCCATTGATTATGTTTTTTTATATATTAGATCTACGATTGACCACCAACTCGACTTATGTTAAGCGACGGTGTGTCCGAGGATGGAACTCTTCGATCTATAATATTATCTACGCATAGGTATTTTAAAATATAATTTTATTCCACAGGATAATTTCATTCCATAGTTGTATTCAACATATTGGTTTATTATGTGTAACAGAACACTGCGTTCCGAGCTATATATCTATCTCTCTCTATCACCAGAACGTCGTGGTACTCCAACCCGTTCACGCGCGGCGTCTACTCGTACGACAATGTGCACATGCCCGAGTATCCGACCGCACGCGCTGAACTCGCGCAGCCCTTGCTCGACTCGGCGGGGGCTCCCCGCCTCCTGTTCGCTGGGGAGGCCACGGAGACCAAGGAGTTCGCTACAGGTTGGTTTCAATATTAGAGATGTGCCGCACCGATAAATATAAAAAAAATATCTGCGGATATGGATACCAATACGGGTCATTGGTGTCAAGATCCGCGAATGAGGATACGGATACAGACGGACCTTAACTTTCTTACTCAGTCGATTCTGGTGCAAGATACCTTGAAACGATTGATGCTTTGTTACTGATAGAAGATTTTTCACTAACATACGATGGGTAACTCATTACAATAAATGTACAAGTATTTAATTTTTGTTTTACAAATGTACCAAATGTGCGATAAAAAAACCGGTTACAAAATCAAGTTTCACTCGTACATCGAGGCTTCCGTACTCCCATGCAACATATGAACACAGAAAACAGGACTAATATGCAAAATGTGCAGTAAATCTATGAATATTTGTAATTTCTCATAATTATTTTCTATACAGTAGAAATATTCTGAAATGGTAGGCATATCTATAGAAAAAACCGGACAAGTGCGAGTCCGAGTCGCCCACCGAGAGTTCCATACAAACTAGTAGTTATGATAAATAGTTCGGGAATCGAGTGTTGAAGTTTTTATCTTTTGAATTAATATAGCTTTTTTATCACAGAAATCCCACGAAACCGGGAACATATGAGTACCAACCGTACATGGAGGCACGGAAGCCTCGGTGTGCGAGTGGAACTCGTACTTTGCCGGATTTATTTTTTAATTCTGTTGTGTAAGCTACTTTAGCGGCGTAGACTATATTTGGTAGTCGGATATATTACTTTTTTTATTATTATTTTTTTACAGTGCATGGTGCAGTGGATTCGGGCCGTCGTGAAGCTAACCGGATACTCTCTGCTGCCAACTGATATCTACTTACGAAGGTTGTCTGGAAGAGACCGCTGTCACCAATAAGACCTAACTATATTATCTCATGATTGTACGCTGTTTTTGTTTTGTTTTGGATTAAGTACATGATTGGAAATTTTACAGAAGAATGGTTTATTTTCTTATTATAATGTAATACCTTTAAACGGGCAATTCTTATTATATATTTCAATTATATATATATAGTATAATTTAAATCTCGGAAACGGCTCCAACGATTTTCATGAAATTTGGTTTGTAGGTAGATTAGGGGATGATAAATCGATCTCACTTGGTTTTATTTTTAGTGAACCCGGATTTGCTCGTATTTTCAGTCATAAAAAATCCGAGTGGAGCTGGGTCGCCCAAGTAATATAACTATTAAAGCTTAAAAAACGGTAACCTATGTATCTGTCTGTCCGTGGGTCCATGGGCGTATATAAGAGGGGGACCCGGACCCGTTGTTCATTTAACCCACAAAAGAAACAAAAAACTCACAAATACGATCAATGCATCAAATCACTACGCAAGAATTTAAAAAATATAGATTTTCGCGTTAGCTTCGCTCCCGCATAATTACTATTTTATAGTTCATTTGGCTTATGAAAGTGTTGTGGGCCCTACAAAAAAAAAACTACCAAATGTTCGCGCTCGCTTCGCTCGCTCAGTGTTACTACCTACATTTTTGTTTGTCTGGAGCATTGGGAGCTCTTCAAAACAAACATATTATTACCAATTTTGGCGCATGAGAGTGCTAGGAGCCCGCTAACACGAGCATATTACTTAGTTAAAATACATTAAATGTTTGCTTTCGCTACGCTTCTGCATTATACATTCTTATACCAAGTTTATATAGTCTCATGAGGCGCTACTGTCGTATTTAGTAGAGCCAAAAACTATAAGTTCTATTTATTGTAAGTCGAGCACTACGATGCCACTGACAGACTGACACATTGGCGTAACTATAACTTTTTCATAGGGTCCGCGATCCATCTTGACTCATGCCACTTCATAAAACGTATGTTTTATAACCGTTTGCCATATGTCAGTGGCATCGTAGTGCTCGACTTACAATAATAGAACTTATAGTTTTTGGCTCTACTAAATACGACAGTAGCGCCTCATGAAAGTATAATATAAACTTGGTTTGGTGTGGTTCCTTTATATATTACAATACTCTTTGGTGTGGTCCATAGACTAGTGGTGGTCACTTACAGTCATATTATATAAAAACTAAAATCGAGGAAAAAATTTAGTTGTGATTTGATTGTATTTCAGTCAGGATGGGAACGCTGAGAGTTTTATTGTGTGTGTTTCTCGTCAGTCAAAGTTCTGGGTAAGTTCATAAAACACCAAATAAAAACACAATAAGCATTTTGAACATTATTTAAATATTTCGATTTTTAAAAACACATCTATTATATTAACAATTAAACATTGTTTACGCTTGTACTTAATTGGGTACATAGGGTTGGGTACATTGGGTACATTTGGTACATAGGGTTGGGTACATTGGGTAATTGGGTACATTGGGTACATTGGGTACTCTTTGATTGGGTATAATAAATGAGAGTTCATGAGGAGTAGGTGCGCGACTTTTCTAAAAACAAATGTCCTCTGTAATATTGAATTATTACCGATGCTTACATTACATAAAATCGATTTTTTGATCTGGAATCTGCAAGCCCTATTGTTGACATTGATATCGTAACCTAGACTGACGTTAACTTTTAAACCCCCGTCCCTCGCATTCCATACTTCCTCCCCTTTCGGCTCTTCAATGAAATTGTTTTCGTTCTCAGCTGTCTGCTAAAATAAACACTGTAAGTAGATTTCCTTGCAAATTTGCAGCCGTGTTCTAAAGTTTCCGCGAAAATAAAGTTTCCATTAGGCTGAAGCAATGTTAGCCGGAGTTCGGAGTCATAATTTAATCTGGTATGTATTAAGATTTATACATAACCTAAAATTGTGAAATGAAACATTTGTTTGTTTTTTAAATTAAATTACATAAAAGGACGTCGAATGAGCGCCGTTAGTAGTTTTCCATAATAGTAGATTGACCAGCAATATTATACACTTATTTTACGTATAGATATAGATACTAATAATATTTATCAATAAACTTAATTAACTTGTGTTGTGTTCAGCTATCATCAATAAGTTTTAGTTAATTATCAGAGCGGTTTCTTTTGTAGACTCAACTCATTGCAATATAAACGAGTATTATCATCTAGGAAGAGATACTGATAGGAGCAAATAAGTTTATGTTAAGATAACCTCATGTTTATCTCTGAAGCCTCGGGCCAGTATAGGGTCATGTTATTTTATACTTTTATTAACCTTGAATAGGTCAGGTTTATGATAGTACTAGTTTCGCTCACCTTCGGCCACTTATCTGTGGAAATGAAGTATGTACAGACGTTGACAACTAACATATCAAAGTAGATATATACAGTTTATTAACTTCAGTCAAAGACTTACTGTAAATAGGGCGAATTCTGAGCCTTCAGTGCCTGGCCTGCTGCGAGGGAATCAATTCCACAATAACTCGATCATCGCTTATAAAATACATAAAAATGACAAAGTGAATGATAGCTCTTGATTTTTTTTAATTATTAGCTCTCATTGGTTACCAATCCACCATTGTAGCTTATAAGGTTAGTACTAAAACAGATTATAGTACTAAAGCAGTAAATTCACTGTGTAGTGACTAGAGTTTGATACCTATTGTAGAAAACCCAAAAGTATAATCATAGTTTAAAAAACTGAAAAAACCGACTTGAAAATATGCTTACATGTATGACATTTTTTCAGTCATATAAAATTCAAATTACTGAACAGATTTTGATAAAATAATAAGCCGGAAAATCTCTGAACAGATTTTGATAAAATAATAAGCTGGAAAATCTCTGAACAGACACACAACAACAAAAACACAGTGGAATTGAAAACCTCCTTTTTGGAAGTCAGTTAAAAATGCCAAGACCTTGTCACACCATGAATATAGTAGGGTTCAGTAGCTAATTCTGTAATCTAAAAGAAAACCACTTGGCAAGTGTTTTTTATTCAGACCACTTGTGTACCATCATAGTTAATACTGTATATTGAAAAGGGTTACCTGTCTATTATCAATATAAAGAAAAATATCGAATATAATTTCCCCGAAAGGGGGCCATCCATAAATTACGTCACTTGTTAAAGGATGCAGAGGGTTGACAAAGTGTGACAAGGGGTGGGAGAAGTCATAAGTTTCGTGACATCACATTTTAAAGCTTAATAAATGTATTTAATACTTAAATATTTACGGCACTAATGTAGAGCCGCACATTCGTCTGTAATGCACAGATGAAGAACTTTAATAAATTTACAAATACAAATAAATACAAAAATATTTATTACCAAAACATGTTTACAAATAACCTTAGCTCTAAAGAAGTTACATGTTATGATATTATTATAAACTACAAAAAATTGTTTCGTGATTTATTTCAACTTATAAGCATTGTGTTCTCCTTAACAAGAGGTTTGACAGATTGATTGAAGGTCCTGCACTAGGAAAATCCTGTATCGCAGGACCCAGAATGGTGATATGCTTGCTATGTAGAGGTATGGTGCAGCTTTTTATAGTTGCGCGTTTATAATCTTTTTGTAGGTAGGGGCGTGGATAGACATCTGTGTGTGTATGTATGTATGTGTGTGTGTGTTTGTGTGTGTGTGTGTGTGTAGCAAGAGTGCTTATGTAATGCTTAGGCAGTTAAATAGTTAGGCTAATATTTAGCAGTTTCTCAGTCTCATCATACTCATTACTCATACCCTTGTTGTTTGATTGTGTGAATGAGTGATTCTGAGTGTCATATGGCTAAGCTATATTTTTATAATAATAATGTTATGACTCTTGCATAAATAAATATAAAACCGGACAAGTGCGAGACTCGCCTACCGAAGGTTCTGTACAAACTATAGATAAAAGGGGGAAATTATATTTTGAAGTGAAAACTTCCTTAGCGGCGTTGTGCATTTTTTGGATGGGTAAAAATGTTAAACTCGGGTCAGATCGAATTCGTAAGTCTGACGGATTATTTTAGTCAGAAACCTATTCTAACGTTCTGCATTTAAAGTTCATTATTGTATGTAAATTTTTATCAGTCTTTTTGCTATTTAATTTTTTAGTTTTCACTTCTGCCGGCACTCTCGGCAGAAGTGCAACCCGTTGTTTTTTTCTTTGTTCCTTTGTTCCTTCATAAACCGAAAAATATACATCGTAAAAATATTTAAAAACCTGTTTTAGGTTGTGCATACGGTTAAAGCACTTAAAAATTTGGACCCTTCTTCCTTGCGTAAAGACTCTATTTTTTGTAATTAAATTAAAAATACTATGTATATGACAATGTTTCTTGCCAAATTTCACAGTTATAGGTCAACGGGAAGTACCCCATAGGATTTGATTCCTTTGCGAGTGTCGAAATATGCGTTTTTTGCGACATATTCGGCTGTACCTTTTTTTTATGAAAACTGAGAAGTTTGATTTTTCTCTCTGCAAAGCAAGAGACTAGGGATCTGCGTATATGGTTTTAATTTCAACTCGATACCTTCATGCGTTCCCGAGATGCAGGTCTTGACAGACGGACGGACGGACGGACAGACGAACAACATAGTCATCCTATAAGGGTGTTTTTCCTTTTGAGATACGTGTCATGATTTGAATATTTGTTGTATGTGGTGTGCGGTATTTTCAGTGTTGCGGAGTGGCAGCACTGCTATTTTCTTAATTTATATACTCTGGAGAACGGTGATCGAACAGAATGAACGCTACCCCGGATGATGGCGTGATGTTGTAATTCCGGGGAGGGGATATATCGCGGGGGGACGAGCGCGAGCGGCCCTTCGAAAAAGTAGTCGCGGCGTAACTCGGTAGTAAAAAGGCGGTCTTAGCGTCAGACCGCTCAGTGCAGTGAAATAAGTGCAGTGTTATAAGTAATAATAAAGCGTTATAAAGTTCAGACAAGGAGTTTTCTTCATATATCAGAAGTGGCAATCAACCTGCGAGCCGAGCCCGGTAAAATCGTGAGTCACCTGCGAGATTATATTTTACCCTCCGATTATTGAATATTGATGTTAAAAATTTGTCACGCATATCGAATTGGAGAAAATGGTTCTTAAAAGTGTTGAAACAGGGTGTTAAAATAATTATAACGGGATATTCTTAATACGGGTAGACAGAATCTGTTAAGATACTGCAATGAGATGTGATCTGGGTTACTCCCAGATTATTTTATTGTAGCACAGCGATTAAAGATTATAATCCGTCGATTTTATTATAACCTAATGAAATTTTGATAGTGTGGTTGGGGCTACTCCCCGATAATTTTATCGTAATTTAAACGAAATGAAGTCTGTTGTAAGTAAGTCATTAGTGAATTATTTCGTTAACATCCCGAGAGACAAGTATACGAAAATATGTTTTTCTTGTTTGAGAACCATTTTTACTTTTTGTATTTGATTATGCTGCAGCCATTCAGAGGAACCATAGCGTGGTAATATTTTTTTTGGTGTGATGGTGAGAGTAGTGTTTTTAATAGTACAATGGCTATGGCATATCGGTCTGTGGCCGTGTCAGCGATCAGCAGTGTGTTATTTTTCTAGAAGACTAGTAAAGTGCTGCGAGTAAAATATTTTATTTCGGTAACTGGGCTACATCAATACAGCCAATTAAGCGAGCTTCTAAATGTAGTTTTTCTAGAATATTGCTAACAGTAATGCAAATAAAATATTATGGTAAACTTAACAGCTATCTAGCTGTTAAGGTTGGGCTCCACTAAAATTGTGTTCAGATTCAGAACACTTGTTGATAAAAATTTGGTGCAGACCTTTTGCAGTGCGCGAACTTGATCACAATAGTAGATTGCCTGTGTCCACCACCTCAGTTGTGCGTAACTTTAGTATGCGTAGTGTACGGTACATTTATACCTCGGAAATGTGCTTTACTTTCAGTTTAGTGTGTAAACATGTGTGCGAGTGCGTCGTCGCGGGTACACCGCGAGACCGAGGAGTGTGCGACAAAAGTTCACGGTTTGTCCAATAGAGTGCGCGCACAGTTTGCTGGTGCTGCCCGTAAGAGTTCACCAAGAAATACATTTATGCTGCACTCTGTGGGGTACAGAGCCGCACACTGGTGGAATCCTGTCTTTACGATTACGGCCATTTAGGGCGAGTTGTACCGTGTTCATTTTTCTGTAAGGTTAATAAAGTACCGCAAGTAAAATATTCTAGTACGACAACTAGTCTACTACAACTAGTAGCACTGTCTTTAGTCGTGTAAGTATGCTATACCATGAAGCGAAATTTTGGTATTGTATCTCCACCTGCAACACTATAACTACTTTGTGACGTAACTATTGTAAGATCTTGAACCACATAAGTGTGTCAAACGAAATTTTATATGAGTAGAGCTACAATATTGATGGATTTATCAGAGTATCACTGCGTAAATATTTAATACAGAAGTCTGTTTATGAAGTTGAATTATACAGAGATAACATAGTTCGATTGACTTAAAATCTTAATTGAATTTCAAAGGCATGTATAACCTCAGAAATAGTACCATTGTGTACCGGTAACTTGTCGCGAATATTTATCCGTTGACGCCTTGTAATCATGGAGGCGGAATTTAAAGCCACGCTAAGATATCAGAGTATCGACAGTGCTGAAAATTAAAGTGCATTTCTTAGTGTTAACAACTACACTTAGTGTTACTGCAAGTTTGAAATTCAAGGATTTTTTGTGTTTACCAGTTTGTTAGCTGCAGTCATGTAGGTGAACTGCAGGGAAAATATTCCAAAGAGTGCCATGTATGTGTGCCGTAAAGTCGAAGTTCGTAGATTTGATGATGTTATCGCTGCAACCATGTAGGTGAGCTGCAGGGTAATATTCTAAAGAAGTATGGCCATGTAGGTGTGCCGTAAGGAAAGTTCGAAGATTTGATGATGATTTCGCCGCAGCCATATAGGCGCGTTGTAAGGTTGAAGTTTGAAGATTTGAGGATGTTTGAAGTTTGAAGATTTGATGATATTTGAAGTTTGAAGTTTTGATGATGTTTGAAGTTTGAAGATTTGACGATGTCGAAGTTTGAAGATTTGATGATGTTCTCGCTGCAACCATGTAAGTGAGCTGTAAGATTGAAGTTCAATTATTCAATTATGTTTTAGCTGTAACCATGAAGGTTTGGTTTCAGGATGATAATTTTAACCTGTCACGGAACACTTAGCTTCCAGCCATGAACGTTTTAAACTGCAGCAGGTCAAGCCTATTCAAAGGAAAGTAGAAGCTCCAAACTGTATTTAATCCAAAATAACTTGATTAACTAAATTTTGTATAATATGTATATGGTGTGCATGAGTGTGCACAGATCTTATGTTTTAGTGGATTTGATTAATCCAGTCGATTAATGATCATTTTAATGTGATTATGTTAAGCGTTGAATAGCAGAATCATTGATCGGACTTTCCCAGAACCTGATCGCCTGACTTTTAATGATGATATAACGTTATAATTCCAGTTTTGATGTAGTTTCGAGTTTCATAGAGAAAATTTAAATCATATATGAGAGATCAACCGATCGGACACGCAGCAAATAACCTTGACGTGCATAGCAACTCGAAGAGTCGAAGAGTCTTGACAAATGCCACTATGCTTGAAATTTCCGAAACGTACTAATTAGAATCGACTAAGTCACTTACTTTTGATAAAACGCGTATAGTGCGTTAGAGCGAATAAATTTATGAGTAATCTGTTTGCAATTATTAGATTCTCAATTATTATGGTTATTATTATTCGATTATAGAGAGAATGGAAATTACTCCATCAATAAGATTCATGAATTGATAAATGAGTAAGCCTAAGACATTTTCCGAAAAATACTATTCGGTTAAGGATTATTATAAAAATATATATAGTTATCAGCGATCTGTATGTGCCAACGTAATTAGATGTCATGTTTTGAACACCTACGTTATTTTTCGCAACTGCAGAGCCGTGTCTACACTTTGTTGAATTGTCCGCTGGACAGTGACGTAAGCAGTGACGAGCGTTGACAATTATCGTAAAATATTTATAAACAAATCTGTATGTTAAATGAACCACTCGATAATATTACAAAACTATTAGTCGATAGTAAACGTACGTAGTAAACGTTTCTTTGAGAGAAACCCATTTTATGCCTTGAATGAGTTGATGAAAATAGTTCTTACTGAATTCTCGTTCTAATGGAACAGCGGATCATATTTTCTACTTTCTTCCATAAGTGGATTGGCATATTTTTTATTATTCTATTTTGTCCTTTTGAACATTATTATGAATATTGACATAAGTTTGACGACATCCTTTTATTATGTATTATGTTATTGGATTTAAAATGACATAAATAAATAGAATATATTATATCTAAATTAATAAAAACTACGTTAAATTGTATTTTATAACAGAAAAAGCTTGGAGTACAAACAACAAAAAATACTAATTTGAAAAGGGCTTTTCTAATATAACACTTTTGTTACAAGCCCAAGAAATAATTTGACTTTGAATTTAAGCGATGACCGAAGTTTCTTATCACGAACTAAAGATAATTCAAAGAGAGAACTGATTGATCAGTTTCATATTTCAAACAAAGTAGCCTGAAAAATAGATTGCACCGGTGGCGGTTTTATTGTAAAAGTACAATTTATGAGTTCAAAAATTAGTCAAATATAAAAACCGAATATTCATAATTAATTTATTTCTTGCAAAATAGGTATACAAACATGTGGCCTTATGATAGTAATAACATTTGGTCCTCTATTTTTGCTGTCAAAGCGTGCAAGTATTTCTAGGTTCTAGATCAATATCGTTAAATATCGTTCGTGCATATGAACATTTTGATAAATCTAGTATAATTTTGGTAAGCGTATAACAGAATTGGATCCAGCATACGAAAATTTATCGATAAATAAAAAAATATCTTCATTAAAAATAAGCAATATTTGATAGGACTGGTAACGTTTCCGAAATATGTTTTTTAGTTGAAATAAAACGGCAACTATCAAAATCACCACTGGCTTGTACTCAGTGCAAGAGCAGTTATGATATGACTAGTCGACATCATATAGACCCTTAAAAAAAAACAGCAGAAATTAGTAAGACAAATATTGAGACTAATTTTATATAAGGAAGTGATTACCTGCTTCTTCTCTTTTGATGCTTTAGTATTAGTTCAGATGTGCACTAAAAGGAATTAAGTATGCTTCTGTGTATAAACATTCTCAGTCTTTACCTACAATTAAGTTTATTAAAACCTAGTCAAGTAATTTCTGCTCTACTGTTACATCAGTACTATAAATATTGGATGGAAAAATAAATATGTCCACATTCTCAGTTTGAGTACTGTTAGTATGTAATGTGTACAGTATTTTTTCTAGCTAACGGGTCATCAAAATAGTGATGACGTATTTGACAAACAACCAACAACTCTATCCTCAAAGAGATTCATATACGAGATAGATTATCGTCGACTGGGCAATTGCAAATACTGAAGTTCTTTGCGCGGATCTCAAGAAAAGAGCACTCGACGGAGAGCCTATCGCAGCATATGCATGGCCGTGTAGAAGGCAAGCGAAGTCCTGGACGATCACCAACACGTTGGACCGACCTCATTAGAAAAGCTACGCAGTCCACCGAAGTAGAGTGTACTCGCAATGCAACCGACCGGCAGAAATGGAGAAGCATCGCGAAAAGAGCAGCTGGCCTGGAGAGTGACGGTGACGGCGAGGAGCCACCGCCATTGCAACCACGACCACTCTGACTAGAGTGTACGATTAAGAAGAAGAATTTGGCAAACAACAGATTAAAATCCGACAGATGTCAACTTAGGGCATCTGTGATGTGAAGTGATTCAACTTGATAGTACATCAATTTAATGGTAAACAGCAACAGGTATACGCCAGTCAAATAACGGTTGGTGAAGGACTGACAATGGATCAGCTACCTGTAGTTTATCGTGACTAATTTGTCCCTATGATAATGAAATTTAGTGATTAGAAAATAATAATACTTCTGACATTCTAAACTGACAAAATTTTGCTCATGTGCTTTGCCGATCATCCACAAGCTTGACAGAAATTAATGCGGTTGTAGCGACTTGCTAAGAAAAAAAAGGGGTTTGGAAAATTATTTCCGTTCTCTTATTCTCTCTATTACTCGGATTTGGGGAGTATACGTTACACAATTTTAAAATGCTATTTGGTAATGGCAGGACAATGACAGAAATACAGTTTAAAATGTTGATTCCTATGAGAGCACTTACAAAATTAACGTACTCGTGTCACCAAATTATTACTGGAGCTGGTTTGAGTTGGATCTAAATATTTGAATTTATGTGTAATTATTTTTGGACGAAATTTGCTATCATTTTATTTAAGCTTTGTCGTTGGTCATTTTAATGTTTGGACGAAGAACAAAAAGGAGTATTTATAGAGTTTTTCATAAAAAATAAAGTCTAAAAGTCCAAGTCTACAAGGTTTGAATGCTACTTCAGTGGCCACTACAACATTGGGACATTTGTATAATGATGCTGTCGTTCGCAATCACTAAGCCAGAGGAGGAAGTAATTGAGTAACCGACAGTAAATTAATAATGCGAATTGAATAAGTTTTTAAGTTTAAAGTTTTTATGTACTTTTTTTTATTATATACCAAACCTCTGGAAATACCAGAATATATACTCGATCCGTACAACATATTTGTACAACAATGATTTATCTGCATAGTGTACATTTATGTGTACACGAATAGGAAGCCTCCGGTTCCCAGACCAGCTAGAATAAACATAAAATAATTGTCATATTTAAAAACGAATCCGAGTGTCATGATTACTTGTATCTACAATAATAACTAGTTACGACAACGTATACTACAAAGTTTAGTGTGCCATAAGTAGTTTTATAAAATTAGCATAATAATTACTGTTTAACTATTTTATTTTGCAGCAAATCTTTAAGGAGTCCAAAGGGTTCGATATGATTAATCAGACTTGCTTTTAGAGAGTTGTTGTGCATCGGGACGTTGCACAAAAGCGGATGGCCGAGTGTCATGATTTGAATATTTGTTGTATGTGGTGTGCGGTATTTTCAGTGTTGCGGAGTGGCAGCACTGCTATTTTCTTAATTTATATACTCTGGAGAACGGTGATCGAACAGAATGAACGCTACCCCGGATGATGGCGTGATGTTGTAATTCCGGGGAGGGGATATATCGCGGGGGGACGAGCGCGAGCGGCCCTTCGAAAAAGTAGTCGCGGCGTAACTCGGTAGTAAAAAGGCGGTCTTAGCGTCAGACCGCTCAGTGCAGTGAAATAAGTGCAGTGTTATAAGTAATAATAAAGCGTTATAAAGTTCAGACAAGGAGTTTTCTTCATATACGGAACCCTAAAATGCGCTTTTTCGTAACTTCCAACGAAATTTTTCGAAATAAATAAGTGATTTTACTAGAAGTATTTAAAAAAATGTGCATTAACACTTAATCACAAAAACCGTGCACTCAACAACGTATCAAGCGTAACGACATTGTATGTTAGACGACTGCAAAAATCGCTTTCTTCAGTCAGATATTTTGTTTTTCTTTTAATATATGTATATTTATATCATATACTATATCTCTTGTTTGGTTTGGGAGTCGAGCATTTTGTGCTGCATTCGGTTTGATACAAAAGTCGGGTTTGTGCAAAGAGTATTGTACTAAACAGGGGTTTGTGCTACATAGCAACGCAATATAAATTATACGCCGCCGCCGGCTCATGCGCATTATAATATCAACGAAAACGCGGAGCTCAACTTGTGTAGAATAAAAAAATATATTTTTATATGTTAGATCTACGATTGACCACAAACTCGCCTGATGTTAAGCTGTGGTGTGGCCGAGAATGGAGCTCGTCAATCTAGAAGATATCTATTCACTCTAGCCTTGAAACATTTTAAGATTGTAGTTCTCAAGGAAACAGAGATGGTGGCAAAGAATCCCATTCCTGTCCAGTACGCATCAAGAATGTTTTGGCATTTCAATGAGAAATGGGTGAAATGTTTTCTCCAGATCAGCTATGCCTGCTGCGTATGACACCATCGTAGTAGGGCTGGGCGCTGCGGGCACTGCTGCAGCCTCCACCCTCGCTAAGGCTGGGAAGAGGGTTCTGGCGCTGGAGGCACAGGACCGGATCGGAGGCAGAGTGAACACGGTGCCTTTTGGAGACGGGGTTGTAGAGCTGGGAGCTGAATGGTAAGTAGTTATTTGTATACATACATATAAAATGACGCCTGTTTTCACTTACGGGGTAAACACGGCATTAAAGACCAATAAAGCCGTTGGCCGTCCGCAGGTCCTGGGTTCGAATTCCACGGCACGCACTTCTGTCTTTTCGAAGTTATGTGCGTATTGTTGATTACCGCCAACTTCAAACGGTGAAGGAAAACATCGTGAGGTAACCTACATGTTTGAGAGTTCTCAATGATCTTGAAGATGTATGAAGTCTGCCAACCTGCAGTTGGCCAACGTGGCAGACTATGGCTTAACCCTTCTCACAATGAGAGGATGACCTTCGCCCAGCAATGGGACAGTTTGTACAAACAGGGCCTATAAAAAAGGCCGTTGGACGCCACATTTTACCGTGATTAGAGGGATAGATGCAGGGGAGAGGGTATTAGAGGGAATAAGATGGTAGAGTGTAATGTTGGCCTGCAGTGACAAGGGGTCAGCCTATCGCCTACACAGATAAGATGATCGAGTGTAATGTTGGCCTGCAGTGACAAGGGGTCAGCCTATCGCCTACACAGATAAGATAATAGAGTGTAATGTTGGCCTGCAGTGACAAGGGGTCAGCCTATAGCCTACACAGATGTCAATTTCCCTCAAGTCCCTGAAGTGACTTTTACAGTATGCCCGGGAAGAAAAGCAACTGGTACATTCTAAATTTTTCTTTTTCTCCCAGCCCAGCATGGAATTATTTGTATAAGCTTTGAACATTGATGCACAAATTTCGAAAAGCATGTTTTTAATCTATTTTTTACCCTGGCTTTTTACTAACCGCTATTTTTACAACCAATATCTTTTCATGATTGATTAAAAAATAGATACTATTTTTATTGTGCTAATGGCTTACCTACCTATGACGGACAAGACAGGTTACATAATGTAGACTCTAAATTGCACTTTTTATCCTTTACGGTGTAAGCGTAGCATCAAAGACCAGGCCGTTTGGCACCACATTTGGCTGTTATTAGATGACAAAATGTACACAATGTTGGTTTGCAATTACAGGAGGGGCCGTCCATTAATTACGTCACACATTAAGGGAGAGGTAGGGGGCCAATAAAGCGTGACATTATGTGACAAGGGAGAGGGATCTGTCTTATCCTTTCTGACGTCACACGTGTAATAACTACTTGATGTTGTGTTTTTATTGGTTCTACTCCATTTTGATTTTAAATTTATCAGAAAAAAATGGTTTTTCATTATTTCATCCTAACCAATATTATAAAAGCGAAAGTAACTGTCTGTTCGTATGTAGAGTCTGTCTATTTGTTACCTTTTCACGGCTAAACGATATTGAAGCAATCCTTATGAAATGTGGCACAGAGGAACTTTTTTCAAACACCGATACCTTAACTGTCGAAATCCATCCAGCCGTTTGGATGGTACGAGGTAATAAAGATATTTACAAACAAACATACATACATACAAGATACGTGCGAAACATAATGCCTCCTTGACAGTCGGGTAATAAATACCTAACAATTTACTTTCCATACCCCCATTAAGGAATAAATTAATGTTTCAGGATCCATGGCACTGAGTTGTCGCCAGTTTACGAAATAGCCATCAAAAATAACATCAGCCTCCTACCTCAAGAGATCACGTTCGACGTACATTTCTCAGATGGCGTTTCTGACAAGAATGATATCGTGAATGAGTTAACCGAGTTCGCACTACACACCATAGAGGACCCGCCATCAGTTCCTGAACCATTGGGACAGTTCCTTTCTAGAAGGTACGTGTAACTGTGCAGATCTTGGTCTTAACCCCCGACCCAAAAGAGGGGTGTTATAATTTCGACGTTTGTATCTGTGTATCTGCGTGTCTGTCTTGGCATCGTAGCTTTCAAACGGATGATCTGATTTACATCTAGTTTTTTATTTTTATTTCATCGAGACTTTTAACTATGTTCAAAATCCGTTCAGCCGTCCTTTTTTTGTCGGGGGTTTTTGACTTTTCTAAACTTATATTTGTGTTGCAAAACGTTCAGCGCCATTTTAACATTTGAATCAGACTAATTATATATGTGATGGACCCACCTTTGTTCAAGTACCTAACTTGCATTCTATTTACACGTACCCGCACAACCCCCCCCCCGCTCACACGGACACACACACTCACACATACAAACGAACACCCCCCATAAACAGCCGTTTCTCTCACTCACCCACAACTGATAAGCAAATACACGCACTCGGACACAATTGCATAAGTTTGTTATATTATATTCAATTACTCATCTACGCTTAGAATTTATTTTATTTATTTTTAGTTGTTTTTTTTTTTACTTAATAAGTTGATACATGCATGTAATAAATATGATATGTAGTTATTAAATTTTGTACGTTCTGAGAGTAGACACTGAACCTCAGAACACAGGCTCCCCTAGTGCGAGATTCAGGGTTCCTTAGCAAATGTGAACTAGCATCCTAAGTTAATATGTACTCGTACTTAACACTCTATTATTACTATTTCCTTCACATGTTTTGTATTTCCTTACGCTCAAATAAACTTATTATTATTATTAACAACTTCAAAAAGAAGGAGGTTAACGATTGGGCTGTATTTTTAACCGACTTCAAAAAATATGGAGGTTCTCAATTCGACTGTTCGGCGATTACTCCGCGAGTTATGCATTGTTTTTGATGTTTCTTTTTTTGTTTAGTAAGTATTAGGTAATATCTCAGAGGTGGTCCAATATCAGTTTTATCAATATCGATTCACTACTTTGGTTTTGGTCATCGAAGTAAACGAATTGAGTATTTGAAGTCGGTTTTTCAGTGTTTTAAATTATATAATTATATGTACCTATTTAGCGTCTTACTTATAAACGATGAATAAGCGCATGTTAGTCAAACAGTGTTTTGTTCCGTTTTCGCGTGGGACAGTTTCCGTCTGACAGAAAGTTACATTTCCTTACAATTCAGTGGATAAGATTTTAACATGCGTTTATAAGTAACGATTGACGGTTAGTTGGTAAATTTTGACGTACATAGGTACGTATTTATTTGTTTACAAGTTTTGACATGGCATGTCCTTTAGACACTTACGGCTGATACTTAAGATAACCCTGTGCATAATAAAACGTTATATTATTTTCAGGGTGCGCGAGCGCATACAGTCCAAGTACCCTTCAGTAGCGAATGACCCTGACTTCATAAACTCGTACCTGGACTTCCTGGATCTGGTGATAGATAACTATGAGTCCTCCAACAGTTGGAACGACGTCACCACTCAGTCCAACTACAGAGAGCTCGGGGGTCATCAGCACATGAGCTGGCATAAACACGGATATAAGACTCTCTTTGAATTGTTATTGGTAAGTTTTACTACCCGACTGCGCAAGAAGGAGAAATAGTAGTAGAACACTACCTATATTAAAAGACAACAATACAGAAACATTAAATATAGAGAAAATAATATTATAGTGAGTGCAAGGCGCGTCACCAACCAAGAGTGACAATCTTACCAATTTTGTGACTGTATGTATTACAGTTCAAAAGATACAGTCGTTTAAGTGTAAGACAGACAGACAGACACCGTGCAGCCTCACGAATAGGCTCCCGCAGCCTTATTAGTACGGAAGCCTAGAAATGTACCGTTATAATTTCCAGAACACATACAAGAACGGCGCCGGCTACCCAACGCTCGAGATCAAAATAAACACAGAAGTGACACAGATACAGTGGCCGCAGGAGCCCAGGGACGACGTGGTGGTGACGGTCAAGGGCGGCGCCCGGTACACGGCGAGGAACGTCATCGTCACGCTGTCTGTAGGCGTGCTGAAAGAGAGGTAACTTTACAGAACAGTCGCAACATCTCACATACAAACTTGTCTCCTATTTGTATTCAGACCGACCAAACAATAGACATCTAATATGTAACTTATTTCAGTCATCACATTAGCACAAATAATACTGGCACTCGAATTATGGCCTTATTGTCAGTAGTACCATTGATTTGTACCATTGATGGTACAATTGACACAACGTTGTATCCTTAGTACCATTAATGGTACTAGTGACAATTATTTAGGATCAGTAGTACCATCATTACCATTGATTTGTACCATTGACACAACGTTGTATCCTTAGTACCATTAATGGTACTAGTGACAATTATTTAGGATCAGTAGTGCCATCATTACCATTGACACAATTTGTATCCTTAGTACCATTCATGGTACTAGTGACAATTATTTAGGATCGATAGTACCATCATAAATATTGATGTATCGCTAGTACCAGAAAGAATACATTTTTCCAGCTAGCTAGTTTTCTTAACTTAAGTCGTGAAACAGTAGAATCTATTCAAATTAACATGTCACCCAAACGCAGCTGTCACTGTCACTTTTTTTTGTATGACACTTTTTAACGAATTTTTGAATTCAGCTTATTTCCCAAAAAAGCTGCGGGACAAGTTCATCGGTTTATATGGTTTTACAGATTCATGGGGCAAAAAAACTGCCAATTCGCCTGATGTGAAGCTGTTTTCTTCTATTATTGTGCACGTTTGCTTAGAAATAATCGTTAATCGATTGTTCGCGACAAACCCAATGACAGTTTGAAATAGAGGAAGACGCGTGACGCAAGCGCAGAGTGGGCCCACCATACTGAGTCCCTTGGACTCAGTGGGAGACACTCACGCTTAGTCGCACTTGGACCGTGCTCGTGAGTATTCTAGTAAATAAAATAATCTCACAGAAGTATAAATAAATAAATAACTAACCACGTTATTTTGATGATTGTATTGTCAAGTCCAAGTTTGTAGGTTGTTCTGTAAGCGCGTCACACGTCTCCCCGGCCTTGATTCCGTGTGACCATCGGCAGCGTTACGTGAACGTGACGTGGGAGCGATTAAAATGAAAATTACACTTTAAGTTTAAGAAGCCAAAGTCTAATTTTCATTGGCACCCACGTCAAGCCTCCGTTTGAAACTGTCATTGGACAAACCCTAGATTAAATCTATCAGACCCATTCAGGGCTCGTATTGTTATGTTATACTTAGAATTGTTGTAATAGAACCCAAAACGGACCACTAATATTCCAGATTCGCCACACTTTTCTCACCACAATTGCCAGTTGAAAAAGTGTCAGCCATCGAAGTGTTAGAAATCGGTTTATTAGATAAAGTGATCTTGTATTTCGAACAACCGTGGTGGTCTCCCGGGGAGTTCTTCCACTGGTGCTGGAGCGACACTGATAGGAACGCCGTCAGCGCAGGAGACAAGTGGATCACCAGAATAACGATGGCGTCTAATCCTTTGGGGACTAAGAATGCCTTAACGGTGTGGTTCTCTGGAGACAGGGCCAAGCTGGTTAGTAGAAAAACACATTTGGGATCGTTGCGTTAGTGTATCGTCATTTTCATGAGTTTAGAGACATTGTAAACAAAGCTATTGTATCTGGGGCATAATATTCGACAAAAATGTCAATTTGAACCAAGTTTATTTTCAAACATATAAATCATTTTTGCGTAAATAATTTCTAGAAATGATTTTTATGTATGAAAATTAACTTGGATCAAATTGAATTTTTTGTCCAATAGTCGTGATGTTGTTTTCTAGTTTTACAAACGACGTTTTTTTTATAAGTTCATTCATTTTATATCTTCAAAAATGTGGGTGTGCGCGAGCGAGCGAGACGGACGGTGATCGAACTATGGAGGCTTAATGTAGTATTAATATATTCATTGGTTTGACAAATATCTTTTTGGGTTAGTTAGTGAAAATTGACATTTCTAGGGTCATTGGTTAATGTCATAAGTGTCATATTTTGTAGTCCTTGGTCAGAGAAAAAATATCACATAGATCATCATTGGTTATTGATAAGTTTTGGCCTGGGTCATTGTTAGAGAAAAGGGTAATTAAATAAATAAATAAATATTGGAGGACATTTCACACAACGCCATCTAACCCAAACTAAGCAAAGCTTGTACTATGGAAACTAGATGGTTGATAGAATACATAATATACTTTTTTTTTTCGTAAATACATACTTATGATACATAGAAACATCCAGACACAGAACAAATTTGAATTGTTTAAAAACTATGTTTGTATTTAGAACCTCACTGTTCAATATTGTCACTTTTTTGGTGTCATTCATTAATATGCCATTACATTTGACTAGGTACAGTACATTTCTTTGCTCCACTTCAGTCTTCATTTACATATTTCACACAGTGCATACACGCTTTCTTGGGTACCGCTTCTAGTCAAATCTAGGGATCTCTTAATCACATGCTCTTTATATATACTCGTAGTTGAATGCAATCTCTTAGTGTTATATTATTTGTTAATTATATTTGGTCACCTCGGTTGAGTTTGTGAATCTCTGTGATTATTGTTTGGTAAAAAATCACATTTTTGGGCTCTTTGGTTGCATTTCCCATTCTGTGAAGCTAGCATGGAAGTTTTTACAGCACATTTTATTTTGACAACAGTTACACTACAGGACTAGATGCAGTCTGTAGGTTAACGTTAATTGTAAATAGCGTCTGTGCGAGGTGATCTACGCTTTGTTGCGTCGTAGCAACAAGACAACGACTGAACAATGTTACCCTCATTATTCTTGGCTGCAAGCACGCTGCATCGTGAGCCACACAACGTCTCGCAGTCTACGATGACATACGCGTTTGCTCGTTTAGACATTGATTCACTCAGGAAACCCGGATTATATCCCGGTGTCTTTTCTTTCGTTTTAATTTCGGTGTCTCATCGGTCTGTGGTACGAATTCCGTTCATCTTTAAGATGACAGTTTACCGCGCATTTGTCTATACAGAGAAAACTAACTATTCATTTGTTATGGGGTTACACAATTGTGTCACCTTTGGCGGGCTGTGTCTCACACACACCACATCTGAGAAGAAAATTATAGAAACCTTAGCCATATTCTATAAGATCTACTGCAGATGCTACTAACGTGATTTGTATTACATCTCCAAAGTCAACCGCTTAGCCGGCAGGGGAAGACACTTGACTCTTAATAAAAAATATCATTTTAAAGCTTAATATTTTTTTGATAATCATAGTCATGCATTCTAAGTGTGCAAGAGGCTTGTTACGCAGATTGTAACAGTTATGTGCAACTAATCGATGAGTATCAAATAAAGCTGAGCGAAGCATGCATGGCTTATGTATTTAATGTAATGTATTTAACATACATGGGGATTTTTCCCAAATGTACTTATGTTCATTGTAACAACATTGAGCAAAGGCTAATTTGGATGTCAAATTATGCTCAACTGAGTGCGAAAATTTTGAATACGACTTCAATAAGGTTGTGGGCGTACCCACCATGCCCATTATGCTGAAGACTAGATCTGCGCCTGGTCCTAATAGAATAGACGATGGACAGAACAAAACTAAGGTTTCCTACTACGGAACCCTAAATATCGACAAAATCGAATAATGTTTAGGGAAAGAAATCTGGATCTGTTGTATAGTAAAACACTACTAGCGACTTACGTGTGGCAAATATGATTCTCCTGGCTTGGCCTTTATTTATGGGTTAGTCGCTGCTCCTTACTGTCCTGTCGATATAACTCGAGGTAAGCTGGGATTATATTGTAACGTAATGGTGGTGAGGAAAGTGTGTCTGGAATATTATAAAACTAAAACAATGTTTCACATAGATTCATATAAATAGTCAGAGGAGCTAACGCTTATGATTAACGCTTATGATTTATTATAAAGCGCCTGTCGACATTTTAATAGCAAATAATTTGTGTGCGTTGCTAATGCAATTTCGAAATAACTTATTTTACTTAGAAACCCTTTCTTTTTGCTGTAGATCCAAATGCGGCTCAAATTGAGCTCGTTTTGTCTCGCTCTTACAATTGTGGTAAGATCGAAATAAAAGCCCATAAGAGGCAAATAATAAATCACAGCAGAGGTCTAATTGGAATATAACGCCACGTCGTACCTACTATAGAAGTTGTCTTTATAAACTCTTTCTTTCTTCATGACTAATGAAGATGTAGGAAAATTAATTAAAATATGTTAAAACTATTGTCCCGTTAACTCTCGTCTATAATTTTCTCGTTTTCTATATTTTCACTGTACAGTTTTGACAACGTTAAATATTTCCATTCCAGACACACGTCTCTCTTTAAACCATCACTACCGAAACAAAAAAGCGAAATCATAAATTCTATAGCAATCGGTGTAGTCGATAAAATAGTGCTACGTTTCAAAGAGAGGTTTTGCCAGAGAGATGGCGTCTTTTTCGGTTTCCTATGGAAAGACAGCGACAGGAAGAGAGTGCCGGCTTCCGATTGGTGGACGACGAAGATCTTCGGAGCCAGTTGTCCATTGGGGGATAGCAATGCTTTGACAGTTTGGACTAGTGGAGATGGCGCCAAATTGGTTTGTAAATTGATTGATTATAGTATATTGATTGATTAGAAATTCGAATGCTTCATAATGTTCGCGTGTTTCTTACTATAGAAAAAAAAACGAAATCGCAGCGACATAATAGACGAATAATTTATTTCCTGAAATGTGTTCATTTGCGTGTTTTTAAAGCAATAGCAAATTGAAGAGTAGAAAAATAGGTACAAGTTAGGGAATTGCACGTTTGCCAGGTTCCACTAGTATCACAAGTGCACGATTTTTCGGCTTCGTAGAGAACTTTCCCTTTCTCTCTTGCAGAAAGCTTATAGTTCTATCTTTCCTTCTCTTTCTCTGCTTTTTGGAGAGACTTGGTATTAATAACTGTGGATGATCTCTACCATGCTTGATTCCTAGTACTTCTTTTTAATCAGGCGACCTGTTCGACTGTTTCAATGCCGATAGATGATTAGATGGCGTTCATAAACATGATGTTTACATTATACTTTAAGTTGGTTTCTAAACGGAACATTATTATATTACTAATTGCATTCTTTTTATTAATACACGTTAAAAAATATTGTTCGTCAAATTTCTGTTTTCAAAAATTATTCTGAAGTCTTTATCATAAAAATGATCGTACCTACATTCGATTTGTTCTTTTTTATTTTTTTCATCTTTTTTATCTTAGAAGATAGATCTACTATTGACCACCAACTCGCCTGATGTTAAGCGACGGTGTGGTCGAGGATGGAGCTCGTCGATCTAGAAGATATCTATTCACTCTAGCCTTGAAAATTCCAAGATTGTAGGTCTCAGGAAACAGAGATGGCGACAACGAATTCCATTCTTGTGCAGTACGCAACAGGAATGTGGATCGATATCGCTGAGTACGGAGTCATCTGACAACAACATTAAGTAACAGATGTTTTCGAACGAAATCTACATAAGTTGTTCGACTTGACAAATGGACCGATCGACGCGCCACCTAGTAAACAACGTAAGAACTAAGGATATATATTTTTTTCACTCCTCATTAAGAAACTTTTGGGAAACTTGTTCGCAAACTTTAAACGTTAATATAACAAGGAGTTATCTTTTTGATTACTTATACTTCTTAGAAGAGAAGGTGTTTGACAACGCTATGGCACAAAATCAAGCCACGCTATTTGCCCATACATAATAGAGATTATTTGTTTGTAGGTGGAGACCCTGCCCGACGAGGTGGTGAGGAGCAAGGTGATGGAAGTGGTCAGGAAGTTCATGGGCGCCGGCCGGAGCATACCGGACCCGGTCGACATGATCAGGTGAGCAGGCACCGCGCCAGTGCACCGCGCCAGTGCACCGCGCGAACACTGCGTCGACCAATACTACATACATGTCATCATCATCACCTCAACTATTAGCCCACTGCTGGACTTAGGCCTCCCCCATGGATTTACAAAAAGACCGATTGGATGCGACCTGCATACAGTGCCTTCCCGTCTAATAAACATACAAACAAGTATGTTTATTAAAAGAAAAACAAAACACCCGACTGCACAAAACAGTTTTTGCAGTCTAACTTACGATATCGTTAAACTTGATACGCTGTTTAGTGTACGTTTTTTGTGTGAAAGTTGCGTAAAATCATCATCATCATCATCTCAGCCATAAGAAGTCCACTGCTGGACATAGGCCTCCCCCATGGATTTCCAAAATGACCGATTGGAAGCGGCTTGCATCCAGCGTCTTTCCGCCACTTGTATGAGGTCATCTGTCATATTCATATTCATATTCATTTATTGATATCTTTTGATACACGTCACATTTAAATACATCCATCATCATAATATGTCCATCTCGTGGCTGGTCTTCCTACGCTGCGCTTGCCGGTACGTGGTCTCCACTCGAGAACCTTTCGGCCCCATCGGCCATCAGTTCTACGTGCTATGTGCCCTGCCCACTGCCACTTCAACTTACTAATCCTCTGTGCTATATCGGTGACTTTTGTACGTCTACGTATCTCTTCATTTCTGATTCGATCTCGTAGAGAGACTCCGAGCATAGCTCTCTCCATAGCTCGTTGCGTGACCTTGAGCTTCTTTATAAGGCCCATAGTTAGGGACCACGTTTCAGTGCCGTATGTCATCACTGGTAACACACACTGGTTGTAAACTTTCGACTTGAGGGACTGGGGAATATTGGACGAGAAGACGCTTTTAAGTTTCCCGAACGCTGCCCAGCCGATTTGGATACGACGATTGACCTCCCTCGTAAAGTTGGACCTGCCTAATCGGACCGTTTGTCCTAGGTAGACGTATTCGTCAACAACTTCAAGAGTGAAGTTCCCCACAGATATTGGGGTGGGCACTACATGGGCGTTCGACATAACCTTCGTTTTGTCCATGTTCATTTTGAGGCCCACCCGTTGGGAAACTCTATTGAGGTCTTCGAGCATCGTACTGAGCTCTTCCATCGACTTTGCCATGACTACTATATCGTCGGCAAACCGAAGGTGAGTGATGTACTCGCCGTTAATATTGATGCCGAGCCCTTAAAAAGTTGCGTTGAAGTTGAAAGTTGCGTAAAATCACTGTAAAGTATAAAAAATGCGCATTCTTTAGAACAACTATAGTAAAATCACTTGTTTGTTACGAAATAGTTCGTTGAAGGTTACAAAAAAAAACGCATTTTTTTATTTTCGCAAGAGATGTATTATCATTATTACAAAATATTATAGCCTATGACACTCTGGAAATGAAGACGAATCATAATGGAACAGTTGTCGTTGATTTTTTTGAGGAAGGAAATAGGTTTAATCCTGTTTTACCCGTTCTTGCGGGAATACCGGGATAAAAAGTATCTTGTGTGTTAATCCAGATTATAAACTACCGGTGTCCCAAATTTTAGCCAAACCTGTCAAGCCATTTTACCGTGAAGAAGTAACAAACTAACACAAACTTCGCAATTATATTATTAGTGTGAAGTGTGATGTGATTTATTAGCATTTCCTATTCCAAACTCCAATAAAACATAAGTTATATATATATATATATATATATTCGATACCACACTCGATGTATTTTGAAATCATTTTTTATAGATTACTTTTTGCCGCCAAAAATCCTATTTTTTTTTTTAATTTATGCACCCAGTGTCACTCTCACGAGTAAGACGAATCTATTGACACCACTCACATAAAAATACGACAAGCCGTTTAGGCTCTAGGGCGTGCCAAAGAAATATACATACATACATACACTCGAAAAACATAACCCTCCTTCTTTCGCAGTCGGTAAAAAAATACAGTTTTCTGGATTCGACTGTTTATTTCTTTCTTCTTTTTTACCAACTTCCAGATAGATGAAGGATATCAATTCCAAAAGAAAAAAAACAGGTTTTTTTGTAAGGTTTTTTTTAAGCTATTGCATAGCTTCTATCGCGGGCCTTGAGCGTGGAGACCGAATCCAGAAATTCCGTAACGAAAATAACCTAACGCAGTAACGCCGATACAACCAATGCCACCTAGAGGCGATTTTCAGAACTAAAGAGACAAGCGTGATATTTCAAAAAGTCATTAAAAGTTCTGCTATTCATCGATAGATGGCAAAACTAAAAACTAAAAAGTATCACCGCTGTGCCGGTCGGAGTGGGGGGTGTTAGGAATACTGCATAAATAAAATAAATAAATAATTATAATTACATAAGTTGATAAAAAATGCTATGCAATAGCTTTACCGCGGCAGTCTCCGAGTGCCACACGTCTTTTTTTTTATACACTATAGATCTACGATTGACCACCAACTCGCCTGATGTTAAGCGACGGTGTGGCCGAGGATGGAGCTTGTCGATCTAGAAGGTATCTATTCACTCTAGCCTTGAAAATTCCAAGATTGTAGGTCTCAGGAAACAGAGATGGCGGCAAAGAATTCCATTCTTGTGCAGTTCGCAACAGGAATATGTTCACTAAATACTCCGCCAATAATTGTGCATTAATTTTGATGATTCTTTTTTGTTTGCTTGGTCCATGGTCATACTTCAGAGGTGGTCCCATATAAATTTTACCAAAATTAGTTCAGTATGTTGGTCTTTATAACAAAATAACTGGTAAAATATCATCCAAGTAAAGAAATTCCGTATTTTGAAGTCGTTTTTTTTTCATACTATAATTATTGAAAGTCGGTTAAAAATCTACAGTTGCAAGAGGTTTGCGTGTCAATTGATTTCTTCTAGGCTAGCGCGCTCCATCGTAGACCACAACGTTGCTTAACATCAGGCGAGTTGGTGGCCAAGCGCAAACCTATTACTACATAAAATAATTATAATTTATAAAAAAACTAAGTAAACCAACTTCAAAATACGAAATTCGATTACTAAGAACTGTCAATAATATGAATACTGGTGTGTCGGTAGATCGTCGTGGTACAGCAACCCGTACACGCGCGGCAGCTACTCGTACGACAGCGTGTCGGGCACGCAGCGGCCGGCTGCGCGTGCGCACCTGCAGCAGCCCCTGCTGGACGCCGCCGGGGAGCCGCGCCTGCTGTTCGCCGGGGAGGCCACCGACACCGTGCACTTCTCCACAGGTATGTTCTCTTTGTCTTCTCTCGGACTCGCTGGACTCGCACGTGATGTCACGTTCGGTCGCGGCGGGAGACCACGAGCTGTACCACAATCGTTCAAGCAGTATTATTTCAATATTACTTTGCTATTTGTCTCGCTCTTTATGCAGTTGAGAGAGCAAGACAAAGGTCAAAGTAATATTGAAATAAGATTGCTATTGAGACTGAAAGATTGCTATTATAAAAGCGAAAGTAACTCTGCATGTGTCTTTGTCTGTTTGTTTGGAGCGGGTTCCTCACCCTCCCCGCGCTCCCCGCGCTCGCCCTGTCTTTTGCCGAAGTTTGTCTGCACGGCACATTCATTTGTCAGACAAGCGTTGCGTGTTTCAAGCGTTCGAATTCCAATTGACGTCACGAGCGAGCGGCAATCAGACGACAACCATGACTTTATACATGTGTGTGTGTCATATACAGACTGCAACTTGCGTACCTATGTGTCACTGACTAGCGCGCCGTTGTATAAAGTGGCTGAGGTGTGGAACTACCAACTGAGCTGTGAGGCTGTCTCATCATCATCATCATGGTCTATATTTAATATCCATAATGATATTCCAGTGCACGGCGCTGTTGACTCCGGGCTGCGTGAGGCGCGCCGTCTGCTGCCCGCTAGCAAGATATAATCATCATCGGCAGCCTGCGCTCGACTCCTCGTCTATATATCAGACTACACACCGCAGTTTTACGACTTTTCCGGTTTAAATATATCCCGACATTATGGGTACCTCTGACCTTCATTTTTCTATTTTGATCCAGGATTTTAATTTATTTTATTTGGATGACCTCAGATAGAATTTCAATTTTCAATAAATGTTCATCGGTCGTTTCATATCGTAATATGTAATGATATACATAAGTACATCTAAAAAAATCCCTTCTTCGGAGTCGAGTACAATTTCTCTACCTCTTTATACGAACAACTATTTTTTTAAATATTTATGTGATTGTACCAAAAATATAGAAGTGTATTGTATAAAATAGGTATTAATAAATATGTAATTGAATTTTCGATATAATTATCGTGGTTTTCATATATTTTTATCAATAAAATGAAAGTTGAATATTAACTCTGTGTTATTTTTTGAACCGTGCAGTTATCCTACAATAATAATTTGTGCCCGGTAACATCATCTGATTGGATGCCCCATCTTACTCGAGCAACTATTAGCAGTCCTACATAAACGTAATTAGGCTGTACCCGCTTGGTGCACCCATACATTGATAAGAAAATTAATCTAAAATCTTCTTGGCATGGTGTATGTCTGTCTGTCTGTCCTACACTTAAACGGCTGTATGTTTCAAAGGTAATAGATACAAAACTCAAAAGTTGCAAGATTATAGGGTTCCCTTTGATGTAAATCAACAATAGTTATTTGTGCAACAAGAGAGCAAAGTCGTTTTTTGCTGCGAGTGCTGATTTTGAATCCTGAGTGTGGCGAGGGATTCAAAGGCACGAGATGCAAAAAACTTTGCTCTCGTGTAACACACATAACTTTTCACTTCAGGAGCGAGAACACTTTAGGAGATAATAAATATTTACAGCTTAAATATCAATTTTATTTGCAGTAAATACTTATTTTCGTTTAAATTCAACAATAAGTTAAAAATTCATTAAATTACTACGAAATCAATTAGTACGAAATTCCGAAAGTGTTTGTCTTTGAGGTCGAATTCAAATTCGGAACTTCGAAAGGGCTGGTCTTTCTCTCTCTCTCTTTCTAATGGCGGGAAAGAGATAGAGTGTGAATGTTTCGAATTGTATGATTAACCCAAGGCTGAATTTAACCCAATGCTCTTCTGTCATACCTACATTGCGTCAAGAGGGCGTCACGTGAAGAAAAACTAATTGTTAGAATATGCATTTGTTTATGTCACCTAATGATGTACTAAAACAGACTAAAACGCACGTACAAAAATATGGATATATTTTTATAACCGCTGTCAGCAATTTTTATATTTCCATATATTTTTGGCAACAATAACTCTATATTAATAATAATTTAAAAAGTCATGAATAGCTCTTTCAAAAAGGGTTGAACACAATTTGAACATTTAAATATGTATCATAATATAAGTTACTCTGTGCTATGTATGTCGAATGTCGATCTAGACAGATCTAGAATGCTAGACAAAGAATCATCGAATTAGATTCTTACGCTGTTCCCCCGAGTTCACTTGGGGTTTTCCAAAAAGAATGTAAGGGTTTTCCGCAAAGAAAGAAAAAATATATTTTTAATTGTTACGAACCCGGTAAACTATAACCGGGGATTACCCTAAACTTTTTCTTATTTTTTGCTTGGATACACGTAAAGAAAAGGAAAATGACTAAACGTATTTATTTAGACTAGACAAAAAACTTTAACATACTATACATATAATGTTTCTTAATACTTCTGTCCATGCACATTCATTCATTAAACTAAAAGATACACCATGGGTATCGAGTTTCAATCAAGTTTTGCTATGTGTAATCTTTTACTGTAGGTACTGTATCCGATTACATTTCTAAGAAATGCTCCAGAGTTGCCAGTATTGTAAAAATACCTGTATCGTGGAAATTCTTAGTAAGATTAAAATATTTATTTTGATATATTACTTGTGCAAAAATGAGATTATTATGTACATTAATCATTTATTTTTCATGAAATACATAGAATAATAAGATTTATAACTAGTACATAATAAGCCTTACAATTTTCATCGATAGAATACGTATAACTTACCAATTATACGTTACATCTTGATATGGTTTTTTCCATGACAATTAATGATAATTGGTTTCGTATGCCATCTATCCCTCGTACCATAGCTGATATTAACTTGTCGTTACTTTGCGTCCCGGGAGTTTCAAATTTTACAACATTTTAAAACCTAAAAATAGCAAATAAAATGGTTGTTTGTAAAGTTGGTTACGGACGATAATATTTCAAGTGATAACGATGCGTCACAAGCCGAATTCTTAGGCCGATCGTGCCTCTCTATCGCTTGTTCCGCGCTCTCGCTTACACGGTCGGCTCAGGCTCGTGCGTGCAGCCGGCGTTCATCGATTTTTAAGACGTTATCACATCAAAAGTATAAATAATGCCTTTTTACCTTTATGAATTCGTAATACGAGTATACATGAATCATCAATGATTACTTTACGTCTTTACCAGATTTCATAAAATTGGTCCGACTACTTAGTAGCGATATTCAAGATAACATATTACGTGTTTATACAATCCTTGCCGTACGTTACCTTCATTCTAAATTATTACGAAGAAGTGGCAGATATACAAGACGAACACATGTTACGAATTTACGATATAATATTTTCCCGTAAACATGAGAAAAAAAAACGGTGTGTCTCCGATTCGGTGATTTTTAAATCAATATCTCGCAATACTGATATTCATTTTATTTTTTTGCTGAGTGAGTTCGGTTCATATTTGACCAAATGTTCTGTTTAGTTGACATATCTTGACAGAAGCGGTTCTATTTAAAACTCAATTTCGTAGTTTCTTGTGCAAAACTGAATTGAAATGGCGAAAAACCAGATTTTAACCGAAGCTATATCTATGGACTGTGAGATGGTGGGCGTAGGTCATCGGGGCAGGATTAGTATAGCCGCCAGGGCGTCTCTGGTTAACGAATACGGGAACTGCGTATACGACGTTTATGTGAAACCTACGAAACCGGTAAGAAAACAATGATTGTTTGTATGAAATATTAACTTTAAGCTTTTAACATCTACCTAGAAGCTGTTAAGCTTTAACTGTGACCTTGGAAAAGAGGGTAGCGAACCAAATTGAGCCGATATTTTGTCAGCTTCGAAGTTCTCATTGTAAAAATAAAGTTTTTGTACGAGTTAGATGAAGTATTTTACTGAGCTACATCTGCAGATTCTTTCCTCAGAGAAAAGGCAGACAGAACGCGGAGCAGCGCAGCATTCTGAAGTCACGTAGGTTTTTGCTTAGGATACGAAAAGATTTTTTAGTAAAACTAAAGGACTGAAGAATATAAACAGGTATTTATTAAACTTAGCTGCGCCCTGCAATTTCACCTGCTATTCTACAAGAACCATTTCTTTTTTCTAATAAAATATTGCTTGTATGATACCACGGTTTAAACTATCTCAACTCCAAATTTCATTTGATTCTGTTGAGCTGTATTAGTAGGAAAGAGTAACAAACTTGCACACTCATTTATTATATTATCTTCAAACTAGATAATCTTTCCTACCTGTCTTGTAATGTAAACAAAATGTTGGACTTGTGATCATTAAGAGCTAATATTTAGAAAATGAATGACAATATATATATATATATATATATATTTATAAAAGACCAACAGCAAAACAATTTGCAATATAAATATATATATATATATAAATAAAATAAATAATTAAGTTATGTATGTTATTTATATCTTTAATCTTATTATTAAATTGTTTATTTTCATTTTTTTCAAATGAGTTAATTTATAACATATGGATATATTTATTTATTATTTAAATTTCTAGTACCTGGGTTACCGAGCTCTACTCGGATTTTTTATGACTGAAAATACGAGCAAACCTGCATTCTCTAATAATGAATTCTAACAAGAACGATTTATCATTCCCTAATCTACCTACAAAGTTCAAAGTTATTTGTTCGCTATAAATTGTGGATACAAGATCTTATATTATTTTTACAGTACACAATTTTAACCTTATTGACATACGAACTTAAAAACTAGCTAGGACATTAAAAACAGAGTAATTAAATGCTACATAATATTAACAATATGACTATAGGCTAGGATTTATTTACAAGAAGAAAAAAAAAGTACTAGGCCTTACAATAGTTAAACTACCTATATATATTTGTGTTTATTGTATTAAACTAGACAACATGATTGTTTTTTTTTTGCATGGACTGTATCTACGGTCATTAAAGTCCAAAAATTGTTTTATACAGTAAAACTTCATTAAAATTGTTGGAGCCGTTTCCGAGATTCAGATTATACCTATCTACACTATAATAATAATATTATAAAGAGGAAAGATTTGTATTTTTGTATGTTTGACAAGTTATCACTCAAAAACTACTACACCGATTTCAAAAATTCTTTCACCACTAGAAAACTACATTATCCCTGAGGGACATAGGCTATATTTAATATTAGGAAAAATTAGGGATCCCTACTAAAACTGCAATAATGTAACGCAAGGTGTAAAAAAGTTAGCCATAAAATGTCTTTCATCGCATGTGCTGCGCAAACTATTGATGATAGAACAAAAAAAATGTTCTACAGTATTAAAAAAACATACCAATATCTATAAAAAACGTCGCGATGGTATATGTCCAACTATTGTTATTATGCCACTATAACTGCTTTTTTACATTTAAAAAGTTGATAGAAATTTTTGGTATAAATCCTTTTTCATATATATCATTTCGTATTCAAGACTGTTTCAATACCTGTAGATTACTTTTTGAATTATTAAAATCGGACATTCCATTCAAAATATATTGCGAATTTAAAAAAATACTAATGAAAAAATAAACGCCGTCAAGCCGCCTCCGCGGCCGCGCCGCGCCGCCGCCGTGCCGCGCCGCCGCCGTGCCGCGCCGCCGCCGTGCCGCGCCGCCGCCGTGCCGTGGCTGGCTGCCCGCACGCAGCGACAACGTTTCTCAAATTTGAGCAATACTCAACACAGATTTTGTCAACTTCTCGCTGACACCTAATGACACTTTCGGGAAGAAGACAAAAAATTTGAGACATTGATCAAAGTTAAGTAACGTTTTTCTTTAAGGCCGAAAATTTCTTACATCGCGTGCACTGTGAAAATTATTCATAATAGAACAAAATATTGTGCAAAAATAATAAAGAACAAGTCAATATCTAAAAAAAAAAATAAAAAAAAAAAAAAAAAAAAAAGGGAGTAAATTATGAGGGTTCTGGGGTTTTGATGTTATGCGCATAAAATTTAGTATTTAGGTTAACTCCTACGTATAAACAAGGGCGTCGCCAGCCTATGGCCCAGGGGGGGCAAGTTAATATTATGGAGGATGAGAAAAATATGATTTGTAGGTACAGGTACAATTGCACGGCCTTAGGATTTTGGTTGCTTTACAGTTGGCTACATTTTTTAAATCTCTAGGCTGCCCCCTCTGCCCCTTGGCGACGCCCTTGCGTATAAACATAAACGTATACTTTTACAATAGTTTTGCGACAGGGATAAATTAAAGGGCTGAAACGGGGTGTAAAAGATTGAATTGAAAGGTCCAAAGTTTGAATGCTAAGGGCATTCAATTTTTTATTTAGAATAAATAACAGGTACATATGAAAACTGCTACTATAGTTTTGCTAATTAGAATGAATAAAGGGGTAAAAAGGGGGAGGGGGCGTAAAAGATTGTATGATTGTTCTATGGTTTTAGTGTTAGGGGCACGAAAATTAGTTATAAACAAATACTGTTATTATAGTTTTGCGACAGAGATGAATTAAGGGGTAGGAAACGATTGATTGTGTAAAACTTCCAAGGTTGGGAAATGTTGGGGATATTAATTCCAGTTTTTATATTAACTAACAGATGCAAACGAATACTGTTATTATAGTTTCGTAACGACAGGGATGAATTATGGAGTTGAAACAGGGGGTAAAGGATTACATGAAAGTTTAAGGGTTTTAATGTTAGGGACATGAAATGTAGGATTTAGATCAACTAATAGATATAAACGAACACTGCCATTATAGATTTGCAACAGGGATGAATTAAGGGTTATACACGGAGGGGAGTTAAAAGATTATACGAAAATTCCAGGGTTGAATGCTAGGTTGGGAGCGGGGAAGGAGGGAGCAGAGTGGGACAAGTGCGAGGCAGAATCTCGAGTGAGTGTAGGGTGGAAATGGTGTGAGAGCAATCTGAGATCGGGAAGAGCAGAATAAGAACAGTTTGGGAGCCGAACGGGAGCAGGGTAGGAGCGGGGCGAGAAAGGGATGAGTGTTTGTTTTTCATTCAAATAGAAAAATCTACGTTTTACCACTGACTCAAAATTAATAGATTGGGTCGGAAGTTTGGTTGAAGCAGGACGGCAGTGCAGCAAGATTGAGCTAGGAGCGAAACACGAGCAGGGCAGATGCGGTACTGGAGCATTAGCTTGGCAGGGGCAGTAAGTGCGGGTAGGAACGTGACATGAACGATATTCTTACGCGTACGAAGTCGCGGCGGGCAGCTAGTATCAAATAAAAAAAAGAATAATAAAAATCAATACAAAATTGGCGAAGTAATCGCGTCTTATCTTCGCATAAAAACATTAAAAAATATTGTCAAATTGAGAACCGCCCCTTTGAAAGGTTAAAAAGTTGAATATAACTAGTAACTATTATATAACTATTTACCACCCATTCCCCATTGAAATGCCAAAAACCTTACTCAATATTTTCAGTCCACATTCTTGATGCGTACTGCATAGGAATGTAATTCCTTGCCTCCATCTCTTGTTTCCTGAAAGCTATATTATTATAATTTTCAAGGCTAGAGTGAATAGATATCTTCTTTATCGAGCTCCATCCTCGGCCACACCGTCGGTTAACATTGAGCGCTTAGGTCCGACAATCTGTTTGAACATTCTGAAAACAATTGTCTATGATAAAAAATTATATGTTTGCAGGTGACTGATTACCGCACTCGAGTGAGTGGTATAACGCAACAAAAACTCGTCACCGGACGTGATCTCGACCTCGTGAAGGCAGACATCGCGCGTATTATCAAGGTAACCATTATTTTTTGTGTGTGATTAAAAAAACCGATAGATGGCACTAAGTACAAAACTCTCAATGAAAGGTGCGTTACACTATAAATAATAATACTATTTGGTTTGTAGATCTTACATTATATTTTAAAACGCATTTATTCTGTGAATACAATCGCCTCTGCTTCAACAGTGTGTTATCTTGAGGCGACATGATAAAAAATATGTTACTGCAAACTTCTGTTTTCAAAAAATATTCAGAAGTTTATATAATTTCTTATCATAATACGTTCGATTTATTCATTTGACAACGTATTGGAATAGATGTTTCCGAACGTAGTCAACATAAGTTGGTCGGCTTGACAATTGAAACGCTAGAAGCGCCATCTAGTGAACAACAGAAGTAGTAAGGGTTTTTTAACCCCTCATTGGACCCACCATTTTTGTCATTTATCGAGTAAGTATATTAAAGTCAACCAAGTGGATTATTCCACTTCACTATACGAACAAAGAAGAAATTATTTAATTCTTTATTTCACCTCAGATAAACTACACGAACAGTATAATCATGCGTTTGTCGAATTATTGTCATGAAGAGCGCTCGGCGACAATAGTAGCGACATTCGCGCAGCGGGGCGGGGGAGGGTAACTGATGTTATAACCATACAATTCCAACAGATGCGCGCCACGACATAAACCTCTACTTTTTGTCGTGCTAGAATCTGACAAGATTACGAAAACCATAAGTCTGCCTCTTTTTCGCTTGACAAAAATTGTAGAAAAAATATTGTTGAGGCCCGCATCTTTGGGTTACTTTGGACCAAGTTTTGATGAAAGAGCTCTGGAACCAATAAAAAAAAAAACTTATATCGATTCTTTGTTGGTCTCTCTCTATCTGGTTAATGATATATTAGTATTATATTTACTGCGTAATATTGATAGATCATTTTTATCAACCAACTTCAAAAAATGAGGAGGTTCTCAATTCGACTGTATTTTTTTATGTTTGTTACCTCAGAACTTTCGACTGGGTGAACCGATGATTCTTATTTTATTTGAAAGCTGGTGCTTCCCGTGTGGTGCCATTTCAATTTGGTCCAGTTCTGATAATGGCATCCATGAGAAGTCGATTGCTTTAGTTTTTTAAGCTATAATTATATCTTTGCATTATTTAAAATACTGAGATGAATAAAATTAATATATGCAAACCCAGTTATACATTGCGTCAACTGAAAATTACCTCACGACATATCTCGTGTGCACTGACTACGTGTCGTTCGTGCGCCGTCGACACCCGTCCCCACCCACCCTTACCCGGGATATATATCTGACATCATTGGGAGACTATAGTGTTCATAATAATGTGTATAATTAGTTTATCTGGTGACAGGGGCGCATCCTCGTCGGCCACTCGGTTGATAAGGACCTGCGAGTGTTGGGGCTCTGCCACCCGGAGCGGAACGTACGCGACACCTCCACTTACCCCCCCTTCAAGACTGTGAGTACCTACAATAAACTCGAACTATACGCTTCCATTACTCTTATAATGTACGAACCTGTGAATGGGTAACTAGGTAGTTAATATAATTTTAGTTATTTTGCAGGCAATTCCGAAGGCATCTAGCAAGGCTATACTAATTAAAGTTCTTAATATCGTAAATTTCAAATAAATCCAGCTAAGTACGAGTTCCACTCGCACACCGAGGCTTCCGTACTCTGACGCAACAAATGAACACTAAAAACAGGACTAATAAGCAAAATGTGCTATAAATCTATAAATATTTGTAATTTCACATTATTTTCTATACAGTAGAAATATTTTGAAATGGTAGGCATTATTTTATATTATTATTATTTATTATCAGCCCTGTTTGTACAAACTGTCCCACTGTACGGGCCATCTTCTCATCTTGAGAAGGGTAAAGCCACGCTGGCCAAGTGCGCGTTGGTAGACTTCACATATCTTCGAGATCATTGAAAACCCTCAGACATGTAGGTTTCCTCACGATGTTTTCTTTTGCCGTTTGAAGTTGGCGACAATCAACAATACGCACATAACTTCGAAAAGACAGAGGTGCGTGCCGCGGGATTAGAACCCAGGACCTGCGGATCGCAAGTCAGACGGTCTCCCGACTAGGCTGCCGGAAACTTAATAAAAGCGGCATCTAGCGTCCCAAAGCCGGCAATTTGTTCCACTCTTTCGATGTTCCGATAAGAAACGTAGAATTAAACCATTGTTTCATTTGTATATGCCAAACAACTAATACAATCTAGTGTTGTTAGTTAATATAATTATTATGTGTTAATTTACATCAGAGTGAACCCTACAATCTTGCCAATTTTGAGACTTGTATCTATTTCCGTTCGAAAGATACACAGACAGACAGACACCGTAGCCACACGAATAGGCTCCCGCACTCTTAGTACGGAAGCCTAAAAAGGAACGAAAATTGTATGAGAATTTCGTCCCGTTTTTACCGACTTCAAAAAGAAAGGTTAACAATTCGGCAGTTTTTTTTTTTTGAAGTGAAAACTTTAGCGGTGTTGTGCATTTTTGGGGTGGGTAAAAAAAATTTTACTCGCGTCAGATCGTCAAATCGTAAGACGGACAGTCAGAAACCTATTATAACGTTCTGCATTTAAAGTTCATTATTGTATGTAGAAGTTTGTCCTTCTAGCATGACGTCATTTCGTTGCGCCGAATGCTTATTTTCGACACATGCACGTAAGACTGTTGGCTCAATAGGTTAGAGCACCGATATAAATTTCAATTTGTCAATGGGAGGGCAGAGGTTCAAATCCTTCACGAGTCAGTCTTTTTGCTATTTTATTTTTTAGTTTTATGCTGGCACTCCCGGAGTGCAACCCGTTGTTTTTTAGGGTTCCGTACCCAAAGGGTAAAAACGGGACCCTATTACTGAGACTCCGCTGTGTGTCCGTCCGTCTGTCCGTCTGTCACCAGGCTGTATCTCATGAACCGTGATAGTAAGAATTGAAATTTTCACAGATGATGTATTTCTGTTGCCGCTATATCAACAAATACAAAAAAAACAGAATAAAATAAATATTTAAGGGGGCTCCCATACAGCAAACGTATTCTTTTTTGCCGTTTTTATAGATAATGGTACGGAACCCTTCGTGCGCGAGTCCGACTCGCACTTAGCCGGTTTTATTTATGTTCGTTACCGCTTAACTCCGTTTATAAACCGATACGAGTAATACAGACATTAAAAATGTGTCCAATTCTAAAGGCACTACTACATTAGTAAAAAAATCCTAAAATACCGACACTCAAATATTTAGTTTAAAAAAAAAAACCGGACAAGTGCGAGTCAGACTCGCCCACCGAGGGTTCCGTACAAACTAGTAGATAAAAGGGGATTTTTTTATATATTTTCCTTCATAAATCGGAAAATATAGATCGTGAAAATAATTAAAAACCTGTTTTAGCTTGTAAGTGTGCTAATAAAGCTCTTTCTTATGATACCCCACATGATACGGTTAATTCGCTTTAAAATTTGGACCATCATTCCTTGCATAAAGACACTATTTTTTGTTATTAAATTAAAAATGTCCAGTTTTCTGATTTTTTCCTATATATGTGTACTCCTAACAAATTTCATAATCCTATATTAACGGAAAGTACCCCATAGGTTTTGACTCCCTTGCGAGTGTCGAAATAAGTATGCGTTTTTTACGACATATTCGGCTGTAACTTTTTTTTACGAAAACTGAGATGTTTGATTTTTCTTTCTGCAGCAAGAGATGAGATATGGATCTGCGTATATAGTTTTAATTTCAACTCGATACCTTCACGCATTCCCGAGATATAGGTCTTGACACCTGCACGGACGGACAGACAGACAGACGGACAACAAAGTGATCCTATAGGGGTTCCGTTTTTTCCTTTTGAGATACGGAACCCTAAAAAACGACTTCAAAATACGCAATTTTGCTTCAAAAACCAAACTACCGAATCGAATTTGTTAAAATTTCTATGGGACCAATCTGAAAGTATATCTTTTAAAATCAAAAATTCCAAGTCCGTTTACCAATGACAGAGTATACGATAGCAAACAAAGAACAACAACTTGAACACAACCGGCAACTTTATCGGATTTTTAACCGACTTCAATAAAGAAGGAGGTTCTCAATTCGACTGTATTTTTTTATGTTTGTTACCTCAACTTTCGACTGGGTGAACCGATTTTGATGATTTTTTTATTTGAAAGCTGGTGCTTTCTGTGTGGTCCCATTTCAATTTGGTCCAGTTCTGATAATGGCATCCATGAGAAGTCGGTTGGTTTAGTTTTTTTAACTATAGTTATTTTAATCAATGGCACAAAGGACTCAGAATTCAGAGCCGTTAAACAGTTTATTAAAAAAAATATTAATCAACCCAATATACAGCTGTCATTACAAGATTTGATTGTTTCGCAGAACAGAGGCACGCCGTCGCTAAAGTATCTCGCGCATAGATATCTGGGATGGTCTATACAGAATGGATCACACAGTTCAGTTGAGGTAAGTAACTGTTTCTTCATGAGAGCAATTTTTTTTTTTTAAACAATAATAATTTATTACACACAAATACACATTTACAACGCAAATTAGATGAGATCGATAAAGTTCACACATTAGTACACAAGTAAGTATATTAAAAGAAAAACAAAATACCCGACTTCAAAGAAGTTTTTACAGTCGAACTTACGATTTCGTTACGCTTGATACGTTGTTGAGTATACGTTTTTTGTGAGAAAGTATACGTAAAATCGCTGTAAAAGATTAAAATAGCCCATTCTTTCGATTAATTCTAGTAAAATCACTCGTTTATTACGTTATAGTTCGTCCGATGTTACGAAAAAAAGCGTTTTTTTTGCATGACGAATCTAATGACACCTCGCACATCAAAATCGGTCAAGCCGTTTAGGCTATAGGCTGTCATATCGAAACATACATAAATAAAAATAAAATAAGCCTTTATTACTGTATAAATTACAAATTCACAATATAAATATCACGTTTATAGGCAAGCGGCTTGTCTTCATACAGTTTGTCCTTCGACAAAGGCCTCCTCTAAAGACTTCCATTTTTACCCGACTGCGTTATGAAAAACATAACCCTGCTTGGGTTATGTTTTTAGAGTGTATGTATGTATATTTCTTTGGCACGTCCTAGAGCCTAAACGGCTTGACCGATTTTGATGTGAGTGGTGTCAATAGATTCGTCTTAGTCGTGAGAGTGACACTGGGTAAAACAAAATTAAGGATTTTTGGCGGCAAAAAGTAATCTCAAAAAAAATGTTTTCAAAATATATCGAGTGTGGTATCAAAATAAATAATTTTTAACAGTGATTACGAATATATATATAACTTATATGTTTTACGCATACTTTCTCACAAGAAACTTATATTCAACAGCGCATCAAGCGTAACGAAATCGTAAGTTAGACTGCAAAAACTGCTTTTCTGCAGTCGGGTGTTTTGTTTTTCTTTTAATATAGATACTTGTTCTCTATCCTTAGCAATCCGCATTCAATCGGGACCAGCTATTTTTTAATATCATCCTCCCATCGTTTACAGTAAAAGAAGTCGAGGAAGACAGGTAAACGTACACACATATTTTTTTTTTATTAACCTATATTGTCCCACTCCTGGGCAAGTTCTGGGGGAGTCATCGGCTACACAGGAAGCCGGTATTGGCGAGGGGCCGGTTTAAATCCTCGCTAGTTTGTCCTTTGAGACTATGTTTTCTGTTCATGTGCTTACTAAGCATGTTCAATTCAGTTGATAAATCGTTGGGCAAAGGTCTCCGGGACCTTTATATCCGGGACAGATATTTCTAGCGTGCATGAACCTATAAATATGTCAATGTTATAACTTATATCCAGGACGCAAAAGCAGTGATGATGGTGTACAAACGCGTGGAAGACCAGTGGGAGAACTGGCTGCGAGACACTGGCTCTGACAGCGACACTACGCTATACTCATACGATATGATCCTACGGCGACTAATATGGTTTTATGAATTTTAGAAAAAAAAAACAGTAACTTTGGTCTAGATTCTATTGATCTGATTTTTTTTCTATGAAACCATCTGTACCCCTATTCTAATTCTAATTTGAAGTGGGGGCGATAAGACCTGCACCGACGTCCCGCTTGGGGTGTATTGTGCATTTCCCCCCGTCAGCCTACTCAAACCAGCCAAGCTCCTTAAAATAACGGAGCACAGTTTTGTGTCGCTGGCATAATTGTTCCACCACTGTTGCGTCAGGTGTTTGCAGAGCTGATTTTGACTTTGAGATTTTTCCAGAAGTCCCGATCTTGATCTAGCCTGTTCTGTAACAGTACAGTGCAGTAACACATGCTCTACAGTCTCGTTATCTAGAAGGCAGCCTCTGCACAAGGGGCTGTACCCCTAGGGCTAGGCCTGTATCTTGGGCACCCTAGAGATGGAAGTTTTTTTTTGAGTTTTGCACTGACGGATAACAATACAATTAAATTGATTGTGGAAATATGGCGAAATACGTTATACACAAAGACTTACAATGACATTTGAAATGTGTCGCCAAAATGTCAAAAATTACGCATCGGGAACATCTGTCATAAATAATTAGTTTAATCACATAAATGCAGCTCGTGCACAATTTATATTTACTGTGCAATAGTAATTGATATTCTAATAACGAATTTAGGTATAGCGATATAGTGTACGCTAACCAAAAATAAGAAAAAAGAGACGGCAATCATGTGGTTTGTGACGTAGTCATCCTCTCCTTCACTCACCTGTATGTACTGTTAAATATTCTATACTCACACACGCGCATATCTACTTACGTAGTGAGTGTGTGTGCTGTCATGTCCATGACGTCACTGACCATAACCACAAAGTAGTCGCGTGTCAAACGAGGCATAAAGAAAACTTCAATAATTTCATAACAGATTACACTCGTCCAAAAATTAAAACAGTCTAAAAATCCTAGTGCACACGCCCATATACTTCGAATTCAAATATGAGCCTCATTGACATTTATATCCAGGACGCAAAAGCAGTGATGATGGTGTACAAACGCGTAGAAGATCAGTGGGAGAACTGGCTGCGAGACACTGACTCTGACAGCGACAATGAGGAGTCCTACGGCGACTACTACGATACTAGCAGTGACTCGGACTACTGACCTGCCCAGAGTCAACTTCAGAAGTTATTTTATGAACTTTAGAAAAAAAAACAGTAACTTTGGTTTAGATTCTATTGATTTGTTTTTTTTTCTATGAAACCATCTGTACCCCTATTCACAATCATTCGGAATCGGGTAGGAAACTATATCTCCTTCTCTGTTATTCTGTATGGAAATGACAGAGATATATAGTTAGGACAGGAGATACAGTTTTCGACCCGATTCCGAATCCGACAAATTGTGAATAGCGCTACAGCCCCCGTATTCAGAATTCGGAATCTATATCTCTGTCTCTGTCATTCTCTATGGAAATGACAGAGACGGAGATATAGATTCCGAATCGATTCGGTATCCGAATGAGTTCTAAATTAGGGGTATTTAGAACTCATTCGTAAATTTCGTAAATTTTCTTATGAAAAACATATATTAAATTAGTTCTTAAGATAGGGTATAAAAAAATTGTTATATCCCATTTTGTTTAGGTAGAAAATCTGAACGGGACTACCGCAGCGCTAACTGGTTAGTTATTTCTATTTAAGATGATACGTGACGGATCCGGCGGGAAATTCAAATTCAAACTTCAAACAGTTTTCTAAGTCAAGCATCTATTATAATTAATCATGTTAGCGGCAATAAAAGTAGCTATCAGAATGAAATTTCAAATTTTAAAGAAAATCGCTAGTTGTTTTCTCTTTCAGTTTTATATAAAAAGAAAACAATAATTTATTTATTTATTTACTTCACTTCTATACACTAGAGACAGTTAAAACAAATTTATATATATAAGTAAATAATAATAAACTTTTGAAAATGAATTTTTTAGTATTTCTTTTGTGTATAGAAGAACTTTCCCGAATCAACCCCCAAATGTAATCTCCCATCATGTTTTCATTGTATTGTCCTTGATATCGTTGCTCGAAATCCATCACATCTTGAAATAATCAAGTGCTCCCCTTGCTCATCTGAAAATGCTCTCAAGTTGTCTTTAAATTGATCTAAGTGAGCATGCAACATCATTTATGTAGTTTCAGGGACAGACATAAGAGTCCATGTAATTTTAACACATTTTTGAAGAATATTTATACGCTCAGACAAACAAAACACTTCCCGTTCCATACCCGGTATCCCCCATACCCCTTTCTTGCTTATTAAAAGTGGTAGTCCCTAAGCATTTGGCAAAAATCGTATATTTTTATTTATCATCGTATAAAGTACAAACTTTTTTTATAAATCGAGTTTTTGATTATTTTTCGATGTAAAAAATCAGAACCTAGTCATTAAATAACAGACACAAAAAAAAGTTTTTTTTGGTTGACTTGTGTTATTGATAGTTAAATTGGCGTGATAATATAAAGAATAGTCTTAGATTGTCGCAAACATTGAAATTACTTACAATAGTTACCGGAGCTAGCGACAAGGACAAACAACTACTTGAAATTTGGATTTCCCGCCGCATGCCGCATTTGAATGTTTGGTTAACACGCAATCTCCCATATAAATAGAACATTATTTTCTACCCCTAAACATTAACTGATTTCGATGATTAAAATTATAAATACGCCTCTACGGTTTGTTTTTCATATTTCGATAGGGGTAGTTAAAAAAATAAAAATTACGAGTTTGAAAAAGCAATTCAAAGAGGTACCACCATTAATGGTACTTACTAAGCATAATAATTGTACTATCTATCTATCAAACCATATAGAAAACAATTATCGGAATCTGTTTAATATTTAGGAGTGTGAAACAACTTTCTCCTGTTTTCATTAAAAACGCGTCATGTAAATGTAGTCAGGATTCGAAATTCTATTATCATCTTAATGTTAATAGTCGCCCTAGCAGCTTAATGTTGGACGATCTATATTGTCATACCTAGGTATATGTTCGTGCGTCGCGGTATGTGGTTTGATGGGTTGTGTTATAACACAACCCATCAAATAACGTACGTTTACGTGTGAATAGAATACCTTTTTTCATTAAATTGCTTTTTGAGACTGCTAATGGAGTTATGATCCTGCTAGTATATTACCTGTAGTAAGTACCTTGAAGATGTGTCTTTTTTCGATATACTATTTGGTGATGTGATTTATGTGGCCGGGTTTATTTTGTGGTGACAAGGATAGGGTAATAACATAGTGAGTATGACTTAAAATAACGAAATATTTTGTAGTGGTAGCTTTTTATACGGTAATAAGTCGGTGTCACAGACAGACACACAAACGACACGCCTCTAACTTAGAACTTGGCGTCGGGGGTTAAAGGGCTACTATGTATGCGAATAGGAGTTTGCTACCTTGCATACACACAAATTGTATAAATATACTTATGACTTTGTGCGTACGTAATCTCTTTTATTTTTCACTAGAATTGATATTATATGCATCTGAATTATTATTTTTTAAGGTAGGAATCCACCAAAGTTGTGTTCAGAACGTTTGTTAACGAACATTTTGTGCAAAACTCTTGCAGTGCGCGAACTTGACCTACGAAGTGCATTTATTACTTCGGTTTGTCCGACAGAGCGCGCACATTTTGTTAATGTTTGCACACAGGAGTCCACTAAGAAAAACATTACTCTGTGCAGTACAGTGCCGCACACTGCTGGAATCCTACCTTTAGACTCGTAGTTACACATAATTATTTATACAAATAATACAGGTCGCTAGTATATTACATATAATACTATGTAGCCTATCTCGTATAGTAGTTTGTGGCCTATATTACTTCGTGTATCTATAATCTTAACTAGAACAAAGGTAAAATTTAAGTATACGGATGTACTAGAGAGATGCAACAATACTAAAAGGTGTCAATCTACGCATAAAAGTGAAAGACTTTTACTAAGAGACCATTCCTGAAATAGCAAAAGAAAAATACCCGTTCTATACATTTTGTAAGAGCTCAACAAACTTTTTCTTTATACACGTTTTTTTTCACGATTTCAGATAGTCCCATAGTAAAAGTAGTTCACTATTCGTAGATGCTCGCCCTATTGTTGGAGCTCGCTGAGACACGTATAAATAAGGGTGTGTTAGTTAACTTTGTTATCTAACATTTTAAGGTGCCTTAAATTAAACTTGTTATTTTGCAATATAAAGGTTGTTGTAATTTTTATTAGATGTATTTTTAGGGTTCCGTACTTTTAGGGCAACTCATATAGGATCACTTTGTTGTCCGTCTGTCCGTCCGGGTGTCAATACCTGTATCTCCAGAACGCGTGAAGGTATCGTGTTGAAATTAAAACCATATACCTACGCAGATCCAGTCTCTTGCTGCAGAAAGAAAAATCAAATTTCTCAGGTTTCGTAAAAAAGTTACAGCCGAATACGAGTATGTCGTAAAAAACGCACATTTCGACACTCATAAGGGAATCAACACCTGTGGGGTACTTCCCGTTGACCTAGAACTATGAAATTTGGCAAGAAGGATTGTGTACACATATAGGAAAAAAACTGAAAACTGGACAATTTTAATTTTATCACAAAAAATAGGATCTTTAAGCAAGGAAGGAGGGTCCAAATTTTTAAGTGCTTTAACCGTATCATGCGGTATGATATGGTATATTTGCGGTATATTTTATAGTAAACTAGTTGTGCCACGCGGTTTCACCCGTACAGTGATGAAACGACGGTTATCGGTGATGACGAGGTAAACTGTAGCCTAGTCCGTCTCCAGGTTATCAGCTATCACTGTAACAAATTTCATAACAATCGGTTCAGCCGTTTGGTCGTGAAAAGGTAACAAACAGAGGGACAAATACTCACTTTTTTTCCTTTTACTTTATGATATTAGTGTAAAGTTTTGAGAGCGGTTGAATAATCTGAATAGTTTTTAGAAACAACTCAAAAGTCGGGAATAAATTGAACGGAGCAGCGAAGTTGGAGCACAGAGTTGGAGACAAAACTTAAGAGATGATAAGCTTTGGAGAGCTACGCCTAAAACGGATTTTCGTGCCCTCAAAGCCATAGGGTGTCAAATTAAATTACAGTTTAAAAAACTAAAAAACACGCTACAAATTATTGTGGTCAAAGTTCATTACAAGACTTTTGTAACAAATCCAAACACAGCTATGATACGATGTTCTATCATGAAGTCAAGGCCGTAGGCAGGGGGGGGGGGGGTTCTTCCAGGCTTCAATCATTTTATAAAATGCTTCAAAAAGTTTCGCGCTCGCTTCGCTCGCGCATGATTGTTTCGTATTGATTTTTATTTGTATTGATAATTAAAGTCGGGTATTTCCTTTTAACACAGTTACTTGTTTGATTCATCTGGTCCACGAAAATCTAGGACTCGCTAACACGATCAATGAATCAAATCACTTCAATGATTTAATATTAATAACCTTAAAAAATCTTTCATTTGAACATGGAAGTACTATGGATTCACTATACGAGAAATAAAGCATATTACTATAAAAACACAACTAACATTTTCGAGCTCGCGCATTATTACTATTTTGTCATAGAAGTACTGTGAGTTCACAAATACGAGAAATTTATTATATTACTATAAAACACTACTAGAAAAATTTCGCTCGCGCATTCATATTATTTTGACATGGAAGTACTATGGATTCACTAATACGAGAAATAAAGTACCACTATAAAATACCACTAAAAGAGAAGGCTATAAACTATGCTCATGTCCATTACTGAACCCCCCCACCCCCCGAAATGAATTCCTGGCTACGGCCATGCATGAAGTTCTAGTTTATATCTTCCGGCTCCATCATCAGATCAGTTCGACAGTACCATATTATTGTATTGTCATCAGAACTACATACAGCTGCCAATTTTCATGACGCTACGATCCTTGGAAGATGGTTAAATTAGTTATCTTAGATTTCATTACATAGTTACATACAGCTCGACCTAATAAAAGCGTGATAAAAATAAAACCGGACAAGTGCGAGTCAGACTCGCCCACCGAGGGTTCCGTACAAACTAATAGATAAAAGGGGGAAATCATATCTTTTTTAATATTTTCCTTCATAAACCGAAAAATATACATCTTAAAATATTTAAAAACCTGTTTTAGCTTATGCTAATAAAGCTCTTGATACGGTTAATTCACTTTAAAATTTGGACCCTCATTCCTTGCATACACTATTTTTTTTGTGATTAAATTAAAAATTACCAGTTTTCGGTCTTTTTCCTACTGTAACACAATGCTTCTTGCCAAATTTCATAGTTTTAGGTCGACGGGAAGTACCCCATAGGTTTTGATTCCCTTGTGAGTGTCGAAATGTGCGTTTTTACGACATATTCGGCTGTAACTTTTTTTTACGAAAACTGAGAAATTTAATTTTTCTTTCTGCAGCAAGAGACCATGGATCTGCGTATATGGTTTTAATTTCAACACGATACCTTCACGCGTTCCCGAGATCAAGGTCTTGACACCAGGACGGGCGGACAGACGGACAACAAAGTGATCCTATAAGGGTTCCGTTTTTTCCTTTTGAGGTACGGAACCTTAAAAATTCTGAAAACTGTAACCTTGTTAAAAAAAATAGACGAAAATGACTTGTATTGAAGACCGGTGGCTCTCAAAAGGCTAAACTTGGCGGCAACTGGTGGGACGTCTGCCGGACAACTAGTATAGGTTGAAAATAACAAAACCATTATTTGATTTACTTTTATATTTTTCACCCAAAATATATTTTGATTACATTTTTATGTCCATATATTTACATAAAACGCAAATATCATCATAATATGACTGGCCTATTTTTATTATACATATTTTATATTGCTTTTTTTCACTGACAATCTTCAATTCGCTCAGATGATATTAAGGTTGCGTTCCAAGTGCGCATCTATCTTTATCTCTATCACCCGTCACAACATTATTATTAAACATATAAAATCACTAAAAAGGAAAAATATAAAAAAAAATTACCTATCATTTATATTGGCGACTGAGTTACAGAAAAAACATATATTTTACTCCTCTGCCAAAATAAAGGAAATCGAAGAAAAACTATTTATAACATTTCTTCTATCAAACTTGTCTCCTACTTTTTAATATGATTTTGATTTCCCACTCAGTGATTTTATATGTTTGATAAATCTGGCAAAGTACGAGTTCTACTCGCACATCGATACTTCTGTACTCCTATGCATGACACAATACATGAACCGACTGACACCAGGGCTAATTATTCAACAAAATGAGCACTAAGTATTTTTTTTTTTTTTTTTATCAGCCCTGTTTGTACAAACTGTCCCACTGCTGGGAACGGGCCATCTTCTCATTGTGAGAAGGGTTAGGCCATAGTCTGCCACGCTGGCCAAGTGCGGGTTGGCAGACTTCACACATCTTCAAGATCATTGAGAACTCTCAGATATGTAGGTTTACTCACGATGTTTTCCTTCACCGTTTGAAGTTGGCGGCAATCAACAATACGCACATAGCTTCGAAAAGACAGAGGTGCGTGCCGTGGGATTCGAATCCAGGACCTGCGGATCGCAAGTCAGATGGTCTCACCACTAGGCTGCCGGAAACATACTAAGTAGCACTAAGTATATCTAAGAATATTTTGTAATTTCGCATATTTTCTACAGTAGGAATAGCCTGAAATGCTAGGCGTTCACATACAATATCAAGTCCAAATAAGCAACTGTTACAGACCTATTTTCTTTATCAAAAGAGATTTTAACACTACTGTTTATGTTACATGATACCAACCGTAAACAAAACATTTACTTGTAATGTGTTTCTTTTTTGTGAAATCAACAAGATTTTAACAAAACTTATTTACACAAGCTTGTCTCGCACTTGACCAGTTTTTACTATTTGCGAATTTACATCAAAATAAAACCTATAATCTTTCCAATTTTGCGACTTGTATCTATCTACTCAAAAGATACAGCCGTTTAAGTATAGTACAGACAGACAGACACCGTATCCTCACGAATAGGCTCCCGCACCGCTTAGTACGGAAACTTAAAAATTTTCTAATGCGCAAGAGAGACAGCTGCGCGTTTCCACTGAACCGGAGGCGGAGCTTAAATAGACCAATCACAATTTTCGAAGTATTCACGAGGAAAAATTCGAGCATTGTGATTAGTCAGTTGATGCAATGCTAAGCTCCGCTTCATGGAAATGCTATTTAGAACCTAGAAAAAAAAAACCCCGCGTAACTGGGTAAGAGATAGCGATACTGATGCAACATTATTACTTTTCCGTGGAAATCAGGTAAAATAAGTTGTGTGAATATGGCTCATTAAACGCGATATTACGACCAGAGGTTATATTTAATATGTATATTCTCCACTACATGTCAGTGTCACCAAGATTTGTACTACAACTTATAGGACAAACGGTTACACTGATAAAGATAAACAATTAGTACACCTTTCTCTTTCACGCTTCCTATAATCACATTACGCTGTTTCATTTGAGAGTGAAAGAGAAATAAAGGCGACGTACTCTATTGCTTTCTCTCAGCGAGCTTAAACATTACGGTGTACGGCAGAGCACTCTCGCTATAAAGAGACCGATTCACTCGCGGCTTATATAATATAGATACCTTCAACACGTATTTTAGCAGTCTAACTTACGATTTTTGATATACGCTGTTGTGTGGTCATTTTTTAGACACAAGGAATCCGGATCCCCCACGACGAATATATATGGCAGTGAACCAGTCCAACTTGGTTGGGGCTGGCGTGTGCATCTGGCACACTTTATCCCACAAATTATGTGCTACAATATCACAGAAGATTCCTTGAAAATCAGACGAACTTACCGAGTGAAGATCGATGAATTGGATATTTATCTCGGCGAGTGACGCGCGACGTGTGTCGTGCAGCAGCTAGTCAGTTCCTAGAGCGGTGTGTGCGCGCTCAGCTCAGTATATCCCGGCGCGCACGAGCGGCGTCAGGTCTATGCCGGGTTCCACCTGCTGCTGCGGGTGATGTATCAGGTGCAGGAGTATCTTCTGGTGTCCGTTGGACTCGTACTCGCAGACGGCGCACTTGAACTTGCTCTTCTTCGGGAGGCACTCTCTGTGCACGCCGTGCACTTTGCGCCTGGAATCGCAACACGCAGTATAAGGGATCGAACTGGTCTCGCAGCTCAGGTGCCGTACCACAAGCGCTTAAGCAGTCTTATTTCAATATTACTTTGACTTTTGTCTCGCTCTTTCTACAGTTGAGTGAGCAAGACAAAGGTCAAAGCAATATTGAAATAAGATAGCTATTAAGATTCTGGTAACCCCCTAGTTGGTATTATGTCTCCTGCTAAGTTGTAGGTCGTGGGTTCGATCCCCAGCAGGACAAACATTTGTGAACAAACACGACTGTTTGTTCTATGTCTGGATGTTCCTTTGTACCTATCACAAGTATGTATGTATATATATAATATATCTAAACTTTGTGTTTAGAGGTTTTTTGTATTGTATTTATTGTATAGACTTGACTGATTTAAGTTAATTGAGTTAAATATTCAGTAATGGTTATAATTCCTAAATACAGATAATAAAACTAATAAATTTAATGCTATATCCCAAAAAAAATATTAAAATATATCTAAATACATACTTGTGATAGGTATTTGTATATACTTTTTCATAACTTTTTTATAAAATAGTACATACAAATATATACCTATATAAGTATATGTATTCTATCAGCCATCTAGTTTCCATAGTACAAGCTTTGCTTAGTTTGGATTAGATGGTATTGTGTGATATGTCCATAAATATACAAAGGTGTTCGCCGAAGTACACCAATTCAAGTGCCGTGATAAGACCCCTCAAAAGCCAAGAGCCGTGCCACAAGTCCGACCTTTTTTGAAGTGAAAACTTCTTTAGCGGCGTTGAGCATTTTCGGGATTGGTAAAAAATGTTAAACTCGCGTCAGATCGTCAAATTGTAAGACGGACAGTCAGAAACCTATTCTAACGTTCTACATTTAAAGTTAATTATTGTATGTACAAGCGCCGTACACGAAGCGTTAGCGTGTTTTATGACTATACAGCGCCATCTAGTACATTGTTCTAAAACTAACTATTATATGAAGTGTTGTTTTAGTTCTTTAGGGTTCCTCCAGAGGGGAAAATGGCGCTTTAATGACTTTGCTTTCTCTTTTTGCTATTTTATTTTTTAGTTTTCCCTTCGGAGGCACTCCCGGAGTCTAATTTGAAGTGGGGGTGATAAGACCTGCACTGACGTCCCGCTTGGGGTGTATTGTGCATTTCCCCCCGCCAATCTACTCATACCAGCCAAGCTCCTTAAAATAACGGAGCACAGCTTTGGGTCGCTGGCATAATTGTTCCACTTCTACACTCCCGGAGTGCAACCAGTTTGTTGTTTGTTTTTTATGTTAGATCTATGTATGACCACCAACTCGCCTGATGTTAAGGGACGGTGTGGCCGAGGATGGAGCTCGATCTAGAAGATAGATATATTCTAGATTGAGCTCCATCCTCGGCCACACCGTCCCTTAGAGAGTGAATAGATATTCACTCTGGCCTTGAAAATTCCAAGATTATGTTTCTGATTATGTCTCTGTTTCCTGAGAACCACAATCTTGGAATTTTCAAGGCTAGAGTGTATAGATATCTTCTAGATCGACGAGCTCCATCCTCAGCCACCCGTCGCTTAACACCAGGCGAGCTTGGTAGTCTATCGTAGATCTATCTTGCCTAACAAAAAAAACAGGTCAGGTATTATCGTCAGAGGTCGCCGGTTGAGCGACTCGTCGAGTAGTCGTATCTGCGGGTTACTCTCAACTCTTATAGCGATGCAAAGCTCGCTCAGCACCCGTTTTTATTTTGCTTTTTCTGTGATCTATCATTGTATAAAAATAAAATAAAAGTGTGAGACAAAAGTTCAAATGAGCCTACTTAAAATTGTGATATTTTTAATAATTCCTTCAACTTTTGTGTCACTCTCTAAATTGTAGAAAAAGCAAGATAAAAACGAGCGCTGAGCGAACTTTGCATCGCTATGAAAGTAGAGTCCGGCTGCTGACCTGTGCTTGAGCAGCTCGACGACGGAGAACCCCTCCCCGCACTCGGGGCACAGCTTGTGCAGCTTAATGTGTTGCTTGAGGCACTCCGGGGTGTAGTACGACTTGCTGCAGTTCTCGCATCTGAACTGGCCCTGCACAACATGACAACATTCTTCTTTAAAAGGTTTCCGAGATCGTTACTCATTGACATGAAACAAATTATAACGGATTATTTATATTACATTAACTCAAACGGCAAAAGCGCCAATTACATTAGCTAAGTTAATAAATTAATTAAATTAACTAATGATAATGTAACTAATTTATCGCGTATATTTTACGTAAAATATAGTAAAAATAAAATAAATATGTAGTGTGGTAAAATGTTGTATTCGAAACTTCAGGTCATAATATACGCAATTAATCCGTTAATATTTGTTTCATGTCAATATCAACATTATTTAAACATCCACTTTCATATTTTTTTAACAATAAAGATGTATGTAGCCACCGAACGTACTGGTAGCTTGATGATATGTAGATGTGGTGAGACGCCGCAGTTCCTCACCACCAGCACGACTCGCGTTGAAGCCAGACCCTCAACCGACTTGTAGCGCTCGCCGATGTTTCTTTGTCGCGGGTTCGTTTAAACTGACATGTAATATTGATAACACTCATTTCACTGATGTACGGCTTTATTCGGCATTATATGATACAAACGTGTAATACTAAACTATTTACAAAGCTGAATTATAATTTTCTAAACTGACGCCATATTTTCCGAACTGAGACACATTGATGACTGAAGCTATATGATACAAATTGTCCCTTTCTCTTTCTATCGGCTGATTATTGATTTGATGAAGCGAGAAAACAACAATAATACCACCATTCTGAACTATATGTCACATTAGTTTCCCAAGCACAAAATAGATGGCGTTACCTGAATCTGAATCGTCTGAGAGTGAAATTATAAATCCGTATACATCTGACAATATAATAATATGTTAATTTGCGTTAACAATGTAAGTATAAAATAAACATGAATATTGAAAAAAACTTAAAACTCTCTAGTTTTAAATTCTTTTACAATATTCACACCACTCGATAGCTAAAGCATCTAAAAAGTATTTGCGTTGAGTGAGAAATGTGAAAATGGCGGCGCGTTCCCCTCCGCCGCGCGCGATGCGTCACAGACCTCATTATCATCATCTCAGCCATAAGTCCACTGCTGGACATAGGCCTCCCCTATGGATTTCCAAAAAGACCGATTGGAACTGGCTTGCATCCAGCGTCTTCAGAGATGAGCAAATGTCTTCCAGCGTCAGAGACCTAACTCAACGGAACTAATTGATACTGTTGTTAGGATTACCAATTTCTTCGGTTCCTCGGCGGCTCGGCAGGTGGCGCTGTGGCGGATGTGACGGCGCATAAGCCGTATATCGCGCGCGGCGTACCCGCACTTGTCACACGTCACGTGCCGCGACTCGTGCTTCTTTATGTATTTCCGGGAGACACTGCGGTAATCGCACAACTTGCACTGGTATGGCTTTACTCCTGAAAAAACCTTTATATAAATAATTATTGGAGGGCATTTTCACATAAACCAAATAGCTGATAGAATACATACATATACTTTATTTTTGTAAATGGGTATTTCTTCAAGTTCAAGTTACCTTTTGATCATGGCCGTAGGCAGGGGGGGTTTTGGGGGGGTCCAACCCCCCCCCCCCCCCCCCCGAAATCCTGGCCATTATAAAAATTCTTCCAGGCTTCAATAATTTTATAAAATGCTTCAAAAAGTTTCGCGCTCGCTTCGCTCGTGAACTTTCTAATACGAGCAAATAATTCACTAAAAATAGCCACTAACCAAAAATTTTTGCGCGTTCTTGTAGGTATGTTTGTAATTTTCTATAAAGTCATATATTTATATTTAGGATTATTAAATTGGCAATCAATGCATTCAAATGGTTGTATTTATAATTTTTGGTAGCGTTATGTCGTTCTTTACCAGTCGGGTATTTCCTTTTAACACAGTTACTTGTTTGATTCATGTGGTCCACGAAAATCTAGGACTCGCTAACACGATCAATGAATCAAATCACTTCCATGATTTAATATTAAAAACCTTTAAAAAAATCTTTTATTTTGACATGGAAGTACTGTGAGTTCACAAATACGAGAAATTTAGCATATTACTATAAAACACAACTAAAAAATTTTCGCGCTCGCTTCGCTCGCGCATTAATATTATTATATTATTTTCAAATGGAAGTACTATGAGTTCACTATACGAGAAATAAAGCATATTACTATAAAAACACCACAAAAATGTTCGCGCTCGCGCATTTATTACTATTTTGACATAGAAGTACTGTGAGTTCACAAATACGAAAATTTTGCATATTACACTAAAAAAATTCGCGCTCGCTTCGCTCGCGCATTCATATTATGTTGACATTGAAGTACTATGAATTCACTAATACGAGAAATAAAGTATATTACTATAAAACACCACTAAAATTTTCGCGCTCGCTTCGCTCGCGCTTTATTACAATTTTAACAGAGAAGTACCGTGGGTTCACTAATACGAGAAACAAAGCATATTACTATTATTATTCGAGGTAGGGTGGGAGGCCATGAGCCTCCCTGTCACTGCGACCCTCGCGGATCTATTGTAACTAGCATATTAATATAAAAGAACTGCTATTTTTTTTTATTAATACCCAAACATAATAGCACATTTTGCTATGACAAACTTGGTATTCATTTACGCTTGCACATCATACGTAAGATATGGGACAACATGGACGCAGACTCTGCCCGCTATGAGATGGCTATAAGCTATGCCCATGTCCATTGCTGAACCCCCCCGAAATGAATTCCTGGCTACAGCCTTCGTTTTGATTGATACATCTGTCAGGTTTCTTTCCATCATACAAAAAATTATATGAATTAAAAATCTACCATAGGAATCAGTGCTTTGCCGGATTTCTCTGTTACGTTTCCCTTTAAACATTATTACAGTATATTATGAGGGAAGGAAACCTTCCAGATGAATCAAAAGGAATTTCGCGCTCGAAGAAATAAACATTATTTATATATAAGAAATAACCATATAAGCAAATCAAAACAGCATAAAATAGGCACATGATCTATTTAAAAAAAAAACGAAATCAGATAATATTTAGGCATAGAAAACAGTGTTCTCTTATTGTATGAAAAAAAAATAATGTAATGGAGTAAATTGTCACAGCAAATATACTCTTGAAAGGGGGCATCCATGAATTACGTCACACATTAAGGGGAGGAGAGGGTTAACAAAGTGTGACAATGTGAGACAAGGGGTGGGAAGGGTCCTAAGCCAGTGGTGATAAGGGAGAGGGAGGGGTAAAAAAACAAGAAATTCGTGACATAATTTATGGCTGGCCCCAAATGAATATTATGATAACAGTTTATGGAGGCACACCAACCTTTATGTATATTGACATGTTCCTCGAACAGGACACTGTTGTAGGTGGAGTAATCGCACCAGCTGCACTGGAAGGGGTTCTCACCACGGTGCCTCCGCATGTGCCGGGTCATGCGGTCTGCTGACACCGTCGTGAACGTGCACTCCGCACATTGCAACTTCTCTTCTTCTGCAGCTTTTTGTTTTTCATCTGGCGTTGCCGGACGTCTGTCAACAATAGTATACAAATTGGAACAAGCATAAATACGATGAATTTTAGGTGTAGAAAACAGTTCTCTCCTATTTGTATGGGAGAGTAATAACATTTCTTGCACAAAAAGCTAAAGAAAGTGCGAGATACGGTAATTTTGATCAGTAATGGACAGGTTGTAATTTACATGTTAAATGTACTTACTCTTCTTTAACAACTGCAGCAGGTTGTGCAGGTTCTGGAACTGATTTTGGGTCCACATCAATGAATACTAACTCCGACCTCCTCTGGTGAGTGTATGTTGAAAAACTCATACCCTGACAAATATTTTTTTTATTTATTTAGTCAATATCAAAGATAATATTATGGTCAATATTTACAGTTAAGCACCCAGGCCTACTATTGATATTAGGCTAGAATAAACCATAGTAATAACCACAATAGTTCATACTAAAACAACCGCCCAGGCAATAGTTGGCGAGTTGGTGGTAATTTTTATAGGTGTATGTCTTACCTTAAATACCTTTATCTAATAAAACCTCAGTAAATGCTACTATTATCAGCACAGTATTCATAGACTTATTTTCGTTTTCAGAAATTAATATTTGGGAAACTGTTAAATAGTTTAAAGCACTGGCTTTAAATACAAAATTACTGTGAATAATACCGAAATGTAGAAATAAGTGTTTTAACCGAAACTATTACATTCTCTTTGACCGAAACCACAGAGACCGTTCTGTGCAGAGACATATAAGTTAGTTTATGGCAGAGACCACACACACGGCCGTTTGTCTGCGTAAAACGAACCTGACTGCGTAGCGCCATTTTGTTTTTAGAGTCGTATGACATTTATTTATACATATATTTAGCATATATGCTAAATTTTCGTATAATTGTGAACTCACAGTACTTCTATGTCAAAATAGTAAAAAATGCGGGAGGCGAAAATTTTAGTGGTGTTTTTATATTAATATGCTTTAGTTCTCGTATAGTGAACTCATAGTACTTCCATGTGAAAATAATATAACAATATTAATGCGCGAGCGAAGCGAGCGCGAAATATTTTTAGTAGTGTTTTATAAAAAAATAACGTATTTGTGAATTCACAGTACTTCTATGTCAAAATAGTAAAAATTGCGGGAGGCGAAAATTTTAGTGGTGTTTTTATATTAATATGCTTTAGTTCTCGTATAGTGAACTCATAGTACTTCCATGTGAAAATAATATAACAATATTAATGCACGAGCGAAGCGAGCGTGATTTTTTTTAGTAGTGTTTTATAGTAATATGCTAAATTTCTCGTATTTGTGAACTCACAGCACTTCTATGTCAAAATAGTAATAGTGCACGAGCGCGAAAATTTTAGTCGTGTTTTTATAGTAATATGCTTTATTTCTCGTATTAATGAACCCACAGTACTTCCATGTCAAAATAAAATATTTTTTTTAAGGTTTTTAATATTAAATCATGGAAGTGATTTGATTCATTGATCGTGTTAGCGAGTCCTAGATTTTCGTGGACCAGATGAATCAAACAAGTAACTGTGTTAAATTTGATCGTGTTAGCGAGTCCTAGATTTTCGTGGACCAGATGAATCAAATAAGTAACTGTGTTAAAAGGAAATACCCGACTGGTAAAGAGCGACTGTAACGCTATCAAAAATTATAAATACAACCATTAGAATGCATTGATTGCCAATTTAATAATCCTAAATATAAATATATGACTTTATAGAAAATTACAAACATACCTACAAGAACACGCAAAAATTTTTGGTTAGTGTCTATTTTTAGTGAATTATTTGCTCGTATTAGAAAGTTCAAGGCACTTGAATGATCAATACAAATAAAGATCAACATGAAACAATCATGCGCGAGCGAAGGGAGCGCGAAACTTTTTGAAGCATTTTATAAAATTATTGAAGCCTGGAAGAATTTTTATAATGGCCAGGATTACGGGGGGGGGGGGGGGGGGGGGGTTTGGACCCCCTGCCTACGTCTACTAGTCTCCACTCCACAGCTCCAGCCTCCACTCATTCAAAAATACGGTGTAACCATATGAAATTTAGGGTAGATAGGAAGAGAAAGAATAATAATATTTATTAACCTTGAATAACATACATGTTAAAGGTAAGATAAAATTACACATATGATAAATTAACCAAAATTTATAATAATAGCATAAATAAAATGATTTATATTCGATTTAATTTAAATTATGGTATCCCATAGAATTCGTGGCCATGGTTGTTCGTCTTGATTATATATTATTTATTTAGTATTATTATTATTTTTGAAAATTTAGGGGAGGTAGGGGCAAACTAAATAATTATAATTAAGTAAAATAAATAATGCCCCCGTCAATCCTACATTTTCAAAAATTTCTGTTTATGTTCTTTTTCAGTTTCTATTTTCAACCGACTTCAAAAACGGAGGAGGTTCTCAATTCGACTGTATGTTTTTTATTTTATTTTTTTGTTTGTTACCTCATAACTTTCGACTGGATGAACCGATTTTGATGTTTTTTTTATTTTATTTCAAAAGCTGGTGCTTCCCGTGTGGTCCTATTTTGGTCCAGTTCTGACAATGACATCCATGAGAAGTCGGTTGCTTCAGTTTTTTAAACTATAATTATTTATGTTAGAGAAAGCTTGTTGATTCATCCTATCAAGCGTTGGTGGCACCACCTGTAACACACGCTTGAAGCATGTAATTACTCAGCCGAACACTTTACAGGTTCCATAGACAGACACAAAATAATAAGGAAATACTACGTATTATAGACTGACGAGAGGTGTTGTATGGCTGTAAACATTCAATATTTTTGAAGTGTTTTCCACACTTTTTTCTTAACAGTTCAAACATAATAAACATCCGACGGTAAAGAGAATAGAACGCTACGCGGCTGTACCCGACGTTACTAGAACTCGTAACATCCCAATCAAAATAGAAAAAAAAACTATGTATGCATTTAATAATATAAATATATTGGTTATTTATACGTATTTATGAATTTCGGTTTTATAGATAGATATTCATGAGAATCAGCATATTCTGCAGAGATCTTTGAGGTAGCAATCTTATCATTTTCTATGTCTATAAAGTGTTTATTATCACCAGATATGTTTTCTTTTTGCTTTTCAGAATAAGCACTGGTTTTGCTTTCATCACTATGAGCACGATTTATGCCTACTACTAGTACTTCCTTTGAGGAATATGTGGGATGATTAAGTTCTTGGGATACTTTATCCATCACTCTATCAATAAATGTCTTTGCAATATGTATGTCTTCATTTGCATTAAATGCTTCTTCAGTATCATTTTGCTTTGAGATGCGCGGAATGGGTTTCTCGTTAGAGTTATGGTCATATTTGAAAGCTTTGGATTGTATTTTGTCTCCTGTTTCTAATTCAAATATCGATTTATTTTCTCCAGAATTTGTTGATTTTTTTTGGTCATGAAAAGTAGCTTGTTCATGTGCTTCTTTTTCATTACTGCCTTCGGATAACAAAAGCTCCTTAGAATCTATTTGTTTCAATGTTTTTTTAATGGTGTTATTTTCGTTTTTCTCCTCTTCATCTTCGTTATTCTCCATAGCTCTATTGTTTTCACTGTGTTCGGACTCCTTATTCTTATCATTACCTTTTTGTAACTTAAATCTGTGTTTTTCTATTTCTCCTTTTAAATGTTTAAAATTGAGTTCTAATTCTTTCGAAGCCAGTTGATTTTGAAGGAACGTCTGAGTATCTATTTTATCTATATTTTCTGACTTTTTTTGAGTGTGTGATGCTGAAGATTTTCGTTCACGATCTGATTTTTCAGTGGATTTTGAAGATTTATTTGTTTGCTTTTCTTGAGCGTAACTTGATTTTTCTTTTAACCTTGAATCTTTCCCTTTATGTTTCACTGATTCATAATTTACCTTTTCCTCGTCTAATTTCAAATCATTGACTTTTTTTATATCATGATTGTGATTTGATTTATCACTTGTCCTTGTTTCTTTTGCTTTATTTTTTTCATTAAAAACTAATTTCTTGTTTGACAGTAAATCTATGTCATTTGAGTAGTCACGCTCATGATTTAACTTGTCGTCAGGTTTGGAATCAGCTGTATCTTGTTGGTCAAGGTTTCGTAATATGCTTTTACCACTGTGACTGTTACTGGGACTATCTATGTCTCTAATTTTTTGAGCTGCTTTATCTGCAATAACATCAGCTAGCTCGTCAAACTTTTCTGAGGTCATCAGTTGTTTAATAAATTCATCAATTTGAAAAAATACGTGATTTTTTGGGGGTGATGCTTTTGATATTTGTAAAATGACAAAAAATGCTACAAAAAAATATACGATTATGAATTGTAATATTTGTAATATACCTTCAAGTCTATAGAAATATTACCAACACAAAAAATAAAACTATTGTGAATTATAAAAAAACTATAATAATAATATACACAGTCAATACGTACCTAGGAAGTAATAAATTACACTCATTTTAGACGCTGTTTGTGTTAGATTTTCCATTTAAAATATACCTTTTTTTATATTTTAAATTGTCGTAAAAAATATTGGTAGTAAAGTATTTCAATCATCGATAAGAATGAGCTGTACTGTATATACTCGTAGCTGTGAATGACGAACGTGTGATGTAACGATATATTGTGTGTTTAATAGTAGATACTGTACTATGAGCTTATATTGTTTTATATCATGGACGACATCTCGAATCTCAAGTGTTACATAGGGTTTCTTAATTTCTAGGGTTAACTCATAAGCATAGCGTGGGTGTTAAACTTTAAAAATTCAGATTTAAAAGACTAATATTCGGATTAGAACGAGGATATCCAGCTCCATAAAAACAAACACATTATTCCCAAATCGGGCAAATCGCATAGGTATTTCACTTTTCACACCTACTGCGAAATAATAGAAATGTATTAAGATATTATGTTTACTTTAAAATCTACCTACATAAATGGTTCATCCAAACTAAGCTCTTCATTGTTACTAATTATTGTACAAATTTCTGAATTGCAGGATACGCTACTTAGGTGGGTTTTCTCTGATTAAAAATTCCCTGGCTCTCGCCTCGAGTCCTTTGACGTCAGTCAAGTTGACTGTCAAGCACAAGCCTTTATCGAATAAATAATTATAGTTTAAAACACTGAAGTAACCGACTTCTCATGGATGCCATTGTCAGAACTGGGCTAATGAAATTTGAAATTGAAATTGACTCATTCTTCATGAAACACACACCGAATGGGACATGGGAAGCACCAGCTTTCAAATAAAAAATAATCATCAAAATCGGTTCACCCAGTCGAAAGTTATGAGGTAACAATCATATAAAAACAGTCGAATTGAGAACCCACTCCTTTTTTGAAGTCGGTTGAAATGTATAGCTAATTGAAATAGATTTCTTCTAAGCAAGCGGACTCCGTCCTACCGGCATCACATCATGTAATACCGAAAAATATATTTTTTAGGGTTTCGTAGTAAACAAGGAACCCTTATAGTTTAGCCATGCCCGTCTGTTTGGTTTTCAGTCCGTCCGCGGCTTTGTTCAAAATCTTAGATGAAGAAAAAGTAGTAGAATAAAATCTTGAAAAAAATAATCGGGTAGGTTACATTGTGGGGGTATCATTGGATAGATAGGTAATCAAAAAACATCGAGGGTGTGCGAAAACGATTTTTCGACTTAGGGATCCGCTTGCGAAATATTAAGCTTTGAAGTAATATTTTTTGGTAGAGTCACGTTGACTTTGGAGATATGAAAAAAATCATGCAAATAGATGATGAAATTAAAATTGATGATGAATGTAATATGATGAAATTAAAAGGAAAACTATCATGTCTAAGTAGGTTTTACAAGTTATCGAGTAGTAGTCGAACAACTCAAAATAATTATACTAGTCAAAAATGAATATTTTACCGTCATGTTAATGACGGCGACAAAGTAGTAAAAAAATTGTAATATTTTTTTAGGGCATCTCCACACATCCTACACACGGTATGTGGTGATGTTTTTTTTGGTCTTGTGGCCATTCAAGCACCAAAAGGGAGTGCGAGACTTCACTTTGCATAATTTTGATGACATGAGGAATAGGGTTTACATGGCGGTAATGTCAACACTATTCACTATTTTACATAAGCTCGAAAAGTATGTTTAAAGATTCGTCATCATAATTATTAATTTTTTTTTAAAAATAAAGTAAAAATATGAGAAAGAATGCGTAAAATAGCTGTAAAAGATTATAAATGTGGTGTTCTTTTAAACAATTCAAGTGAAATCACGGTTATTTACGGAAAAGTTCGCTGGAGGTTACGATAAAACGCATTTTATTTTTATTTTTGCGAGAGATGTATTACTATTACAAAAATATATAGCCTACACACTCAAGAAATGAAGTCGAATTTAACGACACCTCGCACATCAAAATCGGTCAAGCTGTTTAGGCTGTAGGCGATTATATAGAAACATACTCGAAAAACATAACCATTCTTTTCACGCAGTCGGGTAAAAATTTGTTTGTATGGAGCACATCACAGTAGGTATTTGCAACTGGGGGGATTCTTTGAAATTATGATAGGAAATTATCTAAAAATCATAGATCAACAATAATCCCCAATTCATAGACAAGCTGCGTTCCGCGGTTTCACTCGCTTAGTTATCAAAAACAGTAATGATTATGATGATGATAAGTATATAGCTTATGTCCGTCTCCAAGGTCCAATGCTATCTCTATACTAATTTTCATAAAGATCGGCATAGCTGTTTGAGCGAGTGACGGTAACAAAATTAGATTTTATAATATCAATATGAAATTGTGTCAAATGTATTTCAAAACACCAGTACATTCATTTAAATAACAATATACTTATATGAAGAAAACTCCTTGTCTGAACTTTATGACGCTTTATTATTACTTATAACACTGCACTTATTTCACTGCACTGAGCGGTCTGACGCTAAGACCGCCTTTTTACTACCGAGTTACGCCGCGACTGCTTTTTCGAAGGGCCGCTCGCGCTCGGCCGCCCGCGATATATCCCCTCCCCGGAATTACAACATCACGCCATCATCCGGGGTAGCGTTCATTCTGTTCGATCACCGTTCTCCAGAGTATATAAATTAAGAAAATAGCAGTGCTGCCACTCCGCAACACTGAAAACACCGCACACCACATACAACAAATATTCAAATCATGACACTCGGCCATCCGCTTTTGTGCAACGTCCCGATGCACAACAACTCTCTAAAAGCAAGTCTGATTAATCATATCGAACCCTTTGGACTCCTTAAAGATTTGCTGCAAAATAAAATAGTTAAACAGTAATTATTATGCTAATTTTATAAAACTACTTATGGCACACTAAACTTTGTAGTATACGTTGTCGTAACTAGTTATTATTGTATATACAAGTAATCATGACACTCGGATTCGTTTTTAAATATGACAATTATTTTATGTTTATTCTAGCTGGTCTGGGAACCGGAGGCTTCCTATTCGTGTGTAAATGTACACTATGCAGATAAATCATTGTTGTACAAATATGTTATACGGATCGAGTATATATTCTGGTATTTCCAGAGGTTTGGTATATAATTAAAAAAAGTACATAAAAACTTATTCAATTCGCATTATTAATTTACTGTCGGTTACTCAATTACTTCCTCCTCTGGCTTAGTGATTGCGAACGGCAGCATCATTATATAAATGTCCCAATGTTGTTGTGGCCACTGAAGTATCATTCAAACCTTGTAGACTTGGACTTGTAGACTTTTTTTTTTATGAAAAACTCTATAAATACTCCTTTTTGTTCTTCGTCCAAACATTAAAATGACCAACGACAAAGCTTGAATAAAATGAAAGCAAATTTCGTCCAAAAATAATTACACATAAATTCAAATATTTAGATCCAACTCAAACCAGCTCCAGTAATAATTTGGTGACACGAGTACGTTAATTTTGTAAGTGCTCTCATAGGAATCAACATTTTAAACTGTATTTCTGTCATTGTCCTGCCATTACCAAATAGCATTTTAAAATTGTGTAACGTATACTCCCCAAATCCGAGTAATAGAGAGAATAAGAGAACGGAAATAATTTTCCAAACCCCTTTTTTTTTTCTCAGCAAGTCGCTACAACCGCATTAATTTCTGTCAAGCTTGTGGATGATCGGCAAAGCACATGAGCAAAATTTTGTCAGTTTAGAATGTCAGAAGTATTATTATTTTCTAATCACTAAATTTCATTATCATAGGGACAAATTAGTCACGATAAACTACAGGTAGCTGATCCATTGTCAGTCCTTCACCAACCGTTATTTGACTGGCGTATACCTGTTGCTGTTTACCATTAAATTGATGTACTATCAAGTTGAATCACTTCACATCACAGATGCCCTGAGTTGACATCTGTCGGATTTTAATCTGTTGTTTGCCAAATTCTTCTTCTTAATCGTACACTCTAGTCAGAGTGGTCGTGGTTGCAATGGCGGTGGCTCCTCGCCGTGTCACCGTCACTCTCCAGGCCAGCTGCTCTTCTCGCGATGCTTCTCCATTTCTGCCGGTCGGTTGCATTGCGAGTACACTCTACTTCGGTGGACTGCGTAGCTTTTCTAATGAGGTCGGTCCAACGTGTTGGTGATCGTCCAGGACTTCGCTTGCCTTCTACACGGCCATGCATATGCTGCGATAGGCTCTCCGTCGAGTGCTCTTTTCTTGAGATCTGCGCAAAGAACTTCAGTATTTGCAATTGCCCAGTCGACGATAATCTATCTCGTATATGAATCTCTTTGAGGATAGAGTTGTTGGTTGTTTGTCAAATACGTCATCACTATTTTGATGGCACGTTAGCTAGAAAAAATACTGTACACATTACATACTAACAGTACTCAAACCGAGAATGTGGACATATTTATTTTCCCATCCAATATTTATAGTACTGATGTAACAGTAGAGCAGAAATTACTTGACTAGGTTTTAATAAACTTAATTGTAGGTAAAGACTGAGAATGTTTATACACAGAAGCATACTTAATTCCTTTTAGTGCACACCTAAACTAATACTAAAGCATCAAAAGAGAAGAAGCAGGTAATCACTTCCATAAATAAAATTAGTCTCAATATTTGTCTTACTAATTTCTGTTGTTTTTTTAAAGGTCTATATGATGTCGACTAGTCATATCATAACTGCTCTTGCACTGAGTACAAGCCAGTGGTGATTTTGATAGTTGCCGTTTTATTTCAACTAGCAATCATATTTCGGAAACGTTACCAGTCCTATCAAATATTGCTTATTTTTAATGAAGATATTTTTTTATTTATCGATTAATTTTCGTATGCTGGATCCAATACTGTTATATGCTTACCAAAATTATACTAGATTTATCAAAATGTTCATATGCACGAACGATATTTAACGATATTGATCTAGAACCTAGAAATACTTGAACGCTTTGACAGCAAAAATAGAGGGCCAAATGTTATTACTATCATAAGACCACATGTTTGTATACCTATTTTGCAAGAAATAAATTAATTATGAATATTCGGTTTTTATATTTGACTAATTTTTGAACTCATAAACTGTACTTTTACAATAAAACCGCCACCGGTGCAATCTATTTTTGAGGCTACTTTGTTTGAAATATGAAACTGATCAATCAGTTCTCTCTTTGAATTATCTTTAGTTCGTGATAAGAAACTTCGGTCATCGCTTAAATTCAAAGTCAAATTATTTCTTGGGCTTGTAACAAAAGTGTTATATTAGAAAAGCCCTTTTCAAATTAGTATTTTTTGTTATGTTTGTACTCCAAGCTTTTTCTGTTATAAAATACGATTTAACGTAGTTTTTATTAATTTAGATATAATATATTCTATTTATTTATGTCATTTTTATATCCAATAACATAATAAATAATAAAAGGATGTCGTCAAACTTATGTCAATATTCATAATAATGTTCAAAAGGCCAAAATAGAATAATAAAAAATATGCTAATCCACTTATGGAAGAAAGTAGAAATGTATTCTCATCAACTCATTCAAGGCATAAAATGAGTTTCTCTCAAAGAAACGTTTACTACGTACGTTTACTTTCGACTAATAGTTTTGTAATATTATCGAGTGGTTCATTTAACATACAGATTTGTTTATATATATTTTACGATAATTGTCAACGCTCATCACTGCTTACGTCACTGTCCAGCGGACAATTCAACAAAGTGTAGACACTGCTCTGCAGTTGCGAAAAATAACGTGGGTGTTCAAAACATGACATCTAATTACGTTGGCACATACAGATCGCTGACATCTATATATATTTTTATAATAATCCTTAACCGAATAGTATTTTTCGGAAAATGTCTTAGGCTTACTCATTTATCAATTCATGAATCTTATTGATGGTAATTTCCATTCTCTCTATAATCTAATAATAATAACCATAATAATTGAGAATCTAATAATTGCAAACAGATTACTCATAAATTTATTCGCTCTAACGCACTATACGCGTTTTATCAAAAGTAAGTGACTTAGTCGATTCTAATTAGTACGTTTCGGAAATTTCAAGCATAATGGCATTTGTCAAAACTCCTCGACACTTCGAGTTGCTATGCTCGTCAAGGTTACTTGCTGCGTGTCCGATCGGTTGATCTCTCATATATGATTTAAATTTTCTCTATGAAACTCGAAACTACATCAAAACTGGAATTATAACGTTATATCATCATTAAAAGTCAGGTGCTCAGGTTCTGGGAAAGTCCGATCAATGATTCTGCTATTCAACGCTTAACATAATCACATTAAAATGATCATTAATCGACTGGATTAATCAAATCCACTAAAATACAAGATCTGTGCACACTCTTGCACACCATATACATATTATACAAAATTTAGTTAATCAAGTTATTTTGGATTAAATACAGTTTGGAGCTTCTACTTTCCTTTGAATAGGCTTGACCTGCTGCAGTTTAAAACGTTCATGGCTGGAAGCTAAGTGTTCCGTGACCGGTTAAAATTATCATCCTGAAACCAAACCTTCATGGTTACAGCTAAAACATCATTGAATAATTGAACTTCAATCTTACAGCTCACTTACATGGTTGCAGCGAGAACATCGTCAAATCTTCAAACTTCGACATCGTCAAATCTTCAAACTTCAAACATCATCAAAACTTCAAACTTCAAATATCGTCAAATCTTCACACTTCAAACATCGTCAAATCTTCAAACTTCAACCTTACAACGCGCCTATATGGCTGCGGCGAAATCATCATCAAATCTTCGAACTTTCCTTACGGCACACCTACATGGCCATACTTCTTTAGAATATTACCCTGCAGCTCACCTACACGGTTGCAGCGATAACATCATCAAATCTACGAACTTCAACTTTACGGCACACATACATGGCACTCTTTGGAACATTTTCCCTGCAGTTCACCTACATGACTGCAGCTAACAAACTCGTAAACACTAAAAATCCTTGAATTTCAAACTTGCAGTAACACTAAGTGTAGTTGTTAACACTAAGAAATGCACTTTAATTTTCAGCACTGTCGATACTCTGATATCTTAGCGCGGCTTTAAATTCCGCCTCCATGATTATAAGGCGTCAACGGATAAATATTCGCGACAAGTTACCGGTACACAATGGCACTATTTCTGAGGTTATTACATTACATGCCTTCGAAATTCAATTAAGATTTTAAGTCAATCGAACTATGTTATCTCTGTATAATTCAACTTCATAAACAGACTTCTGTATTAAATATTTACGCAGTGATACTCTGGTAAATCCATCAATATTGTAGCTCTACTCATATAAAATTTCGTTTGACACACTTATGTGGTTCAAGATCTTACAATAGTTACGTCACAAAGTAGTTATAGTGTTGCAGGTGGAGATACAATACCAAAATTTCGCTTCATGGTATAGCATACTTACACGACTAAAGACAGTGCTACTAGTTGTAGTAGACTAGTTGTTGTACTAGAATATTTTACTTGCGGTACTTTATTAACCTTACAGAAAAACGAACACAGTACAACTCGCCCTAAATGGCCGTGACCGTAAATACAGGATTCCACCAGTGTGCGGCTCTGTACCGCACAGAGTGCAGCATAAATGTATTTCTTGGTGAACTCTTACGGGCAGCACCAGCAAACTGTGCGCGCACTCTATTGGACAAACCGTGAACTTTTGTCGCGCACTCCTTGGTCTCGCGGTGTACCCGCGACGACGCACTCGCACACATGTTTACACACTAAACTGAAAGTAAAGCACATTTCCGAGGTATAAATGTTCGTGTACAAATGTACCGTACAGCACGCATACTAAAGTTACGCACAACTGAGGTGGTGGACACAGGCAATCTACTATTGTGATCAAGTTCGCGCACTGCAAAAGGTCTGCACCAAATTTTTATCAACAAGTGTTCTGAATCTGAACACAATTTTAGTGGAGCCCAACCTTAACAGCTAGATAATAAGCTGTTAAGTATACCATAATATTTTATTTGCATTACTGTTAGCAATATTCTAGAAAAACTACATTTAGAAGCTCGCTTAATTGGCTGTATTGATGTAGCCCAGTTACCGAATTAAAATATTTTATTCGCAGCACTTTACTAGTCTTCTAGAAAAATAACACACTGCTGATCGCTGACACGGCCACAGACCGATATGCCATAGCCATTGTACTATTAAAAACACTACTCTCACCATCACACCAAAAAAATATTACCTCGCTATGGTTCCTCTGAATAGCTGCAGCATAATCAAATACAAGAAGTAAAAATGGTTCTCAAACAAGAAAAACATATTTTCGTATACTTGTCTCTCGGGATGTTAACGAAATAATTTACTAATGACTTACTTACAACAGACTTCATTTCGTTTAAATTACGATAAAATTATCGGGGAGTAGCCCCAACCACACTATCAAAATTTCATTAGGTTATAATAAAATCGTCGGATTATAATCTTTAATCGCTGTGCTACAATAAAATAATCTGGGAGTAGCCCAGATCACATCTCATTGCAGTATCTTAACAGATTCTGTCTACCCGTATTAAGAATATCCCGTTATAATTATTTTAACAACCTGTTTCAACACTTTTAAGAACCATTTTCTCCAATTCGATATGCGTGACAAATTTTTAACATCAATATTCAATAATCGGAGGGTAAAATATAATCTCGTAGGTGACTCACGATTTTACCGGGCTCGGCTCGCAGGTTGATTGCCACTTCTGATATATGAAGAAAACTCCTTGTCTGAACTTTATGACGCTTTATTATTACTTATAACACTGCACTTATTTCACTGCACTGAGCGGTCTGACGCTAAGACCGCCTTTTTACTACCGAGTTACGCCGCGACTGCTTTTTCGAAGGGCCGCTCGCGCTCGGCCGCCCGCGATATATCCCCTCCCCGGAATTACAACATCACGCCATCATCCGGGGTAGCGTTCATTCTGTTCGATCACCGTTCTCCAGAGTATATAAATTAAGAAAATAGCAGTGCTGCCACTCCGCAACACTGAAAACACCGCACACCACATACAACAAATATTCAAATCATGACACTTAGTTGTCTTTTATGTTGTCACAAATCTTATTTTTACTAGACTATGACTGCTATAACAGTAATCCACCATAGGAGTTTTTCAAATTTGTTATTTTATGTAGGTATCCGATTACGTCTAGGTGCTTATTGACTACATTGCTAATTACGATTCGATGCTATTGTTACAAGATGGATATCTATATAATGTAATAACATATACAATAGATATATATGTAATAACTTTTATTTATTCAATTTTTTACTCGCAACTCGTACATCACTATTGTTAACGGAAGTGACGATTCTGAGAACTGTCATTTTTTTGCACTCACTCAAGTTTCAATTTTTAAAATTAGGTTTACCTTACCTACCCACAAAAGTTAAGTTTCGTTCATTTTGAGAATTTGAGACAAATATAATTGCTTGACTTCGCTTTTAACTTTAAAATTAAAAGTAACTTGATATCATTGCTGGTAAAGTTTATATTTCTATCATGTCCTTACCGGCAGTACCAAGGCTTAGGCAGCCAAAATTTGTCGCTCGCTCGCGAGAAAAAAAGTGTAATCTTACAGAAATTCAATACGTTATAGTCACTTTAAAAGATGAAAAGAAGCTCGTGGTCTCATCCGATGCGTACCACGGGATCATAACTGTGGGAGAGATGTACAAATGTGTATTCTGTCAACAAGAAATGGAGCTGGACTCCAGTTTTAAAGATAGACACAAAAATTCAAAGAGCCATCTAAAACTTCTCCAAAAATATCCACCCGCAGAAGAATATGCCGAACATTTAATCCGAAAGGTTGGTATTATTTTATTTAGATAGGTACTTATTTTAACTTACCTAAAAAAGACTTTATAATTTTTTTTTGTTTTATACCTAAATTAAAGGTTTGCGCTCGACCACCAACTCACCTTGTTAAAGGTATTGCGGTCTACTATGAAGCACGCTTGCCTAGAAGAAACTGATGTATCTATCTTAGACTTTCTTTCTAGACTCTTTGACTGGCCTTGTGGCTCAGTTGGTAGTGTGTTTACGTCTACCTGCTGAACTAAAAGGTCGTGGGTTCGATCCCCACCCAGGGCAAACATTTGTGTGATGAGCATGGATGTTTGTTCTGTGTCTGGGTGTTTCTATGTATCATATGTATATATTTACAAAAAAAAAAAGTATATATGTATTCTATCAGCCATCTAGTTCCATAGTACAAGCTTTGCTTAGTTTGGGCTAGATGGTGTTGTGTGAAATGTCCACAAATATTTATTTATTATTTATAGGGTTTTTAATTATTTCATATTTGCTAAATACATAAAATCACATCTATTTTCCGTTGTGGGGTAAGCAGAGCATCAAAGACCATGAGGCCGTTTGACACCATGGTTAGATAGGAGGGGGAGGGTATTAGAGGATTAGTAGGTATTGGAGGTACTATTTTAGTTTCTACCCACTGATTATATGAGTATTTTGTGTGAGTGCATACTGAATGTCCAAAATACTATGAATGCTTTTGTTCTTTCCAGCTGACAGTAGAGTCGTCCTTCTGTACTATCTGTAATGTAGCTGTAGCCAACATACTCCTGATGCGTCACCTGTACACCGAGGTTCATACTCAGGAACTCCAGAAAGCTAAGATACGAGCCACTACATATAAACCAATCAGATTATAAATTCAGTAGCTGGGCCCCGCTGATTCAATTGCATAGTGATGACATTGTTTCTTCTGATGAAAAGTACTCTAGCCCATGTCCATCTCCAAATTTCAGTACAATCAGTTCAGCCATTTAATAATAAATAATTAACAAACAAATGATATTCATTTAACACATTTTTATTCTCACGAAATTTGTTTTATTTTTTTTATATAAAAGCAATAATGAGTGGCTTGTTTTGTATTTTATGGCAGCATTAAAGTTGAAAAAAAAAAATCAAAAGCAAAAGTAGAAATATAATAAATCTAATGTCATAAAAGCAAAATGAACTGTCTCTTAGTCTCAGCCTGTTTGTTTTTCTATGGTCTTTCTTTTCTTATGGTCCAATGGCTGAAAATATTATTATTTGGTATAGATAGTTATGAACCTCAAGCCGACAGGCAATATTTCAGTGTGATGGTTTTCATCACTACTCCAGTTGTATTTATAATCTTATTAATATAAAAACATAAAATAACTGTTTGTTACTTTTTCATATCATAATGAAAAATAAGTAGCTACTGAAGGACATAGAATGAAAAAGGGCATTGTTTTTCTTTTCTTGGGTTTAAAAAGAACTTATGAGAGATTATGTAATTCTAGGCTCATCTGATCTGTAAAGGCAAAGTGACACAAATTGAAAATAGTGAAAATAAAATAGTGCTCAGTCTTTTTTGCCTAGCCTTTGTTTACTTTTACGACACTTGGTCCTCCTAAGATCTCAGAGATAAATAGTCATAAGAAAAAGCCAAGTATACTATCATGTTGGTCGTGAAGTGTAGGTTAGCTTAAGAGCTATAAAGGCAGAAAGCCATAACTCAATTTGCGGCTCTTTGTCTTTACACATCAGTAATAAGGTATATAATGTAACATCACAGAGTATGCAAAAGTAAGTTTTGTTAGTGATAATATTTGAAAACCATTGAAATTGGTTGAAAACAGATATCTGATGTGTGTAAATGTCTAGAACTGGCTGAGATTGCATATTAAATTATCCTTCTCACATTCAGGAAAAAATGTCATAACTTGTAAAAAACTGAAGTGTGCCTTAATTTAATATATAAGTGATATTTTATCTTAAGCCTACCTCTATACATGAATTTCAAATAATAGTTTTCTTTCCTATTTTATCTATATTTGTTGATATAATTATCTTCACTAATCATTTTTGTAAAAAAAATGATGATGGAGATTTTACTGACTGACTGATTTTTTATTTCTAAGATAAATTGTAATACAGAAGGCCCACAAAATCAATATTAAGATATCTACAAAAATATAAAGTTAGAAGCATTTTAATGTTGTGTTGTTTAGAAATGATATTGTTTATAAACACACCAATAATATAAGACACTTTTTGTGGGCTAGAGAAAGTCAGATTTCCAACAAAAACTTTAACGGCCTTACCAAAAAACGTTACTTAACTTTAAGTGGTGCTTAACACATTTGGTCAATTTCTCGCTAACACATAATTTACACATATGCGGAAAGAAGACAGATAATTTTAGACGTTGGTTAAAGTTGAGTAATGTTTTTCGGTAAGGCCCTAAATGCTTACATCTGCGACACTCTTGTACTAAAACTGAGAGGTACAATAAATTAAATATCAGTCAATATTTCTATTATACTATTTTAAAATTATAGTAGATTCTTAACCTTATGCATAATTATTCACAGCTTTTGCATGTCATAGTCTCATCAGCTGGCAAATCTGTAGAACCAAAGGTACAAAACTATAACTAAGCTAAGCTAACTATAACTAAGCTTGACTTCAAATTTCCTTATAATTTCAAAGAAATATCTACTGCTCCCTTGGCTGAAGCATGTGGATGGGAGTTGTGGCATTATGAGGTTATTTATATTCAGTAAGTAATATAAGCTTTAGTTGATTAAGTGTCAGTCTATAACGAAACATGAAATTGATTCATTCATAAAATTCGTGTTTGACATAATGTCTACTGAGCAGTGACCACCAGTTGTTTTTAAGGTATTGTTGCTAAATAAAATCATTTAACTTTGTAACTTGTTAGTTTTATTGATATATATCCATATGCAGGTTTTTCAAGTCTGATATAAATAATATACATTGTAGCATGGGAACCATCGACGAATAAGTTACACAATTTTAGGCTTAACAATACATTTACCACCTGAGCAGTGTAATCACATTTTTTTTTTCTTTTTGGAGCGTTTTTTCGTAGCTTTTTTGCTAATTTTATTGATTTTAGCGATTTTCCTCTTGTGCAGCCACACTGGGTACTGTCCGTTTTGATCTTTTAGGGTCTTTGTGCTGAAAACTCGTTTCTTTCCATTTTCTCCGTCGACTTCAATTTTCTCGTCATCTGAACTCATTTCGACGTCTTCTTCCTCAGGTTCTTCAACTTTTTTTGATTTTTTGCGTTTCTTCTTCTCCTGTTCTTTTTTTAGAGCCCCAGCATCGAAGAATATAACTTGATCAGACTCCATAACCTCTTCTTGGTCAACTAGAGTGTCTTTTTTGTCATCGTCTTTGATGCCCAATGTCTTCTTTAACCTGGCCAGTTCTTTAACAGCATATCGCTCTCGTTTTATCGCGCGGCATTTTCTCTTCCATTTACTCCGTATAGATTTAGCCATAGCAAGTTATTTTGTATAAATTATTTTCGAAAATAAACAATGTGCTCGCTCTCGACTGGTCTTCCATGTGAAAGAAATGTCAAACTCAAATTATAGAAATGTCAAAATTAACTTTTTAAAATCCACCCGGAAACCATTTTGGTGGAGTATTAAACATTTTCACAAAAGCCAGTGATGTCCAAAAGTTGAAGTTATTGTTATTTCTATAATTTTTCAAACTTAATTTTCTTCTTGTTTTATTTCATACAATCACAATCTTCGTCTCATATAGAATAAAGAAGAATAAAAAATATCAACATGGCATAATAAATAATGACATATGTCTCTTTTGGTTTAAAAAAGTTTGAATTTGCGTTCCGAATCATGTTTTTGTTAGTTGTCGAAAACTCATGTTCAGCCCCCGTATTCTGAACCGATTTGGTTTCGGAATCGATTCGATTTCTATATCTCTGTCTCTGTCATTTCCATAGAGAATGACAGAGACGGAGATATACAAATCGAATCGATTCCGAAACCGAATGGGTTCAGAATACGGGGGCAGGTTATGGTGTGGGTAGTTCTCATAAGGAGGGTAAGCGAATAATATCAATTACAGCAGGGATAGCATGGAACGTTGACAAATAGTCTTTCCACCGTTTTATCTAATTTGACGTGATAACGTCTTTTATAAAGATGAACCTGATGAACGCCAGCTGCATGCACGAAAAAGTGTCACGTTCATATTGTTCTGTGGTCACGTTCCGCCTGAGCCGACCGTGCAAGCGAGAGCGCAGAACAAGCGATAGGAGGCACGATCGGTCTAAGCGTTTGGCTTGTAATGCATCGTTATCACGTAAAATTATCGTCCGTAAACCGACTTTACAGACAACCATTTTTTTTAGAGGAAATAAAGTATACACTGACATAACAACGTGGATAAAAACGGTTTATCTACCTTCCATGCTCTTGAGTATTTTTTTCCATGCTTCCATGCTAGGTAGGCAGCTGTTTGTAGAACATATCAATATAGTTCATCTCTAAACACCTATTCAGACACGTCTGCTCTTACAGCTGTGGGCATAATATGGAACGCATCATCTTTTTGTAAACCAATGTTTGATTCCTATTTCCTTGTCAGCTTGTGAGTTACACTTTCATCACTTTCATGGCCTGAAAAAAAATATTATAGAGGCGATAGATTTTGGTCTTATTTCGCGTGTTTGGATTCGTTCCAAGACGTATCTTGTTTATTATTCTGAGTTAAAATTGCCATCTTCGTATGAGTTTCTTTGTTTTGTGTTGAAGTAGCCAGTCATCTTGGTTGCTGAAGCAAAGTGTTTCGTCTTGTAAAATGGGTTCCCTGAATCCAGAAAATGACCCAAAACAAGAATTAGATGATAGTGGATATGTACAAGAAGGTAAGTTTACATTTTTGTATGGTTATAAGTTATTCTTGGTAAAATTGTTAGCTAAAAGTTAGTTATAAGTGTAGGGTACGTTTCCAGTGATTATCTACCTTCAGTACAATTTTCAATAGACTATTTCTATTGTGCCATGACTGGACTGAGTCAATAGTCTGCATTATTATGTATCAAATTTGCAAAATACCTACTTGTAAGCACTTTATGAAATTGTATTTCAAAATATGTAAAAATGTCCACCAATATTTGATTTGTTAGGTATTTCATATTGGTATACAGATAGATAGATAAACTCTTTATTGTTTAAACCTTAACTAAAACACAAATTACATAGTGAAAAGGACTTAAATGCTAGTGAAACAACAGGCGGCCTTATCGCTAACAGCGATCTCTTCCAGGCAACCTTGGGATGGAGAAATGATAATAATAAATAGATGGTGGGGTGATTAACAAAGAGAAAGAAAGAGAAACAAAAATAGGTAAAGGTTATAGGTATCTTATTATGTAGGTAGAATAGAGCTTGTGTGATATTACTACAATATAACCTATACAATTAAAACTAAAAAAAATTAAGAGTACTTACTAATGTTTTGGTAGAAATAAGCTGAAATAATTAATCAAAAGCAATGTATCCATCTTAGTGTTTTTAGTTTGACTTTATCTTTTAACTTAAAAAGTCAAACTAAAAACACCAAGATGTCAAACTAAAATTAATGATGTAGCATACTGTATAAAGAAATTAAAGTGGAGGTGGGTAGGCCACATGATCAGTGATAAGAAAGAAAAATGGGCTAATGACATAACGGAATGGTGTCCAAGACAAAATAAGAGAAAGAAAGGAAGACAACGAATTAGATGGGAAGACAATATCCGGAAAAAGGCAAGTGTTACGTGGAGAAGGATGACTCATAATCGGAAAGAATGGCAAGCTCTTGGGGAGGCCTTTGCGAAGACGCAAGACAATCTCACTACTGGTGACACAATTAAATTTATATTATTTTCCATTTATGTTTTATAAGATTGTTAAATAAAGGCTTTTATTATTATTATTAATGTATCCATGCAATCAGGCATGTATTCATTTCACCTTGTTTTACATATCCCTTTATGAGAGAGAAGCTTAGAATATGTCAACAAGGCTTAGAGAGGAGTTATATAGGGTTCAGTAACTGCTCCTTAACTTTTTGGAATCTTCATTACTGACCAAGAGATCATAGAAAGGCAGTGTGCCTTCTTTGCTGGTGATGAAAAGTTTTTTGCTAATCCATTGGTCAAATCTGGACAGCTCCAACAAGATCTTAATAATATAGCCATATGATTAGTAATGCATACAATATTATGTAAGTTGTAGTTAAGTACCTGGCTTCCTTTATTTGTCAATCGAGTGAACTGAACAAAGGTCTTTGCATCAATAACCATGCTTTTCTTTCTTCTGTCATAATGAGTGTTGTATATAGATAGTATTTTTCAATCAATCACTATGAAACTTGGTATAAGGCATTTTACAATTGAATAGATTTTTGTCTGGATCAAGGGGGTATTTCCTCCAAAATGGCGCCACAGCAAACTTTGGGGAAGTTTGCTCTGGTGCTATTTTCTAACCCATTTTGATGTATGTTATAAATGTGTAGTATTAAACTCTAAATAAACCAAAATTTTAGATATTTGCAGAAAGTATATAAAATTTGTTTTGGTTAAATTTTTGCTCAAAAAGTCAACTGTTTGTAGAACTATTATCACACAAAATATTAACTAGGAAAAAAAGATTTGTGTACATTGTTATTAATAATTATTATATTCACAGATGCTGCTGGAAAAGAGGTTCCATCACCAGAGATGGGCAGAAATTCAGCAAACCTCCTGGATCTGTCCGACGATGTCCTCCTGTACATCTTGCAGTACTGTTCTCCCATAGACCTGAAGGCACTTGGATTGTAAGTATTTTCTTTATACTGTTGACATTACATGTGAACGTGCGACAGCCCACACAGACACAGACAGCACAGTTGAATGCTTATGAAGAATTTCAACTTCATTGCCTGGGAAATGGGATTCACATTTACCATTGATATGAGAAAAGGTCAATTGTCAAAATTCTCAGTTAATTTCAGTTCAGTCTAGGTACTTTGGCATACACTTGTAAATGTCAAATCTTAATTGATTTAGTTACAATATCAAAACTAAAATTAAAATATCTTAAAAAATAAGAAAGTTTTTCAAGTATTTTAATTTCATGTTACGACAGCATACGATCGCGTTAGATGACGTCGCGCATCATGTTCACCGTACAAATTCAATACATGCTGTTGTCGAGAGAGGGACAGAGCATCCCTTCTATAAAACTTTAAATGTTTAGATCTCGGAACTTTATTGATCAATCGTTTTTTTTTTTAGTAAATGTATGATACTTTAGCATGTCATCATTATAACATTATTGAAATGAGATAAAATTCATTCATATTCCCTATTGTATATTGTATTTAAGAGTTTGCAATGCTACCATCGTCTGTCTCGCTCATGCATACATGTATTTTTGTAGAATTGAAACAACTGAATAAAGTTATAAATAATAATCCCACAGGACACTAGAAAGTAGCCACACAAGTTTTCGAAAAAAAAAAACATTTTGATCCAAGTTAATTACCATATATAACAATTATTTTTGTGTTAAAAATTTATAAAAGCTTTGTTTATGTACGAGAATCAAGTTGGATCAAAATGAGATTTTTGTTGAAAACTTGTGATGTTGCTTTCTAGTGTTCTATGGGACTATTTTTTTTTATAAATTCATTCAGTCATTTTATATCTTCAAAAATGTTGATATATGTGAATATTGTGAACCAGACAGACAATAGTCGAACTACTGACTCTTAAAATGATTGTTTATTTCTCATAGTGGTATGATATTTTATTTTTATGGGTTGCATAAAGCTGAGTTCTGTATCGTTCGTGTTGTAGCACATGTCCCCGGCTGGGTACCCTCGTCCTGGACCGCACGCTGTGGCAGGCGGTGGACGCCCGAGAGACGCCCACCGGCAAGCGGAGGATGCGGTGGATGCTCACACACGCACTCACGCCGCACACCACCTCTCTCAAGCTGAGCGGATACGCGAGGGAGGTTAAGGGGTGAGTGCTTTTGTAGTATTAGGCTTCTGAACTAAGGGTGCGGGGAGTCTTTCTATTCTTTTTTTACGCAAGATTTAGATCTACGATGACCACCAACTCGCCTGATGTTGTAGTCTATTTGTGAGGTTACGGTGTCTGTCTGTCTGTCCTACACATAAACAGCTGTATCTTTAGAATCGTAATAGGTAGGAAGTGTGATTTTTTACAGAATATGTATCATTATAGTTAATATAAATCAATAAATGCTAAAAGCTGGTCAAGCGCGAAACGAGCTTGCGTAAATACAATTTGAAATAATCTAAAATTGTTGTGCGAGAACTGCGAAATAAAATTTTGTTGATTTGCCCAAAAAAAAAGCAACCAATATTATAATGACAAGAGAATGTACATATTAGTGACAGTCGGTGTCATGTGACATTTTACAATGGAGTAAACGGTAGTATTACAATCTCATTGGATAGATACATTATTTTAGAACATGAGATTTTGATTTTCTTTTATATCAGATTTACGAGTATTACAGAAAGGGGGAAAGACTTTCACTTGGTTAACAAATGTATGTGTGATTTGTTGCAGATGTCTGGGCTACGTGAACAGGGCGTGTGATGACCCACCCACACACACATGTATGTACATCTACAACATACTTACTTGTAACTTGTAATGTGCTATGTGCTATAGATTTACACTTCCGTACATTAAATGAAAATAACTATAGTTTATAAAACATCATGATACAGGCGTCACAAGCTGAACGCACAGGCTGATCGTGCCTCTCTATCGTTTGTTCCGCCCTCTCGCTTGCAAGCTCGGCTCAGGAGGAACGTGACAATGAATCATGCTTTTTCGTACGTGCAGCCTAACGTTCGTCGATTTATAAGATGTTATCACGTCAAAAATATAGCCTATGACATTCTGGAAATGAAGACGTAATCTAATGACACCTTGAACATCAAAATCAGTCAAGCCGCTTAGGCTGTAAACATATAGAAACATACATTCATACATAACACTCCTTCTTACGCAGTCGGGTAAAAAAGGAGATTATTATAACATTAGTTTGCTAACTAATTTAAAACTATAATAATGTTTCACGGAACATGTACGTGTATGGCGTGGACTTGACTAGGTCATTCCTATTTAAAACTATAATAATGTTTCACGGAACATGTACGTGTATGGCGTGGACTTGACTAGGTCATTCCTATTTAAAACTATAATAATGTTTCACGGAACATGTACGTGTATGGCGTGGACTTGACTAGGTCATTCCTATTTAAAACTATAATAATGTTTCACGGAACATGTACGTGTATGGCGTGGACTTGACTAGGTCATTCCTATTTAAAACTATAATAATGTTTCACGGAACATGTACGTGTATGGCGTGGACTTGACTAGGTCATTCCTATTTAAAACTATAATAATGTTTCACGGAACATGTACGTGTATGGCGTGGACTTGACTAGGTCATTCCTATTTAAAACTATAATAATGTTTCACGGAACATTTACGTGTATGGCGTGGACTTGACTAGGTCATTCCTATTTTTTTAGTCCAGTAGTTTAATTTGATGCAATAAAAGTAATAAAAAAAAATTAACTGAAAAGGGAGAAATAACACGAAAACAATCAAAACTGGACTTCTACCTAAGTAGGTACGTAATCCAACTATTTTTTGAGGTCGGTGTCAGGCCCTAAACTGTCATCAACTAAATAAAATCCTATATAGACACTAACTCCCAGAAAACTTTCCTAGCAAAATGACCAAATGATCGCAGTCTGTTCATCTAGGAAACTAATGTGGCACAAAGGCGCTGCTGACCTTATTTCATTATTTTGTTCAGTCGAGACCACAGAATAGCACAGTAGTACATACTCAGAGACGTCAGTTTCACTTTTTTGCTACAATAGAACTATAAGTAAACAGACTATCAATGTATGTAATATGTATATATTGTCGTGATGTTCCAGCCCAGTTCCAGGCCACGGGCGAGGGCCATAAGTGGGCGTGGAACTCTGATGACCTGGAGAGTCGAGCCTCGTTCCTGCTGCGCCGCTATACGGGGGCCTACCCCTACCACCACCATCACGCATCCGTGGGGTATGGAAACATATTATTTAGTCTTTCGTACTAAGGTACGAAACGTACACCGGTGCATATTCGTGTGGCTACGGTGTCTGTCCGTCTGTCCTACACTTAGACTGCTGTATCTTTTGAACGGTAATAGATACAAGGCTCAAAATTGGCAAGATTGTAGGGTTTACTTTGATGTAAACGTACAAATAAAAAAACTGATGAAAATGTGAGACTGTGCACGATATAAAACCTCCTTGTTAATTAAAAAAAAAAAAAAAACTAAAAATGACAAGTGTATGTGTTGTTGACAGTTGGTGTCATGTGATATAAATTTAAAATAAAGTAAACGGTAGTGATAAAATCTCTTTGGATAAAGAAATAGGTCTGTAACACTTATTTGTACTAGATATTGTGTGTGGCTAGCATTTCAGGGTATTCCTATTGTAGTTATGTGAAGTTACAAATATTCTTATATCTAAGAATATTTTGTAAGCACATTTTGTGAAGTGCGCTGTTGTCAGTGTTCATGTTCATGTATTGTGTCATGTATAGGAGTACAGAAGCTACAGTGTGCGAGTGAAACTCGTACTTTGCCTGATTTATTTGTGGCGAGTGTGTGATGTAGCATGTGTTGCGGCAGACACGCCAGCGAGTTGGGCGGGGCGACGGCGCGAGGACCCGCCCCCGAGGAGGAGCCGGCGTGCGGCCCCGCCCCTGGGGAGGAGCCGGACCGAGAGGACCGAGTCTGCCCGGGACCTCAGGTATTCATATTCAAATTTTGATAGAATTATAAATTTTGCATTTGTTTACGAGTATATAATTTTCTTTTTTAGGGTTCCGTATCTCAAAAGTAATAAACGGAACCCTTATAGGATCACTTTGTTGTCTGTCCGTCCGGGTGTCAAGACCTTTATCTTGGGAACGCGTAAAGGTATCGTGTTGAAATTAAAACCATATACGCAGATCCATAGTATCTTGCTGCAGAAAGAAAAATCAAATTTCTCAGTTTTCGTAAAACAAAGTTATAGCCGAATAGTTCGTAAAAAATGCACATTTCGACACTCACAGAGGAATCAAAACCTATGGGGTACTTCCCGTTGACCTAGAACTATGAAATTTGGCAAGAAGCATTGTGTTAGAGTACACATATAGGAAAAAAACCGAAAATCGGACATTTTTAATTTAATCACAAAATTTTAATTTAATTTAATCCAAATTTTAAAGTGAATTAATCGTATCATGTGGGGTATCATATGGAAGAGCTTAATAAACATAAGTTAAAACAGGTTTTTAAATATTTTACAATGTATATTTTTCGGTATGAAAAGAAAAATATAAAAAAATATATGATTTCCCCCTTTTATCTACTAGTTTGTACGGAACCCTCGGTGGGCGAGTCTGACTCTCACTTGTCCATAGATCTCTATGATTGATCACCAACTCGCCTGATGTTAAGCGACGGTGTGGCCGAGGATGGAGCTCGTCGATCTAGAAGGTATCTATTCACTCTAGCCTTGAGAATCCTAATTTTAGTTCTGAGGAAACAGAGATGGTGGCAAAGAATTCCATTCCTTGTCCGAATCCGTTTCACAGAGCTGCCTGATTCCAGATGTTGTACTCGACACGAGCTTCTGATCCCATAAAATTGTTAGCCATCAGTTTCATTTGCCCGAACAGTTATTAGGTTAGGTTCCTGTTTTATTATATCCATAAACGTTATTTACAAAGGTTCGGTTATCAGATATATCGATTACTAAGTTAGGTTCGTTAGCTTTCTTTTTATTGCTCACATAAACTTTTGTAATTTTTGTATTACAAAGATTCGGTTATTAGACGAGTTGTCAAATTAGACAACGACATTTCGATAGTGTCTTTTGAAAAAAAAACTCGTTTCCGGGGAAATAATATACATCAAACTTATAACACTTCTCTTTTTGGGTACAGGGTTAAAAAAAGCGCTAAAGTTTATATAGCTATATAAACATTCGCTCTTTTTTTAGTCTTGCCATAGCAGCAGGTTCAGGAATTGATAAATAAATTAAATAAATTGATAAATTCGTTTATTGAGATAAAAACGGGGAAAATACCAATTACAATTATCTCACAATATTAAAAAAATATTCTTAAACAATTCATGTCTGAGGATTACAAAATATTCATTGTATCAATAAACGCCTAGCATGTCAATACAAAAATAAAAAGTATGTCATACAAAGTAAAATATACCGTTCGGGTAAGTACTCAGAGTACCAAGGAATGGTTTAGGGTACTAGTATTATTATTCTTTCAATAGTATCGGTATTATTTAAATTATTGTTTAGTTTGTTTTAGACTAATATAACTGAAATGAACCGTATTTTCTAGAACATTGTCTATAAATAGATGTGAATATATGGTGTGCAGGTGACATTGAGCCAGGCGGCGCTGCGGCAGCTCGCGGCGCTCTGCCCCGCGCTCGCCGAGCTCGCGCTGGAGCACGTCGTCATCGACTGCGCTACGGTGAGTGCACGGCGCCCGCGCACCTCACTCAGCTGCTACTCTACTATATGTGCCTGATTCTATCTATCTTAAGTATCTACTTACAAACAAGTACTAGGATGTATCTTATTTATATTGGTATTTATATATCATTTATCTCTAAGTATGTATGTATATTATTCATGTATCCGTATTTTATTTATTGTCTAATTATTATGAGGTAATTATTTTTCTCTCTTTGTTGATTTCTATTGTATCGCATCTCCATCACAAGGTTGTCTGAAGAGATCGTTTTAAGCGATAAGGCCGCCTGTTGTTTCGCTAGCTTGGGGGCCATTCAATTATTACGTAAGACGATTTAGGAGGGGAGGGGGGTCGACCATGTCTGGGAGGCGTCTTGATAGTTCTTACGTAAGAACACAAAAATTAAAATAAAAGTTAAAATTATACTTAAAAAAAGCGCGGGCAACTGCGCGAGTGCCGAAGTGCGTTTGGATGTGTATAAAAGTACAAATAAACATTCCTAAAAATGGTTACTTTGAAAAATAAACATTACAATAAACCAAACGTGTATTAATTTTTCCTTTAGATTCTTACGTAATAAATATATCACAGGGGGGAGGGGGGAGGGGGTCGTCCTATTCTATTTTTTTCTTATATGGGGGGGGGGGGGGGGGGCAGTCAAATACTGGCAAAAATAGTCTTACGTAATAAGTGAATGGCCCCTTGTAAGCTCTCCTGTTAATTAGTGTTTAAGTATTATGGTGTAAACAATAAAGAGTTTATCTAAGTATCTATAATAAAAGAAAAACAATATACCCGACTGCAGAAAAGAGGTAATAAAAAATAATAAATAAATATTTGTGGACATTTCACACAACACCATCTAGCCCAAACTAAGCAAAGCTTGTACTATGGAACTAGATGGCTGATAGAATACATATATATATGTATGTACATATGATGCATAGAAACACCCATAGGTTTTTGTATTGTTACGATTTCGTTGCGCTCGATATGCTGTGAGTGTATATTTTTGTGTGAGAAGTGTGTGAAGCTGCGTACGTGTCAGCGAGTAGCGTGTCCGTAGCTAGCGTATCCGTTGTGTGTTACGTGTCGACATTGTTCCAGACAAAGGTCTGCATGTTCCCCGTGTCACTGCGCGTGCTGTCGCTGGTCGGCACTCGCTGCTTCAACGCGGACAAGTCCTTCCTCAACAAGATACAGGACCATCTGGTGCATTTGGAGGTCAGTTATACTTTGTACATACAGCAGGGTCGTCTTGTCCGCTGTAACCTTACACAAACTGACTTGTCGGAACTTAAACTGACTTGAGTGTGTTCAAGGGCATTAAAAAAAGAATTTGACAAAAGAAATCTTCATGCCCCAGTTCTTTTTTAGATTTTCTCATGTAAAGCGCTATAACTTCGTATTAAAGTCTTTAATATCGGATTTTTTATTTGATTGATTTGATTTAATATAGCTAATGATACACATTCGACGTACACAAAGGAGAAATAGACATAAATAAGGAATTAATATTAAGCTAGTGGACTTTAATGTCAAAAACCAGAAGATTTGCAGAAAAGAAGTAAATGTTCATAAACATGTTTTATCGACTTCTACAAAGAACGAGGTTTTCAATTCGTCTGTATGTTTTTTTTTGGTATGTTTGTTCAGCTATTACTCCGCTAACTATGCATTGATTTTGATGATTATTGTTTGTTAGGTAATATCCAGATAATATCTCAGAGGTAGTCCCATATCAATTTGATCAAAATCGGTTCAATGCTTTTGTTTTTTTAGGGTTCCGTACCTCAAAAGAAAAAAAACGGAACCCTTATAGGATCACTTTGTTGTCCGTCTGTCCGTCTGTCTGTCCGTCTGTCCGGGTGTCAAGACCTTTATCTTGGGAATGCGTGAAGGTATCGAGTTAAAATTAAAACCATATACGCAAATCCATAATATCTTGCTGCAGAAAGAAAAATAAAATTTCTCAGTTTTCGTAAACAAAAGTTACAGCCGAATATGTCGTAAAAAAACCCACATTTCGACACTTACAAGGGAATCAAAACCTATGGGGTACTTCCCGTTGACCTAGAACTCTGAAATTTTTTATATCTTCAAAAATGTGTGTATGCGCAAGTTAGACGGGCGATGTTTGTACTACGGACAGTTAAGAGACGGTGTGTGTGTGTTTGTGCGCAGGAGCTGGACGTGTCTGAGTGCGACTGGGTGGAGCCCGCGTGCATGCTCCCGCTGAGCAAGCTGCCGCGGCTGGCGCGCCTGCGCATGCGACTCTGCGATAAACTCACCGAGTTCGTCGCGTACGCATCGCTCGCCACCAGATACGGCTTCAAACAACTCAAGGTACATATCTACATGTATAATACAATGCAACCGTGCCGGTGGGGCGCTGCTGTCCTCATTTTATTATTTTGTTAAATAGATCATATTTTTATTGTGACTAAAACTTCTAAATATTTACATGATTTAAATAATAAAAAAAAAAAAAGACATTAGAGATGTTAGTTCGCATTTTTTGTCACAACAATTCTCTATGCACTTAGACTATACATTCACAGACATTAGAAAATAATGAGACCCCTCACTATTGCAAATTATATTTTTTTTTGTTTTTAATTATATTTATATTATATTATTTTTCTGGGAATAAGATGTTTCATATTTTTACCGACTTCAAAAAGAAGGAGGTTAACAATTCGGCTATTTTTAGGGTTCCGTACCTCAATAGGAAAAAACGGAACCCTTATAGGATGATAAATGATAAATGATAAATTCGTTTATTGAGATAAAAACGGAAAAAGACCAATTACAATTATCTCACAATATTCAAAAATTATTCTTAAACAATGTCTTAAACAAATGTCTGAGGATTACAAAATATTCATTATATAAATACAATATCATTTAAAATGTCAATACAAAAATGTCAAATGGGCAATACGCCTAGCATGTCATTACAAAAAAATAATTATGTCATACAAAGTAAAATATACCGTTCGGGTAAGTACTCAGAGTACCAAGTCAATAAACTCAAAGGTTATCGTCAAAGTCCAATGAATCATCAGGCTTTTTACACCTGTCCCATTGATCCAATTGATTTTCACAATAAGTCAAGGAGGTACTTAAAATAGTCTTCCAGTTATCACAAAAGATGTCACAATCAGGGTTGGCAGCAAGGAGTGCGTTTAAGTGGCGACGGGCACGATTCAGGGGCGACATAGAACGTGCTACTGTGCGACCGCGATCTACGTGGAACAGGTCATGCGGGCGACCACGTCTGTTTGCTGGAACCCCGGGCTCGTCCGGTACGAACAGTACGCATAGCAAGTCGTGCAGACGTATAGAATCGACGGACCCCCTAAGCGCCTTACAGCAGATAGTTAGCTGGTCTAACATCCTTCTAACTTCCAAAGAGTTGTAACCAAGCTGACCGAGCAGGAATTTAGTTGGATACAGAAACGGATAGTAACCATAAATTTTCTTATACAGTGACCTTAAAAAGGCCTTTTGGACTTTTTCAAGCATTCGCGCGTAGGTGACATGATAGGGGTTCCAGACACAAGCACTCGATTCAAGTTTGCTTCTAACTAAGGAGTTATATAATGTTTTAATTACTTCAGGATTTTTAAAGTCTCTAGCATTCCGTAGGACGAAGCCAAGGCGCCGGTAAGACTCTTTTGCGAGTTCTGATATATGATCATGAAAAGTTAGACTGCGATCAAAATTTACCCCCAAATCTTTGATACAGTTAACCCTATTTATAGGTACGTTGTTTAAATGATAATCAAACTGTATTGGATTTCTTTTACGATCAAAGGTCATGACGTTACATTTACTTATATTAAATGTCATTTTATTTCTCACGCTCCATTCGTAAATTTGATTGATATCATCCTGCAATTTCAGGCAGTCACTAGAAGATTTAATTTCAAAAAATAGTTTAAGGTCATCCGCATACAAAAGACATTTGGCGGTAGATAGTACATTAGGTAGGTCGTGAATCATCATTTGAAAGAGTAACGGACCAGTGACAGAACCCTGGCTTACACCAGAACTAGTGCAATATGGTTGAGATACATATGTACCATGCCTCACATATTGACACCGGTCCCTCAAGAAATCGGCCATAAAAATTAAGAAATCGCGAGTGAAGCCAAACGTAGATAATTTATGCAATAATATATCATTATCAATTTTATCGAAGGTCTTTTGAAAATCGAAATATACTACATCAACTTGTGATCCACGATCCATAGCGCTAGATATATAGTCTGTTAAGCACAACAGGTTTGAATTTACTGATCGGCCCGGCCTAAATCCGTGCTGCTCTTCGCCTATCTGTTGTTTTACCTGGCTATATATTTCATTGTGCAGAATGTACTCAAAGATTTTGGCAGGCGCACATAGAATTGCGATTGGACGATATTCCTCTACTACGGTTTTTTTACTATTTTTTGGGATGGGGGTTACCCTTGATAATTTCCACTGTGTGGGGTACTTGCCATTTTTAAGCGAAAGATTTATAATATGGTGTAGTGGAAGAATTAAATGTTTTTTACCAGTTTTAAGGACAAAGCTAGGTAAGTTATCCGGACCAGGTGAGCTTTCTATTTTGAGCTTATTCAGGGCTCGTTCGATATCTTGGGGGATCACCGTGGGTAAACTAACGTAACCGCCTTGATAGCCTAATGCAGAACACTCGTCAACATCTAAAAGTGGCTTGTTATTTAAAAAGACGCTGGAAAAATAGTTTGCAAACGCTTCTGCAGATTCAACCCCAGTAAAAGAAACACCTTGATACGAGACACAGGGTTCGAAACCACCCTTGGATCTGAGTCTATGCACGTGGCTCCAAAAATGCTGAGGGCGCAGCCGTAAGTTTTCTTCGATAAGAGCAGTATACGATTTATATGCGTCTGAGATACGGTTCTTCAAGCTATTACGAAGATCTGTGTATAACTTGTACGATGTATTACATTTCGACCTCAACCACACCCTGTGTAATCTCTTTTTACGCCGAATATCCTTTATAATATTTGCATCAAACCAAACCGGAAATCTGTTGCATTTAGCTACTTGTCTTTTCTTTTTAGGAACAGTTAAGTCAAATAATGTATAGATAGTATCATAGAAAATATCAGTAGCGGTTGCGACATCACTACATTCAAGTACAGGTGCCCAAGAGGTTTCGGCAAGCAATGAGTGAAAAAGAGGTATATCCATCTTTTTAAAGTTCCAGTCGCGCGATGTATCTAAGTTACTAGGCTGTAGCCGTGCACAGCTGTTATGTAATCGTAAAGGGAGCATTATCTCCAGAGCAGGATGGTACAATACATCGATAGGTACGAAGCCGTCGGCGGCTTCTCGCACACAAACAGGTTGCGCCGCCGTCGCCGTCTCAGAGCACTCCTGCGCCAACACTACGTCCAAAATACCTCCGTGAGAATTAAAAATTCCATTAAAATCTATTAGATTACAATATGTCAAAAAGTAACAATAATATTTTTTTATATTATTAGATGCACTATTCATATTAATATCACCAAGAATAAAAATTCTTGTGTCTGAATCAGTTAAAAATGTTTCTACGTTATTAAATACATTCATGTACACGGCGTCGATAGCTTTTGGTTTAATGTATACGACGCAAACTATAAAAGAAACACCGCGATATGTCACAGACGCCCAAAGATCTTCTCCTAGTTTAGACTCGAGCTCAGGTCGCCGACATATGGTAACACCCGGCCTCGCAGCTAGCAAAACTCCCCCACAAGGGGAAGCACGGTCTCGTCTAAGCAATGTCCATCCGTCTGGTACTACCTCGGCGTCCCCCACTTTGAGGATCACTTTGTTGTCCGTCTGTCCGTCCGTCCGGGTGTCAAGACCTTTATCTCGGGAACGCGTGAAGGTATCGAGTTGAAATTAAAACCTTATACGCAGATCCATAGTATCTTGCTGCAGAAAGAAAAATAAAATTTCTCAGTTTTCGTAAAAAAACAGCCAGTTTTCTCAGTTTTCGTTACAGCCGAATATGTCGTACAAAACGCACATTTCGACACTCACAAGGGAATCAAAACCTATGGGGTACTTCCCGTTGACCTAGAACTATGAAATTTGGCAATAAGCATTGTGTTAGAGTACACATATAGGAAAAAAAACGAAAACTGCACATTTTTAATTTAATCACAAAAAAATAGTGTCTCTATGCAAGGAATGAGGGCCTAAATTTTAAAGTGAATTAACCGTATGATCATATCAAAGAGCCTCATTACCATAAGCTAAAACGGGTTTTTGACACATTCTTCGCCCCCTGCAGACCCTTCACTTCGGCTGGGAACCAAAACTTTTTAGGCGAATTTTGATTAAGTACAGAGTGGCCGCGCAAAGCAACGTTGACTGCCTTAAACGCCGGCAGTTTACTGACTACTACAAAATGAACGGTACGCTCGCTCGGATCCGAGTGGGAAGCGCCGCTACTATAGCCCCGCCCCACTCTGATCCGAGTGGTAAGCAAGGAATGTGTTAAATATTTTTACTTTGTATATTTTTCAGTTTATGAAGGAAAATATAAAAAATATATATGATTTCCCCCTTTTATTTAGTTTGAACGGAACCCTCGGTGGGCGAGTCTGACTCGCACTTCTCCGGTTTTTTATATATTTGTTGCTGCATAACTCCTTCATTTATAAACCGATTTGAAAAAAAAAAAATCATCAAATTCAAATTAATTTATTTCAGACTAGTAATTGACCCATATAACTTATAAATCATGTCACAATATAAATATAAAATAATAAAATACATTAACATTTCAAAATCATATACAAATACATTATATTTTCATATAGATAAAATCGTCATCAAAATCGTTCCAGTTGTTTGGTTTACAAAATTGTGCATATTGTAGTTGGTTGTTTCAACTATGATTATAATGTTAATGTGTGTGTGTGTGTGTGTGTATGTGTGCAGGTGGTGGATCTCCGCGGCTCGCCGGTGGGCGACTCGGAGGTGTCCGCGCTGGGCTGGGTGCCGAACCTGGAGGAGCTGTACCTGTCTCCCGCGCCCCCCGCACCCGCCTCTGGCGCGCACTCCTCCGCCGGCGCGCGCGCACCGCCCTCGCACGCGCACTTCATGCACGACCCGCCGCCCGCGCACAGAGACCTGCACCCCTGGGAGGAACAGGTGACACCATACACACACATCCCTCCCTCTCCCTCTCGTCCTGCGCACCGCGAGGTGGACAGACGATCTCGTACAAGTGGCGGGAACACGCTGGATGCAAGCCGCGACAACCGGTCTTTTTGTCTATGCAAAGTGAGGCCTCTGTCCAGAAGTGGACTTAGGCCTCGCTTCGTGACTGGGATGAGCTGGGATGATGATGATTAATTTGCAAGGAGACTTGAGACTTGTGACCACAAGTAGAACTGTTTCGTAATAATGTTATAGTTTAAAAAACTGAAACAACCGACTTCAAAATACGCTACTCCGTTACTTTTAATATTAGAAAGGATTAGTATACAAATTTCATATCATCATGCTCAGTCAGGTAATAATTAAACAAAATTAATAAAAAAATATATTTTAATTATGCTTTTAGCGATAAGGCCGCCCTTTGTTGCCCTAGTCTATTTAAGTTCTTTGTTATTACTTTTATGCTGTGTACAATAAAGAGTTCATCTATCTATCAAAACGCTTAATCGTCCAAGTAACTCTATTTTCACTTTATACACATTGGATGAGGAGTAAGAAGGTTTTACTTTTACTAAATCCTTCACGGTTGTAAACTTTTTAAAGAAACCTCTCTTCACCCGCTCGCTTTTTTTTGGTTAAGAATGAGATATGTCATTGAATGTCAAATGCTCCGTCTTCGAATATTAGAAAATGTGCAGATGTTTAATGTACGATAATCCTTAACATTTGACACTTTTTTGCAAAGAATAACTTGTTGGTGGAACTCTGCGATTCTATAATCTGACGCATTTATTTAATTATTTATTTGATGATAGGCAAGCAGCAGAAGCTGATGAGCCTATATCCTGCAGTGCAGAAATTTACTGGTTGTCTTTTAGTATAATTTGTTCTTTTTTAATCCATTGATCCAGTTTATTTTTTAAAGAGTTGATAGTTTTTGCCGTGACAACATCTTCAGGCAATCGGTTCCAGTTGTGTACAACTCTGTTGCTTAAAATATGATGTGCAGTATTGGTTTGAGATGGTTCACGCCACAGTAAGTTCTCTTTTATAGTATACATATAGGCTTCTTATGTTAGGCAGATTGTAGAACCCATTCATGATTTTGAAAGTTTCAATTAAGTCACCCCGTAGCCTCCTCTCTTCGAGTGTAGTGAGACGCAGAGCTTTCAATCTCTCATTATATGGCTTATGTCGCAGGGCAAATGGCAATTTGGTGGCTTTTCTCTGGACACTTTCAAGTATGTCAATATTCTTCCTAAAGTATTTCATTCAGGAATACAATGAAAATTATCATTTTTAGATATTATTCAAAAAGTAATAAAGCAATGTCATAAAATAATTTATTTATTTATTTATTTATTTATTTAAGTCCATCAACATTGTGTACATTAACAATAATTTAAAAGTCTAACATAATAAAGAATAAATCCAAATGTCACAATAATTATAGATGGAGACGGCATGCATTACAAGAGCGAAAAATTATATAAAATTATACATTACACCAAAGATAATTAATATATTACATTTAAAGTTAAGCAATCAAAATAATAATGTCAATTAAATTAAAATAAATGTCAAAAGATATAAAATTTAGCTACATTAAAATAGATTTAGTGTCAAAGACTTCAAAGATTCTCTGAAGATATTATAACTGTCGCCAAATATGTCTATGTCTGTTGTCTTAGATACAATGTTATATTGACGCACCATTCTCGCTAGTGGAGCATTAAACCCAAGGTTGGAGCGAGAAGTAGGAGTAGAAAAGATGTTGAAACACGATACTCTTGGCAGCGTTCGAGGATTTGTTATTAGCAATTCGGAGAGTAAATCTGGCGCATCTAAGATCCCGTTGGCTAGTTTGTACAAAAATAACAGATCCAACGTGTGCCTACGATGTGCCAGTGATTCCATTTTAAAATACTTGAGTCTAGAATCATAACTTAGAAGTTCTTTCCCAAGAAAGCATGAGTAAGTCAAATGCCATAAAAACCTTTTCTGTACGCTTTCCAGTCTCTTTTTGTGGACGCTATAGAAAGGATTCCAAATAGTGCTACAATATTCTAAACCACATCGCACCAGAGAATTGTATAAAATAATTTTTGTTTCGGCTGACCTCAATTCCCTACAATTGCGAAGAACAAAGCCAAGAGACTTAAAACCTCTGGATGCGATATAGTCGACATGACTATGGTAACGTAGCTTGCTGTCTAGAATTAAGCCGAGATCTCTAATTTGATCCACATTAGAAATTGCTATATTATTAATTAAAAATGTAGGGCGGTTCATGGGTTTGGTTTTCCTAGTAAATCTCATTGCAAAGCATTTAGACACATTAAGAGTCATTCGATTTTGATTACACCAAGCGTCCAACCGATTAATATCTTCCTGTAACATCTCAGCGTCATTATTAGAATCCATGGAGCGGAAGAATTTCAAATCGTCAGCAAATAGATAAAATTTAGAGTTTGTAAAGCACTGATCTATATCATTGATAAAATAATTGAAGAACACCGGTCCAAAATGTGAACCCTGTGGTACACCTGAGCAAGCTTCAAAAGAGTCTGACGAGTCTCCATTGACAACTACGATTGACGTTCGACTGCGTAGATACGATGCAAGCCAGGTGAGCAAGGGATCCGCTATACCATACATGGCAAACTTACGCAGGAGAATTTTGTGATTTACTTTGTCGAATGCTTTGCTAAAATCAGTATAAATGGTTCCCACGGAAGAATGTTGGTCAAGGATGCCAGATATATCATTAATAAACGAGACAAGATTTGTTGCTGTGGACCTCGATTTTGTGAAACCATGTTGCTCTGCAATGATTATACTACTGAAGTGAGAAGAAAGAATAGGGAGTACCAGTTTCTCAAAAACTTTGGCAAAAACAGGCAAAATCGAAATTGGCCGATAATTGCTGATGTTATTCTTGTCTCCATTTTTGTGTAATGGCACAACCAAAGCCTTCTTCCACATCGATGGGAAGGTTCCGGAAGTAAGGAAGTAAGTAATTATGGGACTAACTTGGGAGCTTTCTCTATATGTCAATTTAAGAAATACAAAAATTGATACCCGAATGACGGAGTAATCGGTGAACAAACCTAAAAAAAAAAGGATCGAATTGATAACCTCCTTCTTTTTGGAAGTCGGTTAAAAATCACGTAAATATATGGCGCTTAAAACAAAAATGGTTAATATCTCTAGTCATGGATTTCAACAACATGACACACCAATTAAATGTTCTTACTGGTCAGAACGCAAAAAGCATTTAAATTTGTTTTGATTAGTTCTATTGAAACCAACCCTACATCCTTTTCCGAGTACCGTCCCATATCAATCCTCCTTTTCCTCTCCAAAGTTCTCGAACGTTTAGTCCATAATCAGTTAAATATTTTCCTTACTAGAAACTTGCTCAATCCTTTTCAATCTGTCTTTCGTCCAGGGCACAGCACGTTTACTGCACTAGTCAAGGTCACTGATGATATACGACAAGGGATGGAGAATGGTCATCTAACCGTGTTGATGCTTTTGGACTTCAGCAACGCTTTTAACTCCGTTGACTGTAATATTCTCCTTGCTATGCTTCGCTCCTCTAACATATCTCCAACGGTAGTTGATTGGTATCAAAGTTACCTGCTTGGTCGTCGACAGAGGGTTCACCTGGATGAGTCATACTCATTATGGTGTGACACTACTGCTGGCGTACCACAGGGTGGTGTCTTATCTCCCCTTCTCTTCGCTATCTTTATAAACTCAATTTCCAATAATCTATCTTCTTCCTATCACCTCTACGCAGACGATCTCCAACTTTATTGTCAAGTTCCAGTGGAACGGCTTTCCGAAGCTGTAGAAGCTGTGACTAATGCCTTACGTCGTGTTTCACAGTGGAGCAAATCCTACGGCCTTAAGGTAAATCCAGTAAAAACGCAAGTTATTGCCCTTGGTAGTCCTCGTATGCTTGGCCAAATCGGATTACTTACCGCAAGTCATTCTCGATGGCGTCACAATACCGTTTAGCGAAACAGTCAAAACCCTCGGAATAATTTTCTACCAGTGTTTGTCCTGGGTTCCACAGGTGGCTGGGGCTAGTCGCAAAATATTTGCTTCTGGTAGTTCCTTGCGTAGATTGCGAAATTTTCTGCCTATTGCCTCTATTATTGCGCTTGCTCAATTACAACTTTTACACCTTATTCTCGGCTATGCTGAAGTGTGTTATTTAGATCTGACATCTGACAGAAGAATTATTGAATAAACTTGAGCGCCTTCAAAATTTCTGTATAAGGTTCATATTTGGTTTGCGTAAATATGATCATGTTTCACGATTCTGCACTAAGCTTAAGTGGCTACCCATCCGTCGTCGGCGAGATGCTCACATACTTTTCCTTCTATACAGTATTCTATTCTTCCCTTCTTCTCCTTTCTACCTCCAGGAACGCTTCCACTTCCGCTCTTTTTTCTTTCTTTCTCGACGCTTGATATCCCTCAGCACAGAACCAACTTGTATGCTTCCTCATTCACAGTGACTGCTGTCAAACTGGAATGATTTGCCACTAGAAATTAAGCGTGCTCCATCATTAGATGTTTTCAATTGACTGTATACGTGACTTAGATTGTGACTAGAACATTTACAACTTGTTTTATTCAAGAAACTTGAAAAAACCTAATACTTGACACTGGCAAATGCTTTAATGCGGGTCCAATACATAAAAGAAGAAGAAGATGTTTTCAAAACCCGTGTAAAAGCTCATTATATATATAACACAGACTAAATTTATATGTATATATTAGTGTAATATATAAGTAAGTTTATGAATGAGGATATATATTATAATTAATTATGATTACTCTTTTTTCTTCTTGTAACATGAATAGGTACCTACTATATATTGTTTTAGTGTAGTACTATAGTTTTAGTTACTTTTAAAGGCCATCTGTTTAACATCTTTCCTGTCCCTGCATGGTTGCCTGGAAAAGATCGCTCTAAGCGATAAGGCTGCCAATTAAAAGCCTAGCTATAATTATGTTTTCTCTGTATTTCTTTTTCTGTATTTGTGGTCTTTTAATAAAGATTTATCTATCTATCTACCTACATAAAAAAATATTTTATCCAACAAAAACAAATAAAATGTCTCTATCTTCGGGCAATTCATTCAAATACTATTAAGTATTTAATTTATTCAAATTCAAATTGATTTATTTATTAAGATATATGTAGGTACAATAAACAGGTCTTAAATAATAATAATAAATATTGTGCGTTATTGTCCGTAGGAGCCAGACTACTACAAGAGTAAATACGAGATGGAGGAATGGATCGCCGAGGAGAACTTTCGCCCGAACTGGGACTGGAAGCAGGAGGCTATGAGGTCGTGACTCGTGCGCATACCCTGCGTACAAAGCAAAGAGGCCAAACGAGCGTAATCTGACGAGTTGACGAGTCGCGTAATTTATGCTGTTTTTGGTTTCATACAAAAGTCCGGTTTGTGGCACACGGCGGCGCTAAATGAGTTGTACGCCGGCGCCGGCGCCGGCTCGCGCGCATTGTATCAACCGAATTGTATTCGGCGCGAGCGAGGAGATCGCGGGAACCGACACTTTCACTATAGACTGGATTTACCCAGCTTGTGTTTCTGACATTATCTTCTGAATATGGTTCGTAAATACACAATATTTGTAAAGGATCCATTGCACGCACGACACAAACACCCCGTACAACTGTTCAATACTTACTGAAAAAAAATATACGCCTGTATTCGATATATTTTCTGAGCGTTTTACACAGTGAAGTATCTACACATTTATAGACGGTTCAAAAATTAAATCAGAAAAAAGTCAGATGTGTTTCATTTTTGAACTGTCTGTTGTGTAAATGATGTCTGTCTGACGCCTAGAAGAATTTCAGGTCGAACCGATATTGCGTGACCGATGTTACGACTCGACTGAAAGAGTTGCGCTCGTGTGGCCTCAGCCTTACAGGTATATATTGTGAAGTTCGGACTGTCATTAGATCTGTTTTTATTGAAATATTCAACAAAATTTACTTTATTCTTTTTGTCGTGCGAGGCGAAGAGAGTGTTGTAATTCTTCTTTTTTCACTCGACAAAGAAAGCAGACAAAGTTTGGCGTGGTGCGCAAGATTTAACGAAAGAGTGGTAAGAGGGCAAATTTGTAGGGAGGAGGGAGTAGGAGACGGATGGATGGGGAGAAGGGGAATAAAGGGAGGAAGATGGAGGACAAACTGAGTGGCAGGAGAGGCAGCGTGGGTGAAGAAAGGGGAAGGAAGTAGAAAAAAGAGAGCGCGATGAGAGTGTGTGTGTGTATGTGTGTGGGAGCTAATAATAGAGGCTCTCACATAAAACCCTAACGTTGCGATATGCAATAGATACAAAACTAAAATTGTTTTGACCATGAGTAATCTGTCCGCAGTTGCTTGGTGCTGCACCACCTGGGCCGGACGGACGCGGGACCCTCCGCCTCCTCCTCCTCGGACAGAGGTACGAACCGACACACATATACAAACAATATACTCACTTTTTTGTTCGACAGAGATCTACGTTTGATCACAAATTTGCGGAACGGTAAGCGATGGTGTGACCGAGGAATCCGAGGATGGAGCGCCTCGATCTGGAACATTTTAAAATGAAAACTACGGGTCACTCGCGTCTGTTTTGAGTCAAAATATCCGACTTACGGGCGGGATTGGCGTGCACCGCAGTCCGCACCGACTGGTGGAGGCATTTATTCAAATTAGATCGTCGTTTGACCACTTACTCGCCTGATGGTAAGCGACGATATGGTCTAAAGTTTCAACCGCTTTCGGCGGTCTTCTTCAAAGGCGTACCGCAAACGTCACGCTCGGTCGGTGACGCGCCTCGCACTGAAGTTTTTATTTAAAAATGTGCGTAAACCTCGTTAGTTTCCATAGTAAGATTTAGAGTATTTATTCACTTTAGTCTTGAAAATCTTTGAATTTTCAAGACTAAAGTGAATAAATACTCTACAAAGTAATATTAGAGGTAATGCTCAGGAGACAAGAGACGCAAGCGGCGGAGAGTTCCACTCCTGGCAGAACGCGTCAACAATATAGATTGATATCGTTGTGCGCGGATTATCGGCATTTCAATGAGTAATGCTAAAAATACACGAAATGACGTACTTTTACTCTCTATAAAAGTTTTTTCATAATATTAATATTTATAATAATTATTTTCAGCAAACGAGAGACCTCCGACGCCTCAAGGAACGTTCTCATCAAAGAATGGCGTGCGACAAGCCGCGACCGGTCGCCCGGCCAGGGGCGGCGCCAGGGGACCTGCTCCCGACCGCGACTCGCGGACGCTACACGAACTGGGAACCACCATATACAGGAAAAGATATAGACAAACTGATGATGACACTCCCACGAAACATTTTAAAGGAAGCAGTGAGGTTCAAAATGAGCCATCTTCTTCAAGTGTGGACGAGCCGAGCTCTTCAAATAGTCAAAATGTGTCGTGTACGAGCAGAGATCATGTGAACAATGAACCGACGCCGTCAGGCGAGGCCAGCTCTTGCACGGAGCCGATGTCTTCGAGCGAGCCGAGCGAGCCGAATGAGCCGAGTTCTTCATTAGACAAATCATCGAACGAATGCGATTCGTCCGATAAAAATAAAGACGTGCCCAGTAAAGGGTCTCGCAAACATTTCGACCCTACCTACCAAGTGTCTAGATCGACCCTTAAATACTGCTTAGATGATTTCAAAAAGAGAACAGAGGGCGGTGATATGACGGACGATTCCGATGATGAGCCGTCGTTCGATGACGACGATGATGACGACAGCCCTCAAACTAAACGATGCCGTCCGAACGAAGCCGGCACGTCGAAATCCGATGTGGGTAGTTGTAAAAGTGAACCGAAAAAATCTAATTCGAAGTGTGTCGAACCAGACTCGACTCAGAAGCACGAACCGAATCCGTCCACTTCTAAAGATTCAAACGATCCCGGAATGAAAGCGCGAACTGTTCACTCGAGGGACGCCGTAGAAGATATTATTTCCGATATGCTGGATCAGTACAGGGACACATTAATATCGAGCCAGCCACCCCAAGAGAGCTTACAGAACCAGCCGCAACCGAGATTTGTCACTTTCAGACGCAATAGACCGCCCGTGTTCCTCGGGAGCGGGCAGAGTCACCAGCCGGCGGTCGGAGATACCAACCGACCGGTCGTGGTTGGCGACCTACCGATGGAAGGTTGTAGAGCGATGCCACCGGTTGTGGTTGTCGCTGGAGATAACCGACCGCCAGTCGTGGTTCGCTGCGAGAACCAGCAGGCGGTTGTGATGGGTTGCAACCACAACCGCCCGGTTGTAATGGGGGGTGACAACCAACCGGCGGTGGTGGTAGGTTGTGGCAATCGTCTGTCATTTATGAGCGGAGAGAATCAACCGTCAATTGTTGTCGGTTGTGGTCACAACCAACCCCCGGCTGGAGCGGGTTGTAGTGGCAATCAACCTGCGTTTATGGTGGGGTATGGCAACCAACCGGCAGTGGTAGTGGGTTGTGGCCATCATGATGACAACCAGAACATTCACAACAACAACGACGTTCAACAACCAGATTGGAACAATAGATTAAATATGCAAGGATTGAATTTAGAAGGCCAGAGGTACGTTATCAACACTAGTAGTCCGTCCCGAACTGTTGCCTCGCGAGCCATAACTTCATAACTATCATTTGCTCGCATTTGGTTAAATAAAATTATTTTATTGAGCGGCAGTACTGTAACCTGCAACGTCTACACGAGTAAACCTTCTAAAACAGAACGCTCCTCCATCAAAAAAATATTATTTCAATGTGTGAGAGGAAATATTTATACCAAATCTTTCCTACTCCAGTCTAGTCGGCAACTGAAGAACCAATGAGATAATTAAGATTAGCGGGATGTGTGTGTATATTGTGTCTATGCACAAGATTTGCATGTGTGCGTATCACATTGAAGGGCATTCAGTTTTAGAATGGTCGATCTCTACTGTAATTGGTTTGTCGTTAGAATTATTCGTTGTTTTCTTGTCGGTGCCGTTTTACCAAACTTATGCAGCTAAACTAACCGTTGGTAGCACCATCTCTGACTCTCGCGTACTTTTACCTGTTGTTTACTTATTGTTCATTTATTTCAGACAAGAAGTGTCGAGAACAATGGCACAACCTTCATCTAGTGATGGTGATGCCGCACCATCACAAGGAAATGCCGCCTCGGCGCAAGGCGACGCCGAACCATCACAATCCAATTCCGCACCAACACAAGGCAATTCCGCCCCCACACAAGGCAATGCCGCCCCCACACAAGGCAATGCCGCCCCAGCTGAAAACGCCGAAAACCCCAACCTGTCCCGTCATCGAATCCTCTATATCAACGTCGGTCGTCGCCGTCACGCAATGTATCAAATATCAATGCCGGAACCTCTCGACATGCTGAGCCCCCCTCTAACTGCCGCCATGAACCTAATATACTCGAGTCACATCGCCCCCCGCTTGGAGTATACCTCGCTGGTAACCGACGCGGCTATACGTCGCTTCGGCAGGGCGGACGGCGAGAATATAAATTACGTACAGATCGGCCCCATGGGACCGGCGCCGGCGCAGTTCGTGGACCCCCACGCGCGACCGAACAGGTCCAACCTGCGGATACTGTCTGTCACGGGATTTAGACACATTACTAACTCTAGTTTAATGCATTTGGCGACCGCCGCGCCGCACTTACAGTCCATAGACTTCACGGGGACGCGGGTCACCGAGACCGGGGTCGAGCATTTCAGGAACTTTAGGCCGGAGTGCAGGGTGAGGTACGGACCCCTCGACAAGCCCAAGGAGGACTGCGGCAGGCCGCATTCCAGGTGATCTGCCTCCCTCGGGTATAGGACAGCATTTATCAGAAGGAAGACGTAAGAAACCACCGGCCCTAGCTACCATTCACATATATATTTATTTTCAGTTAAGTATCCGTGGTCTGGATACATGTCGATACGGAATTTAAAATTAACAACCAAACACAAAAATTATAGTTTAAAAAACTGGAAAACCGACTTCAAAATTCCCAAAATTTTGTTTTACAAATTAACTACTACTCAACTGATTTTGATGAAATTAGACTAGGGGACAATACTAAAAGTATGACCTTTCAAACAAAAGAATTTTGTTTTTTCGAATCGAGTTTTTTTTTGAGTTGAATTTCGCTGTATAAATGACGGAGTAATGTAATACTAAACATAAAAAATACAACCGAATTTTTGACGTCCTTCTCTCCCCCTTTTTTTTGAAGTCGGCAAAAACAAATTAATATATAATTATGAACGTATACATAAACGATTGTTACCAACTCGTTGGTGTACTAAAGCATCTCTTTACGTACATGTATACAACGAGATACTCAGTCGAGTGTCGGTGGCGCTATCGTGCGGACGTGCGACTGACGCGGACATTTTACCGAAAATATACGATACAATACCATTATTGTGATACAATAGTACTTATACTTATTACTATTTAACTGCATTTCAAGTTAAGTCCGGCCCTCCTGTGGGTTACAGTGGAACCAATTTTACGTCATTACTGTTTTTTTATGACAACGCAGATGCAACCGCGGGGCACAGTTTGTGCATAAATTACGGTACTTATTGAGAGTACGTTTTTCTAAGAGATTAATAGCTATTGTATTATTAATTTAAATTAACATTAGATAATTTTTTTATAAAATCTCTTATTTGGGTCGAAAAAGTTCATCGGACATGAAACGTTAATGAAAAAGCATTTTTTTTTGTATTTTTGTGAGAGGTTTAATTTCATTATTTAAAAAAAAAAAATTACCTAGCCAAGACACTCGGGGAGTGAAGACAATTATCACGACATCTCGCGTATCATATACAGAAGCGGTCAAGCCGTTTAGGCTAATATAGTAACACATATACGAGTACATTCAGGCGAAAAACAACTCTCCATCTTGCGGAGTCGGGTAAAAACTTTTTAGATAACAAAAATGTAGTGTTGTGTAAGTTATATTATTATTATTGTATACTAAATGTTAGAGAAAGAATAAATACGGCTGGACTGATCTTGATGCAGCTAAATTATAAAATGGAAGGTGTAGTGTTATTGGTGTATCTAAGGCTTACTGCCTACATTTATAAGATATTTTTGTATTATATTTTGTTGTTATTTTTATTTACTATAATAACGAAATAATTGTTTTTTTTTCTTCTGTTTTGTGATAACTGTATTTTTTCACCATTATTATATTTAAAAGAAACTATAAGTGACTGTTATCTCGAAACTATAAGTGAGGAGCGCAATGCATTGTCACCGAGTTTGCAACTGGTTCAGTGCACGGTTCTGCGCGGCATTGCACTGTAACGGGCAGGCGTGATGCTTAACATTGAACGAGCCACTTGTTCGTCCTATTTCATGAATATAAATCGTCTATTAATCATACGAGGCTTGAAGGGGGGGAGGAGATAGGAAAAAAACAACAGGTAATATCACAAGTTTGTAGTGAGATATCACAAGTATTTTTTCGTTGGACGCACGATTATTAAATCGAAAAGCAAACATAGGGGGGTTAAAACATCACGTGATTAATGGACGACCCCTTAGAGTCAGTTTGGAAAGACAACTGTTGTGGCCAAAAAATGGGAACCTACGTCTCGATTGTTTCGATAGTTGAACAAAATAATGAAATAACCAGAAGCAGCGCCCTCAACGTCACATTAGTTCTCTTTACAAACAGACTATATTTGATTTGTAATTTATATATTAATAGTGAATAGAACTGTGTAGCAAAACATAAGAGAACTGTGTAGCTCATACTTATACTCGTACTATATATAGTATGGTACACTCTACAGGAGAAAACTCATTTCGCTCCACAAACTGATTCCCGATCCACTACAGGACAAGTAAGAAGTCAGCACATTAGAAATATTAACATCGGCCAATGTTTGAGGGTAGAACTTATCAACATCTAAGAATGTGTCAATCAGTTTTCTCCTCTTGTCAAAATAATATCAAATATATTATATTCTGTATTCACAACAAATATGGTTTTCAACAATCCTATTAAATGTGTTTTTTTCATATATTGATAAAATAATATAAATGTACATAAATTGTAATGTGTATTAATAACTATACTTGCTATCAAAGTGAAACTAAACCGGTAGTTGTGAAACTCAACAGAACAACTATCATGATGGTCTTGCCCTTCAAAAGAGGCTCGACCGATTCTCGTGAAACTTTCATTTAGATAAAAAAAAACGTCTGATTTAATGGATCTCTTTAATGTTTAGTTTAGTTATAAGGCTTAACCGATTTTGATGAAACATGCCATTTTTGTATTCATTTAGAATGAGAATGGAATTGGTTTTCGGTTCACTTCAGTCGTACGGGGCTATTTTAGTACCTTGTACTAAGTCGGAAGGTCATTGTACTCATAATAAGGTAGTTGATAATTTTTGAACTGATTTATACTAAACTGATTTATATTGTATCTTATAGGCTATTTACCAAAAATGATAATATTTCAATCTCAAAATCAAAGTAAGATGGATGGAGGCAAAGAGCTGAATAATGCTTGGAAAAAATGAGGGTAGTACTGGGTATTTTGTAAATCGTGTTAAAATGTTTGGAACAGCTGATTATGAACGTGAATTTGGAACTGGCCCCTAGTATAATTTGTTGATAATAACTAGTCCTACAATGACCTCTTTCCGGCTTATTACAGGGTGCCCTGTATACCTGCGGTTGATATAACATCGTTTGTACAGTGTATCGAATCCAGCTCGAGTGAAGTTAGGTATATTTGGTGTCGCAACATGGCGCCAGATCATATTCATTAATTAAACTACAATACTAAGCAGTGTTCTAACTAATATGTTATGATGTAGTATTCACATATGAAGTTATATAGTACTAATTATAAGGATACACTTAAAATATTTAATACAGAAATTATAAATAAGAGGGTTGATTTAAATTTTCGTGTCGCAAAGAAAATAAAAACGTGATTATTTGGAGACTTCTTTTTTTTAACTTTTTAACAGACTTCATAAAGGAAGTAGGTTTGCATTATTAAACGTTTTATAACAATTGTTTGTCATTAGAAGGGAAATAGGCGGTCCCATAGAAATTGTATCAACTTTAGTTCATTATCATTTAACTATGTATTATTTCTACTATAATGCTAGATAACAACAAAAAATACTACTTTTTTAGTCCAAACTTATCAACGTTAGGTTAAACTTATAATAGATTATATGTATATATATATATAGCGAACTGCCAAACGTGACAGCGGTACCCTCCCGTGCCTCACTACCCCGCAACATCTGTGCGTCACACTGCCGCAGCCGATTTATCTTAGCTGGTACGACGTAGCAATATAACTTGTTTATGTTTCTTTACCAACCAAAGAGCTTGCGTTTGTGGCAATAAAATCCATACAGCGGAAAGTTAAGTTTAATTGAATACTGACCGTGTTCACAGTAATTGATACTTGCTAAAAGCTATGTGTTGAAATAACCGATCGGTCACGGTTCTAGATTAATATGCGTTGTATTTTACTTTTAAGTTTCGTGCCATATTGTGTGCATGAAATCACAAATATGGTATTTTTTTTGTTATTTCTCAGTAAGTAATGATTTTTTTTGGGTATATTTTTGAGTTTTCTCGAGTGCCCAAGGCGGTTTTGTTGCACGAAGTTTTGTTTGTATAATTGTAAGAGTGTTTTTTTTTAAAGATCGGCTTTGTGATAAATGTTAGTTTTTACAGCAATGTTCGTAACACATGGCTACGGAGATATCTACGACGTATACGCACCAGAGGATTATTTAAATCACTTCAGGAATGGTGACATTCACAACAGGTATCGTGAAGAACCAGGCGATAAAATGAAGTATGACGATATACTATCGATTCTACACAACGAACACAGCAACCAAGCACTATTAGCGCAAATAAATAATCCATCAACTGTGAAGAATAGACTATGGAAGGACATAGGGAACAACCACAATACCTCAGAGGGAGCATCGTTGACGCCGTCAAACTATGTTCCCGTACAGAATATTGAAGAATTCAAAGATAATACTAGACACGCAAACAAAGATTGGAATAGATTGAAAAGAGACGACGATGATGTTACAAATAAAGATGCTGAGAGAATTGAATTGAAAGTTATTCCAGTAGTATCTAGTAATTCAAATCGATTTGAAAGTAATCACGAAAAAGAATTATATAAAAAGATAGGTAACAATGACCAAAATTTTAAAAGAACAGCTGCAGTGCCTGATTATATTAAAATTAAAATAAATGAATTAAGTAATTCAAGGCCAAAACGCCACTCTGCATTCAAACTGCTTAGATCCATGTTCCATCCCACCTCTACTTCTGAACCTAAAAGTAATCCAACACAACCGCTTTATCTTCGAGAAAGCAAAGATGTAAACGACAATTCCACATTTATTGAATTGATCGAAAATTTTATGGCATCAATTAAAACACTGAATGAACATTTAGCCTATTTGAAACTACATGCTAATGAAAATGAAGGCTTCCTTATGATTAAAGTTCCTTTAAGTGAGATGGAAGTAAAACGATACAGTTCAGGCATAAAAGAAGATGGAAGAAACAAGACCAAGTATAATTATCGTAGCTACAGATCTAGAAGAGATGTGTCTGACATGAATACTGATGACATAATAATTAGTAAAAATTATACGATGGAAAACGATACGACACATTTCAATATTACCGTCAATGATAACAGTATAATAGATGCGAAAGAAAATATCGAGCCCACTATTGTTTCCGACTCTGAAATTATTAATAAACTAAACGAGTTAAACAAATCCAAAAGAGATATAAATGTTACGAGTAATGAGACGTACAACATTACAAACAATGTTACAGAGAAATCTATAGATATCAGTAATTCTAGACGATTTAATACAAACGAAGCACCTAAATATTCTACAAGGAATGAATCAAACGACTTAAAATCGGATTTTGCGACTGAATCAGAAATGCCAAATAGCATCAAAACACCTAAAGAAAATGCAAGAAAGTTTATCGGTTACCGAGATGACTTACTTTTCTTCATAGAAAATGCATACGGCGAAATAAAGAACTTAATAACTCCAATGAATTATTTGAAAGAAAAATATTCAAATGAAACTTTATATAAAATAGGTTATATTATCGGCAATTTAGAGACGATGGATGGGACATTGATAAAATTGAAAAGTAAACTTAATACAAATGAGTGGAATTCACAAAAATTGCAGAAGGTATTAAAAAAACTTCGCATGTCCAAGGAACTTGTGATGAATGTGATGAGGGTTTTGAAACAATTAAAGGAAAATCAAAGTATTATTGACCAATCAGTGCACGAGTTCTACTAAAACGGCATTCATCTGGTCTCTAGCCTAGCGGCGTGTTTTAACCTTGTTGTCTAGGTATGCCATTAATTGAAAACTAAGGTAACTACTTATACTAAACTTAATAAAATGGTTATACTTAATAATACTTCAAAATAACATAATAAAGTGAAGTCAAAGATTAGAATTAAATTATAATCATAATTAAAATGTTTTATTTTTATTTTGTCGTAGTGTAGTGTTTTTTAGGCAAGTTAATTGTAACAATTAAACCAGATAATACGTTGACTGAGGCTATATCGGTATATAATACGGTGACGTGTCAAAGAATATTTATAGCATATATATTGCACTAAACATTATTCTAACGAAAAGACAAACTGATTGAGAGTCAAACTTTGTAGGTAGTTGAAAACAATATTCGCTTATTTGTAGTTGTAAAAAAGTGCTAATTGAAGTCTCAAAAAAACATGTAAGTATTATTAATACAAATTACTAGTACTAGTATGTGTACACATAACATAAACATCTCCATACATATACATATACATATGCGTATATACATTATATAGGTACATATTAACATACACTCTTATTACACTCGAAAAATATAATCCTTGCGCAGTCAGGGTGTATAGATATCTTACATAAACAAAATACGATGTGCATCGAATGTGTAAACATACTGGGTAAGATTCATTTGTTGTTTGAGGGTACTTAATGGAAGAATAAAATGACACATTATCTTTGAAATATCTTTTTATATCAGTCTATAAAATATCTATTTTTATCTTACATCCAACATTGATATATATTTACGTAGCCTCTATATATTATATATATTAATAATGATAACAATTAGGTATAACTATGTATTGTGTAACATAACAATATGAGTATATTTACTTAGCCTCGTATCCGTTCTAGGATATTATACTATAAATATACTAAAGTTATTTAACAGTAATATGTAACTACAAAAAATAGAATGTTTTGAACGTGTTCGAGAGTAGACTATAAAAAATCTACTAAATGCTACCAATTCCAATACCAAGTATTTATTTTTGGATGGAAAATGTTTATCTAACTTTAATATACTAACGGTATTGTACAATAAGTACCTAACTTGAGCAAAAAATATGTCATATGAACAGTAGACTTCGTGAGCAATAACTTTTTTGCAACAATACTTGTTACAAAAAAGAATGTGCTAGGAGCAAGCTAGCACGGAATACTGCCCATATTCTAAATTGTAATTCACAATTGAGTATTGAATCTTTCTCCAAAGTGTTATCACAATCGACCGATAATAGGCTTCGTAGTAAACTTCTCTTATTAACCGAGATTTCAGAATCCTTCTCACGACAACCTCTTTACCGATTTTGCTCGTAATTAACAAGTTTGTTCAGAATTGATCAAATATCTTGAGCAAATATTTTCAAAATCGGCCAGTAAATGGCGTCAGAGTAAACCTCTTCTTTATAGGGGAAATACCCACTTGATCAAAAATTTCCGTCTATATTTTTTTTTTCACTTCGTTCACTTGGTTATTATGACTAATAATCGCCGAATTTAGCCTAGTGAAGATCAAAGTTATGGGCAAAAGCGTAAAATGACACCGAGAGAGCGATTCATTTTTCTCTTGATTCAAAATAAAAATGGTTAAACTTATGTAACTTATGAATAATTCCTTCTAAACATTAATACTTATTTACTATTATTATATATCAGATCTATACAAGTTCTAAACAAAGCAACTGATCGAAATGTGATTTTAGTAATTAGCTACAAAATAACATTTCAAAGAATTTAAGTACAACAATAATTAAAAAATTAAACTATCTACTTGATAAAGTACACAGTAAAATACTACCACTATAATTATAATTATATGGTAATTATTATTTCTATCAGGCCTCTGCCAGGCCTCTATAACTTCTGCCACATTCGAGAGAAAATGTTTCCAGAATAAAAAAAAAATAACAATATTTTTTCAAACAACAATTATACAACCAGTAGGTAACATAAAAAAACATTTAAAAAAACATAATACATAAATTAATGAAAATGTAGCCTACGATGCGTCTTAGAAGGTAAAGATGACTCTGCATAGCAAACTCGATCAAAATATTGATGCTGCAAGAGATTTAGAAAAACATGCCTGGAAAACATTATCCTCTTTTGGACACTCGGGTAAACTTGGAAGAAAAATTTTTGGAAAAAAATCCGTATACTTTTCCGATTGTCTTACGGAAAAAATATTATATAGAGAAAATTAGAAAATTGGATGCTGCTAGTAAATTCATAATTTGTTTCCAACACACTTGAGACTTACATCTCGTACATTAGTAAAATCAGTTTCAATTTGTAATTGACTTCCTAACAATTAGCATTTCAAGTTACAAAAATGTTGCCAATTTCATAAAATTCTACTAATTTTAGTAGGTTTCCTTCACCGCCCTCTGTTGTTAGATTGAGTCTTTTTCAATGGCTGTAGAATATTTTCTAGCACAACTGAAGCTGCATTAACTTTGCTGCATCTGTAAAAAATGGGCTTAAAATATATACATTCCTTTGAAATAACACATTAATTTTTGGCGCTTGTTGATTACATTATACAATAGCATACATTAATCGTTTTTTTTTGTTTTGCCTGGCATGTGGCAATGTTTCGTGGTCACGTGATATGTCATAACATTCAACTACCACCGATATCGGGACGATATTGGTGGCAGTTGAATAACGATGTCGATACGACACCGATATCGTAAAGTATAACATTTTGCTGTCCGCCGATATCGAGTCGTTATCATTGTCGGTCAGTGTGAAAGCGCCCTATTACACACACGGTCACCAAGTGCGTACATCGCACTTGGTGACGGTCTTGATACTTTCTATATTTTATTGTTTTTTTCTGGTACACGTACATGAGAAGAATAACAGTTTTTTAAAGACAAATTCTAAGTACTTTATGTAGACAATTTTAATTAATAATGTTATTAAAGTTATAAATTATTGTTGGTTATAATTACCTAAAAGCATGTGACTTGTAAATGACATATATTTACCAATAAAATATTTATATTTGTAACAAAATTCCCGACTATATTACTCAGTCATTAAAAAAAAATATTTGTATACCTATCACCTTTTAAAAATTATTTGATTTTGATACCGCTCTCCATAAGATTGAGTTTTTTTTTTTTTAAACACGACATACTTATTGGCGCCATAAGTCTGTCATTTTCTACTTTTATTATATCGGTAGAGCGTCACAAAGGAACAATATAGTACACAGATAAGAATGATAACCACATTGCGTCGTACCGCAGTCGGCTTACAAATGATCATAATGTATATGTCACCGAAAATGTAATAAGTACGTCATTCTATAGAATTCCTAAAATCGGTAATAAATTCATACATAAAATTTGATTAGATACATTTTCTAGGATTTATATTATTTATAAATTTCCTAAACATGAATCAAAATTTGGAAATTCTGTCCAAGCACCACCGGTTTAAATTGTTAGAGTTTTTTATAACAATGTGGAAAATTATTATGCAATTCCTTAATTTTGCTATTTAGGAATTGCATAATAATTTCTAGAAAATGTATATATTTCATAGGATATCTATGAATCTTTTTTAATAAAAACTACGGGTCACTCACGTCTGTTTTGAGCCGAAATATCCGACTATACGGGTGAGTGACTCGTAGTTTTTATTAAAAATGTGTGAACGTTACCACGTTAGTTTAATCTAAAAAAATGAATAAATTTTCTTAAACTGAAATTCCTAGGAACTAGTACTTATAGATTTCCTGGATTTCACACATATCCAGTAACATATATAATTCTGTATATTGAATACACATAAATAATTGACAGAGTATTGGTAATTGTGGTACCTGGGGAACATGTCGTTGCAGCGGAGCTCGTTCCAGCCGGTCAGCGCCTCGTATAGCATGGTGTCGAGCGCGCGGTCGGCCGCCAGCTCGCCCGCCAGCATCCGCAGCGCCATCCTGTACACCTCACTAGTTGCATATATTGCCCGGAACAACTCACCACATTATTTGGTTAGATAACGAGCGTACGACCGGTTCTGAGTCCCTTCCTCTGGGCACACGCACCTCTGGCACCACTACACCATCACTGCCCTGAGGCGATGTATTTGGATAGTGTTAATTAAGCCCTTTTGATTTAATATAGAAAATACATCATAATATTTAAAAGCGAAGATAACTCTGTCTCTCTTTCCCTGTCTGTTTATTATCTTTCCACGACTCAATGGCTGAACCGATTGTTATAAAATTTGGTTCAGAGATAGTAGGTTTGAAGAGGGATATAGGCTACCATTACAGCTTTAAGTACATCACCATGCGGGTGGACTCACGGGGTGCAAGGCACAACTAGTACAAATACACATACAAACACACCTAAAATCACAACCTTTCCTATTAGCTAGCTATATAGCTTGCCGTTGTCGGATACAAATATTGAGGGACGCATTTGAATGTAACAAATCTTATTAGTACAACCACGGCTACCTAAGATCAAGATTGTTTTCGCTACCGCCACAGACCACTTATTTTAGATAGATGGCGCTACGGCATTATTTCATTTTTCTCTTTCTATTTTATAGCACTTTCTCTATTTTACAGAAATATTAGAGGCCTTACTGAAAAACCTCAATTAACTTTGATCAACGTCTCAAATTCTCTGTCTTCTTTCCGCATGTGTCATTACATGTAAGCGAGAAGTTGACAAAATATGTTGAATATTGCTCTTTGAGTAACGTTTTACAGTAAGAGCCTGATATTTTACACCATTACTCACCCGTTGATCCTCGCCATAGTCCCAAAGGGTGCATTTAACTTGGCCGTCGCGACTAGATTCCTACAATAGAGCAGCCACACACAGTCCAGCTCGGTATACCCCGCGCCCTTGTTGCTGGAAACACCGGCGCTGTCGTTGTATGACGTTTGCAAGTGGTTGAGCGCGTGAGTGCTGCCATCTATGTTGCGAGAGATCTGATTCTGGATGTTGGCCGGCTCGCGGTTGGATATTTGGTTTAGAATGCTTCTGTAATTCGAAAAGTTATCATTAGAAAAATATAGTCCAGTCAAAATAAATAATCAACCTATGTTGTTTTATAATTAAACATAAAATGAATCATTCCTCAAACGCAGTAATTACAGCGTGTATTAAAATTAAATTTAAAACATTAGAATTATTATCGAAATATAGGTAATTGTATGTAGTTTTTTGTAACTTCAAATATTAAATTAACTAACTTATTGGACTATGTATGTATGTTAATTAAATTGCCTTATTGATAATTGAAAAATAAAGATACTGAGGAAATGACTGAGGTTGGAATCGTTGCCCGCTGTAACACAGGGTTTCCTAGAACAGTGGTCAACGAGACACCTACTACCTATGTGCATTAATTTTGTTATAATTATAAGTTGAATTGTTGTTTGTTGTTAGTAGGATTATCTAATGAAAATGTATTTTTAAACAGTAATAAATTGAATTGAATTGAATTGTTAAAAATGAAACGTCCATGCCCAGGAGTGGGACAGTATATATATAAATAGAACTGATCTGTGAGTAAATACCTATATCCCGACTTTAGCCACAAAAACTGCCTGAGAGACAATTAAATTCAAGTTTGTGATTTCGAATACCAGAGTTCTCATTGGTCACCAATAATATACGTCATTGTTTATACATTTTTCAGGTATACTGTATAGCGGGCTCTTAGCATGAATCTGAATTTTTGGGTAGCACCTAATATAATTTTTGTTCGTTTTAACAAGCGCTCAGCATTTGCATGACCCAAGTAAATAAAATCATAGGCAATAATTACGTACGAGCGAAGCGAGCGCGAAAATGTTGGTAGTGTTTTCAGGAATGTGCTTTATTTCTCGTATTCGTGAGCCCACAGTACTCCCATGTAATAATTCTACGTGCTATGTGCCCGACCCACTGCCGATGTTGTTGGAAAGAGAAGAAGGAGGTTGGTTTTGGCAACAAAGGGTCGGCGCTATCGGTATACGCCTGTGACTGGTAGTCAAATGGTAGTTGTAAAGCGTATTTCCCAGAACATAGCGTTCCGTCCGTACTTGGTGTTCCTGTAGGCCCGTCCTAGGTGTATAGCGGCGCGTGCGGCGCTCAGCCCCACTTCTATGACGTTCTCGAGTAGGTTCGCGCCCAACTCGTATTCTTCCGCATCTTCTGGCCGCAAGTTCTGACGTTTGCTGCAACGAATTAGATAAGTACACACTACACATACACGCAGCATACGCGTGCTGATGAAAAACGCTGATTAGCGAAATTTAAAAAATATGTATTTCATAGAGACCTTGTCCTGACTCCTGAAAATAACCACAACAAAAACAAATAAGTATAATAAGTCTGCATCCATGATAAATCGAGAAATCGGTATAACTATTAGTGCGATATTCGTAGCGCAAGCACCACGTACATACATATATATAGATATATATATATATATAGTATATACTCACGAGAATGCGTTGTGTTGTAGTTCGTTTTGTTTGGCCTCCACCTTGCTCGGTTCCATGAAGAGAGCGTTGAACGCGAACACGTCCGGATCTCGCAGCATCTTCACGCGAGCCGCTTCCTATGGAACAATAGGTATTATAAAGTTTACTAGAAACGGAAAAGAATATATAATTCTTTAGCATTCCTAGGATGTGCAATAACATGCATACAATCCTTGAAATCAATAGGAAATGCATGAAATATACTTTTTATGATACACATATTAGGTACATATGTTACTGTAAAAGCCCGAATATTGGTAAATCTTAGGTTTTACCAGTAAATTTTAGGGTTTACCAACACGAGTAGGTAAATGTAAGAATATGTAAAAAAGATACTATTTTATCGGGCTTTTACCATTAGAATTTAGTACATGCTAGGTTATACCAGTGACTGTTGGTAAATGTTGGTTACATATTCTTACATTTACCGACTCGTGTTGGTAAATCCTAAGATTTACCAATATTCGGGCTTTTACAGTAACACATACATGGAAATTTATAGAGTTTCCGTTAAGTGTGAAATTTGTTTTCTTTTATTAGTGTGAGAAGGGTAAAGTGATGCTTTCCTGACATTCATTGCTTATTTAGTAACCGAATAATGCCGTGAGTTTTGTAGACATTTCTTACAGATAAATAAGCAAACACACTCTCTACCCCCACATCTTTTTAGTTATTCATAATTTTAGTTATTCATAATTTGAATCAGTTAAATAACTCATCGTTATCATAATTAAGTATCTAATGTGAAGATATCAAAACTAATTATAGTTTTGGTTCGTTTGGTCTCAAGGTCGTTTGTCGTTTAAATATGTAAATACATGAGTCTACAATTACATATGGATGTATCTAACTGAATAAATGTCTATAAACTTGTCTTTGTTGAAATCCTTACCTGGTTTTCCCAAGCCATAAGTTGTATATTATGCAGCAACATAACGTCCAAAGTTAAGATACCAAACGACAGCAAATCTGTCCCATTGGTCAGTATTACTTTCCGACTACTATTCGAACTAGTGTAATTGTCACCAAAGTACATGTCTCTCAGCTTATTCATTACTATTGTTACATTCCCTTCATGTAAACTATCGTTTAGAGCTTTCAGTAATTGTCCAAATTCATTCTTATTCCCGACAGCTTTTGAAGAATTCTTAACTTTCTCAAAGTCAGGATCTGATGTGATCCAATCATGTAGTTCTTGAACCTTTTCTATAAGGTAGCTGGTCATCGAATTACTTTGCATATAATCGTCGTATAAATTTTCATCATTGTAATAGTCTTCGTAGTCATTGTTTTTAAAAGCATTGAAGTACCCTTCTGGTAGTTTGATATCTGGAAACGCGTTAACGTCTATAATGTCTGGCTTTTCTAAATCTATTTTTGTGCCAATATCTGGTCGAAGAGGCTTAAATTCAGGTAAATGTTTGTGGACTTCATTGAATTCTTGAATGATTTTTTCATTCGCTTCGTTTATGCTAATTTTAGTTAGATCTACGCTTGTTAGACTGTCTGGTAGTTTAGCTTTGTCTTTTTTCTCTATTTTTCTTTGATTATGATGTATTTGATCATGCGCCGGATGCAACTGAGGTTTGTTCATGAGATCTATGCTTCGATCGCGATTAGAGACTATGTTTTTAAACATGGCAAGTTTTTCTAAAATAGGCGTTCGTATTTCGTTGTCTAATTCTTCAGAGCTAGTATTAGAGTCTGTAGTTGATTCTTCTGTGTTAAGAATCATATGTTTTGGGTAATAGTTCGCGTAAATTGGTTCCTGAAACAAAATAATACGATAAAACTCAACAAATTATCTTTCATCAGGGAATCTTTGGTAGGAGTTGTGTGTGAAGCATCTGTTTCTATATGAACTTACAGGTTGTTGAGCGAATACCTCTGCGGTGTAAGGGCCTGCCCCCCACCGCGTGATCACGACGGTCGCAAGGACGAGCGCTGCGCACACCGCGAAGCAGGAAGCGCTCGCTATCACCCACACCTTCAGGGGCACCTGGAGTGTGGAATGTTTTCACATTAGTGGAACGTTGATGTGTGCACATACTAGCTGTGCCCTTCAGTTTCACACGACGTTGATGATTATGATTTCTGATGATTAAATATTGCCTGTCCATCTATCTCTAGGTTCTCAGGTATATAATTCTGTACCAAATTTCATAACAGTCGGTTTTGTCGTACTCATAATAATCTGACACACACTCTCATGCCGACATCAATGTGCCTGGGGGATGGTCGGCCCCTAGAATTCGTGTGGCTGGTTACAAATAGCTTTTTTGTATATAAAAAAGTGCAGCAAAAAGGCAGACGGCTCGCCTGATGGTAAGCGATAACCGTCGAATATGGACAACTGCAACATCAGTGACATTACTGTTACTTTGCTAGCCCGGAAAGTAAGCCCGGAAATTGAAACAAATTAACTTATTATGAAGTAAGAAAGATGCTTGTCGACACCCTTTTTAAAATGCTCTTCGTTGAAGGTCGGCGAAAAAGGATGGTTCCATACATATCATATAGGTAATATATACAAATATCAAGTGTCAGAAAATTAATAAACTTAGGGATTTTTTTGTCATTTTAAAGCATCTGGCAGAAATTACCGCCGACGTTATGTGTCGGGAAATATTGATTATTAATTTCTAATGACATTATCATACAAAAATGTAAATAAAGTTAGCTATTTAGCGGCTATTACGTGTAAATTGGTGATCGGGACAAGTTAGCTAGTATTTGTACATGAGTCTACTAATAGAACTTTTCAGTACGATAGACTTCGTTCCTCACTAAATATAATAAACGGGTTTAGCTGTAGAGCACGACCGTGCCAAATAATTCGATTATATACATACATACACGGAAACATTATCCTCCTTCGGCAGTCGGTTACATAAACAGCAGACTGTGCTAGCTAGCGGTATCTGGCACATGTGACCTGACAGGGAAGTTGTCTCACAGCGCGGTAACGACCGCCGCCTACCACTTACGCTGCGTGTGCTATTATGTGCCAATCTACGACGCAATAGGAAATATCTACTGTGTATATCGCGTAATTACTACTATGCACTGAATAGTACATGTAAGGTTAGACAGAGCTGATATGCTAAGCTGAAAGGGAGATCAGATAATATAATCTATATCTACGATACGAGGTTTCGAGGTCCCAATTTAGAGACGAGATATAGAAAGTTGTGAATATAGATATGATTTTACTGGTCAGCTGCGTAGTATGTATAATATCGAGTGACTACGTGTAGCTGCCAGTTCCTAAAGGCCGTCACAGACATAGCTATAATTTATATTAATATATTTTATAGCTAAACATATTACCATATATTTTCTATACAAATTTTCGAGTGACTGCACACGCAGCTATAATGTATATTTTTATGACGTAACCAAACTATACCGTAATTTATATTATTGCATATTTTTATATTATCGCATACTAATATAAATTATGGTATAGCAAGACATATTTTGAATATACAGCATGTTTTAAGAGAGTTTTGGCGGGAACGTCATCGAAACATGTTGTTGCTTTGTTTTTTTTCTCCTAAACTTGTGTTATTTTGAATATTAATGCGATAAAAATGGTGGTGTTTTATTCAAATACAGATACATATATTTCCATAAACTTAAAAAACATTTGTAACTACCCTCAGTTTAATTCATTTAGTGTTTGATCAAGTACATGAATGTGGGCAAGTGAAATGTAGTAGTGAAACGTGGCCATTTTACGATTTTTACGTTGTCGACAAAACTTCATAGAAGCTTCTAGTAAAGTCGCCACCACTTTACTGAAGCAGGATTCGACTTATAAATTGACTGTATACGTGACTTAGATTGTGACTAATTTTTGTGCCTGACAGGGCAACTAACATCTTTAAAGCAACATCAGAATCGTCGTCTGAAGAACTGTCAATTCCAATAACAATGCACTTGTTGAATTCATAACTACTGTGTTTTAAAATCATCCTTTATTACAAAACACGTGCAAACGCTAGGCCGACCATCAATGAAATGAAGGCAAAATATATATTATAGCATCATCTCCGTGTGTGGTAGCTTGCTATAATATATATTATAGTACGGTATATTAATATATATTATAGCTGTGTCTGTGACGGCCTTAATACTTACTATTAGATAATTTGATATAGTTATTATTGGTTTACAATTCCGGTCTTCCTATTTCATTCTCAACAATATATCAAATAACAAGATACGAGTGCCACTACTAAGATAGATTTTTCTGTACAAGCTAAAGCTTACAACCCTAGCGCGACCGGCGAGTTTAAGTATGAAAAGTGAAGTACATAATATATGTGTGATTGCCATAGGTACTATCTCTGTTTTATGCTCCATGTGTTGTTTAGTTTAAATACTTACAGATGTTTTAGTAGGCATTCTTTCACAAACGATCGGGCGTGGCGGCAGAGGCCGTCTCGCTCGCTCCAAGCTCGGGTCGACTCGACTGCCGTTCGGGTAAGATTGGCCTGCACTCGTGTGAGATCGGCTGTCGTTCGGGTGCGATCGGCTGTCGGTCGGGTAAGATCGGCTCCAGTCGGTCGTAGCAGTCGCTCTACTTTCACACGAGCTCGCAGATGGAGGGCGTTTTTCATACTCGTATTGGAACATTTTGTTCTAAAAAAAAAAAAAAAATGACAGCAAAATTATATCCCGTGTTTGCCCAAATATAGTAGCACAAGTATCACTGCACATTACTTTTACCCAACTGCGTAAGAAGGAGGGTTATGTTTTTCGTGTGTATGTTTGTTTTTATGTACATAAGCATGTTTCTATATGATCGCCTACAGCCTAAACGAATTAGCTAAACGGCTTGACCGATTTTGAAGTGCGAGGTGTCGTTAGACGTCTTTACTCCTTGATTGTTAGATAAAGGCTATATTTTTTTGTAATAATAATAATACATCTCTTGCAAAAATAAAATAAATTGGTTTTTCATAACGTCCAACGATCATTTTCGTAATAAATAAGTGGACTAGAATTATTCTAAAGAATGCGCTTTCTTAATCTTTTACAGTTATTACGTAAACTTTCTCACAAAAATGTACACTCAACATCGTCTAGGTCAAGCGTAACGAAATCGTAAGTAAGTAAGACTGCAAAAATTCCTTTAATCTGCAGTCGGGTATTTTGAGTTTCTTTTAATAAAGATACTTGTTTGTGTATAGTTCATAAGCTAAATAATCTTCTTATTAAGGTAGACTTGTGTTTTATTGTGCGTCGAATTTCTTACCATTAAATACCATAATAATAAAGTACCATTATTGTTATGTCCTTTCATCAAAATCGGTTTAACACCTACTAACCTTCCACGTAGAAGGTGTTCTCTATGAACTAGTAAATTATAATAAAAATATTATATAACTACATAAAACGTGAATATATACTTTATCTCATAATTCTCGTAATAAACTATAAAACAATGTGTTGCCTTGAGTCTGTTGCGAGTATTTGTGAGGTCGATAGAACGTATGCGGGGGTCAACCTGTCAACAGAATTACAGCCCCGTTTGTCCCGTCCAACTGTCTAGTTGAAGCATTCTAACTAAAGTTGGCTGAACACTTTACCTTAGCTAGTTGACCTTAGCGCGCCACGCGCTTGCGGTAAAATATGTATAGATGGGTTACGCTTATCTCTTATAGCGAAGCTAAGTTGGCTCACGCCCGTTTTTATCTAGATTTTTTTCTGGAATTAAGAGCGTGAAATTAAAAGTTGAAGCGACCATTAAAATATTACAATTCAAAGTAGGCTCATTTGAACTTTCGCTGAATTGCAGAAAAATTAATATATAAATGGCCAAGTGCGTGTCTTGCGAACATATTATGAGTTAACTTGAGTTAATTGAAATGAAATTTTAGATTTTGACGTGTCTAAGTAATTATTTTAAGTTGATTGACTAAAACTCGATAACGTGTAGAGCCTACTTAGCCGTGATAGTTTTCCTTTTAATTTCATCATATATGCTACTAGCCGGATATTTTTTATATCTCCAAGGTCAACCGTTTAGCCGGTAGGGGGGGGGGGGGGGGACACTTAACAAAAATATCATTTTAAAGCTTAATATTTCACTAACGGATCCTTAGATCCCTATTCAACGATACCCCACTCGATGGGATAGATGAGAAAAAAATATTCATCTCCACTTTACGCGTAGGGGACGTACCTCAAAAAAAGTATTTTTTTTCAAGATTTTATTCTACCGTTTTGTTGGCGTTATAATTATATATAATCATACGAAATTACAGCTTTCTAGTACAGTTTTTGCGCTAAGTCCTGGACGGACGGACATGGCGAAACTATAAGGGTTCCTTGATTACTAAAAAATCCAATAACTGGACATTTCTAATTTAATCACAAAAAAATGGTGATTTTATCCAAGGAATGAGGGCCCACATTAACCGTATCATGCGGGGTATCGTATGAAAGAGCTTCACTAGCATAAGCTAAACAGGGTTTTAAATATTTATGAGGATGTATATTTTTCGGTTTATGACGGAAAATATAAAAAAAATATGATTTCCCTCTTTTATTACTGGTTTGTACGGAACCCTCGGTGGGCGAGTCTGACTCGCACTTGTCCCGTTTTATTTAACATATTTCTTTGGCATACCATAGAAACATTTTCTTTTCAATGGGCTTGACTATCAAATGCAAGAAACGTGCCTGCATCGGCTGTCTTCAGCGTCTTTAGTGAAAAGTCACATATCTGGTAGTCAGCGCAGCGTGGTATCTGGAGCAATGCCGTGGGAACCCCGTGGCTAAGCTTGTTACAGTAAATACACCATTTTAACCCGTTTCCCGCAGAAAACAAGGTCTCTAAAACGTCGACTGCAATTTGGAAGCAGCCATTGTGCAGAAAAACAGTGCTTACTGTTCTTAATGAGGTAAAATTTGCGGAAAATTGGTTATATTATAGTGTAGGGAGAAATACAATCGGCAGCATTTACTCGCGGCGGAGGCTACACATTTGAGTCGTTTGGTGTCGAGCCTTGGGCCCGTGCATTAGTTTGAGTACTTCGGTTATTAGTCTGGTTAACCGAACTAATAATACCTAGTTTTAAGACTCAGAACCCAGGACCCACCCAGGTCCTCAGACCACGTACCGGCAAGCGCAGCGTAGGAAGACCAGCCACGAGATGGACAGATGACCTCATACAAGTGGCGGGAAGACGCTGGATGCAAGCCGCTTCCAATCGGTCTTTTTGGAAATCCATGGGGGAGGCCTATGTCCAGCAGTGGACTTCTTATGGCTGAGATGATGATGAAGACTCAGAAGCTACGTGTGACCAAAATTCTGGTCCAACGCACAAGCTTATGCGTCAATCACCGTGTGGGTACGCTCTGTCAGCCTCTATTATATAGAATTAAATTCGTTTTGATATTCTTGAAGTGTTTTACATACTTAAATATCTACTTTTATTTATTTATTTATTTATGCATATACATATATGTACATTGGTGCTTATTTCTATACCTCAATTTTTATAGACAGTTAAAAATTCTACACATTTGATATGTGTAATGTGTATCTGTATATCTAAGTGTATGTCTGTGACATCGTAGCTCTTAAACGGATAGACGGATTTTGATATAGTTTTGTTTTGTTTAAAAGAGAATTTAATCGATAGTGTCGTTAGCTATGTTTTATCAAAATGGGTTCAGCCGTTTTTTTTATCGAGTTTTAAATTTTCTAAACTTATACTTGTAATAATAAAATAAATCCGGCAAAGTACGAGTTTCACTCGCACGCCGAGGCTTCCGTACTCTTATTGAACACTGACATCAGGGCTAATTACTCAACAAAATACATAGCCTCACGAATGGGAGTCTATTACCACCCTTAATACAGATGCTTAAAATGAAAATAGATATATAGTTGAAGTTAGTGACATATATATAGGTAATAATACTACGTACGATATGTTCGTTTCAAGGGGGGGGGGGGGGGGAGGAGGGCAGCTGCATAGAGATTGTACCTGTACCTACAATTCATATTGTTCTCATCCTCCATAATATTAACTTGTCCCCCCCCTGGGCCATGGGCTGGCGACGCTCTTGGTTCGTTTCATACTATATACATTACACAGGTATTTGGTCCTTAGATGCGAGGCCTTGAAAGATAAGCCAGCTCATTGAGAAAGTCTACAAACCTACAAGTACGTAACTTTAAACGAAAAACAAAATACCCGACTGCTTAAGACCTTTACCAACTTCAAAAGAAGGAGGCTGTATTATAATTTAACTTATTTCCAAAAAGGAGGAGATTCTCAATTCGTCGAATTCTTTTTAGGGTTCCGTACCCACAGGGTAAAAACGGGACCCTATTACTGAGACTCCGCTGTCTGTCTGTCTGTCTGTCTGTCCGTCCGTCCGTCCGTCCGCCCGTCCGTCCATCTGTCACCAGGCTGTATCTCATGAACCGTGATAGTGAGTTGAAATTTTCACAGATGATGTATTTCTGTTGCTGCTATAACAACAAATACTAAAAAACAGAATGATTTAGATATTTAATGGGGCTCCCATACAATAAACATGATTTTCTTGCTCGTTTTTGCTCGATATTGATCACGGCAACAGGTAGACGCTTGAAATATTCACTGATTATTGAGTTGTATTATTAATTTTAAAAATAAATAATTAAAATAAAATAAATATTTAAGGGGGCTCCCACACAACAAACGTGTTTTTTTGCCGTTTTTATAGATAATGGTACGGAACCCTTCGTGTGCGAGTCCGACTCGAGCCGCACTTGGCCGGTTTTATTTTAATTTTTATGTACGTTCCCCAATTACTCGAAGACACCTGGACCGATTTGAAATTCTTGTTTTATTTGAAAAGGTATACTTTCTCGGTGGTTCTATTGAAATTTTATCGAAATTGGTTCAGCATTTTGGTTTTTATAACAAAATAACTGGAAAAATTTATCAATCTAAGTAAACGAATTGCGTAGGTATTTTGACGTTTTTTTTTTTAGTTTCTTTAAAACGATAAGGTACTTGTTCTTTTAAGTTTAAGTTTTTTTTAAGGATATAGGTACTCTCAGTTTGGTATCAAAATCAGTTAGATAATTAGTTTGGTTTTTAGAACAAAATTGTGCATTTTAAAGTCGGTTGTTTCAGTTACTTTAAACTATAATTATTTTCGAGAAAGTATGAGGTTGATCATTATGAAATTGTGTAAGTGAATAGTGGAAATTATAGCACTAATATTAGAAAGGTTAGTGTCAGAGGTTAAAGTGACAGCGGTCGGCGCGTGCGCGCGGCGCGGACGATAAGTTAATTGCATAATAAAAATTAAATATAACAAGTAATTAAAACTGAAAGTTTATGAGTTACTTAACAACTACAGCGAGAGATTATATAAAACAACTTAATTATTTCGAACACTTTCACGGCCACGTGGATGATTACCTAAATTGTTCCTAACTCAAATAAATATTGAAATTATATGTTACAGTCTATAATAATATTTTGATAATTAGATAAGCGGTTATTTATGTGGGTACTCAGTAAATACTGTATTCTAATAGTTAGGTTTTAGTGCTAAATAAGTTCCTACTTTAAGTAATATTTAATTGATGTATTTATTAATGCTTTGCTTCATTATGCTTTGCAATAATAGCTGTATACCTATTACATGCGCGATATGGGTACGCAGTTGCGACTTGTCTACTTTTAAGAACTTCTGTACAAAGGTGAAGTTATAAATATATTCTGAGTTCGATTGAGTCCGGTTTTTTTAAAATAAAGAGAGTGACTGGTTAATATTTGGTTCCCTGGCAGGAGCCCAGCCCAGAGGTTATCAATTTTCCAGATATGAATCAACTCATCAATCGAGTTCAGCCGATACGAAAAGAGTTGGAAGCTGGAAGTGTCCACTATTCCAGCCCAGCCGCGTGGTTCTCCACCGCGACCCACGCCCATGGTGTGACTGTGAAAGTGTTAATTAAAGAATTGAATGTAGCGATGATTATTGCTTTATTATTCTAATTATTATAGAGTCTTTAATGATAATATAAAAAAAACATACAGTCGAATTGAAAACCACCTTATTTTTGAAAGTCAGTTAACAATAATAGAAAAAAAATTCTTATCTATATAAACTATAAACTATTGTTTCGTTTTGTATAAACAAATAATAGATATCTTCTAGATCGACGAGCTCCATCCTCGGCCCCACCGTCACTTCATCAGGCGAGTTGGTGGTCAATTGTGTAGTTCCATACAATATAAAAAAACCGGACAAGAGCGAGTCAGACCCCGCCGGAGACGCCCACCGAGGGTCCCGTACAAACTAGTAGATAAAAGGGGGATTTTTTTATATTTTCCTTCATAAATCAAAAAATATACATCGGAAAAATATTTAAAAACCTGTTTTAGCTTGTGATAACACTTTAAAATATGGATCCTCCTTCCTTGCTTATAGACCCAATTTATTTGTGATTAAATGAAATATGACCAGTTTTCGGATTTTTTCTTATATGTGTTTGCCAAATTTCATAGTTCTAGGTCAACGGGAAGTCTTGTACCCCATAGGTTTTGATTCCCTTGTGAGTGTCGAAATCTGCGTTTTTTACGACATAGGTATTCGGCTATAACTTTTTTTTACGAAAACAGAAAAATGATTTTTCTTTCTGCAGCAAGAGACTATGGATCTGCGTATATGGTTTTAATTTTAACACGATACCTTCACGCGTTTTCGAGATACAGGTCTTGACACCCGGACGGACGAACAGACACACAGACAGACAGACGGACAACAAAGTGTTCCTATAAGGGTTCCGGTTTTTTCTTTTGAGGTACGGAACCCTAAAAAACCTCTTAAAATACAAAAAAAATACAATTGCACATAAAAGAACCAAAATTGCTTGAGCTCCGTCTCGATTTATAGGCACTCATAATTATCGTAATTTGAAGGGTTCAAAGTTATAGGTAAGCGGTTTTTATATGCGAATATGTAGGGCGCTGTGTTGTAGTAAAACTGTACCCGGCAGAAGACTCACTACACGTGAGTCTACTAAAATAAGGCACTATAGTTTAAAACACGCTTTACCAGTTAAAAACAAAATGCATCAACGCAGTCTCGATATCGACTAGCAATAAGTGGTCAAGACCGGCGCCGGCGCCGCTCCTATCCTCTGCAAAAAAATACAAAAAACAAATATAGGATAGGTATAATTGAGCGCGGCGAGCGCACATAAATGAATTTATCCAAGGAATTTCAACATTATCGTCTGAACTGACGACGAAACTGAGATAGTACAACGGATTAGCAAGTTGAAGTGGCAGTGGGCAGGGCACATAGCACGTACAACTGAGACCACGTACCGGCAAGCGCAGCGTAGGAAGACCAGCCACGAGATAGACGTATGACCTCATACAAGTGGCAGGATGACGCTGGATGCAGGCCGCTTTCAATCTGTCTTTTTGTAAATCCATGGGGGAGGCCTTTGTCCAGCAGTGGACTTCTTATGGCTGAGATGATGATAATAATGATGAAACGACAAAAATCAAAGTAAACGCTTGTATCGTAAATAGGTGTTGTTTACGTGATCGGGGAAGTAGCCGCGGCGAGCGGCGGCTGACCCCCGGGTCGTATATTGAGCAGGCTGAGCCACATTACACGGTAACGTCGGCGGGAGCCGGCGATGCTACGTTTCAACACTTCGCTGAAACAATCACATTTTTAATGGCATGCAAAAGTGAAGGAGGTCATTTCAACTCCGTCATTTATAAATTGATTTGGAAAATTATATTTTTGAAAGACTATTCACATGCTATATAGCTCAATTATTATTCTACTTTTGTTTCATTCTCTTAATGGTAGAAACAGCAAGATAATAATTAAAAGTAATCAAAGAAACAGACAAGAGCGTGTCAGGCTCGCCCACCGAGAGTTCCGTACAAACTAGTAGATAAAATGGTTTTTTTTTTTTTTTATATATTTTCCTTCATAAACCATAAAATATACTTCGTAAAAATATTTAAAAACCTGTTTTAGCTTGTGTTAATAAAGTTATTTCATATGATATCCCACATGATACGGTAAAAGCACTTTAAAATTTGGACCCTCCTTCCTTGGATAAAGACCCTGTTTTTCGGATTAAATTAAAAATGTACAGTTTTCGGATTTTTTCCTTAATGTGTACTAAGTATATGTCAATGCTTGTTGCCAAATTTCACAGTTATAGGTCAACGGGAAGTACCCCATAGGTTTTGATTACCTTGCGAGTGTCGAAATATGCGTTTTTTGCGACATATTCGGCTGTAACATTTTTTTATGAAAACTGAGAAGTTTTATTTTTATCTCTGCAGCAAGAGACTATAGATCTGCGTATATGGTTTTAATTACAACACGATACCTTCACGCGTTCCCGAGATACAGGTCTTAACACCCGGACGGACAGACGGGCAGACGGACAACAAAGTGATCATATAAGGGTTCCGTTTTTTTCTTTTGAGGTACAGACCCCTAAAAATGGAAACTACCGACCTCAAAATAAAACAATTTCGTTTAGATTACACTTATTTTTACAACTACTTTCGTACAATTTCGAATCATCGAAATCAATTCCTAAATGGAGAAGTAATCGCGTTAAACATACAAAACACATACAGTTGAATTGAGAACCTCCTCCTTTTTTAAATCGGTTAAAAACGAGTCTACTTTTCACCGCTTTAAGAGTAAACCCCTGGACTGATTCCATGAAAGTATTTTTTTACGCAGATAGTTTTAAAGGAATGTCATTGGAGATAGTAATTAAATCAGCTCGAGCTAGCTAACTATACGTAAACGTCTACGTTCGCAACAGTAGAAGCCGCACGTGCAGCGTGGCGAGCGTGGCGAGCGTGGCGAGCGTGGCGAGCGTGGCGAGCGTGGCGAGCGTGGCGAGCGTGTCACCAGAGGCGGCGGCGTTACGTTCACACGATATCTTGACCTCTCAGTCATAGGTATTCCTGTTGTCGTGTCATCTCCCATACAAATAGGAGAAAACTGTCGTCTACCCCTAGACATTAATCGATTTCGATGATTATTTTTAGGGTTCCGTAATAAACAAGGAACCCTTATAGTTTCGCCATGTCCGTCTGTCTGTCGTGTCTGTCCGGCTCCGTCTTTGCGCAAAGACTATTATTATTATAAAGTTGTAATTTAGTATGCATGTGCAATTGTGCATATTAATAATGCCTAGAAAGTCGTAGAATAAAATTGTGAAATTTTTTTTTTATTGGTGTTCCTACCTCCCGTACACGTCAAGCGGGGATAGGTAACCAAATAAAAACCGGACAAGTGCGAGTGAAACTCGCTCACCGAGAGTTCCGTACAAACTAGTAGATATAAGGGGGAAATTTTATATTTTTTTATATTTTCCTTCATAAACTGCAAATTACACATTATAAAAATAATTAAAAACCTGTTTTAGCTTGTGCTAATGAACCTCTTTCATAATGATACCCCACATGATACGGTTAATTCACTTTAAAATTTGGATCCTCATTCCTTGCATATCTGAGATTTACGAGCACAGTGCGTTGCCACACAGAAATTTGAATTGTTGAAGTAAGAATCCGACGTTCTGGGATAACATTGAACCGCGTTGAGTATGTGTTATACCTACGTCAGGTCTGCGATTGCTCATGTCATAGTGATGCATGCAACTGCATGTGTGCAGTTGCATGCAAAAAATGTCTTAGGACAAACTTTCGTATTTAAAATAATATTAATAAAGTGATTGCAGGTCTATCTACTTTACTTGTTTCTCAAAACACCCGTTAAAACTTACCGATCAGAAGAAAGAAACGATAGAATCACAAAACTATGTCACTTTCTATCGATTACAACTAAATTCACATCACTAAAAGTTTTTTTCTTAAAAAAGTACACATGAAACTGTAACCGGCCAGTGTTTTATTTTGTTTTTTTTTCGAGCGCGCGCAGTCGCATCTGTTAGCCGGCGTGCGGTGAGCCCAATGCTTTTTGCTTCACTAAAGAACAGTTATTTCGCGATTTACTTCCCCTGTCACCGCTAACCGGCGAAAGCCAAGCTGTGATGTGTGCGCGAGTCATTCACTTGTGTTAACGTATTTTCAACTAAAATGACCTCATTTTCACTGACCTTTAGCTTTATGATTTATAAAACTAAAAAGGTAGAGGTAGGACAGTATTGGTCGATGCCCTCGATGCTTTTGTTCTCGGTTTTTAGCGTTCCGTAGTAAACAAGGAACATTATAAGGGTTCCTTGTTTCTAGTTTCGCCATGTCCGTATGTACTATCAAGCTGTAATTTAGCATAGATATACATATTATTATTTATGCCAAGAAAGTGGTAGATAAATCTTGAAAAAATATATTGAGATACCTCTCCTACACTTGAAATGAGTACTTACCTAAGAATTTTTTTTTTCTCATATCTTCATCTTTCTCATCATCGTAAGGGATATTGTTGGATAGGTAATCTAAAAATATTTTTTAATAGTAAAATAACAATTTTTGTGTTAGAGTCAGGTGTCCTCCTCCTTCTCCTTTGCCGGCTAAGCGATTAGCTTTAAAAATGTAAAAACCGGACAAGTGCGAGTCAGACTCACCCACCGAGGGTTCCGTACAAACTAAATAATAGGGGGAAATCATATTTTTTTTTTAATATTTTCCTTCATAAGCCGAAAAATATACATCGTAAAAATATTTAAACATTCCTTGCTCACCACTCGGATCCGAGTGGAGCGGGGCTATAGTAGCGGCGCCCCCCACTCGAATCCGAGCGAATGTCCCGTTCATTTTGTAGTAGTCAGTGAACCACCGGCGTTTGAGGCAGTCAACGTTGCTTTGCGCGGCCACTCTGTACTTAATCAAAATTCGTCTAAAAAGTTTTGGTTCCCAGCTGAAGTGAAGGGTCTGCAGGGGCGAAGAATGTGTTAAACCTGTTTTATCTTATGCTAATGAGGCTCATATGATACCCCACACGATACGGTTAACGAAACTTTTTGAAGCATTTTATAAAATGGCCAGGATTTCGGGGGGGGGGGGGGGGAGGGGGGTTGGGCGGTCCAAACTGCCTACGGCCATGACTATAAGGGTTCCGTTTTTTCCTATTGAGGTACGGAACCCTAAAAATCACGCTATATACGAGTAGTAGCATATGACGTGTAATTAAATAAAAAAAACTACCATAAATAATATGAATAGGCTTTTCAAGTTAACGAGTAAGTCAATCAACGAAAAAAATATTCTTATAGAAGAAAAAATTGTGTAAAAATTTCACACTCTTATTCAAGGTTCATTTAAAGTATTACCTATACAAAAAGCCCTGTTTTAAGTCCGTATGTTGTGTTATACAACTGTGGAACCCCATACCGCGCAGTTTTTTATTGGCCAGTTTTATTTTATTTTACTATGCAATATCGTTATACTATTTCTAAGTTATTTTGCGTTATGTAAGTAACAGGTAAGTTAAAGTACAAAAGGGCCCAATGGCTCGAAGTGCTTCCGAGTATCGGACCCCTATTAAGATAAGATAAGAATAGGTAAGTTCAATTCTAGTTTCTAGTTTTGGGCGAACTAAATTACTAAAAACAAAAGTTTCTCATGCAGTTTTCTCTTTTTCATGACTATGTTTACCTATACTACGCACTATATACATTAAGTACATATAAATTAAATTATATAAATACCATACATAGTATATATAATACGGACTTTACTGTTTAGGTCAAGTTACATATATAATTACATATTTTAAGCAGCATAGACTTATGGAAACTGCATAGAATATTTTGAAGGGATAACAGTTACATGAGAGAACGAGTGGCACTTAGTGGCTGTAGCGGATATAAGAGTAGGCCCTTACTACCTGTGCATGCTGACTTGCCGGTTACTGTGTTGTAGCAAGAGTCGTTCCAAAATTAAATGTATATTTCGGAGTGAGCTTTCCATGTCTGTACTTTAAGTAATCTATGGTCTCGTGTGTCACAGCCCGGGTCATAAAAGGGAAAGGTCATAATATGGCGTGGCCTAAAATCGCAATGTGTTGCGGTCTACATTGTATGGATCGTTAAGACATTTCGGCGAACAATTGGATCTAAAGAAAATTGAATTTTCTCTATGTTTTCTTTTGTATATAACTTTCGAATTTAGAATATAGTGAATGAAATATAAATGTGCAAGCATGATGCCAACATCTAGAAGAAAAAAAATAGATACTGGCTGACATCTTACTTTAGTTGTATGCAGGGTGTACCTATACCTACTAAATGAGATCCTGTACCATAGAGTATCATCATCTTTGCCTGCCTCCTCACAATCGATTGTCATCAAATTCGAGTTTCTTGATAGATAGATATAGATAGATAAGCTCTTTATTGTTTACACCACTATATTAAAACACTAATTAACAAAATCAGAATCAGAATCTTGATCAGAATTGAATATCGAATGTTCCTGTCAATATCATCAAACTTGCCGACAAATGGCCTCTATCTTGTCAACCAATATGCGCCAGTCACCATAACGACGCCGGACACGTTGCTGTCTTTTACATAATTTTTTATCTGACTTCCAAAAAGGAAGAGGTTCTCAATTCGACTATGTTTGTTCAGCGATTTATACGCTTTATCACATTATGAATTGATTTTGATTTCTTTTTGTTTGGTCGGTCATACTTTAGAGGTGGTCTCGTATAATTTTAACAAAATCGGTCCAGTATTTTGGTTTTTATAAAAAATATCAGAAAACAATATAGTATCTACGTAAACGAGTTGCGTGTTTTGGAGCCGGGTTTTGTTCAGTTTTCAAATTATAATTAAATTAAATTTGGATTATATTGAAATTGATAACTTATTTTGCGTTGTTGTACTCGTATGTTCCAAACCGGATTTTTTAAATGAAACAGAATGCAGTGTAAGCGACACTCATTTTGCGTGACTCACGATTAGGGAGTGCAGAATCGGACCTCCTCGTTAGAACCGGGTTTTCGGTTCTGGTAGCGATTTGGAACCGGGTACCCGGTTTTTTAGGTTCTTTGGCGAATAATGAATTGAAAATTATTTTTTAATGCAAGAAAGCACTTATTTTTATTCAGTCACAAGTTATAAATATTTTATTCAGAATTCAAGTCATTTATGCGCAGGTTTTTAGCACAATAGCTGGTATACCATCAGGACCACTAGCTTTATCCACGTCTAGGCCTCTAAGTGTCTTAAGCACCTCATTTTGATGGATGCGTATGTCCTGCAAAGTCACGCTTCAATGAGGTATACTTGGAGGCGTTTCTCCTGAGGTATCTAGACGTGAGTTGTCCGCAAATAGACCTACGAATATATTCTCTTTTTCTACTGCAGTGCGAGCTAGAGATACGTCCGTTTTCAACAGTGGAGGCAGTGATGATCGACAGAAATTCGATTCGATAGACTTAGCCATGGACCAAAAAACTTTGCTACCCATTGGGTGAGAAGCTAATTTAGCCTCAATCTGGTTTATATGTTCAAATCGAGCATATAAGCCAGATAAAGCATATTGCTTTTCTGCTGGACTTAGAGGCTTTGTTAAAGGCTCCCTTCTTCTCATGTGCATTCATCTAGGATATTATTCTCTGTGCGTCACAGCCACGCAACAGAATACAATATTTGTCACAGACACAGACTGTGACAAAGATTGTATTCTGTTGTAAGACATTCCCGCTGAAGAATATATTCGTTCGGGTTCTACACTGCTTGCCAGAATGGTCAACAAATACTCGTAAACTGTTTCCAGATGAGAAAAACACTAATATCGTGCTTTAAAATTCTAATAGCACCATCTAGTATGAAGTACAAGAATCTCCTTAATGAGCTAACTGCGTAAACATAAAATAATAATAAGAAATCGTAGGGAACCGAAAGACCCGAAAGAACCGGTTCTTTAGTTCTGCAGACCCGGTTCTTATTTTACTTCACAGAACCGGGTTTTCCCGGGTTTTTTAGAACCGGGAAAAACCGGTTCCATTCCCTACTCACGATCCAAGAAGAGCCTATATTTAAAAAAAATACCCGACTGCAGAAAAGCGGGTTTTTGAAGTCTAACTTACGATTTCGTTACGTTTGATACGCTGTTGAGTGCACGTTTTTTGTTGAGAAAGTATGCGTAAAATCACTGTAATAGATTATAAAACGCATGAAATTACTTATTTATAACGAAAAAGTTCGGCGCAGGTTACAAAAGAGTACTTTTTTTTTGCGAGAGCCGTATTATTATTATTACTACAAAAAATATTAGCTCAGGGAGTGAAGACAAATCTGACGACACCTCACGCTGTAGGAGATACAATCTACATACATACATATACACTTCTTACGAAGTCGGGTGAAATGTAGCGCTGGTTCGGGGTCAGCCTGCGCGTGCGCATGTCCTATCTAATCCTCGCACATATGAAAGTGTAATGTTTACTCTGCCGGTAGCGGTACCCCAGACGCTAACAGCACCCCGGCCCACATTCCGTACGTTACGTTCATGTCTTCACATTTGCGTTCGCGTATTCGGCGTAGGTTTGCCAATCTTATAAATCGCTTCGCTCGCCTAAAAAGCTGTTCTTTGTAATTTTGGGGTATACAAAGAATTAGAAACTCTACAGGCTTCCATGATACAATTGCAGAATGAGCTGAAAACTCAGGCGCAGTATAATTTACGGAATGAAATTGAAATAGCTGGAGTCCCTGAAAATGTTGCTGAAAATCTGTATCATACGATGTTAGTGGCTGCCAGGAAAATTGGAACTGATCTAGATATCAACGATATTGACTGGGTAAACCGCGTAGGCCCCCGGCGCTCACCGATCTCAACAGCCCTGCCCGAGGACGGTGCAATAATGCCGCGCCCAGTTGTGGTCCGGTTTCTCCGTCGCATAAAACGTGACCAGTTCATGAAGGCTGCAAAGGCTAGTAAAAACATCAACAGCACCGACCTGGAAATATGTGGAACTCCTCGCAAAGTTTTCTTCAATGAGAGACTAACCAAAGAGAACAGGATGTTATTTCGGGATGCGCGAATTAGATCTAAAGAGCACGGTTATGCCTATTGTTGGTGCAACCAGGGCTCAAATTACGTCAGACAGCGAGAGGGCAAATCAGCCGTGCTTATTCAGTCTCACAAGGATTTGGATCGTCTGGTTCCACCTCTCCCTAACAAAGAATAATTTTATAAATCAATACATTGTTATTTCTCATGTCACAATGTTATGCTGTTTCTGTATTATTGTCCATATATTGTGTCCTATGTACCTTTACGCTTTACTGCTGTTATTTTGTTTGGCCACTTCTATTATTTGTTTCATTCATCATTCATTCAATACATTACTTAACTTTTTACTGAAAGATCAAATTAAATCCATAGGGATTTTTGTGTCTCCTGTAATATCTTTATCAAAAGTCAATAAAGTCATTGTGTGCTATTTGAGTTCAAATAATAATTTTGTCATAAATTGCATCTCTTTCTTTTGCCGATCCGTTTTTATATCAGCTCGTCATTCTGGTACCTCTCAAACCACTGTTTATATGTCAAATAACAGGTCGATGGATAAGTTTTTATTTCATAAATGATATTTACCGATGATTTTGGAGCAGACTTAGAGTCTATAAATATACAGTGTCATAATTATTAATGTTTTAGAAAATTGTAAACAAATATTTACGCCCGAGCATAACTTCAAACTTTTAGCAATTAACATATTATGGAGTATAAGAAGTCAAAATTTTAATAAACTTCTTGTGGCCCTGAAGGGCTTAGATGTGCCGATGGATATTCTAATTCTAAGTGAATGCTGGCTTTTGGATTCATCAGTTATTCCGCAAATTCCAGGCTATAATTCTTTTAAGACAACTAAGTATACCAACCAAAATGGTGGAGTTGTAGCATATGTTCGAGACGTATGGTCCGCTAAAGTATCAGAACCAGACATTGATGACGCAAATTGCTTGGCTATAGATATTTACAATAAAGTTAATATTCTTGGCGTGTACAGATCACCTTCTTTTAAGAAATTGAAACCTTTTTTATCTTCCTTGGATAGATTCATTTCTAAAACTAGTAGATTACCATTTATACTAGCCGGCGATATGAACGTAAATATATTGGACTCTAATATTAAGAACATTTGTAACTTAACCAGCACTAAACAAGAGCCGACAGAGCTTTTCACATTAGAAGGTTGTAGCAACGCCCAACAATCAATAGATTTAACTAATAAACAATTTTCTACTGTTGGACAAAAATATGAAGACCAGATTCTTTCGAAAATAGGTAAAAATGAAAAAGAATTAGCAAACGATGTTTATATTACTGACTCTTCATCAAACTCCTTTTTCATGTTCCCTACCGATCACCGAGAAGTTGATACCTTGATTTTGAATCTTCAAAACGATAAGGCACCAGGTGTTGATGGCTTTGGCAACTCCCTCATTAAAAGCATAAGGAAAGAAATCATTATTCCATTAACGCATATTTTTAATTTAAGCCTCTCAAGCGGAACCTTCCCCTATGACTGGAAAATAGCTTCGGTTTGCCCTATATTTAAAAGCGGCTCAAGATATTCCCTAGAAAATTATAGGCCTATATCTTTACTAGGAACTTTTTCTAAATTGCTCGAAAAAATAGTCAAAAACCGTCTTATTAAATACCTCGAAATGAATGACCTAATATCACCAAATCAATTTGGATTCCGTTCAGGAATAAGCACAGAAGATGCTGTAACCTTACTTACATCCATGGGCGTATATAAGAGGGGGGTACAGGGGGTCCGGACCCCCCCCCCCCCATGGCATTGGCCGAAAAAATAATTAAGTGCTGTCAAAATTCCGGAATAGGTATCGCGGATGGTACGCATGTTACAAAATATATATAAAAACCTGATGTGCGATAATGTGTGTGCATAACTACAGCTTATCTAAAGAGATGCAGTATGGTATGACCCATGTTCGTCTTTCGCCCGCGCATACTACAAACGCGTATATCAAATGGAAACTATATATTTTTACCCGATTGCGTAAGAAGGAGGGTAATGTTTTCGAGTGTATGTATGTATGTATGTTTCTATATGATAGCCTGAACGACTTGACGAATTTTGATGTGCGAGGTTGATGTGTCATTACAGTCGTCTTCGTTTCCAAAGTGTCATAAGTAGGCATATTTTTTGTAATCATAATACATCTCTTTCAAAAATAACAACAAAACGCTTTTTCGTAATTACTAACGCACTATTTCGTAATAAGCAAGTGTTTTTTTAGAATTATTCTAAAGAATGCGCGTTTATAATCTTTTACAGCAATTGTACGCATACTTTCTCACAAAAAACGTACACTCAACAGCGTATTAAAAGTATCGAAATCGCAAAAAACTGCTTTTCTGCTGTCGGTATTTTGTTTTTTTTAATATACATACTTTTTAAGAAACCCTAACTCCATCTCTATCATATCTATACAAATTGAGAGAGATGGAGATATAGTCCAGTATAGTTCCAGGCCGATTCCGAATCCGACAAGTTGTGAACAAGGCCGTAAGCAGCTTAGCGATTCAACCTCCCCCAAAATATCCTGGCAATTATGAAAAATCCTTGCTCTTTTTTAAAATTTACTTAATTTGCTTCAATATTTTTAGCGCGCCAAAGCGAAGCGATCGCTCGCGCATGCCCATATTTTTGAAGATATAAAACGACTGAATGAACATAAAAAAGATCTTCGTTCGTAAAACAAGAAAATAACATCGCTAAATATCAGGCAAGTTGGAGATTAGTCGTAGATCTATCTTACGTAAAAAAAAACACAAATATTCCATGAAAAATTCAATTCGATCCAACTTCCAAGCCAATTTTACATAAAAAAATATTTTTGCGTTAATAATTTCGAAAAGATCGAACAAGACTCTTAAAGTGCCGTGCTTTATTTTGAAATCAATGCATTCAAATGGTTATATTTATATTTTTTGATAGCGTAAGTCAATCTTACTCATCCAGTCAGAAATTTAATTTTTTTAAACGCTTTTATACTTATTTGGTTCATCTGGGCCACTTTCTAACACGATCAATGAATTAAATTATTTCCAAGATTTAAATTTAAAAAATTTCGCGCTCGTTTCGCTCGCGCATTATTAGGTACTATTTTGGAATGGAAATACTGCGGGCTCACTAATACGAGAAATAAATCATATTACTATAAAAACTACTAAAATGTTCGCGCTCGCTTCGCTCGCGTATGCTTATTATCTATGTTTTTGTTTACTTGAGTCATGCAAATGTTGAGCGCTCGTTAAAACGGGTGAAGTCATAGGGTACCTCTAGTTTAATATGAATTAATATTGTTCCGACGTTACTTTTACACTTTATTTACAGTTATACGTTTGTCCGTAATTTAATTTTCGTGTATTTAAATGTTTATAACTTATAATTATATAAAGATTATAATTATATAAACATTGACGTTTAGAAACTAGTACTCGTCTGCGTATAGTCTACGCAAATAAAGAGGCAAATAGTAGTATATTTTTATAAATTTTTGTTCGCTCCATGGTCATGTTCTAGCGAACAGATGCTCCATGGTCACGTTCTAGCGAACATACGCGCCATGGTGACGTTCTAGCGAACAGACGCTCCATGCTCACGTTCTAGCGAACATACGCTCCATGGTGACGTTCTAGCGAACATACGCTCCATGGTCACGTTCTAGCGAACATACGCTCCATGGTGACGTTCTAGTGAACATACGCTCCATGGTGACGTTCTAGCGAACATACGCTCCATGGTGACGTTCTAGTGAACATACGCTCCATGGTGACGTTCTAGCGAGCATACGCCCCATGGTGACGTTCTAGAGAACATACGCTCCATGGTGACGTTCTAGCGAACATACGCTCCATGGTGACGTTCTAGCGAACATACGCTCCATGGTGACGTTCTAGCGAACAGACGCTCCATGGTGACGTTCTAGCGAACATACGCTCCATGGTGACGTTCTAGCGAACAGACGCTCCATGGTGACGTTCTAGCGAACATACGCCCCATGGTGACGTTCTAGAGAACATACGCTCCATGGTGACGTTCTAGCGAACATACACTCCATGGTGACGTTCTAGTGAACATACGCTCCATGGTGACGTTCTAGCGAACATACGCTCCATGGTGACGTTCTAGTGAACATACGCTCCATGGTGACGTTCTAGCGAGCATACGCCCCATGGTGACGTTCTAGAGAACATACGCTCCATGGTGACGTTCTAGCGAACATACGCTCCATGGTGACGTTCTAGCGAACATACGCTCCATGGTGACGTTCTAGCGAACATACGCTCCATGGTGACGTTCTAGCGAACAGACGCTCCATGCTCACGTTCTAGCGAACATACGCCCCATGGTGACGTTCTAGCGAACATACGCTCCATGGTGACGTTCTAGCGAACATACGCTCCATGGTGACGTTCTAGTGAACATACGCTCCATGGTGACGTTCTAGCGAACATACGCTCCATGGTGACGTTCTAGTGAACATACGCTCCATGGTGACGTTCTAGCGAGCATACGCCCCATGGTGACGTTCTAGAGAACATACGCTCCATGGTGACGTTCTAGCGAACATACGCTCCATGGTGACGTTCTAGCGAACATACGCTCCATGGTGACGTTCTAGCGAACAGACGCTCCATGGTGACGTTCTAGCGAACATACGCTCCATGGTGACGTTCTAGTGAACATACGCTCCATGGTGACGTTCTAGCGAGCATACGCCCCATGGTGACGTTCTAGAGAACATACGCTCCATGGTGACGTTCTAGCGAACATACGCTCCATGGTGACGTTCTAGCGAACATACGCTCCATGGTGACGTTCTAGTGAACATACGCTCCATGGTGACGTTCTAGCGAGCATACGCCCCATGGTGACGTTCTAGAGAACATACGCTCCATGGTGACGTTCTAGCGAACATACGCTCCATGGTGACGTTCTAGCGAACATACGCTCCATGGTGACGTTCTAGCGAACAGACGCTCCATGGTGACGTTCTAGCGAACATACGCTCCATGGTGACGTTCTAGCGAACAGACGCTCCATGGTGACGTTCTAGCGAACATACGCCCCATGGTGACGTTCTAGAGAACATACGCTCCATGGTGACGTTCTAGCGAACATACACTCCATGGTGACGTTCTAGTGAACATACGCTCCATGGTGACGTTCTAGCGAACATACGCTCCATGGTGACGTTCTAGTGAACATACGCTCCATGGTGACGTTCTAGCGAGCATACGCCCCATGGTGACGTTCTAGAGAACATACGCTCCATGGTGACGTTCTAGCGAACATACGCTCCATGGTGACGTTCTAGCGAACATACGCTCCATGGTGACGTTCTAGCGAACATACGCTCCATGGTGACGTTCTAGCGAACAGACGCTCCATGCTCACGTTCTAGCGAACATACGCCCCATGGTGACGTTCTAGAGAACATACGCTCCATGGTGACGTTCTAGCGAACATACGCTCCATGGTGACGTTCTAGCGAACAGACGCTCCATGCTCACGTTCTAGCGAACATACGCTCCATGGTCACGAATCTTGCACTCCTTATAAACTACATACATCGTAGTATGAAAGTAAAATTAAAAGGAAAATTATCAAGGATAAGTAAGCTTTACAAGTTAACGAGTAATAGTCGGTCAATTAAAAATAATAATTAGAGAAGTTAAAAATTAAAATTTTGTGCGTTTACTTGTCATATTTCGTATTATGCTAATAGGCTCCGAGTAAAGTGTCTGTGTCATACGGACAGACAAACAGACATGCCGACTTTATAAGGGTTTCTCGTAGTTTCTACGGAACCTTAAAAAATAAAAACAATAAATTAATAACCCTCTTATCGTGAAGTTGGTAAAATAGCAACAGTATGTTGTAGCGTGCAAAAAAAAAATAATAAAAAAAAAAGACTTTTACCTCGAAAGAGGAAAAAGTGAGGGTGAAAAATAGATTTTCTCCGCACTGCTACGAAAAGTAAATAATCGGCCAAGTGCGAGTCGGACTCGCGCACGAAGGGTTCCGTACTATCATCTATAATACTACAAAGTTTAGTTCTTTTTTATAAAATAACGAGAAATCAACGAAATTGCAAGTAGTAAATTGCAAACTTATAGGTAGGTTTTCGATACACATCCGGGCAGCACGATGACGTTCGCGCGAATACGCGCGGCTATGGCTCGCTCCATAATGTTACTTCCCCCGCTACCCGCGCGGCCGTTGCTTAGCAACCGCCTCGCGCTCGCGCCACCACCACACCGCGGCGCGGCGCTCGCACCGCGTTTAGATGCACGGATTATTTTCATTTTGTGAGTTTTTATGTATTAGATTATGTATTTATTTTTATAGTTAATATATTTCTAAATATTTACTTACAAATATTCAAGTTTCTACCTGTTAATTAAGATCGAGTAAAATTAGCTTAAAAATTACGTTTGTTGTATGGGAGCCCCCCTTTAATATTTACTTTATTGTTATTTAATTATTTATTTTCAAAGGTAATATACAAGTAAATATTCTGTGAAAATTTGAAGCGTCTACCTGTTACCGTTTTTAATATTGAGCAAAAAATACGAAAAAAACACGTTTATTGTATGGGGACCCCCCTTAATTTTTTTTTTTTAACTTTTAGTATTTGTTGTTATAGCGGCAACGGAAATACATCATTTGTGAAAATTTCAGCTTTCTAGCTATCACGGTTTATGAGATACAGCCTGGAGACAGACAGACAGACAGACAGACAGACAGACAGACAGACAGACAGACAGACAGCGAAGTCTTAGTAATAGGGTCCCGTTTTTACCCTTTGGGTACGGAACCCTAAAAACACGTTTATTGTATGGGAACCCCCCTTTTTTTTTTTTTTTTTTAACTTTTAGTATTTGTTGTTATAGCGGCAACGGAAATACATCATTTGTGAAAATTTCAGCTTTCTAGCTATCACGGTTTATGAGATACAGCCTGGAGACAGAGAGACAGACAGACAGACAGACAGACAGCGAAGTCTTAGTAATAGGGTCCCGTTTTTACCCTTTGGGTACGGAACCCTAAAAAAGGGAATTACTTAGTTAAGTAGATAAAAAAGGTTACCTAGATAGGGTTCAGCGGAGAGCCATTGAACATTTAGTTCAAGGGTCCTCTTGCTGTTCGGCCGGCTTACATATGGGTTTCGGCTCAAAAAAGAAACAAAAGTTTAGAAGTTAATAATGAAGGTTATATTTAGCAAAAATCATGATATAGGTTGAATGTAGGTTACAAATATTCTAGTTACAAAAATACAGTTTAAAGTTCTTCAAGAACGTTGTAAGCGTGGATACGAAAGGTTCCGAACGCGCACAGATATTACACTAATGGCCATTTTACGCAAATAAAAATCGATCGATCGCTTTACTCACGTGAGATTCACTTTTGACGGTGATGATAAATCGGCGGGTCAAAGCACGCGCCGATGGTAAGTTCCTCGCAGATAGAGTGAGCATGCGGTCAATGGACACGCACATGGAAATGACGTCGGGCGCTGGGCGCTCCACGACGTCCTGAACAGCAGGCTAATGGCGGGCTGATCGTCAAGAAGGATGCTCCATGACGGTGATCCTCGGGAATAAAAATACAACCTAGACAACGGGATGTCTCATCACGCCTCCTCAGGTTCTCCAAAGGTCGTCTCAGAAACTAGGTTGTGGATGTCGCTCAGCCCTGCTCGGGCGAGATCACGCCTGCGTTCCTCGGAGCGTCCTTTCTTCGATCTTCAGTAGAAAGAGGTGTTCTTCAGCCGATGTCCGGAAGTGTAAGCCTTCTTCCAAATCTCCATTTCGACTCCTGTCAACTCATCTCAATAGTGGTGGGATGTCCCTCCGTCGAGTAAAAAAATGTTTCGCTTTCAATCACTCAGTCGATGCGGTAATCGATTAAGTTTTCTTTTGAATAAGTTTACAAAATAAAAAATACTTAAGAATAGTGTCCGAAACCAATTTGTTTTACATTATAAAACAAATGCTAAACTAGCATTAAGGAAAACACTGCTGAAATGCTTTCTTAAAATAAAATATGAAAAACAAAGACGATTAAAAAACATCGAATAGATTCGCTTGGAGAGCAGATAGTATTTTGCGGTACGACACTTAGCCTTTATGGTTTGCAATTAGAACAGTCGATGTCTTGCGAAACGTGGCTGTCAGTGTCATCCGTCAAATCCACGATCTACTCTCGCTCGCCAGAAAATAACAAAACAAATCGACTTCGGAATTCAATAAACAAAATTACTAAAAACAGGATATAAACTCAAGCAGGTAACAACTATATTGAAAAGAAAGAGCAAACTAAGAACAGTGAATATTGTGACGTTATAAATAAGTGTTATTGTTCTCAGAATTCTACGTAGTTGTGTTGCTTCGCGGAATCGTCATTGGAAAACTGTGAAACCTTACATTGGAATGCATGAAGGATACTATAAGAAGATTTTTAAATAACAGTAGCGATACTGATCGCTACAATACCTCCCTTCACGGCAAAAGACGGATAACCGTGGTTATCCGTGAACAGCCGCGGAAACCATGAAAAAAAATATTTAAATAAAATAAACTTCTAAATAAAAAAAAACTCCTCCTAAATGCTATCAAGGCTGTGTTTTATTAAGATCCCCTTTATGGAGCTGTGAATAATTAAAAAAAAACATCATATTTATCTATGGATATGCAAGCTACATTAGTTAAAACCAGCCGAAGCAGTCTATCCGAAATGTAACTCAAGTTACAAACTTACTAAGCTGATGGTACTCCGTAAGATAGGTGATCAGCCTATCGAACGGTATCCCCCTAGTTCTATTCTAATACTAAAATTGATACCTAATCTATTACTTATATCTAAGAAAAATCCTTGTTTATTCTACTATTTACAAGTATTGTCCATAATTCATGAATAGTAACCTGGTCCCCCGGTGTACTATTGCAAAAATTCTATATTACTGACGTCTCAGTGTACTACTGTAAAGTTCATAATTGATACCTGACTTATTGTCACATGGTACCAAATAAGAACATTGTGCCTACAAAGGTCACAGTTCACATGCTCTTTATAAAAATGTTGTTGTCAATTGTCAAAACTAAAAAAATTGGGCTATGTGATAAAAAGGTGACAGAACATCTTTTGATGCTGTCGAGTAAAATACTGTGCCTACAAAGGTCACAGTTCACATGCTCTATATAAAAATGTTGTTGTCAATTGTCAAAACAAAAAATTTTGCTATGTGATAAAAAAGGTGACAGAACATCTTTTGATGCTGTTGGGTAAATAGAAAAAGCTTTAAAATGATATTATAAATGATTGTAAGTTAAAATAGCGTTAAATGTTCACTATTATTTGAGTGAACGTTCTAATCTATCCACCTGCTCAACATAATTGTTTCATGTTGTTTGGTTCAGCATTACTGTTTACATATTGTTGAAAAACTTGATTTTAATTGTTTTTAAGTTATTTGTGAGCCGATTTTCATAATCCAAACGCTGAAAGACTCGTAAAATTATCCCTGATTCTCCTGTATTGTGTATAGAAATGAATTTCCCTTTTTTAATTTTTTCTTCTCCGGGATGAAAACTTCATTTCTATTATTGTGAGGTAAGTACTGTACCGATTTTCAAAATTTAAACGGTGACAGACTCATTAAGTAGCAGAGGATTAATATGTAAATAGTTTGCTGCATAAAACTAAAATTTAAATTTTTAAGTTTAGAATGGTGAATATGAAAAAAATTGGGTAAAAAAACTGTTGACTTATACACCCTTGTGAACCTTTATTATGTCCTTAGCATGATATTTACCTACGTTGCCTGTGTTACACTCTTCTAATTCGTACACCACCTTTGATAGTTTATTTACTACTTTGCATTTAATATATCTGGGTGCAAGTTTCGCTGAGAAGAAGTTTGTCGCGTTTGACTGTACAAAGTTTCGCCTCCATACAATGTCTCCCATGTTTAGATGGAGCTGTTGCCGACGCAGGTTATATCTGTCAGCGTTTTGCTTATATGCCTTGGTCAGTGCGGTTTCGACTCGTTGGTAAATACCTACTAATTCATTTAGGGCCGTGGCTGTATCAGTTCTATCGCCTAACTGTAGGTCGTCAAGCGAATGCGGTGGATCACTCCTTAAAACATGTAATCCACCATCCGTAATGATCTCCCTACCGGTAGCTAAGAACATGGGTGTGTATCCCGTTGCTATATTAACCGTATTATTTAATGAAAGTTGAACTTGTGGCAGGTATTTTGACCATGTTCTATGGTCCTCCTCCACTAAAATTGCTAAACAAGTTTGCAAGGTCTGATTGTAGCGTTCCACTGTGTTTGACTGTGGCGAATAGTATGCGTTATAAAATATTCTAGGAATATTGTACTTTTGTGCAAAAGTTTTAAACTCTCTACTCTTAAATATTGTCGCATTATCACATATCAAAATACATGGTGTACCTTGTTTTAGTATTATTTCTGATTCAATGAAAGATGTGACAGTCTTTGTGGTTGCTGTCCGAAGTGGATGTATCCAACAATATTTAGTAAACACATCAACAATTGAAAGGATGTAGTTATGTCCTGAATATGATTTAGGTAGTGGACCTACAATGTCTACTGAAAGAGTATGCATGGGTCTGTTGACCTTTTTCATGTTTGTCATGTGACCATGGGGTGTGTTATTTGAATGTTTGTATGCTTTGCATGTTTCACACGTCAACACATACTGTTTTATATCCGCATACATTCTCTTCCAGAAATAGTTACCCTTTATCTTTTGTATTGTTTTAAATAAGCCAGGATGTACTGCGTCAACCTCATGGTTTTGACGAATGCACTCCTGTATCAAATTGTGTGGTAAGACAATTTTCCAAGCACTACTGTCCAACAGTCTGCTTGTTGGTTTCGAGTGTCTAAATAAAATATTGTTTTGTATCATGTAATTTCTGTAGTGTTGGGGGTTGGTATTAACCTTGTTAAATAGTCTATTATACCATTGGTCTGGTGATGTATTTCCCCCATTGAATGATACTACGTTTATCTCTGCTCGAGATAACGCGTCTGGTACAACATGTAACTTCCCCTTTTTATGTCTAATTTCAAAATTAAAGCATGACAATTGCATAGCCCAACGGGCTAAACGACCTGAAGGGTTGTTAAGGCTTTTTAGCCACTTCAAACACATATGGTCGGTTACAACGATAAAACGACTTCCTTCAATATACTGTCTGAAATGTAGAACGGAGTCTACCACTGCCAAAAGTTCTCGCTCCGTTGTACTATAATTTTTTTCAGTTTTGGTAAGTAAACGCGAGTGATAAGCCACGGGATACTCCATGCCATCAATCTCCTGAACCAGAACACTACCAATGCCAGCTGAGGATGCATCACAGTGTATTTGGAACGGTATATCAAAATTTGGACATGCTAACACTGGCGCTTGAGTGAGCGCACTCTTAAGAGCTATAAAAGACTGCTCTGCCTCCTGTGGCCATGCTATTGGGTCTCGCCCTTTCCTTTTTCCTAATTGTGCGGTCATTGGTGCTATGATTGTGGAAAAATCTTTAATGAAACGCCTATAATATGAACATAAGCCAATGAATGCTCGAAGCTGTTTGGCAGACACTGGCCTAGGAAAATTCTCAATACAAGCTAGTTTTTGCGGATCTGTCCGCAAACCCTGTGCCCCAACGACATATCCTAAATATTTTAATTCCTCCTTACAAAATTCACACTTTTGGAAATTTATGGTCAGACCGGCTTTGTCCAAAGTGTCAATGACATCGTTTAGGAGTTGTACATGCTCGTCAAAGGAGCTTGTGGCAATTAACAAATCGTCGCAGAACGCAAATATCTTTTCTCCGTATTTATGTTGAAATAGTGAATCTACAAGGCGCTGTAGTTCTGAACCTGCATTAGATAAACCAAAAGGCATTCGTTTGAACTCGAAAAGGCCCCGACCTGGTACTATAAATGCTGTTTTCTGACAAGATGTTCCGGAACCGTCATCATCATCATCATCAGCCAAAGCAATTTGCCAAAAAGCAGCTGATAAATCAATTGAGGTTAAGTACCGTGCTTCTTTAAGGTTGTCGAGGATGGAGCTAATGTATGGTAACGGATAGGAATCCTTAATAGTGACATCGTTCAACTTTCTTGCATCTAAACAAAACCTAAGCGACCCATCTTTCTTTGGAGTCATCACCACAGGGTTCGACCATGGTGAGTTAGAAGGAGCAATCACCCCTAGCTGTAGCATTCTGTCGATTTCCTGATTTAAAGATTTGAGCTTAACTGGTGACAGTGGATAATATCTCTGTTTTATTGGCTGACCTTGTGTTTTTATTCTGTGTTTTACTAGGTCAGTCTTTCCAAGGCCCTTTGTCTCTGAAGAAATCAGTTTACATTTCTCTATAGCATTATTCAATTGAGCCATCTGTATTGGGTCTAGTGCATCAAGAGGTATGACAGCGCCGGGTATGTGTTCAGTACCTGACGTGTCCCTAATTGTTTCTATTTTATAGTTATTTAAATTGAATAAGTTTGTTTGCTGTATGAAATTCATTCCTAATATGAAATTCTGTTTAACAGACGGGATGACCATGAAAGATATATTATATATCTGATTGTTATAATTGACTGGGAGTACTAGATTTCCAATAACATTTACTGTGTCGCCATTGGCGCACGTTGCTCCTAAGTTGGTTGGAGTAATAGTCGTATTGACATGTTTCAAATGCTTATGCTGATTGTTGCCTATCACAGATAGATTGGCTCCGCTATCAAGTAATCCACTGTAATTTAAATTATTGAGTTTAAAATTCATGAATATACGGTTGTCGGTCGCTATTTCTGCTAGGTCAGGAGTGACTGTGGCAAGTTGTGTGATCACTCCTGACGCCTCCAGTTTTTTGTCAACTGAGTAGCATTATTAGTTATTTTGTTACACTTGGTACAGTTTGCCGTTAAAACCTGTTTCGCTCCACACTTGAAACACATTATTCCGGAGTGAGTACGGCACTGTCTATAGTGGTGTCCTGTCTTTTTGCATTTAAGACATGTAACTACCTCCGTACTATTTTGTGATGTGTTAAGGGCATTTATATCTCTCGTCCTATTTTGTTTGTTATTTCCCCCAAAATTAGGTAGATCCGCATATGCGTCAAAATTCTTTCCTAACGTTATTAATTGCTCTAATGACTTAATTGAGCTGACAGCTAATAAGTGTGCATAATTTGGTAGTAAATTATGCATAATAACTTCAAGTAAAGTTTCCTCCGAAATAGGATTAGACAGTTTGGAATTCATGCATTGTATATCAAGTACAAACAAGTGTAAAGGTTGACCCGCGACCTGTTTATATTCTCTGATATTCTTTTCTAATTTATAGTCATTATCAGCTGGTTCAAAGAATGTTTTGAACCTATTTCTTAAGTCAGACAATGTATGAATGGTGTCTCGCACTTGTCTGTAATAGTTTAACGCATTTCCACCTAACAAATCAGCGAAACAACGTACCACGGTTTGCTCGGTAGTCTGTCTACTACGCATAAAATCTTCGATGCGTAAGAAGAATTCTGCCAGGCTTGAGTCGCCTGTATATTTTATATTCCATAATCTTAAGGTTGCATCTTCCTTAACAAATATCTGTTGGCAAGCGTGGTTCTGCTTGCTCTGGCTTTCTTGTTGAATTTGAGTTGATTGTAAAATCGGATTCGCTTGAGTTGAAATCGCAGATACTGGATCTGTGCTTGGTGGACGCTCATGCGCCTCCCTATTTCCTCTTCTATCTGTATTTACGAATCCGGGTTTACCCTCATCCCCAACATCAAGAAACTCATCTTCACTGTTCATTTTTATGAGTTATAATTTGCTTCTATTATTAAAGTGCCAGACAAATATGTTTGCAGAAACACACTTGCAATACAACGTGGAAAACACAGTAATGTAGCCGATATTTAAAAAACACATAAAAAAACACGTGCGGCTACCCACATGGAAAAAATGTCAAGTATTGAAAATTTCTACTGACTGAATTAAATTTACACAAGAAATGTTCTCGTGAGCGTAAAAACCATATGCAGCAGTCCAATAACATTAAATTCGGGCGCCAATTGTAGCGTGCAAAAAAAAAATAATAAAAAAAAAAGACTTTTACCTCGAAAGAGGAAAAAGTGAGGGTGAAAAATAGATTTTCTCCGCACTGCTACGAAAAGTAAAAAAAGGGAATTACTTAGTTAAGTAGATAAAAAAGGTTACCTAGATAGGGTTCAGCGGAGAGCCATTGAACATTTAGTTCAAGGGTCCTCTTGCTGTTCGGCCGGCTTACATATGGGTTTCTGTTGTACATACTTTTTCATTTCAAAATAAGAATCTGTTTTTAAACTGTTTATTCTTATGTTCTTTTTGTTATTTACTTCAAAATAAAATTTACACGCGTGCAGTCGCATAAAAATGTTTCTTTATATTTTCTTCCTTCCTATTTAATTCTACATTCGTTATCAGCACGAACTCCAGTAGATAAATCTATTAAAAGAAGATTTATTACGGAAAACTATATATTTGAGTTTAAATTGAGAAGAAATAAAAAGATGGCCGGTACGTCAAATATTAGTTCAATACCTCTTCTAAAAAGCAGAGATGGATATCCTACCTGGAAATTTAAGATGCGTATGCTATTGATTCACGAGGAATTATGGGTAACTATAATAGGATATCCAGAAGGCGATAAAACGTCCCAGGAGTTGCGGAATAAAAATGATCAAAAGGCATTGTCAAAAATTTGTCTTACCATTGACGGTTCTGCAATTACACACGTGAGAACTGCGTCAAGTGCAAAAGAAGCATGGGATGCGTTATGTTCGGCGTATGAGGACAAAAGCCTTGGAAGAAAACTTTCGTTGGAGAGGAAGTTGTACAGGTATTCATTAAATGATTTTGACAACTTGGAGCTGTATTTGACTGCAATAACAACGACTGCTCAGGATCTTGCCGATATCGGCAAGAGAATAGAGGACAGCTCTTTAGCTGCAATTATGTTAGGTGGCTTGACACCTAGGTTCGAGCCCTTAATAATGGCGCTAGAACATTGTAATGTAGAAGTTACTTCAGAGATGGTAAAAAATAAACTCTTGAGTGAAATGATCCGTGGAGATGGAAAAGTAGATGTAGACGCAGCTTTTGCATCATCCAAGAGAGTAGTGACTTGCTACAGATGTGGAAAAAGGGGGCATAAAAGTCCAAATTGTCGTCTTAATAAAAAGAAAGAGACAAAGAATGAGACAACGTCAGGTAAAACCATGATGGTTAATCATACCACAGGAGATGGTGCTGCTAGTGAAAATCGCAGTATGTCGTCGCAAGCAGTTACTGAAGTAACTAGCACCACTTTATCAGCACCATGTAAAGTAAATACTGATAAATGGATTATAGATTCCGGAGCTACTGCACACATGACTTCAAGAGGTGATTGGCTTCAGAATTACAAGAAAATCAGTGAAGGACGTGTTACTGTTGCTAACGGTGAAGATTTGGTAGCTTTAGGTTGCGGTGAAGTTCCAATTTATACTAATTCTATAGTCAACAAAATTAGTGATGTTTTACATGTGCCTGAACTGAACAGTAATCTACTTTCAGTTAAAAAGGTAGTAGAAAAGGATCTAGTGGTAGTTTTTGATAAATCTGGTTGTAATTTTTACAAGACAGGTAATGTCTCTTTTGATAATGAACCTTTAGTGCGAGGTATTTGTTGTGGTGGACTGTATAATTTAGACTGTACTGTAAATCTGCCGCAATATGTTTCAGCTTATAATGTGCACTCCGATAAGTCCAGGTTTCAGCTTTGGCATAAGCGACTTGGACACCTTTGCCGTATTGGGATGGACCTTCTTAGAAAAGGTCTTGCTGATGGTGTAGAGTACACAGACAACGAGGTAGACAAAGAGTCTTGTATACCTTGTATCGAGGGTAAGCAGGCGAGAAAGCCATTCAAAAGGCTCAAGCACATGAGGGCTACTTCCACTCTTGAGGTGGTTTGGACGGACGTGTGTGGACCGATGTCCACAAATTCATTCAAAGGTAATAAATATTTTATTATTTTTGTCGATGATTATACACGTTTTACTTTTCTATATTGTATGTCTGCAAAAACAGAAGTGAAGAAGTACTTTTGTGTTTTTCAATCACTTGTTGAGAGACAGACTGGAGCCAAAATTCGTAGGCTGCATTCAGATAATGGAACTGAAATCGTCAACTCTGAGATGACAAGCTATTTACAGTCTCAGGGAATACAGCACACGACAACGGCGCCTTACAGTCCTCAACAAAACGGTATCAGTGAGCGTTGCAATCGTAGTATTGTAGAAAAGGCAAGATCAATGCTGTCACATAGTTCTTTGTCGCAGGCATATTGGCAGGATGCTGTGGAGACTAGCATTTATTTAAAAAATAGATCGCCGCATCGCGCACTTGTTGGTAAAACACCGTTTGAAATGTGGTATGGAAAGAAACCGAACCTTTCTCATTTAAAAGTATTCGGTTGTAGAGCTTTGGTTCATGTGCCTTCATGTCAAAGAACCAAGCTGGATATGAAAGCGACAGAACACATATTTGTTGGATACTCAGAAGATCCACGGAGCTACTTTTTTCGTCAAGCGGAAAATCCAAGGAGGATACTCAAGTCTCGGGATGTTACTTTCTTTGAAAGTAACTTTACAGGTCTCAAAGAAAAAGTTTTGATCCCTGAGGATACAGTTAATCCTAATTTGGTTAATTTGTTATCGCAGAATTCATCACCGACATCATTGAGTCTAATGGAAGATGTTCCATCCACTTCCACATCGCAGCAGTCTGTGGAAACTGTGTCGGGAGAGCAAAGTTCATCTAATGAACAGAGCTCTTCCTCATCACAGGCTACGCAAATATTGTCTGAAGAGTTAAGTGATGATTTCGAAGATGCAGATGAAGATATTGATGAAACAGAGACTCAGACGGTTCCCTCAAATGAACCAACTGTTTCAGCGAGAAGGTATCCAGACCGAGAACGTAAGCCTCCCGATTATTACTCGTATAGTACACGTGTAGATGAGATACTTTCTGACGATCCAAAGTCCTATCATGAAGCTATTAATTGCGATGATAGAGATAAATGGATAACAGCAATGAAGGAGGAGTATAATGCTTTACTCCAAAAACACACTTGGGTTTTGGTCGATAAGCCTAGTCACAAGACTTGTATTCCTTGCAAGTGGGTTTATAAACTTAAACGAGATGCCGATGGTAACATAATCAAATATAAAGCGAGATTAGTTGCTAAAGGCTATCGACAAATAGAAGGTGTAGACTACAAGGAGACGTTTGCTCCTGTGGTGAGACACTCTTCTTTTAGAACACTTTTGGCCTTAGCGGTCCAGGAGGGATATAAAGTAAGACATATGGATGTTGACACGGCGTTTCTCAATGGCGAATTAGAGGAAGAAGTCTACATGATGCAGCCTCAAGGTTTTGTTCAAGACAAGGAGGAAGGGAAAGTCTGTTTATTGCAAAAATCCTTGTATGGCTTGAAACAGGCATCTAGGGCCTGGAACATGAAACTAAAACAAATTTTGACAGGTTTGGGTTATACTCAAACTCCTTCGGAGGCTTGTGTCTACACAAAAAAGATTTCAGATGAAAACTCTTTGATATTAGGAGTGTATGTCGATGACATTGTCATTCTTTACAGAGACGATGTCACAATTGACAACTTCAAGAAACAATTTGAAAAATTTTTCAGTTGCAAAGATCTTGGAATAATTAAATTTTTCACTGGAATTAATATAGATTGCTCTGAAAACAATATAAAGATCTCGCAAAGATCGTATATTGAAGAATTGTTAAAAAAATACAATATGAGAGATTGTAAGCCGGTAGAGACGCCTCTCGCTCAAAAGAAACTCGTCCCTGGAACTGGTGAGAGCAATTACCCCTATCAGGCCCTTGTGGGTTCGCTGTTGTGGTTAGCAGAGGTCTCTAGAGCGGATCTCGCATATGCGGTGAGTTACCTTAGCCAATTTAATAAAAGTAATGATGCGACGCATTGGAATGCAGCAAAAAGATGTCTTCGCTATTTGAGTGGGACTAAAAATGCTGGCATTACTTATAAAAGGAACACAGAACTAAAGGAGAAAGACAGAAAGTTAAGAATTTACAGTGATTCAGATTTTGCGAACTGTCAAGAAAGTCGACGTTCTCATACGGGTTTTTACGTGGAGCTGGCAGGAGGAGCCGTATCCTGGGAGTCTAGGAAACAATCAACAGTGGCACTATCCTCAGCCGAGGCAGAGTATATGGCACTGTCTTCTGCTACAAAAGAGGCTTGTTTTTTGAAAAGATTTATCAGTGAAGTAACTGGTAAGTCACCAACTGTTGATATTTTTACAGACAGTCAAAGTGCTCAAGCATTAGCACTGAATCCAGTCCACCATAATCGTACTAAGCACATTGATGTAAAATATCACTTTATTAGGGAAAAAGTGGGAACGAAGGTTATTGATTTAAAATATATGCCTTCCCAAAAGTTACCAGCAGACGTCCTAACGAAACCTTTAGGACGAATCAAGTTTAACAAATGTGTACAACAGATAGGCATATATTAAATTATTTATTTTCTTGCAGTGAGTAGCAGATTATTTTATTTTAAAGTAAAGGAGGAGATGTTGTACATACTTTTTCATTTCAAAATAAGAATCTGTTTTTAAACTGTTTATTCTTATGTTCTTTTTGTTATTTACTTCAAAATAAAATTTACACGCGTGCAGTCGCATAAAAATGTTTCTTTATATTTTCTTCCTTCCTATTTAATTCTACATTTTCGGCTCAAAAAAGAAACAAAAGTTTAGAAGTTAATAATGAAGGTTATATTTAGCAAAAATCATGATATAGGTTGAATGTAGGTTACAAATATTCTAGTTACAAAAATACAGTTTAAAGTTCTTCAAGAACGTTGTAAGCGTGGATACGAAAGGTTCCGAACGCGCACAGATATTACACTAATGGCCATTTTACGCAAATAAAAATCGATCGATCGCTTTACTCACGTGAGATTCACTTTTGACGGTGATGATAAATCGGCGGGTCAAAGCACGCGCCGATGGTAAGTTCCTCGCAGATAGAGTGAGCATGCGGTCAATGGACACGCACATGGAAATGACGTCGGGCGCTGGGCGCTCCACGACGTCCTGAACAGCAGGCTAATGGCGGGCTGATCGTCAAGAAGGATGCTCCATGACGGTGATCCTCGGGAATAAAAATACAACCTAGACAACGGGATGTCTCATCACGCCTCCTCAGGTTCTCCAAAGGTCGTCTCAGAAACTAGGTTGTGGATGTCGCTCAGCCCTGCTCGGGCGAGATCACGCCTGCGTTCCTCGGAGCGTCCTTTCTTCGATCTTCAGTAGAAAGAGGTGTTCTTCAGCCGATGTCCGGAAGTGTAAGCCTTCTTCCAAATCTCCATTTCGACTCCTGTCAACTCATCTCAATAGTGGTGGGATGTCCCTCCGTCGAGTAAAAAAATGTTTCGCTTTCAATCACTCAGTCGATGCGGTAATCGATTAAGTTTTCTTTTGAATAAGTTTACAAAATAAAAAATACTTAAGAATAGTGTCCGAAACCAATTTGTTTTACATTATAAAACAAATGCTAAACTAGCATTAAGGAAAACACTGCTGAAATGCTTTCTTAAAATAAAATATGAAAAACAAAGACGATTAAAAAACATCGAATAGATTCGCTTGGAGAGCAGATAGTATTTTGCGGTACGACACTTAGCCTTTATGGTTTGCAATTAGAACAGTCGATGTCTTGCGAAACGTGGCTGTCAGTGTCATCCGTCAAATCCACGATCTACTCTCGCTCGCCAGAAAATAACAAAACAAATCGACTTCGGAATTCAATAAACAAAATTACTAAAAACAGGATATAAACTCAAGCAGGTAACAACTATATTGAAAAGAAAGAGCAAACTAAGAACAGTGAATATTGTGACGTTATAAATAAGTGTTATTGTTCTCAGAATTCTACGTAGTTGTGTTGCTTCGCGGAATCGTCATTGGAAAACTGTGAAACCTTACATTGGAATGCATGAAGGATACTATAAGAAGATTTTTAAATAACAGTAGCGATACTGATCGCTACAATGTTTGGGAGCAAAATAACATAGAAATAAAATATCAACCGTGTAATTATTTATTACGTTGATATTTTTATATGGTAACTGAAATAAAATACACAAAATGTATCTAAGAATGAAGGCGTTATGAATTCTTCTTTATAATAACGTAAGTAATCCTTCTTCCCTGTCATTCTGCTACTGTTGATGATGAAGATGGTAATTGAGGATTTTCTTCTGCAGCTGCTTATGCACCTGGTCCTGCAGCTGGTTCAGCAGCTGGTTCTGCAGCTGGTTCTGCAGCTGGTTCTGCAGCTGGTTCTGCAGCTGGTTCTGCAGCTGGTTCTGCAGCTGGTTCAGCAGCTGGTTCAGCAGCTGGTTCTGCAGCTGGTTCTGCAGCTGGTTCTGCAGCTGGTTTTGCAGCTGCAGTTGAAGTTGCATCGCTGGCAGTGTTGTCTGGGGTCCCCTCTCCCCCGCTAGGCGGCTCGCTTGTGTGTTCTCCATCGGATGTCAAGGGCTCGTCTGTGCTCGTCGTGTCTCCGCCTGGTTCGCCGGGATGCCTGCAACGCACAATCGGTTTATTGATGACCATGCGCCCGCGCCGTTAGGAGCCGCAGCCGCCCACAGACCTGTAGGTAGGAGCCGCGCGCCCGCGCCGGCTACGGAGTAGGAAACACCGATTTTACGAAATAGCACACTCACTTTAGTTTCACAATAGATACACAGAACAGAACTAGGATCAATCCTAGTTCTGTTATAATAATTATTTAAATAGCATTTATTCAAATAAATGCTATTTAAATAATTATAGTTTAAAAAGCGCTCGTGGCGTAGCTTACTAGGTGTTCCCGAACGATCACCAAAGTTAAGTTAACGGACGGACCGGTCAGTCTTCGGATGGGTGACCGTGAGTGGCATTTCTTTCTGAGCGCTACCGTGGGTCAGATGACACGTTAAATTGTAGGTCCCGGTTGTTCAGCAATCGTCAAGCCAAGTCAGAGGCCTTTCGGCGGCTTAATAACTCTGACAATAGGGCTGGCCACTCAGTCTATACGAACTTACTTTTTTTTAGTTTATAAAGCAGACTTCAAAATACGCAATTCGTACTTGGATGACATTTTTTCAGTATTTTTTTTAATAAAAATCAAAGTACTGAACCGATTTTGATCTAATTTACTTTATGGGACCACCTGCCAGACAAAAAAAAGATAAAATACTATGCATAATTGGCAAAAAACATACAGTCGAATTGAGAACCATCTTCTTTTTGGAAGTTAGTTAAAAATTAAATCCATTTATCCGTTAGTTAAAAAAAACAATTCCATTATCTGAAAACGAATAAATAACAATTTCCAATGACTCTGTGGTCATCACGTGCACCTAGCTCTACACAACATTCACCAACGAGACAGTCTACAGCTTCACCGGCTTCACCGATTTTGATGTGCGAGCTGTCATTACATTCGTCTTCGCTTTCAGAGCGAACACTATCTAAAGAATGCGTATTTATAATCATTTACAACGATTTTACACACACTTTCTCACAAATACGTACAGTCAACAGCATAACGAAATCGTAAGTTATACTTTCTGCAGTCGGCAATTTTGTTTTTCTTTTAACATAGATGGTTTTTGGGTGACGGGATTTATATCTCGATTGCACGGTACACAGTACATACCTGATCTCGAGTATAGTCTTGGTGACCGGCCCCGAGGGCGTCGTGAACACTGCCTGGTACACTCCGCAGTAGAAGGACGAGAAGCCCGCGATGCGGATGGTGAGCGCCGACGACGTGTACTGGAAGGACGCAGTCGATGTATTCTCTCAGGTTCCTTGATCTTTACTAGCGACCTGTTTGCCGCCTCTTTTCAATCTCCTGAATATGTTTCGTACATCGAGAATCCCGTTTTTTTCGGCACGGAAAGGTACGGAACCCTTAAAAAGAAACCGCGTGCGAGCGAGACACTTTTTTAGGGTTCCGTAGTAAACAAGGAACCCTTATAGTTTCGCCATGTCTATCTGTCAGTCTGTTTGTCCGTCCGCGGCTATGCTCATAAACTATAAGTAGGTACTATAAAGCTGTAATTCGGTATAATATAAATATATATCTAATATACGCAAATCTTATAGCAATTCTTGTACACGAGTATATATATATATAATAATATATATGTATAAATAACCGAAATCTCGGAAACGGCTCCAACGATTTTCAAGAAATTTGGTTTGTAGGTAGATTAGGGGACGATAAATCGATCTAGCTAGGTTTCATTTTTAGAAAACGTCATTTTATCCGTGTTTTCAGGCAATGAACAACTGCTACAATATCATTAGAATACGAAGGTAAATTATCCCCCTGTCTACAAGGTTGTAAGCTCAGGTGGGAAACGGGCGCTTCGGAATCCAGAAGACCTCATTTTGATTCGTGATAGATGATGATATTGTTTTTTATACTTTTTTTTCAAGTTCCTTCTTTTGTGAGAAAAACTATTTAAAAAAAAACCGAGCAAGGCTCGGCCATCCAGGTACTATTAATAATGTCGAGAAAGTCGTAGAATCAAGTTTTCAAAAAAAAAAATTATGTACATCCCCTACACGAAAAGTGGGGATGAATTATTTTTCCATCGTGTGGGGTATCGTTGGCTATCCAACGATACCGATACCACACGATGGGGTAGATAAGAAAAAAATAATTCATCCCCACTTTTCGTGATAGTCAGATGTTAGGTTTCCAAGCTTGTTAACATTCCGTACTCACGATATAGAACGCGAGCCCAGCCTTCGCTGCCTGGCGCCTCGTCACCGTCTCGAGAGGCACTCCGTTGAGCGCCACCTGCGGGGAATGATAACTTATCAGCATTATCTATGTTAATATTACCAGCATTCTCCACAATAATGTCATCACCATTATCTACATTAACATCATCAGCATTATTTACACCAAAATCATTATCTTTTTCTACCACATTGACATCATCGGTATACGTAATGACGGTTATATTGATGTAGAGCATCATCAATATAATCGTCATTACTTATACCGATGCCAGTGGCATTATCTACACTATTTAAAGTCATTTGTTCTATAATAGTGAAAAGCGTGATTGGGGAGTAGTGTGATAAGTAAATGTAATACTATTAAATCATGTGAAGTTACTGTGAATTAGGTTCTCGGTCCCGGGATCAAGAGAATCCCGCCGATTTGTTAAATCTCTTCAACGAATTTTAGTTGTAGTCGTTTTTTTTTGAATCCCGGGTAAGTTGAAATTAATATTAAATTTTCAGGCCTGCAGTCCCTTGGAGGTGTGAATGAACATCAGCTAAGTTAACGCTTATTGCGTCACAAAATTCACAAAGTTGTAGACAGTATAACGTGTGCTTATTGTGAAGTATCTATATTATTGATCAGTGTAAGCTGTGACTAGTGTGAAATGTGATCAATGTAAGGTGTGGTTAGTGTGAATAATGTTACCTTTTCCACTTGACAATCTCCTGAGCATGAGTAGGGTATTTCGCGTTGGTACTGCTTGCCTTCAGCTGGTAGGTTATTCTCTTGTGATTTACTAATCTTTACCACTGAGGAACAGGCAACAGGGTTAGACGGAAACGGCATACTAAACGATTAAAATGAGAATATGAGGCTCTCGGCTAACTTTACTCATATAAATGCATTTTATTTTTTACGGTTTCGTAGTCAACTACGAACCCTTGTTTATTTATTTAAACACCTTCTACGCCAATGCGTAGCCAATACACCAATGTGTATTGGCACAAATTGTCGCGCGGTAGCTAATAAAATTATATAAATATCTAAAGGATACAACATAATAAAGATTATACTAAACATTATACGAAATTAAATAATAACAATGATTTCGTCGAAATAAAATTAAAAATTACATTCCATTCGTTATAAAAATAATTATAATTGTAAAATAAAATTAAAAAACTAATATCGGGGCATATATGGGCTTATAGTTTTGTCATAGCTGTCTGTCCGTGAGTTAGTTTAATTAAAGACTATTTGAAAGTTATACTTTAGTGATAGATCTATAATTATGTACCTATGTATATTTATCACGACAACAAAATGAACGTAATATTCTACAGTATTTTTTTTTAAATTATTTTTCAACATCATCTCAGCCACAAGAAGTCCACTGCTGGGCATATTCCTGCCACTTGAATGAGGTCTTCTGTCCACCTTATGGCTGGTCACATTTCTAGTTCAACACGAAGTGTTCGCACGAAGTGTTGTCAATCACACTTACCAGGCGCTGAAATTATACGAATATTGTATATTTACATCCATTCAGAAATGATTAGTTTCACGATAAATAGAATTTAAAAAGAAAAATAAAATGTAGCTAACGATACCAATCACCTGCACAACGCAATCAGTTGAGCCGCTTGGTTAGCTACTAGGGGTAATAGTATATAGAAACACATACACTTACAAAATGTTAACCTGCTGTTTGTAGTCGGGTAAAATACCAACAAAATAACGTACAATGATGTATAGTTTTTGATTTTTAGGGTTCCGTACTTCAAAAGGAAAAAAACGGAACCCTTATATGATCACTTTGTTGTCCGTCTGTCTGTCTGTCTGTCTGTCTGTCCGTCCGTCCGTCCGGGTGTCAAGACTTGTGTCTCGGGAACGCGTGAAGTGAAGGTATCGTGTTGAAATTAAAACCATACACGTAGATCCTTAGTCTCTTGCTGTAGAAAGAAAAACCAAATTTCTCAGTTTTCGTAAAAAAGTTACAGCCGAATATATCGTAAAAAGGTGTACTTCCCGTTGACCTAGAACTATGAAATTTGGCAAGAAGCATTGTGTTATAGTACACATATAGAAAAAAAAACGAAAACTGGTCATTTTTTATTTAATAAAAAAAATGAGTCTTTATGCAAGGAATGAGGGCCCAAATTTTAAAGTGAATTAACCGTATCATGTGGGGTATCATATGAAAGAGCTTAATTAGCACAAGCTACAACAGGTTTTTAATTATTTTTACGATGTGTAATTTGCGGTTTATGACGAAAAATTTAAAAAAAATATTTATAATTTCCCTCTTTTATCTACTAGTTTGTACGGAACCCTCGGTGGGCGAGTCTGACTCGCACTTGTCCGGTTTTTTTTCAAAGAAACTAAGATAATTTATTATTCACACTTTTATACAACCCAATGATATTATTTTTTTAAATTTTCTATACTTACAAGCATCTGAAACGCAAATTGTATCATATATAAATGTATTAAGATACGAGTCCCTCACATGACATAATTTTATGGAGAGTATTGTAATACTCTGTTTTATTACTATCATAATTTCTCCATGTCACTACAGGTCTAGCAGAAAGTCGGCGAATTACCACCCATTTCTCGTTGAAATGTCAAAAATCCGTACTCAGCGATATCGAATATCGATCCACATTCCTGTTGCGTACTGCACAAGAATGGAATTCTTTGCCGCCATCTCTGTTTCCTGAAAACTACAATATTGGAATTATCAAGGCTAGAGTGAATAAATGTCTTCGTCTAGATCGTCGAGCTCCATCCTCGGCCACACCGTCGCTTAACATCAGGCGAGTTGGTGGCGAATTGTAAAAATTAATTTACAATATGGGCAACATCGACCAACAAGTAGTCAAAACTCATAGTGAAATCTCCGCAAAAATATATGGTCTACTACATATTACATAATTATATTACAAAACTAGATACATATTAGAAGCACTCACTGTCTATAACTGCTAGCGTCCTTTGGAATGCTCTCCCTTCCTCGTCTTTGAAGATGCCGATGTATACGCAGGCGTTCTCGTCCGAGAAACTGAAATATAATACATAATGTATAGTCGATCATAAACCGAATCATCGACGCAGCGTTCTCGCTCGAGAAACTGAAATATAATACATAATGTATAGTCGATCATAAACCGAGTCATCGACGCAGCGTTCTCGCTCGAGAAACTGAAATATAATACATAATGTATAGTCGATCATAAACCGAGTCATCGACGCAGCGTTCTCGCTCGAGAAACTGAAATATAATACATAATGTATAGTCGATCATAAACCGAGTCATCGACGCAGCGTTCTCGCTCGAGAAACTGAAATATAATACATAATGTATAGTCGATCATAAACCGAGTCATCGACGCAGCGTTCTCGCTCGAGAAACTGAAATATAATACATAATGTATAGTCGATCATAAACCGAGTCATCGACGCAGCGTTCTCGCTCGACAAACTGAAATATAATACATAATGTATAGTCGATCATAAACCGAGTCATCGACGCAGCGTTCTCGTCCGAGAAACTGAAATATAATACATAATGTATAGTCGATCATAAACCGAGTCATCGACGCAGCGATTTTTTGATGAAACGGAACGCCAGCGCCACGTAGTGGCACTCGACGGAGTCTGTGACGTAATTATGCAACCGAACTAGTGCACAAATCGCAATACCTTGCTAGTTAATTTTTGCTTTAGTACAAATACCTACGTTTGTGTTTATGTGTCTGTGACATTGTAGCTTTTAAGTGGATAGAATTAAAAAAAACAACGGATTGCACTCCGGGAGTGCCGGCAGAAGTGAAAACTAAAAAATAAAATAGCAACAAGACGCACTCATGAAGGATTTGACTCCGATTGACAAATTGAAATTTATATCGGTGCTCTAACCTATTGAGCTAACGAGTCTTACGTGCATGTGTCGAAAATAAGCATTCGGCGCAACGAAATGACGTCATGCTAGAAGGATAAACTTGTACATACAATAATGAACTTTAAATGCAGAACGTTAGAATAGGTTTCTGACTAAAATAATGACGTCATGCTAGAAGGACAAACTTGTTTATACAATAATGAACTTTAAATGCAGAACGTTAGAATAGGCTTCTGACTAAAATAATGACTTCATGCTAGAAGGACAAACTTGTTTATACAATAATGAACTTTAAATGCAGAACGTTAGAATAGGTTTCTGACTAAAATAATGACGTCAATCTAGAAGGACAAACTTGTTTATACAATAATGAACTTTAAATGCAGAACGTTAGAATAGGTTTCTGACTAAAATAATGACGTCATGCTAGAAGGACAAACTTGTTTATACAATAATGAACTTTAAATGCAGAACGTTAGAATAGGCTTCTGACTAAAATAATGACTTCATGCTAGAAGGACAAACTTGTTTATACAATAATGAACTTTAAATGCAGAACGTTAGAATAGGCTTCTGACTAAAATAATGACTTCATGCTAGAAGGACAAACTTGTTTATACAATAATGAACTTTAAATGCAGAACGTTAGAATAGGTTTCTGACTAAAATAATGACGTCATGCTAGAAGGACAAACTTGTTTATACAATAATGAACTTTAAATGCAGAACGTTAGAATAGGTTTCTGACTAAAATAATGACGTCATGCTAGAAGGACAAACTTGTTTATACAATAATGAACTTTAAATGCAGAACGTTAGAATAGGCTTCTGACTAAAATAATGACTTCATGCTAGAAGGACAAACTTGTTTATACAATAATGAACTTTAAATGCAGAACGTTAGAATAGGCTTCTGACTAAAATAATGACTTCATGCTAGAAGGACAAACTTGTTTATACAATAATGAACTTTAAATGCAGAACGTTAGAATAGGTTTCTGACTAAAATAATGACGTCATGCTAGAAGGACAAACTTGTTTATACAATAATGAACTTTAAATGCAGAACGTTAGAATAGGTTTCTGACTGTCCGTCTTACGATCTGACGATCTGACGCGAGGATAACTTTTTGTACTCATCCCAAAAATGCACAACTCCGTTAAAGAAGTTTTCACTTCCAAAATATTGTTGAGAATCTTCTGTTTTATCAAAACCAGTTCAGTTGTTTTTGTATGTTTTTTTTTTCAATTTATTATTCAAACAAGTTGTAATATCGGTTTTTAAGTAGGTATTCTAACCTTATACTTTGACTGGCCTTGTGGCTCAGTTGGTAGTGTGTTTACGTCTACCTGCTGAACTGAAAGGTCGTGGGTTCAATCCCCACCCAGGGCAAACATTTGTGTGATGAGCATGGATGTTTGTTCTGTGTCTGGGTGTTTCTATGTATCATATGTATATATTTAAAAAAAAAGTATATATGTATTCTATCAGCCATCTAGTTCCATAGTACAAGTTTTGCTTAGTTTGGGCTAGATGGTGTTGTGTGAAATGTCCACAAATATTTATTTATTTATTTATACTCGTACCATAGAATACAGCGCGGGTCAAAACCCCGCCTTGCTCCCCAAACAGACTTGAAAATTTACTTCAGCACATTCAAAGTCACCACTTTTTATTCTTGATAACATCTATACACACATACATAGACCCCCACACAGTATATATAGGTATTATATATCTACAAACATAAATGTACTCTAAAAATATGATCATCGTTCGTGGGCGGTCGGGTAAAACTGTGTTCGCCAAGTGTACCTGGGGAAGTTGAAGCTGATGAACTTGGAGGAGGTGACGATGGAGACTCGTCCCGAGGTTAGCACGCTCTCTCCCTCGCACACGACGTCCTCGCACACGCACCCGCTGCACTCGTACTTCACCGTCTTGTCGAAGTGGGAGCCTATCTTCGCTGACATCGACAGCCGCTCCAGTTTCACACCTGGATTTCAACTATTTATTAGCGCATACACATAATGCCTATGTCAACTTCTACGTCTACATCTACGTTTACGTCTACGTCTACATCTAAAGTGTCTACGTAAACGTCTGCATCTACGTCTTCATCTACGTCTACGTAAACGTCTGCATCTACGTCTAGGTGTACGAGTATGTCATTGGCTGACCGACCGGCATGCCATTTAAATAAGCTAATGTGCCACAATGCAGGAAATCCGCCTTTATAATCAATATGCCTGCCCACCATTACATAATATGATGCTAAAACACGGTCGGCATCAAACCATTTGTCACGAAGTTTTATAAAATAAAATCATTTATTAAAACATCCGTGAGGCTCTGACAACCTGGTCCTGCTCGGACAACCCGAACTGGTCGAAAAGAAGTACAAAGTACATGCATTAAAATATAAACAACGTTTATCGTCGCAACACTCGTGTAGGTACGTCCACTATACAGATATAGTAGTAGTATTACGTATGTATTTATGTGTATGTTTATATATGATCGCCTAAAGTCTAAAGGGCTTGACCGATTTTGATGCGAGAGGTGTCGTTAGATTCGTTTTCACTTGCTGAGTGCCAAAGGCTATATTTTTTGTAATAAAAATCATACATCTCACACAAATATAAAAAAACGCGTGTTTTTTTGTAACATCCAACGAACTTTTTCGTAATAAACAAGTATTTTACTAGATTTTTTCTAAAGAATGCGCAATAAACTTTTACAGCGATTGTATGCATACTTTCTCACAAAAAACGTTAACTCAACAGCGTATTAAGCGTAAAGAAATCGTAAGTTAAGCTGCAATACCTCTTTTCTGCAGTCGGGTATTTTGTTTTTCTTTTAACATTGATACTTGTTATATTTATATAAATTATAATAGGTCTAGCTTCGTCTCTAACACTAGGCCGACAAAGTCAATATAGGTAGGTACACTTACTATTGCCTAGAACAAACGAAAACAGCTATTATAATTTCATTGAGAGTCCGTACTCCGTAGTTCGACCATCGGCCGTCTCGCTCGCGTTCTTTGTTTTTGACCTGTATAGTACAATAATCTTTGTTTTTGACGATATAAAATGACTGCTGATTTAAAAAAACATCGTCTTCTTCTTCTTTTTTTGTATTGGACCCGCATTAAAGCATTTGCCAGTGTCAAGTATTAGGAGTTTTTCAAGTTTCTTGAATAAAACAAGTTGTAAATGTTCTAGTCACAGTCTAAGTCACGTATACAGTCAATTTATAAGTTGAGTCTTGCTTCAGTAAAGTGGCGGCGACTTTACTAGAAGCATAGAATTCGCCCTATTACATTAACTAGAAGCTTCTATGAAGTTTTGCCGACAACGAAAAATCACACGTTTTACTGCTTTATTTCACTTGCCCACACTCACGCACTTTATCGAACACTTAATTAATAAAACACCACCATTTTTATAGCATTAATGTTCAAAATAACACAAGTTTAGGAAAATAAAACAAAGCAACAACACGTTACAAAGACGTTCCCGTCAAAACTCAAAAAAAAAAAAACGGCCAAGTGCGAGTCGGACTCGCGCACGAAGGGTTCCGTACTATCATCTATAATAGAAAATCGTATAAAATAACGAGAAATCAACGAAATTCCAAGTAGTAAATTGCAAGTAGTAAGTAGTAATTTCCAATTGTATTGGAATATTTTCAAGTTTCTTGAATAATACAAGTTATATGTGTTAGTTATAGTGTTGTAGTCACAGTCTAAGTCACGTTAACAGTCATTTTTAAATTTAAGTAAGTTAATTTTCATACATAAAAACCATTTTTAGACAAAGAAAAAACGGCTAAACAGATTTTGAAGAATGATGTGTCGTTAGATCCGTCTTTATTACAGGAGTGCTGTCATCATATAGCGACCAATCGCAATCGGCTATTTTGTATTTTTTCGGTTATTTGTTCCTTTTGAGGGTCCTATGTAAATAGGGCGAATTCTGTGCTTTTGAGATAAGTTAACGTCATATTTATTATTTTATATGTATGAATTCACAGAAAAATACAATGTAAACAATAATAAATAAATAAAAATTGGTGGACAGATATGTCCACCATTATTTATTGATTTATTACACAACACTATCTAGCCCAAACTAAGCAAAGCTTTTGCTATATGGGATCTACATGGATGATAGAATACATATAATATACTTCTCTTTTGTGAATACATACAGGTATGTATTGACAAAAGAAAAGTATTTAGGATACATAGAAACACCCAGACACAAAACAAACTCCCTGTTTATCATACAAATGTTTGTCCTAGGCGGGGATCGAACCCACAACCTATATAGCTTAGGAGACTGATAATATTATACCAACAGAGCTGCAAGGCCAATCGAAGTATTCTATCAACTATATGTATAGTTCTCATATTACAAGCTTTGCTTAGTTTGGGGCTAGATAGCTTTAAAGTGCTCTGCGAAAAACGTCTACCAATATTTATTTATATTATAACTTAGCCCAAACTTTACCTGCCGAGTCTGAAACGAACAAAACGAATCTTTATATTGTGTAAAACTTATTTAAAAAAAAAACTAGGTTTCAATTAGGTAAGCGCGCTCCATCGTATACCGCAACGGCGAGATGGCGGTCAACCTAACTTAGGTTAGGTTAGCCTAGTTTATATAAAACCCGAGATAGTGCACGATTGTAATGAATTGGATATTATATGTAATGTAACCGTATTTAAGTCACCTGTGCCTGCAAAATAATAAAACACCATATTAATATCATTATAATATATATAACCGAAAGTAACTGTCTGTCGTTCTGTCTGTTTATTACTTTTTCACGACAAAACGGCTGTACCAATCATTATGTAATTTTGCACGGAGATTTTTGTGATCTGGACAAGGATTTAAGTTATTTTTATTATCATCATCATCATGACCGTTTTTTCATCACTACGCAGGCGACAAGACGCACTCGAAGTGCAGCTAGCGTATCATAATTTAGACTATTAGTTTACCTGTTGCATCTGAAACAAGGAAAACCATACATTAATTTGTATTCTGATTAAAAGTATAACTTTAGAAAACTAAAAACCCACGAAAAAAACGGCTAAACCGATTTTGACGAAACATAGCTAAAACACTCTCGATGAAATCCTCTTTCAAATAAAATAAAATAAAACGGTTCATCGCTTTGAGAGCTACGATGCCACAGACAGACACACAGATATATAGATACACACGTTAAAATTACAACACTCCTCTTTTTGGATCGGGGGTTCGAAATCTTGTAAGAGACCTGTTCTGTCGTGCGCTCTCCCATACAAATGTATGGGAGAGCGCACGACAACAGTAGAAAACTGTTATCTACCCCTAAACATTACATTAAACCATGTCTCGTAGTTCGATGATTCTTTTTCTATTTTAAATCATCGGTTTACGGTTTTTTTCCCGTTATAATTCCGAAGTTCAAATTATTAATAATTATCGAAATGGAATAATATTTAAGAGTAGAAAACAGATTTCTCATGCTGTACGAATAACGTGTAATTTACAACAGATGTAATGTCAACAGATTGCGTGACCACACTTCTCTTAAGAAATTACATACCTACAATAAGATATCTTCTTAAGGCTGAGATAATGATCAAGTGGTAGTTTTTAGGGTTTCGTACCCAAAGGGTAAAAACGGGACCCTAATACTAAGACTCCACTGTCTGTCTGTCCGTCCGTCCGTCTGTCACCAGGCTGTATCTCATGAACCGTGATAGAGAGTTAAATTTTTCACAGATGATGTATTTATGTTGCCGCTATATCACTAAAAAACAGAATAAAATAGATATTTAAGGGTGCTCCCATACAGCAAACGTGATATTTTTGCTCGTTTTTGTTCGATATTGATAACGGCAACAGGTAGACGCTTGAAATATTCACAGAATATTGAGTTATATTATTCACTTTAAAAATAAATAATTAAATTAAAATAAAATTAATATTTAATGGGGGCTCCCATACAACAAACGTGTTTTTTTTGCCGTTTTTACATATAATGGTTCGGAACCCTTCGTACGCGAGTCCGATTCGCACTTGGCCGGTTTCATTTTTAGTTTTTTTTTTAGATTTCACTGAATTTAATATAAATGATAAATTCGTTTATTGAGATAAAAACGGAAAAAGACCAATTACAATTATCTCACAATATTCAAAAATTATTCTTAAACAATGTCTTAAACAAATGTCTGAGGATTACAAAATATTCATTATATAAATACAATATCATTTAAAATGTCAATACAAAAATGTCAAATGGGCAATACGCCTAGCATGTCATTACAAAAAAATAATTATGTCATACAAAGTAAAATATACCGTTCGGGTAAGTACTCAGAGTACCAAGTCAATAAACTCAAAGGTTATCGTCAAAGTCCAATGAATCATCAGGCTTTTTACACCTGTCCCATTGATCCAATTGATTTTCACAATAAGTCAAGGAGGTACTTAAAATAGTCTTCCAGTTATCACAAAAGATGTCACAATCAGGGTTGGCAGCAAGGAGTGCGTTTAAGTGGCGACGGGCACGATTCAGGGGCGACATAGAACGTGCTACTGTGCGACCGCGATCTACGTGGAACAGGTCATGCGGGCGACCACGTCTGTTTGCTGGAACCCCGGGCTCGTCCGGTACGAACAGTACGCATAGCAAGTCGTGCAGACGTATAGAATCGACGGACCCCCTAAGCGCCTTACAGCAGATAGTTAGCTGGTCTAACATCCTTCTAACTTCCAAAGAGTTGTAACCAAGCTGACCGAGCAGGAATTTAGTTGGATACAGAAACGGATAGTAACCATAAATTTTCTTATACAGTGACCTTAAAAAGGCCTTTTGGACTTTTTCAAGCATTCGCGCGTAGGTGACATGATAGGGGTTCCAGACACAAGCACTCGATTCAAGTTTGGTTCAAGTTTTAATATGACCCCCTACATTTAACAACAGATAATACAATGTTATTTATAAGTTCATTTGCGACGGCGCGGCCTCCTAACAGGGTCTTGTACTTAGTTTGTAAGCTATGTATATGTATAACTACAATAAATAAACTATTAGTTCTGTTACGGTGTAGTTACCTGGACCTGTAACATAATAAAATAGAATATTAATATAATCACAATTAGTAATAAATACTATTAGCTATCTCGCTCTAGCTTGCTTTTATACAAATCATCTGAATGCACTTACAACAAATAATATAACATATATAATAAAAATGTATATATAACAAAACATTACGCATGCGTAACGCAAAATTCCATTACGTTTGAGATACATTTAGATATGAACATCGATCTATTGCAGTGAAAATAAAATAAATAATATTTTGCTGTATGAAACCTTGTTACCCGACTGCGCAAGAAGGAAGGTTATGTTTTTCGAGTGTATGTATATTGTATGTGTCTATATTACCTACTACAGCCTTAACGGCTCGACTGATATATGATGTGTGAGATGTCTTTAGATTCGTATTCACTTCCCGAATGACATATTTTATGTTACTTTTTTTGTAACAATATTAGTATAATTATTATCACAGGAGTTGTGAAATGAGCTTTCGGGATTTTGATAGTGACTTATGAAAAAAATGGATTTCGTTTTCGAGGTAGGTAATGATATTCGGTATCTTACAACTCGGATTACAGACACCGTGACCGTGACCGTGGTGATGGTAACCGGGAGGAAGGTTACTTACTGCGCACGGTGAGCGCCTTGAGCCTCTCTTCGTTCCCGTCCTCCGTCTGGACCACCATGAAGTAATCTCCGAAGTCGGAGAATGTCGTCTTCCCTATTTCTATTTCGATGTACTTGTGTCTACAATACAAACAATCATATTATTAAATGTTTAAAATGTTTAACGAGAAAGTTTATGAAATTCAAAAACCCCCAACAAAAAAACAAACGACTGAACCGTTTTTGATGAAACATATTTACCCAAAAAGAGGGGTGTTATACCCCCCTCTCATACCATCACACAAATGTTTATCCTTGGTAATTATTAGAATCTACAACCTACAAGTTAGAAGATATACATGCCGACTGAGCTGTGAGCCCACAGACACAGTGTGAGGCCCTATGGTGAGGCCAATGTTCCGCATACTAAATAAATGTACGTACAGATATACTTAGCACTGGAGCGCTCGTGGCGTAGCTTGACTAGGTGTTCTCGAACGATCACCGATGTCAAGCAACGGACGGACCGGTCAGTCTTCGGATGGGTGACCGTGAGTGGCATTTCTTTCTGAGCGCTACCGTGGGTCGGATGACACGTTAAATTGTAGGTCCCGGTTGTTTGTTCTTAAAAAACAGCAATCGTCAAGCCAGCCCTCGTATTCTGAACTCATTTGGTTTCGGAATCAATTTGGAATGTATATCTCCGTCTCTGTCATTTTCTATGGCCTTTTGGCGGCTTAATAACTCTGACATTAGGGCTGGCCACTTAGTCTAATATACAAACTTACTTACTTACTATTTTAGGTAGGTAGTCGAGTAAAAAGATAATACGTACTCTTTTCCGTCACTGAAATTAAACATAAATTGCTTTACATTTGACTATCACATTACAAGTTATGTATATTCCTGTTCACGGCTGCTATCACTTACGGAATAGGCAGAGCGTCGAACCGTCAATGAGACCGTTTGACGCCACATTTGACTGTCGTTGGAGGGTTACGTGGAAAGGAGAATTTATACAGAGGATTATAGGGCAACATGTAATATCATCGCCTATATATTTCCCTCAAGACATATTCATATTCGTTTATTGAGATAAAAACGGAAAAAGACCAATTACAATTATCTCACAATATTCAAAAATTATTCTTAAACAATTCATGTCTTAACATTAAGTAATATTCATTATATAAATACAATATCATTTAAAATGTCAAATGGGCAATACGCCTAGCATGTCAATACAAAATCAAGTCAAGATATATCAAACAAAGTAAAATATACCGTTCGGGTAAGTACTCAGAGTACCAAGTCAATAAACTCAGAGGTTACCGTCAAAATCCAATGAATCGTCAGGCTTTTTACACCTGTCCCATTTATCCATTAAATTTTCACAGTAAGTCAAGGAGGTACTTAAAATAGTCTTCCAGTTATCATAAAAAATGTCACAATCAGGGTTGGCAGCAAGGAGTGCGTTTAAGTGGCGACGGGCACGATTCAGAGGCGACATAGAACGTGCTACTGTGCGACCGCGATCTACGTGGAACAGGTCATGCGGGCGACCACGTCTGTTTGCTGGAACCCCGGGCTCGTCCGGTACGAACAGTACGCATAGCAAGTCGTGCAGACGTATAGAATCGACGGACCCCCTAAGCGCCTTATAGCAGTTAGCTGGTCTAACATTCTTCTAACTTCCAAAGAGTTGTAACCAAGCTGACCGAGCCGGAATTTTGTTGGGTACAGAAAAGGATAGTAACCATAAATTTTCTTATTCAGCGACCTTAAAAAGGCCTTTTGGACTTTTTCAAGCATTCGCGCGTAGGTGACATGATAGGGATTCCAGACACAAGCACTCGATTCAAGTTTGCTTCTAACTAAGGAGTTTTATAATGTTTTAATTACTTCAGGATTTTTAAAGTCTCTAGCATTCCGTAGGACGAAGCCAAGGCAAGTAAGACTCTTTTGCGAGTTCTGATATATGATCATGAAAAGTTAGACTGCGATCAAAATTTACCCCCAAATCTGTGATACAGTTAACCCTATTTATAGGTACGTTGTTTAAATGATAATGAAACTGTATTGGATTGGATTGGATTGGACATGGCCGGGAGAGGAGTACTTGATACATTCTTTTTTTACATTTAAATGATTGTGGACATTTCACACAACTTCATCTAGCCCAAACTAAGTAAAGCTTGTTTCCTACTATGGAACTAGATGGCTGGATGGCTGTTTATACGACGAAGCAAAAGGGAGGGTTAATATGTTTTTGACCGGTATGTGTGTATGTATGTATGTTCATCTGTTCCCTCGTAACTTCTAAACTACTTATTATAATCTGACAAAAGTGGTGTCGTTGGAAGCATCTTGTTTGTCCTCTGGTTATGTGATGTCACATTAAATTGAACATGGCGCCCTCTACACGAAGATATGGCACGAAGTCAAGAAAAACATTATTTTCAGTACCACCCCATCATATGTGGTATCATTGAAGACGATACATATCGAATAGTTTGTGTTTTAAGGTGAGAATATTTTCTTGTTTCATACTTTTAAGAACGTGATCTTTCAGTAGTCAGGTTTTAGTTTTTAAGGTTCCGTACCCAAAGGGTAAAAACGGGACCCTATTACTGAGACTCCGCTGTCTGTCCGTCCGTCTGTCACCAAGCTGTATCTCATGAACCGTGATAGTTAGACAGCTGAAATTTACACAGATGATGTATTTCTGTTGCCGCTATAACAACAAATACTAAAAAACCGAATAAAATAAATATTTAAGGGGGCTCCCATACAACAAACGTGATTTTTTGCCGTTTTTATAGATAATGGTACGGAGCCCTTCGTGTGCTAGTCCGACTCGCAGTTGGCCGGTTTTATTGAATTTAATTTGTATTATTCTTTTCGCTGGCCGGAGTGACCGAGGTGTGGTGCATGGTAACAGAAGAACGCACCTGGTGTCCACTTCGGTCCGGATGCGGAACTTGGAGCGGTCCAGGTTCGTAATGCCGCCGTCGAAGGCGCGCACCATCAGGCTCTGGACATGTACAAACAAGTTATCTAGATTCTCCAAGTAAAAACTTCTGTAATTAAAAGTGTGAGACAAAAGTTCTAATGTCACAATTTAAAGCCTACTTTAAATTGTGACATTTGAACTTTTGTCTCACATATATTTTTAACAGTCTCTTCAACTTTTGTGTCCGTACTCTCTTGATTGCAGAAAAAGTAAGTACGATAAAAACGAGCGCTGCGCGAACTTTGCTTCGCTGTAACATAGAGGGTACGGCTGCTGACCACTTTATTCTGTGGTTATTGTATGAGATTGACGCTCGACTATGTAAGGCTCGCTCGGGCAAAGTCTCTCAAAAATAAATATTTAAGGGGGCTCCCATACAACACACGTGAGTTTTTTACTCGTTTTTGCTCGATATTGATAACGGCAACAGGTAGACGCTTGAAATATTCACAGAATATTGGGTTATATTATTCACTTTAAAAATAAATAATTAAATTAATATTTAAGGGGGCTCCCATACAACAGACGTGATTTTTTTGCAGTTTTTATAGATAATGGTACGGAACCCTTCGTGCGCGAGTCCAGCTCGCACTTGGCCGGTTTTTTATTATTCTGATTCATATATATTGTGTAAGCTCCAAGGAAGTGTATTCCCTGCATTCTTATATTGCCGATAGCTGTTATCCATATTCAACAAGCTATAACGAACAATCAGAAGTGACGAAGCACCGGTGTCGGCGACAAGGATCTCTAATATTTTGACGAGAATCGAAAAAGAGATTGGTAGTAGCAGTTCTCTTACTGGTCTGTGGTGGTAGCGCGGGCCCTATCCAAGACAAAAAGTACGTACACGTACATAATATATTAATTTACTTAAAAAAAAAACCTTACTAATATTTAAAAAGTGGAAGTAAATGTCTGTTTTCACGGCTAAGCGGCTGATTCAATCGTTATGAAATTTAGCACAGATATATTTTAGGACATAGAGAAAGGTATAGGTTATATTTTATCATCATCACCACTGTTCCACGCCCTGCACTGTCGTAGAGTTCCGACGATTCGGTTGTCGATGGTCCGTGTAGTGCTGAGTTAATATTTCGGTTTAGCATTTAATTGATTAGGAGCTTATTTTCTGTTTGTGCTTAAAAGTAGATGTGCCCCGCGGTTGAATAACGATGATGTCAACGGTGAGCTCCGGTCTCCGGGTTTTGTACAATCTCTATACGAAATTTCATAACAATCGGCTTAGCCGTTTGGTAGTGAAAAGGGAAAGAAAGACAGTTTTTATAATATTAGGATTTGTATACTCTCTAAATAAATTACTGTTCACCCACTAGGATTTCCGTGTGTCAAACATGTTCTCGGCCGGGAATTGAACCCGTTACGTTATATTCGTAAGGCGGATGCGACATCGTTGAGCTTGACCATTATGTACCTTTTGATTATGTAGTTGATTGTGTGTGAAGTTGCTGTCTATGATTTGAAGCAGTTTATGTGTTATGCAGTCCTTCGGATGCGGAATTAGCATTAGTTGGATGTCGAGCCGAGTAGGTACCGCCTAGAGTCCAACATTCAAGGTTGGTATTGAACCCGCGATAAGTTTACCGTACCGCGTACGGAGTCACGCCGACCATGCTCCTAACTATTATAATATTAATCATCAACCATCAGGCGAGTTGGTGGACAAACGTAGATCTATTGACTACAAAAAAAAGAATATTTAACATACATAGGTGTTTGAAAGAACAAGGATATTGCCATAAAACGTTCGATGGAAGAACAGCTCACCCTAAGCGTACATTTGCCACATTTGAGCGGGACCTTCGTCGTGTTCACGAGCTGGCCCGGGAGCAGGTCTACTTCTTGCAGGTGCGTCTGTATCGTGGCGCGGTCTGCAACACATCACACATCTATGTTTCTATTTTATTATACATATATCTATACATATTTCATCAAACAATTTGAAGTTCAAAAAAACTTACGTAAAACAGTAATGGTCCTGTACTTGTAGGAGCCCGGTTTGGCGGTGGATTCGAAGCGCGCGTAGTACTGCGTGAAGTCCTCCGACTGGAGCGGCGAAAAGAACAGCTGTATGGTGAGAAAGGTGACAGCCGGCTGCTGAGCCGTGGCGTCGCCTTCCGAGCCGGACGCCGAGTTCTTCGCTGCTGCTCCTTGTGAATAAGACTTTTCCTCTTTTTTGTCGGGGTCATTGTCGGCTGGTTTGTCCTGCCCAGACGCGCCTCCTTCCGGGGCTGGCGCGCCTCCTTCCGGGGCTGGCGCACCTCCTCCCGGGGCTGGCGCGCCTCCTCCCGGGACTGGCGCGCCTCCTTCCGGGGCTGGCGCGCCTCCTCCCGGGGCTGGCGCGCCTCCTTCCGGGGCTGGCGCGCCTCCTTCCGGGGCTGGCGCGCCTCCTCCCGGGGCTGGCGCGCCTCCTTCCGGGGCTGGCGCGCCTCCTCCCGGGGCTGACCCGCCTTCTCCCGAGGCTGACTGATCCTCCTCATCCCTGCGGTAATGCCGACGGCGTGTTTGTGTCAGAGGCGGGTCTATTTTGATCTTGATGTTAGTCTGGAACGAGCAGTCAGAATGAAAACGTCAAAGGTGAAAAAAAAGGTTTTTGTCTAACATTATTTCAGTCAACATTTTGTAGGCGAGCTAGTTGACCGTCCTATTACACATTGAAATCTTTTTTCGTATATATTATTTCGGATGACTTTTGACCCATAAACAAGAAGATTATTGTAAGAATTTCCATTTTGTATGACAGTCTCCTTCGCAATTAAACCTTACCATGTGCTTGTCTCGACACGGTCTTGGTAATTTGATCCTTACTGCGCAGGCGAAACTGCGGGGTATAATTAGTTACTAATAAATCTAATAGTTAAGGTCACTTACGTAGTTTTTCTGTAAAATAAAGAATATAAATAACAAAAGTTAAATAAATACGTAATGTTTAGCATAGCCCGGGTTACAATGTTGGCTTGCGCTCGGTTTTATCTTGCTTTTAGGGTTGCGTACCTCAAAATTAAAAAAACGGAACCCTTATGGGCTCACTTTGTTGTCCGTCTGTCCGTCCGTCCGTCTATCAAGACCTGAAACTCGGGAACGTGTGAAGATATCGAGTTGAAATTAAAACCACATACGCAGACCCATAGTCTCTAGCTGCAGAAAGAAAAATCAAACATCTCAGTTTTCATAAAAAAAAGTTACAACCTAATATGTCGCAAAAAATAATATTTCAACACTCGCATGGGAATCAAGACCTATGGGGTACTTCTCGTTGACCTATATCTGTAAAATTTGAAAAGAAGCATTGTCATATAGTACACATAAAGGAAAAAATACATAGCTTGTACATTTGACCCCAACGTGACCCACAGGGTGAAAGTAGCACCGAGCGCTCCGGTACTTGTACATAAGGATGAAGACCAGACTTCCTTAGTGAATGAGATATGCATGTTGCGCAAGGAAATAACATCTATGAGAGAGCAATTTAGTCTCGAGTTAGCAAGCTACGACGCTAAGCTGAGCCACTCTACTCATACTATTGAAAAATACGAAGTGATTCTGAACTCGGCTATATGTACCATAGCTAAACACGAGACTAGCATTATGAAATACACCAAGCTTATCGAGACGCTCGTCGAGGTGGCCACTAAGACTGAAGAAAACGTCAAAACCTATTACGCTCAGGTGCTCCGAGCAACCGATTCAAAGGAGCCTGAAACACAGAAAGAGTACCCTTCCCACCCACCTGAAACTCAACGTACGCCGTACGCGGAATTAGTGGCGCCTAAGCGTAAGCGACGTGCTCGCGCAAGTCGCGAACGAATAGAGACGAGACTAACCCTCACATCGAATCCGGCTTCTAAACACGCGGCGGAAGCAACCGCGCCCCCCGCGAGGAAGTCATCTACCGCCCCTCGGTCAGCACCCCCACAACGCTTACCCCGCGCGAACCCTTCGCGTGTATCAACTATAGCACCAGCGGCGACAGGTGATCATGACGACGACGAAGGTTGGGAGAGGGTGCGGAGACGTGGGACTGGAAGGAGCGGTCGACGACAACGAACTGTAGTAAAAGGAAGTGGGGCGAACGATGATGAACTGAAAACTGTCGAACCAGGTCGTAAAATTCACGCATGTTTTTTTGCGCCGGAGACCACAACCGAAACGATATTATCGTATCGTGTCGAAAAATTCAAACTGGTCCATTCTTACTACTCGTCATTTTGCCTTATAGTTCCAAATGGCTCCTACGATTTCTTTATGTCTGCCGAGAACTGGCCGACTAGCACTCAAGTCAGCGAGTGGTTTCGAGCGAGCGGTGGGCGCGCAGCAGGTGCGTCCCGCCGACCTACAGTGCCGCAACGACATGCTCGCGTCCATGACACCACCACCACCGCAGTCGCTAACGTCGCTGCCGCCGCGGCACCGTAGCAACACACAGAGAACGGCACCACCAGCGCCCCCCCGCACTTCACCGACAAAACAACCACGACAATCAAAAATGTCGTCCCTAACGATTTGTCACCAAAATATACGGTGCATAACCAACAAGACTAAACAACTCGAAGTACTGATGACTAAGGAAATCACCTGCGACATGATGATTATTACTGAACATTGGCTTCGAAAACACGAACTGGTTTCTGTTACACTGTGTAACTTTGATTTATTAACTTTCAGCTGTAGAGAGCAAGTAGCGCACGGCGGAAGTTGCATCTACGTGCGGTCCGGTATGATGGCGGTCAGCAGACAGGATTATTGTGATCTAACACGGGAACAAATTTTTGACGTGTGCGCCGTGCACTTATTAGATGACAACATTCTGGTTGTCGGCGTGTACCACTCTAACTTGACGAGCCATAATGATTATCTTCAGATATTTGAGACCCTTCTTTGTAAAATAACAGACGAAAACATAGACTGCGTCATCATGGGTGACGTTAATATTGACTTATTGCACAGCTGTTGCGCTCTAAAGCAGTTAGTGGATATGCTCGATAGTTATAATTTTACGCAGTTAGTGGACCATCCGACGCGAAGCCAACACTAAGAGGCCCTTTACAAAAAAAAAAAAAAAATACAGTGTTTTGGTATGTGGATGGATGATGGAACTATTGTACAATATGGAATTTAACAAATCGGGGCTATGGAAATGAAATGGTTATGATTTATAAAACTAGTTTATTGACTGATGCTCCCACATAGTGAGTACTTCTGTATGGGAGCATATAAGGTACTTCTGTGTGGGAGCATCAGAATAAGATATCGGCACCTGCCTATTTTGTCTCATTATCCAAAAATATTGAGGCAGGTGATGACTCACCACCCACTGAATGGGCCCCCCATAGTGGCGCCGCATGTTGGCGCCGGAGAAGCAACATCGGTGTGGGTGGCTAAGGGTGTTGAGAGGTGTGCTGCGCGTTCATTAAGAGCTACTAGCGGCGTTATGCCCTTTAACACTTCCACCCTGGAGCTTAGGTACTTAGCTCTTGCTGTTTCCACCATCCAGCCGGCCGGTTAAGGCAAGCTGGAGGTCAGGGGTCTCATTTAGCCCCTGGGAAACATCGGGGTACGCGGTGTCGCCACTCACCGACGGCTCGCCACAAAGCCGCCCCTGCGTTTTTATTATTATTATTCATGTATTTATTTATTTTCTTAAGTATAAATTTTTACAATATTTTTATAAAATCACAAGCTTGGGCCCTGCCCCGTTGCCGGTGGCAATCTAGGTGTAGGTTTTTATAATGTTTTTATTATAAAAACCTACACCTAGATTGCCACCGGCAACGGGGCAGGGCCCAAGCTGCTGGCGGTGGAGGCTACAGAGTGAGGAACCTCCTGACAATGCGTGCCGTGTCCAAGATAACTGCCTTCTGCATTCGACCCTTGACCCAACCATCAAGCGAGAGCCTCTTAAGATGTTGGTCAAGGCTCTTCGCTATTAAACCGTTTGCCGATACGACTATCGGAACAATGGTCGTCGAGTCAACATCCCACATGGCGGTTATCTCGTGAGCCAAGTCAAGGTACTTGCTGAGCTTGTCCTTCTCAGCCTTCACGAGATTCTCATCATGTGGGATGGTGACGTCAACGAGCACTGCCCGGCGTTGGGAACGATCTACAATCACAATATCAGGCTTATTGGCAACTTATTATTATTATTATTATTAAACCAAAAATATATAAAATATGACAAAGCAGAAGCAACAAAAGATACACATAATGTCAAATAAAATTAAAATGTGTCATTTAAAAAATCATTGATAGAATAATAACACTTCTGCAATAACAATGCCTTCAACTTTTTTCTAAATTAAGTACGTTTTTTAGGGTTCCGTACCCAAAGGGTAAAAACGGGACCCTATTACTAAGACTTCGCTGTCTGTCTGTCTGTCTGTCTGTCTCTCTGTCTCCAGGCTGTATCTCATAAACCGTGATAGCTAGAAAGCTGAAATTTTCACAAATGATGTATTTCCGTTGCCGCTATAACAACAAATACTAAAAGTTAAAAAAAAAAAAAAAAAAGGGGGGTTCCCATACAATAAACGTGTTTTTAGGGTTCCGTACCCAAAGGGTAAAAACGGGACCCTATTACTAAGACTTCGCTGTCTGTCTGTCTGTCTGTCTGTCTGTCTGTCTGTCTGTCTGTCTGTCTGTCTCCAGGCTGTATCTCATAAACCGTGATAGCTAGAAAGCTGAAATTTTCACAAATGATGTATTTCCGTTGCCGCTATAACAACAAATACTAAAAGTTAAAAAAAAAAAATTAAGGGGGGTCCCCATACAATAAACGTGTTTTTTTCGTATTTTTTGCTCAATATTAAAAACGGTAACAGGTAGACGCTTCAAATTTTCACAGAATATTTACTTGTATATTACCTTTGAAAATAAATAATTAAATAACAATAAAGTAAATATTAAAGGGGGGCTCCCATACAACAAACGTAATTTTTAAGCTAATTTTACTCGATCTTAATTAACAGGTAGAAACTTGAATATTTGTAAGTAAATATTTAGAAATATATTAACTATAAAAATAAATACATAATCTAATACATAAAAACTCACAAAATGAAAATAATCCGTGCATCTAAACGCGGTGCGAGCGCCGCGCCGCGGTGTGGTGGTGGCGCGAGCGCGAGGCGGTTGCTAAGCAACGGCCGCGCGGGTAGCGGGGGAAGTAACATTATGGAGCGAGCCATAGCCGCGCGTATTCGCGCGAACGTCATCGTGCTGCCCGGATGTGTATCGAAAACCTACCTATAAGTTTGCAATTTACTACTTGCAATTTCGTTGATTTCTCGTTATTTTATAAAAAAGAACTAAACTTTGTAGTATTATAGATGATAGTACGGAACCCTTCGTGCGCGAGTCCGACTCGCACTTGGCCGATTATTTTGTATATTTGTTCACCGATTACTCCGTCATTCGTGAACCAATTTTTGTGTTTCTTGAATTGACATATATAGCAAGAAAAAAGCTTGAAAAAAGCAACTTGGGAAAGGTCCCAAGTTGATCCCATAATTATTTTATAAACATTGCTTTATTACTTTTTGAACAATATCTAAAAATGTAAATTTTCATTGTATTCCTGAGTGAAATGCGTCAGATTATAGAATCGCAGAGTTACACCGACACGTTTTTCTTTGCAAAAGTGTCAAATGTTAAGTTCTTCTTTTTTGTATTGGACCCGCATAACCCGCATTAAAGCATTTGCCAGTGTCAAGTATTAGGATTTTTCAAGTTTCTTGAATAAAACAAGTTGTAAATGTTCTAGTCACAATCTAAGTCACCTAAACAGTCAAATTATAAGTTGAGTCCTGCTTCTGTAAAGTGGTGGCGACTTTACTAGAAGCTTCTATCGAGTTTTGCCGACAACGTAAAATCACACGTTTTACTGCTTTATTTCACTTGCCCACACTCACGCACTTTATCGAACACTTAATGAATAAAACACCACCATTTTTATAGCATTAATGTTCAAAATAACACAAGTTTAGGAAAATAAAACAAAGCAACAACACGTTACTAAGACGTTCCCGCCAAAACCCCAAACAAATCTCATTCTTGACAAAAAAATAAACAAGCGGGTGAAGAGAGGTTTCTTTAAAAAGTTTACAACCGTGAAGGATTTAGTAAAAGTAAAACCATCTTACTCCTCATCTAATGTGTTCTCGTATAAGGTGAAAATAGAGTTACTTCGACGATTGAGCGTTTTGTTTAATTATTACCCGACTGAGCATGATGATATGAATTTTATGTATCCTAATCCCTTCTAATACTACAAGTAACGAAGTAGCGTACTGTGAAGTCAGTTGTTTTAGTTTTTTAACTATAAAATTATTAACAGTCTCTTCAACTTCTGTGTTACTCTCTTAATTGCAGAAAAAGCAAGATAAAAACGGGTGCAAGGCAACTTTGCATCGCTATAAGAGTTTTGATTGGAACCCTGCGTCCTTCGTAATACTTACAAGAACTTTGTCGTATGAGCTGAGACGAGTCTGAAATTATCAACAATAAAAAATAAATAAAAAAATCTGTGAAACATAAGATCCAAAAACTATCTATTCAGCTTCGATTTCCGGATAATCTTCGTTACCAAGGGATTACTGTAGTGTAAGTTACACTTGCGATAGCATACCGGCAAACTCTATACCCTTGATACTCCGTTTGCATACCGGTAAACTCCATTCCATTGATACTCCGTTTGCATACCGGTAAACTCCATACCCTTGGTACTCCGTTTGCATACCGGTAAACTCCATACCCTTGGTACTCCGTTTGCATACCGGTAAACTCCATACCCTTGGTACTCCGTTTGTCGGATACACTTCGAGGCATTGAACCCTTTAGTCTTTTGCGCTGCGTTTACGTTATACTTGATATGTACGTTTTGACGAGAAAGTGTCCACAAAGCGATCGTGAAATGTATTTTAAATATGCAATCTATAGGATAATTCTTGTAATAACTGTTAATTGTTACGAAATAGTTCGTTAGGGGTTACGAAACAGTCCATCTTACGCAGTCGGGGGTGTGTGTGTGTGTGTGAGTGTTTACCCGTAAGTTCTGCAGCGAGTAGCGGCCGAGGCCGTGGAACTGGTACCCCTCGGGGATGTCGATCCTCCGCGGGCTGGTGGCGTAGTTGGCACGCGCCTCGTCGGGCACAAACTCCTCGGGGTTGTCCTCTTCACAAATAACATTTAAAATTGCATTAACTTGATTATGGCAAATGCACAAGATGTGCAAAAGGCCAAAAAAAAAACACTGGGAATTTGTATCGAAAAAATATTAGAAATTTAACTGTCATTGCAAGCTGATCATCTTACCCTCTTACTAACTTCTTATTAACGGATTATATTATCGCGTATCATCATCATCTCAGCCATAAGAAGTCCACTGTTGGACATAGGCCTCCCCCATGGATTTCCAAAAAGACCGATTGGAAGCGGCTTGCATCCAGCGTCTTCCCGCCACTTGTATGAGGTCGTCTGTCCATCTCGTGGCTGGTCTTCCTACGCTGCGCTTGCCGGTACGTGGTCTCCACTCGAGAACTTTTCGGCCCCATCGGCCATCAGTTCTACGTGCTATGTGCCCTGCCCACTGCCACTTCAACTTGCTAATCCGCTGTGCTATATCGGTGACTTTTGTACGTCTACGTATCTCTTCATTTCTGATTCGATCTCGTAGAGAGACTCCGAGCATAGCCCTCTCCATAGCTCGTTGCGTGACCATGAGCTTCCTTATAAGGCCCATAGTTAGGGACCACGTTTCAGTGCCGTTGTCATCACTGGTAACACACACTGGTTGTAAACTTTCGACTTGAGGGACTGGGGAATATTGGACGAGAAGACGCTTTTAAGTTTCCCGAACGCTGCCCAGCCGATTTGGATACGACGATTGACCTCCCTCGTAAAGTTGGACCTGCCTAATCGGACCGTCTGTCCTAGGTAGACGTATTCTATTCGTCAACAACTTCAAGAGTGAAGTTCCCCACAGATATTGGGGTGGGCACTACATGGGCGTTCGACATAACCTTCGTTTTGTCCATGTTCATTTTGAAGCCCACCCGTTGGGAAACTCTATTGAGGTCTTCGAGCATCGTACTGAGCTCTTCCATCGACTTTGCCATGACTACTATATCGTCGGCAAACCGAAGGTGAGTGATGTACTCGCCGTTAATATTAATGCCGAGCCCTTTCCATTCCAGAAGCTTATAGGCATCTTCCAAACCGGCGGTAAACAGTTTCGGAGAGACGTCTCCCTGCCTCACGCCTCTTTTCAATGAAATTGCCTCTGAGTTCTGGTCTTGTACTCGGACTGACATGGTGGCGTTGTTGTACAAGCACTTCAGCACTTCGACATACCGATAGTCAATACGGCATCGCTGGAGAGCCTCAAGCACCGCCCAGGTCTCGATCGAATCAAAGGCTTTCTCATAGTCCACAAACGCTAAGCAAAGGGGCAAGTTATACTCTTCGGTCTTCTGTATCACTTAGCCGCAGCGTATGGATGTGGTCTATGGTACTATAGCCTTTTCGGAAACCGGCTTGTTCGGGAGGCTGGAAGTCATCAAACCTGCGTTTAAGACGATTCGTGATGACCCTTGAAAACAGCTTATAGACATGGCTCAGAAGCGAGATGGGTCTGTAGTTCTTCAGCAAAGTGTTGTCTCCTTTTTTGAAGAACAGCGCCACCACGCTTCTTTTCCATGCTTCTGGCGTTGTACCTTCAAGCACGACGGAATTGAAGAGCCTCTGAAGGACTTTCAGTACCGGTGTTCCACCCGCTTTCAGTAGCTCTGATGTAATTCCGTCGTCGCCTGGTGCCTTGTTGTTCTTGAGCTGTTTCAAGGCCATCCTAATCTCGTACAGGCTGATGTCCGGGATATCTTCGGTATAATTTCGAGTCAGTTTGGCTCTTGGATCTTTGCCCAAACTGCTAACAGGTTTTGCGACCGATGTGTATAACTGTCCATAGAACCTCTCGATTTCCCTCAAGACTTCTGCTTTAGTCGACGCTATACTGCCATCTTCCATCTTCAGCTTCGTCAACTGGCTCTGCCCAATAGACATGTCTTTTGCGAACACTTTGGAGCCTTTATTCCGCTCTATCGTCTCTTTAATACGATTAGTATTAAAGGTACGGATGTCGTGTCGCATAGACTTTGATATGAGTCTATTGAGCCGCCTATATGACTCGGCGTCACCGGAAGACTGCAGTTGCAATGAGCGTCGTTCAGCCATGAGGTCAAGGGTATGGCTCGAGAGCTTTTGCGGTCTATTTGTACGGTGGGGCTTATAAAACTTCGCGCCCACCGTACGGACAGTTTCCACAAACCTGTTGTTGATCTCATCCACCGATGCGCAGCTCTCCAAGCACTCGAAGCGATTTGATAGTTCGAGCTGAAAGCTCTCGGGGTTTTGGATATGGGCGCGAGTGGGTCGGAGTGTAGACTTCATCATACTCCCGTATGATGTTCCCCTCCCCTCCCCTCTCAAGTTTAACATTAATATTCAAAGTACCTCGTACCATTCGGTGATCACTTCCGGTTTTAACCATGTTCATCACAGAGACATCATTGAATATTTGTTTCTTGGTGGTCAGGATGAAGTCTATCTCATTTCTCGTAGAACCATCGGGACTCAACCAGGTCCATTTCCTATGAGGTGGCTTCTGGAAGAAAGAGTTCATCATGAAGAGTCCCTCTTTCTCCAGAAAGTCGGCCAACCTCTGTCCCCTGGGGTTCCGTTGTCATATCCAAATTGCCCCACTCTCAACTCACTTTCGTATTTCCTGCCCAGCTTAGCATTGAAGTCCCCCATAACAACACTAAAATAGGTCTCAGAAGTGTGTATGGCCCTACTAATGTCCTCATACATCACCTCCACCTCATCATCCGCGTGTGGCGAGGTCGGTGCGTATACTTGGATGACCTTCAACGAATATCTCTTGGATACTCTGAGTATCAGGTACGCAACCCTGCTCGATACACTGTCGATGGCAAGAATGTTGTTAACAAGGGACTTGTGGACGAGAAACCCGACACCAACTTGGGACTGTTGGTCGCCCTCCCGGTAGTATAGTAGGTTACCGGATTTCAGGGTTATCGTGTCCTCACCCTCTCGTCGGACTTCCGATAACCCCAGGATATCCCAATGTAACCTACTCATTTCTTCTTCCAGCTCAGCTAGCTTCTCGTCTGTCCTCATCGTGCGAATATTGTGTGTTACCAGGGCCAGTCGTCGTTTATGCAGGGGGTGGTAGCCGGATCTCTTTCGGAGATTCTTAGCACCCCTTGCTCCGCCGTGACCGGGACCGTATACTACACGTATACTACGCGATAAATCCGTTTGTTTTATTTCAATGAGTTCCATAAATTTGTTTAATTATGATCATAGTAAAAGATGTTTTTTAAATAAGTATAATGACCTTGTAGACAATTATTGCTGAACAACGAAATAAAAAAAAACTAAATATTACCAGGAATGGCTGCAAATAAAATCAAATACTGTCAAAATCAACGTAATTCACACACACGCACGCAGCACTGAATTTCGACAAATGTGTTGTCACTCGATTATTTTGACAAGTCGTAAAAACTATGATTGTAGGTATATCAAGTAGGTATATCTGCATGACGTGTAAGAGCACCTACATCAAACCGATGTACAAACCATTCATTGTTGAGCATTCAACTAATCAGTATTTGTTGACTATTTCATGAATCGTTCCATGTCGAGCATTCAACTAATCAATCAATAACACTTTATTGACACCACATAAAGTGTTAAGAACATACGACAGTAAACACATAAGAAAACGACACAAAAGGCGATCTTATCGCTAAAAACGATCTCTTCCAGACAACCTTGGGATGTGTTGGTTATATATATACAGGACGACTGTTTGAGCACTGTCAATATTCAAGGACATGTTATTTAGTGGTCATATGAAACAAATGAAGAAATAAAACCAAAACAAATTCAAAAAGAAAACTAAGTAAATCTCGGTTAAAGTTTTTCCCAAGATTTCAGTGTTTATTTATATAAATTGTTATATATGAATGTAGGTACTGATGTTTTGAAATACATTTGACACAATTTCAAAATTCTTCTTCTTCTTACCCTGTTCCCACTTATGTGGGGTCGGTACAGTATGTACGTGTTCCCACTTATGTGGGGTCGGTACAGTATGTACGTGTTCCCACTTATGTGGGGTCGGTACAGTATGTACGTGTTCCCACTTATGTGGGGTCGGTACAGTATGTACGTGTTCCCACTTATGTGGGGTCGGTACAGTATGTACGTGTTCCCACTTATGTGGGGTCGGTACAGTATGTACGTGTTCCCACTTATGTGGGGTCGGTACAGTATGTACGTGTTCCCACTTATGTGGGGTCGGTACAGTATGTACGTGTTCCCACTTATGTGGGGTCGGTACAGTATGTACGTTTTCTCCATTCATCTCTGTCATTCGTCATATCTGGACTCACTCCCTTTTCCCTCATGTCTTCATTCACGCAATTAATCCATACTTTCTTCGGTCGACCTCTACCACAATTACCATTCACTCTCATATATTGATCACCCGTTTTAAAATATGATTGACACAATTTCAAAATGATATTATAAAATCAAACTTTGTTACCTTTGCACGCTCAAACTGCTGAATCGATTGTTATGAAATTTAGTATAGAGATAACTGTGAACCTGGAGACGGAGATACGTTACTTATCATCATTATAATCATCACCGTTTTTGATAACTATGCGGGTGAATCCGCGAAATGCAGCTAGTTTATAAATCGGGGATTATTGTGAATTTATGATATTTAGGTATTTCCCTATTATAATTTGAAAGAATCCTTCAAGTTGCATTTAATGTGATCAGCTCCATACAAACGGATTTATTTTTACTAGACTAATATTATACCTACATAACTACGTAGGTACGTTGAGCAGTGATCGCGCGACTTTTATGTACTCTCAGCGCGTGTGGCTTGACTGTCCATATTTTTTGTGTTTGCTCAGGATAATTAGGTCTAATATTAAATTAACCACCTATTTTGTTTGATTATTTGGAACGAGAATCGAGTGCTGAACACCCTGTATAAATATTGCTAGTGTCAAACAGTCACCCCGTATAAAGGTGGGCAGGCAAGTGGTGTTGATTCATGAGTAAATATTCGTAGACCAATTAATTGTAAAAAAAAATTATGAACTACATAGAAATAATGCATGCACAGATATTTGATACCCATACATAAATAATTATTTAGACTATACTATTCCATGAATCGTTCAATGCAATAATTTGGACTTGACATCTACGTATATTATATCTTATTGTTTATTGTTTATTGTTTATTTTACATTGCATTACAATTACATATATAGCATAGGTACATACATAATCACCCTAATAGGGTATAGCAATCTAGTGCGGAGCGGAACGGTTTATTCTAATATGTGTTTGTCTTTAAAAAACTCTTCTATCGTATAATAGCCTTTTTTAATTAATATATTTTTTAGGGTTTGAGAAAAATTCTGTATATTTTCTATTTCTTTCAGCTGCGTTGGTAAATTATTATATATTTTATTATTATCTTACATATCTTACGTTATAATCCATCTGTATCAATACTTTAATTATAACTTAGTTACTGTTAAAGTTAACTTTGTGTAAGATCGATAGACTATTTGTACTGTATTTTATATTTGTTAAGTGAATACCTAATAACAAGACAAGAACTTACGTGGAACAATTTCTGAAACATGCGCCGTTAATGATTATCATTATATATTAATTACTTTTATTGCCGGGCAGTGCTCGTCGACGTCACCATCCTACATGATGAGATTCTCGTGAAGGTCGAGAAGGACATGTTTAGCAAGTAGGTACCTTTACCGTAACTTGGCTCACGAGGTAGCCGCCATGTGGGACTGAGGGATGTTGACTCGACAATCATTGTCCCGATAGTCGTATCGGTAAATTATTGTCTTATTGCGAAGAGCCCAGCACCAATGTTTCAAGAGCTCTAATGAGGACTACGAGCTCTCTCTGACAATAAGAACGCAAGGAAAATAAACAAAAATAATGCATTCGCCGCCGTAACCGCCGACCCTACTTTTTAAGTTTTTTAGAACAATTAAGTATGTGTTTTATATAATTTGATTGTAAATAAATTAAAAAAGAAGAAAATATAAATAATGCATAAAACATACCATCTTCTAGAAAAATTCAAAGAAAAAAAATGTTAGTCCCTTAATTATTATGTATGTATTACCTAAAGTTTGGACATAAACGGAGCTAGAGACATTTAGATGTCGAGCCGTTGAGACTATAAAATTATAGTCTTCCTGTGACCAGTGGTGTAATACAAAAGAAATGTAGGCTACAATGTGAAGAAAGAAACACCATAGAACTGCTAGAAGAACTTACTTTCATAATCTGAAAATAAATTAAAACTGTTATAATTTTATAGAAAACTAATCGCATGAAGTAATTTCACTTGTGCAGTGATGTAAAATGGTGATCAATGTTTATGATGATGACGGAGCGAGCACCATAATTTTTATGGTATTGTTTAAAATGAGTACCTAGTGAGATGATCATTTACCCGTATTAGCAAGTTCCTGGCACTTTCATGCGCCGTTTCAAAGTATTTTTATCAAATTAATAATAATATACGTGATTAAATTAATAATACGCTTTTACTGGGGTTAATATGGTCTCAGGCGCCTCAGCACAGCTCCGTGCCCCAAAGGTATACCAAGGATATATTTTTAAAATGCGCGAGTGAACCCAGAAAGGAACTCTTCATAGTTATTCATCATTATTTGTGTAGTAATATGTTTTTAGGTCATATTATATTATACCTACTTGTTAAATTTCAGCTCAACCGGAGACCGGGAAGTGGCTCAAAATTAACTTGAAGATTTGATTACAAACAACGGGATAGGTGAAAGCAATAAAAAACTTGTAAAATAATTGAAACGAAGGATACTTTTGTGGGACAGAAATAAATGTAATATCAATTAATTAATCTTCTTGATATTTATTGAAAAATAAAAGGGAATTTCTCTCACCTTCGGGCCCTGAAAAGTATAAGATACAAGTATAAGTTTAGAAAACTCAAGACCCCCCGACATAAAAAATGGCTAAACCGATTTTGATGAAACATAGCTAAAAAAACTCTTGATGGAATCAACAAAAAAAAATAGGTAGATCAATATCGGTCCATTCGTTTGAGAGCTACAAACAATGCCACAGCAGACACACAGATTACACACGTTATACTTATAACACCCCTCTTCTTGAGTCGTTAGTTATTGCTCGACTGGACAAGCATTTCAAGGCATTTCAGGAGAAGTGGTTCAAAATTCAATTCAATCCATTTATTCAAATAGGTACCTATAAAGTACACTTATGAATGCCAGTTTATAAAGATAATTACAAGATAAATAAATAAATATTATAAATCATCATTGTATACACAAATCTTCTTAAATCACAAAATAAATATTAATAGGAAAATACTCTAAGTATAGTCAACGTGGGTAACTTTGACTCTGCGTCAAACATTGACCACGGCCTTTTAAGAAGGTTCTAGATTATTTTTTCAAGAGATTAGTAGATATAACGACTGTAAATTAATTAATCAAGTAATTTGACTACTAATATGTTGTTAGTTACCCACGTTGAGAGTACTAAACGTAAATTCAAGTTAAAAAAATATTACATTCGGATTCCAATTTCTTTAAAGAGACCCTCATAGACAAAGTCATCAATTTTATAGTATGCCTTATTTATTAGGAACTTCTTTAATATCCTTTTTAATGTACTATTATTTTTATTTGTTAAGCTGGCTGGTAGCAGGTTATAATATGTAATACAATTTTTAACAAAGGAGTTGCCAGTCTTAGTTAACCTAATTTTTGGCAGAGCAAGTTTAGACTTGTTCCTTGTCACCATAATATTTTAAATATCACTCCTTTTTTGGAACATAGTAATATTTTTCCGTACATACATAATATTCAAAGTAAAGTAAATCATCAGGCGAGCTGGCGGTCAATTGTAGATATATCTAACATGAAAAAAAACCAGACAAGTGCGAGTCAGACTCGCCCACCGAGGGTTCCGTACAAACTAGTATATAAAAGGGGGACATCGTATTTTTTTCATATTTTCCTTCTTAACCGAACTCATATACAAAATATTTATACGTAAAAATATTTAAAAACCTGTTTTAACTTATGCTAATAAAGCTCTTTAATATGATACCCCACATGATACGGTTAAAGTACTTTAAAATTTGGACCCTCATTCCTTGCGTAAAGACAGTATTTTTTTGTGATTAAATTAAAAATGTCCAGTTTTCGGATTTTTTCCTATATGTGTAGGTACTCTAACACAATGCTTCTTGCCAAATTTCATAGTTCTAGGTCAACGGGAAGTACCCCATAGGTTTTGATTCCCTTGTAAGTGTCGAAATGTGCATTTTTTACGACATATTCGGCTGTAACTTATTTTTATGAAAACTGAGAAATTTGATTTTTCTTTCTGCAGCAAGATACTATGGATTTGCGTATATAGTTTTAATTTCAACGCGATACCCTCACGCGTTCCCGAGATAAAGGTCTTGACCCGGACAGACGGACAACAAAGTAACAATAGAAGGGTTCCGTTTTTTTCTTTTGAGGTACGGAATCCTAAAAAACGTTTATTTGCCAAACACATTGTTAAAATGTAAGTATGTACAAAATGGTATAGGTATTCTATGATATTATGGTATTAGTTAATCTAAGTTATATATATATCATATATATGGCAGGAAGACGATGGATGCAGGCAGCTTCCAACAGGTCTTATTGGAAATCCATGGGGAGGCCTATGTGTAGCAGTGGACTTGTGGCTGAGATGATGATGATGTATCAGTGGGCCCCAATCTAGTGCCTCTGTCATGGCGAGCCAGGGCTTCGATTTGCCTACGTGCTGATTTGCGCAACTATATAGGCATGGATTAGAGTATTGTTGAGGTTTGTGTGTAAGTACCAAATTTTGAATGAGTGAATTTATAAATCGTTATAACAGATTAATTAAGATCATTAAAATAGGTTCTAATGATAAGAATCAACTATATCAACAGAACTATATCATACATTATTCCTAACTACATCAAACTCCAATTAGATTGCAAAATTTTTACTAAACATACCACCACTGATATTTTAATAAAGATTGTTTATTTAATATTATATTATTAGAAGGAGAGGCATTTTGCCTATCATTCTTCTTCCCTGTTTGTAAATGAGGCATGCACGGCACGATGCAGTAGTAAATAAATATTCGAAGGGAATTTTGAAGTCAGGCCGAGAACAGTATGCGAGTAGTTCTAATTTATCATAAATGCACGAGCGTAGCAAGCATATATTTTTAGGTGTTTTGGGATCATAATGATCGAAATTTCAAATGGAGCGGTATTTCAGGGGTGCCCTCTCTGGCCCCACGATATGTCAATTATAAATAAAAACAAATAAATTGATCTCGACTTACTCTCCTCTGAAATAAATGAAAATCTTTGATCATTAACGTAATGAGCATTTTAGAAATTGACTTCGTAGGATTGTTTTTGTTCAGTTTAATGAAGCACGATTGTTACTAGGAATGAAGGATATGCTTTGCACTCCCTTCAGAAGCGTCGCTAACCGGAAGTAACGTCTGCGCTGCTATGAAACATATCGCGGAATGCGGTTGAAACTATAATCGGATTTTTTTAAATAATATAATGATCTATCATAATAACACAAACTAGGAAAAACAAAGCATTTGGGCTTAAATACACCTTTGTATCTTCGGGACTAGAGTGAGTAGGCATTTTCATGGGCAAGCGCGCTCCATATTCGACCACATTATTACTTTTCATCTGGTGAGTTGTGGTCAAACATTGGCCCATTTTATCATAAGAAATAGGTATCTTCTAGATCGACGATCTCCATCCTCGGCCACAGCGTCGTTGGTCAACACCAGACGAGTTAGTGGTCAATCGTAGATCTATGTTGCGTAAAATAAAGAAACTCTTCGGGTACTGCGTGTACTCTACACGCAGTACTGTCTACACTGCTTTTATTTAATGATGTTATTTTACCGTAATCACCTGAAAATAAACATAAATACGTTTAATATATTAAAAAATTTGACTTCAACTATTATTCCGGATGCTTTGTATCCATATAAATTACATTAGCATTAAAAACAAAATTAAAATGAAATTATTGAAGATAAATAAATAAGACTAATCTCTACTGCTAATGCTGCTTGCTTGCAGCAATTCAAAAGGACACCGTAACTGTAGACTGAACTGCCTTTTTAGGGTTCACGTTCCGTGTCTTGACAGTTTGTTTTTAGGGTAACCACGAGGGAATCTTATAAATTCGCTACGTCCATCAGTCCGTTTGTCTGTATGTCACAAAACTAATTGCCAAATTTCTATAATGCAGAAAACCGCAACAAAATTATATAGTGAAATAAAAAAAAATGGTGGCATTTCATAATGTAAAATAGGATGTTTTTTTCAATTCCACCCATGCTAAGAGGTATCGTCGAATAGATCTCCAGGTTTGAATTTCGTTTTCATAATTTTTTTCTCAGATGTGATGTGTTCGAAATGCCTTCCAAAGGCAAAAAAATGTGCCGAATGCATTTCTGAATGGCCTAGAAATTCATGATGAGTTGTGGGCTATATTGAAGGCGTTCAATATCTAAATCACTTAAGTCGTTATAGTACAAAGGATATTGACTTTTTGCAAAGGGACCTAAACAAAAAATACTCTCCAAGTGGTCTTTATTTAAATTAAAGCATTTGCTACGGAACCTTACCATATGCGGTGTCTCGACACAGACTTTGTCTCTCTGCTATTTAAAATCATTGCTGGTCCTTCCTGCTGCAGTCAGCCGGCTCAGTTTTTTCAATTGATTGATTTGAGTATTCATTGTTTTGTAATTCATAACTACAGAGAACTAATGAGAACGGAAGACTCACGCCACAGTTCGTTAGCAGGCATGGCCTGGTCCGGAGAGGGCAGGCTGTATATGTAACCGATCTGGCACGGGTTCCAATGGTCGCACACTTCGTGGTCCGGGTCTAGCTCTGTCACGAATTTGTAGGTCTACGAACATAAACAAGTCAGGTCAGGTAATTAAGGGGACAACCATGTGCGTTGGCTCAGGCACGTGAGCAGTGGAGATCAGGAATCAACGGTGGGCGGAGCTAATCGGCCGACTGAGCTACGGCATTCGTCGCGTCATATACTGCGGCCGCTTCGGTCACTTTAAAGGCGTATTACACTACTCAATTTTTAGGGACCCCTAACCCTAACTAAGGGTGGTGTCATAAAAGTTAGAAAGTAAGGGTCCCTAACTAGGGAGACCGGACGGGCCCGGCAGCCTTGCTCCCTGACCACCCTTACGATCGAGTAGTGTAATAATACTTAGGGCAGTTAGGGAACTCAGTCGTCGCGCGGCTAGCGTGGAGTGCGCATGAGTATCCTCATATTGGAGTGCTTTTCTCTTAATTTCCAGTATTGCTTGACCCAGATTCTTCTCTTCTTTTTTTCTTCTATAATATTCATGGATGCAACTACCAAAGCCACGGCAACCATTGTTTTTTTAACGGTTTAGATAAAACAGGTGCCATGATAACGTCTCTCCGCGTGCGTTCGAATGCAGACTGTACAAGCTACACAGTGAGAGAGCCGGTATCAGTGCAGTGTAATAAATCGACACCCTTGCAAGGGGCCACGCCCCCCTAACTACCGGGCCCTGAATACCGTGTAGTGTAATAGGCGCTTTACTCTCTAACAGAAACGTGCCAACCCCGCAGAGAACTTGAGAAGTCTCCTGAGAATCTTTCAGCAGGTTACACTGTCTAAAAATAACCATTGGGTTCAACCTAATAAGGCTCTATGCATTTCTCTTTAGATATGGCACGGTAATTCGACTTGAGGAGTCAGGCAACGGTCTAAGACGAGGTCTAAACTACCCCCGAGTTACCCTGGAGCTAGGCCTACGTAACCGCATTTAATATTTTACCTTATCAGGATAGTATCGGTAGTGTACGACTACGTCATCAGTGTCTTCCAGCGCACACTTCCCGCTTGTGTAGTTGAGTGAAGTTCGCTCGAGCGGCGCGCAACCAATTACAGTGCTGCCGTTACGGGGTAGATCGGGACCCTCGACCTTATGCCCTGAGAATAGAATTCAATTTAGTATCTGTACGATAATCAGTACCATCAGTCCAGGCGTTGTGAGTTCCTTCTGGTAATTAGTGTGCTCCATCGTAGACCGCAACAGTCGCTTAACATCAAACGAGTTAGCGGTCAAGCACAAGCTTATTTACGAACTTTTTTTTATAAAAACGTATTTTAGTAATTGTGTACTTACGATTACAAAAGAAGTACTTGGTATCGGCGACGTAGAGCTCCTTATCCTCGGCGCTGAGGCAGGAGTCGTACATGATGGGTGTAGGTTCGATGGCAGACTCGCACATGATGACGCCAGAACCGTCGGGCTCTCTCGGAGCTCGGTTCGTGGGGCAACGGTACATAAGACCTGGAACAGATAGATACAACGGTACATCAGACCTGGAACAGATAGATACAACGGTACATCAGACCTGGAACAGATAGTTACAACGGTACATCAGACCTGGAACAGATAGATACAACGGTACATAAGACCTGGAACAGATAGATACAACGGTACATCAGACCTGGAACAGATAGTTACAACGGTACATCAGACCTGGAACAGATAGATACAACGGTACATCAGACCTGGAACAGATAGATACAACGGTACATCAGACCTGGAACAGATAGATACAACGGTACATCAGACCTGGAACAGATATATACAGTTGCCTGGGAACTGAACTTCGCTATAAACCCGCCCGGTCATGTAGAGTTGGCGGTCAAGTGCAACCTTATCTAAGAGCAAAGATAAAAAACTAAGTACTTTACACAGCAAAGCATAACAAATAAAATTAGGCTGCTTTTTAGTATTTCTTCAAACTCGAGTTTACTTCTGATTCATCTGGCAACAAAGGTAACGAATCCAAAATCAACTATTTTAGCACTTTCCGAAAGTTCCAGTCCCTGTAGACATCCGGACATAGGGACGGGAACTGCCGGTTCCATCGTCAGATAATTTCCGTATTGCATTGTCAGCTGATTTACAAATGCTTGCAATATTTCAGCCCAATCAAACACCAGGAAGTGGGCCGAACTTCACTTGCAAGATTTGATCTTATCGACACCGGGATAGCTGGTACCTACTCATTAAAAGCTAGTAAAATATGGGGCTGTCTGTAGCGCCATCGCAGGTGATATCTGCGAAGCTACAACATAGGATAAAATAGGATTCTTCAAAAGAGCAATGTATCAGCAATCAACTATACCTCTAATACACAATCAAACAAAAATTATTTACTTTTGATATTAAATAACTACAAATAGGCTCAGCAAATAGGTATCGAAAAACTTTACAAATCCATTTAGTTAGAATCACTCTTGAAACAATTGATAAAGCGAAATGTTTCATAAATTAGTAAAAGTTCCGAACGGTATTCCGCGAGCACAAACTTTTTTGGAATCTTACTGCATTACCGAAAAACGTTACTTAACTTTAAGCAATGCTTAACATATTTTGTCAACTTCTGACTGACCCGTAATGACACTTGCGGAAAGTAGACAGATAACTTAAGACGTTGATTAAAATTAAGTAACGTTTTTCGGTAAGACCCATGTTCAGACAAACAGCGCACAGCCTGTCCGTATGTCTACCCTACCCACAGCAATACTATACACTACTATATACTAATCTTCTCTTTCTATAGCCCTTCCCTAACCTTAGTAATACGCTCCTATATGGAAATCTAAAAAGACATTGCTTCCAGTCGACATAAAATGTCACCTTTCCTAATGATGAGAGGCGGTTTGTTCCGGATCTCCGCTATGGTGACTCCCTTCTCCCCGTTCTGTATGGCAGTCATCACTCGCTTGTATAGGGTGGTGCGTCTCTCCTGCTCCGCTATGATGTACGGGAGAAGTTCTTCCGACAGCACGTCCACTTTCTTCTTGGCTTCCGCGTTCATCTGTCAAAAGCGTTTAATTACATGTATTAAATTACACGCCCGATATCACATGTCGCATCATCCAGGTGTCCCCCTGCTAGGCGCCGTTATGTCCCCCTGCTAGTCGCCAGCATGTCCCCCTGCTAGGTGCAGACATGTCCCCCTGCTAGGCGCAGACATGTCCCCCTGCTAGGCGCAGACATGTCCCCCTGCTAGGCACGGGCATGTCTCCCTGCTATGCGCCGGCATGTCCCCCTGCTAGGGACGGGCATGTCCCCCTGCTAAGCAAGATGTGCTTGTCCAGCGTGGATTATCAGATTTTATCATTTACAAGAACGTTGGCAACTCTGAGCCATGCAAGTATTCTCATGTTATTTACCCTTCACCAGTTGAAGTTGGCGGTTGGTTGAAGTTGGTTGTTCTTTGGTTCCAGTTGTTATAATAATAAAACAACTGGAAATAACTATGAAAAGACTAAGGTGCGTGCCGCAAAACAAGACAAGACAAGTATGTACAAGACTCATTAATATATTCGACATAATTATAAAGTAAATCATTTTAATCCAACCTGGATTAAAATTACCACCACTACAGTTCACTACTACCAGTTCATTGTGAGCAGTGGTGTGGTCGAAGGTGCTGGTTATCCATAACCGTCTCCGAGACTCTTAATATCAAGTTATCTGTAGTCAGTCGCCTAGTCCTACAATAATAAAAAGACAGGAATTGTTGTGTTAGACGGCAAGCACGTATTTTATTTGGATAGAATACTTACACGATCCGCGTCTTTGTTAAATTTGATTCCTGTGCCGTCCTGAAACATGAGTAAGTATAGATGTTGATAACCTTAAAATAAATCAGTTTTTGAATCGGTTCGATCTGAGAAACTTTAACCGTATCAGCAGGTCTAAGATGCGCACTTCCATATATTTTTTTCTACTTTTTATGTCGTATGTTAACGTGATAAATCTACGAAAATGTCTATTTTTCACTCGACAAAAAGAGAAGATTTTTTTATCGTGGCGCACATTGTAGGTCTGCAGGTCTCCAAACCATTTTATCGATACAAAGCCATACCAAACTAACAGATAGCTATACGATGTCATATAGAAGATACGCTGTTTTTTTTTTCAAGGTTTAAAATGTTTGTGTTGTTTATTAACATTTTTCAACATTCATCTCGGCAATAGCTACAAAAGACCTCCAAAGCCTTGAAGGCTTCATTTTGGGAATTATGGGCAGCATAACAGATGTTCCAGGGTGTTCCATACTTTGTGGTGAAACATAATGCATGACAGAATGCCCTGACTCGGGTGGCTGACAAGCGAGACCACGAAACACACCAAAAGACGCGAGTATAGGAATAACAAATTAAGTTCTGAATAAAGGCTATACCTATATTAGATCAGTCGCTTGATAACAAACTCACCTCTTAACCTGAACTAACGTGTTTTTACTTAGTTTGAGTAAGTTTGTGGTTCTTTCACAGTAGACTTAATCTGGGTGTCTTTAAATCGCAAATAGGTTGGTTCAATCGGTCTTTTTGAAATCCATGGCCTATGTCCAGCAGTGGGCTTCTTATGGCTGAGATGATGATGATGAGGTTGGTTCCTGCTAGGTAAGCGTGCTCTATCGTAGACCTCGCTTGGCGGCCAAGCACAAGCTTATTAAGCTTTAAAGCTAGGTCAGTCGAATGAAATTTCTGGGCTTTAGGTTGTTAAACCAGGTTGGTCACTCACCACAGCCTGTCTCCTGACAATATTGGCCAGGTACCGCCCACGTCGCGTCGCTGGGAGCAGCACACTGCCAATTTGGACTTCATCTCCTTGCTAAAGTGACAACCAGCGACATTATTATTTTACATATTACACCGTCTTTACCTCCCGGGTATCGTAAGCTAAATTTTTTGTACCTAATACCTAATAGTTTTTTATACGATTCTCGCAGAAGACATAAAAATTATTATACATATAATAGTAAGTATTACGCATGTAATATTAAAGCATAACTGCTGTAATATGCAAAGTTTTCACAGGAGTCAATATCTTTATTATCAGAAAAACTAAATATCTACCCGACTGCATAAGAACGACTTTCGTGGTGCTACTTATATACGCTTATACATTATATGATTTTGAGTAAGTATATGTTTTTTACGAGAAAGTATCAATTTATTTTTGTAAGAGATAACTATTATTATTTCACGAAAATATATTTATTAATAAAAAAATAATTTGAGCATCCTTTAAGCCTAGGAACCTACTCAGTAGCATGAGTAGGTTCAAGCTTAAATCACACGGTAAGCAAAATTATAAAATAGAAATATCGGGCTCAACGCATAAGCATCGTGAATAGCCCAGCTGAAAATCGACAATCAATAAAGACTTTATTGGTAGGTGATAATTTAAGGATAGCTATCACAGGACAAAAAAGTCAACACGAAAATTGGCTTCCACAAGAAACGCTCCAGGAATTGCGTGATATAAGCATACATCTATACAGGAAGCCTACCAATCACGGAATCTTTTAATTTTGTAATAGGCCTCTTCGTGGTAGCCGACGAGTTATACTCTTTGCAATGTGCTCCCGTACTATATGAATAGAATACAATACTCACGGGTGGATACCCGCTCCTGACGATCATTAAAACGTTTAGAAAATAAACTAAATATCCGAGAATCATAGTCCCTTGTCTCTCAGGAGTCAGATATGACTGACTGACTGTTTCAATACAGTTTGGGAGCACTCGTTAAAAATAATTGCCTCGCAAATAGCCTGTTATACTTATCTCGATTTATTTATTTGATATTTTTTATTACTTTAAGATTGGTTGATAATTGGCTCGATCCTTTTAATTGAAACTGTAGGTACTTATGCACAAAGTAGTGCCTACCTACAAGCCTATATCATAATGTTTGTGTGAAATTTACCCAATATTCTTAAAATACTAAATATACATACAATCAGGCTTATTTTCCCATATGGGGTAGGCAGCAATGATGTATTATACGCAGAGTATCAAGCTTCAAGAGGACCCTGATGATGAGAGGGAGAGAATGTTATAGGATTGGAGGCTATTCAATAAACACAACACTATCTAGCCCCAATCTAAGCAAAGTTTGTAGTACGGGAAGAAGTTTAAGGTACTTGAATGGCACAGTCAGTTGGCGATGGCGTAAAAGGCATATTACACTTACCGATTTCTCGGGCCCTGTCTATCGGGTCCCTGTCTGGGAAGTATGAAGATCGGGACCAAACCGGGGTCCTTACAGTACGCTGCCCTGGCGACAGGCGCGATAGATATATACGCTGTTGTAATAAACCTTTAAATGAGCAGAACTAGAAAAACAATTGTAAATTGGAATACTTGTGTAGCTCGTAATGTAATATTACAGAACATTCTATGTTTTTTATCACCCCTGTTTTTAGGGTTCCGTACCTCAAAAGGAAAAAACGGAACCCTTATACCCTCACTGATCTCTTCTCTTCTCATCACATCTCATCTCCACTCAATTCGTGGAGTCGAGTGGAGAAGAGAAGAGATGAGAAGAGAAGAGCTGAGAAGAGAAGAGCTGAGAAGAGAAGAGTTGAGAAGAGATGAGATGAGAAGAGATGAGATTCATATTCGTTTACTGAGATAAAAACGGAAAAAGACCAATTACAATTATCTCACATAGATGAGATGAGAAGAGAAGAGAAGAGAAGATTGACATGATTAAATTCGCAATATCTTTTGAATGGAATATCCGATTTGAATAGATCAAAAAGTAATCTACAGGTATTGAAATAGTCTTGAATATGAAACAATTTATTTGGATAAGAATGAATACCAAGGTATAGATAACATGGTCTGAACTTGATCGGCATTTCTATCAACTTTTTAAATGTAAAAAAGAAGTTATAGTGTTATCAGTCCAGCCATCTTTAAGCAGGCCTCGATAAGTCCTGCTTACAGAATATTTCATAGTACAAACTCATATTGTGCATGTGAGAATAACCATAAAAATAACCATTACGACGTATATTTGTTTCACAATGTTTATTTGATAAGAAATGTACAGAAAATGTTCTTTAAAATACATTGTATTTTTATTCTGGGTAAGTTAAACAATTTTTTCCATATATTCGTTTTCCATATATATATTATAACTACTGAACCAATTTTATGAATCTAAAAGTACCTACAAGAATTTTCAGTTTATAAAATGACAGTTATGCAAAAACAACAATGGTAGAAATCATACAAAAAATCCGCCGAATTGTTATCCTCCTTCTTTTTGAAGTCGGAAAAAATTGGCCAATTTTCCACTCTGCTCTTTACGCCGCCTTCGTAGAGACCAATAGAAGCTCCGACGAGTCTCAAGTATCGAACCAACAATGTCGCATCGATCGGTAGGTTCTGGAACCGACGACTACTTCGACATCCGACCTGGGGCCGTACCACAAGCGTTCAAGCACTCTTATTTCGATATTACTTTTGTCTCGTTCTTCCTACAGTTGTGAGAGCAAGACAAAGGTCAAAGTAATATTGAAATAAAATTACTTTTAAGCTTGTGGTAACACCCCTGTGCTTATTACATTACGACCTATGCTGTTGATTCCAGAACCTAGTTCTAAATCCAGCCTTAATTTACGAGTTTCATAAGGGTGTGACACCTCCGTGGACAAAATGGTATTTCGCAATAGGGAACATGCAATATTTTTATTTTTGTTTTCACTTTAAAGAATTCCATGTAGAATAGACCACAAATACCTATATAAAAAAATTAAAACATTGTAATTTATCGGAAAAAATGCGGTTTTTGAATTGGAAGTTTAAAATTTCGCGCCAAAACGGACCTATAGTTCAGATGACGTCACTCCTGTCTGTCAATGGTCGTACTTGTTCGTCGCTGGCTTTCATACATACGGAATTCATATTGAAAGAGTGATTAGAAGACTGCGCGAATTTGCTTTTCTAAAGCCACATGCCTGTGTTGATCATTTTCTTAGAAGACTGCGCGAATTTGCTTTTCTAAAGCCACATGCCTGTGTTGATCATTTTCTAATTCCTAATTTAGAATCTTAGAATATAGAAAAATACTATGTAATAGGGCGAATTCTGTGGAAAAATATTTAGAATATAGCATAATCATTTGTTGTGCGCTTGTCAATTTACAATCACCTTTAATTAAAATTGAATAAAAAATAGTAATAACCTCAGAATACAGAAAAATTTCTATATTCTAAGGTAAGGTACAAAGCATAATTTTATTTTATAGATTTACAAAAAAGTTTGAGAAAAAATATATGTTTAAATATTATATAGATCTTTTAATTTTGGAAATACAGCATCTATCCAGAATTTGTTTGCAGCATTCATAACAGACACAATGCTGTTATCCTATGGCACATTATAAATAGTATCTACTTCTTTTGATTTTTCAAAGTTTGGGTGTGCTATACAGAAAAGTGCAATTTTCCTTTCGCTAAAAAACATTTGAAGCTGCACAATCTTCATATTGGCAGGACTGAACCAAGCTTTGTTAATAGCTGTAACATATATATACCTAATAGATAACCTCTTCTCTTTTTCTTTACGTACTTTATGCTCCGCAGTAATTCGACTGTTTACTGTACATAATTATCTATTTCTTTTAATTTGGATATAGCCGATTGCATTATCGCCGTAAGATTTTCATGTTGAGCTGAAATAACCTGATAAGTGTAGAAGCCGCTGAATAAAATACAAAGTTTAACAAATATGATTTATACATACCGTTGTCATTTAGTCCCCTTTCATTTCTACACTAAACTTGAAAACTCTGCACTTTCGACAAAAAGTTATAACCATGTCTACACTAAATTGGTAAATTGCTACTTGGTAAATTCATGGAGTCTGCTTTGATAAACCCAACTTCCATTTTTATTTAAAAAACGCGATTAATGTTCCGTTAAAATAATATTCACTTTTACCGGTAACTCACATTAGTTCTATAGAACTGTGACGTCATAGAACTGTAGTTTTTAGGGTTCCGTACCCAAAGGGTAAAAACGGGACCCTATTACTAAGACTTCGCTGTCTGTCTGTCTGTCTGTCTCCAGGCTGTATCTCATAAACCGTGATAGCTAGAAAGCTGAAATTTTCACAAATGATGTATTTCCGTTGCCGCTATAACAACAAATACTAAAAATTAAAAAAAATTAAATATTAAGGGGGGTCCCCATACAATAAACGTGTTTTTTTTCGTATTTTTTTGCTCAATATTAAAAACGGTAACAGGTAGACGCTTCAAATTTTCACAGAATACTTACTTGTATATTACCTTTCAAAATAAATAATTAAATAACTATAAAGTAAATATTAAAGGGGGGCTCCCATACAACAAACGTAATTTTTAAGCAATTTTTACTCGATCTTAATTAACAGGTAGAAACTTGAATATTTGTATGTAAATATTTAGAAATATATTAACTATAAAAATAAATACCTAATCTAATACATAAAAACTCACAAAATGAAAATAATCCGTGCATCTAAACGCGGTGCGAGCGCCGCGCCGCGGTGTGGTGTTGGCGCGAACGCGCGGGTAGCATCACGGGGGGAGGTAACATCACGGAGCGAGCCATAGCCGCGCGTATTCGCGCGAACGTCGTCATGCTGCCCGGATGTGTATCGAAAACCTAACTATAAGTTTGCAATTTACTACTTGGAATTTCGTTGATTTATAAACAGAACTAAACTTTGTAGTATTATAGATGATAGTACGGAACCCTTCGTGCGCGAGTCCGACTCGCACTTGGCCGATTATTTTTATCCCTTTAGTTATATGGTAGAACTATTAAAACGAAATATCTCTCATTAATAAATGAACTATAGAACTAATAATACACGGTAATTTTCGTTAGTTCCATATAACAGTTAAAACTTTTTTATCCTTATAGTACTATGATAGAACTATTGAAACAAAAACTGTGCTATTAGTACTATAGAACTAACAATACCTGATAACTCACGTTAGTTGTATAAAAAAAACAACCGTAACCTCAAATAAGTTGTCATAACAGGAGTGTCGTCACTAAACGCTGCAGGAGTGTCGTCACTAAACGCTGATTGGTGTTTTGAAATACGTCTTGTTTCAAGTCATTTTTAATTCGTAATTATTGTTAAAAATCAACATTATGTTAAATAAAAACGTTGCAGTGGCGTTTCTTTTATATGTTTTTAACATTTTAATCATACAATTTTCATAAATATTCTAATTGCATCTTCCCTAATATAAATCCGTTAACAATTATAAATTTTTACAGCAACGACCCCCGTCATCCTCGGTCTAAAGTTTCAAGTGGATGGCAAAATGGATTTCGGGCCGAATTGGAACTATGAGTACCGCATCAAACCCCTCGAGTTCGACCCCCAATATCGCGGCAGATTCAGAACGTTCACCACCTCTCAGAACAGAAAAGCAGCAGACGGAAAAAAACAAGGCGACCAACTGCAATTTATAGACATCATCATCAAAAACAACAAATCCAATCCACGCCTAATACAAGTAGCTGAAGTTAAGAACGATGAAGGAAATAATAATAATAAAAATCGGAAAGAAGAACTTACCGAGAATATTTCTGATGCCAGTGTAAAGCACAGACATAAAAAGAAACACAACTACAATACTGATCGTGAAACTAAAGATCCAGCTATAAAATTCACCGAAAAAACTACTTTTAAATTCTCAGACGAACACACATATACTCCAATTAAAGTAGGCTCAGAAGACAAACTGACTAAAACAGGGAAAAACGTAAAACATTTAATTAGACTCGCGGGCGACATCGACGCTCCAAAGCCGGCAAATCTAGAAGTAATAGAAGAGTCACCAACGACATTTTCTCAAGAAGACTCAATCAGAGCGACAATGTTGATGCCTGAACAAAAAAAGAAATCTAAGCGCCACCGTGTGAAACAGAACAAGTCTAAAATATCCGAGCAAAACGTTACTAAGCAAAAAAGTCAGGAAGCTAAATTATTAATATCTATAATACCAGAAATTGCTAATAAAAATGATACTAATCAGATAGTTACTAAGCGCAAAAGTCAGCGCCATCATACGAAACTAAATGAGGTATCAGGATCAGAAATTGTAAAACTAAATCAAGAAGTTGCTAAACAAGCACCTATTCAAGTTGTGACAGAAGAAATTATTACTCGTCCTGTAACATCGAATGTTGAAGATGTCTACACTCTTCAGGACATTTACATAAAAGCAAGGTTCGTTAAAGACGATGTAAAAATAAAAGAATTCACTAGACATATCTACGAGCAGTCTATTAAAACAATCCAGAGTATAAAAGAGAAACTGAACAACTACGAAATGAAAAAAGAAGCAGATCGGCTAATGAAAAGTTACGAAGAGAAATTTGGAGATTTCGTCACAGAAACGCAAAATCAAAAAATTAAAACGAGACTCGGTAGTCAAAAAGTTATACTCAACACATTAGAAACTTCAAACAGAATTCTGGACAGATTAATCAACTACATGGTAGGGGACATGGATAAGAGAGGTGTTTTAAGGAATACTGGCACTGAAAATGTTATCCAGAACGAACTGAATAAGAAAAAGGACTTAGAAAATAAACATTTATGTGCTAAAATGAATATTTGCCCTACACAAGACAGCTTTACAAAATTCTCCATCGATGTATTACAAGCAATTTTGAGAGCGCGTGACAATCAGGTTATAGAAGTACGCGATGCTCTCACAGAAGTGTTGAAAAATACAGATTTAAGTGATATCTTATATCCAGATACTCAAAAACGATTCCATAGAGCCATAAACGATATCGAAAAATACAATATAGATGAATTGAGACCTATATTTTTCATCATGAAGAATATATTAACATCAAAAAACGCTCCAATAAAAGTAGTAGGTCGGGAAGACTCTAGAGTGAACAAGACGTTAGCATTTCTAGAAATGTTGGATAGTTGGGAGAAGAGACTACCGCCGAACGAGCAAAATATATTAGAATGGAACGATATGCGAAACAGCTTCGTGGAGTGGAATATTGGGAAGAGGAGGGACACTGTCGAACTGATGCATCACTTTACCGAACACATTGTTAAAGCGCTAAGTAAAGACGATGCGAGGGAGACACGAACACTTACTGACAAAAACTTTAACATCATGTTAGGATATTAATTTATCGGCTACCCTCCACCTGTGGCCCGCGTAGCTCTTACAAATGGCTCGCTTAACGATAATACTGCCAATATTAGCAGTACATTTTCATAGGTAGATAGATTAAAAAATAAAACATGCTAATACTAAAACTTAAACTTGCATTGTTTGTTTATTGTCAAATTATTGTTAAACTATTTTTTTAAATATAGTATTTTCGAAAAAAGCATAATACTAACTACTATTTTATCTATACTAACTTAAAATGAAAAAACCAAGTGCGAGTCAGACTCGCCCACCGAGGGTTCCGTACAAACTAATAGATAAAAGGGGGACATCGTTTTTTTTTTCATATTTTCCTTCTTATACCGAAAAATATACATCGTAAAAATATTTAAAAACCTGTTTTAACTTATGCTAATAAAGCTCTTTCATATGATAGCCCACATGATACAGTTAAAGAACTTAAAAAATTGGACCCTCATCCATTGCGTAACGACACAATTTTTTTGTGATTTAGTTAAAAATGACCAATTTTCTCTAACACAATGATTCTTGCCAAATTTCATTGTTCTAGGTCAACGGGAAGTACCCCATAGGTTTTGATTCCCTTGTGAGTGTCAAAATGTGCATTTTTTACGACATATTCGGCTCGGCTGTAACTTTTTTTTTACGAAAACTGAGAAATTTTATTTTTCTTTCTGCACTATGGATTTGCGTATATGGTTTTAATTTCAACGCGATACCTTCACGCGTTCCCGAGATAAAGGTCTTGACACCCAGACATACAAAAATATTTGATACTTAATTAATACTAAACAAGAATTTTAAATACGAGCAAAATCAGTCAAGAGTTTATCGAGACACAAGGTTATGAGATATCGATTAACAAGAGTCTACATTAAAAGAAAAACAAAATACCCAACTGCTTAAAGCAGTTTTTACAGTCTAAGTTACGATTTCGTTATGCTTGAGTGTACGTTTTTATAAATATAAATAAATAAATACTTGTGGACAATTTTTGTGAGAAAGTATGCGTAAATTAAATCGCTGTAAAAGATTGTAAATGCGCATTCTTTAGAATAGTTCTAGTAAAATCACTTGTTTATTACGGAAAAGTTCGTTAGGGTTTAGGAAAGGCATGTGGTGAAGCCGTTTAGTTTAGGCTGCAGCCTGCAGGTGATCATAGAGAAACATACATTCAACAAACATAACCCTCCCGTCTTCGAGGCCATTCCATATGTCATTCGATTGTGCAAGAACATTCGACAATGATTTTGAAATGGGTTATATTACATGGTCAATATTATCACGACCCCAGTATCGTATCAGTACCATGATGCCTAATACGGTACCGGATATTGCCGTGATGCTGTGATACGGCTCGATCCGGCCGCGATATTATCGTGATATTAGCGGATCGCGTGATAATACTGATCGTGTAATATAATCCATTAAGAAATTCGAATATGAGCAGACCTCGCGAGCACAGACTTTTTGTAACAAAACTTGCGAAAGTTAGTGTTTCCAAAGTCTGCGAACAGTAGACTTTGCTGTGCCTCCATTTTCTGGCCGATTTTGATATTTGCTACAAACTTACGGTACTGAATTCTAAACAATATAAATATATATATATATATGAGAAAAATAGGTCAAGAGATTGTCGAAACAAAAGGTTGTGAACTTTTAAATTTTTTTTGTTGTAAAAGTATTGCGCTCGCGAGGTCGACTGTTCGTAGAACTGCTGGACAAATAAATTTGCAATAAAAAGCTGTATTATAAAACATTTCGTATTTTATTCTGAATTATATTTACAATCAGAGCTAGAATAAGCTGTATTTATAAGTATTTCAATACTTACATTTAGTTCATCCCCCCCCCCCCCCCCCCCCCTTCAGATAACGGGCGGAGTATGGTATCGGATTATGAGGCTAAATGACCCCTTTTATCTCTTTAAGGCTTTTCAGCTACTTTACTATCTCTTTATACTCGTAGGTTTAGTATCATGTAGGTACATACAACATGTATGTTTAAAAAACACAAAATACTAAACTCTTTATGGGACTAACACTGAAGGAAATAAAAAAAAGTGAACAGATTACAAAATTAATCGAGAAATCAATTTATGAAGCCGTGTAAAATGAAATCAGACCTTATAATAACAAAAGAAATCTCAAACAATCGTACAAAACTTATGTTAACCTAGATCATACATTACTGTATTTAATAAATGTACTTAATTATTTATACATACAATATACAACATATTGAAACTTACATTTTATATAAACTATAAAACATAACATTTATTTATGTAAGTATTGAAAACTCACACATTTTCATGTGCATCATTATTTATTTATTTCAATCATCCCTCGAGTATACAGAACTGGAGACGTCAACTCAAAACGTTTACCACCATGGACATTTTTACTTGTTTTTTTTTCTTATTAGTAGAGGCAAATGAAACGGAGCCGATAGACATCGTCTGTAGTTCTTTTCTTAATTTTTGTCTTTTATTAGCTTATTTTCGTCAATAGTCCTAGTAATAGTTGAAGTCAAGTAAAAGTATTCACGGTCAAGTCCTGGACTCGTTTCAGTAAAGTGGTGGTGATTTTACACGAAGTTTAGATTTGTCGACAAAATGTGTCTTTTCATTTCGTCAACAAATCTAAACTTTCACCGCTTTACTTCACTTGCCCACACTCATGTACTCGATCGAACACTTAATTAATAAAGCATCACCATTTTATACGATTAACATTCGAAATAACACGAGTTTAGAAAAAAGAGAGCCACAACACGTGTCTATGACGTTCCCGCCAAAACTCACACCCAGTGGAATGTTACATGTATATGTTAACATGCCTACGAGTATGTGCAGCGTATACGAGCGAACACGTACTCAACTCAATTTAAACAAATCAGATACAAAAAAATATATACAAAATATTTGCAATTTGCACCATTTAACTAATATTAAAACGTTCGAAGTAACCGCGGGGTATACACACAAAATTACATTGAAACCTTTTTTAAATAAATCCTATTGTTGTCTCCAGATCTACATGCTCAAAGACTAATCATGAACGTCTTTATTTTAGGGCACAAGTTTCCCTCTGATTACGCCATATAAGAATAACAATTATCATGTTGTGACGTAATTACCAACTTCAGACATTGTTGTAAATCCAAACCGGATTTACAACAATGTCGAAAAGACCAACCGACCGCAGTTACAGAGGTATTAGTTTTATAAAAATATGTCAAAAATATATTCATTCTAGCTTTTCTAGATTTTAAGCCATGCAAATCCATATTTTAAATGTCAAAATTAAATTCTTCATCGGATATACTGTCGAGGTCTAATGATTTCAAATCGTTTTGTTTATCGATGAGGACGTCTAGAGTTTCAATGTTTTCCGCAGCGATGCAACTATCATTTTTAAGTTCACCGTTTTCACCGATCATATCTGTGTTTTCAGCAATCATTTTTATATTATCACCGATGACGCCACTATTTTCACGAATATCATTCCTGTTATCACTGGTTAGGTTATTCAGAGGTGAGTTTTCACTAACTGTGTTGATTTCTGGTTGATCGTCGCCAATGTGTGCGTCTAATTCAGCCATTAGTAATTTGTCTTCGTCGTCTAAACAATTTATATTGAATTTGTCAGCGCTTTGTATACTGACATTGTCAAATAGCTCATTTTCAGTTATTAAACTCTCTTTAGAATCCACCAAATTTGGTTCAGTAGTTTCCCCATTGTCGTGTCTACCCCCATCTGGTTTTGAACTAATTATTTCAGTACTATTTTCTGAATCGGCATGTTTCTGTACATCATTTATCTCACTTACATTGTCAAATAGCTCATTTTCGGTTATTAAACTCTCTTTAGAATCCACCAAATTTGGTTCAGTAGTTTCCCCATTGTCGTGTCTACCCCCATCTGGTTTTGAACTAATTATTTCAGTACTATTTTCTGAATCGGCATGTTTCTGTACATCATTTATCTCACTTACATTGTCAAATAGCTCATTTTCGGTTATTAAACTCTCTTTAGAATCCACCAAATTTGGTTCAGTAGTTTCTCCGTTGTCGTCTCTACCCTCTTCGGTTTTTGAACTAATATATTCTGGATCAGCGTGTTTCTGCGCATCATTAATCTCTTGATATTCATTCGGTCTATCGCTTGTAGCGTCGGATAAATTATCTCCTTCATTTGTATCATCACTTGTTCCGTTAGGTGCTTTTTCATTCGTTTCGTAATTTTCTGTATTAATTAAGTCGTTTTCAGCTACACCATTACTTACACATAATTCTGCTGACATTTGGTCTTCATTAATTATACCTGTGTCATAACAGTGAGGTTCAATGTCTTTATTTCTTATAGTCGTGCTAGTTTCAGACGTATGCGAATCAATATTGGTATCAATTTCTTCCTCTTTAGTTGGTTCCTCTATTTTCTGTTTATTCATTTGGATATCACTAGTGTCGACCAATATGTTATTACCTTCACTAGTAGATTCTGGTGCTCTTTTATCGACGTCCGTGTTATCTATTTCAGTCTGCATATTTCTATCTTCGACCTTATCTTCATTTGATACAGATTTATCTTCACTAATAACTGTGTTACGAACTATACGACCGTTTTCGGGACTACCTCTACAAATTTCTTCGGTTCGACTGACATCGTGTGTTGTTTTAAAATCTTCGCTACATTTAAGTGATAAATCCGACATAGTATCTTCATCACATATTGGATCGCGTTCAAGTTTGTTATGTTCGTTATCTGGCTTCGTTTGTATAGTTTCCTGCGGTGAAACATCACTATTCTCAGCCAAATTTATTTTTGGAATGTCAAAAAGATCAACACTAGCACTTCTTCCCAGATTCTTATCCAATATGCTATCAGAATCATAAGTATCGCTGTTATTAGATTCTTTGAGTAAATCATCGACAATATTATTTCTGATATCATCACTGAGAGCCATACTGAGTGTGGAATCAGATGTCTTTTCCGATTTAACCTTCCGTTTCTTCCTCGGCACTTTGCCCAGACATTTCTGCGAGAACAAAGTCTTCAACGACATGGTAGATAGACTACAGACAGAGTTATTTGTACTATCTTCGTCACCACTGTCATTTTCAGAGTCCCAATGGACCACGGCATCGGCACTGTCGTCTCGGTTCATAAATTCTTCTTTGATTTCATCTTTTATAGAAACCATATGGTCAAAGTTGGTAGCTGGTTGAAGTTGCAGGTCGCCCAAAGAGAGGTACGGGTAAGCACACTTGCGGTCTAGCCCGAATTTCTGAAATATAACAAATAGACACGATTAAATACAAAAACTTTATACAAACTTGTGTTAACTATAACAATATTTTATATTTGTGGACATTTCACACAGAACCATCTCTAGCCCAACTAAGCAAAGCTCGTACTATGGAACTAGATGGCTGATAGAATACCTATATACTTTTTTTGTTGTAAATATATACATAGAAACACTAGACACAGAACAAACATCCATGCACAACACACAAATGTTTGTCGTGGGTGAGGATCGAAAGCACGACCTACAGCTCAGCAATACTACCAACTGAGCAACAAGGCCAGTCAAACAATACATATTAATCGCGAATATACAAAGGATCTCAAATATTAGGCGTAGGGTCCACTTGCTATTTGATTTTGACCGTACAGCTGCAGTGAACCCAAACCCAAACAAAAGATAAGATTCAAGAAGCAACGTGACCTCTATTTACCGACTCTATACATATCGACTAGTGTTATAAAAGCGGAAGTAACTCTGTACCTATGTCTCCCTGTCTGTTAACTTTTAACGACTAAACGGCTGAACCTATCGTTGTGAAATTTGGTACAGAGATAGACGTAAGCCTGGAGACGGATACAGGTCAATTTTCATCTTCATCACCGCTGTTTATCATCACTACGCAGGTAAAGCTGTAGGGCGAGCAAGTATATACAGCGCTGTTTTCCCTAATTTCACGAATGTAGTTTCGGCAGCTTAGTTGGGAGACTGTCTGAGTTGTAATCTTCTGGTCCTGAGGTACAACTATTTGGTGAACAGAGAACTAGTGAGATCATTTATTTCCCAAAAAAATATCGATTCCTATATATATATATACTTATACATATAACCACCCAGACCCGGAACTAACATGCATGCTCATAAAAACTCTGTCCTCCCACTCTCTGCAGCTTACGAGGCAAACACCGAGACGAAACCTGCTTAACTGAGTTTATATCGTTGTTGAAGATGCGCGAAGCAACCCACGCTTAGTCAGTGTAGTGAACTGCAGTGTAGGGTACGGTAGTGTAGTGTAGTGTATAGATACTCACACGCGAGAGTCCCTGCACGTGGTAGGGTCCTTCCCGCGCGATGAGTAGCGCGTCGCAGCGCACTACTCGCACCTGCATGGGTAGCAGGCCGCGCGAACTGTCTCTCTCGGCCACGTCCGGTTCCGCTGCACAAACGAACACACAACCTACATTATTGTACTGATAGAGACACCTTTAGCAGTAGTATGCAAGTGTTACTGTGTGCGGGATCGAAGAACAATATTACGTTTCCAGACAAATTTCCATGCATAACGAAACAAACAAGTAACAAGCGCAGTAATATCAAGTGACAGGCGCAGTACATTGCCAAGCAATATTTTGAAGTTATGGTCGAAGTCCGATTTTCTGGGATTGAACTGTTACGAGCAAGCGTGGAGCTCACCATCAGGTGCGCGACTTGCTCGTCTCATTACTCAGTGACGTAATATATACATCGTCACTAGTGATACCTTAAGACAAACTTTGTCGCGCGACTCTACACAAAGAGGAGAACATTGCTTCCTGCCTCTAACTTCTAACTTCTAACGATCTGCTTTCGATTATTATTATTTTATCTGATTGTAATCATAAACTTGTTCGGACCAAACACTACTCAAACCACGCGCTACTTCACGCTCGGCCATGCGTGGGTGGCGCCGCCCCGCCCGCGACGGCGAAATCAACTAGTTTTCCTTCAAAAAACTTTTTTCAAACATATTTTCGCAAGCTTATCCAGTCCACTCGCACTTGACCAGTTTTTAGCATTTGCTATTTGATTTTCATACTTACTTTTGATTTTGACCGCTAAAGCCGTTTGTTTATCTTCAGTAGGCAAGGAAACAACAGTAAATTGTTATTTATTCAAACCAATGAAACAAACAATGGAACTGTCCGATAAATAAATAAATAAATATTTGTGGACATTTCACTGGAACTGTCCGATAGTAAGCATATAGTCAGAATTTACACAATATTAAATGACAGTGGGTTTTTTTTTCGTACTCAACGATATCGGCCCACGTTCTTGATGCGTACTGCACGGGAACAGAATAATTTGCCGCCATCTCCATTTCCTCAAAACTATAATCTTGGAACTTTCAAGGCTAGAGTGAATAGATATCTTCTAAATCTACGAGCTCCATCCTCGGTCGTTCTGTCGCTTAACATCAGGCGAGTTGCTGGTCAATCGTAGATCTATTTAATGTAAAAAAACTGGAGAAGCATTTTTGGAGTGCTCTTGAGACAGCAACAAACCTTTATATTCTATTGCCAAGCACCACGCGTCCAGTAAATATTACAACAAATTTAGAAAACTCAAAACCCCGACAAAAAAATAACAGTTGAACGAATTTCGATGAAACAGCTAAGAACACGCGATAAAATGCTTTTTCAAGTAAAAAAAACATATATATTTCATTTTGCACAATTATATTTTTCTATTCTTCGCTTGCATGGTGCAAGCGAAGTTGTGAGGAAAAGCTAGAATTAAGATAAAAGAGCTAAAGATGTTGTAGATACCTAAATATAGTGCAAAATACCAAAAATGAAATTAAGTACGAATGAATATATCCACGTTGGGCGTCATGATCTATGTATAGGACTAGAGATGTCAACACGTCCCCCTCTGCAACTTTAGTTATGTCTACGGGTGATTGTAACATATCCAGTTCAGAAGATGAAGTGCAAGTTACTGTTACAGTCTTAGTAATCCTACCTTTTCTCTTCACGGTGCATTTTATCTCGTGCATCATTAAACCTTTCAGTGACACGAAGGTGCGCGCGCATTTCTCACATTTACCTGAGGAAAAAATACATTATAATATCTCGAAGTTTGCGACTAGTGTTGGCATTTACGGAACTGAAACGTGCTCCCTAGCTATGGGCTTTATAAGGATGCTCAAGATCACGCAACGAGCTATGGAGAGGGCTATGCTCGGAGTATTTCTACGAGATCGAACAGAAATGATGAGATCCGAAGATGTACAGAAGTCACCGATATAGCACAGCGGATTAGCAAGTTGAAGTGGCAGTGGGCAGGGCACATAGCACGTAGAATTGGCGGTCGATGGGCCCGAAAAGTTCTCGAGTGGAGACCACGCACCGGCAAGCGCAGCGTAGGAAGACGAGAGAGCCACGAGATAGACGGATGACCTCATACAAGTGGCAGGAAGACGCTGGATGCAAGTCGCACGCCAATCGTTTTTTTTTTAATCCATGGGAGAGGCCTTCTTATGGCTGAGATGATGATGATGATCTCGAATGGCCACCAAAGAAAGGAGACTCGCGGTGAGCTCCTCTCGCTCGAGATATAGCGACAGAAGACATTAATAGTATACAGAACGGACACTCTCCGCTTCCCGTCAATCTCGGGTTCCTCACCCGGCTCCCACGCTCTATCGCTTGTCGAAGTTTGCCTGCACGGTGAATTCATTTACCCTACCCCGCCCTACCCCAGGCTGCTAGTAGTTCGTAGTGTCAGTGTGTGACTCACCGCCGGGCCGGCCGCCCTCCCCCGGGCAGCGGTGTTCCTCGAGCAGCTTGTAGGTGGGGAACAGCTTCCAGCACTCGTCGCACTTCACGTCGGGCGCCTCGTACGACTCGATGCACTGGCCGCGCACGAAGTGCCTGCACACACACGGACGCGTTACTAACGGGGAGCACATAGCACGTACTTGACGAGATGGACAGAAGACCTCATACTCATACAAGTGGCGGGAAGGCGTTGGATGCAAGTCGCGCGCCAATCGGTATTTTTGGAAGTCCATGAGGAGGCCTATGTCCAGCAGTAGATTTCTTATGGCTGAGATGATGATGATGATGATTTTATTGTAAAGATCAATTGATATCTACAAAGGAAGATTTAGACTTAGAACACGAAGCACTTAGATACAAGCTCTTTACACATGAGTGCTCTCCTCAAGGTAAGGTTAGGACATAAAATAGCGTGTATGTACAAGGGTGCTCTGTGTACAAAGTAAGGTTCACACCTTAAATAAAAGCACTTACATTTCATAATCGTCATGTGTGCGGAAGTCGTCGTAACATTTAGTGCAGGTGTAGGGCTGCGACATGGCCGCGTGGCGCTTGTGGTGCAAGAACGCAGCCTCCACAGTTATGAACCAGAGCTCGCACGCGTTACAAGCCTTCCTGGATAATAAACAACATTACACTCTTAACTCCACAAACGCTTCTTGAGGAAAAACCTTAGACACAATTAGTCTCACAGTCCATACGCGATGACTTGGTTTCTAGTTGTAGAGACCGTATGGGGAAGTACCACCAGTGTATAGCGCACAACTTTTACCAGTTCTTCCGTTGTAGAAGAGGTAGTGTGCAAGTGTTACTGTGACTCGTATTGAAGAGTGATGTTTATTCACTTTTACAAAAAACTTGAGAATAAACATAGAATATACTGTAACTTAATATATATGGCAGAACATTAGCAAATAAACAGATTTGAGCATATGAAATAGGAAGTAAAATTGCCCAATAAAACATTTTTGTCAGCAAGTTCCTTAAGTTCCACACTTGATAGCCCTGTGTCATGAAATTTATTATATTTCGTTCCTAAATAAGTATAAAATACGTATTTATAGAAACGTGCAAGTTTACAGCGAAATTATGAACATGCTGATATGTAACCTAATATTGTCAGTCACATCACAAGACACATGGTTTTCAACAATACTTTTCCACACTACTGCGGTACTGTGGAGTAGCCATCATCTCATCAGTAGACAAATATTTATTGGTACAAGAAACATGAATATACAAAGATCGGAAAATTAATACAATAAAAGTAAATAAGATTGATATATAATACAATAATGTCCACCACACAAAGTGTAAAGGAGAGTGCGGCGCGCGGACTGTAGCGGGCGTATTAGTGATCTCTAACATCACAAGCGAGTCTTGCTGCTCTTGTCGCTTAGTTATACGATAATATAAATAAAAAACTGAAATAATAAAAAAAACTACTTTTAAAATACGTTATTCGTTTCCCTAGATGATTTATTTTCAGTTATTTTGTTATAAAAACCAAAGTACTGAAGCGATTTCGATGAAATTTATACGAGACCACCTCTGAGGTATTACGTACCAAATAAAAAAGTTATCAAAAACAATTCACTATTGGTGGAGTAATCGCTGAACAACAAAAAAACTAGTCGCATTGAGAACACCTTTTTAGAAAGAAAAAAAAAACACAAATTTACAACGATAAGCGGAATAGATTTCTTCTAGACCGACGTGCTGCATCTTCGATCACACGCTAAGCTACCAATCCCTAAAACAAAGAAACTTACTTGGCAGGTGTGAAGGTCGGTACATGCACTTTCATATGCGAGGACAGCCCTTGAGCCGCCTTCGCTCTGCTTCCGCATATAATGCATTCAAGGGTATTGACCTTTCCTCGGGCCTTCGGAGCCTTTTCTGGAGCCTTTTCCGATATCTCTTCAGAGACCTTTGGGGCCTCGGGCTGTTTTTTGGACTTAGGGCCAGGGGATGAGGTGTCACGATTCTGTAATTATTATTAGACATATTATTGATTGCGCATAACGAGGTTATCTGGGATGTGTACAAATACAGCGTTTATATACTAAGTCACGTAGCCTGTACGTTTATATACTAAGTCACGTAGCCTGTACTAAGCCGAAACAAATTCATTGTAATCAATGTACTACTTTTACTATCACTATATAAAACAACATCACAAATATTCGGCAAAAACTTCAATTTGATCCAAGTTACGTTTCATACATAAAAAACATTTTTGCTTCTAAAAAGATTTTTATGTATGAAAAATAACTTGGATCAAATTGTCATTTTTGCTGAATATTTTTATGTTGTTTTCTAGTTTTACAAACGACGATTTATTTGTAAGTTCATTCGTCATTTTATATCTTCAGAAATGTGGGTACGCGCGAGCGAGACGGACGATAGTCGTACTACGGACTGTTAAGGCAAAGGTGCGTGCGAGCGAGACAACGGTGCCTTTGTTTTAGATATAAAATTATTGACATTACTTTAGATAAATATTCGTTTTTTTAGCTTCATAAGAATACTATTACAACGTAAATTTACACTAATTTAAAATATACATTATATATATTTCTTATATACCTTTATTTTTGACATAGGGACCGGAGTTTGCACCTTTTTTGACTTCGGTGCAGGCATAGTCTCACCCTTGGATTTCAACACTTCAACTTTTGACTTGGAAGCTGCTAACTCAGGCCTCTTAGACTTTGGGGTTTCTTGAAACTCAGGTTTTTTGGTCTTCGGTGCTGGTGTTTCAGGCTTTTGTGGAAGGGTTTCCATTTTTTTCGACTTGGGGCCAGCTTTGGGAGGGGGTTTTTGAGGGGGTGCTGGTTTTGAGCTCTCTTTAGATGATTTTGGCCCAGGTTTGGATGTCTTTTCTATTGTGGTTGGCTCGGCCGATCTGCAACAAACCAGAATTATAAAAGCATTCGTCACAATACGGCTCATATGTATGTAAATGCGTGCATTCTATCTATTAAAAAGAATAGGTTTAGTGGGTAATATACGAAGATGTAATGCATACACTAAAACAAGTTTGTATATTAAAAGAAAAACAAAATACTCGACTGCAGAAAAGCAGTTTTTGCAGTTTAAGCGTAACGATTTCGTTACGCTTTATACGCTGTTGAGTGTACTTTTTTGTGCGAAAGTATGAGTAATCTCACTGAAAAAGATTATAAATGCATGTTTTAGAATAATGTTGTGAGTAAAGACTCTGCTGACTGCTTATCATGGATATGTAGGGTCCACACTAAAATATGATGTTTTGTTCTGGGCCAATGCCGCTGAAAAATTGACTACGTTTAGGGCACAAAAAAAGTGCGTTAGGGCTATATTTGGACTACAACAAATCGACGCTTGCAAGCCTTATTTTAAAAATCTGAAGCTGTTAACCCTACCTTCTATATACATATACGAGGCATGTCTTTTAATAAGAACTGGCTTACTCGTAGATAAACATGAGACTTTAAAAAGTAAAAGACATAGGACAAGAATCTGTATGAATCTAGGACTACACTTTATAGTAATAGTATATTTAGTATGGGAATAAAACTTTATAATAAACTGCCATCAGCATTAAAATCATCAAATACATTTTTCATATTTAAAACTAGATTGAAAGGACTATTACTAGAAAAGGCTTACTTCTCCGTCCAGGAATACCTAAATGATAAAATTAATGATGTAAATGACGATGAAAGATTGTAACATTAAATTTTGATAATGACATGAATAGTAATATATGTAATAATGTGTTTGGATTTGAATTGAATATGTACTATATAGTTTGCACGCCGCAAGGCAGACTACGGCGATCTATTTTGTATGTTCCACCAACTGTATGTATACATACCCATAACCGCAGAAAAGAAACGAAAAAAACAATTCTAGTAAAATCACTTGTTTATTACGAAATAGTTTGTTCGAGGTAAAAAAAACGCAGTTTTTTTAATTTTGCGAGAGATGTAGTATTATTATTACAAAAAATATAGCCTATGACACTCTTGGAGCGAAGACGAATATAAAGACACCTCGCACATCAAAATCGGTCAAGCCGTTTAGACTATAGGCTGTCATATAAAAACATACATATTACATACATACATACATTCATACACTCGAAAAACAACCCGCTACCTTACGCAGTCGGGTAAAAAAGAACATGCGAAAGAATGAAATTCTCATACTTATTTAATTTACCTTCGTTACTTGAATTTAGTTATTTTAACAATTTTAAGTAGTTGAATGGAAGCCTTGTGAATTGACCCCATTATTGACTTACTTAGTTTTCTTGGCAGGCGGTGGCGGTGGTGTGTCTACCGGGATGTCTCTCGGCCTCTTCCCTCTCGGTGCGATCGTGGAAACGTCATCATCCTGAAACAAGTAATATAAATAATACAATACGGCTCATATGTATGTAAATGCGTGCATTCTATCTATTAAAAAGAATAGGTTTAGTGGGTAATATACGAAGATGTAATGCATACACTAAAACAAGTTTGTATATTAAAAGAAAAACAAAATACCCGACTGCAGAAGAGTTATTTTTGTAGTCAAACTTATGATTTCGTCACGATTGATACACTGTCGAGTGTATGTTTTTGTGAGAAAGTATGCGTAGTCACTGTGAGGTTATAAATGGGCATTCTTTAGAATAATTGTAATAAAATCACTTATCTTTTTCCAAAAAAGTTCGTTGGAGGTTACGAAAAAGCGCTTTTTTATTTTTGCGTGAGTTGTATTATTATCGTTAAGTGTGGACAGACGGATAACAAAGTCTATCTAAAATCCTATAGGGGTTCCGTTTTTTTTTTTGAGGTACGAACCTTAAAAAATGGTGTGATCAAAAGGCCTATGTCCAATAGTGGATAGATAGAGGCTAAAATGATGATGATGATTATTAGGTGGTCTCATGGTGATACCTGCAGTTGCGTGATGGGAGTCTCCTCCGTTGCGTGTTGTCGTGTACGGCGCTTGGGGCTGTGCGCACGCGCCGCTCGCTGGCGCGTCTCGCGCCGCTCACTCGCCGCCGACGGGCCGACGGACGGACTGGAGGAAGGGCAGGGGGAGGTGGAGAGAGAGTAGGAATCCTTTATCTTGATTGACAACTCCGCCTGACGAAAACACAATTAGTGTCAACTTAAAATCCGATTCACATAACTTCTCTCGGTATAAAAGTGTTATTTACATACTCGTAACCTGCACAGATTTATCCTTTCGGCCTAATACAGGGTGAGTAAATAACACTATATTGGAGTAAGTTTAATGATGGAACCATTGTGGCAAACAAGTATCTATATTGAACAAAACAAAGTCAAATAAAAAGTTAGTTGGAAGTTATGTAAAAACGCATTTCATTATTTTTGCGATAAATGTATATGTATTATTTGAACTTTTACACAGGTCAAGCCTGGATATTTGGAAGCATCAGTGCGGCCGAACCCAGCACTGAGAGGCGCTTTACAAATTAGATATATAAAAAATACAGTAAGTGGTTATGTAGATGGTTGGTGAAACTATTGAACAATATGGGGTTTGATAAGTTTTTAGCTATTGTGATAAAATGGTTATGAATTAGAAAACTAGCTTATTGGCTGATGCTCCCACACAGTAAGTAATATGAGGTGCTTCTGTGTGGGAGCATCAAAATGAGATAACAGCACATGCCAATTCGTCTCATTATGCAGAAATGTTGAGGCAGGTGATGAGTGTATTATTATTATTATTACAAAAAATATAGCCTATGACACTCAGGGAGTGAAGACAAATCGAATGATCTCTCACACCAAAATCGGTGAAGCCGTTTAGGCCATAGACAGTCATATATCCATACATACACTCGAAAAACATAACTCCCCTCCTTATGCAGTCAGGTAACAAGTAATTGTCTAAAAATCCGACGAATCGCTTCGAGAAAAGATAGACCCGGCCGTACCCGCTGGCTCACATGGCGGGGGCACAGCCGTGCCCCCAGATTATGGGTAAAAAAACTGAAAAACCTTTCTTCAAAACTGCGAAATGCGCGATTTTGTTTTAAAAATCAAGCTACTGAACCGATTTTGATAAAATTCCTATGGGACCACCTGGGAAGTATATACCCTTTCAAACAAAAAAAAAATTATCAAATCGGTCCAGGCGTCTTCGAATAATCGGGGAACATACATACAAAAAATATAAATTCCGACGAATTGAGAACCTCCTCCTTTTTGGAAGTCGGTTAAAAACGGAAGCTATCGTCTGGAAGGATTACTACTATGATATTCTGTGGTCCGGAGTGAACAAAATAATGAAATAAGTAGAGCAGCGCCCTCAACTAGCATAATGTAGAGTAGAGTTGTGAGCGGTACCCACCCCTGTGTTGGCAGTGTGCGCGCGGCCCAGGTGTCTCTTCAGCGCTGCTTGCATCTGCTCCAGCAGGGAATCAGTTACCTGCGGGTGAGCCGTACTGAGCTTACAACTCGGTTACCAACTCTATATGGTGGCTTACATACATTAACACTTGATGGATCATTCTACATTACTTATCAGATTACCAGACCAAAGATAAATAAACTAGAACAAAATCGGTCTATCCGTTAGAGACCCACAATGCCACAGACCGATACACAGATATATTTTTTTTATGTAGAAATAGGTTTGCACTTGACTGCACAGACAACAGATATACAGACACAAACTTATAACACTCTACTTTTTGGGCCAGGGGTTAAAAATATGACCAATAAAAAAATAAAGACATTAAGATTTTCTATAACACCCAAGTCATATGACGCGCAGGTTGCTGGCGCATCCATTCACACCCAATTTCTTGACATTTGGGTAGCAGATTAAAGTAGAGGGACATAATATAAACATCATAAAAAAAAAAACAGAAATATCAGTCAGATAAAAATATTTTTTATAAATTTCCCATGCCATATAAATACTTTGATATAAAATAAAAGGTGTGTAGACTTGTGCAATGTACCTTAATTTTAACATCTTCAGTCTTCAACTTGGCCGCGTTGGTTACCTTAGGTCGTAGTTGTGCCTTCCTTGTCAGTGTCACCTGCTTGGAGAGAGGCTCACCTTCGTCCGAGTCGCTACTGAGGGTCTCAGTGTCACACTGGATAGAACCTGTCTCCACCTGGAAGACAATCCATATGGAGACATAAGCTCTGTGAGTAGTCGACCACACCAATATACTGGACAGCTATAAAAAAAAAAAGTTCTGCTTGCTCACTAGATGATGGTAGTGGTAGTGATGGCAATGCGTAGGGCATGCCTTTGCATGAATAGTAGATGCACTGGTTGATTTCAGACTGGAGTCATAAAACCACTCTAGTATCTGTTTTAACAGGCCTCATGGCTCAGTGGTAGAACTTCTGCGTCTGAGCTGTAGGTTGTGGGTTCGATCCCCACCCAGGACAAACATTTCTGCTGAGCATGGATGTTTGTACTTTCTGGTGTTTTTTATTTTTATTTATTTTTATTTGAAAAATTCGAGCACCACAGACTCCAGGGTCCATGCCTTTTATAAACTAATACTTTTTTTTAGCTAACTTTACATTTTTTAAACTAGAGTACAAGAGGGACTGGTGTTTATATGCATCATATTATTATGTATGTATTTACAACAATAAAAGTATGTATATTTATATATTCTATCAGCCATCTGGCTCCCATAGTATAAGCTTTGCTTAGTTTGGGGTTAGATAGTGTTGTATGAAAATGTCCTCCAATATTTATGTATGTTACTTTTTCACTAACAAATGACGGAAAATACTGTTATAATTCTTGGCGAAGAGAGAGGAGGTTAGGTTAGGTTAGGTTAGGTTAGGCTAGCCGGGTGAAAAATAGAGCTGAAAACTTAAAAACAGAACCTGGGCTATATTGAATAGTTATCATCAATGCTTTCCTTCACTATGCCGGTGAAACCCAGGGCAAAGCACCAGACCTGGAAGCTATAATCACTTAAGTCCAAAAATAAAGCTTGTACTATAGAAACCAGACAGCTGATACTATACTTTTATCCTTTTTAGGATTCCGTACCTCAAAAGGAAAAAACGGAACCATAAAATGAGTAACTCAATGTACAAGTGCTATCAGGTTTTAGCTAGGTGAGCGAATTTTTCTCATAGGAAAAATTCTTCTTGGGGAAACGGGATATGTAACACTTTTTAATTTTATCACACGGCTAATAGAAGCCGTGAGTACAAAAGCAATGGCAAATAGAAGCCGTGTGTCCCTTTAGTAAAAAAAGAAACAAACTGACATATCGCTTGATCGATTGTCAGTGACAAACGACTGCGCTAGGGTCTATGAGAAAAAATGTATAAATTTTCCATGACGCAAATACGTTTCTATTTTTTAGCTTTCGAGAAAATAGACTAACGCTCCTTATTAGGAGCGAGATTGTGAGAAACGCGTAGTATAAAAGCTTACGCAATAGATTTCGAAGGTCTCTTTTACCTTCTGACCCCGAACTGTTCGGGTTCCAGTATACGGCTAAGTTCCAGTATACGGCTAAGTTCCAGTATACGGCTAAGCTTCAGTATACGGCTAAGGCTCCAGCATACGGCTCATCTCACTGTATACGGCAACGTCCAGGATACAGCAACATTTCTTCGTGCCGTCTGCGCTAGACCTACCGACCACGTGTCGACCCTCTTCGCCGGCCACCCTCGCCGGTCATCTTAGCTCCAGCCACGTGCCACGCACCTTGCGTCACCCGGCTAGCTCAGTCGGTAGAGCATGAGACTCTTAATCTCAGGGTCGTGGGTTCGTGCCCCACGTTGGGCGCCAATGTAACACTTGTGGTTTTTCCTACCCAGAGGCGGTGGAAATCAAAAAGAGCAAGAGGTTAAGTATTTATATTTGAAGATTAAAGAAGAGACGTTACAGAAGATTTTAGGGTCGTGGAATTAGTTGGTATTTCGTGGTGCCTTGAAGAGGACTTATCTTTAGTAGTGATGAGTGAAGCGTCGTCGACGGCACGTGGCGGCAGAGGGCTCGTCCGACGTGGACGCCGAAGACAGTGACCGGCGAGGGAGGCCGACGCAAGGCTCGAGGCACGTGGCTGAGGATGACCGTCGCCAGGTGCGTGGCTCCAGTTCAGCTGTCCGCCGAGGGTGACCGACGCAAGGTGCGTGGCACGTGGCTGGAGCTAAGATGACCGGCGAGGGTGGCCGGCGAAGAGGGTCGACACGTGGTCGGTAGGTCTAGCGCAGACGGCACGAAGAAATGTTGCTGTATCCTGGACGTTGCCGTATACAGTGAGATGAGCCGTATGCTGGAGCCTTAGCCGTATACTGAAGCTTAGCCGTATACTGGAACTTAGCCGTATACTGGAACTTAGCCGTATACTGGAACCCGAACAGTTCGGGGTCAGAAGGTAAAAGAGACCTTCGAAATCTATTGCGTAAGCTTTTATACTACGCGTTTCTCACAATCTCGCTCCTAATAAGGAGCGTTATTCTATTTTCTCGAAAGCTAAAAAATAGAAACGTATTTGCGTCATGGAAAATTTATACATTTTTTCTCATAGACCCTAGCGCAGTCGTTTGTCACTGACAATCGATCAAGCGATATGTCAGTTTGTTTCTTTTTTTACTAAAGGGACACACGGCTTCTATTTGCCATTGCTTTTGTACTCACGGCTTCTATTAGCCGTGTGATAAAATTAAAAAGTGTTACACTTATAGGATCACTTTGTTGTCCGTCTGTCTGTTCGTTGGGGTGTCGAGACCTGTATCTCGGGAACGCGTGAAGGTATCGTGCTGAAATTAATACCGTATACGCAAATCCATAATATCTTGCTGCAGAAAGAAAAATAAAATTTCTTGGTTTTCGTAAAAAAAAAGTCACAGTGGAATATGTCGTAAAAATCGCACATTTCGACACTCACAATCAAAACCTACGGGGGTACTTCCCGTTGACCTAGAACTATGAAATTTGGCAAGAAGCATTGTGTTAGAGTACACATATAGGAAAAAATCCGAAAACTGGACATTTTTAATTCAATCACAAAAAAATAGGGTCATTCATTATGGAAGGAATGAGGGTCCAAATTTTAAAGTGAATTAACCGTATCATGTGGGGTGTCATATGAAAGAGCTTCATTAGCATAAGCTAGAACAAATTTTTAAATGTTTTTACGATGTATGTTTTTCGGTTTATGAAGGAAAATATAAAAAAAAAAAAAAATGATTTTCCCCTTCTATCTACTAGTTTGTACGGAACCCTCGGTGGGCGAGTCTGACTCGCACTTGTCCGGTTTTTATGTATACATAAAAACATGTATACATACTTATGATATGCCAAATAGCTTTTTTTAAATTACAGCATTAGCTATGGAACCCTACTGTATGTGTGTCTTAGCCACAATATTTTTTATGACGATGTGGAAATCCAGTCTTCAACACCCAAGACGGATCAATGACATTATATCAACGTGTGCCACGGATGAAAAGGAATGTGAAATATTGTAACTCATCAAAGTTGAATGATTTTTTTTCCAATCATTTTTTTTTTTTTTTCTCAGAAAGTATTTGAATTTGATGGAAATTAATTAATTAAATGCATAGAAAAAAAATTGTATACCAGGTACAATATCTATCAGAACATACTTATAGATGTGTAATATCAATGAAATAAAAAAAATGTATATAATAGAATGTCAAAGTATATGAAGGTCAAAACAATCATAAATATATATCATTATTACAAATGAACCTGAATAAACTATGTCAGTATTAATTACTTAAAATAAAATAAATTGCAACATGTCTAAGATGAACCAATTAACCAATAAATAATTACTTTTTACATAAAGTAAGTCATTATAGCTATAGAATGTCTGTCACACAAGTCACAGTCGTATTATAAAAATGGCCATAGTAGGCACTTGAAGTAATATTTTCCAGCAGCTTGTTATATACCACCAGACACATTACATGAGTCGATTTGGTTGATGTCTTCAACACACTAGGCACCTCTGCAACCATGTCCTGGTTGCATATGCTTTAAAGCTAAAAGAAGCTTACTTAGGGTAGACCTGTTAATGAAAACACAATGTGAAGTATCAACTCGGTTGGTCCTAAAGTCTTTACTGGGCACAATAAATTAAATCTCTTTTTATTTTCTTGCTATAAAATTGCTTGCACATTTAGGTTAGATACTTTAAACATGGTATATGCCTCAATAATATATATTTTTATACAGCATGCTTACTGGAAAGTATCTGCATAGAAGACATCAATTTACTCATGATTCCCAGATGAGTGTGTGAAAGCAAGAATGAGGAATAGGTACTAGGTGAAAATAAAACTTTATGGATGGTTTTTGGGAATATACAATGACGCTTTTTCATACTTTAAGCCACGAGATAGTAAAACAAATAACTTCAAAATCACTTACTTTGGTCTGCAATGGCTTGGATGACAGACCAAGTCTCATTCTGGTCTTTTTATTGGTTTCTTGACACATCTTCTTGAACTCATAGAAGTCCTGGATTTTGTCCACGCATAGCTCGCATATGAGTGGAGGCATATGGTCGTTCAAATGCACCTGAAAGTTCGTTTAAAATGTTAAAATCGACATAATAATACATCTGCCAGAACCATCTATAAACCATTGAAATAAAGTAAAACTGAACATGGTTTATTTTGTGACTATTTTATTTCGTGTTTCTAAGAGCATTTTATTTGAAATACATGTAAAATTATACCTCTATTTGGACGCAGTCTCTAATTTTCTTCTTTAGTTCTAATTCGTCCTCATCCACGTTTATGATGCTCTGTATGATTGGCATTTTGTATCCAGCACCGACGCCGCATAAGCGACAAGCGCGGTATAACTCATATAAGTCGTTGTTCATATTTACATTGAAATTAAACTAAAAACAAATAGAAAATAAAACAATTAAATGAAACGCAAACCATGACAATCAAGGATGACAATATTTTGGACATCAATAAATACCTACTTATATTACATTCATTATCTTTGAATAAATACTCAAAGAGAATTGTAAATACATTTTTTTTTGTATTTCATTCATGTCAACGTCATTCAAATTCATTCATTCATGAGGCGTTAATAGTTCATAAATTGAACGATAGATGGCGTCTATCAACTAGGAATACCTTCATTCTCGGTCTATGGAAATACCTGTGAGAAATCATAGACCAAATACATTTAGAAATAATTCTGTCAGGATTTATTCCATTTCAATGAATATCCAATAAATTATAAGAGAGTACAAAAACAATATGGAAACAATATATAAAATGGAGTTTTGGCGGGAACGTCTTAGTAACGTGTTGCTGTTTTGTTTTATTTTCCTAAACTTGTGTTATTTTGAACATTAATGCTATAAAAATGGTGGTGTTTTATTCATTAAGTTTTCGATAAAGTGCGTGAGTGTAGGCAAGTAAAAAAAAGCAGTAAAACGTGTGATTTTACGTTGTCGGCAAAACTCTATAGAAGTTTCTAGTAAAGTCGCCACCACTTTACTGAAGCAGGACTCGACTTAAATTGACTTGACTGTATACATGACTTAGATTGTGACTAGGACATTTACAACTTGTTTTATTAAAGAAACTTGAAAATATCTTAATACTTGACACTGGCAAATGCTTAAATGCGGGTCCAATACAAAAAAGATGAATATATAAAGTACCTACACATACTAAATATATTAACATAATATAATAAAATAAATGAGAAATAAATAAATAAATGTCACTAAATAAATTAGTGACAGAATTATATTATATAATAATATAATTCTGCCACTTTCTTCTTCTTCTTTTTTGTATTGGACCCGCGATTAGCGATTTGCCAGTGTCAAGTATTCGTGATAGGCCTAATATTTATACCTAATATTTTATTTATCTCTATTTATATGAAAATCAATTTGTAACATTTTGTAACCCATTCTCCCCTAAATCAAGCAGTGCGGTTTACCAGGTTGTTAAATGTTTTATGGATACTCTATTATTAAAAAAATATACGTCTTGAATATTTTAAATATTTTCGTATTACAATTTTACATATTAGCTGAAAATAGAATAACACTCGTTTGGATGTTTTTTACGTTTTTTTAAATATTATTAACATTTAACAAAGCATTCAGTAAATACATTTGCAATATTATTTATCAAATTAGAGTTGATTTCAGCGTGCCCTAAATTTAATGGTAACAAAACAAAATACATAAAATAAATTAGTTTAAAGAACTAAAAACACGCTACAAATTATTGTGGTCAAAGTTCCTTACAAGACTTTTCTAACAAATCCAAACACAGCTATGATACGATGTTCCATCATAAAGTTCTAGTTTATATCTTCCGGCTCCATCATCAGATCAGTTCGACAGTACCATATTATTGTATTGTAATCAGAACTACATACAGCTGCCAATTTTCATGACGCTACGATCCTTGGAAGATGGTTAAATTAGTTACCTTAAATTTCATTACATAGTTAGTTACGAGTACATACAGGTCGACAATAAAAGCGTGTTAACAACATTGTAAATGTTGATGTATTATTGTTGGATATAAATTATATAAAAGAGCCATTCCTTAAAAAATATTTCATTTAGAAAATAAGACTGAAAACGAAGAGTTCTGTAATATTGTGATAACAATCACTATAAAGTGAATGTAAGAGATTTGTGATGTAGATTTAATAAAAATTAAGATATCCGTGAGACTATTCATGGGATGATAATCACTATAAAGCCAAAATAAAAGTTCTATGAGATTTGTTAAGACGACCGTGAAGTGCATATTTGTCCATACAATTGAAGTAAATAGTTTACTTAGTTTTAATCTAAACCTGATGCAGAAATCAGATACTGGTTTCTGCCCTTAAATATCTGTTTTATTTTTTATTTTATTTGATTAGAACAATAATAATTGTTCTGTTCTTTTGCTTTGTTAAATTTTATTTTAGCTTGCTAGTTTAAGTTGAAAATGTAATAAAAGCAAATGAACACACAAACTTATATTGTCGTGATAAATTAAAACTTGACAGTCGTCTTAGGTTTAATATTATTATTGTATTGTTAAATAATATGTGCCATGCATGCTGTACTGTAGTTTTATGTTTTAAAATATTGATAGGTAGGTATTGATATACTAAACTAAGGTCTTATTTGTGTTCTCATACTTAAAAGTCGACGATTGGCGTGCAATGTCGATACGCAGATTAACACGTGTTTGGATACTTATTTACTAATTAAATTTCCTTATAACCTGTACAAGGGAAAAAGTCTGTAAAGGTGCTACTTAATGAGAAATAAAAACAAATTGATTTAAGTATAACAAAGTTTTATTGAAAACCTAAAAATAACATTTTATTTTGTTCGATGTATAAATAAAAAACAATGTAAGATTCTACTGAGCACGGTGCCATTCAATCTTATTTACAAATCAAAATCATTCATATTCCAAAATTAGATAGCTGATGCGTTGCTTCGTAAAACAGATCGTTTTCGGAAAAGGTAACCTATCCTATGCGAAATTACCCGTTAGTTTCCCTTGACACTACTGCATGGCACTATTAGTAGTGCCATCTACCTACTTATACGGTGGTCAGTCGTTCAGAAGTTACATATAACTATAAATATATAGAATAGCGTAAGTACGAGTGTGATGTGTTCGTAGTTCACATGTGTTGTCTGAACATGGCGGTGATCTCCTCTATCGTCTTGTTCTTGGTTTCGGGCACTTTCAAGTAAATGAAGATGATGAATATTACCTGGAGTATGCCGAACAGCATAAACACGTTGGTTCCCATTCGGAGCTGAAACAAAGTATTGAGCTATAGAAAATAAAAATATCTATGGACTAAAAAATAGCATTAATTAAGCTATAGACAAAAAAATATTAAGCTGTAGACAAAAAAATATTGAGCCATTCACTAAAAGTAATAAAATAATATTGAAAAAATATTGTTCAACATTCAAAAAAATATTATTTATTATCAATATTGAAAAAATATTTTTCAAAAAAATATTAAAATGAAACAACTGTGCACTTGAACAATATAAATTAAGTAGATAAATGGAGTTGTTTAAATCTGCCGAAATGAAGTTGATGAAAGAGACTTATACAGAAGAGCTAGAGTCAGTGAGGGGCAGTCCGTGGGGTATCTCTCCCCCCCATCCCCCCGGTACTCACAGAGAGCGGCAGGAAGCTGAGCCCGACGATGAAGTTGAAGAGCCAGTTGACGGTGACCGCCACCGCGGAGGCGGCCGGACGCGACGACTGGTTGAACAACTCTGGGGACCAGTTTACAAACACATTACACGGGGAAAACCTAACTCAGTACGGCGCGGAGACAGCCACCCCAAGTGTATGTGTTGGTTCAGTACGTACCGGTGACGAGGAACCAGGGTATGTGTGTGTGTGTGTGTGTTGGCTCAGTACGTACCGGTGACGAGGAACCAGGGTACGTGTGCGTGTGTGTGTTGGTTCAGTACGTACCGGTGACGAGGTACCAGGGTATTTGTGTGTGTGTGTGTTGGCTCAGTACGTACCGGTGACGAGGAACCAGGGTATGTGTGCGTGTGTGTGTTGGTTCAGTACGTACCGGTGACGAGGTACCAGGGTTTGTGAGCGTATGTGTGTTGGTTCAGTACGTACCGGTGACGAGGTACCAGGGTATTTGTGTGTGTGTGTGTGTTGGCTCAGTACGTACCGGTGACGAGGAACCAGGGTATGTGTGCGTGTGTGTGTTGGTTCAGTACGTACCGGTGACGAGGTACCAGGGTTTGTGAGCGTATGTGTGTTGGTTCAGTACGTACCGGTGACGAGGAACCAGGGTATGTGTGTGTGTGTTGGCTCAGTACGTACCGGTGACGAGGAACCAGGGTATGTGTGCGTGTTCGTGTGTTGGTTCAGTACGTACAGGTGACGAGGAACCAGGGTATGTGTGTGTGTCTGTGTTGGCTCAGTACGTACCGGTGACGAGGAACCAGGGTATGTGTGTGTGTGTTGGCTCAGTACGTACCGGTGACGAGGAACCAGGGTATGTGTGCGTGTTCGTGTGTTGGTTCAGTACGTACAGGTGACGAGGAACCAGGGTATGTGTGTGTGTCTGTGTTGGTTCAGTACGTACCGGTGACATGGATCCAGGGTATGTGTGCGTGTGTTTTTGTGTTGGTTCAGTACGTACCGGTGACGAGGAACCAGGGTATGGAGCCGGGCCCGACCGCGAACATCACCACGAACAGGATGACCAGACCGATGCACACGTACGACACCCACGCGTGGTTCGTCTGGAACGTACGTACACTTCACGTGATGCTTGCTACATTACATACAATACCAGAATTACATAATTATATAATGATAATTTTTTGGTAGGTATTTATTACACGGTTTTATTTAAACTTTTTAAACTATATTCAATATTTTTGTGATGTTTGTTTATATTGCGACTGCGTAAGAAGGAAGGTTACGTTTTTGGAATGTATGTTTTTACTAACGTATTTTTTATGTTGTTTTCTAGTTTTACGAACGATTCCGTTTTATAAGTTCATTTAGTCATTTTATAACTTCAAAAAATGTGGGTATGCGCGAGCGAGACGGACGATGGTCGAACTATCGATATAGGTTCCCGTCACGTGTGAATACTTACAAAGAGACTGGCGACAGTGATGCCCACAGTGCAGACCAGCATGCCAGTGAACCCAATCAGGAGTAGAGTCTTCCGTCCTGCTCTCTCCACCAGCAGTAAGCTGAAAAGAGTCATCACCACGTTCATCGCTCCCATACCTGAAACGAGTTAATGCGGCCAAATATAAATACCTAGATACTCGTAGATATATAACACTTTATTAAAAGACCACAATACAGAAACATTAAGTACATAGAGAATAATATTACAACTAGGTATTTTAATTGGCGGCCTTATCGCTTAGAGCGATCTCTTCCTTCTTCTTCTCTTCTCTTCTTTTCTTCTTCTTTTAAAATACTTTCTAGGTAGTTCTACGAACAGTAGACCCCGCGAGAGAGCTTATTTGCAGCTCAACTTGGGTAATCTGTAGGTACATAATACCTATTGTAACTGTTGTGTCCAAAAAAATTGTTTGTAACGTCTATATTATGTACACAGTTTTAGCAATAAACGTTATCTTATCTTATCTTATCTTATCCTACATAAAGTTGGTTTAGGAGGCCGCATATAAAATTTTTACCGATTGATTTTACAGATTACAGATTGATTTACTTTATTTCACGCACCTTGGAAGATAAATTTAATTTTAATAAGTACATAATAATGCTTGACGTTTCTGGGTCTGGGAGTGATATATTTGTAAGTATGTATAGTTGGATTACGTAGACAATATATTCGTTGTATAAGTTCTGTTTTTTTACGCTATTCTTTATTTATCTTTGTTCGTTAATCGATTCACAAGTCTCTTTTATTCTACCCGCAAAAGCAACAACTTCATGTTTCCTATTCTAAATTAGACGGTTAAAATGGAGAAAACGAAAAACAAAAAAAAACAACTGGTTGCACTCCGGGAGTGCCGGCAGAAGTGAAAACTGAAAAATAAAATAGTAAAAGCGCCATCTAGTACGTTGGTCTGGAATTAGACTATACTGCGCCATCTAGTATGTTGGTGTGGAACTAGACTATGCAGCGCCATCTAATACGTTTGTCTGGAACTAACACTCACGACTACGAATTTTCGATCAGGTCACGTGACACCTGACGCGAGTTTAACATTGTTTACCAAAGCATCCCAAAAATGCCCAACGCCGCTAAAGAAGTTTTCACTTCAAAAATTCAGCGCTAAAATGCATCAAGCACATCCACGCACCCTCACTAGGCTGTTAAACGCAATCTCAAATTAGTTGTTAATCTCGACAACCACTTGACTAATTCTGTTCATTTTTACCACAAGTTGTAATAATTGTGTACTTTATCTACCAAATATCATTAAAATCTGTTGGTAATTAGAGCCGCAATAAACTTCTTTTATAGGAACCTAAATCGCAGACGACAAAAAAAGTTCAATAATCCATAGAACCTATACCTATGTCAAGTTTTATCAAAATTACGCTCTGTACGTGAATACGAACATACAAACAAACTTACAAACTCACAAACAAACTGACAGACGAATGAAAATTTGGCCAGTTGATGTAGAGACGCGCTTCGCTCGCCCGGTTAAAAATATTAGAAAACTCATTGGATCGGAGCATGTGACGACGACGTTACGTAAGTTCCATCAGAAGCAGAAAATTAACATTGAACTTCCAAATTATATTTAATGGACTTATCCAGCTTGAGCTCAATTATTTAGTCATTGGGGGCCCTTCTTATTACATTAACAAAATCTTGTAGGTATTTAAAAAAATATTCAAATTCCTTTATTGAGATAAAAACGGGGGAAAAACCCGGAGATATAGATTCCAAATCCGAATGAGTTCTGAATACAGGGGTAGTTTTTAATCTGTAATTATTCCATATGGCAGAGCATCAAAAACACCACTTTTGACCGTGGTTATAGAGGTAGGTGGGAAGGAGGAAGAAGGAAAATTGCTATTGTACATACCTATCTGCCTGCTTGCCTTTCGCTATTGTGTTACAATATTATTATAACTAGCTTATTTCAGGTTAAGTGAATTTATATTCGAAATGAAATAAAATATCTTAAACCGTAAGGAGCGGGTATTATGGGGTTCTAACCCCTGTATATTATGTATCAGAGGGTAAGGTGTAATGTTGCAGTAACAGGGGATCAGCACATCGCCTACATAAATAACAATTCCCATCAAGTCCCTTAACTCAGTTATGGTATGTCCGGGAAGAGAAACAAAGGGTAGAAGAATGTGTTTTCTTACCGAGTGTGGCGTACTGGGAGTTCGTCTCGCCGAGGTTCACCTTCACGAATATATCAGTGGAGAAGAATATAACGGCGTTGATCCCGGACAGCTGCTGCGACACCATCACCGTGGCCGCGATGATGAGCGGTGAACGCAACGAGCGGTTCCGGAGCAACTCGCGCAGCGTCACTTTCTTGCTCACTTTGTTCTTTTCCGCTTCCTGAAATATTTTAATTAAAACTAAAGAAACAAAGTGATCGAAAGCACCAGAGAGATGGCGAGACGAGGTCGACTCCTGCTGCAGTGGCTGGACCGGTGGAGCGCTCGACCACGGGAAATGGAACGAGGGGAGAGAGGCCTTTGGCCTGCAGTCACGGCTAATATTATTATTATTATATTCGTGAAATCGTCGAAACTATAAGGCCTCGCTTAGGGATTAGCGTGGGGGTTAGGGTGAATTGTTTTTTTTGTTTTGTTCACAAAACTAAAATTTTCATGACCATTCGTTACAGCCTTTCTGAGGGGCTAGCGAGCACGTACGCATTACCGATTCAACTTGCTCGTTACGTAGCAGCGTGTAATTCATGCAAGTGCAACAAAGACAGCATACTGCAGTGACGCCTCCCTCGAAGCGATCTTGTTTCACTTCTCGCAATCCTTCAATATTTATATAGGTACATATACTTATATATTACGACCGTGGTTTTTATCATGAGATGTTTCGAAAATAACGCCGAGTAACCGCTCGCAAATGAATATCGTCTTAACTACCTAAAAATAATGTTGAGAATGGCGTGTAATGTATTAATGGCCGTCTCATCATGTTAATGTCAATAAGCCTTCATTTACCTGGTGCATTTCCTCCATTTCTCCGTGGACTGACACGTCACCGCGCAGCCAAGTCAGAGCTAAAAAATAATAAAATAATGTTGTGTTATTGCTCATATATTTTCAGGAAAAAAATTGTACAATATTAAACTCATTTGATTTGTATCCCGGTTAAAATATGTTAGAATATTAGTTTAAATAAATTGTACCTACAGCAAAAATGTATATTCAAAATCATATCAACAAGATACTGATTTATTTTACCGTCTATCAAGCATCAATATGCCATCAAAAAGAATATTACCTAACTGATGAGCCTTGCGGAACACCAGTTTTTATATGTTTGAATATTAGTCGCTTGCCATTAAATTTCATGTTTGCTGTTTGTTTTCTATCGATTAAAAGTAACTTTGTAAGTAGGTAAGGTCTACTTCTTCATATCAGTATTAATTCCGAAAATGGTAAAGCTCACGATTCACGGAATCAAAGAATTAAGATGAATCTAAACGTATGGCCGCGTCCTTCATTTTAATATTAAGGCCCTAGATAACCTATGAATTCATGTTTTTTTATTCATTGATTTTTATTGATTTGATTTGATTTTTGATTCAGGCCTGAGCTTGACTGCCAACCAACTAAATAAGTCTACGATGGAGCGCGCATATCTAGCTAGCCTAGCAAACTAACTTTGTGTTTATGTGCTATAAATATAGTTGATCGAGTCAATTCGAGTCCTTGTATATGTAAGCATGCTGATACTTTGTTAAGATTCTTGATTGGTTTCTAGGTAAGCGCGTTCCATCGTAGACCGCAACGTCGCTTAACATCAGGCAAGTTGGCGGCCAGGCGCAATCCTATTTCTACTTAAAAAAAGATGTGTCGATTAGAATATGTAATTTTTTATTTTTTACTGACAATAATTCTATATTTCACAGATCACCGCGCTCTATCCTCGACCACAACGTCGCTTCTCCATAGTTGCAGCACTTGACCTGTTCTTTCTCACCTCTCTGCGCGTGTAGCTCGAGTCCTTTATTCAGCAGCAAGTATTTAGGCGACTCGGGGCAGAACGGCAGCGTGAGGCACTGGATGACGGCGGGGACTGCCGTCGCAGCCAGCAAGTACGGCCACCCGGCCTCCGTGCCCAGCACGGACTGCAGACCCAGCACTTGAGAGAGCAGGATCGTCATCGTGATCACCAGTTGGTATACTGTTCCTATCTGACGGTTACCAAAAAAGTGTGTTTTAATGTTCTGTGGCCGTACCACACGCGTTCAATTAAAGTCTTATTTAAATATTACTTGACATTTGTCTCCCTCTTTCTACATTTGAGAGAGCAAGACAAAGATCAAAGTAATATTGAAATAACATTGTTATTGAGATTGTGGTAACCTCCTGAAGCGATGTTAACTCAATCGGTTATTCATGTTAGTCTTCTGTGTTGAAGGGTGTGGGGCACAATTCTAACAATGAGCTGAAACTTTCTGCCAAGAAAATTTCTTGAGGTAGGTACATACGAGTACGTATAGAATAGTGATAGCTTTATAGTACCCGGCTAGCTAGCTATATTATCACCCTCAAGTTGAAGATCTGAAACTAACCACCTGACAGTGTTCCAGTAGCCTCACTTGAGAAACATTTTCTATTCTATCCGTATCATCTTGGGCTGATGAATTACATACCCGTCTCGTTACTAAGCCATCGTGTTAATTCTTTTTGAGTCATCACGAATCGTCTAGATCGCAGGTTTAATAACACAAACACGGTGATTTCCGAAAGTATATGTATAGAATACTAGGTATATACCTATAAAGTATATAGTGGTGCTTGAATTCAATTCAATTCAATTCTTTATTGCCACATTATGTACATAATTATATTAAGATGTTGTTTTAACTGTTTGGTAATTACACAATGACCCTAATAGGGTGTGAATCTCACCAGCGATGTCTCATTGACTCGATATATCGAAGTGCTGAAGTGTTTATGTAGTATACAATAACGCCTCCGAGTCGGACCTACTATAGGAGCAGAATTCGGAGACGATTCCGTTGAAACGATAGTTTATGATAAGGATTAACTGTGGGTAAATGCTCAGTTTGACAACTATAAAAGAGTGAAAGCCGATGTCTAAATAGATAAAATTGTAATGGGTAGAAGCGGGTGACACTCACCGAGCCCCGAATGGAGACGGGTGATATCTCTGAGAGGTAGAGAGGTGCCAGGCCCGCGTTCAGGCCGCTGTTCACGCCTATTAGTAGCCTGGAACAAATCACTAATAAATACAATTTTTACCACAAAATTATCACAACTAAGTAAGATTTACGGAGCGATTTACTCGTGTTGTGGCTCAAATATATGGAATTATATGGATTGATAGGGTATCAATATGTAATCTCTTTTTCATATTTATAGGAATAGGATTGCCCGAGAATTACCTGCCCACGATGAGCATTTCAGCAGATTTAGCTGCCTTAGCTCCGCCTTCTAATGCTGCACCGAGGAAAACCATAATGTTGTTCATAAGTAGGCCACATTTGCGGCCAAATCTGGAAGTAAAAGAGAAAATCAATAAATCTACAGATAGAAAGTACGAAGCAAACGAACATTGAGAAGTGCGTCACATAAGATGATACGAGAAAAAATTGGAATCACTAAGGAATCACGTAAAAAATTGACTGCTAAAACTCTGGGAAAAAACATTGGCACTGTATTTCATCATAATCATGATTTTTATAACCATCCTGTGATGCGACACCCCAGAGGGTCATGCTAGATACAGCTTACATACGCCTATAATAAATAAACTAACTTGGAAATAAATAAACTTGGAAACAATGGATTCCTAACCCCAAACAAGTTAATTACCATCAGTGATACCTAACGAACTGGTAGACACAGTAGGTTGGGTTCCTAACAGTGGCAGATTTACACTTTTGCCGCCAGTAGGCCATTAAATTTTTGTTTATTAAATCATCTGAAATCTGCCGCCCCTAGGCCGCGGCCTATACGGCCTATTGACAAATCCAGGACTGGTTCCTAATGACGTTACCTGTCAGCCACGACCCCGGTGAGGGTCCCTCCGATCATCCCCCCCACGCAGTAGATGGCCACCGCCACAGACCACACCGCCGCCACCTTGGGGTCGTCCTGAGCCGCCACGGAGGAGTTCGTGTTGGACAGCGCCTCCTGATGCAGCCACCGCGTCATCACCTGGACGGAAAACGTTATTGCTAAAACTTAGAAAAGGAGTTTTTTTTAATGTATGTAACGCGATTATTTCGCCAATAATGGATTGATTTTGATGAGGTCTATCTTCTGGTACATTCATATTTCATAACATTTTCAACCGACTTCAAAAAAGGAAGAGGTTCTCAAATCGACTGTATTTTTTATGTACCTCATAACTTTCGACTGGGTGAGCCGATTTTGATGATTATTTTTTTATTTGAAAGCTGGTGCTTTCCGTGTGGCCCTATTTCAATTTGGTCCTGTTCTGACAATGGCATCCATGAGAAGTCGGTTTGCATCAGAAACTATAATTATATCAATGACTTTTCATCACGTTATCAAAGCATTCTAATAAGTATTTAATTAGAACATAACATGGAAAAAAGCTTCTAAATAGACCTATTTCGTATTTTTATATGATCGAGCAAAGTACAAAGTATCGTGTTTTGAACCACGGAAATAACTGAAACAAAGTGGTATCTGTAACATTTTTTTTAAACTTTAAAATTGATATGCCCCGTTAAGCTTTAAAATATTAAAGTGATATTTTTTTTATGAGGGCCCAAATTTTAAAGTGAATTAACCGTATCATGTGGGGTATCATATGAAAGAGCCTCATTAGCATAAGCTAAAACAGGTTTTAAACACATTCTTCGCCCCCTGCAGACCCTTCACTTCAGCTGGGAACCAAAACTTTATAGGCGAATTTTGATTAAGTTGGCCACGCAAAGCAACGTTGACTGCCTCAAACGCCGGCGGTTTACTGACTACTACAAAATTAACGGGACGCTCGCTCGGATCCGAGTGGGAGGCGCCGCTACTATAGCCCGCGAGTGGTGAGCAAGGAATGTGTTAAATATTTTTCGGTTTATGAAGGAAAATATAAAAAAAATATTTATGATTTCCCCCTTTTATTTAGTTTGTACGGAACCCTCGGTGAGCGAGTCTGACTCGCACTTGTCCGGTTTTTCTATGTAAGCGTTACTAAAAGAGACTGTATTTAGACGGGGTTTCACACCTGTATTTTGACTGTATTTAGACCCATTCTATTGTAAAGGTTTAAAATTAGTAAATCCCACTGCGTGTTGAAGTGTAGTGAAACCAAGCAAAGTAAGCGTACTAACCGTTTGCGGAGCGTTCAGCACTCCGGTGTTGTATCCATGCTGGAAGGCAGACCAACACGTCGAGGAGATCACGGCAAACGCCAGACGGATGTTCATGCCCTGCAAATAAAAATGTTACCAATATACGTTGTCACATAAATACTTACGTGTCACCGACTAATCGACCACGATATTATAAAAATAGCCTATCAAATCTTTCGTTTACGTACTTAACAACACTGGAAAGCAATTTTGTCGTATCTAAAAAATAAATAATTACAAATTGCTAATTTGGATCAGAGATTGTAAAATTAAGCTACTTAAGTAGATATAGTTCAAAAAATTTACTTCAGAATGAGTATATTTGCCTTAAAAACCAAACTACTAAACCGAATTTGATGGTATTTCAATACCATCAAACCTACCTATATACTTTGAAACAATTTTTTTTTCTAATCGGTTTCTAAATGACCGAGTTATGCGGTAAGTAACAAAAATAATAATGATAATAGTTTAAAAAACTAAAAAAAACTGACTTCAAAATACGCAATTTGTTTACTTGGATTTCCAGTTACTTCTTATATAAAAACCAAAATATTGAACCAATTTTGATAAATTGATATGGGACTACCTCTGAAGTATTACCTAATATCAATATCGAAGTAATCGCGAAACAAACATACAAATATAAGTATACATATATATATAGGTATATGTTTGTTATTACTTTTAAGGTGTGTACAATAAAGAGTTCATCTATCTATCTATATATATATTATATATACAGTTTTAGCAGTCTAACTTATGATTTTGTTACGCTTGATACGTTGATGAGTTGGGTTTTTTGTGAGAAAGTATGCGTAAAATCGCTGTAAAAGACTATAGATTCATATTATTTAGGATAATTCTAGTGAAATCATTTATTAAGAATAAGTTCGTTGGAGTTAACAAAACAAACCCATTTTTTTTTTGCGAGAGTCGTACATTATTAATATAGCCTGCACTCAGGAAGTGAACACGAATCTGATGACACCTCGCACATCAACATCGGTCAAGCCGTTTAAGCTGTAGGCGATCATATTGAAACATACATGCATACCCATATAGATACATACACTCGAAAAACATAACTCTCCTTTTTACGCAGTCATGTAAAATTGAAGTCGGTAAAATTGAATAGCGTCGATTCTACATCTCAATATACTACTACGACGATTTATTGGACATTTCACACAACATCATCTAGCCCCAAATTAAACAAAGCGTGTACTATGGGAACTAATTCTCATCATCATCATCTCAGCCACAAGAAGTCCACTACTGGACATAGGCCTCCCCCATGGATTTACAAAAGGACCGGTTGGAAGCGGCTTGCATCCAGCGTCTGCCAGCAGCGTCCCATAATTATATCGAATACAAATTTATGATACATAGAAACACATAGACACAGAACAAATACCCATGTTCATCACACAAATATTTGTCGTGGGTGAGGATCGAACTCACGACCTACAGCTTAGCAGGCAGACATACTACCTGTTGAGCTTTCAGAGAATTTCAATACAATTAGTCTTAAATTGAAATTCACCAATGCTGTTTCGATTTTTCAGATATTTTTTTACGGAGTCGGGTATAATAATAGGACGTGGCACTCCTTACATATGAAGAAAGGATGATATTGTTTTCAACCCCCACCCCGTCGTGTGCGGTATCGTTGAATACATCTCTTAAATAAGACTGAGGCTCGATACATCATATTTGTCCCAGATGGGGTGTGTGAGAGATATGGCCCGCCAAATGCGAAACAACTATGCCCTCCCCCTGCATGTACATAGGTATATAGCGATAAATATGTAAGGCATTTAAATCATGATAGTGCAGAGGTCCTTGAATTTTTTACAAAGTAGTCTAAACAAACAACCCTCGGCCACCAGTTTTCTTTTAGAATACAACATTAGCAATGGAACCCTATTATATGCGTGTCACGACGCGGTTTTGGCCACTTATGTTGTTCTAATTAAATCTGTTAAATATTTTGTACAAATTGCTTTCGTCGATACTCTCGAGAAACCCCTCCTATTGTAAAGCCGAGTCAAAATATTCTATAAGCCTACGAATTGTTACTGGAACTCGTAAAATCGAAATCTTCCTGTATTGTAAGTAGGTAACTGGTAAAGCAAAGGAAAGGCATGGAAAGGGCTCGGAATCAATATTAACGGCGAGTACATCATTCACCTTCGGTTTGCCGACGATATAGTAGTCATGGCAGAGTCGATGGAAGAGCTCAGTACGATGCTCGAAGACCTCAATAGAGTTTCCCAACGGGTGGGCCTCAAAATCAACATGGACAAAACGAAGGTTATGTCGAACGCCCATGTAGTGCCCACCCCAATATCTGTGGGGAACTCCACTCTTGAAGTTGTTGACGAATACGTCTACCTAGGACACACGGTCCGATTAGGCAGGTCCAACTTTGCGAGGGAGGTCAATCGTCGTATCCAACTCGGCTGGGCAGCGTTCGGGAAACTTAAAAGCGTCTTCTCGTCCAATATACCCCAGTTCCTCAAGTCGAAAGTTTACAACCAGTGTGTGTTACCAGTGATGACATACGACACTGAAACGTGGTCTAACTATGGGCCTTATAAGGAAGCTCAAGGTCGCGCAACGAGCTATGGAGAGGGCTATGCTCGGAGTCTCTCTGCGAGATCGAATCAGAAATGAAGAGATACGTAGACGTACAGGAGTCACCGATATAGCACAGCGGATTAGCAAGTTGAAGTGGCAGTGGGCAGGGCACATAGCACGTAGAACTGATGGCCGCTGGGGCCGAAAGGTTCTCGAGTGGAGACCACGTACCGGCAAGCGCAGCGTAGGAAGACCAGCCACGAGATGGACAGATGACCTCATACAAGTGGCGGGAAGACGCTGGATGCAAGCCGCTTCCAATCGGTCTTTTTGGAAATCCATGGGGGAGGCCTATGTCCAGCAGTGGACTTCTTATGGCTGAGATGATGATGAACTGGTAAAGCAGTCTATTTCGATGGCTCGAAACCGGACGAGTACCTGCGGTTGACGAGGGTACCAGTCATGCAGCGGGTAGCGGCGAGGGAGAGATGGACGAGTACCTGCGGTTGACGAGGGTACCAGTCATGCAGCGGGGAGCGGCGAGGGAGAGATGGACGAGTACCTGCGGTTGACGAGGGTACCAGTCATGCAGCGGGGAGCGGCGAGGGGGAGATGGACGCACCAGATGAAATGTTTTGAAACGACGCGACGTTATGTACTACGGTTTCTATAATAACTAGTGAGCGCCCAGCGCTCCACATTTGAACGTGATGATCAACGCGCGCAGCTATCTCTCTTGCGCATCACAACCTATTTAAACATATAAAATCTATATATGAAATGGCGAAATTATAAGGGTTCTTAGTTGACTACGGAACCCTAAAAAGCACGTTAAATTGTCCTAAATTTATTATTTAGGTCGTCTACTTTGTAACATCTCTTTCCATACTACAAAGTCTTCTGTGACAAAACCTAAGTAAGCTGTATTAGTTTGGTCTAATTTTACCTGTCTTAAAATGAATGAATAATTCAATAAAGATAAAGATAAAGATAATTTATTTGCATACAACACGAGAATTTTATACAACAAGTGCATAAAAGATGTTACACTAAATTTAGTCGCTTAAAATCATGTTGTGCCGATTAGGCAACAACAATCCGTTCATTATTCACTCATATCATATGTGACAGTGTAACTAGTTGGGAATTACACAAAAATTGTTCCTATTGTTACACGTTGGGAATTTTCATATAAAATTCCCATCGAGTAGAAGTAAGTAAGTACTTAAAAGGTGTTACGCGTTGGGAACAAACGATTATTTTAATGTTGGTTACCGTTACCGCATAACTTCGTCATTTATAAACATATTTGTAACCAATGTTTGTAACATTATCCTTTTGTTTGACAGGGTGTAGGCACTTTCAGATTGGTTCCATAGAAATTTCATCAAACCGGTTCATTAGGTTGGTTGTTAAAATAAAATTGCGCATTTTGAAAATGGTTTTCAGTTTTTTAAACTATACCTAATTACATGGGCGTACCCAGGAGGGGCAGGGGGGGCAGGGAGGGCAGCTGCCCCCCCCCCCCCCCTGGAAACTCGTAGAAAATATATGAACTCGCCTAATTACCTACTAATCAAAGTTTAAACGGGGCCTTATGTGCTAACTTTTAAATAAGCCGCGCCGTAGACACTGCCAAAATGCACGGTGCAATTATTATCGCCATAAAAAACCGCGCAGTGAGCAAGCGCTACAGTCGCTAGTCACCGCGCACCGCCGCGCCGCCGCGCCGCGGTGACGATGGCGGACGAAGAATACCGAATCTAGCTGAGCGTTCGTATTCTTGGCGGTAGGGAGTTGCGATCGACTAGCATTTATTTTATTTGACATGTTATACTAAGGCTTTGAATCTTGAGAGCAAATAGGGCAAATCAACCAGCTGGTTCGTTATGCGAATATTTTTCGCCGATCGTTCAAAGTTATTTAATATCCTTTGTATTTTGAGCCATGTCAGTACTGTGACAACATTAATAGCAAATCAGCATATGAATACCTAAAATTTAATATTATTTTTTTAAATATTATTTTTAGCCGACTGAGTAAGAAGGAGGATTATGATTTTCAAGTGTATGTATGTATGTATATGGGTATGTTTCTATATGATCGCCTAAAAGCCTAAACGGCTAGACAGATTCTGATGTGCGAAGTGTCGTAAAACTCCAACGAGCTTTTTCGTAATAAATAAGTGATTTCACTAGAATTATTCTAAATAATACGCCTTTATAGTCTTTTACTGCGGTACTTTGTCATAAAAACGTATGTTTGTAATTTTCTCTAAAGTCATGTTCTTTAATTAGGAATAATAAAATTGAAATCAATGCATTCAAATGGCTGTATTTATAATTTTTGATAACGTAAAAGTCGTTCTTGTCCCTGTCGGATATTTCATTTTTCTCTTAACATAAATACTTGTTTGGTTTATCTGGGTCACAAAACCTAGGACACGCTAACAAGATCAATGAATCAAATTATTTCCAAGATTTAATTTTAAAAACCTTCTAAATTTTCGCGCTCACCTCGCTCGCGTTTTTACTACTTGAACATAGAAATACTGTGGGCTCACTTATGTGAGAAATAAAGCATATTACTTTAAAAACACAATAAAAATTTGAAAAAAAGTTTCAAAATTTTTCGCGCTCGCTTTGCTCGCGCCTGATTATTTCCTATTATTAGGAACCAACTATTATTTTACCCAACCACATAAGAAAGAGGGTTAAGTTTATTCGAGTAAATGTATGTATGTATGTGGGTATGTTTCTATAAAATCGCCCCTACAAGCCTAAACGGAAAGCCTAAACTATAATTATTATTCTAAATAATACGCATTTATAGTTTTTACAAAACAAAATCGTAAGTTACACGTCGGGTATATAGTTTTTCTTTTAATATGTATACTTGTTTATTTGTATTAATTATTAAAGTGCTGTGAACTTGCTAATACAATCAAATAATTCACAAAAAACAATCAATAAGCAAAAATTGTTTCCCAACTGTCAAAAAAGTAGCGCGTATCTTGTAGGTATGTTTGTAATTTTCTTTAAAATCATAAGTTTAAATTTAATCAGGAATAATAATTTGCGATCAATAAATTCAAATCGTTATATTTATAATTTTTTATAGCGTAAAAGTCGTTCTTATCCAGTCGGTTATTCAATTTTTCTTTTAACACAGATACTTGTATGGTTTATCTGGGCCACAAAAACCTAGGACACGCTAACGAGATCAATGAATCAAATTACTTTAATTTAAATAACCTTTTCAATTTTCGCGTTTAACATTTTTCTAATTTAATATAGAAGTACTGTGGGCTCACTAATACGAGAAATAAAGCATATTACTATAAAACATTACAAAAAAATTCGCGATCGCTTCGCTCGCGCTATTTATTACCGATGTTTTATTACTAACCAACGAAATTGTTACATTCCCCCCCTCCCCTCTTCCCGCTATGTTTCATGTAGGTGTTTTTGTGTAGTGTGTATGACAAAACAGCCGCGGACGATCTGACCTAAAAAATTTGACTTGCTACTAGACCCTAGACCAGAAGCTGGGTACGCCCATGCCTAATTATAAGATAGATATTAGTACTGATGTTCAGGATTACGAGCTCTCATCGGGCACCGGGATATCGTTGTTCATTAATTATGAGACAAGACGACATACGACATTTTAAAACATATAGGTATGTAATTGTTTAAAAAGCTAAAAAAAAAACGACTTAGAAATACGCAATTCGTTTACTCGGATGACATATTTTTCTAGTTATTTTTTTATAAAAACCAAAATACTGAACCGATGTTGATAAAATTTCTATAGGACATAGGACTACCTGGAAAGTATACACTTTCAAACAAAAAAAGTTTCCGACGACTTCCTCCTTTTTGAAAGTCGGTTAAAAATCATAAAATATCTAAAGCTGTCCAGCCGTTACCAACAACCACTGGTTCACCAACAATAGTTTTTTAAATATTTTATTTAGGTCCACTATTGGATAATATATCCCTACATAGGTTTCAAGAAAGGCCGGCTGTCGCGCGGCTTGCATCCAGCGTCTTCCTGCCACGTGTATGAGGTTATCTGTCCACCTTCTGGCTGGTCTTCCTACGCTGCGGTTGCCGGTGCGACGAGCGTGGTCTACACTCGAGAACTTCGACCACATCGGCCATCAGTTCATGCTATGTGCCCTGCCTACAGCCACTTTATGTTCAAATTGTTTTATTTAGATAAAAACGGAAAAAAGACCAATTACATTTTTTATCTCACAATATTCAAAAATTATTCTTAAACAATTCATGTCTGAGGATTACGAAATATTCATTATATAAAATATAATGTCATTTAAAATGTGAAATTGGCAATATGCCTGCCATTCAATACAATGTAGTATAGCCCACATTTGTAATCTAAATTAACGTGATTGTGTCATTATTTTATTTCGTACAATACACGGAATAGAAGGAAAAACTACAACAATATATCCAACTGCCATGCATATAGTTAACTCCATACTGATATGAAACTAAATCACCTACCGTCCCAGCGGAAGACCAGCGCTGGTTGTTTACAACTACAAGTATGCTGGCCTGGGGCCGGACCACAAGCGTTCCGCAGCCGTACGTCAATATCTTTCTACAGATGAGAGAGCAAGATTGCTATTAAGATTGTGGTAGCCCTGGTAACTGGGGCAAGATTGTGGCAAAAATATTATTTAGTTTTCTATTTGTGTGTATGCTATTTAGGGTTCCGTAGTAATCAAGGAGGGTTCCTTGATTATAAGGGCTTATAGCTTCGCCAAGATCGTCTGTCCGTCTCTGTCCGCAGCTTTACTCAAATACTATAGTAATAGTAATTACAGCTTTCTAGTAGTAACTAGAAAGCTGTAATTTAGGATGGATATGCATATTAGTTACACCGAAACTTAAATGTGGAGTTATGAGGTAACTAACATAATAACTGCAACCGATTTGATAATCTCCTCCTTTTTGTAAGTGTTGTGTAAGTTAATTATGAATACATATCTTATTGTATTCGGCATTTATTTGTTAGAAAGGTATGTATAATGAATATACACGCAGAGACAAAAACACGTGTGTCTATAAACTCTACATATCGCAGTCCGTACACACCGCGTAACCCAAAACTGTCAGTTTGTTTACACGCCACCTAAATATGGCTACTGTGTGTGTTCCTCGGGGTTCCCGTGCTTTATTATATTACCACAGAATAACAACACTATTTTATAACTTTAAATCAAATAACATTATGATAAAAGTATTTTCATTTTCGATTATTCATACAAGTGGCAGGAAGACGCTGGAGGCAGGCCGCGCGCCAGCCGGTCTTATTTCAGGCCTATGTCTATTCTTCTGGCTGAGATGATGATGATGATGATTTTCATTTAAAAATAAGGTAGGATTATGGGATTTGAAAAAACTACGAACCAGAGTTAGGTACTGATTTCATATGGGACCTATCATGCGATATTCTCTTTTTTTTAACTACGAACCAGAGTTAGGTACTGATTTCATATGAGACTTCTCATGCGATATTCTCTTTTTTTTTTACTACGAACCAGAGTTAGGTACTGATTTCATATGGGACCTCTCATGCGATATTCTCTTTTTTTAAGCTACGAACCAGAGTTAGGTACTGATTTCATATGGGACCTCTCATGCGATATTCTCTTTTTTTTAACTACGAATCAGAGTTAGGTACTGATTTCATATGGGACCTATCATGCGATATTCTCTTTTTTTTAACTACGAACCAGAGTTAGGTACTGATTTCATATGGGACCTATCATGCGATATTCTCTTTTTTTTAACTACGAACCAGAGTTAGGTACTGATTTCATATGGGACCTATCATGCGATATTCTCTTTTTTTTAACTACGAACCAGAGTTAGGTACTGATTTCATATGGGACCTATCATGCGATATTCTCTTTTTTTAAACTACGAACCAGAATTAGGTACTGATTTCATATGAGACTTCTCATGCGATATTCTCTTTTTTTTTACTACGAACCAGAGTTAGGTACTGATTTCATATGGGACCTATCATGCGATATTCTCTTTTTTTAAACTACGAACCAGAATTAGGTACTGATTTCATATGAGACTTCTCATGCGATATTCTCTTTTTTTTTACTACGAACCAGAGTTAGGTACTGATTTCATATGGGACCTATCATGCGATATTCTCTTTTTTTAAACTACGAACCAGAGTTAGGTACTGATTTCATATGAGACTTCTCATGCGATATTCTCTTTTTTTTTACTACGAACCAGAGTTAGGTACTGATTTCATATGGGACCTATCATGCGATATTCTCTTTTTTTAAGCTACGAACCAGAGTTAGGTACTGATTTCAAAAGGCGTATGTTAATCAGGAGGTAGGTACTTAGGTATATACGAAACATATTTAAGGACACATTAAAATCGGTCAAGCCGTTTAGGCTGCTGGGGCAAATGTAGAAACAAACAAACATACATACATTTCTTATTCAGATACACTCCAAAGAGAACTCCTTTTTGGGCAGTCGTGTAAATTGGTAGGATTCGGATATAATTAGAAAGATATGAGAAAACGAGAACCTCCTTTTAAAAGTCGGGTACAAATCTTAAATTCGTTTCGACAGTTAAACACGAGCTGCAACTTTTCAATAACAACTTATTTTTGCCAGTAGGTATGGTAACAGAGTTAAGGTCAACTACTATAAAAAATGTATTTTTAACAATGACATAATATTTCTTCAGTTATAGTATACCTACATCTTGTCGATAATAATTAGGGTTCCGTAACTGAATCCGTGAAACCTTGAGAGAACATGCGATTAGAACGATATTGCCTTGCGAGACCAACGTGTCGTCGGGTTGAATTTGGTTCATAAAATTAGTAATAGGTACTTATACTTATACTTATATTTATTAGATAATTAAAGGTAAAAAAACTTAAATCGACTTCAACATGCACGTTTTAAAAATCAAAGTTTGATATTGATGAAATTTAGGATAAATAATTATATTATATTTTCAAACAAATGCGGCGGCTGTGTGTGGCGAGCGTTTGAGGAATCAAACATGGTTGACTCGGCTCGGGCTGGCACATGCGTCAACTCGTGACCGGGTGCTGCTTGCGGGAGCTGGACTGCTCGGCGTATACACGCATGCATGTTATTATTATATGTTGTTGTCTCGCTCTTGTATAATTTAAAAAAAAATGTAAGTATTTAAAAATACATATCTCGTATTTGTTTATAAAAGACACGAACCCCGGAGTCTATGGAGATTACTTTTGTAAAATATAATAAAAAACAAAAAGATTTTTCCTAATCGTTATACCTATAAATGACGGAGTTATGTGGTATAGTTCCCGTCACGTAAAAAGAACGCTGGTTTGTTCCTAAGTGCTAACAAACCAGTTTATTTTACGTGACGTTGTTGCATGTTACCTAATTATCAAAGACTTACTGTAAATAGGGCCACTAATTCTGTGCTAATTATAATAAAAACAAATACCACAAAAGAAAAACAAAACGAGTGCGTCGTACCTACCGACCGTAAAATGCAGCTTACAAATCTCAGCTGTAATGTGCTTGCTTAGTGTACTTGTTACTCATTTATTTAGATTTTACACCAAACTGTAATATTGTTCTGAGCAGACGAGACGTCCTTTGGGAGTGACGTCTCAGCTCCTTTTGAAAAAGACCGCTTTAAAAATATAGTTGTGTACGTATCTACTTAGACAGATGCCCAGTTTTAATTTAATTTTACCGTAATATGTAACAGACGTTATTTCTCCCTTTTCAGTTTATTGGATTGTTTTGAAGTCGACTTAATTTTTTTTATTACTTTTTTAAACTACTACACAAAAAGCATATCGATTACCCCCTTTTCATTAACAATGACAATAGGTACTCTATACAAACAAGAGTGTAGAGTCGAAGTAATTCAAAAGTTAAATCGGTCCCATGTTCATAAAACTGCTATAAAAGTAGATTCAGAGCAGTCATGGACTCATGGCACAGAACAACAAATATTAGGTACCTATTATTATTACGCATTGATAAACTTATACTTTGTCCCGAGCTACTTTGTACAACACCTATCCTAATGCCCTCGGTAGTGGAAGGGTGGCAGGTAGTCCAGACCACATTCCTCTCCCGGCTCACAGCTTTGTCGCGTACCTACGTCGCTCGCTCGCTCACCGACAAACTAACGAATAAAGGAAAGGAATGCGCGCGCACCTTTCTTTTTCGCGCATCTCAACTGGTATATTACAAAAAATGATTGAAATTTAAAAAAATAAATGTTTTCTTTGGTATCTTTTAAATTGTCTGAGGAGTACGAAAATATATTTTTTTCACTCCTCCTTCGCCAGTGTAGGCACAGAGTAATATAAGTGATAATATCTGAATAAAACCTTCTTTAAATATAGGTATCTCCTAACTAAACAAACAAATTTATTTCACTATTATCCCTATCTAATGATTTTATGTTTAAAAAAGTTGTGATGCGCGAAAGAGATAGCTGCGCGAGAGATAGCTGGCTGTGATCAAAGCAAAAGAGATAGAGCTTTTGCTTTGCTATCGCTAACATTTTTAACCGACTTCCAAAAAGAAGGAGGTTCTCAAATCGTCTGTATTTTTTGTATGTTTGTTCAGCGATTACTCCACCTATGATTCTTTTTTGTTTTATAGGTAATAAATGTGGCGGTGGTCAGATGTGATCCCATATAAATTTTATCAAAATCGGTTCAGTTCTTTGGCTTTTATAACAAAATAACTGAAAAATGTCATCCAAGTAAGCGAATTGAGTATTTTGAAGTCGGTGTTTACAGTTTTTCACTATAATTTTATTATTAAACATAAAATCACTGAGTTCGGGGTATTATACAAATCAGAGTTATAGAGCATGTATGTTTGTACGAGGGCCTGGATATGTATGTTTTTTATGTATTTATTTATACATAAAAAACATACAACCTTGACAAACTTAAAACGGCTTGACCGATTTTGATTTGAGAGGTGTCGTTAGATTCGTTTACGTTGCGACCCCCGAAATTGTTTTGAATTCCCTACTGAACCCGTAGCTACAAGCAAGGCCAACCCGTTTGCCCGCCAAAAGCAACATGTCCAAAACCGGCAGCGCGGTGAGACGGGGCCGAGAGGAGGCGGCGGCCTTGAGTCAAGATGTGCCGTTTACTTTCGGCGCTCATTTGACAAGTTATCATTATGTTAATAATGCTACCGGATCGATCAATCATCTAAGCAAACAATTGTTCATGTTGGACGGAACAACAACAATTTGAAACATAAGTCAAACAAGCATTATTTGTCGGGCATGACACCGGCACCGCACCGTCCCGGTCTCTTCGACATCTTAAGTAATTCAAGTGGGCCTAAAGATGTGTCTGTCTGTCTCTCTGTTTGTTACCTTTCATGACTAATCGGCTGAACCGATTGTTGGGAAATTTGACATAGGGATAGTTGTGAATCTGGAGACGGACAAGCTACTTTTAATTTTAGTTATAATTCTACTGTTAGATAGATAGATACGATTGTCCACCAACTCGCCTGATGTTAAGCGACGATGTGGCCGAGGAAACAGCGATGGTGCCAAAGAATTCCATTACTGTGCAGTATGCATCAAGAACGCGGACCGATATCGCGGAGTACGGATTTTTGTCATTTCAAAGAGAAATGCGTGACATTAATGCGCCGACCTTCTGTTAGTCCTGGGGCCGTACCACAAGCGTTCAAGCAGTCAGTTCAATAATATATTACTTTAACTTCTGTCGCGTTCATTCTACAGTTGAGAGAGCAAGACAAAGGTCAAAGTAAGTAATGAAATAACATTATTTTCAGGCTTATGATAACCTTTCTATCAAATGTATAAAATGGGAAGCATTAAAAACTTAAGTACTAGGAAGCTGTAATTAGGTATAGACATGCATATTAATAATGCCGAGAAAGTCGTAGAATACAATTTTAATTTAATTCAATTCTAATTTATAATTTATTTTTTGTTTTTTGGGGTACCTCCCCTTCACTTAAGGTGGGGATGAATTATTAGGGTTCCGTACCTCAAAAGAAAAAAACGGAGCCCTTATAGGATCACTTTGTTGTCCGTCTGTCCGTCTGTCAGGGTGTCAAGACCTTTATCTCGGGAATGCGTGAAGGTATCGTGTTGAAATAAAACCATATATAACATACATAACCGTTAAAACCATATACGCAGATCCATAGTATCTTGCTGCAGAAAGAAAAATCAAATTTCTCAGTTTTCGTAAAAAAAGTTACAGCCGAATATGTCGTAAAAAACGCACATTTCGACACTCACAAGGGAATCAAAACCTATGGGGTACTTCCCGTTGACTATGAAACTATGACGTAGAACTATGAAATTTGGCAAGAAGCATTGTGTTAGTACACATATAGGAAAAAATCCGAAAACTGGACATTTTTAATTTAATCACAAAAAACAGTGTCTTTATGCAAGGAATGAAGGCCCAAATTTTAAAGTGAATTAACCGTATCATGTGGGGTTTCATATGAAAGAGCTTCATTAGAATAAGCTAAAACAGATTTTAAATACATATTTTTACGGTGTATATATTTTTCGGTTTATGAAGGAAAATATAAAAAAGTATATGATTTCCCCCTTTTATCTACTAGTTTGTACGGAACCCTCGGTGGACGAGTCTGACTCGCACTTGTCCGGTTTTATTTTTCTTATCTACGCCATCGTATGGGGTATTGTTAGTTATAGGTAATCAAAAAACATTTAGTGTGTTGTCCCCCCAGCCCCCTCTACCGCCAGCCCCCTCTAACAGTGGAAATATATTATATTATGCTACTAGCATGAAAAAAATTATGCTAGTTATGATGAAATGTTTTCATTTAATGAAAACTATCTTAAGGAAAACTAGTATGACTAAGTAGCCTGTACAAGTTATCGAGTTATAGTCGATCTACTTAAAATTATTAGTCAAAAATAAATATTTCTTTTAAATTGACATAAGTTAACTCGTATTATTATGTTCATAGTATCAAACAAGAAACCTTGTTTTATGGTCACATAAATTATGATTCGTAACTGCGGAACCCTACATTGCACGTGGCACAACACACACTTGGCCATTTATATAATATTAGTAAAGTTATGAATTGTCACGGTACTACCTCGGAAAAATCGTTTTCAATATAATTCATTTGATTAATTTAACTAAATTTTTTTCTGTATAATTTTATTTAAAACCTTAAAATTAAATCAAAACTAGACGTCCACCTAGGTAACCTAGGTAAGTAGGGAGGGAGTAACATCAACTTATTTAGAAGTCTGTGCCAGCCAAGCACTAAGCAGATAGTTTTAACCGGACGGATGCCGCGGCAATTAAACAAAAGTACAAACAAAATTAATATGTTTACATAATTCTCCTCGCGTGGCGGCAGGCGGTAGGTGGCGAGTGGTGACATTGAACTCGAGCGGACGTGATGTAACGGGACCGCTTGTTGTACTGAGTTGCCGACAATGAGGTAAATCGGTCACTCAGTTGGACGACTAGACAGATAGACACCTACAGTAACAAAAACAACCGGCCAAGTGCGAGTCAGGCTCGCGCACGAAGGCTTCCGTACCATTATCTATAATAATCGGCCAAGTGCGAGTCGGACTCGCGCACGAAGGGTTCCGTACTATCATCTATAATACTACAAAGCTTAGTTCTGTTTATAAAATAACGAGAAATCAACGAAATTCCAAGTAGTAAATTGCAAACTTATAGGTAGGTTTTCGATACACATCCGGGCAGCATGACGACGAATACGCGCGGTTATGGCTCGCTCCGTGATGTTACCTCCCCCGCTACCCCGCTAAACCGGCGCTCGCACCGCGTTTAGATGCACGGATTATTTTCATTTTGTGAGTTTTTATGTATTAGATTAGGTATTTATTTTTATAGTTAATATATTTCTAAATATTTACTTACAAATATTCAAGTTTCTACCTTTTAATTGAGATCGAGTAAAAATTGCTTAAAAATTACGTTTGTTGTATGGGAGCCCCCCTTTAATATTTACTTTATTGTTATTTAATTATTTATTTTAAAAGGTAATATACAAGTAAATATTCTATGAAAATTTGAAGCGTCTACCTGTTACCGTTTTTAATATTGAGCAAAAAAATACGAAAAAAACACGTTTATTGTATGGGGACCCCCCTTAATATTTTTTTTTTTTAATTTTTAGTATTTGTTGTTATAGCGGCAACGGAAATACATCATTTGTGAAAATTTCAGCTTTCTAGCTATCACGGTTTATGAGATACAGCCTGGAGACAGACAGACAGACAGACAGACAGACAGACAGACAGACAGACAGACAGCGAAGTCTTAGTAATAGGGTCCCGTTTTTACCCTTTGGGTACGGAACCCTAAAAACGACAAAAAGATTGCGTTTGTTGTATGGGAGCCCCTTTAAATATTTATTTTATTCTGTTTTTTTGTATTTGTTGTCATAGCGGCAACAGAAATACATCATCTGTGAAAATTTCAACTGTCTAACTATCACGGTTCATGAGATACAGCCTGGTGACAGACGGACGGAAAGACAACGAAGTCTTAGTAGGGTCCCGTTTTTACCCTTTGGGTACGGGACCCTAAAAAAGCATTTATTCCAGAAAATATCACTTTTAACATATATTTATTTTCTGCCAAACTATAAAATAGTTTGTTGGCAGATAAGCTCTCTGCTAGACTTCAATTCAAACTCAAATTTATTGGATACCATAATTTAAATTAAATCGATTATATCATTTTATTTATGCTATTATTATGAAGTTTAGTTAATTTATCATAATATGTGTAATTCTGACTTACCTGTAACATATATGTTATTCAAGGTTAATAGATATTCTTATTCTTATTCAATATCCGGAGTTCCACGTATACCTAGTTTGATTTAGATTTTGTTAATAAAGTCTTCCAGTAGTTCAGTGGCTATACTTTTTTTAAATTTCTTTTTAGTTACATTCATCAATGTTCTAGTTTTACGCTTTAGTAGGGCCAATTTATTAGGTCACGTTTGACTGACAATAACAATATTTTTCAGTACCCATATTTACAATCGTTCGATATTCAAATATAATTTATTGGCAACAATCGTTACAAGTCACAAAAATGTTTACCATTTACAATTACTAATAGCATCCCGTACATCAGTAACAGTATCTATTATTTAATGTATAATTAGTGCTCGAAATGGACCGGAACGCCGTTCCGCTTTGTGAAATGACCGTTCCGTTTCGTAGAAGTTGCCCCCCTTATCGTTCCGGAACGACGAAAAAATTCCGAACCTTTGTTTGGAAATACTCAGAAATAAGCAAGTGTTCCTCCCTTATTGTTCTATGAATAAGATGGGTATTCTATCTTAATCTATGTTAATTTGAGTTAAATTTGCACGAAAATTTCACTTTTTACTTCTTTATTGTTGGAATATTGTATATATATGTATATATGTAGCAAAAATCAATCTGTCTCACTCCGACATGTGTGACTATGTGAAGCCTTCTCATTCGTACGTTTTGTTTATGTCTAATAACAAAGAACTCTTACTTAACTTGTGATGCCTACTTAGCTGTGATAGTTTTCCTTTTAATTTCATCATATGGGGTAGAGGAAAAAAATATAATGCATCACCACTACGCGTACGGTACTATTCCAATTATTATTTTCGTCAAAATTTTATTCTACGACTTTCTCGGCATAATTAATTTGCGTATTCTTACCAAACTACAGCTTCCCAGCATTAATTTTCTTTGAGCAAAGCCGCGGACAGACAAACAGACAGACAGACGGACATGGTGAAACTATAAGCGTTCCTTGTTTACTACGGAACCGTAAATATGATACCATAACATTGCGTTTTCATCGAACTTGCATTTTGTATCCAAATTGATAACGAAGTCGGATAAAAAGCTTGTGAAAAATATCGTAAGGCTTGTAGGGGCATGCGTTCCGTTTGGTGAGTTAGTTCAATTCGACCACGTATAAATAAGTATAATGTCAATTGATGTAATCATCGATAAATATATACTTAAGTTTTACAAAAATAGAGATCAACAAACAAGTAATATGTCAGTATAATTATGTACATAAAATATATTAAATACATAATTTTATAGGCGTGATAAATGCCAGTCAGCTCAGCCGTAGCAGCCAGTCTGACTGCATTAAATCTTTCACATCACAATATTTATTTAAAAATAATTATGAGAACTATTTAAAAACTTAGGTCTCAAGCTTGGAAAATAAATCTCAAGATATTAATAAATTGATTACCTAAGAATCTGTAGATATAAGTTATGGCGTATACCTATAAATAAATTATAAAAATAAATTAAGTATAAATTATCCTAGCGAAAAGTAACTCTCTGTTACTGTTGTCTGTCTGTTTGTTACCTCTTCACGGCTAAACAGCCACACCAATTGCCATGAAGATATTAAGCATAAATATTTTTTTAGGACATGGAGAAAGACAGGCTATATTTTAACATCTACGTCATTATACGTCTGGCTGGGTGTTCCACTGTCGTCCTGGTTTGCCTACTAGACGGCGACTTACAACTTTCACTTGTACATTTATTGTAGTAAACGTGAAGATTGACTTACTTACTTGACTACGAAATGAGAATAATGTTTCTCGAGTGTTTGCTGTTTTATTATTTTTATGCCAACAAAAAAAAAATATGTAAAATAATCTTGATTTTTTGCGTAATTAAGAAAATTCCCTCTTTATATACCTATATATATATATATATATATATATATATATATATATGTATGTATAGGGGTGATATGTTATGTGGATATTATTATTCTTGTCTTAGTGTGGGTTATCGTGAGTCTAATAAAATTAGTATAAGTCAATGTCACTAATATCGTCCCGCCTAAATATGTCTACGTTTGCAAAGTTTCAAAACAATACAACTCTATCAGCATCTATTAAAAATACATAGAATTTAAAAATATATTAATAATAATTACCGCCATCCTTTTATCCACACTTCACGGTAATCCAATATGAAAAAAAAAACTTCACCGCACTCAAATAATAATCTTTCAGTCACACTCACAGTTACACTTTTTAAACCATAAACTTAAATAAAACAAAAGAGGTTTTGTTTTTAATTCGTGGTGGCGCAAATTTTTACGTTAACATTTTTTTAATTTATTATATATCGCGAGCCGGATTCCGTTACAGGCCACTGCCAGTAGCACGAGCGTGCAGACAACGCTCTAACCAAGCTCTAACCATTCGAATTTCAAATCTAGTCAGACACGCTCCACCGCCACCGCTCCGTTACCTTTTTCCGTAACTTCCGTTACTATTTTTTGTCTTTTCCGTTTTATGTAGAGCACATGTGGCCGCCAGTCGCACCATAAAGTGCTCATACTTTCAAACATCAAGAGATAACCGATTTCTGCCTCCGATTGTTATCTGTTTTTAATATAGTTTTATATTTGATTGAATCATTGTAAATTATTTTTTAACCTCCGTCCAAAATTGAGGGCTTTTATAAATTTGATGTATGTATATGTGTGTCTGCCAGTGGCATCATAGCTCTCAAACCGATTTTGATGTTTTTTTTTGATTGAAGGAGGATTTCATCGAGTGTTGAGCTGTTTCATCAAAATCGGTTCATTCGTTTTTAAGTTTTCTGAACTTATTTGTGTTATTTTTTAGAGGAAGCATTGGCATTATGTTAAGAGAGTAAAAATCAGTTGTTCCTGTTTCCTTTTTCAGGTTGTCCTATTGTTGATGATAATGTGGAGCCATTTCCAAAAACACCGGTTGCAAACATTTGAAAACGTAACTTTAGTGAGTGTTGGTGTGGCAACCCAGCGTTCCCGGGCGCGGCACGATTCACTTCACGGAATAACTTGACGTCATGAAACCGGTCCGGCGCAGGCGGGTTCCAGTTACGTTTTAAGGCATATAAAATTGTAAATATTCTCAGATTGCAACTGGACTGCTGCATGGCGGCTGAAGATTTCATTATAACTTACAATCTAGATTTCTGGAATACTCTGCGAGTATAGAGTTAAAAAAGTAAAAGCGTAAAGAGAAAAACTCTTTACGCTGCGATGAGACAAGTACTTGAAACCTCGTAAGCAACCGATCAATGTTCACCTAAGTACATAAGTAAGTAATGTAATTGTAGGTCAAACTAGATATTATTGTGACCTGCTTGTCATTACGCTGTTTATTTTTTACAATATGTATAATAAACTGCAAAGCGGCACGTAGTTTCTCGCAAAAAGAAAAAAACAGTAGTAGGTATTAGAGACTCCCTCCACAAACATTTAAATCAAAATGAGTAATTTTGTTTTAAAACCAAACTACTGAACAGAATTCGATGATTTTTTTTCAAATAAAAAGAAATTTTCATCAAGGTTTATAAATGACGGAGTTATAGGTACGATAACAAACATAAAAAAACAGCCGGTCGGTAAAAGAAAAGGAATATCTTCAAATCAATCAATCAATCTTGCAATCTTGGAATTTTCAAGGCTAGATTGAATCTTCTTATGATTGATCTTCTAGATCGACGAGCTCCATCCTCGGCCACACCGTCGCTTAAGATCAGGCGAGTTGGTGGTCAATCGTAGATCTATCTTCTATAAAAAAAAAATTGTTTGATTGAGATTGCCAAAAACTTCGTAAACAGGACTAAATAAATATAACATATAATAAATAAAACAATACGTTTTACCAACAAAACAATATTTTATTTAAACAATAAAAAATGTAACCTACAAAAATAACCACATTGAAAGAACTAGACTTCATACTGGAAGACCTCATCATTAAAGGACATTCAACTATTCATATTCAAAATGACAACGCATTTTCATAGAAGTGACCATACCAGACGCTTACCATCAGGCGCATGATCTACTCGTACACACAGAATGCGCTGCGCCTGTCACACTATATGTATAATAGACGAGACCTCTGGATGCCTCGCTGGGATCGTAAGCCTTCCATGAATAACAGCAACGCTTGCGCACTACTGCTTGAACTCTTAAAAATAATGAAATAACATTATTTCCCCTTTTTTATTTTTTTTAAACAGTACAGAATTGTTTATTAATTAGAAATGCCGTAGGACAAGACTAATTTTACTTAATGTAAGAATGTGTATAAGCGAATATTCCAAATGAACTGGTCCTCCAACGTAACGTAACGCTTCAATCGCAATATTGTATGATCCTTGACAACTGATGTATGAAAATGGTTAACTCATAAATACACCGCGAGACAAGTTAATTTGATCTTATCAACAAATCCTAAAGTTTTTATAAATTAACTTGTCCTCCAGACGGAGCGCCCCAATCACATTTTTCTGTTGTATAAAAATGCGATTGGAGCGCTCTCGACATACATGTTTAAAAAAGGCTAGTAGGTACATAGAAATATCGCGGGGCAAGTTCATTTAAACAAATATTATTATTTTAAAACCATTTCATTATAACTAGGTACAAGTACATAGTCTAATAACAAAATGATTATTTCATTTCATTGCACTTCGTTTTGACAACATTAAGAAATAAAATATATACAAAATGTCTACTATTAAGTTCTGACATAAATCTGACTGTTACTTAGTTATCCTGTATATATTTGATTATTCAATTCATTAAAGGAAAAAGCTAAACTAATTAAGCTGTCGTGGGACGTTGCTTGCATCGCTTGCCAATCATCCGACAACCGCCCTAGACATTTGATTGAATAAATGCCTGATAGCCTAGGCGTTTTAATAAGCCAGATTCATCCATCTAGCGATGACATTATATATCTTAGGATACATAACCATAATTATTTATATATGTAACTTTTATCCGAAAAAATAGCGCCATCTAGTAACAACTTCAGAAACTATAATGTAAAAAAGTAAAAATAAACATAGGACGCGATTATTTATGCTTGTTTCTTATCAAACACAGTTGGAACAAAAACTATCTATTATAAAAAAAACTCTTACTACGTGTGTACCGTGTGTGTAAGAACCCAAATGTGTTGACTCTGCTCTTTGATCGACGCTAATACGTCTCATAGTTCTATTTATAATGGTTATAGGTAATATTTTTTTATAAAATCCCCTCCTCCCACATCATCTCCCATCCTTCTCTGTTTCCTGAGAATTATATTTATCTATCTTGAAATTTTCAAGATTAGAGAGAATATGACATTATTTTATTCTCATTTTAGTCCTAAAAAATATTAATTCTTATTTATTCTCTTGAATTTTCTGCCTTAACTTCTCTTTCATTTTCTCTCTCTCCAAATGTTGTCTCTTGCTAATCATTATAACTCTTTTACTACTTCCTTGTTGCGCGCTTGGTAACTTTGATTTAGATTTAGGTGATTTACCAACAATTTTTTTTCGGCTCAAATTGTCAGTTTTTATACTTTTCGGAACAGGTTTCGAAAGCTTTGAATTTTGAGCTATTATATTGGTATTGTCATTTTGCTGTACAGTTTTTGATGATTCAGCTTCTGGGTGAGAGCTATGTCCGTAGTTGTGTATCCCGAAGTCCGTCCGTTTCTCTAAGTCCGTGAACTCGTTAACGTTCTCTCGGTCCATCTTGTTGTATATCTTCAGAAACTGCCAGAACTCTATATCCGCGCCTCGGATGTGAGTTTCGTAGAATTTCTTCAGTTTCTCGTCACATTTGTGCTTGTTTTTGATCGGTTGAGGTTTGGCTGTACGGTTTTTGATGTCTTTCACCTGGAAAAACATACATACATACATAGGCTAATAAACATATTATCCTCCTTTGAAAATGAATTAAAGAAATGATAAATAAATGATAAATTCGTTTATTGAGATAAAAACGGAAAAAGACCAATTACAATTATCTCACAATATTCAAAAATTATTCTTAAACAATGTCTTAAACAAATGTCTGAGGATTACAAAATATTCATTATAAATAATAATTTATTAATGATAAATAATGTATGTCAAAAGAATAAAAATGATGATGATTCAATGATTCTTGTCAAATCGAATGAAAGATACGATGAAAAGTTGTTGCTACAGCTGATGTTAGTAATGTACGTAGGCACGACATACCTGTGTGTCGTGCCGCTCTTGTGGCTGCGTGTTGTCGAGTCGGTTCCGTCGCGGCGCGAACGGCTTCTTGTCGGGGTCGTGCCGGCGGCCGTGCAGCTTCAGCGCCGCCAGGCTCTACAAACAATAATAGTTACACAGTAGTTTATCAGATATTAAACACTCAAAATATACGGTGCCGGATTACTGCCGTACTAATGACGACAGCTGACAGCTCATAGAAAATAAAGCTCATAGAAACGTAAATTTAAAACACCACTTCCTGACTTTCTGAGAATTGATTTTACATATGTACATTTCAAATGGTTGGAAAAATCAAAATGGCGTCGGGTACATATCTAAGCATCAATAGTAAAATGTTCGAATCCCTGTTTGTTATTCATTGTAAAATAGACGGATTCCTCACCTGGCATATCTTGTCGCAGGCGTGGCACGGGTACAGTATCCTGACTCCCTTGTTCCGCGCCAGCTTGCCCAGCTGCGCCAGCCGCGCCACGTACTCTCCGCTGCTGCTTGCCGGAACCGTGTTCAGTTCCTGCGCGCTGAACTCGGGCATCTCCTGGTAGCTGCGTGGAATGACGGTTCAAATACGCATATCTCAATATATCACACTTAAAGTCTTGACAGACTATGTTGTACCTCCGGTCCTACAACTGATCTAGCATGGAGGGCAGATGAACTGTTTTTGACTGGCCATGTGGCTAAGTTGGTAGTGTGTTTACGTCTACCTGCTGAACTGAAAGGTCGTGGGTTCAATCCCCACCCAGGGCAAACATTTGTGTGATGACATGGATGTTTGTTCTGTGTCTGGGTGTTTCTATGTATCATAATGTATATATTTACAACAAAAAAAGTATTTAAGTATTCTATCAGCCATCTAGTTCTATAGCACAAGCTTTGCTTAGTTTGAGCTAGATGGTGTTGTGTGAAATGTCCACAAATATTTATTATTTATATTTATTTATTTTATGTTAGTTAATGTTAGTACACATTTTGTTTCCTCTGAAAGGTCGAAAACATTATTTACGTTCCATACTAACCATGCAGGCTTTAATTTAAAAAAGTATCAAAATGACAGTAGCGCTAAAATGTTTTAAAAAGACTGCAAGATAATGAGTCAACAAGGACGCATTATTGATATCTTTGTTTTTCTATAGAGAGCTCGAAGCGTCTTGCAGCGTTTGTATTTTATATCATCACCGCCGCATTACACGAATGCGCGGTTGAAACCACGCGGCACTGCCGGTAGACGATGGATGAATAGACAAGACTCTATTAAGCCTAGTGTCTACAATACAATTATAGTATCTGTTATCTTGTTAGAGAAGTAATGTGGTGTTGAGGGCGCTGCTGTTCTTATTCCATTATTCAGTTCAACGGCGACGTTCTCTATTTGCTCTTTATCCGGACAGTAGAGCCCAACCATACACCTATACAGATGTTACATACGAACCTGAGGGTCGCTGCATATGTCTCCACGATCCACTCCTTCCCTTTCTTGACGAGCCTAGTTTTAGCCACCGTCTTGTCCCGCATCTCGCGCTTCTTCTTGTCTATCTGTACGGCCGCGGTGTGGTTCAGCATCTTCACTGAAGGTATGATCTCCAATTCAGTGTCCGCAGTCTTGTAGCAGTATTTTGAACCTGAAATATGTATATAGAGATCAATTATTGTAATCTCATCTACAAGATATGTCCACAGGAGAGACATGTCCACAGGAGAGAAATGTCCACAGAAGAGAAATGTCAACAGGAGAGACATGTTCACAAGAGAGGTATGACCACTGGAGAGAGATGTCAACAACGTGATGTCTCATTACCTTGTCCGTCGTTCCTCGTCGATATCATACTATACGCTATGTTGACGTGCACGTCATGTTCCACGCGCATATGGTCCGCTATCTTTTTGCTCGCGACGTGACCACACACGGGACATTTGGACAATGTTGTGCTGTTGCATATATCGAAGTGGGCTTCACAGTGCGACATTAGCTCTTCTTTGGTTGTGTACAACTGTAACATTAAAACAGTACGATTTATTCAACCGTCTAGTCGTGTAAATGAAGAAATGTTAGAGCACGTTGACCTAAAGTGATAAACATACCTTGAAACAAATATAACACTGATAAGTCTGAAATTTCATCTTTTTGCTCGGTGCCGCTTCATCACGTGAATTTGGTTCGTAATCACTGTCATCTGACTTGTCATTATTTGAGTCACCAGCGTCTGTCTCATCGTCATCTTTGTTATTTAATTCTTTTTCGTTGTCGTCTGTAACGTTATCTATTGTACTGTTGTTTTTATCTTTCGCAGAATTTAGTTCATTAATATTATCACTGCCCCCATCCCCTGTTTCATTATATTTATCGTTAGTATAATTTTGTTCATCTATTGTATTATTGCGGACGTCATTTGCACAACTTATATTATCATTTGTCAATTCGTTGTTAACAAGTGTTTGATTAACTTTTGTTACTTCGCCTTCATAACCTGTACAAATATGATCATGTGTATCTTCTTTATCATTCGTACGACTTTGTTCAACATTTATAATTTTATCGCCTTTACTATAATCTTTAACACATGTATTCATACTTACTGAGTAGTTGTCATTGCTTTGGTCGTTTTCAATAATTTCGGATATAATGTTATCATTTCCACGAGCGATACTAGTGTTTTTAGATAAATTTACTGTTAAAGTTTTGACTTTATGAGTGTCATCGACATTTGTAGTTATTTCATTCACGTTTGTATCATTAGAATCAACATTTTTAGATACAATTTCGTTTGAATCTAGTTCTTTGCTTTTATTATGGTCATTTACGGAATCATTTAAATTGACATATTCTTTACTATTACTAGTATTTTTGGATTCGTTTTCACTATTAAGTTTTTCCGATGTTTTTTGCTGAAAGTACTTTATTTTCTTAGCTGGTTCTGAAAAACGAACACATAATAAGTCATCACATGATGTAGATGGGACAACTATTATTCAGTTAGTTTAAACAAGGATAGACCCACAATGTCTACACTGACGAACAGGCTTCCGTAGTATAGCACTCCGGTATTCACAGAGAAGGTTGCGGATTGGATTGAATGCCAAAATGGTTATATTACTAAAAGTCCAATAAAAAATAGAGTAACTATTACTATTGCATCACTAGGGTTTAAACACAGAAACACAGTTCGCACGGCACCCTGTGATGTGATCACTTTCCCCATCAGTTAGTTAACCCGTGTATTTTCGTCGCCAGTCGGCCACTGCACGGTGACCTAGGAACATGCTATCCATATTTTAAACTTTTACCTTTTTTCATTGCCTCAGCCGCCGCTCTCCTCATTCTCTCATTATACATCTGTCTCACTCTCTCTAATTCGAATCTCTCGCGTCGTTTCTTTCTCCGCATTATTTTCGCTTCTTTTCTAAGCTTCTTCTCCAACAACTTCTCTTGCCTCTTCTTTTTCTTTTCTAGAATCTTCTTCGCTTCATCTTCTTTAGCCTTGTGTATTACATCTTTTATCTTTTTAGTGACAATCGCTTCTTGCTCCTTGTCTGTTTTTTCTATTTTTGTTTCTGGATCTAAAATTACATTAAATATAGCTATTTGTTTCTAACATTAAAAAAATTAGAGTAGTGGTTTTGCGTTTAGACTTCGCAACGGAATCATAGGTACAAGAGGTGAGTTGAGGGTCAAGCGCAAGCCTACATTCGAATTAAAAAAAAAGACATAATAAAGTAATTCAATGTGTGGTCGTTAGATGGCGTGCGAAGCTCACAGTCTACAAGCCAAAATAACTACATAGGTAGGTATGAGTGTATGAACACAGAATATATTAACAGTATGTACAGGAGAGTGAGCGAGAGGGTGACTACGTCATAAACCATATGATTGCCGTCTTTTTTTTTACTTTTTACTCTGCTATGAACAAACAACATCACACACAAAAACAGCAAATGGAAAAATAATTTTTGAATAACCTCAATCTCGAATCATGCAAACAATCACAAACAAAATGTCGAAGTCGTAACGTGATATCCAGAATAAGGGCGTGCATTCACGGCCAGACTACCACGGGAAATATTATTCTCAAATCTCATTAAATAATATTGATAACATATAACAAAATTATAAACAAAATATCCATAATATTATTATCTATTTTGCGTATGATATTTTTTTATTTGTCCCACTAAACTGGTCGTAACAAACATAAATTACGTATTCTTAGAACACAAGTTTACAAAGACATGAGGATGTATGACCTTCTAGAAGTGAACACTACATGCGTAAAGATAAAAGTAAATAAAAAATACACTACTGCGTTAGGCTAATAGTTACTTGATTTTAATCAACTTATTCTTTGATTTGGTTTAGCTTGATTTAAATTACAATTCTCAACACAAACTACAGACAGAATTAAAATATTTTTTGATTGTGATTGATGTAGTATTGAAAATGTCTAAATCTTTGCAGATTTCGTTATATGTAAGTGACATGCGGTACATTGGGGAATGCCGGCAATAATTAGTACGAGAATATGGGAGGCTGAACATTTTCCGATTAATTAGGCGACTATTAAGGCGTGGAATTTGCAGGTTACATTTTGAGAGAAGATCAGGACTGTCAACTTTTCCTGTTATTATTTTGTGCAGAAACACGATACCGGCGGTTTTCCTTCTATGTGCAAGAGAATTTAAATGAAAGTGTGCTAGTCTAGATTTGTAGGAAGTTAAATTTCGGCAGAGGTTATTTGCATATGAGAGATGATAAAGAAATTGTTTTTGAATTCTTTCCAAATGGTTGACATGAACATCGTATGATACACATTTATCATTCATTATATCTTTGTCATTTTTCATCCAATTTAATTTTAATTACGATTGACCATCAACTCGTCTGATGTTAAGCGACGATGTGGTCGAGGATGGACCTCGTAGATCTAGAAGATATCTATTCACTCTAGCCTTGAAAATTATAAGATTGTAGTTCAAATTCAGTATTAGAAACAGAGATGGCGTCAAAGAATTCCATTCCTGTGCGGTACGCATCAAGAACGTGGAGCTGAACATGACACGGGCTTGGAAGCCAGGCGGTCCGCAGCGGACGACACGGTGTTCCGGGAGCGCCGGCACGCGAGTGTGGTTACCTTCCTCCTTGATCTCCGGGAACACGTGTTTGAGCAGGAACCGGTCGAAGCTGGAGTCGGGGCGGTCCTGGGGGCAGTCCGTCAGCAGGTACGTCTGCAGGTCCTCCGACAGCACGTGGCGCGAGTACGACATGAGGTCGTTCTCCAGGGCGCCCTCCTCATCTATCACACACATAGATAACTATATGTTAAGAGTTTGTAGTTCGACCGTCGTCCGTCTCGCTCGCGCATACCAACAGATATACAAAATATAGACAGAAGATATAAAATGACTGAATGTAATTATAAAAACAAAATCATCGCAGTAAACCAACCAAAAACCCGAACGTAACGCTTTAGTTCCACTTTCATTGTGCGGACTGCTATATTATAGAATAGTCAGTGGGTCTTCCCCGGACAGAAGGGACAGAGATTCTTTAGGACCTGGAGAAATACATAGGCTATATTTCAACAACATCATCACTGTTTTTCATCAGTACGCCGGTGACACCGCGGGCCGTAGTCAGGATAGTGACAAATTTAAGAAATCCAAAAACCCCGAAAAAAAGGTTGAACCGATTTTGATGAAACATAGATAAGAACAATCGACAAAATCTTCTTTCAAAGAATAAAAAACTTGATCATAATCTGACCATCCCTCTGTTTAAGAGCTACGATGCCACAGTCACACAGATACACACGTCAAACTTATAATACCCCTCTTTTTGGGTCGGAGGTTAATAAAATAACTAGTCTGTTTAAATACAATTCTATCGCCGCAAAACACGAGAACTAACTTGTAGCAGTATACATATACTACTACTAATGATCAAAATAACGAAATTAGAAGAGCAGCGCCCTCAGTCAGCGCATCAGTTCTGCAGCTGAACGGAGTCCAGTACCGACGTCATGTTCCTCCTTGTCGACGTCCAGCAGCGCGAGCTGCACCTCCTCGTAGGGGTCTCCCTCCTCCACCGGCTCCACCTTCACCTCCACCGACGGCTTCCTGTCTGTCTGTCTGTCTATCCGCGTCTTGGCCCTCTCCGCCCTGCAACAAACACAGCACCCACCAATAAATAACTTACGAATCGGTCTCCCGATATTTTGAGTAATGAGAAGAAAATGGGGAAAAAGGGAATGAGCATTATTTTTTTCAGAAAAAATCGTCACTGAAACCACAAACAAACTCGTACGTTATTAGACGTACATAAAGCTTCTCTTACTTGTTCTGTCGCTTCCTGGGCCTGTAGAGCATTTTGTGTGTCCGCAGGTAGTGCGACCTCAGGTACTCTAGCTTCTTGTATCTAGTCTTGCAGATCTTGCAGCGCAGCTCCTACAACAACCATTTTGTCAAACATTCTTCATTCTCTCTCTATTTTTAGGGTTCCGTAACACAAAAGGAAAACACGGAACCCATAAGAGTTCCTAAGTGATCCTATAAAGGATCACTTTGTTGTCCGTCTGTCCAGACCTATCTCAGGAACACGCGAAAGTATCAAGTTGAAATTTAAACCATATACACAGATCTGTAGTCCATTGCAGCTGTGAAAAAATCAAACTGCTCGGTTATCGTAAAAAAGTTACCGCCGTATATGTCTGAAAAAAATCGCATATTTCGACAGTCACAAAGGAATCAAAACCTATAGAGTACTTCCCGTTGACCTAGAACTATGATATATGGTTCTTATAGTAAACATAAAAGAAAGAATGGAAAACTGTAAATTTTTAATTTAATCACAAAAAATAGGGCCTATATGCAAGGAATGAGGGTCCAAATTTTATAATTAGTTAACCGTATCATGTGGGGTATCATATGAAAGAACTTCATTAGCACAGGCTAAATATGGTTTTTAGTTATTTTAATGATGTGCAACTTTCGGATTATGACCAAAAATGTAAAAATAAATAATACTTTCCCCCTTTTATCAATGACTAGCTTCGCCCGGTAGTTCTTTTAACTAGTTTGTACGAAACCCTTGGTGGGCGAGTCTGACTCGCACTTGTCCGGTTTTTTAAATCAACGAAAATACCTATTTAGATTACACATAATTATTGTTGAAAACATTGAAAAGGCGATTTCAATCTGCAGACACTTGAAGCAATTCAATTCAATTCAAATCAATTTTTTTTTGTTTAGAGTACTTTCCGAGAAGATCAATGAGCTAGCTAGGGCGTCCTTCAAGTGTGCGCGTCCGCGGTTCCCGTGCGGCACTCACGTTGTCCCGGCACTGGCCGTACTTGAGGTGCATCACGATGCTGGGCTTGTTGTGTGTGACGAGGCCGCAGTGCTCGCACACGTACCGCTGCTTCTCGCCCGTGTGCTTCTGTTTTATGTGCTTTATCAGGTAGTTCTTGGTGTAGAACCTGAAACAATATCACGGAATAAAGGTGACGGGGCGCAGATCACGTGCAAACGAAGCTTGGCCTGGGATTAGAACCCGGGGACTGTGGGAAACACAATACGGTCACGGTACGACAAATTTTGATGTGTCTCTTCTTCTCAGCCATAAGGAGTCCACTGCTGGACATAGGCCTCCCCCATGGATTTCCAAAAAGACCGATTGCGCGCGGCTTGCATCCAGCGTCTCCCTGCCAACGTATGAGGTCACCTGTCCATCTCGTGGCTGGTCTTCCTACGCTGCGCTTCAATTTTTTTGAAGGATCGTTCCGAACAAATCGGTTCATGTTATGTTCGTAACGTTTAATGTTATGTTCGTATTTTTAGGAATCAGACGTTTGAGACGAGATTTTTTTCACAAATTTTAATATGTTAAGAGATGCGATCTCCCTTATAAATTGGAGACAACTGTTTTCTATTCGATGGTTCTTTTATATCCGATTTAAATCATAAAGTCTATGTCTCTACAGTATTTTTTTTGGAAATTTTGTTTGATTTATATGCTTTTGAGTGTACAATTTAGTGATAAAGTATATGCAACACCGCTGTATAAATAACTCTCCTTTTTTGATGATATCCTCGCACTTGACCGCTACCTCACCTGATGTTAAGCGACCGATGCAGTAGAAGAACCCGCTTCAGCGGTGAATTCCAACACCCATATTATTACTGGACGTGGACAGCGCAGCTGAAGCGAGCTGCTCATGAAACCAGTTAGTCAGTTACTTAAAATAAATATTTGAATACAAACATAAAATAACATTTAATTCGATATTGCAATTCAGATAAGAAATACAATTTTAGAAATGTATATAAATTTTATCAAATTTCTGATGCCAGAAGCGTTAGGAAAATAAGGAAAAAAAATGAGTACTGCAAATCTACGGATTTTTCATCCGTACTTATTTTTTATTCAGTCAGGTAAGTTTTTAATACAATGACAACTAGCTATCAACTATGTATTTTCCACCGATTTAAAAAAAGGAGGAGGTCCACAAAATTCAACAGAATAGACAACAACAACCGTGTATTCTGTTTTGTGTTTGTTACCTGATTCCCTCATAATGAACGCCGTCGTTTAGATGGAGATGACGTATAGAATATCTGGTTGGTTGGATATCTAATGAACAATGATAAGCAGAGTTCATTCGAAACATGCGACAACGAGGCCCTCGCGCGACTCGTATGACAACTGATACACTGCGCTTGTGTTCATTCGAAACATGCGACAACGAGGCCCTCGCGCGACTCGTATGACAACTGATACACTGCGCTTGTGTTCATTCGAAACATGCGACAACGAGGCCCTCGCGCGACTCGTATGACAACTGATACACTGCGCTTGTGTTCATTCGAAACATGCGACAACGAGGCCCTCGCGCGACTCGTATGACAACTGATACACTGCGCTTGTGTTCATTCGAAACATGCGACAACGAGGCCCTCGCGCGTCTCGTATGACAATTGATACACTGCGCTTGTGTTCATTAGAAACATGCGACAACGAGGCCCTCGCGCGACTCGTATGACAACTGATACACTGCGCTTGTGTTCATTAGAAACATGCGACAACGAGGCCCTCGCGCGACTCGTATGACAACTGATACACTGCGCTTGTGTTCATTCGAAACATGCGACAACGAGGCCCTCGCGCGACTCGTATGACAACTGATACACTGCGCTTGTGTTCATTAGAAACATGCGACAACGAGGCCCTCGCGCGACTCGTATGACAACTGATACACTGCGCTTGTGTTCATTTTTTTTTTTTTTGTTGTTCAATTGTTGTTTTTAGGTTTCCGTGCCTCAATAGGAAAAAACGGAATAGGATCACTTTGTTGTCCGTCTGTCTGTCCGTCCGTCCGGGTGTCAAGACCTTTATCTCGGGAACGCGTGAAGGTATCGAGTTGAAATTAAAACCATACACACAGATCCACAGTCTCTTGCTGCAGAAAGAAAAATAAAGTTTCTAAGTTTTTGTAAAAAAAGTTACAGCCGAATATATCGTAAAAAATGCACATTTCAACACACACAAGGGAATCAAAACCTACGGGGTACTTCCCGTTGACCTAGAACAATGAAATTTGGCAATAAGCATTGTTTTAGAGTACAGATATAGGAAATAATACGAAAAATTGTCATTTTTTTATTTAATCACTAAAAAATTGTGTCTTTATGCAAGGAATGAGGGTCCAAATTTTAAAGTGAATTAACCGTAAAGTACCAAAGGTGTCCAAAGGTGTACCAAGTCAGGAAATTGATTTAAATAAAACCAGATCTCCGGAACGTATAGACAATTTAATACAGCAAGATCCAAAACACTTCATACATTCTATGCACATGTCACCATCGCGAGTTAAAAACCGTTCAGCGCCATCTAGTGGAACTTTGGTAACATCGAAACAATATCTAATATGTATGTACGAATATATTTAAACATTTTATTTATGTACTATTTTCATTTCTTATATTATTACTTATTACTTAGACATACCGCCCCCGAAGGACCAGTAGTCCTTCTTTATACATACAAATTCAATCATCATTAATGGGTAAGGGACAAAGTTTTGTAGTAGGCCGTCGAATCACGGAATTTTTGCATTTTAACGAAACTACTCTAACAATTTTATCCTGACCCGGGTGAACTACGACTACTCGTCCATAGAGCCATTTAGTGGGTGGTAAGTTATCCTCCTTAACCAGAACAATGTCACCGACTTTTAGTTCGGGAGTAGTATTCTTCCATTTGTATCGTTGAAAAAACTGTGTCAAGTATTCGCGAGACCATCTCTGCCAAAAATGCTGCACCATTCTCTGAGTAAGTTGCCAACGTCGTAAACCGGTCGCTTGAATTCCTTCGTAATTCTGATCAGGAGCCATTACAGGAGCTTCGCCTATTAAGAAATGGCCTGGCGTTAAAGCGTTAGGGTCGTCAGGATCAGAACTAACCTGACAAATTGGCCGTGAATTCAGGCAGGCCTCAATTTGCGCTAGGACAGTCGCAATTTCCTCGTATGTCAAGGTGGAATCCCCGATCACTCGTCGGAGATGATGCTTGGTGCTCTTTATTCCAGCTTCCCAAAGTCCGCCAAAATTCGGAGCGTGAGGGGGAATAAAGTGCCATTCCGTACCATTGTTTGCCAACGAAGAAGCGACATCATCACTAAAAGAAGACCGCTCATTAAAAATCAAGGTACGTAACTCTTTTGAAGCACCAACAAAATTAGTGCCGTTATCGCTCCAAAGGTGAGAACAGCGACCTCGTCTTGCGACAAACCTCTTAAAGGCCGACAAAAACCCTTCCGAACTAAGATCCGACACAGCATCAATATGAACTGCTCGTGTCGCCATACATATGAAAAGGCAAATATAACCTTTATAGGAACGATGGCCTCTTCCTTTAGATACTCTGATATTGATCGGTCCTGCGTAGTCAACGCCTGAGTGCAAAAACGGTTTGTTCGGAGTCACTCTACAAGAAGGTAGCTGGCCCATCAATTGAGTTCTTGTTTTTGCTGCGTTTCTGACGCAACTGATACAGTTGTGAATATGTGATCTGACAGCATTTTTCAGTTTAGTTATCCAATACTTGGAGTGAATATAATTGCATGTTAATTGTTGTCCTCCATGCAAAGTTTTTTCATGTGCATCCGCTATGATAAGTTTAGCTAACGGCGAATCTCCACAAATTATCATGGGATGCTTATTACTATCAGGTAAGTCCGATCTTTCCATTCTACCACCGACTCTCAATATTCCATTTGTATCCAGAAATGGATTTAGCGTTGACAATTTACTTTTGTTACTAATCTTTTTATGTTTCAGGAGGGAGCTGATTTCTTCGTGGAACGAACGACTCTGGTGCTGTCGAACACAACAGATGACAGCATCCTGGATCTCCGTAGCAGTCAGGTAAGTAACGTGTTTATTTTTGTTTCCAGGACTCTTCAATTGCAAGAATCTTCTGCAGTATGCCACGACTCGTACCAGTTTCCTGAGGGAAGAAAATTTAGACCACAGATCCACTTCCAAACCGGTATCTTCTATCGATGTAGCATGAGCCTTTATCCCTTTTGCTTCCAGATCCGTTTTAGTATATATGGCTTGAGGCTTCCCATATGGAAGAATGTCATCACGCAGCCAATTTGGACCGTACTTCCACAATTCATTTTCGATAAGCTCAGAGGGTGGAATCCCACGCGACGCACAGTCAGCGGGATTCTGTTTGGACTGTACATATGACCATTGTGACGAATCTAAACGCGTCAGTATTTCGGATGTACGGTTGGCCACAAAAGTTTTCCATTTGCTCGGATGAGCACTTAGCCAAGCCAGGACGATAGAAGAGTCAGTCCATGCGTGCAAATCTGATTTGCTTACATTTTGTACTTCGCCAACTTCCAGCAGTAACTTCGAAACTAGCACAGCTCCGCATAGTTCCAGCCGGGGTATTGAGACTTGCTTTATGGGTGCAACTTTAGTTTTCGCCGTAACCAGGTGCGTATTAACTTTACCACTAGGCGCAATGCAGCGAACGTAAACAACTGCTGCGTAAGCGGCGCTACTCGCATCACTAAACCCATGAAGCTCTACTTGTATATCATTTGTCGTTGTCTGTATCCATCGTGGGATATGAAACTTTACTAACTTAGACAACTCTTCGCGGTAAAGGTTCCATTCTTGTAAAAGATCACCTTGCAGGTTATCATCCCAATCTAGTCCGGTTGTCCAAAGTTTTTGGATAAAAATCTTAGCAGTTATGATGCAAGGAGAAACCCAGCCCAATGGATCATATAAGCGACAGATTTCACTAATAATCTTACGCTTTGTTTGCGGCACAGAAGAATCGGATGACAATTTGACACTGTAGTCAAACTTGTCAGTCCGGCGATTCCACGAAAGACCTAAAACTTTAGTAAGGTCTTCTCCAAATTCTCTGTCCGTCCCCGTGTTCTCCTGGAGCTCTTCTAAAATTCCTCTTCGATTGCTAGCCCACTTCTGTAGCCTGAAACCTCCCTTTTCGACTAGTTCATTCATTTGACTATACATTGCGACTGCTTCAATCTCTGATTGGCATCCGGTTAGTAGATCGTCCATGTAAAAGTCCGTTTTGACTCTACTAGCCGCTAACGGGTAGTTTTCTCCTTCATCGATCGCAACTTGTTGAAGAGCTTTGACCGCTAAGTAAGGGGCACAGGAAGTACCAAAGGTGACCGTCAGAAGTCTATAATCACGAATCTCATCTGTAGTGTCTTCTCTCCATACTATCCTTTGGTAGTCTGCGTCTTCTTTAGCGATTCTGATTTGCCGATACATTTTTACGATATCAGCCGTTAAGCACACTGGGTGTAGTCTCCAACGCATGATCGTGTGTCGCAAATCTGGTTGTATAGTAGGGCCTACCATCAACGTTTCATTCAGAGTTAAGTTGCTTGTGGCACTTCTACTTGATGCGTTGAATACCACTCTGGTTTTCGTAGTTGTTTTATCAGTGCGAACTACTGCATGATGTGGCAACCAAACTCTTCCGATGTCTGGCTTACACTCTGAAGCTGGAACTTCCTCCATGTGATCGAGATCAATGTATTCTTTTAGAACCTGAGCATAGTCATCTTTCAGCTTCTCGTTTTTATCTAGTCTTTTTTCTAGACTCATCAGTCTCGTCACCGCTATCGTACGAGTATCTCCATAGTTAGGTGCTACGTTGGGGCGAAAAGGTAATTTTACCACATATCGACCAGACTCATCTCTGCGCGTCGTTTCCTTAAAATACTCTTCACAAGCATGTTCTTCTGGAGTCAAAACCTTAGCTTTGATTGAGCTTGGTTCGGATTCAAGTTCCCAAAACTTTTTTAAGAACTCATTCTCTTCTACCTTCACGTGTAGATTTAGAATTACATTACGACAACTTGGTTCTTGTTCATCATAACCGCCTACCTGACCTGACAACACCCATCCGAGGTATGTATCCTGCGCTATCATAGAACCATTTGGGTTTCGAATCAAACCCTTTTTCAGGATATGACAATACACATCGGAACCTAACAAGATGTCTATCTTATTAGGTGAATTGTATTGTGGATCAGCTAGATTGATGCAACTCAATTCTGCCCAGTTAGGTAATACAAACTTCTTTTCTGGCAGAACTGAAGTTACTGTATTAAGCACATAAGCTTTTATCTGCAATTTGAAAGTGGGATCATGAAGTGACCGTATACTGACCATAACCATCGCCTTCGTGGTTAGATCACTATGACCCCCACCTAAACCAGATATTTTACCTTTAGCTGTAATCTTCTTTAGCCGTAGCAACTGCACAGCTGCTTCCGATATAAACGAAGCTTGAGACCCTTGGTCAAGCAACGCTCTAAATATCAGAGGATATCCATTTTTTGACTCAGCCTTAATTAAGGCTGTGGCTAGTAAGGTCTGGACCTCTCCTGTCACAAAATGGTTAACTATATTAGTGGTCTCATTCGTCTCTGAAGACGATTCCGGGAGATTATACTCATTTCCTGACACTTCAGTAGCTACTGCAACTGTAAGTGGGTTAGATTTACCGTGGAGAAGCGTATGATGTTTTCGATGGCAAATACGACATGTGGTGGTCAAGCGACAAGCCTTACCGGTATGACCGCTGCCCAAGCAATTAAAACAAAGTTTGAGCGACTTTACTATCTCTTGGCGGTTATTTACATCTTCTTTGGCAAACTTATCACAGTAATATAATCTATGTGCTTCATTGCAGTGAGGACAAGATATATTAGAGTTCGTTTTCGCATGCAAGACTTTGGGAGCGTTGTTCTGATTAGGCTTCGATTTATTTTTAGCTGGCTCTATAAACTCTAACGCTCGAAAGCGGGACTCAAGAAATTCCTTAAACAGTTCGAGTGGTGGTAATTCTTCACATGAGATATTGACCTGTAACTCCCATTGTTTCCGCGTTTCGACGTCTAACTTTGAGCTGACAATGTATATAATAATAGTGTCCCATGACGAGACATCTATACCTAAGTTTGACAATTCGTGCATACAATCAGATGTAGTATCGAGAAGTTCTTTTAACGCTTGAGACGATTCACAATTCATAACTCTTTGACCAAAAAGACGCTTTAGAATACAATTCGACATGTAACGTTTATTATCGTATCTCTTTTTTAACATATCCCAACATTTTTGGTAATTAGCTTGCGTAATAGGAATATGTTTGATCACTTGTTCTGCTTCGCCTTTCACTTGGGTTTTAAGATAGTGTAATCTTTGTACGTCATCAAGTGAGCGATTATCATGTACTAATGAGAGAAATAAATCTTTAAATGATGACCATTCCGAATATTTTCCGCTAAAATTAGGGATCGAAATTTGCGGTAATTTAACTATAGACTCATTCCTCGTGTCGGGCGAACCAGAATTAGTGCTTTTACCAGGTCTCATTAACTTAAGACAAGCATTTAATTCTCCTTTGTACACTAAATAAGTTTCATAACCACAATTAAAAACGTCATTTTTTATGTAGCTGCTTTCATCCAAGACTTCTTCATCGTATTTCGATACTATAGATTCATGCTTCTTTGAAAACTTGTCAATTAACCCTTCTAAGCCTTCTAATCTTGCAATAACGTATGGTTCCGAAACTCTGTCTTTAGGTGATTTTTTAAAGTTGGCTCTTCCTCTTTCAATCTGATTTTTCAAATCTTCCATTACTCTGATATCACCTTCCATCTTTAGTTTCGATTACCACAGTCAGCAACTTAGCAAATTTTATCTTCAGCCTTGCGAGATTGATTTTTCAAAGTCTAAAGTAATGCCGATTTTTCTGAGTTCCAACCAAAATGCTCGAAATTTTTCTAAGTGTTTGGGAACACAAATAACTCGCTCAACAATCGGGCATAGGTTCCCCGTCTCGTAAAAATTCGCGAAATTATTCTAAGTCCTGAGCTACACTTTGAAATTTTACAAGTCCATGCACTACTTGAAATTTGCTAAGTCCAAATCACTGAATATTATAACGTTAAAAGTACTCACAGTTTATCCGGCACTTTACCAATTCACTTCCTAAGAACTCCAATATTAATTTAGCGCCTGTTTCCAATTTGCTCCACCAAACATTTGTAGCTGTCGTATAGCTTCTTCGGTAACACGGTGTTCTCTCCAGCTAACACAGTGTTTTTCCCAGTTAACACAGTGTCACAAGCTCGAAATCAGCGCCACCTTGCAAACTCCTCCACAATCCAACTAATTTTTAAACATCAACTCTGGCAGTGTTGTATGTGCGTATCGCACCAAAAAACGTTCCGACTCGTAGGGACCTTGTCCAAAGGTGTACCAAGTCAGGAAATTGATTTAAATAAAACCAGATCTCCGGAACGTATAGACAATTTAATACAGCAAGATCCAAAACACTTCATACATTCTATGCACATGTCACCATCGCGAGTTAAAAACCGTTCAGCGCCATCTAGTGGAACTTTGGTAACATCGAAACAATATCTAATATGTATGTACGAATATATTTAAACATTTTATTTATGTACTATTTTCATTTCTTATATTATTACTTATTACTTAGACACGTATCATGTGGGGTATCATATGAAAGAGCTTCAGTAGCATAAGCTAAAACAGGTTTTTAAATATTTTTACGATGTTATATTTTTCGGTTTATGAAGGAAAATATAAAAAATATATGATTTCCCCCTTTTATCTACTAGTTTGTACGGATCCCTCGGTGGGCGAGTCTGACTCGCACTTGTCCGGTTTTTTGTAATAATATAACTCGTTATTTATTGTTCAGTAAGATGGGTGTCAGTAGAACCAACGCCGTTGGACAATGTCACGTCAGCCCATCAGCAGAACGGATCAGCTTCGACGGACGGGGATGAAGCTTCATACCAGGCTCGGAGACAGTTTGTACCACCACCAGGTTTCGAGAACGGCCCACCGGATATATTCAAGAATGGCCCTCCAGTTGGTTTCACAGGGTTTCCACCGGGTTTTCTTGGGGGACAGGATAATGCGGGGCCGGGGGGCGGCAATGCGGGGCCGGGTGGTTTTGCGTTTCCAACGACTAGCAAGTGAGTTATTTTTCCCTGCGGTAGAAACAGCTAAAACGAACATTAATATACGTAAAATATACTAATGTAATAAACACGATAGTTTTTAAAAATATTTTAGGGTTCCGTATTTAAATAATAAATTGTAACCCTTATAGGACACATCACATTGTCCGTCTGGCAAGAACTTTTTTCACAGAAGGCGTGAAGGTATCAAGTTGAAATTAATATCGAAAACGTAAGTCTGTGATCCTTGACTGTAAAAAAAATCGAGATTTTAAGTCAACGCAATAAAAGATAAATTCTAAAAGATTGGCGGGAGGAGGAGGGTGTCCGTTCTGTATGTATTACTATTAATGTCTTCTGTGGTTCAACTTTGGCACCGAAGCTCTTGCGTACACGCGCCTCGACATGCTCTTGCCCAATTTACAATCCCGACGCCAAGAGACGAAACGTCGAGTCGTAAGTATCAACAGATACTTCGAGTCGATTCGCAAGTATCACCAGATACTCAGAGTCGATTCGCAAGTATCACCAGATACTCCAAGTCGATTCGCAAGTATCACCCGATACTCAGAGTCGATTAGCAAGTATCGCCAGATACTCCAAGTCGATTCGCAAGTATCACCAGATACTCCGAGTCGATTCGCAAGTATCACCAGATACTCCAAGTCGATTCGCAAGTATCACCAGATACTCAGAGTCGATTCGCAAGTATCACCAGATACTCCAAGTCGATTCGCAAGTATCACCAGATACTCAGAGTCGAGTCGCACGTATCACCAGATACTCCAAGTCGATTCGCAAGTATCACCAGATACTCCGAGTCGATTCGCAAGTATCACCAGATACTCCAAGTCGATTCGCAAGTATCACCAGATACTCCAAGTCGATTCGCAAGTATCAGGTGATACTTACGACTCATTATAATTTCAAAGTAAAATTATTAAGTATACCGTAGAGCTAGAGGTACGGAACTCTTAAAACGCGGAATTTATTTATTTATTTACAAAAGATTGTTCGAGGTTTCTCGTAAAGAATATTATTACTATAATATTGTAGAAATGATCTCCGGCCAAAACTCATGGGCCCTAAGAAACGTCCGGGCTACGACCCGCACGCGGGCTTCGAGCCCTACTGGATCGGGGGGCAGTGGGTCCTGGACGACACGCTGAACGAGACGGATCCGGCGCCACCGGTGGTCAAGCACGGCACCACCGCCAAGGACGACAGATACTGCGGATACTTATGTAACGACATCATCAGAGAGTAAGTACCTACAGAGTGCGCGTCAATCTGGTGAGCTCTCTGAATGCTAGCGAGAGATCCGTGACCCGCTCGTGGGATCCGCAGTGCTCACACTATAAGGGTACTGGACACGGCATTTGCAATCGTCAACAAATATACAGATTGAGCAAGCTCTTGCTAATTACCAGGATCCGGCGATTTTGATAGGATTCTATTATCAAATCACCGACATAGCACACGGATTAGAAAGTTACTTGAAGTGGTCACTACCACTTCAAGTAACTTGGTAGGGCATATAGCACGTAGAACTAATGGCCGGTGGGGCCGAAAGTTGGAATGGAGACTACGCACCGGTAAGCGCAGTGTTGGAAGACCAGCCACGAGATGGACAGATGATCTCATACAAGTGGGAGGAAGACGCTGGATGCAGGCCGCTTTGGAAATCCATGGGGAAGGCATATGATGATGATTGTTATTATTCCGTCGATAAAACCAGCCGATATCGTTTCCATATGATGAATTCCGTATTTAGAAAAGTTTGTATTGGAATTTTAGCGTCAAAATTTTAGTTAAATTTTTTCAAATGTCGTGTACATATTATGAATATTTTCCGTGATCACATGCGCATACCTACTTACGTGGCGTGCATGAGTGTACCGTCACTGTCACGTTCCGACGTCATTTACCATAACGGCCAAGCGCACGCGTTTTAAACGAGACGAAAGAAAACTCATTAACTCTGTTATTTGTTAACAGGTTGTATTCATCCAAAAGAATAAATAAAATAGTATACTCCTAGCGCACACGCCTGGTGTATATTTATAAATTAAATGTTGTGCGAAATGTCCACTATTATTTATTTATAAAATTTATAAGTATCTATTGCGTCGTGTCTTGTCACTTTAGTAACTTGTGTTGTGGGTAGTCGAGTAAAGATATTTGATGATTTCCAGTTACGGCGTCGTGTGCGGCTTGTCAGGAGAGGGAGAGTATCTCACGTTTGATAACAGTTGCTTCATGCTCGCTTTAGACTGCGACCATATGAAGGGTGAGTGCGTGTCTGGTCTACCATCCTCGTCGCGCGCAACTATGCACAACTCTACTGAATCCTCGATCTAAGAATCTATATCACACTTGGCCAATTGTTTATGTAGTACTATTAAAGACTTCTATGGTCATACCGAGCGATTGAGTACTTGATTGAGTTCTAATGCTCCGCTTGCTCCTTAGTGAAACCGGCAGAGGTTGAGAATGCTCTCCTGGCGTATGACTTCTCTAACATGTACAAAATCAAGAAAAAAAAGTAAGCAGGTATCTCCCAGGCAAGCGTGCTACATCTTCACATTTGATGAAACTGAGTCAAGTTCGAGTCTAGTCAAAGTTATTTATTAATAAATATACTGAGATTCCAAAGTAAAAAATAAAATTGTATAATATAATTAATGATGTTTAGTTATTTATTAAGTTACGAACTAGTTTATCGAACACTATGTTTTCCTAATAAAATAAAATAATTGTATAGAAATATTTACATAATATACATTATTACAATGAATTACCAAAGTAGAGCTTCAAAATCATAAATCATCGTTTTAGTCTGCTTTTAAAGCAGCTGTCACCATCTCTTGCAACAGGTTATATACCTCCGGGCCCACGTGTGCCAGGTTGCCGGAGTTGGCACGTGCGCGCGGGGTACCGACGAGCTTATTACCTTCTCTAATTCTAGTTTGTGACACCCCAGGTTGGACTATAGCGCACCGCGGCCCGTGCTCTCAAACGCTGCAGACATACAACTGGGAACACGCGCGGGAACAGTTCGCGTTCCACAAGCAGGAAGTGGACGCATTCTACGCGAAGTTCACCCGCCCGATAGGGAGCGCCCTTAACGTCACGCAACCATGGACCTACCAGATGACGTTTCAAGATAATGGAAAATAATACATATTATAATTTATCGATGATCGAGCACTTTCTTATGTTCTAAAAATTTGGATTTAAGAGTGAGTGAATGATATGAACGGGTTTTGCGATCTAACTTAATATTTCGTCGCGTTACACTTAATACGATGTTGAGTGTGCGTTTTTTGTGAGACAGTAGTCGCAGGTGAGGTTCTTCTCTCGCGGCTGATATACTCACGTGACTCGACAGTAGTCGCAGGTGAGGTTCTTCTCTCGCGGCTTATATACTCACGTGACTCGACAGTAGTCGCAGGTGACGTTCTTCTCTCGCGGCTGATATACTCACGTGACTTGACAGTAGTCGCAGGTCACGTTCTTCTCTCGCGGCTGATATACTCACGTGACTCGACAGTAGTCGCAGGTGACGTTCTTCTCTCGCGACTGATATACTTACGTGACTTGACAGTAGTCGCAGGTGACGTTCTTCTCTCGCGGCTCGTGAGTGCGCATGTGTTCCCGCAGGCGGTGCGGCCGGGCAAACTTGGCGTCGCACTGCGAACACGCAGCATGCAGGTGCGGCTGGTGGATCCTGGCGTGCTTGTTCAACACGCTCTGGAATATGACGTATTCACTCTTTACTGTGCGCATTGCACAGGAAACCGTCAACTAAATCATCTCTTTAACCGCTCGAGGAGAAGTCGTTAGGTTATATGACCATGCTGTATTTTGTTTCTATTGCTCTATTCCAGAACAATAGCTTTACCGCTGAAATTGGGGCGTGGCCCGTAAACGATTGTACTGCGGGGGTACAGATAGGCGTTGCTTTCATTACTTGTACTTGTACACTTGAGCGCGGTCTAACAAGGTCGGGCTCGAGCGAGTCACTTTACTCTCTCGACTGATTACAATTACCGAGTCATTTTATGTAAATACATATTCACATAGAAACACCCAGAAACAGACCAAACATCCGTGCCCATCACACGTGTTCCTGGGCTGGGTAGAGCTTGGAAGGCAAACGTAGTACGTACCGTGTGAAATGAGAAAGCTATTCCTTTGCTTCGCATAATGTTTTAATTTCTAATATACTTTGGCATAATGAGTCTGGCATACTTGTTATTGTCATAATAATACTTTTCTATATTATTTGTTGGCATATTCTATTGAGAGGCATAATTATCTTTTCGGTTATGTTACTTTGAACTACTCTGCAGTCATATTGTATTTTTGCTTAAAATATCTTCTGAATTAATTCTGAATATCTTCTTAATTATATGAAAATAAACGCCATTAGAACAGGTTCCACAAGTTTGTTAGCCACAAGTTTCATTTGCTAAGTGTCTGTTTTATTATATCCAGAAATCTTATTCTTTACAAAGATTTATTCATCTGATAAATAGTATAATAGTAAACCGATGAGAGGCGATTTGAATCACGTGGTCCACTTTCACAAAATGACTACTTAACCAAAAATACCACTTTACGTTCCCAAAAATACCACTTTACCAAAATCACTGCTTTACAAACCACTTGATATTTTTTATTACCCTGTCTGTTAAAGTGACCATGTGATCCGAATCAATGAGATAACGTGCGGCTGAAGCTGTGACTGTGTGTATGTGTGTGTGTGTGTGTGTGTATGTGTGATGTGTACCTTGTCCTTGAATGCCTTCCCGCAGCCGGGGAAGGCGCACAGGTGCGGCCGCTCCGGGAAGTGCGTGCGCAGGTGTCGCGGCAGGTAGCGCTCGTGCTTCACGTGCCGCCCGCACACCGGACACGCGCATGGCTTCTCTTCGTGAATCACGCGCTGCAGAACAATATATGAGTACATACAAACTAGCAGCGCCCCGCGGTCTCACCCGCGTAATGTTGAATAACGGCGATGATGAAGATGATGATAAAATATAGCTTATGCCTTTCTCCAGGTCTTAAAGAATCTCTGTGCCAAATTTCATAAAGATGTTTCAGCCGTTTAGCCGTGAAGAGGTAACAAACAGACAGACGACAGACAGACAGACGACAGACAGGCAGACAGGACATACTTATTTATGCAAAAAAATAATACCACCGCCGTGACCAATTCTGACTCAAACATGAAATTGAACAATCGTTAACGGATTAATCGCGTATATAATTTACAAAAATTAGAATTGTTTAATTTCAATGAGTAATCAATTTCAATCAATGAAAACAAACGAGTACATAGCTATTTCGTAGGATCTTGGTTTTGATTTCAAAAAAGATAGTAGTCAAATTACTTAGTTAATGAATTAGCAGATGTTTTTAGTTATTTTAGATCTACAACTTACCACCAACTAGCCTGATGTCAAGCGACCGACGTCTAGCCTAATGTGAAGCGACCGACGACTAGCCTGATGACAAGCGACCGACGTTGTGGCGAACTCTACTACTAATCTTTTGGAAACAAATAGAGAGCCTTCGAGAAAAGCTGTATACAATGTTTGACATAGAGTAAAATTATCCACTTTGATAGTACATGCACCAATCAACAAAATACAGTATTAGACCCGCGTTTTTTGGCATTTCCAAGTGTTAAATATCGAGATGTGTTTCGCTGTACATATGTACATTATAACATTACCCCATTTTCAAGAAGGCAGAGTATCGAACATCATGACACATTTGAACATAGTTAGGGGGGTTAATGAAAGGGGATATGACGGCTTGCAGCGACATGGGACCACACCGGCGCCTATATAAACGACAATTACCCTTAAGTCCCGTAACTGACTTACATTTAGTTTGAATGCTCATACAAGTACGGGCAAGTGAACTCTTTTGAAGATCCCAGTAAAAACAAAATTTTTTTTTAAACTGACTAGGTACACAATTTAGTTGTAAAATTTTCTACAATTTTATTGTAGAAAGCGACTTGTTTACTTATGACAATGAAAACTGTGTAACTTTAAATACTTAAACGTATAGTTAAATACTTTCTTTACGAATATTACTTGGAATATTCTAGAAAGTGTACAGGATTATTCTACACACCTACGCTTACCATCAGAGTCGACGATGGTCAATCGTAGATCTAACCCGTTCAAAGAAACGACACTGGCAAATTGATAAAACACGCGGTGCCATGTTCCACCGAGATGAAGAATACCAACTCACAATATGTGTGATCATGTGGACCCTCTTCTTGAAGGTCTTCCCGCAGTGGTCGCACTCGTGCCTCTTCACCTCCGCCTCCAGGTGTTCCAGGTGGACTTCCGAGATGTGGTTCTTCAGTTTCAGCTTACTGTCGAACCTGGGTTACACAACGTGACATTCTTCAAGCTCCAAGTTCAACTTTATTTCAATTAGGTACAATGTTTATACGCCTTTGAAACGTCAAGGATATAATGCGAAGTATACAAATATCACAAACAACTCGGTAATTAACTGCGCTTGCCAATATAAATTGGTGGTAGTAAATTGGTAATCGCAATAACAAAATAATTGAGAATACAATAAATAAACAGAGAACAACGTAAAATGGTTCAACGCAAGGCGACTACCAAGCTTCTTATTTGATAATTTTAATTTCGTGAATTTCAGCAAGATAGAATAGAATAGATTATCGTTTATTGTCATATAAGTCACATTCATAATCATTTTAATAAATTGATATTAGGAACGTTTCTAATATGTGAATGACATTCTAACAAAACGTCACGTGAAGGCACGTCACAGTCTCTTAGTATTTCGACGCGTAAGAGTTTGCCCTGTATTTGTCTAAGCATGAACGGTTAATTTGTTGGTTTATTGTCTTTGGAGATATGATCATTGGGATGTTCTAGGACAAAGAGCAGCAAATAAGTAGACGGCTCGACTGTTGGTAAGCGATAACAGTGGCCAATTATTTTTTTTGTCTAGTTTTTCTAATCTAGTTTTAATTGTATTGTTAGTTCTACAGCTTTGTATTATTTTTCGTAGCGTCATAGCGTCTACCCAGTAATCTTGGATATCGCGTTCCTTTGTGCAGGGAACGGCACTTAACTGTCTTAGAGACTTTTCCATACAAGTATTAATACACAGGTAAGTAATAGGTAAGTCGGGGCTCACTTCTTGCGGCAGATCTTGCAGGTGAAAGTGCGCAGGATGCCCATGTGTCGGTGCTCGTGGCGCCGCAGCGTCGAGTTGTCGCGGCAGGCGTACTCGCAGAAGGAACACTTGAACGGCCTCTCGTCTGCAACCAACGCAGTCTCTGTTAGCAGCCGCTACACTACACCCTTACCTATACTCCAGGGAGGGACTCCGAGAGGAACAAATACCTACTCTAGTACCTAATCATTGTTTTATAATGTACGGACGGATCGGTCAGTCTTCGGATGGGTGACCGTGAGTGGCATTTCTTTCTGAGCGCTGCCGTGGGTCGGATCACACGTTAAATTGCATTACAGCAATCGTCAAGCCAGGTCAGAGGCCTTTCTGCGGCTTAATAACTCTGACTCTAGTCACTCAGTCTTCACTAACTATAATGATTTATAACATGTTCGCGATTGTCACTCATTGAAATGAAACAACTTCTGAATCAACGTCTCACCTGCGACTGTGACCGACTGTGACCACGCGTGTCGTCTAGTCTCACCTGCGACTGTGACCACGCGTGTCGTCTAGTCTCACCTGCGACTGTGACCACGCGTGTCGTCTAGTCTCACCTGCGACTGTGACCACGCGTGTCGTCTAGTCTCACCTGCGACTGTGACCACGCGTGTCGTCTAGTCTCACCTGCGACTGTGACCACGCGTGTCGTCTAGTCTCACCTGCGACTGTGACCACGCGTGTCGTCTAGTCTCACCTGCGACTGTGACCGACTGTGACCGACTGTGACCACGCGTGTCGTCTAGTCTCACCTGCGACTGTGACCACGCGTGTCGTCTAGTCTCACCTGCGACTGTGACCACGCGTGTCGTCTAGTCTCACCTGCGACTGTGACCACGCGTGTCGTCTAGTCTCACCTGCGACTGTGACCACGCGTGTCGTCTAGTCTCACCTGCGACTGTGACCACGCGTGTCGTCTAGTCTCACCTGCGACTGTGACCTGACCACGCACGCTGCACAGTGTTCGAAACGTCGGCTCATAAATTTACGTAAAATATACGCGATAAATTATTTCAATTAATAAATAATTATTGTGAGTAGTTAAACACTGAAACAATCGACATCAAAACGCGCAATTAGATTTTCATTACCAAACTACTGAATCGATTTTGATGATATCTGAGACCAATCTGAAATGATATATCCTTCCAAACAAAACATATTTTTTCAAATCGGTTTATAAATTACGGATTCAGTAACAAACATAAAAAATACAACCAAATTTTCAGAACAGAAAAATAATTAACATACTTAATTTCGCGTATCACAGAAAGAACAATACACACGAATGTGAATGAGCACAGCAATAGAGGAAACCTGAAAAAAGTGTAGATGAATTGTATGAATGAAGACATGAGCTAGAAAGGAGTGAATACAGATATGGCGAATGATAAGAAGAATGGAGGATACAAACATACTGCACCGACCCAACTTGATTGGGATAAAGGTAGGAAGATGACCTTTTTCTGGATAGGTAATTAAACAAGTATCAATGTTAAAAACAAAATACCCGACTGCAGAAAAGAGGTTTTTGCAGCCTATCTTACTTTACGCTTAATACGCTGTTGAATGTACGTTTTTTGTGAGAAAGTATGCGTACAATCGCTGTAAAAGATTATTGCGCATTCTTTAGAAAAAATCTAGTAAAATCACTTGTTTATTACGAAAAAGTTCGTTAGAAGTTACAAAAAACACGCAATTTTTATATTTGTGTGAGATGTATGATTTTTATTACAAAAAATATAGCCTCTGACACTCAGCAAGTGAAAACGAATCTAACGACACCTCTCACATCAAAATCAGTCAAGCCCTTTAAACTTTAGGTGATCATATAGAAAAATACAGATATACATACATACCCACATACATACACTCGAAACACACCCCTCCTACCTCTCCCTCCCTTCTCCCCTCTCCATATCTTAAAACACAATTATAATGGAACAGGTGTCGGTGATTTTTTTGAGGTAGGAAATAGGTTTAATCCTGTTTTACTCGTTCCCGCGGGAATACCGGGATAAAAAGTATCTTATGTGTTAATCCAGATTATAAACTACCTGTGTGCCAAATTTCAGCCAAACAGTCAAGCCGTTTTACCGTGAAGAAGTAACAAACTAACAAAAACTTCGCATTTATATTATAAGTGTGATGTGATTTATTATCATTTCCTATTCAAAACTGCAATATAACATATAAGTTATATATATATATTCGTAATCACTGTTAAAAATTCTTTATTTTGATACCACATTCGATGTATTTTGAAAACATTTTTTTTTAGATTACTTTTTGCCGCCAAAAATCCTTAATTTTTTTTTAAGTTACAATTACATAGCATAGGTACATATATGTATAGTTTGATGTACCCAGTTTCACTCTCACGAATAAGACGAATCTATTGACACCACTCACATCAAAATCGGTCAAGCCGTTTAGGTTCTAAGGCGTGCCAAAGAAATATACATACATACGCTCGAAAAACATAACCCTCCTTCTTTCGCAGTCGGGTAAAAAGGGGATGTGCGAAAACCATTTTTCAATTTAGGGATCCATTTACGAAATATTAAGCTTTGAAGTGATAATTGATAGTTTTGTTAGAGTCACTCACAGAGGAGGAGGGGGAGGGGTCCCCCTCCTCCTCTACCGGCTAAACGGTTAACTTTGGAGATATGAAAAATTAATGCTAGTAGGATATATGATGAAATTACAAGGAAAACTACCTAACTACCTACTACGCCTAAGTAGACTTTATAAGTTAGCGACGATCAACTTTAAATAATTACTTAGACGAGTCAAAAATGAATATTTCATTTAAATTAACATACGTTAACTCATATGTTCGTAGTGTCAAACAAGATACCCTGTCTTAAGGTCACATAAATTATGATATGTAACTAAGGAACCCTATATTGCGCGGGGCACGACACAAACTTGGCCATTTATTTCCTTTTAAGGTACGAAACTCTAAAAACGAATCTAGGATAAAACTTAGGAATAGAAAACAATTTGCTCGTGTAGTGTGGAAAACCGCCAAATTTCCGACGTGACTGATTCTCTCACCATTACGTATTGAACTCCCATTCCTTCATACCCATACCCAGGTGTGCTTACATACATAATTGAAGCTCACCGTCACTTAAATTCAGATAAGCTGTGGTCAACAAGCTAGCCTGTCGAACATAAAAGTATAATAAAAGTAAATTAGCCGCGACGGGACAACCTAATCATTATTAAATAATACATTTCATTTGTACGATTTCTCTTGATAATTGCTATCGGTGGGTTAAGTTCATCCCGCGACTCTGTCTACGAAAATATTTTAATTAATATAATACTTTGTTTATTAACAGCTACAATAATTTCATGAGACATTACTTTTTAACCGACTTCCAAAAAGAAGAAGTTTCTCAATTCGACTGTATGTTTTTTTTTTGTATGTTTGTTCAGCGATTACTCCGTCAATTATGAATTGTTTTTGATGTTTTTTTTGTTCGGTAGGTAGGTAGGTTCAGTACATTGGTTTTTATAAAAATACCTGAAACAATGTCGTCCAAGTAAACAATGTAGTAGTTCTCAGGAAACACAGATGTTAATAGACACTTGCACACAAACGCAGTCCGGCGGGCTATTGTTACCGACTTCAAAAAGAAGGTGGTTAACATTTTTTTTTTTTTTTAATGTTTGTTATTCTTAATGCATAACTCCGACATTTTATGAACCGATTTCAAAAATTCTTTCATTGTTTGAAGGGACATACTTTCAGATTGGTCCCATAAAGATTTTATCAAAATCGGTTCAGTGCTTTGATTTTTAAAACAAAATTACCCAATTGAAGGTTTGCAATTTTTTAAACTATAATTATTTCTTACATGGTACTCATGGTAGGTAGAGCATATGCAGTTTGCCGCCCGATTTAACTTAAGATGTACGCATGATGTAAGTACGAAATGTTGGCTTACGAGTAGGTACAATGATTTTCCCTCAAATCCCTTTATTGACTTTATACGTCCAGAAGATAAGCAACTTGAACTTACAAATATAAGTTTAAATAATTCAAGGCAAAATAAAAACGGCTGAACCGTTTTTGATAAAACATACTCGTAGCTAAGAACACTATCGACAAAATCCTCTTACAAACAAAAAAAAACTAGATCAAAATTTACAGACACACAGATACACACGTCAAACTTATTCGGGTCGGAGGTTAAAAACAGACATACTAAAGTGTTATTTATAAGAAAAAAAGTCTAAAAACCGGTTAGTGCGTAACGTACCGGAGTGGACGTAAACAGTGTGAATGTGTTCTAGTGACATGTTCCTCGTAGTGTATGTGCTCGTGTTGGGGGTCAATATCGGTACGTAGGCTCCTCGAGCGAACACCTCGCACAACGGCAAGCGCAGCGTAGGAACACCGGCCACGGGGAGGATAGAACACCTCATACAAGTGGCAGGAAGACGCTGGATGCAAGCCGCGCGACAACAGTTTTTTTTATCAATGGGGAGGCCTATGTCCAGCAGTGGACTACTTGTGGCTGAGATGATGATGTGCACGTAGTAGATAGAGCATTTCTATTAAAAATAACACAAAATACGCGACCGTACCCTTATTATACTCCTTAAAATTTAAGTAAATGGAGGAGAAGACAGGAGGTTCGTGTTTTTAATGATAATTAAGACTCGGTCGTAAAGTGACTAAATTACGGCTCAAATCTGTTTAAAATGACTCGCCCACAGGCGTGCTTGGTAGCCATGCAGCTCAAAGGATGGTTGGACGGATAGATACTTGAATGGATTTATACCTACTGTCCTACTTACATATCACACCGCACACCGTATTGTAACATCTTGTAAAATATTATAATCTAATTTTCTTGGATAAATCTAATATACGAATCATAGAAATGAAACAAATTCTAATGGATTTATCGCGACCACGGACGCTGCAAAGTGTTTAAAACATAAAATAAAATAATATGTGGTGATAAAATTATGTAAAATATACCCGATATATCTGTTCTGTTAAATTTCAAATAATCAATCGCGAAAACATTATAAGAATCATATTTGAGTAAGTTGTATATAATAAAGAGCGTAGGTGACATAAGGCATCCCTGCGTGACTCCGTCATGTTTTGCAGGGACGAGTGTAGCTCGCGTGTACTGTCAAGACATGCATGCGACGGACTGGACACCGCTCGGCTACTCGTGCCCCATCAACTGTGCCAGTGTCATCCAAGCTGTTGAAAGGTGATTACTAACGAAGTCATAAGCTTTACTAAAAACTATAACGCGAACGAATATCACACGAATCTACATGTATATCATATATAGCTCGGAAATAGAACAGTGCAGCACTAAGTAAAAGGTGTTGATAAGCTAATCAATTAGCTTTTTTATTACTGTCCTGGGTACTGACATCGCGATCAATTAAGAACTTATCATGTATTTTATGAAGGTCAATAAATTTTTGAGAGGCACGGCTGTTTTTTTTCACAATTTTAGGATAGTTCTAGTAGTTAAGGATAGGTATTTTATTGATAGATTGACAGTTGACACCCCTAATTACGTAAAGTTTGTATTACCTATATCCTTATTGACTCACTTTCTGATATACGTGAATAAGACTCAAAACAAGGGCGAAATCTGCGAACATAACGAAATTCATAAATAATAAATAAATAAATAAATATTTGTGGACATTTCACACAACACCATCTAGCCCAAACTATGCAAAGCTTGTACTATGGAACTAGATGGCTGGTAGAATACATAATTTTTTTTTTTATTATAGAAACACCTAGACACAGAACAAACATCCATGCTCATCACAAAAATGTTTGCCCTGGGTGGGGATCGAACCCACGACCTTTCAGTTCAGCAGGTAGACGTAGACACACTACCAACTGAGCCACAAGGGCAGTCGATTCAACACATTAACCACTATCTATATCTTACGATCTAAGAACTCAGTGACGAGCGCTAAACGGTTGAGAAGAGAATGTCAATATAAAACTAATACTTATGCGAATGGATATTAAGACAATTCACATTTTAAGTTGAAAAGTAGCTTTTTATTTTGACTGAGTAGTAACTGATGACGATATGTTATAGACTCAAAGCAAAAGACCACGAAGAACTATTCGCTATGTACTTGCCGCCTTTTATGCATAAAATACAGAACATGTCGGAATTCGACCTAGCAGATATATCAGGACTTGAAGAACTAGACACCGTAACTGATGATGACGAAGATGATAACTTTATAAAATCACGTAAGTTTTAGTACTTCATTGTTAATTATAAAAAAAATAACAACATATAGTAGTTGTTTTTTATTTATCCGTGTCACCAGATACTCTAGGATCGGGCCACGAGAGGCACGGTCTTAGTTTTTTATTATACAAGATAGATCTACGATTGACCACCAACTCGCCTGATGTTACGCGACGGTGTGGCCTAGGATGGAGCTCGTCGATCTAGAAGATATATATTCACTCTAGCCTTGAAAATTCCAAGATTGTAGGTCTCAGGAAACAGAGATGGCAACAAAGAATTCCATTCTTGTGCAGTACGCAACAGGAATGTGGATCGATATCGCTGAGTACGGATTTTTGGCATTTCAACGAGAAATGGGTGGTAATTCGACGAGTTTCTGCTAGTCCTATAGTGAAATGGGGAGGGTGGAATTAGGTCGTGAAGCTCTTACGCACATTCCCCGAAATGAATCCTGTAGAAAATAGACAAACATGCTACTTTACGGCGGTGCTCGAGACTAAGTAGCTTCTTGGCAGCTAGTTTATCGTCACCGATTAACCTCACAGCTCGCCGGTCCACTGATTCTAAAGCTTCCAGCTGATACTTAGCTGATCCATCAAAAAGGTGGCAGCAGCTGCAGTACTCCATACACGATCGGTCCTGTGCTTGATACAAATAAAGCAGTTGTCCCGGTGAGAAGTATCGCCTAACCTTATTAATGATGCCAAGCTTTTTACTGGCCAGTTTAGCCTTAGATTCAAGGTAGCCCTTAAAGTTCATTGTTGGGGTTAACATGTTCAGCAGTTCAAGACGGTCTGCCAATGATATGGGTACATTTCGGAAAGTAGGAGACAAAAGAAACTCACTCTTTTTGGCGGAGAAAAGGCAGGCTTGAGTCTTGTTGGCATTGAATTTGACGAGATTTTCGCCACCCCAGTCGGACACAGCTTTTAGAACTTTATTCATACGCACAACCATATCTTCTCTCAACGCCTCGATTTCAGCCTTTTTGGCTCTTGGACCAGATGTGTACCTTTCCACTACTGTGCTGTCATCTGCATACCCTAAGATACCAGGTTTCCTTTTACCTGCTTCGGAGTTCCAGCATGGCACATCACAACATCGCCATAAAGCTCACCCCCATATTTTGCATAACGGGAAAAAGTCAGTTTCTCCGCTCCTTTCTCTCGCGAACAAGCAAGATGTGGAATATTTTTCCTCCTGTTTTCACTTCGAACTTCAACAAAGAGCTTTATAAAAAAGGCCAATATGACAAGCACCTCTCAGGGTTAGCAAAGCAAGAACGAACGCACTGATGTTGCAGTCATGACGATGACGGCCGTCTGCATTAAGTTTTATTAAGTATATGAAAAGCATTTGCTGCTTTTCATATACTTAATAAAATAAAAAACGAGAAACAGTCCAGGAGTAATCGGATCGTTTTGTGTATCTCTGTATATGAACTTATGTCTGAATAGCGCCAAACATGTTTGCAGCTGTAATGCGTACGAAGGACAAATTAGGCGAAAGTATTCCTTCACGCGAGCTCAAAGCCAAGCTGAAAAGCATGCTCTCAGACAAACGCATTCGGAGTGAGCTGCGGCTGGCATTGAAGTCCGTAGCTACCGTACTCAAGAACGGTTCCTGTGGGAAGCCTGAACAGAGCAAGTAAGTTTTCACTTCTAATATTTCCCTTGAACTAGCAATCACCCGCAACTTCGCATGCGTAGAGACGAATGAAAGAAGAGCCTTCTCGTGTGTGTGGCGTAGGAGGCTTCGGTTAATTTCCTTTCATTAAAAAGGGTAGTTTTTAAACGAGTGAGTGTAAATTCAGGTTGAAGGAAAGAATAACAATTATACTAGTAGTTTAAAAAACTGAAAAATAGACTTCAAAATGGTCGATCTCGTTTTAAAAACCAAAATACTGAACTGATTTTCGATGACATTTCTATGGAAACAATCTGAAAAAAAATATTTTTCAAATCGCTTTTTTTTGCTTGGTGTTGGCATCATGCTTGCACATTTAATTCAAAACACTTTATAAATGACGGGAGATAGGCGGTAACAAACATTTAAAAAACAATACAGCCGCATTGATAACCTCCTTCTTTTTGAAGTCCGTAAAAATACTAAATACGGATGACTGTGAGCGACTACAAATCTTTAAAACTGTGACTTTTATTTGTAGACTAGACATCTTTCTCCATCTATATAAAAACAAAATCTTTAGGCTCCGGAGGCTCTATCAAACAGGTGTTTTCAGATTTTCATTAAATAAACCTGATCTTACTGTCATCATACTCAAATCGATTCAGCATTTCTACTCGCCCGTTACAGCACTACGAGTACAAACACAACTACTCGCGTGCAGAATTTAACAATTTTTTAGATTAATTTATTTCATAAACAAGGTTCGAAGAAATAGAATTTCAATCATGATGTATATGGAAAGATTTTTAGGTCGGAATAAATTTATTGTTTTGTATGTTATTTTTAGGATCCCGCAGTCAACTACGAAACCCCACCGTGCTCGTGGCCCGACATGCACATGGCAATTTTTTTTTTTTTTAGGTTTCCGCAGTGAATAAAGAACCCTTACAGTTTCGCCATGTATAAGTCTACAGCTTTGAACAAATACTATTAGTACTAGAGAGCAATGTTATTCGGCATGGATACCGGAGTTTTTCCCTCGGCCAAAAATGAGTGGCTGGTTAATATAGTCAGGTATTTTCAGGGACAGAACAGGGATCGCGAAGTGCACGAGACGTAAACATGGGAACGAGAACATCGTGCATCAATTCACAGCCATACTCAACAAGCACACCACCTCGAATTTCTTTACGGACCGCATCACGGAGGTAAATACATTAATTTGCATAAAAACAATCTATTACCAGCAGGTATTTCAACCCGTAACCATGAAACTAACGAGTAACCACATGGATTGTGATTTAAATCATTAATATTTGTATCTAGAACAAGTCATTTAACTGCTTGCGGTGTACAATTCAAATGATAAAATTAATATGTCAATAAGCTTTCGTCGTAAACATTTTTTTTACAAGGGAATCAAAACCTATGGGGAACATCCCATTGACCTATAACTGTGAAATTTGGCAAGAAGCATTGTGTTAAAGTACACATAAAGGAAAAAATCCGAAAACTACAATTTCAATTAATTATAAAAAATATGGTCTTGAAAAGAAGGAGCGTCCAAATTTTAAAATGATTTAACTGTATCATGTGAGGTATCTTAAGAAAGAGCTTCATTAGCACAAGTTAAAACAGCTTTTAAATATGTTTACGATGTATATTTTTCGGTTTAGTGCGGAAAATATATTAAATATATATATATATATATATATATAATTTCCCCATTTTAACTACTAGTTTGTACGGAACCCTCGGTGGGCGAGTCTGACACGCACTAGTCCGGTTTTTATTTCAAAAAAATAAGAATTTATAATCTTTTAAAGCAATTTTACACATACTTTCTCACAAAAAACGTACACTCAACAGGATATCAAGCTTAACGAAATCGTAAGTTAGACTACAAAAACTGCTTTTCTGCAGTTGGGTATATTGTTTTTATTTTAACATATATAATTGTTTTATGACCAAATAAAAAAAAACATGCATTTTCCCTAATTCTCGATCGGCGGCTCAAGCCGCGTCATGCAGGTAGGTAGTTTCTTATATGAAGCTTGTTGTTGGTATTAGTCTGTAGTGTCCCACTGTTGGACATTTCCAATCTTGGCGGTTTTGTGAATTGGTGTCAAAGATTTTTTCAAAAGTGTCAAATTGATCTCATCATCAAGGCGTATGCGAACGTAAGTAAGTAATAAGCGAGGCGTAAGTAACATGTGTTAATGTTATTGAAGATGGTCGTAAAGAAGCTGATAGGCACCTCGGACATGCAGACAGCGCTGCTGGACGTGCCTGACCTGATCCGGAGACTGGACGAGGTGTCCAAAATGCGTGCGTCCCCTCACTTCATCACACTCAAGCCGAAATACTGCCTCAACGTGTATGTACCTGGCTGCTTCTGTGTCTCGGGGTACGTGTCCAAAACATAACCATGGAAATGACATGTAAATGACGATTGACATGAAACAAATTGTAACGGATTTATCTCGTATATTTTACATATTTTTATGGCGTGACGCTGACGCACGGACGCTGCAAAGTGTTCCAAACGTCAGGTCATAAAATGCGTTCGTTCAAATTTGTTTCATTGCAATGAGTGACAATCAGAGAACCAAGAAAATAGAAAACATTATGTAAGACCCTAGAATTTCAAGAGATTTTTTCTGTTTATCACTAAAACTTCTTAGACAATGTAAATGTTTTTTTTTTTGTACGGTAATCCAATAAATACATGACTCAATAAGCAGTGGATTATATATATATATTGTTTTTCTTAGAAAGAGAATTTCATAGAGAGTGTTCTTTTGTTTCATCAAAATCGGTTAAGCCGTTTTTTTAGGGTTTTCGAGTGTTCCAACCCAAACTTATATTAGTGTTGTTCGGTTGTAGATACGTGGAGCAGGACGGTCAGTGCGTGCGGCCGCCGGACTGCCTGCGCGCGGACGCGGACCGGGACTACGTCGCGCGGGTCCATGTCCAATAAACAACTTTCAACAATACACCTACCTATAATCCGAAATATATTTGTTTCAATATTACTTGTCCGAATCCTTTTCACAGAGCTGCCTGATTCAAGATGTTATTGAATCAGGCAGCTCTGAGAAATTGGTTGCAAGAACACATGTTTTATGACATTAGCGATTATTTAAAATTAAGAGATTATTGATTATTATTATTTTTGACTATTATGATTATTATTCTATATTATTATTATTTTTGACTATTATGATATTTTTTGTTATATTATTAAGCTATTGCATAGCTTCTATCGCGGGCCTTGAGCGTGGAGACCGAATCCAGAAATTCCGTAACGAAAATAACCTAACACAACGCGCGTAAAGCTATTATGCAATAGCTTTACCGCGGCAGTCTCCGAGTCCCACACGTCTTTTTAAGAGTTCGCTGTCTGTCTGTCTGTCTGTCTCCAGGCTGTATCTCATAAACCGTGATAGCTAGAAAGCTGAAATTTTCATAAATGATGTATTTCCGTTGCCGCTATAACAACAAATACTAAAAATTAAAAACAAAAAATATTAAGGGGTGCATGGGGATACAATAAACGTGTTTTTTTCGTATTTTTTTGCTCAATATTAAAAACAAAAACTACTAAATATAAACGGTAACAGGTAGACGCTTCAAATTTTCACAGAATATTTACTTGTATATTACCTTTCAACATAAATAATTAAATAACAATAAAGTAAATATTAAAGGGGGGCTCCCATACAACAAACATTATCGATAACAAACATTATACAAACATTAAATTTTTAAGCATTTTTTACTCGATCTTAATTAACAGGTAGAAACTTGAATATTTGTAAGTAAATATTTAGAAATATATTAACTATAAAAATAAATACCTAAAACTCACAAAATGAAAATAATCCGTGCATCTAAACGGTGGCGCGAGCGCGAGGCGGTTGCTAAGCAACGGCCGCGCGGGTAGCGGGGGAGGTAACATCACGGAGCGAGCCATAGCCGCGCGTATTCGCGCGAGCGTCGTCATGCTGCCCGGATGTGTATCGAAAACCTACCTATAAGTTTGCAATTTACTACTTGGAATTTCGTTGATTTCTCGTTATTTTATACGATTTTCTATTATAGATGATAGTACGGAACCCTTCGTGCGCGAGTCCGACACGCACTTGGCCGATTTTTTATTTTATTATTTTTAGCACTCCAATTAATTAATGAATTATTAATATCAAAATAGTTTTGTCAACCACCCTTTCACATGATTTATTATGAACTTGACTTGTAACTTGGGCGTTATGAATAAATTTATTTGTATTTGTATTTGTTACACTTGACACAAGTTTCTGATCCCATAAGCTTGTTACCCATTAGTTACATTTGCCCGAACAGTTAATTGGTTATGTTCATTAGGGTTCTGTATATTATATCCAGAAACCTTTTTATTTACATAGGTTCGGTTATGACATATATCAATTATTAGGTTAGGTTCGTCAGGTTTCTTTTTATTATACACATACATTTTTGTATTATAAAGATTCGGTTTTAACAGAAGTTGTTTTTTTTTTCGAAAATAGGCTTGCGCTCGACCGTCAACTCACCTGGTGTTAAGCGACAGTTAGTCTACGATGGAGCGCGCTTGCCTAGAAGAAACCTATTCACTCGCGATTTAAAGACACCTAGACCTATTTTTTTTTAATATGTTTTTTATTCGGAAAGACCCATTCAGGAAGCGCATGAAAGTGGAGCCAAAGCGTCAAAAGTCGTCAAATGAGCTTTCAGGATTTTAATAGTGTCTTTTGAGAAAAATAAATTTAGTTTTCGGGGAAAAGATATACGGTGTTTCACGATTCGTATTGTAGATAGGTAACCCCATGGGGGAGACCTATGACCAGCAGTGGACTTCTTGTGGCTGAGATGATGATGATAATGATGAAAAAAAAGCCGTGAGCCCTCATGAAGTAGCGCTTTCTGCTAGTATGTATTAAGTAGTATTAGTGATTAGTGAGGTGGTGTGGCAGGTGTGTCCATAGAGCCTACAGCTAGTACTCACTCCGGTGTATGAGCATGTGTGAGTTGAGGGAGTAGCTCACTCTGAACCTCTTGCCGCAAACGTCGCACTCCAGCGGTTTCTCGCCTGCAAATTAAAAACAAATGTTAGCGGCGACATTCAGAGACCGGCGCGCTCCGAGGACGGGTTCACAACCTGACAATGAGCTTGGGCTGCAGGTGGAGATAAACATCCCAGGAAAACATTAAAAGGAAGACGGAAACTAAATAATTATATTTAAAACAAGTATCTATGTTACAACAAAAACAAAATACCCGACTGCAGAAAAGCAACTTTAGCAGTCTAACTTACGATTTCATTATGCTTGATATGCTGTAGAGTACGTTTTTTGTGAGGTAGTATAAGCAAAGTCATTTTGAAATGTTGTAAATGCGCATTCTTTATAATAATGATAGTAATATCATCTATTTATAACTAAAAAGTGCGTCGGAGGTTACGAAAGTGCGCATTTTTTATTTTTGCGAAAGATTTATCACTATTATTTAAAAAAAAATAGCCTACGACACTCAGGGAGTGAAGACGAATGTAACGACACCTCGCACGTCAAAACCGATCAAGTTAAAATTTGTTTCATTTCAAAAAAACTTTAATCTAACATATATCTAGTGTGTTTCCGCTAGCTAAGCTGGTACTCTTGTCAACTTCGAAATCTTCAATCTGGTACTCTTGTCATCTTGGAAGTCTTCAATCTGGTACTCTTGTCAACAAGACAAGACAAGAGTACCAGCTTGAAGACATCGAAGCGGAAACACACTAGATATGTAAGTTAGATTAGTTTTTAACCGACGAAAAAACTGAGGAGGTTCTCAAGTCGACGCGTTAATATATATTTTTTTATGTATGATCACGCATAACTTTTTACAGAGTAGTCCGATTTTGACAATTCTTCTTTTATTGGAGGGTATACACCGAATTTGGTCCCATATAAATTTGGAAAAAAAACCAACCCTAAGGGTAGGAAAACAGGGGATGATTGATTGTTCACTCACTGATTGTAATGTATGAGCACGCATAACTTTTTACAGAGCAGTCCGATTTTGATAATTCTTTTTTTATGGATAGGGTATACCTCGAAGTTGGTCCCATATAAATTTGAAAAGAAATCTTACCCTAAGGGTGGGAAAATAGGGGTGATTTATTGTTCACTCGCAGATTTTAATGCTGAGTTGTGTATTATATGGTAGGTAGCTAATTTAAAAGTAATCAAAAATTAAGCATGTAGTAATTAGTAGACTAAAGTCACAAAAAATTATAAAATTAAAACTGTTTACAAAAAATTAAACCTCCGAAAAAACTGAAAAGCATAAAATAATTGACCTTTTTTATTTAACTTCAATAACTAAGTCCTTAAAGTAATGTAAGTATACCTTAGTAATATTGAGTCGGCGCCAAAAATTACCTTAAATTTAAAGAAACAACCAAATCAAATTAACAATGCAACGTGAAATCTGCAGCAATAAACATTGACATTCAAAAAAATGCGCTCTCCGCACGAGCACTCGCAACGCAACGCATCACGCTTTAAGTAATTTGCTTGTTTGGTGTCGACTCAAAATCACTAAGGTACACTTACATTACTTTAAGGACTTAGTTATTAAAGTTAAATAAAAAAGATCTATTATTTATGCTTTTCAGTTTTTTCGGAGGTTTAATTTTTTTGTAAAAATTTAACATGAATTTCTGCAAAGTAACGCCTTATTCAATAATTTTTTTTGTTTCATTTCAATAACCCTCCTCGTTGCGCAGTCGACTGACCGGTATGCACCATGGCATGTTCGCGCAGCTCGCACGGATGGTGGAAGGATGAACAGTGTCGACTGACCGGTGTGCACCATGGCATGTTCGCGCAGCCCGCACGGATGGTGGAAGGATGAACAGTGTCGACTGACCGGTGTGCACCATGGCATGTTCGCGCAGCCCGCACGGATGGTGGAAGGATGAACAGTGTCGACTGACCGGTGTGCACTATGGCATGTTCGCGCAGCCCGCACGGATGGTGGAAGGATGAACAGTGTCGAGTGACCGGTGTGCACCATGGCATGTTCGCGCAGCCCGCACGGATGGTGGAAGGATGAACAGTGTCGACTGACCGGTGTGCACCATGGCATGTTCGCGCAGCCCGCACGGATGGTGGAAGGATGAACAGTGTCGAGTGACCGGTGTGCACCATGGCATGTTCGCGCAGCCCGCACGGATGGTGGAAGGATGAACAGTGTCGACTGACCGGTGTGCACTATGGCATGTTCGCGCAGCCCGCACGGATGGTGGAAGGATGAACAGTGTCGACTGACCGGTGTGCACTATGGCATGTTCGCGCAGCCCGCACGGATGGTGGAAGGATGAACAGTGTCGACTGACCGGTGTGCACTATGGCATGTTCGCGCAGCCCGCACGGATGGTGGAAGGATGAACAGTGTCGACTGACCGGTGTGCACCATGGCATGTTCGCGCAGCCCGCACGGATGGTGGAAGGCCTGGCCGCAGACGGCGCACTGGTGGCGCGGCGCCGTGTGCCGGCACAGCTTGTGCCGCGCGAGGTACTTCTTGGTTGCGCCCACGTACTCGCACACGTCGCACGAGTACGCCTCGTTCAGGTGGATCTTCTGGTGCGTGCCGAGGTTGTACTTGTCCTCGAACTTCTGCAATACATTTACATTATATTACAATTTAAATAGCTACAATTATCGTTTAAAAAACAGAATAAGCCGACTTTAAAATAAGCAATTCGTTTGCTTGGATGATATTTCTAATCGACTTCAAATAATCGGCCAAGTGCGAGTCGGACTCGCGCACGAAGGGTTCCGTACTATCATCTATAATACTACAAAGTTTAGTTCTGTTTATAAAATAACGAGAAATCAACGAAATTCCAAAAGTAGTAAATTGCAAACTTATAGGTAGGTTTTCGATACACATCCGGGCAGCACGACGACGCTCGCGCGAATACGCGCGGCTATGGCTCGCTCCGTGATGTTACCTCCCCCGCTACCCGCGTGGCCGTTGCTTAGCAACCGCCTCGTACTCGCGCCACCACCACACCGCGGCGCGGCGCTCGCACCGCGTTTAGATGCACGAATTATTTTCATTTTGTGAGTTTTTATGTATTAGATTAGGTATTTATTTATATAGTTAGTATATTTCTAAATATTTACTTACAAATATTCAAGTTTCTACCTGTTAATTAAGATCGAGTAAAAATTGCTTAAAAATTACGTTTGTTGTATGGGAGCCCCCCTTTAATATTTACTTTATTATTATTTAATTATTTATTTTGAAAGGTAATATACCAGTAAATATTCTGTGAAAATTTGAAGCGTCTACCTGTTACCGTTTTTAATATTGAGCAAAAAAATACGAAAAAAACACGTTTATTGTATGGGGACCCCCCTTAATATTTAATTTTTTTAAATTTTTAGTATTTGTTGTTATAGCGGCAACGGAAATACATCATTTGTGAAAATTTCAGCTTTCTAGCTATCACGGTTTATGAGATACAGCCTGGAGACAGACAGACAGACAGACAGACAGACAGACAGACAGACAGACAGACAGACAGACAGCGAAGTCTTAGTAATAGGGTCCCGTTTTTACCCTTTGGGTACGGAACCCTAAAAAGGAGATTATCATTTTGATATGTATGTACGTATTATTGTTAGAATTGCACAATTTTTACTATTAGATTGTTACAATAGTAGTGAAGTGTGTTGGAAAATTAAACGAACTTACCCAGTGAAGTTTGATGAATCAAATTTTATGTTTTACGCTTAGCGAATAAATACGATTAAAAACGAGTAAATAAAAGAAATTTAATCGACTCCAAAACTGAAAAGGGAGAAATGATAACTATTACATAATGCCGTCATATTGAATAAAAACTGGGCGTCTACCAAACTATATTTTGGAGTTCGGTGTTAGGCTAACTTTAGGACTTAGTGATAGTTTAGGGCCTGGCACTGAACTCAAAACTTTAGTTGGGGTACGTTTTGATTCAATTTATCGATATTATGTAATAGTTGTTATTTCTTCCTTTTCAGTTTTGAAGTCGGTTGTTAAATTACTTTTAGTTATTGTTAAACCCAAAGTACTAAACCGATTTTGATAAAATTTATATGAGACCATCTCTGAGGTAACCTATCAAACAAAGATTAATCAAAAACAATTAATAATTGGTCTTTTTCAAAGCGCAAACGTCACTATTGGCACAGATTAATAAATAGTTACGTCGGCAAGGCGCCTCGCGATGCTGCTCGCGGCGCAGGTGACGTCATCGGTTACAAGTGGGGGTGGGAAGCTTATCTTCTTGCGTCGGCTCAGCTGGAGAGACGTCTTCATTTCCCGCAGTTTTCAATGTAATTTTTTTCGAGTTTTTAAAATGTATTTCCACACTTGAGATTTTAACTTTGTAGGCAGTTAATAAAATTGAAACATCCGACGGCACTCGAGCCTATACCAATTTGACTTGATGTGGGAAATTTAAAAGTAGTTTTATTCATTAATTTGAGTTAGTGTTTACTATAGAAACGCAATTTTCAAAAAAAAAAACTTGATATCACCAAATTAAAAAAGTTTTTTTTCCGCCCATCTCGTAATTTTTTATGGTGAGTACCTACTTGAATTGTTCATGAATCAACAGCGCCATCTCGTAAAAGTCAAGCGAAGCTCAGCAAACCATGTAGTTATTTAATTACTATATAATTAATGTATTTTCCTCCATAAAATAATTACAATAGTACCAATATCTCTCACTTACCTTGTTACAGACATCGCACTGGTATGCAGTGAACTGCTTCAGCATTTTCTTCTTAACTATTCCATTCTTGGTGATAATTTTATTAGAAAATTTCAAGTTCTGACGTAAGATTTCATGCGGATGCTCATCTTCTTCATCATCAACCGCTGTTTTCTTTGTCTGCAATAATGTTAAGATTGCATATTTCTATATAAATTTTACTTTTATTTTGTATGTATATTTTTTACTGTTTATGTACAATGTACAAATATCCAAAAGAAATGCTTTAATTCCACTTTCATTGTGCGGACTGCTAGATTGTGGAATATGCTTCCTGAGTGGGTGTTTTCCGTTAGATATAATCTGGGTGTCTTCAATTCGCGAGTGAATTGGTTTCTTCTAGGCGAGCGCGCTCCATCGTAGACCTAACGTCGCTTAACATCAGGCGAGTTGGCGGTCAAGCGCAAACCTATTCATCATCATCATCATCTCAGCCATAAGAAGTCCACTGCTGGACATAGGCCTCCTCCATGGATTTCCAAAAAGACCGATTGGAAGCGGCTTGCATCCAGCGTCTTCCCGCCACTTGTATGAGATCATCTGTCCATCTCGTGGCTGGTCTTCCTACGCTGCGCTTGCCGGTACGTGGTCTCCACTCGAGAACCTTTCGGCCCCATCGGCCATCAGTTCTACGTGCTATGTGTCCTGCCCACTGCCACTTCAACTTGCTAATCCGCTGTGCTATATCGGTGACTTTTGTACGTCTACGTATCTCTTCATTTCTGATTCGATCTCGTAGAGAGACTCCGAGCATAGCCCTCTCCATAGCTCGTTGCGTGACCTTGAGTTTCCTTATAAGGCCCATAGTTAGGGACCACGTTTCAGTGCCGTATGTCATCACTGGTAACACACACTGGTTGTAAACTTTCGACTTGAGGGACTGGGGAATATTGGACGAGAAGACGCTTTTAAGTTTCCCGAACGCTGCCCAGCCGAGTTGGATACGACGATTGACCTCCCTCGTAAAGTTGGACCTGCCTAATCGGACCGTCTGTCCTAGGTAGACGTATTCGTCAACAACTTCAAGAGTGAAGTTCCCCACAGATATTGGGGTGGGCACTACATGGGCGTTCGACATAACCTTCGTTTTGTCCATGTTCATTTTGAGGCCCACCCGTTGGGAAACTCTATTGAGGTCTTCGAGCATCGTACTGAGCTCTTCCATCGACTTTGCCATGACTACTATATCGTCGGCGAACCGAAGGTGAGTGATGTACTCGCCGTTAATATTGATGCCGAGCCCTTTCCATTCCAGAAGCTTATAGGCATCTTCCAAACCGGCGGTAAACAGTTTCGGAGAGACAACGTCTCCCTGCCTCACGCCTCTCTTCAATGGAATTGCCTCTGAGTTCTGGTCTTGTACTCGGACTGACATGGTGGCGTTGTTGTACAAACACTTCAGCACTTCGACATACCGATAGTCAATACGGCATCGCTGGAGAGCCTCAAGCACCGCCCAGGTCTCGATCGAATCAAAGGCTTTCTCATAGTCCACAAACGCTAAGCAAAGGGGCAAGTTATACTCTTCGGTCTTCTGTATCACTTGCCGCAGCGTGTGGATGTGGTCTATGGTACTATAACCTTTTCGGAAACCGGCTTGTTCGGGAGGCTGGAAGTCATCGAACCTGCGTTCAAGACGATTCGTGATGACCCTTGAAAACAGCTTATAGACATGGCTCAGAAGCGAGATGGGTCTGTAGTTCTTCAGCAAAGTGTTGTCTCCTTTCTTGAAGAACAGCGCCACCACGCTTCTGTTCCATGCTTCTGGCGTTGTACCTTCAAGCACGACGGAATTGAAGAGCCTCTGAAGGACTTTTAGTATCGGTGTTCCACCCGCTTTCAGTAGCTCTGATGTAATTCCGTCGTCACCCGGTGCCTTGTTGTTCTTAAGCTGTTTCAAGGCCATCCTAATCTCATACAGGCTGATGTCCGGGATATCTTCGGTATAATGTCGAGTCAGTTTGGCTCTTGGATCTTTGCCCAAACTGCTAACAGGTTTTGCGATCGATGTGTATAACTGTCCATAGAACCTCTCGATTTCCCTCAAGACTTCTGCTTTGGTCGACGCTAGACTGCCATCTTCCATCTTCAGCTTCGTCAACTGGCTCTGCCCAATAGACATGTCTTTTGCGAACACTTTGGAGCCTTTATTCCGCTCTATCGTCTCTTTAATACGATTAGTATTAAAGGTACGGATGTCGTGTCGCATAGACTTTGATATGAGTCTATTGAGCCGCCTATATGACTCTGCGTCACCGGAAGACTTCAGTTGCAATGAGCGACGTTCAGCCATGAGGTCGAGGGTATGGCTCGAGAGCTTTTGCGGTCTATTTGTACGGTGGGGTTTATAAAACTTCGCGCCCACCGTACGGACAGTTTCCACAAACCTGTTATTGATCTCATCCACCGATGCGCAGCTCTCCAGGCACTCGAAGCGATTTGATAGTTCGAGCTGAAAGCTCTCGGGGTTTTGGATATGGGCGCGAGTGGGTCGGAGTGTAGACTTCATCATACGGGACCTCTCAAGTTTAACATTAATATTCAAAGTGCCTCGTACCATTCGGTGATCACTTCCGGTTTTAACCATGTTGATCACAGAGACATCATTGAATATTTGTTTCTTGGTGGTCAGGATGAAGTCTATCTCATTTCTCGTAGAACCATCGGGACTCATCCAGGTCCATTTCCTATGAGGTGGCTTCTGGAAGAAAGAGTTCATCATGAAGAGTCCCTCTTTCTCCAGAAAGTCGGCCAACCTCTGTCCCCTGGGGTTCCGTTGTCCATATCCAAATTGCCCCACTCTCAACTCACTTTCGCATTTCCTGCCCAGCTTCGCATTGAAGTCCCCCATAACAACATTAAAATAGGTCTCAGAAGTGTGTATGGCCCTACTAATGTCCTCATACATCACCTCCACCTCATCATCCGAGTGTGCCGAGGTCGGTGCGTATACCTGGATGACCTTCAACGAATATCTCTTGGATACTCTGAGTATCAGGTACGCAACCCTGCTCGATACACTGTCGATGGCAAGAATGCTGTTAACAAGGGACTTGTGGACGAGAAACCCGACACCACCTTGGGACGGTTGGTCGCCCTCCCGGTAGTAGAGTAGGTTACCGGATTTCAGGGTTATCGTGTCCTCACCCTCTCGTCGGACTTCTGATAACCCCAGGATATCCCAATGTAACCTACTCATTTCTTCTTCCAGCTCAGCTAGCTTCTCGTCTGTCCTCATCGTGCGAATATTGTGTGTTACCAGGGCCAGTCGTCGTTTATGCAGGGGGTGGTAGCCGGATCTCTTCCGGAGATTCTTAGCACCCCTTGCTCCGCCGTGACCGGGACCGCTACCGTAGCCCGGAATAGCGGAGCTGCCGGGGACTGGGGGCCTGGTTATTTTGTTAATCTTCATTAGGGTTTTTGCCATTACTTGCCACGCTTGGCATGCGGGTTGGCGAGCGCAGTAGATGGCGTTTTCCGCAGAGGATGCTGCTGCCCATCTCTGGTAGTATTTCCCTTAGCCGGTTCTTACGGCACCCACGGGAAGAGAGGGGGAGGTACTATTCTAAGCCGGTACCCCACGGCCAACCTATTACTACATAAAAAATACATTTTTTTTAAATTTTATTTATTTGTTCTCCAATTACATCATAAAAAACAATGACACAATTCTGCCAAACTCCATTGCAGTTTGTAGGCAGATAATAAACTCTTATTTCATTATACTATAAATAATATTTGAAAAAACTTAAGAACCAGGATGCCGCCTGCAGCAGGACAGGCCCAAACTGCTAACGGTAGAGGCTACTGAATAATGAACCTCCTGATAATGCATGCGTCTAGTCTACGATGACAACTAAATAGAAAATATGTAAAACTATTGAATTTCAGACACATACTTCACTGTAATAATAGTGAATATTGTCCTCAGATAATCTCACATACAAAAGAACTGCCTTCATAAGAAAGAACGTAATACGTGACATATGTAGGTAGGTGTCTCAAATTAAACTGCTCATTTTAAGTATTTGCTATAATTGCTAAAAAAGTTATGTGGTTTATGCAGAGTGAGAGTTGTGCAGAGTTATGTGACATATAGTGAAAAATCGCATGGGCAAGAATGCTTGCTCTATGTTGAACCACACTGCACTTTCCATTAGGTGAGTTGTGGTCAAACATTGGTCCGTTTAATCACAATAAAGAGACAATAGAAAATACACACAAACTTTCTATAAATTAATGCAAATAAACATTTATTTAGCTAACATTTTCTAAGAGTTTTGTGACTGTTACTCATTGAAATAAAACAAAATTTTAATGGATTTATCCCATATATACCTGTCTCATCTATCCCATAATATTCACCTGTCTCATCTATCACCAAGGACACTGGAAAGTGTTTTCGAACACCCAGGTTATAAAATTATGTAAAATACATGTGATAAATCCGTTAAAATTTGATTAATTTCGATTTATTTAGCTACCCTGTCTGGCAAAGGACTAAAGAAAATTCAAATTGTAAAACCAGTACAAGTTAATAGTCTGTCACACTGGATGTCAATACTTATACATTAGGACAAGTCAACAAAACAAACAAATAACATTTTTTTTGTCATCAATAGTGACTGCAAAAGCAGTCTTAAGACTTGAAAATGTAAAATGAGCTCCTTGTTCTACTCCATATGACTAGACCAAACTAACTTTAAAAAATATCAGGATTTAAATATAATTATATGACTTATTGATGTGACATATAATAAACCTACCCAATAGCTTTAATTTGCTGAATACATGTTAAAAATAGAGGGTATATTTAAATATACCTACAAAATTCTTAACATTTTATTGAATTAAAATAAATATTTCTAAAAACTATGTATTGCTACAGCTAAAATTTGTTTTAAAATTTATTGTCAAATCTCCATGTGTCTTGAAGTTTGAAAATCTTTTAAGACAATCTTGGCATGGAAATCATGGAATGAACGAAAATGGGACAAATTGAGTACCTAGGCGCACCCCATCAGAATTTTCGAAGAATATCGTTGAATAAGCAACGTGTTTAATTTCAATGGATATGTAAATACAAAATAAGTTGAATTGTATCCTTATTCCATGAAAATTGTTAAAAAAATCGAAATAAAATCGTAATTCCGTAGGTACATTGAATCCAATGCACTTGTGTGTTCTTTATGGATGAAAATTCTCTTACCTTACCCATGGCGATGTTGTCACTCAGCACTCAGTCAATCAACACGTATTTTTGTTTGATTAACTGATCTCCAACCATATACCAACAACATTTTGCCATCCTATTAAATATTAGCTAAAATAATTTTTATAATCGACGGCGGTGAACAGAAATCGAATGAATGAAATGAAAATAACAGACATACAAAAATAGCTATTGAACAAATCACAGACGAAATAAGAAAACTTCGACCAACTTCGACGTGACTGTTGTCACGACAACAGTCCTGCCAATTCAAAATTTCGGATTCCCGAGATCGGGAGCTCGAAACCCTGCGGGGGATTGGTGGGAATAGTCACTTACGAAATACGAAAAAAAAACACCTGAAAAAGTCTTCTTCTTTTTTGTATTGGACCCGCATTACAGCATTTGCCAGTGTCAAGTATTAGCATTTTTTCAAGTTTCTTGAATAAAACAAGTTGTAAATGTTCTAGTCACAATCTAAGTCACGTATACAGTCAATTTATAAGTCGAGTCCTGCTTCAGTAAAGTGGTGGCGACTTTACTAGAAGCTTCTATAGAGTTTTGCTGACAACGTAAAATCACACGTTTTACTGCTTTATTTCACTTGCCAACACATTTTAGGTATTATATTGAAACAAAGGGAAAAACAGAGAAATAGAGGCTATGCATATTTTGTAACTTTACATAGGTGAATCTGTGTAAGCAAATCTAAATTTTATTCATTTTGCAATTGATTTTATTTTACAATCTATTTTATGGATTGGTATAGAGGATATCCTTCACTGATTTAGCATAGAATGAGAGTTTAGGAGTAAAAATATCAATGTCTAGCTTATTATTAATACAGTCATTATACTGCCGAGCCATCCTTACTAGCGGATTATAATAGGAAATATTGTTTTTATATGTTTGTAGTGCGAAGAGATTTATTTCATTGGACCTACGTGAACTATACTTTGTGTTAAAGTTTATTTGTGAAAGTAATTCGGTTGTAAGTGAGTGTAACAATTTTGTTGGTTAGTAATAAAATATAGGTAATAAATAGCGCGAGCGAAGAGAGCGCGAAGTTTTTTGGAATGTTTTATAGTAATATGCTTTATTTCTCGTATTAGTGAGCCCACAGTACTTCTATATTAAATTAGAAAAATGTTAAACGCGAAAATTGAAAAGGTTATTTTAATTAAATCTTGGAAGTAATTTGATTCATTGATCTTGTAAGCGTGTTCTAAGTTTTTGTGGCCTAGATAAACCATACAAGTATCTGTGCTAAAAGAAAAATGAAATAACCGACTGGATAAGAACGACTTTTACACTATAAAAATTATAAATATAATGATTTGAATTTATTGATCGCAAATTATAATTCCAAATTTAAACTTATGACTTTATAGAAAATTACAGACATACCTACAAGATACACGCTACTTTCTTGACAGTTGGGAAATATTTTTTGCTTAGTGATTGTTTTTTGTGAATTATTTGATTGTATTAGCAAGTTCACAGCACTTTAATATCATAATTAATACAAATAAACAAGTATATATATTAAAAGAAAAACTAAATATCCGACGTGTAACTTACGATTTTGTTACGCTTAATATGTTGTAGAGTCGCAGAACCGCTGTAAAAACTATAAATGCGCATTATTTAGAATAATTCTAGTTTAGGCTTTCCGTTTAGGATTGTAGGCGATCTTATAGAAATATACCCACATACATACATACATTTACGTGAATAAACTTAACCCTCTTTCTTATGCGGTTGGGTAAAAATAATAGGAAATAATCAGGCGCAAGCGAAGCGACCGCGAAATTTTTTTTAAAAAAAATAAGTTTTTTTTTTCTAATTTTTATTGTGTTTTTAAAGTAATATGCTTTATTTATCATAAAAGTGAGTCCACAGTATTTCTATGTTCAAGTAGTAAAAACGCGAAGTGAGCGCAAAAATTTAATAATTTGATTCATTGATCTTGTTAACGTGTCCTAGGTTTTGTGGCCCAGATAAACCAAACAAGTATTAATGTTAAGAGAAAAATGAAATATCTGACAGGGATAAAAACGACTTTTACGTTATTAAAAATTATAAATACAGCCATATGAATGCATTGATTGCAAATTTATTATTCCTAATTAAAAAACATGACTTTATAGAAAATTACAAACATACGTTTTTATGACAAAGTACCGCTGTAAAAGACTATAAAGGCGCATTATTTAGAATAATTCTAGTTAAATCACTTATTTATTACGAAAAAGCTCGTTGGAGTTTTACAACACCTCGCACATCAGAATCGGTCAAGGCTTGTAGGCGATCATATAGAAACATACCCATATACATACATACACTTGAAAATCATAACCCTCCTTTTTACTCAGTCGGCTAAGAATAATATTAAAAAATATATAAATAATAATATTAAATTTTAGGTAATACATATATGCTGATTTGCTGTTAATGTTGTCACAGTACTGACATGACTGACATGGCTCAAAATACAAAGGATATTAAATAACTTTGAACGATCGGCGAAAATATACGGTTAACGGACCAGCTGGTTGATTTGCCCTATATTGTTGGCGGCTTGCTGTCCTTGGAAGACGAAGCTCTCAAGATTCAAAGCCTTAGCATTACATGTCAAATAAAAAAAATGCTAGTCGCTCGCAACTCCCTACCGCCAAGAATACGAACGCTCAGCTAGATTCGGTAATCTTCATCCGCCATCGTCGCCACGGCGGTGCGCGGTCGCTGGCGACTGTTGCGCTTGCTCATTGCGCGTTTTTTTTTTATGGCAATAATAATTGCACAGTGCATTTTGCCAGTGTCTACTGCGCGGTTTATTTAAAAATTAGCATAATATAAGGCCCCGTTTACACTTTGATTATTAATTAGGCGAGTTCATACATTTTCTGCGAGTTTCTAGGGGGTTTCCCCTGCTCCCCCTGGGTACGCCCTAGAGGTGCGCGCCGCCGCGGTGTGCTACCGCTGACTTGTAACGGCGCGCCGCCGCCGCCGCCGATCATTTGAAATTTCGCGCTGAAACGAATTGCGATTTTTTTTCAGTTTGGTTTATAATATCACAGATCATTTTTACATACCATATGGACGATCCACAGTACTCAGATCGTTCCTAGAAATAGTCAGAAGCACATATTCATCTTTGGCATCCATAGCTTGTGTGTCCACAAGGGACGTAAGGCAGATGTACGGGTAGCGACGAAAACATCCACCAACATCGTAAAATTTTAACACATGAAAAAGTAGTTGCAACAAAAAAGAGATTAACTAAATAATTAAATAAACAAAGAAAGCTACTTAAATAATACAACTATTATAATAATAACTAACATATTTAATTTAAAAAACGCTCTGGACAAATTTGAAAACAAAGCCCCAGTCAAAAAGCCACGCGTTGTACATTGTCGAAATTTGCCCATAATACTGACAGGTTCCCTCTTTGGATGGCTAAGGAAATGTGCTGAGTAATAAAGAAACTCAAACCCGAGCGTGGGTCACGCCTTTTTTCCATGAGTCGTCGCTCCAACTCGCACACGAATTGTATGGCTTCGGAACACCACGGTCCAGCCATTTAACGGCAAACGGCACAAAATCGTACATCTACTCCAAGCAGGCGTATTTAAGATGTTTACATCTGGCCACTGCCTCTGCTCCTGCAGAGATGCATGAGATGGCAAGAAGCGAATGTACTTACGCACGTCACATCCCAAAGGAGGCAGCGACCTCTGATATGAAATCAAAGATCGTCAGGCCGCTTCGCTTACCGTCTGAACAGAACAAACCAGGGAGCTCCAAAACCCAAAACACATCAGGGGGGCAATTCAGTTATTCAAAACCGATCCGTAACTGAACCTTGTGCGAAGCGTTTCCTGTCTATTGCTATCATTTTTAGGGTTCCGTACCCAAAGGGTAAAAACGGGACCCTATTACTAAGACTTCGCTGTCTGTCTGTCTGTCTCCAGGCTGTATCTCATAAACCGTGACAGCTAGAAAGCTGAAATTTTCACAAATGATGTATTACCGTTGCCGCTATAACAACAAATACTAAAAATTTAAAAAAATAACATATTAAGGGGGGTCCCCATACAATAAACGTGTTTTTTTCGTATTTTTTTGGCCAATATTAAAAACGGTAACAGGTAGACGCTTCAAATTTTCACAGAATATTTACTTGTATATTACCTTTCAAAATAAATAATTAAATAACAATAAAGTAAATATTAAAGGGGTGCTCCCATACAACAAACTTAATTTTTAAGCAATTTTTACTCGATCTTAATTAACAGGTAGAAACTTGAATATTTGTAAGTAAATATTTAGAAATATATTAACTATAAAAATAAATACCTAATCTAATACATAAAAACTCACAAAATTAAAATAATCCGTGCATCTAAGCGCGGTGCGAGCGCCGCGCCGCGGTGTGGTGGTGGCGCGAGCGCGAGGCGGTTGCTAAGCAACGGCCGCGCGGGTAGCGGGGGAGGTAGCATCACGGAGCGAGCCATAGCCGCGCGTATTCGCGCGAGCGTCGTTATGCTGCCCGGATGTGTATCGAAAACCTACCTATAAGTTTGCAATTTACTACTTGGAATTTCGTTGATTTCTCGTTATTTTATAAACAGAACTAAACTTTGTAGTATTATAGATGATAGTACGGAATCCTTCGTGCGCGAGTCTGACTCGCACTTGGCCGATTATTTTATTTGATTTAGTAACGAGCGAAGGACGTGTCATGTTTCATCAAATGTGTCAATTGTATGACATAAAAGTGACTGAATCAAAATAAACTATGGCGGCCGACGGGAAACGCTCCACATATGGTTCGGCTATGGAGTGGTCTTGGATAACTAAAGACTAAAAAAAAGACGTGTGGCACTCGGATACTGCCGTGGTAAAGCTATTGCATAGCATTTTTTATCAACTTATGTAATCATCATTATTTATTTATTTTATTTATGCAGTATTCCTAACACTCCCCGCGCCGACCGGCACAGCGGTGATACTTTTTAGTTTTTAGTTTTGCCATCTATCGATGAATAACAGAACTTTTAATGACTTTTTGAAATATCACGCTTGTCTCTTTAGTTCTGCAAATCGCCTCTAGGTGGCATTGGTTGTATCGGCGTTACTGCGTTAGGTTATTTTCGTTATACCCGCGATAGAAGCTATGCAATAGCTTAAAAACAATTCGCAAATTAATTTTAAGCTATTGCATAGCTTCTATCACGGACCTTGAGCGTGGAGACCGAATCCAGAAATTCCGTAACGAAAATAACCTAACACACCACCCGTAAAGCTATTATGCAATAGCTTTACCGTGGCAGTCTCCGAGTGCCACACGTCTTTTTTTTTATTTAACAATCCTTCAATTACCTCGTACCCAACTCATTTTTTTCTGTCAACAAATATCTCTAAGATTTTTCCCTCTCATGAATCTCGAAATTTTCCCTCCTTTGTGACAAAGGAGGGAAAATCTACTGTCTGGCATCAGTGAACGAATGTTTTAGCGGGAACGTCATAGTAACATAACTTTTTATTATTTCGACTGAAGGACTTTGTTTCCATGGTCAAGAAAAATTTACAACAACAGTGATTTTTTATCCAGAGTCGTTTAAAAAAAATGTTTTTAATTTCATTTTTGGAGTTTTGGCGGGAACGTCCTAGTAACGTGTTGTTGCTTTGTTTTTATTTCCTAAACTTGAGTTATTCTGTACATTAATGCTATAAAAATGGTGGTGTTTTATTCATTAAGTGTTCGATAAAGTGCGTGAGTGTGGGCAAGAGTTTACTGCTTTATTTCTCTGTGTGATACATGTGATTTTACGTTGTCGGCAAAACTCCATAGAAGCTTCTAGTAAAGTCGCCACCACTTTACTGAATCAGGACTCGACTTATAAATTGACTGTATACGTTACTTAGATTGTGACTAGAACATTTACAACTTGTTTTATTCAAGAAACTTGAAAAAATCCTACTCCTTGACACTGGCAAATGCTTTAATGCGGGTCCAATACAAAAAAGAAGAAGAATTTCATTTTGACATTGGCACATTGAGCACACATAGGCAAAAACTGCAACACAATCAAACATTTTTACCATTGTGTGCAAACATCCGTGGTTCAAAAATTGCCAATAATCGTAATTAATAATAATAATAGTGGTAGCGATAGCAATTACGATTACGAGTACGAGTACGATTACGATTACGATAAAGATCACGATTACGATTATGATTAAGCCTTCCCCTTGGATTTCCAAAAAAGATCTGATGGAAGCGACATGCATCCAGCTTCTTCCTGACACATGTATGAGGTCTTCCATCCATCTTGTGGCTAGTCTTCCTACGCTGCTCTTACAGGTACGTGGACTACGTGGTCTCCACTCGAGAACTTTTTGACCCCATAGTTCTACGTGCTATATGCTCTGCTCATTACCACTTCAACTTGCCAGTCCGCTGTGCTGTTTCGTTGACGTTCGTGCGATTCTATTGATTTCTACTGATTTCTTAATTTCTGATTCAATCTCACAGAAAAACCCCGAGCCTTTTCCATAGCTTGTTACGGGACTTTGTGCTTCCTTAACTTATTCATTGAAATATCCACAAAGAATATTTTGCTGCGCTTACCGCTCAACCGCCGCGTGCAACATCGTAAAAAATATTTTTTTACCTGACTTCTATAAACACAACCTCAACTTAACGATGAACCCAAGATAGTCTCAGGAGGTGAACGATGGGTAATAATCGTACCAATTTCTTACTTAAACTAAAAACGTAAGCGTTGAGCAGATATGAGGTGAGGATTTTGGGGAGTACTGCTCCATCTAGTATCCTCACAAAAATAATTTTGGGACCCTTGAAGCAATTTCAAGATTTGGCAAGTTTTCTCGGCTAATTAACAGTTAATTGTTGAAAATATCTTTCACCGTTTTCATGTATGAGTGGTAAGGATTCTGGTTATAAGCTGTATCTAGAATCCTCAATAATCTCTAGCTATAACTACGGAATTATGATATGTCTAATAGCAGCCCCGGATCTAGGGGGGGGGGGGGCTATTTTCAGGGGGCGCAAAAATCATAATTAATGGTTGACTCACCGTTAACTTTTAAGAAAAAGGTGTCACATAGATAATTTTATGGTGCCACATAGATAGGCGCTGAGGAGAGGGGTGCCACCGTCAAGTTTCTGCCCCGGTTCGAAAAAAATCGTAGATCCGGGGCTGGCTAATAGTAACATTGCTGGTCAATTACAGGTAATAATTTTATTTAAGGCTAATTTTTGCTATTGTCAAAAACAGTAATATATAATATGTTGAAATAGAGCGACTTCGTAAAAGGCTATAATCCTCTATGACCCAAATGTACAGGGCCATTCATTCCTCCATCATGTTCCATGTCATAACGCAAACAGCAATCAATGTCAAATAATTAAATTGTTCGACTTCTTTTCGTTGACATTAAACAAATAGTTTGACTTTCAATTTTGTTGTGTAATTTTTTGTAAATTATTGAATTTGCGGCTTGCTTGCCAATCTTTTAGAATTATTAAGCGGAATACAAACAAAATATATTAAAATAAAATTTACAGAAGAGTTAGATCCACTCAGTTCTAAATAATTTTTGATTCGATAACCTGCAAAGTCAAAATGCTGGGAATACCGGTTAGGACCGGAGTACTCTACGAAAACCCTTGGATACGTCTAAATTCCTCGAGCAGTTCAATTAGAAGCACTTTTATCGATTATTTCGTGAAGAACCATGACCATAAACATGTGAAGTCCAGTTCTGTTATCCCTCTCTGTGACCCTACAGTACCATTAGTGAATGAAGGAATGAACCAGGCGAGTTCTTTGTTTCTTATTGTAATGCAGTTTTCCTGCATGTTTTTGGGATAAAACTGTCATTAACACGTTCATCTATCTCTACATGTCTACTTGTCTACTTCTTTACCAAGCAGCACCTAGATCTCGAAAAGGTAGGTAACAAATTGACAGCAACAACAGTTTTCGAATATTCATAATCCATACATATATATTATGTATGGATTATGAATATTCATTTTTATATATTTATATTATACATATATATTATGTATGGATTATCGAATATACGACCAGTGGACCTGGTTACTCCTACTCAACAATGTTGCTTAACGTAATGAGTTGTTGGTGGTCCAAAGCCTATAAGCTATAAAATTGTTGTTTTTTCATCAAGACATGTTCTCATGATTAATAAACTTCAATAGGGGGAGAAAGGGTGTATGTCCTTGGTGTACTAAACAAAATAGTACTTGGCGTTTTTTTTACGTATTTAGCATTATTTTTCTGTAAGAGGCTGGCAGCACTTTTTTCCCCGCCTTGGTGAAAATAATTGCTGCCTTAAATCTATCTACTGTCACTTGTCAGTCAGGTGATTTGCACTTGACACTTTGACAGGAGCCGCAATACGATTTTAGTGAAAAACATTGTTGTTGCGAAAAAATCAATTTAAGTCGATTTTCGCTTCGATTTCACGATAATTAATGCACAAGAGATAATTGTCATGTTCTATTGTCAATTAAATCTTCTCTACTGAGAATTATGATAGACTTGCTATGCTATTAAATCTAACCTTGAACTTCGTAGTTGCTTGTAATTATATTGTGTTTTTATAGATATTAAAGAGAAGTGACTGTATTACAGGGTTTTTGTGTTTTTATGCGTTAGTACAAATCCTCTGAAGCGAAGGTAAGCATGTTTTTATACTTAATGTGTTAACCACATAGGTTAGGGTTATGTCATGGTTAATTAATACTTTCTTAATTAAAACACCGTAGAAAATAATGTATTAACGCTATAATGGGAGCAGTTTCCTCAATGGGAATAGGCCCGATTATACGTATCACTAAAGAGTAATTTAATTTTGTGTTTATTTGTTTACACTCTTTATACTGTCCATTATTAGCCGTCATGATTTGAATTAAATAAAATAATGAGCTATGTTGTTTAAATTTTATAAGACAAAGCGGAATCCAGATTCTAGCACCCGAATTAGATCAATTAATATGTTATGCTTGTTTTATGCCAATCCGGACTCTCCAAGCACCTCTACTTGAATAGGTTACGTTGAAAAACCTTAATCTCTATTATGGGAGATTTCGATGCCCTTCTTTCACAGGCAGTTTAAACACCCTGTTATAGGTCCTTAGGAATTAAAGTCTTGCCTCTGTATTTTTAATCCCAAAAAGAGGGGTGTTATAAGTTTGATGTGTGTATCTGTGTGCCTGTCTGTGGCATAGAAGCTCTCAAAAGGATTATTTTGATTTAGTATTATGTTCGAAAGAGGATTTCATCGAGAGTGTTTTTGGCTATGTTTCTTCAAAATCAGTTCTGATTTTTTTGTCGGGGATTTTTAAGTTTTCTAAACTTATTCTTGTATGTTTAAATGAAAAATATTCACATATTTGGGAAAACGTTTATTCCCAACAGATTATAACAACATTTTACAAAAACAGTCATACCTACTATGATACTGTTTTGTATAAAATATTTTTTTTTCTTTGTGTAATACATTGATGTCTTTATATCATATAACTTTGCATTACTGTTAATGTCAGGATGTTTTTGACCAAGATTAGCAATAATCCAGAGTAAAAGGATGGTCTATGTTCACTAGAAACTGCACCCTATATGCTAAACAGCACACATCTCATCTGCCATCATCATCATTTTAGAGTAAAATAATGTTTAATTTGACATTATTTTAACAGTTTAAGTTATAGTTATAGTTATCACTATAGAAATAGTTAAATTCTAATCCTTGGGAAATCTCAACAAAATAAAAAATTGTAATTTAGAAGTATGTATTCAAGGTTCCATTTTTTTTTTATAGTTTGCTATCTTCCCAGTCACAAAAAAATTATTTACCAACAAGTAACTTTCTTTGGCTTTAGTGTGAAAAAGACATAATATGAATTTTTTATGAATTCATAATTATGTATTGTGACACAAGTATTTACTGGGAAGTTATTGTTTCCTCATTTTACATTCGTACGAGTCAACACCTTGTACATTTGCATTTATTTCTCTTGGTTCTTGTTAGTTACTGTACTGAAACACTTTGTTCTGTTCAGCTTCTCAGCTGTTTAATTGATGTTTTTATTGTTATTTATTTTTTTACTCTACTGCATAAAAAAGATGGTTATATTTTTGAGTGTATGTATGTGGGTATGTAAGTATGTTTCAAAATATACAAATTTATGCATGGATGTATCTGCAAAAACACCTATTTTGTAGCTAGTGTTACTTTTGCAATGGACCAATATATAAAAATAATTAAATGTAAAATAATAATAAAATTGATCGCTTGTATGCAGCCCAGTATCTTGTTTTTTCTTTTAATATAAATGTTTGTTGTTTGTAAAGTAAGGTCAAAGGAGCTGGGATAACTAGTTTTAAAACTGGTTTTTGGACTGTTTTAAAGGCAATACTTAGAGACAGAAGTGAGACATAATAAAAAAAAAAGTACATAGTAAGTATCTATATTATAAAAAAAATAAAAAAATTACCTAACTACAGAAGAGTGATTTTTGGCATCTCTCGGGGCGGGGGGAAGGCAATTGATTTGCCAAACAACTCCGCGGCGCGGCACTCCCTCTCACAAATAGACCCAAAATCGACTTCGACGCATAAGAGGGGGGAAGCTTTAACCGTATCATGTGAGGTATCATATGAAAGAACTTCATTAGCACAAGCTAAAACAGGTTTTTAAATATTTTTACAAACTATATTTTTCAGTTTATGAAGGAAAATATAAAAAATATATACTTTCCCCCTATTATCTACTAGTTTGTACGGAACTCTCGGTGAGCGAGTGACTCGCCTTTGTCTGGATTTTTTTATTTAGGTATATTATCTTCTAATTATAATTTAATATAAATAAAATAAAACTTTTAAATAAATAATAATAATAATTTCTTTATTTGCGTGTATGGGTTACAATATAAGTAACTACTTACAATGGTGAAACAAGTAAAATAAATTAGATTGCCAAAATCTGCCTTGCATTTTGTTACACTAACGTTTTTTCCATATTTCAGAAACCAGTGCTGTGAAAATCCCACCGCAACAATGCTCAACCAAAGCTTCAAATCTTACAAACTATTCCCATCATTATTAAAGATAAAAAATCTACACATACAGACAGACATAAAACTACACTCATGTATATGCGGTCAAGTATTTATAAAAAGAAACCAAAGAAAAGATAGTTCCTTTTTCAATTTGCGCGTGCATTCGACGCAGAGCGATCAGCATAGACAAAAAGTAGTCATTGAGACTAGTACTCCCGCCATAGAGAAGTTGAGGCTTGGGAAAGTGTTGCCATTAGATAAAGAAGTCGATGAAAAGAAGTATTGGAAAGATAAGATATATCCTTATGTGCAGTTGGCAAGATGGGACAGACCTATCGGTGAGTGCTATAACCATTTGTATGCATAGAATTAGAAGCTGTATTGACGCTTTGACGATCGCTTGTGTTCACCCGTTGTTCCTAGAGACATGAGAGGAACCTACCCAATAATCATATTATCTAGAGTCAGTTTGGAATTAGTCAAAGAATTATTGTGGCGTTAAATGGGAACTGACGTTTCGATTGTGCTCCTAGACTGTTTACTTATAGTTCTATCATCATGGCAAAAAAGAGAAACTAATGTCTCGAAATATATATACTACTATGCTATTCTGTGGTCTCGTCCGAATAAATTGATGAAATAAGGACAGCAGCGCCATCAGTGCCACATTCACAGTTCTCTTCCCGAACATGCGCTAGCTAGCACTACTCTCATTGTGTGAGGAAACTTAAATCAAATCAAATCAAATATACTTTATTGCTCATAACTGTGTACAGAGTTCTTAAAAAATATTGGTTTCAACAGTTTACCCATTGCGAGCGTGCAACATTGAGTTCTTATGTACTATAATAATTTCTTATGTAGTATACAATTTCTAATGGAAATTAATAATAATATTTCCATGTGAAAAATCTTTGGTTACAAATTTTCTTTGGCTATTTGTATATGAAAATATATAAATCTATTATTGTTACTACCTACAGTGCTAACATATAATATAAACAGGTAATTAAATGGTTTTTTATATGTAAAAAAATAAAAATCTATTATCTATCTATACTATTATCATTATCTACAGCTAACTTATAAATAAGTAATTAAATGGGCTTGTATATTTAAAATACTCATCTAGGTTGTAAAATGCCTTATCTGCAAGCCATTTCTTTAAATTAATTTTAAACTTATTGCCATTTAAGGTCTTAATTTCTAGTGGTAAATTATTATAAATTTTTATACCTGTTATAAGTGAGCTTTTATGAAACATAGTGCTATTTACTTGTGGTATGCATATTTTATGTTGGTGCTTGTGGCGTAGTTGCTCATACCGTGCAGATTTCATGTCGGAGAAAATATTTGTATTATTTGTGATGAATAAACAAATGTGTAATATATATATGCTAGTTAATGTTAATATGCTATTTTCTTTAAAAATGTTGCGTACAGAATCTCTATTTTGTAGTTTGTATATGGCTCTGATGCATGTTTTTTTGTAATAGGAATGTGGATTCTACATTTACAGAATTTCCCCAGAACATAATTCCGTAGGTCAAATGAGGGTAAACATAACCATAATAAGCACTCTTTGCTGTGTTTTATACAACATGGCGGCGGGTATTTCTAGCTTCCATACAGAAATATATGAAACCCTTTATTCCTTGTTGTATTCATACCGTGGACCAATATTGATTTGTACAAAGAATTTTCCACAAGCTATAGGCAAAAACCTGAGCACCACTATATGTGTGTATTTGTATAATGTACGTATATATGTGCAGGAGGCTGATGGCACGTTTGTCTGCAGGCGTGTACCTCCTGTACTGGCCGTGCACGTGGTCCATCTCGCTGGCGGCGGTGACGACGGGCGCGGCGCTGCCCGGCGCACTGCACACCGCGGCGCTGTTCCTGCTGGGCGCGGGCCTGATGCGCGGCGCGGGTTGCACCATCAACGACATGTGGGACAGGGACATCGACAGACAGGTCCCTACTCATTCTAACGGATTTATCGCCGATATTTTACATCATTTTATGACTTTTTATGATTTTTTGATGAGCTGTATATATATTTGTGCGTATAATTTCTTCTGGGAAAAGTACAATTTTTGATTTCTCCTTCCAACTTCCCACCTATTACGATTCAAAAGTTTAATCAGGTTAAGTGTAGGAGAGACATTGCTTCGCTATAAGAGTTGAGAGTGAGCCCGGTGTGCGGTGTGCGGACAGGTGGAGCGAACTTCACAGAGGCCGCTAGTGACGGGCGCGGTGTCGTACCGGCAAGCGACGTGCTTCCTGGCAGCGCAGCTGGCGGCCGCGCTGGCCGTGCTGCTGCAGCTCAACTGCTACAGCGTCGCGCTCGGAGCGGCCAGCACCAGTGAGTAGTACGCGACGTGGCCGCGTCCTCGTGAGGGTTCAACCCCGCCCATAACCGCAAACAGGTCGCATTTTAAACGAGGTAAAAAGAAAATTTAATAACCTCGTATTTAACGGATTACACTCGTCTAAAATAATAGAAAACTCGAAAATCCCCGACAAAAAAACAGTTGAACTGATTTTTAAGGAAATATAGCTAAGAACACTCGATGAAATTCTCCTTTGATAAAAAAATAAAATAGATCAAAATCGGTCCATCGTTTGAAAGCTACGATCCCACAGACAGCTCACGAATAAACAGAACAGACATACAGATACACACGTAAACCTTATAATACCTATATTTTTGGGTCGGGTAAATGTCCCAATGCACACACCTACATTATACCTAGAATTGAAATATAAGTAGGTATAGTAGGGTGGTTGATCGTAATTCCTAGTGTATCGTGTGCCGGTCGAGCTCGGACTAGGTTCGCTTATCTCCCCGCAGTCGTGGTGGTGCTGTACCCGCTCGCGAAACGTTTCACGAACTACCCGCAAGTGTTCCTCGGCGCCACCTTCAACTGGGGCGCGCTGCTCGGGTACAGCGCGCTCGCGGGACACGTCGACCCCTATATCTGCGTCCCGCTCTATCTCGGCGCCCTCTCCTGGACTGTGGTCTACGACACTATTTATGCACATCAGGTGAGACGCCTTTACCCACTACAAAAAATAAGGAGGTTATCAATTCACCTATATATTTTTCTTTTATGTTTGTTACTGTAGAACTGTCATATATGAACCGAGATCAAAAAATATTTTTTTTACTTCATCTGAAACCAATCTGAAAATATACCCTATATTTTCAGATTGGTTGGTTAGATAGAAATACATACACATTATTTATGGTCTCTGATCCATCTTAACGGATTTATTTTTAGCAGACTAATATAAAGTAACGTACGTGATTTTATCTTTATGTATTATTACGAGTATTAGCCGACTTCAAAAAGGAGCAGGTTATCAAATCAAATATATTTATTTATCATTATAAATGACATTAATATATATCGTGTATTCGCGTAAACAATATCCTGATTAGAGTGTAAGAGGGCCCCGCATTAGACCGCACTAGACCGCACTAGACCGCACTAGACCGCACTAGATGCCGCGCCGCCGGTCCGTGTTGTGGTGTTGTGGGAACCTCGCGTCGAGAACTCGGTGGAGGGCTGGCTCTCACATCAACCAGATCAGGTACAACAACGAGGTTCATGAGACAACACTGCACAGAGAATAGCAACAGGAAACTTGTACATTTGAGATTAAAGTGAATGTTTAGCTCAGATTCGAGCCTCTTATGTATGTATGTATGTATGTATGCATGTATGTATGCTTGTCACGCGATTATTTCGCCAATTATGAATTGAACTCGATGAACCTTATCTGTTTGGTAGGTTTTACAAAATATTTTTTAACAAAATTGATTTTGAAAACAAAATAACTGAAAACAATATATAATCTAAGTAAACGAAATTGCGTATTTAGAATGTTATTGATATAATATGTATGTATGTCAGGACAAGCTGGACGACGCTCGTATCGGCATGAAGTCGACCGCGCTCACGTTCGGCGCGCACACGAAGCCCGCGCTGGCGGGCGCGCTGGCGGCCAGCGGCGCCCTGCTCGCCGCGAGCGGCGCCGCCGCCGGCCTGGCGCCGCCCTACTACGCGGCGCTGGCGGCCTATCTGGCGCACGTCGGCAGACAGGTCACTACTTCTACGAACAGTACCTACACCTCCTGACACACACACACTCTAATACATTTCATCAGGCGAGGTGGCGGTCAAGTGCAAACCTACATAAAAAGAAATTATGGCATAAAAACGCTATACATTTACATTTATGAAGGAAATAATTATACATGTCGCTTCTTTGATTCAACAACGTAGTTAGTCCGACAAATCATTGTTTTATTATTTGTTAATAGAAACCGATGCATTCGATTTTGTTTAAAAAAAAGACTTATTTTGAACGCGTGCAAGCGAAACTAAAATTGAAAGAGACAGTTTTGCTGTTCACTTCGTAATATATAATCCGTCTTATTTATAAACGCTGAATAAGCTCATTTTAGTTAAACAGTGTTTTGTTCCGTTTCCGCGCGTGACAGTTTCCGTCTGACAGAAAGTGACAAGTCCTATATTATTCAGTGAATAAGATTTTAACCACAAACTAAAAGTTGAAGTTGAACATGCGTTTATAAGTAAGAAGGAAAATCTCTAATAATGTCTCTTTTTGCGGATAGTTTTGTTTCTAGATAACACTGTCGAAGCAAAGAGGCTGAATCTTATTAAAATTTAACTTACACGTATCCCATTGGTCAGTCAAATTTTCACAATATGTCAAAAACTTTGCAAATTAATGGAGATTAATGTAGAACAGTGTAGATTAGTGGAGATTAATGTAGATCAGTGTAAATTTGTGTAGATTAGTGTGATAATATAGTGTTCGCGGACTAAAGTGTATTCTCGTCTTCCAGATCTACAGTCTGGACGTGGACGACCCGCAGGACTGTGCGGACAAGTTCAAGTCGAACTCTCTGGTGGGGCTCATCATACTGCTGGGCATCCTAGGCGGGGGCTACACCAAATATCATGAAACTAGGGCTAACGGGAACACGGCGGAGACCGCTCGCTCGTGTTTCTTCGGATAGACTCACTTCACCCTCAAATATGGGTATATATGTTTTACCCGATCGCCTTAAGAGGATAATGTGATTCAAATGTATGTATGTACATAAATTGTACGTTTTGAAGTGAAAACTTCTTTAGGTGCGCTGAGGACTTTATCTTGTGTGTATTGAATGAGAGTGATCCGTCACGCTCGGATATGTAACGCTCGATCGGGTATCGTCGGCTCGAGTCCACTAACGGAGCGAGAGACATTTTACCAATAAATGTATTTGTATTTGAGATATAGTCGACGCGTCACTGCCGTACTGCTATTTCGTATTAACGTCGCCTTAATGAAGTTTTCACTTTTGTCGTGTGCTCTTAAGTACATTTTTCTTATATAGCTTCTTGTAGCGTGAACGGCTTGACCCATTTTGAAGTGTTTGTTTGGAATGTTAGATTCGTCTTTACTCCCCGAATGACCATTGGCTATATGTTGCAATATTACCATCATAGCTGAAAACTTCGAGCATATATAACTGGAGACGCTCACGTTGTAACCACACGTCGGACACTCCATACAGCGGCGCGCTAATCTGTGCCACATGCGTAAGTTGCCGTCTGTATATAAAACGCACACATGTATGAAGTTATAGTCGTGGTGTGATTGCCGCTTGCTGGTGACGTCAATTGGAATTCGAACTCTTGTTTCGACTGACAAATGAAAGCGCCGTGCCGCCAAACTCCTTCAAACGACAGGGCGAGCGCGGGAAGAGGAGAGTGTCCGTTCTATGTTATATTTTTACCAATATTTGAGAATAAAATAAACACGTATAATACAAACATTTTAGCAGATATTTTAAGCAAAAAATTGTAATTGCAAAAAGCTGTATAAATTGACAAAAGGTTACGTCTTAAAGGAGGCATCTCTAGTGCTATATGCTCAAAGATTTCTTTCTTTTGCAATACGTATGCATTTAAGGCAAAGAGTAGGGTGGCGCCCTTGACGCCGCTGTTTCGCTCGCACGCGACATCTTTTTTAGTTATAAAATCATTGAAATTACTTTTGATAAATATTCTTCCTTTAGATTCATAAGAACACTATTACAATATGTTAACAATAGCTGTTATTTTGAACCAAATTATTTTATAACTAAAAAAAGGTAGTGCGAGCGAGACAGCGGCGCCACCCAACTCTTTTCCTTAAATTACTGTGGTGTTAGTTATATCCAAACAAGCTTGCTGTAAACAGTAAAGTTGCCTCAACATCGGGCGAGTTGACGGTCAAGCAAGCCACATTGGTTGAGCCCTTCCAGCGCGAAGAGTGAACAAACATACACTTAACAATTTTCGCATTTATTAGTGACGTGTAATATATATGTATCACGGTATTACGTTACCCTGAAGCTGGAGTGTTTGTGTAGACGACTGACCTCTGACCTCGATTCATAAACTGGTGGTTATAAAATTATGTTCATTTTATTGCCATTTTTATGCACTTGCCAACAGGTGCAAGTGTCCGTTCAACCTAAAAATAGAGACATAGTGATCCGCACCCGTGTAGTGACATAACTAGTATTGCGGTAGTCCATAGGCGAATTTTTCGCTTACCATTAGACGCACGGGTTGATTGTTTGTTGCTCTTTCTTAAAAAAAACCTGTCGCGCCCGCGACACGAATACCTGTCAAACTTGCGCCAGCTATTTGAAATGTGTGTTAAATTGGTTCTCCGGACACTCGGACGTGGCGCGCCAATCGACTGTTGTGTATGAGATTAATCTGTCCAGTTAAATGAAAAGATGTCAGGGTCAGTGGGATGCATATATTAAGCGAGACAAAATATTTGTGTTCGATCATGTGATAATTTAAAACTTGTTACGAAAACAATGTTAAAATTTCGTCCCTCGTCGTATCTTCTACAATATTATTTGTGTATCTACTCACGTTGTCTGTTCGAGCGTCGTGTATATCAAATACTTGTTATTATTGAGCACCCTATCGATGATCCGAAACACGTTTGTTTGAACCTCACTTGCCCGAATCCGTTTTAAAACGTCATACAGGTTCATAAATATGAACTGTCTGATTCTAGGTGTTTTAATTGACACGAGTTTCTGATTCCATAAGTTTGTTAGCCATAAGTTCTGCCTGAACAACTGATTAACTGTTTGGGTTCTGTTTTATATCACTCAGAAACATTATTAACAAAGATTTGGTTATCAGATATATCAATTAGGTTACATTACGATTTATTAATTATTAAAAAATAAAATTAAACAAAGATACGGTTATCAGATGAGTTGTTAAATGAGTTTGAATTTTGACAAAGCGTTTGAAAATAGAAATTCGTTTTCTGGAAAATGATATTCGAGATTTCGTAATTCGGATGATAGATAGGTAATCAATGATCGATAACAAGATATGAAGAATGATATTAATATAAGAATAGGAGTGAGTTACCGCCACAGTATCACTTCAGTTCAGTTGGTTTGTCTCGGGTACGCGGCGCGGTGCAACACTGCGCATGCGCGTGATTGTCTGCTTGATATGTTTGTTGATATACTTATTAGATATATATACCAATGACGTGTGACGAGGGAGTTACCAATAAACTGATTACATTTGATTACGTGAGTGAAGTGAGACGATACTCGGTGCTATTCTTATTTTATTAGTACAGTTTTGTGTGTTGTATTTTAGGTGCTGTGACTAGTCTTATATGTTTAAATATGTAAGTAATTAATTACAAACGAAACTGCAGTCTCTTAGAGATCTGAGCCTTTAAATACTAAGGGCTCGCACGAAATATCTTACAAAAAAAACGATGCGTTGCGAAAACGAGCGGTGAACAACTATAAGTTTAGAAAACTCAACCCCCGATAAAAAAAAAAACCGGCTGAACCGATTTTGATGAAACATAGCCAAGAACACCCGATGAAAGAATGAAATGAGAAATTCTCTTTCAAATAAAATAAAAAACTAAATCAAAATCGGTTCATCCGTTTAAGAGCTACGACGCCACAGACGGACACACAGATGTACAGACACACGCGTCAAATTTATAATAACCCTCGTTTGGGTCGCGGTTACAAACAAGATCGCGCAGTTTATACGAATTAAACGTTCCTATGTTGATTGTGGCCTCGCCTGACGGATGCAGCGCGCGACGTGCGCACTACTACCCGCCAGGACTAGCTACAGCTCGCGAGGCATTGTGTGCACGCGGGCGCTCCCGTCTCCGCGCCTCGCCAACTAATCATTCCTAGATTAACAAACTTGTACGATTCCTTCGTACTAATGGTCGCGAGGCACAGTCTGGGGCGAGCTACTAGTGTTGAGTGATTCGACTCACTCAACATTAGGTGTATTTTCATAAATATAGATGGTTACCAAAAATAGGGAAATGTATTTTATGTATTTTATATGTAATTTTGATGTTTTGATTAGATTATACTGGATGTTCGGAATTTGTATATTTCGCTCAGTGGTGGAGCGTCCGCAGGACACAGGGAGTTCTAGTTCTCCATATAGGTGAAGCGTTGTTTCTATACTCGAGGATATATTTCTTAAGAATGGGCTCAATGCGCGCAGCTATCTCTCTCTCGCGCATCACAATATAATTAAACATAAAATGGTTGGTTAGGTTATATTTTTTAAATTAGTTGATGAGTAGGAAAATATGTTTTTTTCACTAAGCGTCAGTGATATCTGAATCGTTATCGTTTTTTTAATTATTTCTCCTATCTAAATAAACGAATTCAATTCTCACTTTTCTAATATCCCTAACCAATGATTTTATGCTTAAAACTGTGATGCGCGAGAGAGATAGTTGAGAGTGATAAGCTCTACTTTAATACTAAAACAAATTATAATTATTTACGGACGGCCTCCATCTTTCCGAACATCTAGTATAAGGATGCGTTTCCACCAGTAAAGAGTAAACTAAAAGTAAACATTTATCGTCTTACCGAGACACGTTAATCAAATCTGATGAATGCGCAAAACATTCTGTCAACTTCTCGCGGGTGTGAAATAACACTTGCGGAAATAAGACGGAGAATGTGAGGAGAGTTTGAGACATTGATCAAAGTTGAGCAAGTTTTCGATACGGCCGTAGGTGTTGAAGTGCCTACATTAGTCTCGTGTAGGCTTATTTCTTCATACAACGGAGAGAACTGTTTTATACTGAACCTCATGTAAATTATGATTATTATAATACAAGTACTTGTTTAAAAAAAACAAATAAAAACGATTTGCAAAACTTCGTCTTCGTTTACTAGGATGATATATTTTCCAGTTATTTTGTTATAAAAACCAAAATACTGAACCGATTTTGTAACATTTCTATGGGCCCACCTGAGAAGTGGTGACTACCTAGCCACCCCTTTCAAACAAAAAATGACAAAACAAAACAGATTTTTTCGAATCGGTCTAGGTGTCTTCGAGTATTCGGGGAACATACATAAAAATAACACACATACATATATAGTTCAGTTCAGTTTGTTCAGTTCATTTATTTCTCAAATATAGGTACACCAGTGTACACTTATGAATGTCAAAAACAATACAGAGTTGGTACAGAACAATATAAAATATCAATTAAAATTTATAATGCTAACATGTCAACAAACCGACAAACAGATTTTAACGTATTTGTCAGAATTAAATGTCACAAAGGTTTAAAAAAAACATACAATGTATAAAAAAAGATTCCGACGAATTGAGAACCTCCTTATTTTTGGAAGTCGGTTAAAAAGAGGCGTTATCTAGCGGTCTCCCATATACATGGGATAGAACTGTGTTCTTCTACTAAACATTAACCGATTTCAATTATTCTTTTTAACCGACTTCCAAAAAGAAGGAGGTTCTCAATTCGACTATGTTTTTATGTGTTTGTCACGCAAGTACTCCGCCAATTATGAATTGTTTTTGATGATTCCTTTTTGTTTGGTAAGTAATTTCATAGGTGATCCCATATACATTTTATCAAAAATGGTTCACAACGGTGCACTTTGGTTTTTTTTACCAAATTAACTGAAAAAATGACATCCAAGTAAACGAATTGATAATTTTTAAGTCGGTTTTTTCTAGTTCTTTTAAACTGTAATTATTATCTGATTTAAATCATAAATGTCTATACCTCTACGGTCTTATTTTTTTTTTAATTCGGTAATTTAAAATAATTGAAAGTTTACATTTTGAAAAAAATATGTACCGGCAGGAACTGCACCATGGTTCTAATAATTGGATCGGGGGATTTTACTTAAAAAAAAAAAAAAAAGTTGGAGTTTTTTTTACAATTTTATCCATTTCTATCCCTAGTTCCAATCATATAAAAATAAATTCCGGAACTGGATAATGTTTAAATTAGACGACAGTCCATTTGTTTGGGGAAATGAGCAGTACACGTTCACATGGTTGAGTTCGGCGACGTGTCTCAGTACACGTTCACATGGTTGAGTTCGGCGACGTGTCTCAGTGCCGGTGGACGGTGGAGACGCACCCGGAGTCGGTCGGTTTCATTGTAAATATGAATGGTTTTATAGTTTATTATATTATAATAAAGTTGATCTTGCCATAACTCCCTTGTTTGTATTTCTAACTGCCCTAACTAGCTGCTAACTGCTGTACGTACTAGGTTTTCGTACGTACACAAGTTAAAGTACGTATAAATCTAATTTGAATATCTAGTGTATTTCAAAGAGATACACTAGATGTTCTAATCAGATTAAATATTCAATATTTTTTTGTAGAAGGCGTTGTCTTATAAATGGTAAGCACCAGTATGGCCGAAAAACTAAGCTTTTTTATGTAGTAATAGGTTTGCGCTTGACCGCCAACTCGCCTGATGCTTACTTGTAGCTTATACGATTACACCGAATTCCGCGTGTGAGATGTTTCTAGAGTCGTCTTCACCATATACATAATTTAGGCTACAGTTTGCGCTCGGGTATTTTGATTTTAAGTTAAGAATGTCGTTTATATATTACAATAATGTTTTAGATGAAAGTTTGTGAGTGTGTTTGTATGTTCATCATTACTTCTTTACGCTCAGAAGGCTAAATCAATTTTGATGACATTTGGTACGGAGGTAGGTGACATCCTGTATACGTATTAACACACTACTTTTTATCCCGAAAAATAATATCACCTTTGAACAAATCAAATTTGATTTTTTACAAATCTATGATTTGTAGCCCTTCGGCTTTTCTCCGACATATATTTAAAATATGTGATAATTTCAAGGTCTGTCTGTTCGTCTCCTAAATAAATCCAGCCTAAATGTAGGAACGGTTAATCAAAGACACTCTTCCATTGAAATATGCGTTTATTACCATAAATATACATCGAGAATCCATGGACATAGCCAAGTAATCGTTACTGTCATTAATCCGTACAAATCACTCGTGATTCTAATTAATGTTAAACTCTAAACTTAAATTATTTTATAATGCTAGTATAACTGACAGCTTGTCTTTTATTACACTTTTTTGCATAATTATTCTATAGCGTTACAAGGAGATGCTATCGGGTAAGTACCTGACCGATTCTGAACGAAACCAGGCTGAGAACATTAAAGGAGTAATTAAATGTCCCGGACTATGCCATCCTCTCAACTCTAAGTTACCTATACTCCAAAACATAGTCCTTCAAGTAATCATGTATTGAAGGACTTGGAGGAAAACACTATGTCAGAAGATTTTTTCATTGTCATCACTGATGAGCCATGCCCAGTTTTTACTCTAAAACGTCTCCCTTCGTTTGAGACTGTCATTGCTAATCCTTATATTTCTTCAATACATTACTCTACATAACTGGTTATTTCACAATACGTAACGAGGAACAAGATCACAACTATACAAGCCTATACCGTTAGGGTAGGTAACACAACAATGACAATAATACTGATACCCTTGTCTTGACTTGTGTAATAATATAATAATGTTGTACCTGTAGTATGGGAGCATTAGCTCTTAGCCTAGTTTTTAAGTCACGGCCATTTCATCACAATAGTCCAGTTCTAACTCATAAATAAGGTTTCGACTCAATTCAACTTTGGCTCAACTGGAATACTATATTGCACAGTTTGGGTCAACGTTCAGCTAAGCGTTGTTGAGTGAATGAAGTGAGCTGAGTGGGAATGTTATCGTAACTTCGTTGAGTACAAGTGTTTCAGTCCCATAAGGAATAAAATATTAATAATTGACGAAGCTGTCTTATTACTTACGAGAAAGAAATTAAAATTATTATTTGGAACTCTTTTGCTCGGTGAAAGTATGTGAAGATTGAGAAGACTGTGAAGAAGATGACGAAGAAGATGAAGACGAAGATTGGAAACTAGAGCCGTCACTACCGGAGGTGCGTTGCTGAGTCGCTTCAGCATCTGATTGCTGCGTTGATTGTGAGCTTCCTTGGGAAGCAGAATGCTGTACAACAGTAGATCCGCCGTCTTGTGTAATACTGCTGTCTTGCGATGATTCTTTTCTAGCTGCATTATCTTCGGTGTGTTGCTGTTGGCTTTGTTTTTCTTGAACACCGTTTGCGTTTTCAGTTCTCTGGTATGTTTGTTGCCTTGCGCCCTCGTGACTCTCTCCTCCACTCTGGCTACTCTGGTGACTTCCGGCGCTATAGCCATCTCTGTTCTCTGAAATGTATCCCGACTGTTGTTTTTGTTCGTACCCACCTGCTGATTGGTACCCTTCGCCTTGTTGTTGTATTATTTGGCGAGAATTTCCACCTTGTGTGTCGGTACTTTCATTACCGGAATTTCCTCCGTTTGAACTTGACGATCCTCCGCTTGATCTTCCGCTGCCTGAACTTGACCCTCTACCGTTTGAGCTTGAGCTTGATCCGCCGCTGCTAGAGCTTGATTCTCCGCTGTTTGAGCTTGATCCTCCGCTGCTTGAACTTGAGCCTCCGCTGTTTGAGCTTGATCCGCCGCTGCTTGAGCTTGATCCTCCGCTGTTTGAGCTTGATCCTCCGCTGCTTAAGCTTGATCCTCCGCTGCTTGAACTTGAGCCTCCGCTGTTTGAGCTTGATCCGCCGCTGCTTGAGCTTGATCCTCCGCTGTTTGAGCTTGATTCTCCGCTGCTTGAGCTTAATCCTCCCCTGCTTAAGCTTGATCCTCCGCTGTTTGAGCTTGATCCGCCGCTGCTTGAGCTTGATCCTCCGCTGTTTGAGCTTGATCCTCCGCTGCTTAAGCTTGATCCTCCGCTGCTTGAACTTGAGCCTCCGCTGTTTGAGCTTGATCCGCCGCTGCTTGAACTTGAGCCTCCGCTGCTTGAGCTTGATCCTCCCCTGCTTAAGCTTGATCCTCCGCTGCTTGAGCTTGATCCTCCGCTGCTTGAACTTGAACCTCCGCTGCTTGAGCTTGATCCTCCGCTGCTTGACCTTGATCCCCCGCCGCTTGAACTTGAGCTTGATCCTCCGCTGTTTGAACTTGATCCTTTTCCTTTGCTTCTACTTCCTTTACCGTTTTTTCCCTTCCCATTTTTATCACTGTGTCTACCATGTTTTCGTCCTTTATTGTTTTCTTGGTCACCATCACTTTCATCATTTCCATTATCACTCCTGTTTCTCCTTTCTCTACTCTCTTGGTTATCAGCAGACGAACCATTTTTCTCTCGTGAGCTGCTACTAGTTCTTTCTGACATATTGCTCTCAGAGTTAGAGTTGCTATTGAATTTAGTGCACCTCGATATGTGTTTTAAAGTTCTACTCTTATATTCATTAAAACTTTCATAATATGTTACACTCTGCATTATTCTTAAGTAATTAAACAGTTCTGAAAAAAAAAACATGAATCAGTTTTTATTTTTTTAAGCGACTTCAAAAAGAGAAAGTTCTCAATTCGGTTGTATTTTTTATGTATTTTACCGCGTAACTTCATTTATAAAGCGATAAAAAAAAAACTAGGTACTTATATAACTGAAAAAAACATATCATCCATGTATACATACATACATACCCACAAGTTTGTATGACTACAGTGTGTGTAATGTGTGTACAATATACATCGTGTTTATAGTATACGGTACAGGGTTGTAAACCCTGTATAGGTACACCGGAAAAACATTACTTACTTTGCTAGGTTATCTTTGTTCGGTTAAATACGACGACGATCTAAACGACTGCAGTTATGAGTAAAGTGAAGAACACAATAGGCGACAAATAGAGTGACATGTTGCGGAGTATGTCTCGCAACTTCTATATGGATGTCCCGAGAGAGACAATAAGGCGTGGAATATCTACATTTATAATATTTCCAGATCGACGAGCTACATCCTCGGCTACACCGTCGCTTAACATCAGGCGAGTTAGTGGTCAATCGTAGATCTATGTTGCGTAAAGTAAATATCTACATTCGTCGACAAATGGCGCTAGACACGTGCGCTTGCTCTGGAAGCGGGAGCAACAAATTTTAATATGTAATCTGAGTGTATTCAAATCGCGAGTAAAAAGGTTTCTTCTAAGCAAGCGCACTTCATCGTAGATCGCAACAGTCGCTTGACATCAGGAGAGTTGAGGGTCATTTTGTCCCATAGTTTATCCTGTACCTACAAGAACCAAGCTTAATTTCAAATAAAGAACATTAAACAGTAAATCCTTACCATTCACCATTTGAGTTCCCACTGAAAAATAAAGTGAGTATTGTTTAAAAACATGTTTGCAACAATCACGAGATCTAACGTATTTATTTTGTTATGTGGATAATGTAACAGCTATTCTCTCTCCATTCCATTTCTGTTTCAGATCTTGTCTTTATTGTCTCAGTGGTGTGTCCGTAAAGAACAAAATCAGAAATACTTAAGTAAAGCTTTGTGGCATGCGGGTCGGTGAGTACTTTCATGTCTGACCCTTAGTTTTTATGCAATAAAAATATTCTATTCTAGTCATAGTCTGCCTTAACCTTACCTACATACATCGTTTTCTCATTTTATCAGCTATCAGCTTGTTATGGTATTTTACATTTATATTTTAAAATGACGAAGTGTTGTGGAGGCTCCACTGATGTGCACCAAAAATAACTAGGTAAGTTTAGAAAACATAAAAATTCTCAACATAAAGAAACAGCTCTCGAACACTCGAGCAAATCTTTCAAACAAAAAAATCTAGTTAATAATCGATCCATTATGTATCTACAGGTACTCACTTTTAGGACTGTACCCACTGGCGTATGCTGCAATTATTTCTATATCTGTAATGCAAAAAAATATCTCTGTTATATAAAAAAACCGATGTAAAATGTTGCAAACAGAATCTCTCAGTCCTATCATAGCATCCCAAAAGCTTCAAAGCACGACGTCTTCTAAAAGTTGTGCTCGTTTTAATATTGTTGATCGTGCTTATGGCTACACACTTACCTGCCTACTCTGGATTATGATACAAATGATTACACTCTATTGTCAATAGATTTTAGAAAATTGATTCCTTTAACCGTCAACTAAAGCAATAAATTATTAGAAGTATAGTTGTCTTATAAGTGCTTTTGAGAAGACTAATTACTTTGCTATTACTGACTTCATTAAATATCGTTCAAGTGTTTATGTCACAGGAGGTAACGACGCGCGCATCAAAACATTATTCTTACATATATAACAAAATGGAGTTCATTACACCATTTATATTTTATTTAAGAACAGATGGACAGATTTTCATGAAGTACGGTATAAAGGTAGCCCTGAAATAACATAGGCTACTTTTAACTTCGTGGAAGGTGAAACCGCGGGGCGGTGCTCGTTACATATAAACAGAAGACATAAACATCTTCCCTATAAGTACAGGTGTAAACAACTAAACGTAAATGAATTAATAACTTGAAAAAGCCTGTTGATAGTAAAATTAACTTACTTGTACTCATAACTACCATCACGTCGTCGTGCGTCCATTTACCGCTGTCCTCTGGAATAATACATTCAAAGTACATAACTCACTCACAAACTAATAATATAGTTCGACCACCGTCCGTCTCGCTCGCGCAAATATTTATGAAGATATTCAATGACAGACTGAAATTATAAACGTATTATACGTCGCTTAGGAAACTATAAAACAACGTCACTAGACAAAACAATTCAACATGATCTAATGTAATTTTCATGCATAAAAATCATTTTTAGAAATTGTTACTAAATTAAAATAAAATAAAATTAAAAATTACTAAGTTAAATAATAAACTAAGTTACATAGTTAATACACTAAGTTACATGGTACATGGTTACATGGTATTATTTGATGAACTGTTTACACGATATATGTTATTTTGAGTTGACTAAAGAATACTAGTTTACTACTAATAACTATAATATTGTTATTAATTTGTTATTGTTTCTGACGTGTAACTTATTGTTATTAATAAAATAGTATGAGTATGAGTAAAATTAACTTGGATCAATTTGAAATTTTTGACGAAAATAGTAGTACTCACTGGTCATGTAATCGGCAACAGTCAGCATGAACTCTAGGATCACCCTCTCAGTAACTGGAAATTAAAATAGATCATTACGTATCAACCGATTACAAAAGGTGATTATTTATTAATCGTTTCTTTTAATGTAACGTTTATCATTGCGATAAAGTAATAAAATTTCAGTTATTTTGCTATAAAGTTACCTAGTTATCAAACTAGTTGACATGATTTGAACATATCGTTCGAACGACTGACGTTTGAAGTCGGATTAACCAACTACAAAAAAAAAAGTCTTATTTCGTCTGATATTTTTAGTTACCTATTTCAGAACAATTGTAAAATTAAAAGATTGTACCAAAGAGAATATAACTGTACTGGATTGTACCATAATCTCTTATTCGTTTTGAAAATATATTTTACTGTTATTTGTCTTGTAAGGTAGGTATGGCAATTAACGCCTTCTAATAACGCCCGAACTACAGAAAACGTAGTTCGCATCAGCGGCAGCGCTCACACACACATTTCTATGCTTCAGAGACCTCGGTCGCAGACGGCACTATTGTAAAAAGTTGCTTACAAAATTGAAAGTTTTTTGTTGTTTTATTGTATATTTTTGTTTACTTTTATATTTTTGCTGTAATGTAGATTACTATTGTTCATATTTTGAAGGGAATACCAAAGAACTCAAACTCGGGTACAAACGAGCGTTGGGTGCTATTACCTACTCTACGTGGGCGCTATTGGCGCATTTATACCATTGAAAAAACAGTACTTAATTTAATTACTTATGTAACAATTCTACACTAATAACTGGTACTTACTCGTGTGGTAAGTATATATACTTATTATTAGAAAATACTTAAGTACTTTTTAATAACTACTGTCATCGGTGGGCATGATTTTCCCACAACCTTATTGTGCTAATTGTCCATTGTTGCTTAATAACGCCCAATGTATGTTTAAAAATTAATCTTTTTTTATATATATGTAAAAACAGTGGCTGCTGTTATTTTTTATTTGTTCATGTCAGAACTTAAGAAGTTTTGTGAAAAATGATTACAATTAGAAGTTTCAAGTTACTTGATGCGTGTTAAGAATTGTCAAAGTTTTTATGATAAATGTTAATTTGACTTTTATATCTAGTAAAGAAATGTATATATGACTCTTATGTTTAATTAGATTATTTAAACACTAGATATTTTTTTCGCGTACGGCATCTAATTTTGCAAGCGGGCGCTAATAAACATAGCATTTTTAATATAATGGGTTTTTAAAATAATGTTATTAGCATGGAAATTTTATAAAATTACACCTCCTAACTATCATCTCTCAAATCAGAAGAATGTGTTTAATTTTCTCATGGCAATGTTGGGTCCTATAATAAATATTTATATTAAAAAAAAATATTTTATGTTAGGTGGGCGTTAATTGCCTCAGGTACCTTATTTCTTTCAGTAAAACAGTTAAAATAATTCCTAATCAAGTTATTCAGTACAAACCACAGAATTTTATTTAGAACGTACGAACTGAAAAAAACCTAATCTTTTTACGTCCAACAGCTCGGTGTGACGAGCGTCCAGCACTGCCACTCAGGATTTTCACTTGGCTTACCTTGGTTTTCCTGCAAGCTGTCCATAGCTTCCTGTATGCTGGTCTTCGTGTTTTTAATATCGTAGAACTCCCTGACTTCCTCCAAGGAGTAGCTGCTGCCCTGGTACCGCTGCAACCCCCACTTCTTGCCGAACTCTTTGTTGCATATCGAGGGCCGACCCAAGCCTGGGAAAAAATAATTCAAATTGAAATCTAAGTTCATAAAAGCGAAAATAACTTTGTATCTGTTTGTTATCATATTTTTATTAAATTGACATAAATACCAGACATTAATTATCAATCTTAGCTTTTCTTTTAATGTTAATTAATTATTGTGATAATTCAAATAATATCGGTCAGTCAGTAATCGATATGCTTTTTGAGTAGTAGTTCAGTTAGTTGAGTATGTTGTTTTGCTGTAGTTAATAAAGGCAGCTTACCTATAATTAATAATATTTAAAATATTTGCACGTCAGAGATGACCGAATGTAATGGGACATTGTAATCAAATTAGACCTTATTTACCTACATTCTTGCAAATAAATTTAATTTCATTTACCTTTCATAATTAAACAGCTGAACCGATCGGTGTGAATTCGGTACAGAGATAGGTGTGAACCTGGAGACGGACATAGGCACTGTTTTTCATCATCATCATTATCTTCATTTTTCATCATTTGTGAAAATGAGATTAATTATGTCTGTTTCTTTCTCTAAGATGAAATATCAAGCTGACAACTGAATGGATTGTTAGACGTCTAATAAGTTTGCGCGTAGATGGCGTACGAAGAAAGGACGTAGAGCTTAATTTAATATATTAATGATAATGTTATTTTCATTTTAATAAACTTCAAACAAAGACTTCAATGTTAATATAAATCGTCGACTTGAAATAATAATAATACCTATACCATTCGTGTATACGTAATTTTTCGTAGAAACGCCTACGACGCCGTAGCTGCCTAAATATCTACGCCGTAGAACGGAGCAGTTCTACGTCAACTGTTCCAAATGTCTGTTTTTATTCGCTAGATATGTCCCAGTTTGCCTATGTTGTTTATATATTTAGCAAAGCGGAGCGAAGAGTCAGGGTGGTGAAGCGCAGTAAGCTCTGCTCTGCTCCTGGGGAAAGTAAAATGGTAGTTCTTCTTACCCTCTGACTTGTACGCCTGCGCCACAGGACCCTTGGATGAACAGGACGCCGTCCTCCAGAAACCAACGTTCACTGTAAAACAAACACATTTATAATTATATCCATCATTACGAATACAAGTAATAAAATAAAAAACTCCCGGACTCACGAGCCGGACTCGTGCACGAAGGGTTCCGTACCATTATCTATAAAAACGGCAAAAAATCATTTCTGTTGTATGGGAATCCCCCTTTATTATAGTTTTATTTTAATTTAATTATTTATTAATAAAGTGAATAATATAACTCAATATTCTGTGAATATTTCAAGCGTCTACCTGTTGCCGTTATCAATATCGAGCAAAAACGAGCAAAAAAAATCGCGTATGTTGTATGGGAGCCCCCTTAAATATTTCTTTTATTCTGTTTTTTAATATTTGTTGTTATAGCGGCAACATAAATAGATCATCTGAGAAAATTTCAACTGTCTAACTATCACGGTTCATGAGATACGGCCTGGTGACAGACGGACGGACAGACAGCGGAGTCTTAGTTATAGGGTCCCGTTTTACCCTTTTGAAAAAAACATATAATTGTGTATAACAAGTGTAATTATTTTGAAGCGTTTTTACTTTTATCGGAAACGGGTGTCATAAACGTAGACATTTATTATTATTTTCACTTTGGGAACTCATTAATATAAGAATTATTCATTAGGTTGAGACTCATTCATAAAAATAAAATAATACAATAGACCAAGACAATAGATATAGTCTTAAATTTTAAGACTAGAAGATAATTTCATATTGCCGATAAATGACATACTTGATGGCTTCATTAAGCGCACGGAACTAAAAATGGCTAATGCAAAAGAGTTCTTTCAATTTTAATATGTAAGTTTCGTTTATTTTTCATAAGTATTAGTAAATAAATGTCATATTTTTAGCCCGTTTGAGATATAGAACTCTCGTAGTACGACCCTTGCTTGCACTTGGCTGGCTTCGTTAACAGGACGCTGATGTTGTGATAATTATGTGTATTTATACTTACTTCTGTGGTAATCATCTCCAACTGCAACATAAACAAAAAATAAAAATAAATATGTAAATTCTAATAGATCTACATGAATGCCTCGACCTACGTTGCTGAAACATGGACACTCACGGTTGGCATGGTCTAGTCCCTCAGCTAGCTAATGAGAGAGCTATGGACGGTGTTTGTCTAAAGAATCGTAGAAGATCATTCAGATCATAGAACAGTATTGTATTAGAAGCGGTAACCGGTGGGACTATGTCCGTTATCAAATGGAAACCCGTGTCGGTACGGTCGGACCGTAGAGTAGGGCACCTTGACACACGATGCAGGGACGATATACATACGGCAGTGGGCAATAGCTGGAAGCAGCAACACTGTTGTCAACAATTCTAATTTAGGTTACGTATGTAACCTAAATGGTTTATTATATATTATTTATAATTAATCAACTTTTACACAACAATATTATTTAAGCGTGCTGTGTTTATAACTAGAAGGGCGTATAAATTTTTAGTATGTTTCCGTTCAATTAGATTATTTAAGTTTCTATTGTGTATGTCCAGTTTTGTAAACCTATAATAAAAAAGCAGTAAAATATAGGTGGTCCGAGCGGTCTGTTGCGACCAAATGTAGGTTGGTCCGAGCGGTCTGTTGCGACCAAATTGACACAATGGTTCCAATATCATAAACCTTCCTTATCTTTGTTTACTTCAACAGGTGGTTAGAATTCATAATAATACGCTTGTGTTTATAAATTTTTAGGTTGGTTCTTTCTTGTTATTTTCCCCGACTGAATATAGCGACGGAATTATAGTAATGCGTTTATCGGAGCAAGGTGCTGTTACCAAAACTCTTAGTTTTATCCTACATACTCGTATTTAAAAAAAATAACATTTGTTATTTTTTTTAGATCGGCAAATCGCAGAAAAGTCGGCCATATTGATGATATCCTAATATCTGTACATACAGACTCATTTTGCTGAACATCAGCAAGGCTAATTTTTGAAATGACGATTATGAAAAGTAGCTAATGGTCATCTACAGGTTCGACTAATGCATTATTTGTTTTACAGAAATCCGGACGATGAAACATGCGTCGTAGAACCAGAAACCGAGCAAAATTTCAGAAGTGTAGATGGAAGCAAGAAGAATTATGTATTTTTAATCAAATTAAGAGAAAATAGTGTCACAGTAATCAATTTAACTGTAGAATGAAATGCTTGATATTAGTTCGGGAAAAAAGAATTGTGTTGGTGTCGAAATGTAACTAAAATGTGAAATGTGTGGCTATTTATTTATTTATTAATATATGTTATTATAAAAAAAAAAAAACATTGATACTCATATTCTATACCAATCTAAATTACACAAAACGTCTTTCAATGTAGGTATTCCGTTTTCTGTCAACTGTCAGGTCGATTTTCTCCAGTTAGCTTAAATTGTTACTAGTTTTAAATAATTTTAATTCATAACATTTTGGTAAAGTTTTCAACTAGCAATAATCGAAATAAAAAAATTAATTAATATTTTTTTTTTTTTATCTTTCCATATTTGTACCGCTAGGATTAATTATTTTATGTACACTGGCGTTGTATTAAATTTGTATGCTTTTATGACAAATAAAGATATTTTGAAATTGAATTGAATTGAATTCATAACATTGGTAGGATCCGATCAAATATCTGATAAAGTATACAAAGACCAAAATAATAAAACAAATGAAGTTTCTGCTTTATTTGGATATACTGGTTGTAAGCTGCGCTCTCTGATTGGTAGCTACGCTCCTCCCACTGAGGGGCGAGCGGGTGAAAAACGAATTTGAAATCGTGGTTAGACAGCGTCTTAATAGGAGACGTCTGCGTCCAGCGGCGACAATGATTATGGGAGTGGCATAGATGCCTTGCAGAGTCAGGAATAAAAAAATACATATTATTATATTTGTTGAATAGCTGATTAAATGGTGTCAGCCAGAGACGCGACTGCTGTAGCTGTGACTGGTGATATAACCAACAGGACGTTTCACTTATTTATAGAAAGAAAAATTGGAAACATACATTTTGGTGGCTCATATCTATGTAAGTAATGCAACTTTTTAACCGACTTCCAAAAAGAATGATTCTCAATTCGATTGTAGATACGTTTTTTTTGTATGTTTGTCCAGCGATTATTCCGCCAATTATGAATTATTTATGTCCATGGGCGTACCCAGCTTCTGGTCTAGGGGGGGGCAAGTCAGTTTTTTTAGGTCAGATCGCCCGCGCGGCTGTTTGGTCATACTCACTACACAAAAACATAGCGGGGAGGGGGGGGGGCTTGTAACAATTTTTTGGTTAGTAATATGATTTTTGAACGAGCGCTCAGCGTTTGCATGGCCAAATAAATAAAAGCATAGGTAATGAATAGCGCGAGCGAAGCGAGCGCGAAATTTTTTGTAATTGGAAAAATGTTAAACGCGAAAATTGAAAAGGTTAAATAAGATGGTTTTAAAGGTTTAAATTAAATCTTGGAAGTAATTTGATTCATTGATCTTGTTAGCGTGTCCTAGGTTTTTGTGGCCCAGATAAACCATACAAGTATCTGAAGAAAAATGAAATAACCGACTGAATAAGAACGTCTTTTACGCTATAAAAATTATATATATAACCATTTGAATTTATTGATTGCAAATTATAGAAAATTACAAACATACCTACAAGATACGCGCTACTTTCTTGGCAGTCGGGAAACAATTTTTGCTTAGTGATTATTTTTTTGTGAATTATTTGATTGTACCTATTAGCAAGTTCACGGCACTTTAATAATTAATACAAATAAACAAGTATATATAAATGCGCATTATTTTGAATAATTCTAGTTTAGGCTTTACGTTTAGGCTTGTAAGCGATCTTATAGAAACATACCCACATACATACATACATTTACTCGAATAAACTTAACCCTCCTTCTTATGCGGTTGGGTAAAAATAATCCCACCAAAAACATTTCATGTAAAATTGGTTGCCATGTGTCGCATTGTCATGCCACTTTCACTGACAAAAAGATATCAGATGAGATCTGACTTAATCTGAAGAGCCAAGCCGCTAACTCTACAAAATCTAAGGCTACAATATTTATCTCTGTAAGCCTTCAATCGTGGTAAAAAAGCATGGCTTGGCCGTTTTCCGACGGTCAGTTACAAACATATGTCGCATAACATGTCGTACATGGACAAGAAAGAAAAAGAAACTAAAAGTTCTGCTCTTGAATGTTGTATAATTGGAATAGTAATGTAATAGTTCCATGAAAGTGAAACGACCAAGCCATGCTTTTTGACCAAGATTTAAGGTTTACAGAGATAAGTATTGTAGCCTTAGATTTTGTAGAGTTAGCGGCTTGGCTCTTCAGATTCAGTCAGATCTCATCTGATATCTTTTTGTCAGTGAAAGTGGCATGACAATGCGACACATGGCAACCAATTTTACATGAAATGTTTTTGGTGGGATTTAATTTCTTTTTGTAAGAGACCCTGTAATTTCTGCAACGTTTTGTTTTAACGGAATGTATTTCCCTGTGCATCTGTTATCATTTCTTTAGCAGTACACTCTCTGTCATAGCCTGTTTTTCTTGTTGACTTATTACTTAAAATAGATGATAGCTGCTGTAACCTTCAATTCTGATGTGGCGCCATACTATAGCGCGTGAATAAGAGTCGGTTTCCAGATACACTCTTCAGCACAAGTATAAAGTTGCAAATCGTCCCAATATTCTACAACATAACGAACAATAGCACACCTTAACTTGCAACACCACATCAAATACGGTCTTCTATAGATTGAGTAAATGTCAATGAATGGAAAAGGCATGAACCATTTCCAGGCATACTATGAACTGTAGTATAGACGATAGGGCCCTAGCCCTTCTCCCAAAGAAATTGTTTCGTTACTCATATTGTTCGTCTTATTTCCTTTTTATAGGAATACGTCCACTAAACCAACTTTAGATTTATTCTTGTATCCAGACTATTATTCAATAACTTAAATTCTTAACCTATAACCTAATACCCCTTCTCTAACAAGATCGGCCCCGAATCCAAGCTTCTAAATAAGCTCTCGGTTGAAAGTATTGTAATTTTCTGTGTAAATAAGTCCCTAAGCCTAAGTATAAGTACTACCTAAAACAAACCAAGTCATCAATGAAAGTCGAATAATGTATATATATATAACATACAAACCTATAACCTAATGTATATATATATAATACAAACCAAACCCATATTTACTAAACAAACATGAAAAACGAACGAAAACGATACTATTTATCCATATACCAAACAAACCGTTATCATAAACGAGAACCAAATCAGAACGAACGAATACACAACACAGACCAACCATAAATACGGAATACATAGGTGCCTCAGCGTGTCGACTTCCAAAATTGATTTGCGACAGAGCGCGAGAAATGATACCGTGTGCTAACTTGAGGCGCACGCCATCTAGTATCGCCTTTTGAAACTAATTAGACAAACGATCCTCACTGAGTGGTAAAATTGTCGTATTTTAGATGTGAATCATATCTAAAGTACAAAAGCTAAATAAATGAAACTTTGTGTGTTTTATAAATGTACTGTCTACTTTTTATCCTGAAAATTTGGGCTCTCTAGTATTATCCATATCGAAGTTATGTTGTGTTACAGAAATATAGACACACACACAAGATCCCACTTTAAAAGGGTTGGAGGGTGAAAAATACAAATATCGTAATTTTTCTGTTGTTTATGTACCAATCGTAGTTTGCATACCAAATTTCAGCTTTCTGAAACTTCAGGAAGTACCCTATCTTTTTGATTACACTCAGGGGGTGTGCTCCCACAAATAAAGGGTTGGAGGGTGAAAAGTAATAATATCTTAATTTTTTTGTGGTTCATATGTAAATATTAGCTTACACACCAAATTTCAGCTTTCTAAGACTTCAGGAAGTACCTTATATTAATTATTGATGAGAATAACGTAATAGCCCCCAAATAAGGGTAGAGGGTGAAAAATACAAATATCATAATTTTTCTGTTGTTTATGTACCAATCGTAGTTTGCATACCAAATTTCAGCTTTCTACTACTTCAGGAAGTACCCTGGAATATTGATGACGAGAACGGGATAACCCCAAATAACCCCAAATAGGGGTTGGAGGGTGAAAGTTACAAATGTCTTAATTTTTCTGTTGTTTGTGTGCAAATTGTAGCCTACATACCAAATTTCAGCTTTCTAAGACTTCAGCAAGTACTTTATCTTTTTTATGATCATCAATTAATTTGTGCCAAATCGGCGTATTTTAGGTATTAATAAAATCGAAAGTATAAAAGCTAGAATGAAACTTTTAACATTTTATTAGACCGTGGACCACACTTGATCCTGAAAATTTGAACCCTCTAGTGTCATCGAGGCCGAAGCTATGAGGGTCTAAAAATCCGACGAATGTGTTCGAGAAAAGATAGTCCCGGCCGTACCCGCTGGCTCACATGGCGGGTGCACGGCCGTGCCCCCAGATAAGAAATAATCAAGCGCGAGCGAAGCGAGCGCGAACATTTTTGAAACTTTTTTCAAATTTTAGTTGTGTTTTTAAAGTAATATGCTTTATTTCTCACATTAGTGAGCCCACAGTATTTATATGTTCAAGTAGTAAAAACGCGAGCGAAGTGAGCGCGAAAATTTAGAAGGTTTTTAAAATTAAATCTTGGAAATAATTTGATTCATTGATCTTGTTAGCGTGTCCTAGGTTTTGTGGCCCAGATGAACCAAACAAGTATTTATGTTAAGAGTAAAATGAAATATCCGACAGGGATAAGAACGACTTTTACGTTATCAAAAATTATAAATACAACCATTTGAATTTATTGATTGCAAATTTATTATTCCTGATTAAATTTAAACATATGACTTTATAGAAAATTACAAACATACGTTTTTATGACAAAGTACCGCTGTAAATGACTATAAATGCGCATTATCTTGAATAATTCTAGTGAAATCACTTATTTATTACGAAAAAGCTCGTTGGAGTTCTAACGACAACTCGCACATCAGAATCGGTCAAGCTGTTTAGGCTTGTAGGCGATCATATAGAAACATACCATATACATACATACATACACTTGAAAATCATAACCCTCCTTCTTACACAGTCGGCTAAAAATAATAGGAAATAATCAGGCGCGAGCGTAGCGAGCGCGAATTTTCTCGAAACTTTATATCAAATTTTAGGTATTCATATGCTGATTTGAATTGAATTGAATTGAAAAAATATTCGCTTAACGAACCAGCTGGTTGATTTGCCCTATATTGTTGGCGGCTTGCTGTCCTTGGAAGACGCAGCTCTCAAGACTCAAAGCCTTAAGGCCTTAGCATAACATGTCAAATAAAATAAATGCTAGTCGCTCGCAACTCCCTACCGCCAAGAATATGAACGCTCAGCTAGATTCGGTAACCTTCGTCCGCCATCGTCGCCGCGGCGGTGGCTGGCGACTATAGCGCTTGCTCACTGCGAGGTTTTTTATGGCTATAATAATGGCACCGTGCATTTTGCCAGTGTCTACTGCGCGGTTTATTTAAAAGTTAGCATAATAAGGCCCCGTTTACACTTTGATTAGTAATTAGGCGAGTTCACTGCCCCCCTGCCCCCCCCTGGGTACGCCCATGTTTATGTCGATTCTTTTTTCGTTTTTTCGTTTAGTAGGAACCTAATATCTCAGAGGTGGTTCCATATACATTTTAGATCGATTAAAATCGTTTCATTACTTTGGGTTTTATAACAAAATACCTGAATAAATCATCCAAGTAAACGAATTGTGTATTTTGAAGTCGTTTTTTTCCAGTTGTTTTAGCTATATTTTTTTTATATTTTGTATCATCAAAATCGGCTCCCGCGTTTCGTCTCTAGAGAACTAAGGAACAACCAGATACATAGGCTGATAAACACATTACCCTCCTGTACGTCGCACAGTCGGGTAAAATGAGGAAGACATCTATAAGATTCAGTTTCGAGAACCATACTTACGGGTATTGTGTCCTTTCACTAGCCTGTTGAACACTTCCACTGTACTCCTTGACACTGGAAAAATATACTTTTTATACAAATTGTACAAAAATAAAATAATATAAGTATATATATATCAGTGGAATTTTTTACAGAACGTTATCTAGCCAAACTAAACAAAACTTCTAATATAACTAGATAGCTTACAGAATACTTCTTTTTAACCGACTTCCAAAAAGAAGGAGGTTCTCAATTCGACTGTAGGTATGTTTTTTTGTGTAAATACATATGATACACAGAAACACCGAGACACAGAACAGATATCCATGCTCATCACACAGATGTGTATCCTCGGTGGGGATCGAACCCACAACATACAAATTATTCATCATATTTATAGATTAAATACTTTCGGTATTATAATATTTCTGATATTTCAAATAATTTTCACTAATGTCATATGAAATCACGGCTCTAACCCGGCCCTTTGATGAGCATCAGTGGAGCCGTGCCCGACACTCAGAGCCCCTTCATATAAAATAATTAAAAAATAATAGTTTTTTTTAATGGGTGATTGAATTACTGTACAATACCGAGTTAAGAAACCTTGGTTATTGTGAGGAAATGGAACCGACTTAGAAAACTAGGCTATGAGCTGATGTTCCCACACCAAAAATAAGGTAAGATATGTGGGAGGGAGCACCAGAATGTGAAAACGGCACCTGTTACTTGTGTCTCATTACACAAAAGTATTAATTTGACAACTCAGCTAATTTCATTATTATTATAGTATAATACATGGATTACTTACATTTCGTGAGCACTTCGAAGACCTCATCAAATGAGCTAACGCGATTTGCTGAAAAACAAAGCAAGAGTAAATAATATATATACTTAGCATTATAAAACGATAAGTAAGTTTAGAAAGCTTACAACCCCAGACACAAAAAAGGCCGTACTAGTTTTGATGAAATATAGCTAAAACACTCTTGATCAAATCCTCTTTCGAACAAATAACTAGGTCCTAATCGGACCACGGTTTGACAACTACAATGCCACAGACAGACGCACACAGATGCATAGTTAGATATACACGTCTAGCTTATCACATCCTCTTTTAGGGTCTGGGGTTAAAAACAGAATAGTCAACTACTAAATATAGAAATATTCCTCTGTTTTTTTCCATGGTTGCCTTATTGAAATGATATTTGTTTATGTCACTGCCAGAACTGAGATGAATTTGATGAAATTTCTTACGTTAAAATCCACCAAACTCAAAATACATGCGAGTGATTCTGAATTTTAATTCTTGAGTTTGAGTTATTTGTTATTATTTAACAAATTTAATCTCCACAGACTCAAATCAAACTAGTGATATCTCCTTCAACAGGAGAATAAATATTGTATAATATACTCACTCCTCGATAAATTGTTCCAAATATTCTTGTAGTTCTGCTTTGTCTTAACTGTTCGGTACAGCCACGCTGGAAATTATAAACAATTATTATTATTGAGGGTTACTCTTGGTGTTGAGATGTACCACATACTTTGATCAGAATAAGCTATATCGTTGTTTTTCAAACTAAACGTTTACAAGTTAACAAGATTAAAAAAACACCATAGAAAACGGCTGAGTCATTTTCGATTATAGGTACATAGCTAAAAACACTCTCGATCAAATACTCTTTCAAATATAAAAGCTAGGTCAAAATCGCTCCATCTATTTGAGAGCTACGAAATACGACGCCACAGACATAAACACGTCTTTATAATACTACACTTTATAACACTCCACTTTATAACATTCCACTTTATTGATCGGGGTTAGAAATGTAAAATTCATACGTACCAAAGCTAGCCAGTGATCCTCCCTAAAAATAAAAACAAATAATCTTCAAATGAAAATATTATTGAAGCTAAGAAGTAAATAATACTATTAGAAGAAAACTAAATTGTCGAATTGTGAAATGTTGCCTTCCAATGCTTAGAAATATCATACCAGACGATATTATTTACATTTGATGATAGATCTACGATTGACCACCAACTCGCCTGATGCTAGGCGACGTTGTGGCTGAGGATGGAGCTCGTCGATCTAAAACCTACACCTGCTGTAGTTACCAATAGTCTTTCCACGGTTTTATCCACCGTTCAGAGTAAATAAAGCGTGACATACTCGTAAATATACATGGCAATTGTTTCGAGACTTCGGGAGTGTGGCCGACGTAGAAAACCGCGTTCCACAATAATCAGACTGACTGGCCTTGTGGCTCAGTTGGTAGTATGTCTGCCTGCAGAGCTGTAGGTCGTGGGTTCGATCTCCACCCAGAGCAAACATTTGTGTGATGCATCATATGTATATATTTACAAAAAAAGTATATATGTATTCTATCAGCCATCTAGTTCCATAGTACAAGCTCTGCTTAGTTTGGGCTAGATGGTGTTGTGTGAAATATCCACAAATATTTATTTATTTTTCTTACCCAGAATCGGGCTGAAATACAGATTTTTGAAGAAATATAAGCTAACGTGAATAGTTTTTTTTTGTTTCAGTTTGCTTAAGGCTACAAAGATGTAGATCTTCGTCTATGTTCTCATATAATGGGAACCAACCTGAGTTTTCTTGCTACGGGTTGATTGATTACAGCTTGTATTGGAATCTCTATTTCCTTTTTTATTATTACTTGAATTTCGGCTATTTTCATTTTGGTATGTTTTATTTTCAGTGTCTTCTTCATTATTTTCTTCATTGGAGGTTCGTCGTGCTTGTGATTGTGATTGATTTGAACTTGTATCTTGTTGTGTTCGTGTTTGCGAACTTCTATTTTTATCATAATCATTATCATCTCCATCGTCGTTATTATTATCTGCGGAAGTACCTCCACCTTCGTTACTTTCGTTTGTTGTTCCTCTTTCTGTGGCATTGGAATCATCATCCTCACTGTCATCTTCATTGCTAGTCTCATCAGAATCTCTATCATCATCAAAATCTCCATCATCGTCATTTTTATTAATATTACTGTTTTGCCTAGTGGAACTCTGCTGCTGCTGCTGCTGATTAGACTGACTACTTTCACTATTTCCAGTACTAGTCTGACTGGTATTCTCGCTTGTACTTTTGGTAGCCTGATTAGAATTGTCGCTAGACTGGCTGGAACCTTTGTCACTCTGACTAGAATTCTCTCTAGTCTGGATGGAACTTTTGGTAGCCTGATTAGAATTGTCGCTAGACTGGCTTGAACTTTTGTCACTCTGACTGGAATCTCTATCAGACCGCTTGATTGTCTGATCACGGTTATTGTCACTGTTATTCTCTTCCTCTGAATGATCATCATTTACATCATCTTCTTCTCCATAATCATCATATTCATTATCACTATCCTGGTTATTACCGTTGGTGTCGTTATTGCTTGTATTCTCGTTAGAATTTTGATTTCGTGTTTGGCCGTTATTATTACTATTAGATACGGAACCTTGGCCTTGCGTGCTTTCATTATTATTATTAGATCTTGTTGTTTGACTATCCTGTGTCGTTTGGCTGCTTTTCTCAACAGTTGTTTTACTTTGTACGCTTGTGGATCCCTGTGTATTTTGATTGGTGCTATATCGTTGATCTTCTTCGTTATCTTCGACTATATTAACGTTTTCATCGGCAATATTTGTAGTGCCTCCATAATTATATTGCTTCGTTTGTGAAACTGTAGTGGTCGCTTCACTAATGTATTCATCCCAAGTTATACTGTACTGGGTGCCGATAGTCTGGCAGTATTGAAACCAGCCTGGAAATAAAATATTATATTCAATAGTCAAGTGAGCAAGTATGACATATAATAGTTCATACGATGTACTTTTATAAGTGCGGATAGCATGAGATCTAAACAGACAGACTACGCTGGAGTGGTCATGATACGGCAGGGTTACAGACCACATGACTAGATGAGTGATTGATGTAAATGAGGCAAGAGAGGCAGAGATCGCCCCAGTTACCTGAATTCAAACCCTTTTACAAACTACGTCTGTCTGCCTCGCGACTTTGCTCAAAGTCTATTAGTACTAGAAAGATGTAATTTGGCATGAGCATGTAAATTAGGGTCGAATTATTTTTTTTCATCTCAAAAAACCATTGGAAGTAAGCAAAAATCATTTTAGAATTTAGGGATCCGCTTATGAAATATGAAGGTTTGAAGTGAAAAAAAAAGTAAAACCATCACGGCGAAATATACATTGCTAGTTAACGACTAATAGACGATCAATAAAAAAAAAAAAAAAAAAAGACGTTTAAGAAATGAAAATTTTGTGAAAATTTCATATAAACTAACATAATGTTAACTCGTATGTTCATAGTATCAAATAGAAGACATTAGGTCACATATTGTGATGAGCAACTACGGAACCCTAATTTGCGCGTGGCACGATGCACACTTGGCCATTTATTAAAGTAATTAATTTAATAAATTTGGTGGCAGAGATATATTAGAAACGACAAAATTACTTACTGGATAGCACAGTTGTACCCACTGAAACAAAAAATTAAAACTCTTAATGTGAGGCTACATTTTGCAGAAGTTAAAAATAATAATTGTACATTTAGTAAATAAAATAAATAAAACTTGATAGAATCAACAACTAAAGTAAATATGCATAATAAAGTCCACGCCACCACTGGTATGGTACTGGATGGTGAAATACTTATTTGAAGTAAATTAGACAGGGCCGCCAGTGTCCGCCGGAACTCTGAGTACCCTGCTAGATTGTATGGCCGGAATACGATACGGAGCGGCGCGGACTCTACCAATCATTTGAAGGTTAAGTCATAGGTGTTAAGTACTTACTTTTCTCGTGGTAGCTGTTCGCGTAGATACCGATGATCAGTGCCGCTGCAACGAGGACGAACATACATTTAATATTATTTTATATACCTACCATTCAAAACAATATACAGACTCAAATAACTAAACTACTACACAAAAAGCATATCGATTACCGATACCAGACCGATAAATTCAATACATAACAAGCTAAGGACGTTACAGAAAAAAATATCTTATGAGGATGTACTGAGTACAGTAGAAGTACTTACGTTGGTAGGAAGCGGTTATGACGTCTCTCTGTGTCCAAGTACTTGAGTCCTCTGGAAATGCAATATAATATGAGCAAATACACACATACTTCGAGTTGAGGCACTTCATTCTAAACAAGAAATTAGAATTTGAGCAAAATCGGTTAAAAGATTTTCAATATTTATAAGAAATTGTATTTAGAAATACGAACGAAACGCTTTAATTCCACCTTCATTATGCGGACTACTAGATTGTGGAATACTCCTCCTGAGTGGGTCTTTCCCGAAAGATATAATCTGGGCGTCTTTAAATCGCGATTGGATTGGTATTTCTAGGTAAGCGCGCTCTATCGTAGACCACAACGTCCCATAACATCAGGCGAATTGGCGGTCAAGCTCTTATTATTATTTCTACATTCAAAAAACAGGACAAGTGCGAGTCAGACTCGCCCTAGGGTTCCGTACAAACTAGTAGATAAAAGGGGGAAATTATATATATTTTTATATTTTGCTTTATAAACCCAAAAATATACATCGTAAAAATATTTAAAACCCTGTTTTAGCTGGTAGCAAAAAATCCTTTTGAGGTACGGAACCCTAAAAAGAAATAGTTTGTAGGTATGTGCGATGTCTTCTGTATTTGAACTCTGCAAAGTAGAGGCGCCGATCATGACAGCGCTAAGAATACGTTGTTTTTCCTCCATGCATTTATAACAATTTTATTAAACAAGTAAAAAAAACAAAATACTCAACTGCAGAAGAGCAATTGAAGACTGAATAATTGATCATTTGTATATTTTAAGTAAGATGACTATGATGATTACCTAATACTATTGTATTAGGTAATCCTCTAATGATAGTTGTAAAATGAATTTGATAAATAAATAAATAATTTTTGTAGTCTAACTTTTGATTTCATTACGTTTTATATGCTGTTGAGTGTACATTTTTGTGAGAAAGTATGCGCGAAGTCGCTTATAAAAGTTATTAATGCGCATTCTTTAGAATAATGTCAGTAATATCAACTATTTTTTACGAAAAAGTTCGTTAGAGGTTACGAAAAAGCACATTTATTTATTTATGTAATTTATTATTATTTAAAAAATAATAACATATAACACTCAGCGAGTGAATACGAATTAAATGACAACACACACAACATAATCGACAAGCCGGTTAGACTGTAGGTGATCATAATATAGAAACATACATACATACAAACATACAAAAACATAGCCTTTCTTCTTGCGCGGTCAAGTAAAAATGTCGTAATACAATGTAGCTTACTTGAGAGTAAAGTGGCCGTGAACATGATGGACTGGTACAGGGTCTTCTCGTTCTCTGAAACACACACACACATACACTTAACTTTACACATACATACGAACTAAATAACAAGCTGAATTTTAGTGTAAAGTTGTATCAATTTAGATATAACGATTATCCAGGATTATTTGTATAATCCTGACCGACATACAAACAAACAGACAAACACACAACCACATACAGATAGTTTTAAGATAAACGTTGTCGCGCGATCTTTTGCCGTTAAATTGCGTTTCCCATACAAAAGGAGAAAACCACTTTCTAATATTATCAGATTTTCATTATTATGTTTTGGTTGGAAGCTCTACGATATTTTTTTAAATATTTAAACTTGTATTTTTTTAACTTCGGAATTATAACAAAATTTGATAAATGTAAACTGTAGTGTAGAGCGAGACACATTTATTCTTTAAATTCGATTAAAAAATAATCATACAAATCAGTTAATGTTTTTAGAAAACAATTTTCTCCTATTTGCATGGGAGAGAGCGAGACAACAGTTCTCTTAAGACGTCGGTTGAATTACCGTTAGTCCCGGAATATACATAGAGTGGCCGTGTTGATGATACTCACGATGCGTGAACCCTTGCCCTCCAGTCTGCGCCTGCACTATCGTGTCGATCTCTTGCTGGCAGTTCTTCACGCCGTAGTACTCGATCACTTCATCTGCGCTGGAGAACTGATGCTTGCTGCACACTTTCGGACCTTCTAACCCTGAAATTACCAAAATGGTAACGTGGCCTTAGTTTTCCTAGTAAATGTACAATGTACATGAGGAAAACGGACATTCTCTGAAATTCAGACTATGAATGGATCGGCTTCTGCTGCGCTCGATCGCCTCGAGACACGTGTCATTACTGCGCAACGGTACAGGTGTCCGCGAGTTGCTAGTTGTTTGTTGCATGCTATACGAGTACACTCAATATTGTAAACATTTAAATGACGGTTTTTGGTGCCATTACATAGGTACATAATGCAATTATAGCGCCCTCTGTGTACTGTGTAGGCACCACAAATTCTAGAGAGAGTGTACCGATACTGACGCGCGTATATGATACGGCCATGGAGCCATGTCCCGGTGAGATGTCATATTGTGGATCCAGTTTCAAAGCGCTTTTTCCGGTCTTGACAGAAGCGATTTCAAATGGTTTTTGTAAACATATTTCTGTTTTCTGTGATTGGTGAAGATAAGGCATCAGACCAGTGGGTAGAGCACCATGATGTCGCTGCAGGGTTGAATCTATTAGTGCTTTCCAGAAGTATTGACAAAGGTTTTACTGATGACGTCTCACCTAGCGACTTCGCTCTCTTGTATATACCTCCGTTGGGAGTACACGCGGCTATGATGCTGGCGGCACGGTTCACTGAAACAAACACGATTTTACTGTAACATCAACTGACCTATATTTTGTATGTCACGACTGGAAGGCTGCTTCAAGTGACAGTCTATTGGAACGGCACTTTGTAATGCATGCAAGTGTCTCAATAACTAACCTGACGTACATTTGGAACGGCTGATATGATATGTTCTGTGACAGCTGAGGATATGAGACATGTAATGTAGGACTGTGGTTTCAGAGCCTACTTGGAGCAGTACTAGATATTGGCGCGTATTCCACCACCAGCAGTAGTATGCAAATACTTATGTGTTCCGGTTTCAAATGGGATTGTTCACAGTGAAATTTCTGGGCATAACGCAATTTTGGGTGGCATAGAGTTGTTATGGCTAAAGGTGCAGCTGGACATCAGGCAGGCCATTTGTCGGGTGTTTTTGATTAGTTTCAAAGCCAATCGCATCTGCTTACAGCGACGAAACGGTAACTAAATTAATGTTTAATTTTAATGTTTTCATAACTAGAATGAAACACTTGTCTTCTAGTTTAGTCTGTGGCCGTGAGTACTGCAGTTTAGAATACAAATTTGAAGATTATCACAATTAATATTAAATAAATAAAAACTCACTGTTGTGGTACAGAGTGCCAACTGAAAATAAAATAATAATATATCTATTAATTTTGAATAAAGCAATTATCACAAAAAAATAATTGAAGCAAACTTTATAACAACCTGTGTACCAGGTTATGCAATAAATGTTTTTGACTTGATTTGAAAAGTAAAATTACTTACGTTTCTTGCCCCTACTCCATTCGTTGAAAAGACTTCTGACCAATCTCGACACTAGGAAATAAAAAAAAAAAATTGAAGGAAAGTATTTATTCACTAGTTAAATTCAGAGCAAGTATTTATTCCCTACCCTCGAACTCTACAAAATCAGGTATCAAACCAAAAATAGAGTGAATTATTTTTAAAGAAGACTCCGATGATAACAACAGGCGAGTTGGTGGTCAACCGTACATCTAACATAAAAATATTGATGAACATTTCACACAACACCATCTAGCCCAAACAAAGCTAAGCTTGTACTATGGAAACTAGATTGCTGATAGGATACATATATACCTACTTTTTAGGGTTCCGTACCTCAATAGGAAAAAACGGAACCCTTATAGGATCACTTTGTTGTCCGTCTGTCCGTCTGTCCGTCCGTCCGTCCGGGTGTCAAGACCTTTATCTCGGGAACGCGTGAAGGTATCGAATTGAAATTAAAACCATATACGCAGATCCATAGTATCTTGCTGCAGAAAGAAAAATAAAATTTCTGTTATCGTAAAAAAAGTTACAGCCGAATATGTCGTAAAAAACGCACATTTCGACACTCACAGACGAATCAAAACCTATGGGGTACTTCCCGTTGACCTAGAACTCTGAAATTTGGCAAGAAGCATTGTGTTTTATTTGTGCGGACATTTTTTATTTAATCACAAAAAAATTGTGTCTCTATGCAAGGAATGAGGGCTGCCTCAAATGTTCGCTCGCTCGGATCCGAGTGGGAGGCGCCGCTACTATAGCCCCTACTCGGATCCGAGTGGTGAGCAAGGAATGTGTGAAATATTTTTACGATGTATATTTTTTCGGTTTATGAAGGAAAATATTAAAAAAAAAAATGATTTCTCCCTTTTATTTAGTTTGTACGGAACCCTCGGTGGGCGAGTCTGACTCGCACTTGTCCGTTTTTTTTGTTGTAAATACGTATTTAAGATACATAGAAGCGCCCAGACACAGTACGAACACCCATGCTCATCACACATGTGTTTGTCCTGGGTGGGGATCGAGCCCACGACCTAGCTGAGCAGGTAGACACACTACCAACTGAGCTGCGAGGCTGGTCAACAGTTGATACTTACTGCTATAGAACGCTGTGTACGCGTCATCCAAGTTGCTCGCTCTCCTGCCTGTTGGTACATTATATTAATATTATCATTTCATATTTTTTATAAGAATATACCTAAGAAATATAAATATATGACTTCTACTGTCTGATCAATATTTCGTTGTCACATTAGTTTATAGATTAATTTAAATTATTTAGCAATTTTATTATGTGTATAAATTTACTAAGTTATATACCTCTCAAATAAATGCTTTATATTACTTTGTTTTAGTAAAGTTCAGTGCAAGTGTCGGTAGCTCAACACTTTATAGATATTACAAAAAAGTTGTAGCATAACCAAAATATCAATATAAGAGAAAATAGCATAAGAGACGGCCTTATCGCTAATAGCGATCTTGTCCAGACAACTTTAAGATGCATAAAAAAACATTACTGGATTAATAATTAAAGTTTTCTTAATTAGTTGGTACGTACCGCATGATGCCACTTCTTGCGCGTACTTCCTGTGTTTCGTCTTAAACATGTAGCTGGCGTCAACTAAAAACAAAAATACACAAATAAATAATAATATAGCCATAAAAGGACCCGTATTCCCTTAACTGAAAATACAAATAATATACAATTGAATTGAGTATCTCCTTCGTTTTGGAAGTCGGTTAAAAAAACCGACTTCAAAATACGCAATTCGTTTACTTTGATGACATATTTAGTTAGAAGTTATTTTGTTATAAAAACCGATCCGATTTTGATAAAAATTATATGGGACCACCCCTGAACCGAAACAAAAAAGGAATCATAACATACAAAAAAACATACAGTTGAATTGAGAACCTCCTTCTTTATGGAAGTTGGTTAGAAACAGTTGCACCGTTTCTTCCAGAGAACTCTGCGATATATTGTTACGTTTACAATATAATCAGTGTAGTAAGTACTTACCGAAAAATGATAGTCCGCGGCTCTGGAAACAATAATGTAGCATATAATCGATATAATACAAACAATACTTCATATTTCTTTATTTCTTAAATCTACGACAGGCCCGCGCTTGACCGCCAACTCGCCTGTTGTTAACCGATATGAAACGCTGGCCAGTTTTCCAAACTGAAGGACAATGCAAGTACAATTTCTGTGCATGTCTACATTTAAAATCGAATGTCTCAGAGTGGCGAGCGCAGTGCATTGGCCCATACGATTTAGAGTTTCGAGACTCGTTAATAACAAAATGTTTGATGGCAGCTATGGAGATTACGAAAGTGAGAGACAGATTTGTTTATTTAGATGGGAGGATGTTTAAACAAAGTTTTTCTTTATATCTTGTAACTTGGGTCAGGATTCAGGAAATACATGTTTTTTTCTGGCCTTGTGGCTCAGTTGGTAGTGAGTTTACGTCTACCTGCTGAACTGAAAGGTCGTGGGTTCAATCCCCATCCAGGGCAAACATTTGTGTGATGAGCATGGATGTTTGTTCTGTGTCTGGGTGTTTCTATGTATCATATGTATATATTTACAAAAAAAAAACTATATATGTATTCTATCAGCCATCTAGTTCCATAGTACAAGCTTTGCTTAGTTTGGGCTAAATGGTGTTGTGTGAAATGTCCACAAATACTAGGTATTTATATTATTTATTTATTTATTTTCCTATTCTGTCGCCGATGTAAATGATATTGGAATGAAACGAATTTTTAAAGTTTTTCTCCTTTCTAAATAAATAAAATCACCTCTCACGTTTATAACAGGTAGATATACTAGTTTATACCATAGCTATTTGTTTTATTTGTTTAATAGTAAAAAAATATTAAAAACCGACTTCAAAATATGCAATTCTTTACTTGGATAATGTTTTTTCAGTTATTTTGTTATAAAAACCAAACTATTGATTTTACTACCAACTACTACCTACCAAACAAAACCGAATCATCAATAAAAGTTAAAAAAATAAAAAACCGGACAAGTGCGAGTCAGACTCGCCCACCGAGGGTTCCGTACAAACTAAATAAAAGGGGGAAATCATTTTTTTTTTTAATATTTTCCTTCATAAACCGAAAAACATACATCGTAAAAATATTTAACACATTCCTTGCTCACCACTCGGATCCGAGTGGGGCGCGGCTATAGTAGCAGCGCCTCCCACTAGGATCCGAGCGAGCGTCCCGTGTCCGTAAAAAAATGTCCAGTCTTCGGATTTTTTCCTATATGTGTACTCTAACACAATGCTTCTTGCCAAATTTCAGAGTTCTAGGTCAACGGGAAGTACCCCTTATGTTTTGATTCCTCTGTGAGTGTCGAAATGTGCGTTTTTTACGACATATTCGGCTGTAACTTTTTGTTACGAAAACTGAGTTTTTTTTTTCTTTCTGCAACAAGATACTATGGATCTGCGTATATTATTTTAATTTCAACTCGATACCTTCACGCGTTTCCGAGATAAAAGTCTTGACACCCGGACGGACGGACAGACGGACAACAAAGTGATCCTATAAGGGTTCAGTTTTTTCCTATTGAGTTACGGAACCCTAAAATTAAAACGACTTTAAACTGAAAAGAAAGAAATAACTAATTTGATTTTGGTTAAAAACAATTCATAACGTGAGTAATCGCGTAATAAACATAAAAAACACTTACAATCGATTTGAAAACCACCTCTCTTTTTTAAATCGGTTAAATGTTGTTATGTGTGAAAGAGACAGATGCGCGCTTTGATCCCAACCTCGGGCGCTGGTATCGATACTCTACTATATTTTAACTAGAAACGTTCCGTGTAGATAAATGAGGTGTGCTCTAATCATTTTGGTCGTCGTAGTTCAGCATGGAGGCATTTCTCCCCTTTTATAAACACTCTATAATTCGTAAACAACGCTCGCGCTTATATTCCTCTACGGCGACAGACAGACAGACAGACAGACAACAAGTATAAGATTAGAAAACTTAACAACCACCGAGAAAAAAACGGCTGAACTGATTTTGATGAAACATAGCTTAGAACACTTTAGACAATATCCATCTTCAAATAAAATACCTAAACTGGATCAAAATCGGTCGATCCGTTTTAGAGCTACGATGACACAGATACACACGTTAAAGTTATAACAAATAGGGGTTCCGTATTTTCTTTCAAGGTACGGAACTGTAGGTAAAACTATGATATTGAGGTAAAAAGAGCAACCTTTCTCAGTCTGTAGGTGGTGCGTCCGTTGTTGAGCGAGCCGTTGAATTGGTACCGGCTGCACTGGTGCAGCTCGCTGTACGCCAGCTGGTAGTACTGCTCCAGGTCCACCTCCACCTGCTGTGCTAGCTGCCACGCGTCCGCGAACACGTCTGACGAGGGGACAGGACATTACCACACCGACCCGCCGACCGACATTACATACGACACCAACAAATTAGTCGGCCCACTACCACCTATTGTTCTAGCGCTCGTGGCGCTAATATCGAGCGATAATCTCGAGCGCTCGAGATCATAAATGTCTACGCTTCTACGGTTTGCTTTTTTTTTTCAAATTTCGTTGTAATTTCGAAGTTATAAAAATAAAAATTTTGGAATACGTTGTGGCCGTCAATGCTCAAACCACATACAAAAATAATTATAGAAATCTGATAATATTTAGGTGTATAAAACAGTTCTCTCCTGTTGTATGGAAAACGCATAATTGACTGGCGACAGGTTTTGCGACAGTTTCTTATGGTTCACCGCCAATAAAGAGCGATATTAAAAAGCTAATCACAATTACTTCATTCATTGTAAAACTAGACTAAGACCATTTAATACCATAATTAGTAATTATTATAGTTTAAAAACTCAAAAAAAAACGACTTCAAAATACGCAATTCGTTTACTTGGATCACATTTTCTCAGTTATTTTGTTATAAAAACCAAACTAATGAAACGATTTTGATAAAATTGACATGGGACCATGTCTGAGGTATTACCTACCAACCAAAGAATCATCAGAAACATTACATAATTGGCGCAGTAATCGCTGCACAAACATATAAAAAAAACATGCAGTCGAATTGAGAACCTCCTTCTTTTTGGAAATCGGTTAAAAATGTTTTTGTATGGAAATCGTACCACCTTAATTCAACAATGATTACGTAATATACTGTAATATAGTGAAGTGATACTTACTGTACAAGTAGTCTTATGTAATATACTGTAATATAGTGAAGTGATACTTACTGTACAAGTAGTCTTATGTAATATACTGTAATATAGTGAAGTGATACTTACTGTACAGTAGTCTTATGTAATATACTGTAACATAGTAAAGTGATACTTACTGTACAGTAGTCTTATGTAATATACTGTAACATAGTGAAGTGATACTTACTGTACAGTAGTCTTATGTAATATACTGTAACATAGTGAAGTGATACTTACTGTACAAGTAGTCTTATGTAATATACTGTAACATAGTGAAGTGATACTTACTGTACAAGTAGTCTTATGTAATATACTGTAACATAGTGAAGTGATACTTACTGTACAGTAGTCTTATGTAATATACTGTAACATAGTAAAGTGATACTTACTGTACAGTAGTCTTATGTAATATACTGTAACATAGTGAAGTGATACTTACTGTACAGTAGTCTTATGTAATATACTGTAACATAGTGAAGTGATACTTACTGTACAGTAGTCTTATGTAATATACTGTAACATAGTGAAGTGATACTTACTGTACAAGTAGTCTTATGTAATATACTGTAACCTAGTGAAGTGATACTTACTGTACAAGTAGTCTTATGTAATATACTGTAACATAGTGAAGTGATACTTACTGTACAGTAGTCTCTCTCCCACTGGAAAATAATAATAATATCAGTAAACTGTATCATCTTCTAAATGGTAATTTACGAACAATTTCTATAATTTACACGTCATTCAGAAAAAAATATTAGAAAATTATTTCGTTTGAATTACCTTCAAAATGAAAAAGTGCTAAGTGCTAGTTATACAATCATCAAGAGTTCCGTATCTTCCAAGGTCCGAACCTACTTGTGAATTATTTATCAAAATCGTAGGAACTTCTTTGCCTCCCACAAAATTTCAATTCAGATGAATATTAATAATTTTAAATCAGCAAGATGTGGTGTTGAAGACAAAAACGAATACTTACTCTGTTTATTGTAACTATACACAATGCCGGCGAACACGACGGATGCTGGAATTATAAAACAACAACATATCATACACGGGGGCATACAATGACAAGTAGTTGTTGCTGCCTAGAAACTATTAAAAAGCTAAGCATGAATACTGGATGGTAAATCCTAATACTTGACACTGTCAAATGCTTTAATGCGGGTCCAATACAAAAAAGAAGGACGGAAGGAGGTTTCGAGTAATAGCTAATTTTTAGGGTTCCGTATTAGCTAACTACGAGGAATCCTTGTAAATTCGCCATGTCCCTCTGTCTGTTTGTTCGTACTTCATAGGCATTATACTATTAGCACTATACAAGAATAAGTTTAGAAAACTCAAAAACCACCGACAAAAAAGTCTGAACCGATTTTGATGAAACATAGCTAAGAACACTCTCGATGAAATAAATCCTCTTTTAAACAATAAAACTAGATCAAAATAGGTCTGTCCGTGTGAGAGCTACGATGCCACAGAAACACACACAGATACACCGATTACTGATACACACATCAAATCTATAACCCCTCTCTTTTTGGGTAAAAGAGAGAGTCTTCCCGTAAAAAAACGAATTTAGCAGATATCTTCAATATACCGGTGCAAAATATCGTAGTAAAACTCAAAAAGAGAATAATAGCCCTCCATTCATGTATAGCAAGCGTAGACTACGGAACTCTACCGTATATGCGTGTGTGGACACGGTCTTGGTAATTTATTATTTAGTCACGAGTTCCAATGTCTTCTTTTTGGTTCCAATATCAGACCAACTTTAAGCCAAATGATTGTCATCAAAGTGACCTCTGCCAAATGTAAAGCCGATTCGTTTGAACATTAGTCATGCAGTGAAGATGTTAGTCCGCTTGTTTAGATTCTCCCTGTTCTGTTTCAAGGCTAGCTATAATAAATATAAAAATAACAAACTTACTCTTATACCATACTTTGATTACTTCCTCCAACGCCCAATCCTTAGAGTCGTCCTCTGAAAACAGAAGTAACTGGTTTGGAGGCTGTTCACAAATAATATGAGACCTGCCTCCAGCACAGAAGACATTAATAGTATTACATATAGAACGGATACTCTCCGCCTCCCGCCAGTCTCGGGTTCCTCACCCGCTCCCCGCGCTCGCTCTGTCGTTTGTTAATAGTATTACATACAGAACGGATACTCTCCGCCTCCCGCCAGTCTCGGGTTCCTCACCCGCTCCCCGCGCTCGCTCTGTCGTTTGTTAATAGTATTACATATAGAACGGACATTCCGCCTCCCGCCAATCCCGGGTTCCTCACCCGCTCCCCACTCCCGCCCTGTCGTTTGCCAGAGTTTGGCAGTACGTCGCTTTCATTTCTCAGCCGAGACAAGGCAAGCGTTCAAATTCCAATTGACGTCACGAGGGAGCGGCAATCAGATGACAACCATAACTTCAAACGTGTGTGTGTAACACACACAAATACGCAACGTTGACGTCTGATACAGATGTTAACTTGCATACGTGTCATTAAATAGCAAGCTTTTGTATGAAATGGCCGATGTGTGCCCCCAGTAATTATTTTTTTCGCAAATAAAAACACCATTTCAAAACTATTTAAAAAAATGCAGCATACCAAAGGCTTAATTGTTGTTTATTATGATGTACCGAAGCCGCCAATAAAAAGATGATAGGTATAATGAACCCTGTGAAACCCTCCGGTTTCCACTGAGTACCAAATGAGTTTCACTGTAACCCGTAAGGAAGTGTATTCCTATCGAGACACACTTATGTTGGAATGGTTCCTGAAATAAGGAGTTGCAACGAGTAACAGAGTTACCCGCTGGTACTAAACTTCCCAACGAGTAACATTGTAATAGTTTGGGTGTGGGCCGTCGATATTTATATCTAAAACGTTTTTTGGGTGACTTACTGCTGAGTAGTACTCCAATTTGTACAAAATGACTGTAAATGACCCCGGGGGTGCCTGAAATAAAGAGTATGGCAATTTTTAGTTTGGATCGATAGAAGGAATTAAAAATAGTATTATTGTCATCAAAAAGGTAAAAAAATTATTGTTTAATACATAAAGAAAAAAATATGTCCACTACTAACTATATCATGTCATTTGATAAGCAAGCTTTAGCTATATTTAAAAAAATTACGATTTTCTCTCGCATTTTTCATCTAAATATAATCAAATTCTTAAGGGACAAATTTCTGATTATTTTTCTAGTAATAAGTGATGAAATAGAACGTGTTATTATCGCTGAATATATACACAATAAAAACAACAAAACTTAATAACGGATTGAGAGATTACTGTTACTACCTCTTTGAAATTGGGTTTATTTATGTATAGAGTTTAGTAAAAAGGAGCTAAAATCCTTACCCGTTCTGAAGTTAGTTCCACCTTGGAAGTACGTAGTCATCTGCGCGTCGAATGATGTCTGCAAGTAGAAGGTGTTCAGTGCAGACAAGGAGAAGGAGCCCTCGTAGCTGGGCCAGCCCCACTCCGCGCCGTAGCTGGGGGAACACACTTGAGGCGTCGCCATCCCTGAACACAGTTTTGGAAGTTCATGAAACGTTCATTCTCGTCTAACCAAAACAAGTTACGGTTAACAGTGACCAGTAACCCATCATGTTGAAGTTTATTGAGAAAGATAGATATCTATCTTAATATCTATCTATCTAGATAATAAATTATCAGAATTCAGTTTATGTAACTTTAGTGCGTGCATATAATGCATGCGTGCTAGTCTTTTATCTCTCTGTCTCTTATATGGAGTTGGTTAGTGGATAGTTGGATAGTGTGGTACCTTTTTCATGAATGTGATCCAATATTGGACCTCCTCCACACGGCGCCTTCGCCATGATGATCATGCCTGCAAAATAATAATTTAAAACATAAGCAAACAAACAAAAGGCAACATGATGTGTCCAATTCGAGCGGTGCACCACTTGGTATTGAGAAGACAACATGATGTGTCCAACTCGGGTGGTGCACCACATTGTATTGAGAAGACAACATGATGTGTCCAACTCGGGCGGTGCACCACATGGTATTGAGAAGACAACATGATGTGTCCAAATCGAGCGGTGCACCACTTGGTATTGTGAAGACAACATGATGTGTCCAACTCGAGCGGTGCACCACTTGGTATTGAGAAGACAACATGATGTGTCCAACTCGAGCGGTGCACCACATTGTATTGAGAAGACAACATGATGTGTCCAACTCGGACGGTGCACCACATGGTATTGAGAAGACAACATGATGTGTCCAACTCGAGCGGTGCACCACTTGGTATTGAGAAGACAACATGATGTGTCCAACTCGAGCGGTGCACCACTTGGTATTGAGAAGACAACATGATGTGTCCAACTCGAGCGGTGCACCACTTGGTATTGCGAAGACAACATGATGTGTCCAACTCGAGCGGTGCACCACTTGGTATTGAGAAGACAACATGATGTGTCCAACTCGAGCGGTGCACCACTTGGTATTGAGAAGACAACATGATGTGTCCAACTCGGGCGGTGCACCACTTGGTATTGAGAAGACAACATGATGTGTCCAACTCGAGCGGTGCACCACTAAGTGGTGCCAAGTCTTGGTATTGAGAAGTTTTCTTCGGGCTTTATGATCACCCTGAGTGTTGTCAGATGGAATGGCTGTAATATTTTTGATATTGACTCTGTCCGAGACCAGTGTGTATTTTTCTAACGCGAATAAGTCCGTGTTTGACTACTAACCCGCCTGCTGGAAAGCGAGGATGTGGTCGAAGATATTTGTTATTTTTATTTCCCGACCTTTTGATAAAGTATCAACTGGATGTAGCGCCAGTCCTTAAAAGCGTCCGAGCTCAATGAGGTCTAGTTAGACCCCTTACACGATTAAAATAATTTCGATTTTCAAAATAATTCGAAGCGGCAAAATAGACGTCTCTAGACTTCTCAATCTAAATTAGGCTTTAGCGCGGCGATCTTTTCTTTATATCAAACTCTTTAAGTTCATGATCGTCGGTATATGACGGTCAACCCAGAACACTATGAATTTTGTTTTAAACTTTACGTCCACGTTATGGGAAGTCATTGTTCCCGATCCAAAATGAAGGGACTATAAGTTTGACGTGTGTATCTGTGTGTATGTCTGTCGCATCGTAGCTCTCAAGCAAATTGCCCGATTTTGATCTAGTTTTTTTTGTTTAAAGAGGATATCATCCAGAGTGTTCTTAGCTGTGTGTTTCATCAAAATCGGTTTAGCCGTTTTTATTTGTTGGGAGTTTTTGTGGTTTCTAAACTTACACTTGTTTTACTCTATGTTATACACGATACAAAATAGAATTTCCTGGGTGAATAGATATTTTCTAGATTGCCGAGCTTCATCCTCGGCCACGCCGTCGCCGAGTTGGTGGTCAATCATAGTTCTCACATATGTAAAAAATAAACTTACATCTTTCGAAGAAGTCACCGGCTGCAAGAAAAATAATCATCAATTAAAATTGCGCTTACTTGGACTAGCAACTTGCTTTATTATTGCGCTTACTTGGACTAGCAACTTGCTTTAAAATATTATTGCGCTTACTTGGACTAGCAACTTGCTTTATTATTGCGCTTACTTGCACTAGCAACTTGCTTTAAAATATTATTGCGCTTACTTGGACTAGCAACTTGCTTTATTATTGCGCTTACTTGCACTAGCAACTTGCTTTAAAATATTATTGCGCTTACTTGGACTAGCAACTTGCTTTATTATTACGAACTGTGAGTGGATGCCTACTGGCTGCTGGACTATTGTTAACATTATTGACAGACTTTAATCATAATAACACGATTTTTAAACGCATTAGCAATTTGATATTTAATTAATATTAAAGACGTTAAAAAAATTAATGTCATTGTCAACATTACATTGCAGAGATCATAGCGCGCCGTCTACGAGGCCTCTCTGTAAGTACTCTTACAATACATTAATCATTTAAATTCGAAGACTTACAGGACATTTGGCGTAACTGAATATTTCGTAGCTTATCGGGCATGTTAGGTTTTTATTGAATTATCTTTAAAAAAAAGTTATAAATACAATCGAAAAAAAAAGAAATCAATATAGCAGCCACGATTCCTTTAATTAAGGTCTTTATTTAGAAATGGTGTAATTTTTCACACAAAAATCTATAAAAGTTTATACCTATCTTTGAAGAAAATTAGTAGTTTGGTATAAAAGTGTGACTTGATTAGAAAACTCCCAACGAGTTACGCTGTAACACGGTGGGACTTTTTAAATCTACCGTTTATATGATTTGTTCAATAACTTTATAATGTTTGGTAATATTATCGGTAATAAAATTTATTTATGTCAGTATTTCGCCAGATCTAGATTAATTCCTAACATTTCTTAAATAGAAGTTCTTTTTTTAAGTAATAATCATTTATTAACAATTATTTTAATAGTTGTTAGTACTTACATCCCGGTATCCAGTTGTTTAAAACGTGTTTGATAACTCTTACGACTGAAAACACGAAAATATTATAGTCAATGAAAGTAAAAACAATCTTAGGTACCTAGGTATAGGAATTATGTTTACCTATATGTAAGTAGAATTACTTTGACGTGAATTCGATGAAAGCCTTAGCTACTGGTTTATGTCAGTTGAAAACGAGTATGGATACTCGTGGAGCAATTATAATCTGTCCACAAATATCCACAAATAAATATTTGTGAATATTTCAAACAACACCATCTAGCCCAAGCTACGCAAAGCTTGTACTATGGATCTAGATGGTTGATATAATACATATATACATTTTTTTGTAAATTAATATATATTAATTAATTTATTATAATTTATAGTCTGGTCAAACATTCTTGTCTTCAATTAAATAAACAATGAATGGTCTGGCGACCAAGGACAACACGATATTTCACAAACTACAACAAGTTCATTCAACAAACATTCATTCATTCATTCTTGTTTCATTGTAACAAGTTCGTTTATTGTTATTTAAATTGTATGGTACGAATGTTTCATCAAACGATACAGAGACTGCAGCGAGTTTGAACTGGGGATGGATCGATCTACCCCGAGTGTCCCTCGACGTGAAGACGAGCCTGCCTCGTGAGCCCCGCTAATACAAAATGTGTACAAATTACGTACACAACATGTATGTGACAAGTGACCAGAATGAATGTGTGGGTGGCTCCTACTTTGCTCAAAAGGAAGCATTGCCATCCACCGTGGCAATGCTGGCAGCATTATGGCCACTTTTCCCACTACCAGTGGACTTTTTTAATATTTTTTTATTTTATTTGTTTTCTGTTTATATATTTTAAAATTGTTTTTTATTTTTTTGTGGTGGATTGACGAATTTTCTTTCTATGACATTCATATATACTATTATAAATTATACTAAAACTAATAAATATTTGTAAAACTGAGTAATTGGAGATTATTTAAAATATCCATAGGCATCAAAAACCTATGGATAGTTCAAACAATCTCCAGTTTCAGGCAAAGTGCCCAAAACGCTGGCTACATTTCCTCGCATTAAAATTGTTTTCTATGTAGTTTTAAAGTGTAGATAGTAGAAGTATAGTCATATAAAACGTTCCCCATGCACGCAGAACTCGCTCACGGTGTCAACAGGTATCGCAGATCTGTGTTGAGGCTGAGATTTTATTAATTTGATGACCGGGTCGCATGCAGGTGGTACTTCCCAGCCATCTTCTCGGTTAAAGTTCGGGTATTTCCTAGTTCCAATAGCCTCGCGTAACATTCTTAGTACATAACGCGACTCTCTAGCCAAGATTTGAGGATTATCAAAACGGATGTAGTGGTTAGTCTTGGCTAGTGCATGCTCCCACACTGCAGACCTGTTGGAGCGTCTGCTTTCATATCGATGTTTCCCAACACTAGTGTTCGAAACGTCAGCTCATAAAATTATGTTAAATACACGCGATAAATTCGTTAAAATTTGTTTCATTTTTATACAATAATTTAAATTAATTTACTTACATTGGAATGTCACATAAAAGCTACTATCTAGTTCCGAACCATCTTCTTCTGAAAAACAAAAAAAAAAATATTACAGAAAAAATAAAGGCACTGATTTAAAGAGGCAGTTGTAAATAGCAGTTTTGGTAAGTTAAAAATTATAAATGGCACGTTTAATAACTAGTTCAGCAGTTAAAACTAAGCAGTAAAGTAAACAAAAATGAGTAATAAAAATAATGAAATGGATCAGTGAATATATAATTGAGCAGGAAAATAATTAAATGGGCGGTAAAAATTATTATCTATAAATTTGTATTAAAAAAAAAATAAAAAAATCCATAACCTAATCTCTGAAGAAATTATTGCTTATACCTATATACATAGATAACTTTCCATCATTTTTACCGCTCATTCAGTTATTGGACTGCTCAATTATTTTTAGAATTGACATTGTATGATAAAATAACCGACCAATTGATTTTTTATTACTGTCCATGTTTTACTGTCGCAATAATTAATCAACCGCCATTAAATTAAATAACTGCTCAATATGTTTTTGAACTGATCATAATAACATCTCGAATATTTAAATAACAGCTCAAAAAATTAGTTCCTAAAAATATATATGATCATAATTTATAGGTAGGTAAACAAGTACCTAATCTTAATAAAAGAAAAACAAAATACCCGACTGTATAGGTAAGCTGTTTTTACAGTCCAACTTACGATTTTGTTAAGCTTAATACGCTGTGGAGTGCACGTTTTTTTGTGAGAAAGTATGCGTAAAATTACTTTAAAAGGTTATAAATGCGCATTCTTTTGAATATTCATAGTAAAATCACTTATTTATTTCGAAAAAGTTCGTTGAAGGTTACGAAAAAGTGCCTTTTTTTATTTTTCGATTCGTATTATCATTACAAATAAATATAACCTATATTTAGGGAGTGAACACGAATCTAATGACATCTCACAAATAAAAAACGGTCAAGCCGTTTAGGCTGTAGGAGCCCATACAGAAACGTACATACATACTCACATACATGCAAACATACATATACTCGAAAAACATAATCCTCTTTTTTACGCAGTCGGGTAAAAAGAGATAACGAGCGAAATAGATGTAACGAAACAATCTTCGCAAGAAACATTACAATTATTATCTAATATTTAATTAACCGGAAAAAAAACTCCCGATACTAATATAGGTCAATAGAACGACGAACTCCGACCATCATCATCATCATTTCCTTATAAAAAAAAGAAAATAATGGAATTATTTGCCGCCATCTCTGATTCCTGAGACCCAACAATCAAATTTCAAGACAGGAGTGAATAGATATCTTCTAGTGGCTCCATCCTCGGCCACACCGTCGCTCAACATCAGGCGAGTTGATGGTCAGTCGTAGATCTATCTTGTATAAAAAAAAACCTATGATATTTTCTTCAACTAGAAAACAAAAATTGCTAAACATACAGCATTTTTTTTAAAAATCTGAATGTAAAATTTAGATTATTATGTTTTATTTTATATTCATTTCATTGTTTTTAATTTACGAATTATTGTTTATATAATTTACGGCTTATTCATATCTCTACGGTTTGAATATTATATTTATTTTCTCGTCTTTTGGATGCCCCATCTAATTTCTTTCTAAATTTCACTCCATTCCATGGTAGCCTGGAAGAGATTACTTTTAACGATAAAGTCGCCCGTTGTTACACTAGTGTTATTTTGTTTCCTATTGCACTTTTTTAATTTTAAGTTGTGTGTAGAGTTTAACTACCTATTTTGATAACAGATGTCACCTGTCATTTGTCTTTGACATCAAAGATTATTACTATTATGGCGGGAGATTTGACATCTTACTGTCCAATATAGTTTTTTTATTATTTATCAGCTAGATGTTTGACCACTGCCCGCATTATGCGAATAACGTATTATCCTTAATTATAAAAACACTTACTGCTCACTGAAAGGTCTTTCAACACTGTCACACATCTCTCGTCTCTGAACGCCACCGCGAAATACCCTGCAAAATTAAATATTAAGTAATTAGAATAGTAAAGGCACTTGCCCTAATTAAAAAAAACATAAATTGAGAGCTTGTATGATTTTTCAAGTGTGAGCTTATAGTATGCACTATATTATATAGTATGCACACTTATAGTATGCATTATATAGTGTGAGTGCGACTCCCTCAAGAGTAGCGCCGTTTCGGACTCCTTGTAAACCCTAGCCCTAACATAATATTACATATTTGATATGGTTTAAAAAAACTGAAAGAATTCTACCTCAAAATGCGCAATTTCGGTTTGAAAACTAAATTACTGAACCGATTTTGATGAAATTTTTATGGGGCCAATCTGAAAGTAAATTCTTCCAAACAATTAATATTTTTTCAAATCGGTTTCTAAATGACGGAGTAACAAACATAAAACTAAATACATCCGAACTATGAACCTCCTCTTCTTTGAAGTCAGCAGTTAAGAGAAATTTCGTCTCTCTGGCTGTTTGTTATCTTTTCCCGACTAAACAGCTGAACCGATTTTTATGAAATTTGATATAGCTGAAAACGTGGAGACGGAGACTATCTACATTTTATCATCATCATCAACATCGTTACTCATCACTACGCGGGTGAAGCCGCGGGGCACAGCTAGTCCTTACTATCCTTATCCTTACTACTATAAAATCGAAAGTAAGTCGAAGTCTGCCTGTTTTTTACCTTTTCACAACTAAACGGCTGAATCGATTGATATGAAACTTAGTATAGAGATATCTGGGAACCTAGAGACAGATATAGGCTACATTTTATTATCAGAATCATCACCGTTTCTCATCACTAGGGTCTCTATCCTCACACTCATCACATCACACACACACTGAGACCCGCTAGTAATATCATACTTCATCCAAGCAGTAGTGTATCAACATTGCCTCCTGTTATAGGTATACTTACTGTATTTGTATCGCATTCCGAGACGAAGTTGAGCATTCGATGACTGCAATAAAAATACTAATGAATATATTTTTATAATTGCAAAGTAGTGTAGACTGGGTTTAAAGTTATTAAGTATAGTTTAAGGCCCCGTCTGTACCTATAATACGCCTCGCCCAGGCTTATCTACATTTTTGAAGATATAAAATTACAGAATAAACTTTCAGAAAACCGACTATGTATAAAACTAGTGATTAGCATTATGAACATTCATCAAAAAATAAATTTGGTAACTAATTGTTGTATAGAATTAATATTAAAAAGAACTTAGATCTATTTTCTGTTTGAATACATGTTTGAACCAAAATGAAATATTCAGTAAGTGCTTATAACACTTTTATTTACTTTTTTATGTGCCAGATTTGATCGTGATATGAACGAGCGATACAGGAGGGACCGACAGAGCTTTAAAACACTTTCTACTATTGTAAAAATAACTATATTCTATTTTTAAAGTTGTTAAGAATGGTTTAAAGAATTTTTACCATTGTAAAGTAGTGTACACAGATTTTACTCACCGCAGCACCACTTACACGTCTTCTATGACTTGTCAATAGGTCATGTAAGGACGTATATTTACCACCTTTGTGCTGACTGTGTATATTTTTTAGGTGGAGGCCATGGTTATGTCCACCTTTGTTATACTTATTTAAACGAACATGACCTTTTTTGCCAGATTTAATGTTCACATGACTGTGTTCACCATGTCCGACCATTGTTTTGTGATTAATTATATTATTTCTCTTCTTCTCTCCTTTGCCGTCGTGCTTTAGACCATGAAGGTGTAATTGTCCTGTTCCTCCTCCTTTCTTTCCACCACTTCCTCCTTTGTGAACTTTTCCTCCCTTTTTTCCACCTCCCCCTCCCCCTCCGCCACCTGCTACCCCTCCATCACTTGCTCCCCCTCTCCTTGCTCCTCTCCCTGATCCTCCTCCCTCTCCTCTCCCTCCACCGCCTGCTCTTCCTCCGCCGCTTCCACCTCCTCCTCCGTTTCCTACTCCTCTGCTTCCTCCTCCTCCACTTTCTCCACCTCCTCCACTTCCTCCACCTCCTCCACTTCCTCCTCCTCCTCCGCTTCCTACTCCTCCTCCGATCCCTCCTCCTCCTCCGCTCCCTCCTCCTCCTCCACTCCCTCCTCCTCCTCCGCTTCCTCCTCCTCCTCCTCCTCCTGCTCCTCCGCTTCCTTTTCCTCCTCCACTTCCTCTTCCTCTTCCTCCTCCGCTTCCTCCTCCTCCTCCGCTTTCTTCTCCTCCTCCACTTCCTCCTCCGCTTCCTCCTCCTCCTCCACTTCCTCCTCCACTTCCTCCTACTCTTCCTCCTCCTCCTCCTCCACTGCTGGTACTATAGTGCGTGAACATAGTTCCTCCGCCATCTCCACCGCTTCCTCCTCCTCCTCCACTCCCTCCTCCTCCTCCTCCGCTTCCTCCTCCTCCTCCTCCACTGCTGGAAGTATATGTTCTGAACGAAGTGCCTCCGCCTCCACCGCCGCCTGCTTCGTCACTTCCACCACCACTAAACACGTTGCCAAGGAGAGGTTCAGGGTAGGGCAGCGCTGATACCGCTACAATCTGTGAAGCATACCGTTCCAGATAAATCAAACTTCACATTCTAAGGCTGCGTTTCTACTGAAGCAGAGATTAGCGAAACAAAGTGAAGTAATATATTAGAATTGACCAATCACAGTGCCTGAAATCCATATGTCGTCTTCCCTCTCTCTCTCTCACACATTTTGCAATTGGTCAATTCATGCACCGTCAACTTCAGTATTTTATTAACCGATTTCCAAAAAGAAAAAGTCGGTATGTATTTTTGTATATTTGTTACGCGATGACTCCGCCAATTAGGAACCGATTTTGATAATTGTTGTTTTGTTTAGTCGGTAATACTTCATGCTTTGCTCATATTGGCGAGGTTTTACCATTTTTGTGGCGCAGACAAACAAAAACAGCAATGAGTGAGCGAAAATATGGATATTTTTAAATTTTTGGAAAGTAATAAGCATTTTAGCATGTATTAGTGATATACTGGGCTTCTGAAAATTTTTGGCAATTTATAGTACAAACTGTCTAGGTCGTATTTCGTATTAAAAACAAACAGATATAATGCTCAACAAGATATATTTTTTACAGTTAGTCTATATAGTATAATTTAGTAGTAAGTAGTTAGTATTATACTTTTTGCTCGTAAGAACGAGCCCGCAGGTTTCCATTCGTGCTGTTAATGCTCAGAATGAAACCCCCCCCCCCCCTTTCCTCATTAAAAAGCAATCCTCGATAGAGTTGTCGGGAACTTTTTATTCAAATTGTGTATTTTCTCTAAGAAGGAATGAATTACGTGAATTACAATATGGGGATAAAGGGAGTGAGTTAAGATATGACGAATGATAGAGATGAATGGAGATACTGTACCGACCCTAAATAAGTGGGAACAGGGAAAAGATATTTAAAGAATTATGAACGTAACAGATCAACAGGATTTTAGTGGCAATGGCTTTGCTTCGTTTGTAGGGTTACGCAGTCAACAAGGAACCCTTATTGTTGCACTATGTGACTATCGATCCGCGGCTTAGCTCAAAATATCTTAGTGCTAAAAATCTGTAATTTGGTATGGATATTAGGGTGGTCCATAATTGTTCACAAACATTTTTTTTGATATGTTGGCGGGGCACCCTCGCTAAATGATATATATAGGCTAAGAAAGATACATGTTTTTTTTTTTAAATTTAATATTAATGTTTAGGGGTCGCGACGAGACTTTTAAAATGAGAAAGTAAAAAATTAAGATTTTTTTTTTATAAATTACCACATTTATTAATGGCAGTGGAAACAAAAAGAAATTAAATGTCAAATTATTTAACAAGGGTTGATTTTTAGAGTCGGGATATTTTTGTCTAAATTCTTTGACAATCAAAAGTAGATATTGCTTTTGCTCTTCATTAATAATGGCGATCAACTTATTAAATTCTTCCAATTGAAAAAATGTCAGGCAAGAGGGGTGTGAGGGGAGTCAAATTGAGAACAAGTGCTCGTTAACATGTCATATAAATAATTATAGTTTAAAAAACTGAAACAACCGACTTCAAAGTACGCTACTTCGTTACTTATAATATTAGAAAGGATTGATACATAAAGTTCATATCATCATGCTCATTCGGGTAATAATTAAACAAAACGCAACTCTATTTTCATCTTATTCACATTGGATGAAGAGTAAGAAGGTTTTACTTTTACTAAATCCTTCACGTCTTTCGTGAACCAATTTTTGTGTTTCATTGTATTCCTGAGTGAAGTGCATCAGATTATAGAATCGCAGAGTTACACCGACACGCTTTTCTTTGCATAAGTGTCAAATGCTAAGAATTATCGTATAAACATCTGCACATTTTCTAATCTTCGAAGACAAAGCATTTGACATTCAATGACAAACTTTATTCTTGACAAAAAAAAATAGGAGTTTTGGCGGGAACGTCTTAGTAACGTGTAGTTGCTTTGTTTTATTTTCCTAAACTTGTGTTATTTTGAACATTAATGCTATAAAAATGGTGGTGTTTTATTCATTAAGTGTTCGATAAAGTGCGTGAGTGTGGGCAAGTGAAATAAATCAGTAAAACGTGTGATTTTACGTTGTCAGCAAAACTCCATAGAAGCTTCTAGTAAAGTCTCCACCACTTTACTGAAGCAGGACTCGACTTATAAATTGACTGTATACGTGACTTGGATTGTGACTAGAACATTTACAGCTTGTTTTATTCAAGAAACTTGAAAATATTTCAATACTTGACAACGGCAAATCGCTAATCGCGGGGTTCAATACAAAAAAGAAGAAGAAGGTGAAAATAGGTTACTTCGACGATTGAGCGTTTCGTTTAATTATTACCCGACTGAGCATGATGATATGAACTATATGTATCCTAATCCCTTCTAATACCACAAGTAACGAAGTAGCGTACTTGGAAGTCGGTTGTTTCAGTTTTTTAAACTTTAAAATTATAGTTATTATGTACATGACATTTTTTATAATATAGTCAAGACAGATTTAAAAAATCCTCTTTTGAATCAACTTGAGCGTAGCGAAAAGAAACTGTAACCATCATCCCCGAGCTCGGTATAAATAAGTGGTATCTACTTCTGTTATTGTACAAATCTTTTACATGTAAAATTGATATTTGGACAGGTGGGTGTCTTACGGCAGCGCTTTGGAATTTATTTCGTTTTAGCAAATTTATCTGTAGTAATAATCAATAATGCAGCGACAGATCATTATATAGAAAACTATAAATAAATACATTTTGTGGGAAATTTTTCACACAGCACAGACTAGTTCCAAACTAAGCGAAGCTTGTACTATGGGAACCAGATAGCTGTTAGAAGACCTATAAAATATTTTAAGTAAATACATAAGTACTTATGCTAACATCCAGACACAGGAGAAACATCCATGTCCATCGCACAAATATTTGTTCTGGGCGGGGATCGAACCCACGACCTACAGCTTCGAAGGCAGGCATGAGCTTCGAGGCTACTGGAAACTTTTTAGCTGAGTAGTAAAGTTGAACATTTTGAAAACAGTAAAAAAAACATCAGACCCGGTTTGAAGGCGCACCTTCCTCGTCAGTGCCAAGGACGTATATCACCAATTAGGCCACGACTTCTGGTTGCCTGATGAATTATATTAACCGATGATATGATGTGTATCAAATTAACAGATGTTTTAGTTCGAGCACGAAACGAACGATTCTTCGAGTTCATTGAAGAAATCGTTGCTGATATGGCGTGTATATTTATATTACTGAAGAAATCGTTGCTGATATGGTGTGTATATTTATATTATTGAAGAAATCGTTGCTGATATGGTGTGTATATTTATATTATTGAAGAAAACGTTGATGATATGGCGTGTATATTTATATTACTGAAGAAATCGTTGCTGATATGGTGTGTATATTTATATTATTGAAGAAATCGTTGCTGATATGGTGTGTATATTTATATTATTGAAGAAATCGTTGCTGATATGGTGTGTATATTTATATTATTGAAGAAAACGTTGCTGATATGGTGTGTATATTTATATTATTGAAGAAAACGTTGCTGATATGGCATGTATATTTATATTACTGAAGAAATCGTTGCTGATATGGTGTGTATATTTATATTATTGAAGAAATCGTTGCTAATATGGTGTGTATATTTATATTATTGAAGAAATCGTTGCTGATATGGTGTGTATATTTATATTATTGAAGAAAACGTTGCTGATATGGTGTGTATATTTATATTATTGAAGAAATCGTTGCTGATATGGTGTGTATATTTATATTATTGAAGAAAACGTTGCTGATATGGTGTGTATATTTATATTATTGAAGAAATCGTTGCTGATATGGCGTGTATATTTATATTACTGAAGAAATCGTTGCTGATATGGTGTGTATATTTATATTATTGAAGAAATCGTTGCTGATATGGTGTGTATATTTATATTATTGAAGAAATCGTTGCTGATATGGTGTGTATATTTATATTATTGAAGAAAACGTTGATGATATGGCGTGTATATTTATATTATTGAAGAAATCGTTGCTGATATGGTGTGTATATTTATATTATTGAAGAAAACGTTGCTGATATGGTGTGTATATTTATATTATTTTTATAATTCAAAAACTAATAATAGTAATTGAGTAACCCAAAGTATTAAATTACTAACTTTAATCACTAGGCGACCAAAAATTGTTTAATACTATATATAGAATATACATATAATAATTGTAATAATATGACTAGTATTTATATTTTTACTGAATAAACATTTTATAGTTAAAAAAATATCGTAAAAAATCTTTTTTAAAACAATATATCTCTTAGCTGTATTTAATATGCCTTTCCTAGGAATCAACACACAAACCAAAACAATTGCTAGATACTTTATATGAAAATAGGACACGCTATATTTGATGATCTTACGATAAACTACGGTAGGTACTATAATTGTCTACTTAAGGGACCATACCGATAGAACAGCTATCTCACTCACGCATTTTCACATAAAAAATGCACGAATGTATTTACAACAATCAGACATTACCAACGTAGAACGTAACAAATCTCGATATGTACAAATCTTCTCGGTACTTCTTCTAATTTTCTAAGATCGCTTGGGGTTAAATTGGAAGGTCACATGCTCTTCCCCAAACGCCTGGGCTATGGGCATAGACACAGATCACAATAAAAACAACAACGAACCCTTGTTTTTATGATCTGTGGGCGGGCATAGATGTATGGCAAGAGCTATTGAAATTAAGAAATGTCATAAGTTCAGTAGATAAGATGGCTGGTGGGTGGCGCCTGATGCGACCCTGTTATTAGTTTAATGAAATGACGGCCCCGACACAGGTACAGGCCTGTCGACACCGGGAGCAGCTACCGCGCGCAGAGAAAACATTGAAGTAAAGTAGCATCACATAAAGCAACCATTTGTGCTATCATGCTCATGTGGCTTCCTATTTATGGTACGGGTTGTTGTTATAGGGTAACTATATCAACGTTAAAACAGTATTTGAAATGAAAAAGAAATGTGTTAAAAACCTGACTTAAATTTTTCAAAAAACTTTAATCATTTCCATTAGCGTCAATGTACATTTAAGAAGCATGCTTATTTTTTAAGCAAAATGTGGATAGATTTGACATAAAAATTACAAGCACACACACATATAGCATTCATTTTGTTCGCATTTAACATTATTTGAATAATTTTTAAAATGTATAAATTGTAAGTAGGTACTTTGTGGGTACCGACCTACAGTGTTGTGTACCCGAGAGATAACAAAAATAAAATACCCAACTGCAGAATAGCAGCTTTTGCAGTGTAACTTACGATTTTGTTACGCTTGATACGTTGTTGAGTGTTCGTTTTTTGAGAGAAAATATGCGTAAAATCTTTATGAAGAGAATCCAGCAGCAATAGAACAAACGATGCAGAGCCTAGCAAATATAAGTAGAGAAGTTGGTCTGGAAATCAATGCCAGTAAAACAAAATTTATGTCAAACTCAAGGGAAATAAACGTTATGGTAGATTGCAACAAGATCGAATATGTCAGAATATATTTACTTAGGACAGATAATATCCCCTACAGATGAAATGACAAAGGAAATAAACAGGCGAATAGCCCAAGGATGGAGAAAGTACTGGTCACTGAAGGAAATAGTGAAAAGTAAGGATCTAGGCAATCACATAAAAAAAGAAAACATTCGAGATCTGTATTTTACCAGTTCTTACTTATGGCTGTGAAACTTGGTCAACAACACTTTACTACAGGGAAAGGCTAACAAAATGCCAACGTGCCATGGAAAGAAGCATGTTAGGGTTAAAAATCAAAGACAGAGTCAGGAACGTAGACATGAGAACAAGAACAAAACTCACAGATATTCTTACCCGGATAGACGTCCAAAAATGGAGATGGGCTGGATATTTGATACGCCACCCCATTAACAAATAGAGCAAGCAAGTCACCCTCTGGCAACCAAGAGACGGCAAAAGAGGTAGGGGTCGTCAAGTCAGGAGATGGGAAGATGACTTGAAACAGACAACGGGACCATTCTGGTTGAGAGTAGCAAGGGACAGGAGCCATTGGAAGGAATTGGAGGAGGCCTATGCCAAAAGGCACACCGAACTTACGGACCTCTTGTAACCCTACGTTTAGGTATAAAAGGCTATTATTAGTATTAGTATCAGTATGCGTAAAATCGCTGTGAAACATTATAAATGCTTACTTTTTAGAATAATTCTAGTAAAATCACTTGTTTATTATGAAAAAGTTCGAGGTTAAGTGGAGGTTACGAAAAAAACGCATTCTTAATTTTTGCGAGAGATGTATTATTATTATCACAATAAACTTAGTCCATGACACTCAAAAAGTGAAGACAAATCTAACGACACCTCGCACATCAAAATCGGTCAAGCTGTTTATGCTGTAGGCGGTAATAGGTACTTAGTCTGGCCATAAATACTGTTACAGTTAAAAATAAGAAAGATATTACATTTGAATTTGGAATCTGTCATTTTTATACGATTGTTCATTGAGTTTTCTAATTTTGGCGCCAATACATTGTACAATATTTTGCGATATTAAAATGGAGTGGGGTGATAAAGAGAACCGAATCGCTGTGATTGCATTACACAAAGTTGGTATGGAGCCAAATGCAATTTTTAAAACTCTCCATACGCTTGGTATTAGTCAAATGTTTGTGTACCGGGCTATTAATATATACAATGAGACCTCCTCTGTTTGTGACAGAAAAAGATCTGACCGTCCACGTAGTGTTCGTACGAAAAAGGTGGTCAAAGCAGTAAGGGAAAGAATTCGAAGAAATCAAGTCCGAAAGCAAAAGATTTTATCTCGGGAGATGAAGATAGCACCCAGAACCATGTCGCGTATTTTAAAAGATGACTTAGGACTTGCAGCCTATAAGAGACGCACTGGTCATTTTTTAGGGTTCCGTACCCAAAGGGTAAAAACGGGACCCTATTACTAAGACTTCGCTGTCTGTCTGTCTGTCTGTCTGTCTGTCTGTCTGTCTGTCTGTCTGTCTGTCTGTCTGTCTGTCTGTCTGTCTGTCTGTCTGTCTGTCTGTCTGTCTGTCTCCAGGCTGTATCTCATAAACCGTGATAGCTAGAAAGCTGAAATTTTCACAAATGATGTATTTCCGTTGCCGCTATAACAACAAATACTAAAAATAAAAAAAATAAAAATATTAAGGGGGGTCCCCATACAATAAACGTATTTTTTTCGTATTTTTTTGCTCCATATTAAAAACGGTAACAGGTAGACGCTTCAAATTTTCACAGAATATTTACTTGTATATTACCTTTCAAAATAAATAATTAAATAACAATAAAGTAAATATTAAAGGGGGGCTCCCATACAACAAACGTAATTTTTAAGCAATTTTTACTCGATCTTAATTAACAGGTAGAAACTTGAATATTTGTAAGTAAATATTTAGAAATATATTAACTATAAAAATAAATACCTAATCTAATACATAAAAACTCACAAAATGAAAATAATCCGTGCATCTAAACGCGGTGCGAGCGCCGCGCCGCGGTGTGGTGTACTGGTGTGTGGCGCGAGCGCGAGGCGGTTGATAAGCAACGGCCGCGCGGGTAGCGGGGGAGGTAACATCACGGAGCGAGCCATAACCGCGCGTATTCACGCGAGCGTCGTCATGCTGCCCGGATGTGTATCGAAAACCTACCTATAAGTTTGCAATTTACTACTTGGAATTTCGTTGATTTCTCGTTATTTTATACGATTTTCTGTTATAGATGATAGTACGGAACCCTTCGTGTGCGAGTCCGATTCGCACTTGGCCGATTTTTAACTGATAATTTAAAAAAGAATAGGGTGGTAAAATCGAAACAACTACTGAAGCGGTACGCAAAGGGAGGTCACAGAAAATTTTTGTTTACGGATGAGAAAATCTTTACAATTGAGCAACATTTTAACAAACAAAATGACCGTATTTATGCTCAAAGCTCTAAGGAAGCTTCCCAATTAGTCGACAGAGTGCAACGTGGGCATTATCCGACTTCAGTGATGGTTTGGTGGGGTGTTAGCTATGAAGGAGTGACTGAGCCATATTTTTGTGAAAAAGGTATCAAAACATCGGCACAAGTGTATCAAAATACCATTCTTGAGAAGGTAGTTAAGCCCCTTAACAACACCATGTTCAATAACCAAGTATGGTTCTTCCAACAAGACTCGGCGCCAGGTCATAAAGCTCGGTCCACGCAGTCTTGGTTGGAAGTGAACGTTTCGGACTTCATCAGAGCTGAAGACTGGCCGTCGTCTAGTCCTGATCTTAATCCGCTGGATTATGATTTATGGTCAGTTTTAGAAAGTATGGCTTGCTCTACACGCCATGATAATTTGGAGTCCCTAAAACAATCCATACGATTGGCAGTGAAGAATTTTCCCATGGAAAGAGTGCGTGCTTCTATTGATAACTGGCCTCAACGTTTAAAGAACTGTATTGCAGCCAATGGAGACCACTTCGAATAAGCTTTTATATTTTAAATTGTTTTATATTTATGTATTAAACTAACACACTGTAAAAGTAATAAATATTATTTGCAATAAAAAAATTTTTTTTTTCTTCGTGACAATAATTTATGGCAAGACTAGGTATATAAACGTACATACATACCCACAACCCACATATACCTAGTCTTGCCATAAATATTGTCACGAAGAAAAAAATTATTTTTTTATTGCAAATAATATTTATTACTTTTACAGTGTGTTAGTTTAATACATAAATATAAAACAATTTAAAATATAAAAGCTTATTCGAAGTGGTCTCCATTGGCTGCAATACAGTCCTTTAAACGTTGAGGCCAGTTATCAATAGAAGCACGCACTCTTTCCATGGGAAAATTCTTCACTGCCAATCGTATGGATTGTTTTAGGGACTCCAAATTATCATGGCGTTTAGAGCAAGCCATACTTTCTAAAACTGACCATAAATCATAATCCAGCGGATTAAGATCAGGACTAGACGACGGCCAGTCTTCAGCTCTGATGAAGTCCGAAACGTTCACTTCCAACCAAGACTGCGTGGACCGAGCTTTATGACCTGGCGCCGAGTCTTGTTGGAAGGACCATACTTGGTTATTGAACATGGTGTTGTTAAGGGGCTTAACTACCTTCTCAAGAATGGTATTTTGATACACTTGTGCCGATGTTTTGATACCTGTTTCACAAAAATATGGCTCAGTCACTCCTTCATAGCTAACACCCCACCAAACCATCACTGAAGTCGGATAATGCCCACGTTGCACTCTGTCGACTAATTGGGAAGCTTCCTTAGAGCTTTGAGCATAAATACGGTCATTTTGTTTGTTAAAATGTTGCTCAATTGTAAAGATTTTCTCATCCGTAAACAAAATTTTTCTGTGACCTCCCTTTGCGTACCGCTTCAGTAGTTGTTTCGATTTTACCACCCTATTCTTTTTTAAATTATCAGTTAAAAAATGACCAGTGCGTCTCTTATAGGCTGCAAGTCCTAAGTCATCTTTTAAAATACGCGACATGGTTCTGGGTGCTATCTTCATCTCCCGAGATAAAATCTTTTGCTTTCGGACAGGATTTCTTCGAATTCTTTCCCTTACTGCTTTGACCACCTTTTTCGTACGAACACTACGTGGACGGCCAGATCTTTTTCTGTCACAAACAGAGGAGGTCTCATTGTACCTATTAATAGCCCGGTACACAAACATTTGAATAATACCAAGCGTATGGAGAGTTTTAAAAATTGCATTTGGCTCCATACCAACTTTGTGTAATGCAATCACAGCGATTCGGTTCTCTTCATCACCCCACTCCATTTTAATATCGCAAAATATTGTACAATGTATTGGCGCCAAAATTAGAAAACTCAATGAACAATCGTATAAAAATGACAGATTCCAAATTCAAACGTAATATCTTTCTTATTTTTAACTGTAACAGTATTTATGGCCAGACTAAGTATACTAAATACGTACATACTTAAATAACCCGCTTTCTTAGGTAGTCGGGTAAAAATATAAATCCATTAGAGGTGGTGTCGATGTGAGTGATGGAACATGGAGGAGGGATGACTTACCAGGAGGGCCGCTACGGTCGTCAGCGCTACGTGCCCCATGGCTGCGGCTGTGCTGCGGGCGAGTGTGCCGGGCCCGCCGGCGCGCGCACTATATACCCCGGACAATCGACCTATAACAGAATATTTGTACGTTTGAACAGATGTCCACATAATTACTACAATATTTAAATTATTCAATTTAAAACATATAACACTCCTCGACAATTCTTAAAATTATCTTTTACACGTATTTGTATGTGTGTGTGTGTCCTGTGTAAGTGATTCTAATAAGAACAGGACTAGTTTGATGACAGTTTGTGACGTCATGCTCGACTAGAATTACTTTGGACAAATAAATTACAAGTGAAATAATTGAAGTTTAAAAACTGAAACAACCGTTTTTTTTTTAATTTTTATCTCCACAGACACCAGGGTCCGTGACCTTTGTCATAATTACAAACTATTGTTTACTAATTATCGCTACGGGAAAATTATTTTATTTTAATTTAAGTACTTATTACTATGTTGCGTGCATACCACGAGCAAACCAGCGACCCGCAAGCAGCACCCGATCACGAGTATGACGCATGTGCCAGCCATCGCCCTCCTCAACCATATGTTAGGGAAGAGGGCGACCCGCCACACGACGCCGCCGCAAGAAGTAGCCTTCGATGGTGAGCATGAATGCTCAAGGTGTGCACACAACTCTTATTTTTAACTACTGAAATACTAGTATTTCTGTGAATGCAGTCACTGGTAGAGCCCGGTTTTAGATGGGGTTTCCAGATTATCTGTTTGCCCTCGGTTGATCGGACTCTATCAGCGACTGCACTCACATCGTCTAATTACATTAATACAAATCTGTCGCCTACTCTCGGCCCAGGGCCTCCATCACCGCCGCGTTCCGATCTTTAATGGCCATCTCTAAATTGTACTCTCTGATGGTCAGCAGTGAAACAGCCGACGCACGCCACACGAATCGACTTAAGTATTGCATCATCTTCGGTATCATCAGCGCAATACGTGAAGGACCCGGTATGCCTCGATATCGCAACAACCGCGTGTGGGACACTGATGGACACATTGATGGCTATAACCGACTCGTATGTTAGTCCCTGAGCTTCATGAATTGTAAGGGTACGTGACCCCACGCCTTCCCCATAGCCCTGGCGGATAAGGGTCTCTTTTTCTTCCTGTGTATGTACTAAGAAGAGGGTGTTGGGGAGGGCGCTGTGTATTTGCGCACCCTTATACTGTCTGTCCTCTAGAGATCTTATATGGGGAGTTGAGGAATATATACCGGAGTATATTTGCCTCAGCGCATACGCAACGTCCATTGGGTTCCGATGTGTGCAGAGCAACTCCTGGCTGATGGTTGTGACCAGGTTTGGGCGATGGTATCTCATTTCGAAGAGATTTTCTCTATCGATACAAAAACAACCGACTTCAATATACGCAATTTTCTTTACTTGGATATCATGTTTTTTCCAATTATTTTGTTTTAAAAACTAGAGTATTGAACCGATTTTAATAAAATTGATACCCCCACGGGTATCAATGGGACCACCTCTAAACTGTAACATACCAAACAGCAAAATAATCGTCAACATCTATTTATACTTGGCGAAGTAATCGCGTTACAAAAATAACATACCTACAGTTGAATAATTATTAAATAATGATGATCGTCATCTCAGGCACGACAAGTCCTCAGTGCTGACTGCTGCGACGCGGCGCCGCTCCCATGGATGCTCACGAACACCGCGCACCGGCTGCCGCAGCTCCCGCCATGGCTGCTACACTATTACAATAATGATGATCGTCATCTCAGGCACGACAAGTCCTCAGTGCTGACTGCTGCGCCGCGGCGCCGCTCCCATGGATGCTCACGAACACCGCGCACAGGCTGCCGCAGCTCCCGCTATGGCTGCTACACTATTACAATAATGATGATCGTCATCTCAGGCACGACAAGTCCTCAGTGCTGACTGCTGCGCCGCGGCGATGCTCCCATGGATGCTCACGAACACCGCGCACCGGCTGCCGCAGCTCCCGCCATGGCTGCTACACTATTACAATAATGATGATCGTCATCTCAGGCACGACAAGTCCTCAGTGCTGACTGCTGCGCCGCGGCGATGCTCCCATGGATGCTCACGAACACCGCGCACCGGCTGCCGCAGCTCCCGCCATGGCTGCTACACTATTACAATAATGATGATCGTCATCTCAGGCACGACAAGTCCTCAGTGCTGACTGCTGCGCCGCGGCGCCGCTCCCATGGATGCTCACGAACACCGCGCACCGGCTGCCGCAGCTCCCGCCATGGCTGCTACACTATTACAATATATTAACAATAACTGTTATTTTTACCCGACTGCGATTTTTCGAGTATAAGTATGTATGTATGTTAATATAAGACAACCTACAGCCTAAACGGCTTAACCGATTTTGATGTGAGATGTGTCATTAGATTTGTCTTCACTTACTGAGTATCTATTATAGGCTATATTTTTTGTAATAATAATAATACATCACTTGCAAAAGTAAAATAAAAATTCGTAACCTCTAACGAACTATTACGTAATTAAACAAGTGATTTTACTAGAATTATTCTAAAGATTGGGCATTTATAATATTTATACAGCGATTTTACGCATACTTTCTCACAAAAAGCCTACACTCAACAACGTATCAAGCGTAACGAAATCGTAAGTTAGACTACAAAAATTGCTTTTCTGCAGTCGGGTATGTATTTTGTTTTTCTTTTAATTTACATACTTGTAATATGTATAATTGTGACCGAACTAAACGTCCAAACGGAAAAACTTCCACGTTTACACGTTTATTATACGAGTAGGTACACTCGATACGTAAGTACATAACTTAAGTATCTGTAATTAGAAGTGCGGTGCGATGCGTCTCTCGGTAAGCAGTCAGTGTCTGCTGCACTGTCCGCTGCCTAGAAATGTTTATTTTTTGCTGTCAATTTTCTTCCCTCCATTTCTGTTCCTAGCAAAAAAAATTATCCCATCTTTTTCGTAGAGAATTTCATGTAGATTACTTTAGATTATTTGTTGATATACGTTACTGTTTTCGAGTTATTTAGGAAAAACTAAAATAGGGACCTTAATACGGGGGCATGGAGGGGGCTCTATCTGTTACATTCAAGACCACCCGAACTGGTAGTTTCAGTTTGTTGTTTGAAACAAGTTTTCCTAAAACTATGCTAAAATTCGCTTTTACACTGGTTAGTTTCCCTGGTTAGTTTTATTTGGCCGTTTTTGGTCTTCGTTGGATGGGCTAGTTATTCCGCTGAAATTGAGTGAATTAACAGGTTCCCACCGTCGGCGTCGTCGGCCCGACACACAGAACCTGCGCACACACCTGCGCAAACAGTGGATACATTAACTTCAAACATGACAAAATTAAACTGTCATATAGAACCTTCATTTCGGAACGTGACTGATGAATTGTTTGCTCTTTGAACATCATTATACAATTATTACCTACTTTAGCTTTAATAGTTCAATTCAACTACAAGATTTGTAGATAGTTAAAAAATATAGCATACGACCGGACTTGAATCCGCATACCCCAATCAGTACTTGGGAGTCTTTACCAAGCGTTGGTGGCGGCAGCTTGAACACACACTTGAAACATGCAATTCTTCTTCTTTTTTGTATTGGACCCGCATTAAAGCATTTGCGAGTGTCAAGTATTAGGATTTTTTCAAGTTTCTTGAATAAAACAAGTTGTAAATGTTCTATTCTAGTCACAATCAAGTCACGTATATATACAGTCAATTTATAAGTCGAGTCAGTTTCAGCTGGGCATATCGCCGATCGGTCTTTATAAAATGGAATATTGAGGCAAGGTTGTGTTGCACCTGGGCGAGATGTCTTTATTAAGTCAGGAATCTTTATTAATATATTCTGGTGATTGATGGTAACATTTTTGTGCAGTTATAAGCATGAGTAAGGTAACAAGTTTCTTTGTCAATTGTTCTAGATTTAAGTTACTATTGGGAAACCATTTCGATAAAAAATCTAAAACTATAGTGGCGCCCCATGTAATATTATATTTTGACCAACAGAGAAAATAAATTAATCTTAAATAGTGTACATATGTGAAATATATGGCAGGTAAATAAAAATAAGGTAAAAACCACAGACATACAAGTCTATGGTAAAAACGTTCGCAGATGTATGAGATACAAATACAAATTCTTTATTAATAACACCGTAGTTACATGTCAAATATTTCGTGATGTCAAGTTTGTATTAATAATTACTATTAATTATATTATTTATTAATTAATCATTATATTAACAATAATTCAAAATTCTATGTCATGAGTATAATATTAAAATAAAATAATAAAGTCATTTATATATTAATAATTAGAACAGATTTCAGGTAGCTTCATAAACGCGTTATTATCATAAAATAATTGTTCGAGAAGCCACGTCTTAAGCCTTATTTTAAAGGACGATGAGGAAGGTGCGTCTCGCACATGAGCGGGCAGACGGTTATATACCGCAGGTCCCGCGATGTAGACCGACCTCTCCGACCTCACGAGCCTGTGCGACGGCGTCACCAATTGATCTTTCCTCTTGTTACTTCGCAAGTTTCTTGTCTGATTGACACCCTTCTTCTGGAATAGGTGCAGGTTGTTGTGTGTAAAAAGAGCCAGCTGGTAGATAACCTCGCACGGCAATGGTGGTATTTGGAGCTCCTTAAAGAAGTCTACACACGAGACATCATCGGAGGCTCCATACATGGCACGCAGGGCCCGTTTCTGCATGACAAACACTCTGTAATAGTCTGCAGCGCGGCCCACAGCTCCACAGCTCCGTACGTGATATTACTGTGGACGGTCGCGAAGTAGCAGGAGCGCACAACGTTGCGGGTAGCGGTGCTGGCGAGCCGCCGGAGCGCGAAGCACGAGCGGCTCAGCTTCCCACATAACTCGTCTATGTGCGTCTCCCACGACAACGCGACATCTATGTGAAATCCTAGTAATTTCGTACATTGGACCTGCTGAAGCTATCTATGTGAAATCCTAGTAATTTCGTACATTGCACTGCCGACTGCCACAGAATATTGTTTTCAGAATATTGTTTTCAGTTTTCAGAATATTTTTCACCACTCACATCAAAATCGGTCAAGCCGTTTAGGCTCTAGGGCGTGCCAAAGAAATATACATACATACATACGCTCGAAAAACATAACCCTCCTTCTTTCGCAGTCGGGTAATAATAAAGTTCTCGAAAATAGCCGTGCCTCTACTGGGACCGTTCTATCATCACGGACAGGACTATTGTTGCCAATAAGCCCGATATCGTGATCGTAGATCGGTCTCAGCGCCAGACAGTGCTCGTCGACATCACCATCCCACATGATGAGAATCTCGTGAAGGCCGAGAAGGACAAGCTCAGCAAGTACCTTGACTTGGCTCACGAGATAACCGCCATGTGGGATGTTGACTCGACGATCATTGTCCCGATAGTCGTTTCGGTGAACGGTGTCATAGCGAAGAGCCTCGACCAACATCTCAAGAGGCTCTCGCTCGATGGTTGGGTTAAGGGTCGGATACAGAAGGCAGTAATCCTAGACACGGCACGTATTGTCAGGAGGTTCTTCTCTCTGTAGCCCCTACCACCGGCACCTTGAGCCCCGCCCCGCTGCCGGCGGCACTCTAGTTTTAAGTTTTTATAATGTTTTTATATAAATAAATAAATGTAAGCCAAGTCCGCCTGGGGAAGTACCACACCTTTGTCTGTTATTCAGCCGCTAAGCGGAAATGTGTAAGCATTACTGCGTTTCGGTCTGTAGGACAAAGTTTCCAGCAAAATTACTGGGCTTAAAAAGAGATTTAACATCTTAATCTCTTGAGACCGCCGTCGGGCCGCTTGGACATATTCTGATACCGGGTCGATGGAGGGCAACGGCATCAGGCAGGATGTTGTGAAGAGGATGGCAGCGGACGAGCAATAGCCAACGGTGGCATCCTAAGCCCCAGTTAGCAAGAGGGGTTACTGCCTTGGCGTCAGGTGGCAACCGGCCGTAAAACTTCATAGCCAATAAACAATCTCCTAGTCAATGAAAGGTACAAAAAATAAAGACACTATAAGGGTTAGGGCGTCCCCCTCAAGCGACGGACATATGAAGATGCGAGATAATGCGAAAAGAGCTAGGGCGTACCCCCGAAGCGACGAACCGGACATGCGTGCGCACGTTCCAACAATACGTATAGCTAGTTGGAACGTGGGTTCCATGACAGGACGCAGCTCGGAATTGAGCGAAGCATTAAGCAGAAGGCGTGTCAACATATGTTGCATACAAGAAACGAAATGGAAGGGGTCGAAGTCACGAAAAATCGGACACGATTACAAGTTGATATATCATGGCACAAAATCAAATCAAAACGGCGTAGGAATAGTAGTTGATCAAGACTTTCAAAACCGAATAATTGAAGTGAAAAGAGTTAGTGACAGAATCATACTAATAAAATTTTCCTTAGACGATCAAACATGCATGAATGTGGTATCAGCCTACGCACCACAAACCGGACTATTTCAAGCAGAAAAACAAGCTTTCTGGGATGATCTCCAAGACCTGCTACAATCTATTCCACATACAGAGCCAAAATATATTGGTGCTGACCTAAATGGACATGTAGGGGAAACAACAACGACATACAATGACATACATGGTAACCGTGGTTATGGCCTGAAAAACGAGCAAGGTGATGACATTCTTAACTTGGCGGCAACTTTTAATATGGCAATAATTAACACATTTTTCTCCAAGCCACAAGAACACCTCATTACGTACAAGAGCGGGCGAACCTGTAGCCAAATAGATTTCATCCTTGCGGACAGACGCTTATTAAAGACTTTCAGAGACTGCAAAGTGATACCTGGGGAGCCCCTGACATCCCAACACCGATTACTTGTGGCTGACTTCGTTACACGAACACCAACAAAAGCCAAAATAAACAAAGTTGCTAAAATCCGATGGTATAAACTTAAACAAGCAGAAGGGAAAAGCTTATGTGAAGACTTAATAAATTACATCCAAGAGGCAGATACAAATAAAAGTACCAATGACATCTGGAATAATTTTCACAAAGTATGCATAGAAAAAGCCTCAACACACTTAGGAAGGTCAAACGGTGTTAAAAGAGACAATAAAGACCCATCATTATGGACCCCGGATATACAAAATAAGATCCAAATAAAGAAGAACTGCTTTAAAACCTGGCAGCAGACAAGGAGTGAAGAAGATAAAGATGCTTACCGGTGCGCAAAAAAGGACGTCAAACGCGCAGTGGCACAAACCAGAGCTGCTAGCAGAGAAGAACTTTATGCTAAGTTTGAAAATGCCGCCAATGATAGAGAATTATTTAAGATTGCCAAGCAAAGATATCGTAATACGCAAGACATAGGCATAACCAAGTATATCAAGGATGCGCAAGGAACACTCTTAACTGTTAATGGGGATATACAAAAAAGGTGGCATGAATATTACTCCGAGCTCTTAAATGAAACATATCCTAGCGATCCCATAATAGAATCTGCACCACTGGAAGGCCCGTGGGAAGAATTCACACTCACTGAGATTGAAGTATCCATAAGAAAAATGGCCAATAATAAGGCCACAGGACCCGATGATATCCCAGCTGAGCTTTGGAAACACCTTGGGGATGCAGGTGTGTATTTTCTGCATACATTATTCAACAAAATCCCTCAAGATGGCATTCCCGATGCATGGAGAAAGAGCTTTCTGATACCATTCTTTAAAAATAAAGGTGACGTCAGACAATGCGGTAATTACCGAGCTATTAAGCTGATATCGCATACTTTTAAAATGTGGGAACGAGTTCTTAATGAAAGAGTACGGCTTTTAACAAGCATCACAGAAAATCAATGTGGATTTGTGCCGGGAAAATCTACCACTGACGCTATACATACTATTAGGATTCTTATGGAGTCATATAGAGCCAGAAAGAAGGACCTACATATGGTATTTATCGACTTAGAGAAAGCATTCGATCGCGTTCCAAGACCACTAATTTGGCAAGCACTGCGTTCTCAGAAAGTCCCAGAATGCTATATTGATCTAATCAAAGACATGTACGAGGGCGTCACTACTAAAGTTCGATCTCCCGCAGGAACTAGCGAGGAGTTTCAGGTAAAGGTTGGAGTACATCAGGGGTCAGCGTTCAGCCCAATGCTCTTTAACCTCGTAATGAACTATTTAACAGCTGAACTACAGCAGCCTGTGCCATGGAACGTGCTGTATGCAGACGACGTTGTTCTTATCGATGAGAATCCAATTACTTTACAAATAACCCTTGAGAAGTGGAGAACAGCTCTAGAAACGGCAGGTCTCAAGATTAGTAGGGAGAAAACAGAGTATATGCATTGTAACTTCGCGAAGGATAACGCCAGTCACATAATTACCCTCCAACATGCAAAGGTAAAAGCTGTCGATCAGTTTAAATACCTTGGAAGTGTTATCTCTAATGACGGTAGTATCGATGCTGACATCGCACATCGCGTAAATACAGGCTGTCAAAAATGGAGGGAACTTACAGGCGTCTTATGTGACTCACAAATGCCGATTCCTATCAAAGGCAAGGTTTATAAAACTGCTGTGCGACCCGCATTGACCTATGGCGCTGAATGTTGGCCGATGAAGAAGAAGCAGACAGATAAAATGCACACCACTGAAATGCGAATGCTTAGATGGTCTGCAGGCGTCACGATGCTGGATAAAGTTCCGAACATCTACATCCGAGGCAGTCTTAAAATTAGGCCAATACCTGAAAAGCTTACAGAAATGCGTCTGCGGTGGTATGGCCATGTAATGCGAAGACCCGAAGAACATATGACAAAAAAGGTGCTGCAACTTTAATCAAAACCGAAAAGCCGTGGTAGACCCCCCTTAACATGGATGAATGTTGTCAAAAAAGACCTTACTAACAACGACATAGACCCACAGACGATCCAGAAACGTAGTCTCTGGCGAAGAAGGACTAGGAGAGCCGACCCCAAATAAAAATGGGAAAAGGCCGGAAGAAGAAGAAGATATAAATAAATAAATGTGAATAATAATAATATAAATTTATTACATTCCAATAATTTTACAAATTAACATATAGTATAATTACAACTTATTAATAGACAAATATGCGTATTATATTCAGCTGCCAAAACTAAGCTAGAAGCCTGTGCAGCTGAACTTTTGTACCTGATTCCAAGAAAAAAAAAACGATTTGGCATAAAATAATATTATACAATGTAAATTTCATACAAAACAATACAATTCTGAATTAAGTAATATAAAACCGGACAAGTGCGAGTCAGACTCGCCCACCGAGGGTTCCGTACAAACTAAATAAAAGGGGGAAATCATATGTTTTTTTTATATTTTCCTTCATAAACCGAAAAATATACACCATAAAAACATTTAAAAACCTGTTTTAGCTTATGCTAATGAAGTTCTTTCATATGATACCCAACATGATACGGTTAATTCACTTTAAAATTAGGGCCCTCATTCATTGCATAGAGACACTATTTTCTTGTGGTTAAATTAAAAATTTCCAGTTTTCGTATTTTTTCCTATATGTGTACTCTAACACAATGCTTTCTGCTAAATTTCATAGTTCTAGGTCAACGGGAGTACCCCATAGGTTTTGATTCCCTTGTGAGTGTCGAAATGTGCGTTTATTACGACATATTCGGCTATAACTTTTTTGTACGAAAACTGAGAAATTTTATTTTTCTTTCTGCAGCAAGATAGTATGGATCTGCGTATATGGTTTTAATTTCAACTCGATACCTTCAGTTATTCCCGAGTTAAAGGTCTTGACATCCGGACAGATCCTATAAGGGTTCCGTTTTTTTCCTTTTGAGGTACGGAACCCTAATAAATTAAATTGAACTCCGTATTATACTAATAAGTACATTAACATATTATATAAATACACATACTATAGGAATAGGAGCCAAGCTGCTGAATAATGAATGAACTAACCATTTCAATATGAATACAGCTTTCGATTTTAAAATCTGTAATAATATTTGGTATATTGGTTGAAACTGGTTCGCAATACGCACATACTATACACCTACTCTACTCACCTACTCGTGGCGAATCATAAATCAATATTTGAATTATATATCGTTATCTCCAATTTTCTTTTACACTCATACGAACTTGTTCCGTCCCGTAGTAGAGGCGCTACGATCGCTTTTTGTGTTGGCAAAAATGTCATTTCGACCAATGTGTTAATGCTAAACTGTTAGTTCTATATTTTCACGTTATGCTGTATTATGTATGTAGGAATATAAGTATTAATAATGACGTATTGTCATCATGAGGACAGGTGCTACATTACCATACTTACGCAGAATGTGTCTGTACACACATATACCTATACATACATAATCTACATTTCAGATTAGATGCTGATTGAACAATTGGCATGATTGTCATGTAAATAGCCGTATACCACATTTTATATAACATACCGCGGTATCCATCCGGTCAGAACCTTGGAAAGCTTGAAGCTTTTAAAAACGCAATTTATTAAAAATTAACTAAATTATCGTGAGTTCGACTTGCACTTGGCCGATATTAAGCATTTGCGGAATGCTCTGACGAGCTTTTCGACCTAATCCCTGTTTCAGGTTTCAGAGTTCCACCATCGTCCTTCACGAAACCGCCAAAAAGCTCACCCCCACATTTTGCATAAGAGGAAATCCCATACAGTCGGGTTCTCACGCTCCTTCCCCCCGCGAACAAGCAAGCAAAATGTGGAAGGTTTTCCCGGCGAGCTTCAACAAAGAGCATTTTAAAGAGGGTGTCTACAAGCACCATTCCGGGCTAGCAAAGTAACAGTAATGTCACTGATGTTGCAGTTGCCAGTTGTACATAGGCAACGGTTATCGCTTAACATCAGGCGAGCCAGCTGCCTTTTTTCTGCACCTTTTTATAAAAAAAAAACTAGACAAAAACAACCTATTTAAAAATAAACAGAATACTAATAAAAAACTTATCCTCAACACAACCAATAATGATATAGCCAAGCTTGGTGGAGCAGGTGACAAGGGACCAGAATGTTGGCTCCTATTTTGTTAAAAGTAAGCATTAACATCCAGCGTGGCAATATTCCAAGTATTCTGTCCACTTACAGAGCCGTTAAATATATAAAAAAAAAAAACTGGCCACTTATCCCATCACCAATGAGTTTGTAAAATAAGTTTTATTTATATTTGTTTTCTGTATATTTTTAAATTATATGTTTTTTGTTAAAGTAGGCTTAGTAATAAGCCCTACGTGCACGAAGTCTAAGTACGAAAAAAAACCGGACAAGTGCGAGTCAGACTCGCCCACCGAGGGTTTCGTACAAACTAGTAGATAAAAGGGGGTAATTATATATTTTTTATATTTTCCTTAATAAACCGAAACATATACATCGTAAAAATATTTAAAAACCTGTTTTAGCTTGTGCTAGTTAAGCTCTTTTATATGATATTACCACATGATACGGTTAAAGCACTTTACAATTTGGACCCTTCTTCCTTGCGTATAGACCCTATTTTTGTGATTACATTAAAAATGAACTGTTTTCGCCTTTTTTCCTTTATATAGTACATATAAAGGGAAAAAGACGAAAACAATACATTTTTAATTCCCATACAGTCATATAACAATGTTTTTTGCCAAATTTCACACTTATAGGTCAACGGGAAGGACCCCATAGGTTTTAATTCCATAGTGAGTGTCGAAATATGCGTTTTTGTGACATATTCGGCTGTAACTTTCTTTTAATGATAACTGAGAAGTTTGAATTTCTCTCTGCAGCAAGAGAGTATGGATCCGCGTATCTAGTTTTAATTTAAACTGGATACCTTCACACGTTCCTGAGATACAGGTTTTGACCTGTGGGTCAGACGGACAGACCTGTGGGTCAGACGGACAACAAAGTGATCCTATAAGGGTTCCGTTTTTTCCTTTTGAGGTACGGAACCCTAAAAATATTTAAAAGGTATAAAAAATATCAGAAAGTGAATTAGCGCATATTTCAAGATAAAAAAAATCAATTAATTAGAGATAAATCAATTATGCAGTATAAGACTTCATAAAGCTTACTTGCCATATTATTACACGTCGATTTACTGGCACGAATGATATAAGACAAATAAATAATAAAAGGAAAACTGAACCCCCATTGGGTTAGTTTCACCTTGTCCGTTCACCTGACGTTCCTATTTTTTTATACGGCTTTTATGGACATGTAACAACTAACCAACATGTACCATTATCTATAAAAACGGCAAAAAAATCGTGTCTGTTGTAAGGGAGGCCCCCTTAAATATTTATTTTATTTTAATTTAACTATTTATTTTTAAGTGAATAATATAACTCAATATTCAGTGAATATTTCAAGCGTCTACCTCTTGCTGTTATCAATATCGAGCTAAAACGAGCAAAAAAAATCACGTTATTGTATGAGAGCCCCTTAAATATTAATTTTATTCTGTTTTTTTTTGTTTTTGTTGTTATAGCGGCAACAGAAATATATCATCTGTGAAAATTCAAACTCTCTAACTATCACGGTTCATGAGATACAGCCTAGTGACAGACGGACGGACGGACGGACGGACGGACAGACAGTGGAGTCTCAGTAATAGGGTCCCGTTTTTACCCTTTGGTACGAAATCCTAAAAAAGCATGTTTTCATAACCTCCAACGAACTTTTTCTTACTATACAAGATATAATTTTTACTAGAATAATTCTAAAGAATACGCTTTTGTAACCTTTTACCATTGAGCTGTATGTACTTACGTACCAGAGGATCCATCTGAAGCAAAATTATTGTCAAAGTTTTTGGTAAAGTATACAAAACAGCGTTACAGCGCTGGAATAATAATTAAGTACTTCGTTTGTCTACGATTATACATCCGATGCGATTGATACTTGCAGCACAGAATTGCATCTAAGGTGTGTTTTCTCGTGTAAGCCACTAAGTGAGGTGCGGCGCTCTCGCCGCAGTTGAATATAACAAAGTAGCTATGAGTGTTGTCTGCTCTCGTACCTAAGTACATACAGCTCAATGTTCTTTACAGCGATTTTAAACATACTTTCTCACACTTACATACTTTACTTTTGATGGCTTGACATGAACAATTTAAATATTAATATCTCGAAGACATGCTACATTAATTTTAACAATTTAAATTTTCAAGTAAATTATGATGGGCAAATTGTACAAGGGGTCAATGAAACGACGTTTATAGGATTGATAGTGGATAAAGAGCTAAATTGGAAACTACAAACAGAAAAAATATGTAAAAAAATCAATAGTACGTGTATGTTTTACATCGTCTACGTAAAACAATTAACAGAAATACGGCACTAAAAGCATATCATGCCTATATCGGATCGTTATTGAGGTATGGATTAATTATCTGGGGACGCGGTATGGATTTCAAGAAGGCTTTTATATCTCAAAAAAGTGCATTAGAGCTTGTCTTGTCTTTGGTGCAGCACCATTAGATTCTTGTAACCTTCTCTTTAAAGAGCTCCAAATTCTTCCTTTGCCATGCCAATATATATATCTATGACTTTGCATGCTTTGTAAAACAAAATAGTTACTTATATACTACAGCATCATAATTGTATAAACGTAGTAATAGAAATACAACTAGGCGTAAGAACTTTTACAAACAAAACAGCAAGGTACGAAAATAGTTGCATGACAATGTCTATTACTATCTTTAATGAGCTACTACACACATTAAAACATTGCCTTTAGCCAAAATTAAAATTGAACTGAAATCATGGCTACAACAGAAAGGATTCTACTCTGTCGATGAATATTTAGGAACTTTTTGACTTTCTGGAACAGTATACCGTAGTTAACAAATTATAATTATTATAATAAAGTATATATGTAGTAGATACTCGATTGATGTTGACATATTGTTGAAAAAATTGTATGCCCGTAAGGGCAAAACTGTTAATAAGTACTGGTTTCTTATAACTAACATCAAATTGTACAAAGTTTTGCACGATTAAATATTCATTTCACAAAAAACGTACACGCAACAGCATATCAAGCGTAACGATATACGATATATTATAATTATCCAAGCACAGAGTGACCGGCACCGGAACGCGGTGGTGACGGAGACCCTGGGCCGAGAGGAGGCGAACTAACAAAATATGTTATTAGACGACGTGAATGCAGTGACTGAAGAGTCTGATCAACCGGGGGCATACCACTTATCTGGGAACCCCGTCTAAAACAGGGCTCTACTAGTGACTGTATTCACAGAAAGAAAACAATTACGTTTATTAAAAGAAAAACAAAATACCCGACTGCAGAAAAGCAGTTTTTGCAGTCTAACTTACGATTTCGTTACACTTGATACGTTGTTGAGTGTACGTTTTTTTGTGTGAAAGTATGCGTAAAATCACTGTAAAATATTATAAAAACGCATTCTTTAGAACAATTATAGTAAAGTCACTTGTTTGTTACGAAATAGTACGTTGAAGGTTACAGAAAAAATACGCATTTTTAAATTTTTTCAAGAGATGTATTATTATTATTACAAAATATTATAGCATATGACACTCTGGAAATGAAGACGAATCTAATGACACCTCGCACATCAAAATCGGACAAGCCGTTTAGGTTGTAGGCTGTCATATAGAAACATAGGTACATACTCGTACATACATCTCTGTCTCTGTGATATGTTACTCATCTTCACTGACAGGACTTGGCTTTCCCCCCTCCCTCTACCCCTTCCTCTCGCCGTCATCTCCCCTCTCCCCTACAGGCCTAAATGGCTTGACCGATTTTGATGTGCGAGGTATCGTTAGATTTATCTTCACTTCCTGTGTGTAATAGGGTATATTATTTTTGTAATAATAATAATGTATTTCTCACTAAACTAAAAAAAAATACGTGTGTGTACACCTTGAGCATTCATGCTCAACATCGAAGGCTCCTATTCTTGCGGCGGCTGTGTGTGGCGGGTCGCCCTCTTCCCTAACATATGGTTGAGGAGGGCGATGGCTGGCACATGCGTCATACTCGTGATCGGGTGCTGCTTGCGGGTCGCTTGTCTGCTCATGGTATACTTACAGTATAGTAATAAGTTAGGTAAGTTCAATAGAAAAATCGTGTCGTCCCGTAAAGTTAGTAAAATTGACAAAGGTCACGGTCCCCGGTGTCTGAGGAGCTGAAAATTATTAAAAAAAACAGGGTGAAAACTCTTTGCCGCCTGTTTTCTATTCTAACTTTAATAATGAGAGCCAGTGTTGAGAACTATCAGTTGTCTCTTTATTTTTTTATTTTTTTTATCAGCCCTGTTTGTACAAACTGTCCCACTGCTGGGAACGGGCCATCTTCTCATTGTGAGAAGGGTTAGGCCATAGTCTGCCACGCTGGCCAAGTGCGGGTTGGCCTGGCCAAGTGCGGGTTGGCCTGGCCAAGTGCGGGTTGGCTTCTTTATTAGTTATATTAATATATATCTTAGAAGGATTCGACGTCAAACATCTAGATGGGAATTGGTAGGCATAGAACTCGATTAAAATAAGAATGGGGCTGGTTCTCGAATCACTTATAGTCAAATAGATTTAAAACTACTCTAAAGAAATGGCTTGTAGATAATGTATTTTATAATATCGAAGAGTACTATGAATATACAAATACTTATAAAAAAAGATTAATCTAGAATAAGATTTAAAATTAGTTAAATTGATTTCATGCTATCTTGTTCTATTATAAGTTTAATATATCATGTATTTAAGCGATGATTGGTACAAAAATCATTGTTTTTATAGACTTCTTATATTATGTCAAATAAGTCTGCATTTGGATGTGACCTTGTAGGCTTATAAGTAGATTAATTTTAAGGAAAAAAAAAATATTGCATGTACGTTAGGATAAGTTGTTGGGTCTAAATTTAATATAATTTCCATATTATGTACACAGTTTCTGCAATAAACGATATCTTATCTTATCTTATCTCAGCTACACGAGGCAAACATTCGAATTCTAGATAATGTTCTGAACTTGAAGTCGCGTCACAATGTTGCACCACACCTGACCAGTCCTATGGTTATTTTAATGGAGCTATAGATTTTTTGAATAAAACATATATCATTCAGGATATGCTCTTTATTATCTAAAACATCATTTTCCAGAGACAAAATAATTATTCATGAGATGAATGGACCATACAAATGAATGATGAAATGATTATTAATAGGTAAGTGGAATACACAAGTATGACAAAATTAACATTGGTCCCACACGGACGGCGTAATTTTAACAGAAGACATTTTATTGTTCTTAAGAATTAGAATCATTGCGGGATATTAATATATACAGCGTGTAACGATATAAACAACAAGGGATGATGGAAGATGGATTAATATCTGAATTTTAGGTAATTGAAATTAAAAGCACACAAATAATTTAGTGATATTTGTGAGTTTTAGTTTCAAAATATATATAAAGAGAGTAGCATGCCTTACAGTGAAGTGACTTGTATGAACTGCAATGGCTTTTATCTCGCTTTGATGCAAAAGACGTACAGATCCTTGAGGTCCTTTTACATGTAGGTAACGGTCCTTTTTGACGAGCTCCTTGTGTAACAGAAAGCCAAACAAGTTATTTAATCTTATAGTCAAAGAAAATAGGAAAATATCCCGGTATTGGAAGGTACGATTTCCGTATTTCTTTTTATTACGACTTTGACACTTTTATACTCGGTGAAAGAGTTGTGTTTGGATCGGCAGCATGAGTGCGCGCATATGATTGTCAACAATAAACGCACTTGATTATTGGCGATAAGCACAACAAAAAGGCACAAAGGTAATGTAAAAGAATTTTAAGAATATACTTAGTGTATCTGAGTAGAATCTGATAAACATGCGTTTGCAACGGTACTGGACTTAAAAGTTTAGCTCGAACAAAGACTGACTAAATACTAGAGCTGGCTTTTGTTGATCCGTCTCAAAGATACTAAAAATACCCAGTGCATGACCAACACTTTGGATGGTACAATGTAAGCATGTGAAGTGAACGTGTTAAGTATTTTTATAATTGATTAAACATAAATCATTTAAACGATATATTAAACTAGACGGCATTGTAATTCAAAATGACCAAGTGTTGCTTACCGGAGAACGTGCGAGTAGAATTATCTCAGGAAGCCGGTCGGCATGCTTTGGACTGTGTTAAATTCACTGTTGGCTTCTTCAGAAACTCCAGCGGTAATTGAGAAGCCCAGTGAAGCTGAGTTAGTGCCTGATGTGTTAATACCCGAGCCTATAGCGCCTTCAACTGAACTTTCCATATCGTTAACTTCACTTATACTTCCACCTTTACTAAAGTTTAAACCTCCAATACCACCATTTCCGCCATATTCCCTGCCACCTAAACCATAACGACTATGTCCTTTGCCATTGCTGATTGTTCCACTGCCACCATAACCGCCAATTCCTCTGCCATTGCCAACACCGTTTATTCTGCCACCATGACCGCCAAGTCCTCTGTCAATGCCAACACCTTTTACTCTGCCACTATGACCACCAAATCCTCTGTCATGGCCAATATTTTTTACACTGCCACCATGACCGCCAAGTCCTCTGCGAACGCCAACACCTTTTACTCTGCCAGCATGACCGCCAAGTCCTCTGCTATTGATAATACCTTTTACTCTGCCACTATGACCACCAAGTCCTCTGTCATGGCCAATATTTTTTACATTGCCACCATGACCGCCAAGTCCTCTGCGAATGCCAACACCTTTTACTCTGCCAGCATGATCGCCAAGTCCTCTGCTATTGCTAATACCTTTTACTCTGCCACTATAACTACCAAGTTGTCTGCCATGTCCAATATCTTTTACACTGACACCATGACCGCCAAGTCTTCCACCATGGCTTATACCTTTTACTCTGCCACCATGACCGCCAAGTCCTTTGCTAGAGCCAATACCTTTTACTCTGCCACCATGACCACTACGTCCCTTGATACCTTTTTCTCTGGCACCATGACCGCCAGGTCTACTTTGTCCTCTGACACGTCCCCCGCCATGTCCTCTGCCATATCTAATACCTCCACTGCCACCATTACTACTACGTCCTCTGGTATGGCTGACACCTTTTCCTTTGCCACTGTAACCGCCATGTTTCCTGCTATAACCAGTATCTGTTCTACGACCACCATAACTGGCTTGCCCCCAGCCATATCCGATATCTTCTTCACTGTCACCATTATCATTATATCTTATAACAGAGGCACCTCCACTGCCACGATTGCTATAGCTATTATCGTTGCTTATTCTACGACCGGCCGCAGTGCCATATTTAAATTTTGGTTTTTTAATTTCCTCATCACTTCCAATACCTTGAAAACCTGAATCAGGATTGTTAAAGTCACTGTCACTATTGTCGGGGAAGATACCATCATTGTTATCCGTAATTTCATCCGCAAAGCTATCTTTATTAATAATGCTATTAGTTTTGCTGATATTTGCTTGATATTTGTTTTGCTGATATATGCTTTCATCCGAACTGGCATAAGTATTGCTACTCGTGGAACTGGCTGTGCTGTCTTTGCTGTCATCATTATAGTTGTTTACATAGCTGCTCTTACTATAGGCATCGCTGTCAACATTGCTATCCGTATAGCTTTTTCTATTAATGTTTGCAAAGTTATTATCATAACTGCTACTTGAATCACTGTCCAAGTAGTCATTATATTCTTTGTTATTGAAGTTATATTCATTGATATCGGCCGTATTACTTGATGTTTCAATATCACTTTCACTTCTTGATGCACTAAATGTATCGCTGGATGCACTGTTGCTTTCGCTGCTGCTATCACCACCATACGTACTGCTATATGCACCGCTGGATGCTCTTTTGTTTCCGATGCCGCTATCACCACCATATGTACTGCTATATGAACCGCTGGATTCACTGTTGCTTCCGCGGCCGCTATCACCACCATACGTATTGCTATATGCACCGCTGGAAACACTGTTGCTTCCGCTGTCGCTATTACCACCATATGTACTGCTATATGTACCGCTGGATGCACTGTTGATTCCACTGTCAGTATCACTACCATATGTACTGCTGTTTATGCTGCCGCTTTCGCTGCTACTTTCACTAGCACTGCTGCTTGCATAATTGATGTCGTCTCCGTTGTCGTCCGTATAACTAGCAGATGAGCTAGAGGTTTGTTGAGAAACATCGTCAGTTTCACTATTATCATCCTGGCCGTGAGGTAGCGCTGAAGCTGTTAGAACCTGTCAAAAAATGTTTAAGTTTAAATACATCTGTAATGATTTGTTATTCAACCAAATAATAAACCAGTAGTGGACTAACATGAAAGGGTAGGTACATTATATAAATTGTATACCTAGTCTGTTTTCAAATAATAAACCAGTAGTGGACTAACATGAAAGGGTAGGTACATTTTATAAATTGTATACCTAGTCTGTTTTCAATTCTCCCTTTCGCTTCTTCTCCTAGTGAAGAGAACTAAATTAGTAAGAGTACTATACAAATAGGTAAGTTTGGACCTTTTGGCTCACTAGACCTTGTGACTCTGAAGGAAAACTTTTTGAAAATGTATCACTGTCCGCCACTGGGGGACAACGGGAACAATTATAAAAAGTTGTGGCGTTGTCCCCCAGCGGGGGACATCAGCATAACTTTTTCGACTATTCCCGTTGTCCCCCAGTGGGGGATACGGAACTGAGGGACGACGGGATTAATCGAGTATATTCATCGACGAAGAATAATGAAAAATGTGTGTTTCTATTTCTAAATGAGCGGCTAAGTGCGTGTCGTGGCACGCGCCATGTAGGATTCCGTATTTACATATCATAATTTATGTGAACTTAAAATGGGGATACTATGAAAATACGAGTTACCTTAATATTATTTATAAATGAAATTTACTTCTTTAAATACATAATAATGTCGGAGGCCTTTGTCCAGCAGTGGGACGCTACAGCTAATAACAAGTACATTTTTAAGTTGATCGCTATTACTCGTTAATTTGTATAGATTACTAAGCTATAGTAAGTAAGTTCTTATAGACTGAGTGGCCAACCCTATTGTCAGAGTTATTAAGCCGCTGAAAGACCTCTGACTTGGCTTGACGATTGCTGAACAACCGAGACCTACAATTTAACGTGTCATCCGACCCACGGTAGCGCTCAGAAAGAAATGCCACTCACGGTCACCCATCCGAAGACTGACCGGTCCGTCCGTTGCTTAACGTTGATTACTTAGCTATATAATTATCATTTAGGCTACTAGCATGATAATTTTCATACCTCCAAAGTCAACCATTTAGGAAGGAAAATTGACTATACAATACAATGATACAATACAATTGATTGATATTATTTACAATACAGGTCGAATTGATAACCCCCTTTTTTGAAGTTGGTTAAAAACGGCCGTCAAAGCTCATCACCGCTCATGTCTATCAAACAATTGAAATGCACTGCAGAGCAGTGTCTTCACCTTATGGTGAAGACACTGCTCTGCAGTTGCGATGAACGAAGCAAGTGTTCAAAAGCCCATATCTTGAAAACTACTGAACCGATTTTGATAAAATTTACAGTGAATCCTAAGTTGAGAGATACTTTATTCAATTAAATTAAAAAATTCATAATTTTTGAAATACGACTTCTGGTTTCTGCGTAATGCGTGGACAAACATACAAACATGCATACACTTAATAAATTTGGGACACATGCTTAGAAGCTGGTATAGACTAACATATACAAAAATTGTGCAATTCTGACAATATTACAAACATACAGGTCGAATTGATAACCTAATTTTTTTGGAAGTAGGTTAAAAAACATACAGTCGAATTGAGAACCTCATTATTTTTGGAAGTCGGCTAAAATGGTTTACGCACACTCATAATACTTTTAAATTACATTTCCAACGCTATCTCACACGATGGGGTAGATAAGATAATAAATAATAATCATCCCCACCTCACGTGTACAGGAGGTATCCCAATAAATATTCTACGACTTTCTCGGCGTAACTAATCCATGTCAAATTACAGCTTTCTAGTAATAATAGTCTTTGAGCAAAGCCGTGGACAGGCAAAAATCATAAATTCAAAACATCAAACCTTTAAAATTTTGCTAATAACGTATTGTAAATTTACAATTTGGTGATCTGGCGCTTTAGAGTTACTAGTGGCTCGCTGACACAAGCTTTACTTAAAAACATACGAAAAACCTAATATTTCGTCATAATTTTTAATATTCCTAATTCCTAATTTTTCGTCCTCGCTACGCTCGCGCATTAAGCGATATTGCGATGCATTCTGTGATGTTGTGGAATGAGACAACACCAATTATATTACCTATGGGTCAACTTGCTATTCAAACAAATCTCCAAACCTGGCTCGTGATCCCCCTTTATGATCTATGAAAGCTACGCCCACGGACAGACAGACAGATAGACAGTTCCTTGCTTAGTACGGCACTAAAACACTCTTTAAGTTCGTCACGTGACAATTAGTTAACTTAGTCAACCGGAATGAAACGAACATAGAAACTCATTAACTTATGGAAGTGTTCAGCGCTACCCGGGCCACTAGTATAACATATGGATGTGTTCAGCGCCACCCGGGCCACTAGTATAACATATGGATGTGTTCAGCGCCACCCGGGCCACTAGTATAACATATGGATGTGTTCAGCGCCACCCGGGCCACTAGTATAACATATGGATGTGTTCAGCGCCACCCGGGCCACTAGTATAACATATGAATGTGTTCAGCGCTACCCGGGCCACTAGTATAACATATGGATGTGTTCAGCGCTACCCGGGCCACTAGTATAACATATGGATGTGTTCAGCGCCACCCGGGTCACTAGTATAACATATGGATGTGTTCAGCGCCACCCGGGTCACTAGTATAACATATGGATGTGTTCAGCGCTACCCGGGCCACTAGTATAACATATGGATGTGTTCAGCGCCACCCGGGTCACTAGTATAACATATGGATGTGTTCAGCGCCACCCGGGCCACTAGTATAACATAATATGGAAGTGTTCAGCGCCACCCGGGCCACTGGTCCACCCCTGCAGGGTTCTCTCTGTATCTCTCTCTGTACCATAATAATAATCGGTTCAACCAACATCGTGAAAAGGTTATAACAAACAGAGGCAGACTTATATTCGCTTTCGTTATATTACGATATTGTTATTTTCTAGGAGGCGTGAGGCTGCGGTGTCTGGCTGTCATATACTTAAACGGCTGTATCTTTTGAACGGTCATAGATTCGTCTCAAATTTGGCAAGATTGTAGAGTTTACTTTGATCTAAATTTACAAATACTAAGAACTGGTCAAGAGCGAGACAAGCTTGTTTAAAAAAAAAAGAAATTTGCTGTGCGAGATAAAACCTTGGCATATATAAAAATAAGACGGATATATAAAAGATATGATAAACATATAAAATATGCGTAGTTACCAGCGCCACTAGGAGGGTGACCACCGCTGAAGACCGCATGGCTGCCGTCTCCTCTCTCTGCTGCGACTGTGCGCTCTCATGCACTCGCATCTTTTTATATTCTGACCGGAATGTTTAACCACAGTCTGTGTTTGCTAATTTAACCAGATGTTCAGATAATTAATTAATCTATAAATTATCTCGATGTCATTTGGAAAATTTGGTACATTTACGACTAGCTGCTGCCTGTGACTGACTTTCATATTATGAGCTTTCATATCTCCGTCCTCCCCCTGCCTCCAATAATAACTCTTCGGATATTTCCAGAACTTACGTCACTAAAATCACCAAACTAATTGCTATATAGAAAAACCGGACAAGAGTGAGTCAGACTCGCCCACCGAGGGTTCTGTACAAACTAGTAGATAAAAGGGGGAAATTATATATTTTTAATATTTTCCTTCATAAATCGAAAAATTTACATCGTAATAGTAGATTTTATACAAGAAGCTAAAAAGGCCCATTGTAACGAGGTAGATTTTTACTCCTGAGCTTTAGCGAGGGAGTAAATAGAAACCGAGTTACAATGGGTTACTTATTAGCGCCGTGTGTTACACTCTACTTTTCACTACGATTGCGAGAAAATAAAATAATCCAATACAATAATTCAAAGTTTATTTTATTAAAAATGAAATGTACAATTTGTACAATTCTGGATATTTAACGAGATGTTTGCAAAGAGAATGTAAATATATTCCAAAGAGATTATTCTACTTTTGAATAAATACTGTTTCGTGTATGTAGGCTCTTTGGTAACAGATAAAAATAAAAATTAAAATTACTTTTTCCCCTAGAGCTTAAATGCATTTTTTTCCCCGCTTTACTACGCTACAATGACGGACTTTTAGAGCAAGAGGAGTGAAATAGTACATTGTTACCCTAGGGGTGAAAGTAAATTATTTAGTCGCGAGACGGGGTTTGGCGCACGAACGAAGTGAGGGCGCCAATAGTTCGAGGGACTAAATAAGTCTTTAACCCGAGGTAAACACTGTGCTTTTTATTACGAATACAAGGAAAGTAAAAATAAAACCACGAATTAGCTACAGAAAAAATTAGTAAGTAAATGAAAAAACAAATGATGATCAGACTGCTGCTTTCCCGCCTATTTCGTTTTTTTTTCTGTGGCCGGCTATCTATTCAGCCAATATTTTACATTTTCATCATTAAAAATGGTAAATATTTTGTCCAAATCTATGTTATTTTAAAGAAATTGTTGAAACTAAATTATAATAGTTATTTAAAAAATATATATTCGGTAATCAATACTTATCTTTATGTTATTTCAATTTTACAGTGGCTTTAAAGAAAGTTGGACATGGCTCAATAGAAACGTGAAAATAGAACTAGTTTTTTTTTTATTTGACAGCCGGCAGTTGAAAGCGATTCTCCCTAGGGCTGAAAGTATTACTTTCAACCCGCTCCTCAGGCAACTTCAGACCTACTTTCAGAGTATGAGTAATGAAAAAATATTTATAAACCTCTTTTAGCTTGTGTTTATTGAGTTCCCACATGATACGTTAAAGAACTTTAAAATTTGGACCCTCCTTGCTTGTAAAAAGACCCTATTTTTTGTGATTAAATTTGAAATGCCCAGTTTTGGATTTTTTCCTATATGTGTACTATAACACTATGCTTCTTGCCAAATTTCATAGTTCTAGGTCAACGTGAAGTACCCCATAGCTTTTGATTCCCTTGTGAATGTCGAAATGTGCGTTTTTAAGACATATTTGACTATAACTTTTATTATTATTTTATTATAAAGAAATTTGATTTTTCTTTCTGCAGCAAGAGAATATGAATCTGCATATATGGTTTCAAATTCAACTTGATATCTTCAGGAGATTCCGAGATACAGGTCTTGACACCCGGACAGACGGACAGACGGACAGACAGACAGTAGACAAACACACGGACAACAAAGTGATCCTTTAAGGGTTTAGTTTTTCCTTTTGAGGTACGGAACCCTAAAAATCGACGAAGTGCGTGTCAGACCACTTGTATTGTATATTATTCTGTAGTTGCACATCCCAATAATCTACTATGATTGGTTAGTTTGTAAAGCCTACTTTGCAGTTAGGACACACTAAGCTTTAAATTCTACGTAATTTTTGCCTTATTGTCAGTAGTACCATTATACAAATACAAATACAAATACAAAATTCTTTATTGTTTTTTATACATTGTACAGAGAAAAGTAATAACCCTGCCTACTGCTTTAGCTAAAAACCAGAAGGTATTATAATTTAACAAAAGGAATTGACTATATGATAGATTACACAACTTATGTTATTTTTTATTTTGTAGTAGTTAATTGTAGTTTAAATAATAATTAAATATAGGTTAAAGGTTACACCATAGTTAAATTTTGCAAAAGTAATGTTTAAAATTTAGGTAAGGTAACAATATAGAATATCTTATTTTTAATTATATCATGGTAATGTGTAACAAGGTACCAATTTACTATTACTATTAGATTAAATACATTTCAATATACGTGGGATGGTTTGTGTATTGTGTGGTGTGTTTTGTGAGCGGGTTTGTTTGTGTGGAGGAGTCTGTTTAGGGTGGGGTGTATGTGGTGTATGTGTGTGTGTGTGTGTGTGTGTGTGTGTTTATGCGGGTGTGTGTGGGTATATATGTGATGTTTGAATGTGCGGTGTTTGTGTGTGTGTGGACGTGTATCATCTGTGTGAGCAGGTATGAAATGTATACATGAAATTCTAATTTAATTTAATTTAACGTGGACCTATATATGCAGTTTTGGCTTTACTCTACTCTTCTTCTCATTCTACTCTTCTCAGTAAGGCTTCAAGTGATTTATAATCAAACTGTTGTAACCACTCATTAACGTGTGCTTTAAATTTATATCTGTGAACATTTTTAAGGTTTTTCTTACTATTCAGTTTATTGTAGAGTGTTGGTGCCATGTGTTCATAGTGTTTCCACGATAATGCACAATTGTACCTTGGGACTGGACAAAGTTCGCGCCTTTTTCCCGTAACAGGGAGGTAGGGTAGTGTTTCACTATGGTACTTTTTTAGGCATTGACTAATAAACAGTTTCCTTACGGTAAGTACTTCACATTCATTGTAAAGATCAAATGTAGGGTATCTAAAAGGCAAGAACAAACTTACTTTCAACAAAGCGCGTTGCGCTCGCTCAACTTCAAGCATATGTGTTTTAGCTGCACCGCCCCAGGAGCAGATGCAGTATCCTATAATGCACTCTCCGAGTGCCTTATAGGTTTGCATGAGTAGTTTTTTATTTGCAACCGAGCGGAGCAACTTGAAAACATAAATAAGTTTTCTTATGCGTATGGAGACTATGTGTATGTGCGGTTTCCAGGTCATCTTTGCGTCAACAGTAACTCCTAAATATTTAACATTTTCAACACGGTCAAGTATGCTGCAATCACAGTCCGCACGACTGGTGTAGGAGCGATTACACGGAAAAGTATGTGCGTGCATCACAAAGTTAGGAGGTATCTCATTTCTGTTTGTTTTCCTAAAGCACATGTATTTAGTTTTTGCAGTGTTTAGGGACAGGAGATTGTTTTCGAGCCATGCTGTAATACATGCTACACCCCTCTCAGCCAACCGTTTAACACTTGGCCATGAATCGCCATGGAATAGTAAAACAGTGTCGTCTGCAAACATGATAATATCGGCATTTGTTAGATTTATTTTACATAGCTGATTTATATATATTAAACATAAGGTTGGTCCCAAGGTACTACCCTGCGGAACCCCATAGTTGCAGATGGCACTGTTACTTTCATGTTGGTCAATTTTTACTTGCTGCCAACGGTTGGTCAGGTACTCGCTAAACCAATCATACACACTGCCTCTTACTCCAACATTCTGCATACGTGCTAAGAGTATTGGTATAGAGACCGTGTCGAATGCAAACCATTGATGGTACAATTGACACAACGTTGTATCCTTAGTACCATTAATGGTACTAGTGACAATTATTTAGGATCAGTAGTACCATCATTACCATTGATTTGTACCATTGACACAACGTTGTATCCTTAGTACCATTAATGGTACTAGTGACAATTATTTAAATCACATAAATACATAAATACATCATAAATATTGATGTAATGAAATGCGTTTTAAATATAATGCATTTTTAGGGTTCCGGAGTAAATAAGAAATATTTTTAGTTTCGCTATGTTTGTCAGTCTGTCTGTCCGTCTGTCCGTCTAGTGGTATGTCTGTATGTGGCTTTGCTCAAAGACTATGTACTATAATGCTGTAATTGTGACGGAGGAAAAATATCTGCGGAGTGGAGACTCACTACAATTGTTTCTTCTTCGATTTTTGAACAAATCCTGCACAAAATGACACAATTTGAACAAATCCTGCACAAAATGACACAATTTGAACAAATCCTGCACAAAATGACACAATTTGATTTCGATTTTATTGGCATTTGGAATAAATTTATCCAGAGGGTACCCAATAAACGTTTTTTTTTTCAATTCTCTCTTGGTAATCTTCTGTATGTACTGTATGCCCTTTGTATATATTCTGTGTCCTTGAACAATGATATGAAACGTCAGAATGAGCTTGCATATACCTACTACCAACGTATACAAATATCAGTTTAGAAAACTCAAAAACCCCCGACACGGCTAATCCGATTTTGATGTAACTAACATACTTAGCTAAGAATACTGTCGATGAAATCCTCTTTAAAAAAAACTAGATCAAAATCGGTCCATCCGTTTCGAGATGCCACAGCTACAATGCCACAGACAGACACACACAGGTACACATTATATAGATATACAGATACACATAAAACTTATAACACCCCTCTTTTTGGGTCGGGGCTTAAAAACTAGCTACGAGTATTAACATTACGAAAGTAGGTACAATAAACAAGTATATAGTGTAACAATGTAACAGCCGACTTCATGAACTTTTAACTTTAGGGTAATGCCTTTAGGGTGCTCTTTACACAGTGTGGTAAGAAGATTTTACTTTTCGGCATTTTAATAATGCCGAGAAAGCCGTAGAATAAAATTTTGAAAAAAATTATTACGGTACCTCCCCTACACGTAATGAAGGGATGAATTATACCCCATCGTGTGAGGTATCGTTGGATAGCTAATCAAAAATCATGGGAGTGCACGAAACCATTTTTCAATTTAGGAATCTGTTTCTCTGTCTGTTGTCCAATACCGGTAGTAGTTGAAATTACAATGAAAACTATCACGGCTAAGTAGGCTTGCTTTACAGGTTATCGAGTTTTAGTCGATCAACTTAAAATAATCACATAGACAAGTCAAAAATGACTCATATGTTCGTAGTGTCAAACAAAAAACCCTGTTTTAAGGTCACATAAATTAATATGTAACTACAGAACCCTACATTACGCGTAGCACGACATACACTTAGCCATTTTTTTTGGTGTTCACGGAACACGACTTGTTGCGTAATTTTTACGCAGCGCTGATAGGAAAGGAGTAAAATAGCTGTAACATACGAACAGACAGACATGACGAATTTCTATGGATTTCTGACAATAAATGGAAAATACAGGATGACTTTAATAGACATTTTGAATAATAACCGTAATAGTTTTAATTCATAGTTGACCGAGCGAGCGAAGCGTCTCTGCATCGACTGGCCAAATTTTATTTCGTCTGTCAGTTTGTTTGTTTGTATGTCTGCCTGCTGAGCTGGTCGTGGATTCGATCCCCACCCAGGGCAAACATTTGTGTGATGAACATGGATGTTTGTTATGTTTCTGGAAGTTTCTATGTATCATATGTATATATTTACAAAAAAACCGGACAAGTGCGAATCAGACTCACCCACCGAGGGTTCCGTACAAACTAGTGGATAAAAGGGGAAACTATATATTTTTTATATATTTTCCTTCATAAACCGAAAAATATCTAGAAGAAACCCTAAGCCCTAAGCTATCATCAACTAAGTCCCATACAGACACCGACTTCAAAAATATCTAGAAGAAACCCTAAGCCCTAAGCTACCATCAACTAAGTCCCATACAGACACCGACTTCAAAAATATCTAGAAGAAACCCTAAGCCCTAAGCTACCATCAACTAAGTCCCATACAGACACCGACTTCAAAAATATCTAGAAGAAACCCTAAGCCCTAAGCTATCATCAACTAAGTCCCATACAGACACCGACTTCAAAAAAAATAATTGGTTTACGTACCTACTTAGGTAGACGCCCAGTTTTGATTTTCTTCGAGTTATTTTTTTTAAATTATTTTTTTATATATTATAGATCTACGATTGACCACCAACTCAATTCTATTTATTTTTATTTGTTTCTTTTCAGTTTGAAGTCGGTTTAATTTTTTAAATTAATTTTTAATAGTATTTATTATTTTGAAGTAGGTTAAAAACGGTCGTTAAAGCTCATCACCGCTCATGTCACTGTCTATCAAACAATTGAAATATAAGGTGAAGACACTGCTCTGCAGTTGCGATGAACGAAATGAGTGTTCAAATGCCCATATCTTGAAAACTACTGAACCGATTTTGATAAAATTTACAGTGACTCCTAAGTTGAAAGATATTTTATTTAATAAAAAAAGATTTTTTTAAATACGACTTCTAGTTTCTGCGTAATGCGTGGACAAACATAAAAATCTACAAACATACATACACTTATGAAATTTGACACACATGTTTAGGAGCTGGTATAGACTAACATATACAAAAATTGTGCAATTCTGACAATATTACAAACATACAGGTCAAATTGATAACCTCCTTTTTTTTGGAAGTCGGTTAAAAAGAAAACGTAAAATAATCTCAAAAACAGATTATAGAATCGCAGAGTTCCACTGACATGTTTTTCTTTACAAAAGTGTCAACTGTTGAGGTTTTTCGTATAAACATCTGCACATTTTCTAATCTGCGACGACGAAGCATATGACATTCAATGACAAATGTCATTCTTGAAAAAGAAACGAGCGGGTGAAGAGAGGTCTCTTTAAAAAGTTTACAATGGTGAGGGATTTATTGCGCTTGAAAAGTAAAACCTACTTACTCCTCATCCAATGTGTATAATAAATAGTCTAATAAAAATAAATCCGTTTGTATGGAGCAGATCGCAGTATTTGCAACTGGGGGGATTCTTTGAAATTATGAGGAAAGTAGCTAAAAATCATAGATCAACAATAATCCCCGATTTATAGACTAGCTGCGTTCCGCGGTTTCACTCGTGTACTTATGAAAAACGGTGATGATTATGATGATGTTAAGTAGCTTATATCCGTCTCCAGGTCCAAAGCTATCTCTATACTAATTTTTATAACGATCGGTTCAGCCGTTAGAGCGTGTAAAGGTAACAAAATTAGCTTTTATAATATCATTATGAAATTGTATCAAATGTATTTCAAAACACCAGTACATTTTACAAATTCAGTGCTTTACTTGCCAGTTAAAGGGTAACATACATAGATCGTGTTATTATAGTTGTACAGCCAACAACAACCGTTAGACTGGCTGGTGTGCCAACATACTGGGAAATACATAGATGATTATTTATACATAATATACATTTTAAGATGTCAATAAATTATGTAGACAATTGACAATATACTTAGTTGTCTTTTATGTTGTCACAAACCTTATTTTTACTAGACTATAAGGAGAAAATAGAGTTACTTCAACGCTTGAGCGCCTTGTTTAATTATTATCCTTACTAATATTACAAGTAACCGAAATAACGTACTTCGAAGGCGGTTGTTTCAGTTTTTTAAACTATAAAATTATTGTAAATAAATAAAAAAATTACAGTTTTAGTTTTTTTGTGTACAAATACTATGACAATGCTTCTTACTAAACACAGTTACCTATAGGTCAACGGGAAGTACCCCATAGGTTTTGATTCCTGTGCGAGTGTCGAAATATGCTTTTTTTTCGACTTATTTAGCTGTAACTTTTTTTTATGAAAATTGAGAAGTTTTATATTTCTCTCTGCAGCAAGAGACTATGGATCTGCGTAAGTATATGGTTTTAATTTCAACTCGATAACCTCTCGCGTTCCCGAGATACAAGGTCTTGACAGACGGATAACAAAGTTATCCTATAAGGGTTCCGTTTTTCCTTTTGAGGTACGGAACCCTAAAAAGTATATATATATTCTATCAGCCATTTAGTTCCATAGTACAAGCTCTGCTTAGTTTGCGCTAGATGGTGTTGTGTGAAATGTCCACACATATTTTAACACAAATATTTAAATGATTTAAATTATATTATATTGTGTAATTACGTTTACGTGGATGATATTTTATGCAATTATTATATTATATTGTGTAATTACGTTTACGTGGATGATATTTTATGCAATTATTATATTATATTGTGTAATTACGTTTACGTGGATGATATTTTATGCAATTATTATATTATATTGTGTAATTACGTTTACGTGGATGATATTTTATGCAATTATTATATTATATTGTGTAATTACGTTTACGGTTTCGAGACATACCTATAAATATGTACAATATTTAAGCCATTATAGTGTTTTTGACAAAAAGTTAAAATATCAATTATAGTTTAAATAACTGAAAAAACCAACTTCAAAATACGCAATACGATACATATGCACGCGAATTGCTGTTCACTTTTCTACAGGCACTTGGATGATTTTTACCAGTTATTTTGTTAACAAGTATCAATGTTAAAAGAAAAACAAAATACCCGACTGCAGAAAAGAGGTTTTTGCAGCCTATCTTACCATTTCTTTACGCCTAATACGCTGTTGAGTGTACGTTTTTGTGAGAAAGTATGCGTACAATCGCTGTTAAAGATTATTGCGCATTCTTTAGAAAAATCTAGTAAAATCACTTGTTTATTACGAAAAAGTTCGTTGGAAGTTACAAAAAACACGCGTTTGTTTATATTTGTGAGAAATGTATGATTTTTATTACAAAAAAATATAGCCTTTGACACTCAGCAAGTGAAAACGAATCTAACGACACCTCTCACATCAAAATCGGTCAAGCCCTTTAGGCTTTAGGCGATCATAGAAACATACAGATGTACATACATACCCACATACATACATACACTCGCAACACCCCCCCCCCTACCTCTCCCTCCCTTCTCCCCTCTCCTTACCTTAAAACACAATTATAATGGAACAGTTGTCGATGATTTTTTTGAGGTAGGAAATAGGTTTAATCCTGTTTTACCCGTTCCCGCGGGAATCCCGGGATAAAAAGTATCTTATGTGTTAATCCAGATTATAAACTACCTGTGTGCCAAATTTCAGCCAAACCCGTCAAGCCGTTTTACCGTGAAGAAGTAACAAACTGACACAAACTTCGCATTTATTTTAAAAGTGTGAAGTGTGATTTATTAGCATTTCCTACTCCAAACTCCAATAAAACATATAAGTTATATATATGTATATATTCGTAATCACCGTTAAAAATTCTTTATTTTGATACCACACTCGATGTATTTTGAAAACATAATTTATTTTTGAGATTACTTTTTGCCGCCAAAAATCCTTAATTTTGTTTTTTTTTAATTTTCATGTACCCAGTGTCACTCTCACGACGAAGACGAATCTATTGACACTGCTCACATAAAAATACGACAAGCCGTTTAGGCTCTAGGGCGTGCCAAAGAAATATACATACATACATACACTCGAAAAATATAACCCTCCTTCTTTCGCAGTCGGGTTAAAAATAATTGTTCATGTGATGTGTAAGAGCAACCTGTATAAAAATTAAATTAAAACACCTGTCGCAAGGCAATAATGCGTCGTGTCATCCCAAACACGAACGCAACAAAAAATTCTCTTTGTTCAATTTTTCTTTATTTGTACATAAAATGTTCTATATTTACATACGATTCGATTCGAGTGATATCAGATGTGATAAATAGTTTTACCGAATATCGTGGCCTCGAATATAATTACATAGTGCAATTGTTTTCTGGCTAATTTATCACCGACACGGTAAATACGGTACGTAACGTACGTACGTACGATATATTATTCCAATATTTAAAGAAATAATATAATTCCAGAAAGCGAAATGTAATTTACACCTGTCCCATAATATACGACCTCAATCCATTACAACCGCTTGAGATGTGGCAATTGTTCTATTTTTTTACTAAATAGTAAAAATTTGTTCAAATGTTTACTATTTAATTCAACTATTGTTAAAATTATTGCAAATAAACGCGGATTTATTTATTTTTCAACAATTATTATGAGTTTATAAAACTCAAAAACCTCCGATAACAAGTTTAGAAAACTCATAACCCCCGACAATACCCCCCCGGCTATACCGGTATTGATGAGCTAAGACCACTCCCAACTAGAGGTACGCGCCGCGTTAATAATCAGTCGGCGGCGGCGCACCGGCAAAATTTCGTCGGCGGCGGCGCGACGCCGGTGGCGTGGGATTTTTAATAATTTTCGCATAGAAATTTAGATACAATGTTAAAAAGAAAAATGGTAAAGCTGTAATTTCTAGACCAGCTACGGAAAACACTTTTTTACAGACTATTTTAATATTATAAATGCATAGTACAGTACCTATACCTAATAGGTTTTAAGGTATCCCACCAAATATAATTATGTGAGTAATCTGAGCGGTACGTGAATGCGTAGTGAAGCTGTGGAACGGTATCAAGATACGGATCAGCTTCAGAATCTAAAGATACAGTGAGGCTGGGTCGACATAATTGTCAAAAAAATATCTATTGCAACTATTAAGCGACTGCCAAAAGGCCGAGCTGGCTAGAGTGAACGCCGCCACTCTTCCCGAGTCCGGCGCCTGGTTGCATGCTTTGCCATCTCCTCACATAGGCACGCTGCTAGACAATGATTTACTGAGAGTGGCTTTGCCTATCCGGATCGATTGCAATTTTTGCGAATCTCATACTTGTATTTGTGGTGCGATGAAAACAAATTTCAAATTTGTTCAGTGCTTTTTTTAATTTTTATTTAAATATGTTAGTTACTATCATAATAGTTGTATTATTTAAGTAACTTTCTTTGTTTATTTAATTATTTTGTTACTCTTTTTTATGTTGCAAATACTTTGTCTTTTGTTAAAATTTTACGATGTTGGTGGATGTTTTCATCGCTACCCGTACATCTGCTTTACATCTCTTGTGGACACACAAGCTATGGATGCCAAAGATGAATATGTGCTTTTATTCTTTGAATCTCCCTCCCGTGTTCCGCTTTTCCACCTGACTATTTCTAGAAACGATCTGAGTACTGTGGATCGTCCATACGGTATGTAAAAATGATCTGCAATATTAATAACCAAACTGAAAAAAAATCGCAATTCGTTCTCGGCGCGAAATTTCAAATGTTCGGCGGCGGCGCGCCGTTACAAGACGGCGGCGGCGCGCACCTCTACTCCCAACTAATTCACCTTTCAAACAAAAAATATCTTATGCGTCGGGGGTTAAAAAAACGGCTGAACCGATTTTGACGAAACATAGCTAAGAACATATCTGTTAACTTAAGTTAATGGAAATGAAATATTAGTTTTGACGTGTCTAAGTAATTATTTTAAGTTCATTGACTAAAATTCGATAACTTGTAAAGCCTACTTAGCCATGATAGTTTTCCTTTTAATTTCATCATATATTCTACTAGCCTGTTTTTTTTATATCTCCAAGTTCAACCGTTTAGGAGGGGGGGGGGGTTAAAGCTTATTCTACCGTTTTGTTAGCGTAATAATTAATAACAATAATTAATAAATATGTATAATCATACGAAATTACAGCTTTCACAGTACTTACACACACACACAGTTACAGTACTTACAGTTTTTGCGCTAAGTCGCGGACAGACGGACGGACGGACATGACGAAACTATAAGGGTTCCTACTTCCTTGTTTACTACGGAACCCTAAAAAGGGGAAATTATATATTTTTTATATTTTCCTTCATAAACGGAAAAATATACATCGTAAAAATATTTAAAAACCTGTTTTAGCTTGTGCCAATAAAGCTCTTTTATATGATACTCCACATGATACGGTTAAAGCACTTTAAAATTTGGGCCCTCCTTCCTTGCATAAGGACCCTATTTTTTGTGATTAAATTAAAAATGTACAGTTTTCGGATTTTTTCCTTTATGTGTACTAGTAATAGTGTTTAATAGTGTGTAATAGTGTTTTAATTAATGACCGCGATAGTTTAAAAAAGAGTTTGATTTCTATTATCTCTCTCGCGCGTCACAACTTTTTAACCGACTTCCAAAAAAGGAGGTTATCAATTCGACCTGTATGTTTGTAATATTGTCAGAATTGCACAATTTTTATATATGTTAGCAGCTTCTAAGCATATGTGCCAAATTTCATAAGTGTATGTATGTTTATAGGTTTGTATGTTTGTCCACCCATTACGCAGAAACTATAAATCGTATTTAAAAATTATTTTATTATTGAATAAAGTATCTTTTTCAACTTAGGAGTCACTGTAAGTTTTATCAAAATCGGTTCAGTAATTTTCAAGACAAGCTTTTGAACACTCACTTCGTTCATCGCAACTGCAGAGCAGTGTCTACACCTTATATTTCAATTGTTTGATAGACAGTGACATGAGCGGTGATGAGCTTTGACGACCGTTTCTAACCGACTTCAAAATAATAAATACTATTAAAAATAAATAAATAAAAGTAATTTTAAAAAAATAAACTTACTTCAAACTCAAAAGAAAGAAATAACTCGAAGAAATACAAAACTAAGTAGGACCGTACACCAACTATTTTTTTGGAGGTCGGTGTCTGTATAGGACTTAGTTGACAAATAGTTGGTGTACCTACTTAGGTAGACGCACAGTTTTTTTTTGATTTTCTTCAAGTTAATATTTCTATCTTTTGAGTTTGAAGTCGGTCTAATTTTTTTAAATTACTTTTATCTAAAGATAAATATAAAGTCGCCGAGTTTATGTGAAACGACTTCCAATAAAAGTAATAAAAAAATTAATAAACCGACTTCAATCTGAAAAGAGAGAACCAATACACGAAGAAAATCAATACTGGGGCGTCTACCTAAGTAGGTAAGTAAACCAACTATTTTTGAGGTCGGTGTCAGGACCTAAGCTGTCATCAACTAAGTCCTATACATACACGGACTTCAAAAATAGTTGGTTTACGTACCTACTTATGTAGGTAGACGCCCAGTATTGATTTTCTCCACAGATCATAAAACAAGGTTGTTGTATGATCTGTGATTTTCTGTTGTTCCTTGTTCCTTTGTTTTATGATCTGTGATTTTCTCCGTGATAACACGAAATAATTCACAAAAAAAAAGAAAATAATTCTCTGTTTTCAGTTTGAAGTTGGTTTATTTTTTTAAATTACTTTTTTTATTCATTTTTAATAGTATTTACTTTTTGAAGTCGGTATGCCATACCTTTTCACATAGTATGAGTGATAAACCTACCGAAATTCGTCCAAATCCGGCCAGTAGTTTGTATAGTGTCGTTGATAAAAAACGACCATATCTTGAAAACTACTGAACCGATTTTGATTTAACTTACATTGACTTCTAAATTGAAAGATACTTTATTTAATAATAAAAGAATTATTGAAATTCAACTTCTAGTTTCTACGTAATACGTGGACAAACATGCAAACCTACAAACATACATACATTTTTAAATAAAAACCACGGGTCTCTCACGTCTGTTTTGAGCCGAAATATCCGACTATAAAACCACACCACGAAAACCACGAAAAACACCACCACCACCACCACCACCACCACCTGAAAACCACGTTAATTTCCATAGTAAAACATACATACACTTGTGAAATTTGCACACATGTTTAGCAGCTGGTATAGACTAACTAATATACAAAAAATTTCCAATTCTGACAATATTACAAATATACAGGTCGAATTCATAACCTCCTTTTTTTAGGCCGGTAGAAAAGGAGGAGCTCCGCAATTCATAACAAACATACAGTCATGTTTTTTACTTTATAAGCAGTTCAAAAATTACATACATCCGACGTGACTTGAACCCGGATAATCCCGACCTGTACCTGGGAGCCTTTACCATTATGGTCAAAATCAAAACGCAACAACGCCGTCCCTTCATATTGTAAACGGTTCGAGCTAAGCGGCTCGACTCCACATTCCTAATACGCAAGGGAATGGAATGTTAATAATATTCTGGATAAGGCAAAAACACAATGTATTATAATGATATTATGAGTGAATGCATAGGTGAGTGCTCTTGTAGTGCTGTATACGGGGTTCATGGCGTCTTGGCAGGCTTCGTGGTGGCCGCCGTTGCCGCTGCGCTCGGCGCGCGCTCGGCGGTGGTGCTGGCCTGCAGCTCGCCGGGCATGCGCGTCGACTTCACGTCGTCGTCGCCGCCAGCGCCCAGGCTCGCTATTATCTTGCGAATGGCCAACCTAAAACACACAATTCTATCAAATTCTAACAAAACGGCCAACCTGAGGTTGTAACAAAAATGTCGGCTTAATCATTATCATGTTTAAATTTTGCTAAATGACAAAAAGAGTGCCTTTTGTTCAACATGTAGCTAGATGTTGATTGAGGCTCTACGCTACCAGACGTTCACCGATATTGTTGTAACAACATATTAGCAGGTTTTCTCCAACAACCAGATGCCTCAGAGAGGTTCTTCTCTGTCATTATATTACGTATCAGGTTACTTTAATCCCGACGGCTCTGAAGCTATATTTCTCCGACACTTGTTATATTACATGCCTGGCTACCTTAAGTCCGGTGCTGCTGGAGCTGTTTTTAACCGACTTCGAAAAAAGAGGAGGTTATCAATTCGTACCGTATATATTTTTTTAAAGTAAGTATGTATGAACACGAATTTCTCTCTCATTCTTGAACCAATTTTTGTGTTTCGTGAATTGGCGTATAGAGGAAGCTCCCAAGTTGGTCCCATAATTATATTAGAAACATTGCTTTGTTACTTTTTGAATAATCTCTAAAAGTAAAAATATTTTCATTGGATTCCTGAGTGAGTGCGTCAGATTATAGAATCGCAGAGTTCCACTGACACGTTTTTCTTTACAAAAGTGTCAAATGTTTAGGTTTTTCGTATAAAAATCTGCACATTTTCTAATCTGCGACGACGAAGCATATGACATTCAATGACTAATGTCATTCTTGAAAAAGAAACGAGTGGGGGAAGAGAGGTCTCTTTAAAAAGCTTACAATCGTGAGGGATTTATCGCGCTTGAAAAGTAAAACCTACTTACTCCTCATCCAATGTGTATAAGGAGAAAGTAGAGTTAGTTCAACGCTTGAGCGCCTTGTTTAATTGTTTCAGTTTTTTAAACTATAAAATTATTCTAATTTAATTGTGTTATTATTTACCCGGCTACTTTAAAGCCGACGTCCCTGAAGCTGTTCTTCTCCGCGACTGTGAAGATGGAGTGTAACGGCGGATGTGCGTCGAGCCGGTCTACGGGGCTCGGAGTACTGGGCGTCACGTTGGCGTCACCCTGGCGAAGGTATACTCCATGGCCGCGCAGTGCGTACCTGGAACGTCACACTCTGTACAAGATAGACAGGCACCAGTCGTCGCCGCCGCCCAGTACAGTGCACGTCACTGTGCTCTGGTTTCTAGGACAATGTCTGAAGCGAAATTTCTGATTACCATACATCGTGGATCGCAGAGTCACTCGACATGCGAGCTGGCAGTCAAGCGGAACTCTATGCATGAATAAAAATAACTTAGCATCTATATCTCAGTGACGAGCGTAATGCAATGACGTTTTCATCTATTGGAATTCATAATTCTATCAGGTGATCAGTATCGGGCTATCAGGTGTCCGTGTTGGTCGTCTTGTCATATATGTACCTACTTTAATTCACCCTAACTACTCTTTTTTGGCAAGAGGAAAATTGTCGAATGATACCCGGCTGCCTTGTATGCTGGGATGCAGCCAGGTAATGTGGGATTGTACCCCAATTAAAACCGCCCTGGTGAGCAGGCTTAGTGTAAACCGGTGGCCTCCGGTTTCTCGTGACGAACACGTACAGAAGCTCTGCGACGCGATGGCAGCCTCCTCTGCCATATAGGTCTAGGAGCACGTGAGCCACTGCACGCGGTCGTCCACCGCTCTTGTACAGTCCTGAAAGTCCAGTCAAGAACTTCAATCGAAAACGTCGAGTACGGATTTTGGTCATGGTGTTGGACTCACGTGTCCTTAGGGCCCTCCTTATGGTCATCCTTGCACTCGTCGCGGAGGAGGGTGTCGTTCACGTACTTGGGCAGCACCTTCACGGAGTACGCGTACCGCACCTGACTGAACACGTCCTCGATCTCTGCCTGCATCTCGTGCACCTGACACACACACACACACATACACACAATATAGATCTCTTGTTAAACAATTGTAGTTTTAATAGATGGCCAAGTGCGTGTCATGCCACTCGCAACATAGGATTCCGTAGTTACATATCATAATTTATGTGACCTTAAAACTGAGTCCTTTGTTTGATACTACGAATATATGAGTTGACTTACGTTAATTTTAATGAAATACAGTTTTTGACTTGTGTGTTACCTTGTGTAAGTAATTATTTTAAGTTGATCGACTATAACGCGATAACTTATTATAAGCCCTACTTAGCCGTGATAGGTTTCCTTTTAATTTCATAATATATCCTACTAGCATGAATTGTTTCATATCTTCGAAGTTTAGCCAGTAGAGCCCCCCTGGTAGGTCACATGTAGGTTAATATTTTCATTACAAAATAGTCAAATTTTTCTAGTCTCATCTAGGTGTAAGTCTATTTCACCTAGGCTGCAAACACCTTGAGCTATGTTTATATGTCTCAAGATGTTCGCCGCTACCTGTACGTACATGTGACGTCGTGATGATGAGAGCCAGATGTGACACGGTTGCTATCAGAATCAGGTGCGGTCCCCGTAAGTAAGGTCCCCGTAATAAGCCGTAATATTGTTTACATGTTTTTGGTACCCTTTCGTCGAGGATGGACAAGTAGTCAGACGTTCTACGGAACCTCTTCAAGAGCATGGCGAGATCTTCGCCGAAGAGCTTGACTGCCTCTGCGTTCACGTCGTAATTACGAGCGCAGCGGACTACCCTCCACTCTGAAAGAAAACTCCCGATCAATGAACGAAGCTCCGGGCCTTGGGGGCTCCGGAGTTTCACTTGCCGGAGTTTTCCGATAGTAATATGGTGTAGAGTAGAATGTAAGTTAAATCGATTTCAAATAGATAGTCAAGTACGGGTCGTACCACAAGCAATGTTGGGTCCCGTAGTTACACTCAGTATTTTGTGTGAACTTAAACCAGGGTCTTAAACCAGGGTTTGATACTATTAACATACGAGTTAACTTATATTAGTTTATATTTTGCTCGAAATTTTCATTTCGTACTTCTCTAAGTACATTTTAAAGTTTACTAATACTCATTAGCTTGTAAAGTTAATTTGTAAAGTAACTTGTTTGTTAAAGACGGACATGGCGAAACTATATAGGGTTCATACATTATTAATATTTATAGTTTTTGAGCAAAGCCGTGGACGGACAGACAGACGGACGTGGCGAAACTGTAAGGGTTCCTTCTTTACTACGGAACCCTAAAAATGTAGACAATATTTTTAACCTACTACGCGAGAGAAGAAGGAGGAAACAAACTAGTCATGTTCTTACCGATCAAAAACAATATAATCTTAAAAGTGAACCACCACATTCTGCAATTTTATGAAAGCAACATTTTCCAATATTATTGTAAAATACAAGTTTCTATTTCAAGTGTTCGACATATTATATCGCTTGATTTCGCAATACTGGTAGAAATCACACCGAAAGGCACGTGTTACGCCCGTTCCATATACTCGTATCTCGATCTGTTTTACGAGCGCGCCTTCAAAAAAGTATACCTACATATAACGCCTTTCGCATTTTATTCAACGAAAAAATAACAGAGATTAGATTCAAGAGTTTCTTATTTCATCAAATGTCGACAGTTATAGTAAATTTGATTAGTAAATATACAATACTGAATTATATCAATAATTTTGTATTTTAGAACTATCTTTTAGCTGACGACGCGAGCGCAGATTTATGGTGTAAAAGTTGTTATAAGTGTGTTGGTTTTAAGCTGTCTCCAATGTTGAGATCTTACATTGTGAGATAGAGTATGGTACTTTTTTACGACTTATTATTTTCCAGGTGACTAATAACTTAAAAGGCGACTAAGTGTTTGCAACTAATCTAATAACTTGCAAGCGACTAAATATTTGTGCGACTATTATATTAAATAAGCTTCAAAAATAAGGGTGTTATAAAAACTAAAAACTGGCAGCTGCGTTAAGGTAGCAAATAAACTATACAAGTCAGTTAAAATATTAGCCGAGGAGTTATAAATAATGAGTTGGCGACTAATAACGTTAGCAGGGTGGCACAGGCATAGATAATATATTACCTACTATTACGTGTCATCTAAAAACCCAGTTTCGGGCTATGAGTTGCGGGCAGCTCTAAATGTTAAAACGAGTTCAATAAACAAGTATGTTTATTTAAAAAAAACAATATACCCGACTGCAGAAAAGCAGTTTTTGCCGTCTAACTTACGATTTCGTTACACTTGATACGCTGTTAAGTGTACGTTTTTTGTGAGAAAGTATGCGTAAAATCATTGTAAAATATTATAAATACGCAATCTTTAGAACAAATTATAGTATAGTCACTTGTTTGTTACGAAATAGTTCATTGAAGGTTACAAAAAAACGCATTTTATTATTTTTGCAAGAGATGTATTATTATTATTACAAAATATTATAGCATACGACACTCTGGAAATGAAGACGAATCTAATGACACCTCGCACATCAAAATCGGACAAGCCGTTTAGGTTGTAGGCTGTCATATAGAAACATAGGTACATACTCGTACATACATCTCTGTCTCTGTGATATGTTACTCATCTTCACTGACAGGACTTGGCTTTCCCCCCTCCCTCTACCCCTCATCGTAGTAGTGTGAAGTGTGATGCATGGGCGTAGCTATAGCTTTCTCATTGTCCGCGGGTACAAACATTTATAAAAAATATACTACTATTTGCCTCTTTAAAAGAAAAACTCATAGTTTAAATTAAAGCGGATCTTATAACTGATAATTAATAGAAGAGAAGATATCCTCGATCTAGAAGATTCACTCTAGCCTTATGTTGCAGTACACATCAAGAACGTGGATCGATATCGCTTTGTGCGGATTTTAGGCATTTCAATGAGAAATGGGTGATAATGTGCCGATTTTCTGCTAGTCCTGTAGTGAAATGGGGTCGTTAAGCTATTGCGCACACTCCCCGAAATGAATCCTAGGTATAGAATAAAGACAGACAAGCAACTTTACGACGGTGCTCGAAACTTTGGCAACCAGTTTATCATTACTGGTTAACTTCACAGCTCTAACGCTTCCAGCTCATACTTGGCTTCCCTTCAACATTTCTGCTTCATCAAAGAAAAGCCATGAGCTATTTTTATAGACCTCAAAAATAGTTGGTGTACGTACCTACTTAGGTAGACGCACAGTTTTGATATTGTTTCGTGTTATTTACCTTACCAATTTTGATGGATTTTTGATGGGACTTTGAAAAGTGAAAAAATCATTAATAAAAACAAAATGGTTTATAAATGAGGAAGTTATGCCGTATGAAATAACAAAGAGACGTTAAACAAGTATCTATATTAAAACGAAATATCCGACTTAAGAAAAGATGTTTTTGCAGTCTAATTAACACATTCCTTGCTTACCACTCGGATCCGAGTGGGGCGGGGCTATAGTAGTGAGCGTTCCGTACATTTTGTAGTAGTCAGTAAACCGCCGGCGTTTGAGGCAGTCAACGTTGCTTTGAGCGGCCACTCTGTACTTAATCAAAATTCGCCAAAAAAATTTTGGTTCCCAGCTGAAGTGAAGGGTCTGCAGGAGGCACAGAATGTGTCAAACAATTGTTACGCTTAGTAAACTGTTGAGTGTACGTTTTTTTGTGAGAAAATATGCGTAAAATCGCTGTAAAAGATTATAAATGCGTATACTTTAGAATAATTCTAACAAAATTACCTATTTATTACGAAAATGTACCTTATAGGTAACGAAACAACGCATTTTAGGGTTCCGTAACCAATGGGTAAAACGGGACCCTATTACTAAGACTCCGCTGTCTGTCTTGTCTGTCTGTCCATCTGTCACCAGGTTGTATCTAGACAGACATGTTAGACAGTTGAAATTTTCACAGATGGTGTATTTCTGTTGCTGCTACAACACAAAATATTAAAAACAGAATAAAATTAATATTTAAGGGGGCTCCCATACAACAAACGTGATTTTTTTTGTTCATTTTTGTTCGATATTGATAACGGCAACAGGTAGACGCTTGAAATATTCACAGAATATTCAGTTAAGTTATTCACATTAAAAATAAATTAAATTAAAATAAAATTGATATTTAGGGGGGGGGGGGGGGGGCTCCCATACAACAGACATGATTTTTTTGCTCTTTTTATAGATATTGGTACCTTCGTGCGCGAGTCCGACTTCAGTTGGCTGGTTTTTAGGGTTCCGTACCCAAAGGGTAAAAACGGGACCCTATTACTAAGACTTCGCTGTCTGTCTGTCTGTCTGTCTGTCTGTCTGTCTGTCTGTCTGTCTGTCTGTCTGTCTGTCTCCAGGCTGTATCTCATAAACCGTGATAGCTAGAAAGCTGAAATTTTCACAAATGATGTATTTCCGTTGCCGCTATAACAACAAACACTAAAAATTTAAAAAAAAAATATTAAGGGGGGTCCCCATACAATACACGTGTTTTTTTTCTTGTTTTTTTGCTCAATATTAAAAACGGTAACAGGTAGACGCTTCAAATTTTCACAGAATATTTACTTGTATATTTACCTTTCAAAATAAGTAAATATTAAACTCCCATACAACAAACGTAATTTTTAAGCAATTTTTACTCGATCTTAATTAACAGGTAGAAACTTGAATATTTGTAAGTAAATATTTAGAAATATATTAACTATAAAAATAAATACCTAATCTAATACATAAAAACTCACAAAATGAAAATAATCCGTGCATCTAAACGCGGTGCGAGCGCCGCGCCGCGGTGTGGTGGTGGCGCGAGCGCGAGGCGGTTGCTAAGCAACGGCCGCGTGGGTAGCGGGGGAGGTAACATCACGGAGCGAGCCATAGCCGCGCGTATTCGCGCGAACGTTGTCATGCTGCCCGGATGTGTATCGAAAACCTACCTATAAGTTTGCAATTTACTACTTGGAATTTCGTTAATTTCTCGTTATTTTATAAACAGAACTAAACTTTGTAGTATTATAGATGATAGTACGGAACCCTTCGTGCGCGAGTCCGACTCGCACTTGGCCGATTATTTATTTATTTTTGCAGTCAAACTGTTTAGGCTGTAGGTGATCATAAAGAAACATACATACTTACATACATACCCACATACATACAATCTAGAAAAGTTACGCAAGTGCGATAGTGGGCAAGACGCGACGAAATCCATACATTACATACAAACATAAACTCGAAAAACCTAAACCTCCTTCTTACGCAGGCGAGTAAAAAAAGACGAATCAACAACATTATATTTTTTTGAAATCGGTAAATAAAAACAAATGCACAGATTGTATGTTTATTATATGTTTATTTTTCTTCGTAAATTCCTTTTTTCCCTACAAATGGTATGGAGGTTCGGCCAAAGGGCTTGAATCCTAATACGCCAACACTCTCATGAATTCTTGGTCGGGGGTTGTAATCAGATAATTTAGGTACGAAAGGTTTTTTATTCCCAGTCCCGCCGCCTCCGCCACTGTTGGCGACTGCCCTATCCCATTCGTTTGTGATTTTCTTTTTTTCTTGTTTATATCCATATTCTTTTTCAATGTCATCTTTTTCAAAACTGGCAACCCCTTTAGTTGGCTTTTTTTGTATATTCCAATTGTCATCATTATTGGGTTTATTCCATTTATATTTTTTTTTAGGTTTGCCCCGATCATTGTCATTGTTATCTAACTCATCATTTTTTTTAGATTTTATCCAATCACCGTTACGTTTATCCCAGTCATCATTTTTTTTAGATTTACCTCGAACATCGTTATTGTTCCGTTTATCCCAGTCGTATTTTTTTTTAGATTTACCCTGATCATCGTTATTGTTACGTTTATCCCAGTCGTCATTTTTTTTAGATTTACTCCAATCATCGTTATTGTTACGTTTATCCCAGTCGTAATTTTTTTTAGATTTACCCCAATCATCGTTATTGTTACGTTTATCCCAGTCATCATTTTTTTTAGATTTACCCCTATCATCGTTATTGTTACGTTTATCCCAGTCATAATTTTTTTTAGAATTACCCCAATCATTGTTATTTTCAGGTTTATCCCCCTCATCGTTACGTTTCTTTTTTCTTTGCTCCACTGATTTTGATTTCCAATTTTCCCCGCTCTTGTCCTTTTTTGGTTTGTCCCAATCATTTGTGTTTGTCTCCCAATCATTTAATTTTGATTTCGTGGGTTTCGTTTTCTTGTTATAATTTCCATAGTCATCGTATTTGTCGTTTTTGTAATTGTCATATCCTTCTTCTCTTATAGAGTCGTCACTTTTCTTATAGTCATCGTTATTCTTATAGGTGTCATATTTTTTGTGGTCATCATTTTTGTTGTAATTATCACGGTACTTGTCTTTTTTGTACTCACTATCTTTTTTGTCCTCCCACTTGTAAGCATTTTTAGTGATGTCATCCCAAATATCTTTATTTACTTCCTCGTCATATCTGTTTTTAATTTTGTTTTGAATCGGCTTGTAATTTTCACTTTTTGAATCTTTGAACGACACGATTATTTTTTCTTTACCATTTTCATTATCGTGTCGTTCGGAGTTTAGTGATTTTTGGTGTCCTCCAAAATATCTGTTAGAACCTTCCACTCCCACATCGTCGCCGTTGCGGAGTGCAAACTGTGGGTTCTCATGGATGACGGCCTGATCTGAGGCCGGTTCTGGATCAAAACAATCATTACTTAGCATTACATGATAAATTAAGCATTATTGACCAAGAATAATGAAAGGTTAATTTCATCAACGGAATGAACTTTATAAAAATATAACTCTACTAAATACTCGGACTATAATTTTCAGAAAACAAAGAAACAATTCATTGCTAAAGAAAAAACCTCGGTTGGATTGGTTTTGATAAATTTTCAAATATGTGTTGCTTACTTTTGTGCCTATAACCACTCATAATCTTATCACAGAATAACCAGTGCATTGCATTTCTGCACAAAAGTTTGAACTATATAGCCCATTGGATTGTTAAACACAAGCTTGAAGCTTAACGTCAGACATCTCATCCTTAGTGAGTCGATGAAACAAGGTTAGATATATAATTATGTACTTCCTGCCGAGACGGAAGACAGCGTCACGTCAGTGAATCAATCAAACAAGGTTAGGTATACTTACTGCCGAGACGGAAGACAGCGTCACGTCAGTGAATCAATCAAGCAAGGTTAGATATACTTACTGCCGAGACGGAAGACAGCGTCACGTCAGTGAATCAATCAAACAAGGTTAGGTATACTTACTGCCGAGACGGAAGACAGCGTCACGTCAGTGAATCAATCAAACAAGGTTAGGTATACTTACTGCCGAGACGGAAGACAGCGTCACGTCAGTGAATCGATCAATCAAGGTTAGATATACTTACTGCCGAGACGGAAGACAGCGTCACGCCAGTGAATCGATCAATCAAGGTTAGATATACTTACTGCCGAGACGGAAGACAGCGTCACGTCAGTGAATCAATCAAACAAGGTTAGATATACTTACTGCCGAGACGGAAGACAGCGTCACGTCAGTGAGTCGATGAAACAAGGTTAGATATATAATTATGTACTTCCTGCCGAGACGGAAGACAGCGTCACGTCAGTGAATCAATCAAACAAGGTTAGATATACTTACTGCCGAGACGGAAGACAGCGTCACGTCAGTGAGTCGATCAAACAAGGTTAGATATACTTACTGCCGAGACGGAAGACAGCGTCACGTCAGTGAATCAATCAAACAAGGTTAGATATACTTACTGCCGAGACGGAAGACAGCGTCACGTCAGTGAATCGATTAAACAAGGTTAGATATACTTACTGCTGAGACGGAAGACAGCGTCACGTCAGTGAGTCGATCAAACAAGGTTAGATATACTTACTGCCGAGACGGAAGACAGCGTCACGTCAGTGAATCAATCAAACAAAGTTAGATATACTTACTGCCGAGACGGAAGACAGCGTCACGTCAGTGAATCAATCAAACAAGGTTAGATATACTTACTGCCGAGACGGAAGACAGCGTCACGTCAGTGAATCAATCAAACAAGGTTAGATATACTTACTGCCGAGACGGAAGAAAGCGTCACGTCAGTGAGTCGATCAAACAAGGTTAGATATACTTACTGCCGAGACGGAAGACAGCGTTACGTCAGTGAGTCGATCAAACAAGGTTAGATATACTTACTGCCGAGACGGAAGACAGCGTCACGTCAGTGAATCAATCAAACAAGGTTAGATATACTTACTGCCGAGACGGAAGACAGCGTCACGTCAGTGAGTCGATCAAACAAGGTTAGATATACTTACTGCCGAGACGGAAGACAGCGTCACGTCAGTGAATCAATCAAACAAGTTTAGATATACCTACTGCCGAGACGGAAGACAGCGTCACGTCAGTGAATCAATCAAACAAGGTTAGATATACTTACTGCCGAGACGGAAGACAGCGTCACGTCAGTGAATCAATCAAACAAGGTTAGATATACTTACTGCTGAGACGGAAGACAGCGTCACGTCAGTGAATCAATCAAACAAGGTTAGATATACTTACTGCCGAGACGGAAGACAGCGTCACGTCAGTGAGTCGATCAAACAAGGTTAGATATACTTACTGCCGAGACGGAAGATAGCGTTACGTCAGTGAGTCGATCAAACAAGGTTAGATATACTTACTGCCGAGACGGAAGACAGCGTTACGTCTGATAAAGTTCTCGATCGTTCTGTAAGACTCCAGGGAGTAGTCGGACGTGGCGGAACTCGACGATGACGTAGATTTGCTGAAATAAATTAAATAACGTAATCTAACGAAAATGATTAGTCCCAAAAACACTCGCCAATAGACAACTTCAGCGGAAAGTTGTCGCAAAATGCACCCTTAAGAACGCCATAGACAAGAATTGAATTGAATTCCGTAAATATTGTTTTAGACAATTCTAAGGTTCTTCAAATTTAATTATTCTTCTATAATTTGTCTACAGATGTGAATTTGACCGTCACTTCGCCTAACGCCATCTAACGTAGCGGTCTACGATGAACCATGCTTGTCCACATACTACTCATAGAAGACTCACTCATTCGACGTAGACTACAATACATGTTCTAGCGGTTCGCGTAAAGCAAACGATATTCAAAATATTCGTCGCCAGAGCGGAGGCCGGAGGAGCGGAGGAGCGGAGCAAATATTGACATTATTTTATATAATTAACAAGTATCTATATTATAAGAAAAACAAAATACCTGATTGAAGAAAAGCAGTTTTTGTAATCTAACTTAATACAACGTAATACGCTATTGAGTATACGTTTTTATGTGAGAAAATGTGCGTAAAATCGTTGTAAAATATTATAAATGCGCATTCTTTAGAATAATTCTAGAAAAATCACTTGTTTATTACGAAATAATTTGATGGAGGTTACGAAAATATGCATTTTTTAGTTTTGCAAGAGATGTATTATTCACATATTTATTTACTAATCTTAAGCCTAAGTTTTTACAATATTTATATAAAAAACAATAAAAATAATATAAAAACTAAAACCTAGGGTGCAAAAAAATATAGCCTGTGGCACTCTGGAAGCGAAGACAAATATAATAACACCTCGCACATCAAAATCGGTCGAGCCGTTTGTTTTCGGCTGTCATATAGAAACATACATACCTACATATTTGTATTACATGTATGTACCCACGTACATAGATACATACAATCATACATACCTACACTCAAAAAACTTTACCCTCCTTCTTACGCAGTCGGGTAAAAATTCATACATATCTCATGTTTTTAGATATCTCCATCGGCGACCTAGCAGCTCCATCACCAGCTCCACGGTACCAAACCTCGGCACGGTCGACCATGTGAAAGCTGACCTAACATCATCTCCAAGGTAACATTTTTTACCATACAAATACCACAATATGTGAAAAATGATATAAAAATAAGTACTGACTCTTTTTTAAGATTCTTTCTATACTGGTCTATTACTCCAGGGTTCTCGATCAGATGCACCCTGAGTGCGTAGTCGCCGCCGTGGTCTGCTGCGTGAGCTCGGCCTCCGGAGACAGGCTCGGGTTTCGCCAGGAGTCTGTGTTTGGTATACGGTTTCTGGGCGCGGTTGAAACGTACGTCGAGGTAGCTTAGATTTAAAGCTGAAACCAAACGTGACTATCTTTATAACGTCGCTTGTCCACTGTACACTGTACAGTGTACATTGTACACACTCGCAGAGACCTCGTCGACTGTGATGCACGAAAGAGACAGTCGTGCGCTCCGAACACAGACTTAAAGCTCACGTTCTGGGCTCGCGTAGGGCTGCGTCACTCTCTTGTCTCCATAGTCGTCGTCGAAGTTCTCCCCCGCATCGTCCCCGTCCTCGACGACTTGGTGTATCAGCTTCGCTAGCTCCGCGCGGTCCACGCTGGCGCCGGCGCCGGCGCCATGCGACGGCTCGACAGCCGCCGTGGGCGCCGTCTCGTTTGCTTCCGCCGCTTTCTTGTTTATTAATAACACTGCAACAATTTTCAGGTTACATTTTGTGAAAAACCTGTCATAGTGGTTCGATAGACTTATATTGTTACTATATAGCTGAATGTCGCCCGTCACCGGAACAAAAGTTCGTTACTTAACGATACGTATAGTTAACAAGGAAGGCGTCCTCTGTTCATGTCTCTAGGTGCAGCGGTTAAGACTGTACCTGGACAGCCACGAGCACCAGGCTCGGTCAATGGCCATGTCAGGACTCACCAATATACCTAACCAGGCGGCCACGTGGTTAGACGACGTCGTGGTAAATAAGTATGTATATTAAAAGAAAAACAAAATACCCGACTGCAGAAAAGCAGTTTTTGCAGTCTAACTTACGATTTCGTTACGCTTGATACGCTGTTGAGTGTACGTTTTTTGCAAGAAAGTATGCGTAAAATCGCTGTAAGAGATTATAAATGCGCATTCTTTAGAATAATTCTACTAAAATAACTTCTTTCTTACGATTTTTTTTTTTTTTTTTATAGAAGATAGATCTACGATTGACCACCAACTCGCCTGATGTTAAGCGACGGTGTGGCCGAGGATGGAGCTCGTCGATTTAGAAGATTCACTCTAGCCTTGAAAATTCCAAGATTGTAGGTCTCAGGAAACAGAGATGGCGGCAACGAATTCCATTCTTGTGCAGTACGCAACAGGAATATGGATCGATATCGCTGAGATATCGCTGATATAGTTCGTTATAGGTTACGAAAAAACCGCATTTTTTATTTTTGCAAGAGATGTATTATTATTATTACAAAAACATATAGCATATGACACTCTGCAAGCGAAGACGAATCTAATGACACCTCACACATCAAAATCGGTCAAGCCGCTTAGGCTGTAGGTTGCCATATAGAAACATACATGCATACATAGAAACATACTTATATACATAAATACATACACTCGAAAAACATTGCTCTCCTTCTTACGCAATCAGGTAAAAACTTGCGTAAACCCAGAGTTATATATATATATATGTATAATCACTGTAATATTGAAATATATATAATATTGAGTAAATTTGGGAACGGTACATTATATAGGTACATACCTACGAGTAAAATAGCGGCGCCATATAACGACATTATCGAGAATGTTCACATTTTGAACTAAATAAGTATAAGTTGCGCGGAGACGTTATCACATCTCTGATTGGAACGCGGCCCGTGAACAAACAGCACTAATCAAAACTTGATCGTTATGTTTAAGGTGTCTGCCCACTATAACGTGCCATGCCGTGACCGTAATAGGAACCTGTCAGGCAAAAAAATATGAATTTGAATTGTATCGAAAAGTATGAGACTATGCCCACTAGACCGTCCCGTCAGCGACCAGCACCGTCGCGTGCCATGCACGAAGCATCAACAATAGTCATCGAGAAAATGTTGCCGCTGCGGTGCCGCAACGCTCCGCACATGGAACGCGACGGTGCAACCTGATGCGCGCAGGCGGCGACACGGGGAGCATACCGGTTTTAACCACGCATGATGACCGTTTTAGAGGAGTTGTAAACGCGTTTCTTTTATTTAGTCATCCGCTGCTAGTGCCAAAGTAAAGTAAAGTAAGAGACGGGACCAAAAAGACGCAAGCTTCTATGGAGTTTTGGAAGCAACGTTATTGAACGGATTCCTATCGGTTTTGGCGGATGTTGTATACGGGCATATACAGGCAACATACGGGTTGCATACGGGCATCATACGGAATGCATAATAATAATAATTTTTTTTTTTATTTGACTAAGAAATACAATATTATACAATTGGATACAATTTAAAAAGAGTTACAAATTATCTAAAAAATCGATTCCTATGGGCCCCAAACTAGGCTAGGCTAGGCCTGTATCTTGGGCGCCCAAAAATTAAATTTAGCAGATAAACTTTCATTTGCGCTGACGTGAACAACATACATGTTTTGTCCAAAATAAATATCGATGAATTAAACACAAGCTTATTAATTAGAAATAAAAATAATAACAATGCATGCAAAATTACAATCTAAACATAATACCAATATTTCTATAGTAATTAATTATAAATTGATTTATTTATTTTTGATTTTGATTTTTGATTTATTAATAATTGATTGATATAGTAGTAGTTAAAAAACAGAACCAAATTAAGTTAAAAGTATGAAACTGAATTGAATAGCCGTATGTTTTTACATTCAGATTATTATTACTTCCTACGATAGTATTTTCGCATAGGATCATTAAAATTGGTGCAATACCCGTTACAGAAATTTCAAGTGTGTGTAGTGTGAAAGAGAGGGAGGAGAATAATGTATGTGTCTAAGTGTAGTAGGGGTGTGTGTGTGTGGGGGTGAATGTCTGTGTGGCAGGAGTGTATGTGTGAGTGTGTATGTGTACAGGGGGAGGAAGTGATATGTAGCGGATGTGTATCCCGACTGCAAACAGATTAAGTGAAAATATCATATGCAAAGATTATTTATTTACACAGGCCTGTGATGGAAGGGGAGGGAATATATCCATACGTTTCATTTCATGGTATTTCACTAGTTTTTCAGTTTGCTCGCCGGTTAATGAGAGAAGCCACTTTAGGATTTTGGAGCGACACTCAGCGAAGGTATTATTATGTAAATCGATGTGCTTGCATACCGAATTGTAGGTGAATAAGTGAACATATTTTGGCAAGCGGGTAGCAAACGTAGTGTTCACTCGGGGGCAAAACATATTACGTGGACGATTTTGTCTGCCCTGTTTAGTGTTTTTGGACATGTGGTGGCATCTAGAAATTGCTCGCATTACAAAGAGTTGTCTAACCGTCAGAACACCGGTCTCCTCGTACAGCTTATTCGTGGGGTACCGACGGGGTTTGCCTAACATTACTTTTAGGGCGGCTCTTTGTGCGCGCTCCACTTCATCCATATGTGCCTTGGCGGCGCCACCCCAGACACCTATACAGTATTGTAGAATCGATTGACACTTATTGTGCATATGGGCACAGAACGCCGTTGATCCATTTCGGTGGGCATAGTAGAGCGTATCGTGTTGTTTTCCGTGCCTGTACGTTCATAGCACCGGCATGGTATGGCACGTTATAGTGGGCACACATCTTTAACGTACTCATACTCCAAAAATAAGCAAGTTTCAATTCGTCGTTACTTTTGTATGTGTAACTCTATCTATGAAAAAAATTTTATTTATTCAATTATAGGCTAAAATAGGCCGGAATTTGACTGCTGACTCCCATTATATATCATCATCATAGTCATCTCAACCACAAGAAAGCCACTACTGGACATTGGCTTCCTCCATGGATTTTCAAAAAGAACAGCTGGAAGCGGCTTGCATCCAGCGTCTCCCTGCCACTTGTATAGCAATAATATATGTATAACCTATAATTTTATTATTCTAATTCATTCATTCATTCATTCAATTCCAGGAGTGAAAGATTAATGATAAAATTCATACATCTACATGTAGGTATTTATTTTATTATAAATAATTGTTTTTGTAATTTATAAATTTGTTTCAGTCAAACATTATATTTATTTGAATAAGTACATTGTTAGGTTAGAAGAAGAAGAAGACGTTTTAGTGCTAATTGAGCTGCTTCACTCAATTCAACCTCGGGAGAAGGGAGGAGCAGCGTTGGTTTCCAGGTAGTAGATGCCAGAAGATCTGTCCAAACAAAATATTACAGATTTACATTTATAAGAACATGTAATAACGTGTATAACTATCCTAATATTATACAAGTATGTATATTAAAAGAAATACAAAATACCCGACTGCAGAAAAGCAGTTTTGCAGTCTAACTTACGATTTCATTACGCTTGATACGCTGTTGAGTGTAGGTTTTTGTAAGAAAGTATGCGTAAAATCATTGTAAAATATTATAAATGCGCATTCTTTAGAATAATTCTAGTAAAATCACTTATTTATTACTGTCTTTTCATGAAAACCTCTCGTCTTATCCAAAGAGTTCAAAATGCATGCGCTCGTTTTTGTTTTAATGTGCCCCCGCGCAGTCACGTTACCCCATTTTTTAACGAACATAATATCCTTAAAATGGAACAGAGAAGGACACTTCACCTCGCTACTTTATTATTCGGTGTTATTAAATACCAGGTGCCATTTTACTTGTATTCTAAGCTTTCTTGGGTCCGTGACTGTAATCCATATCCACATAGAACGACATGCAAGTTACTATTGCGTACACCGAGGCACGGCTCTGCTGCGTTCCGTGGTAGTTTTCGATTTAGTGCTACCAAATGTTGGAATTCTCTTCCACCACCTATACGTGACACTCAAAGTAGGTTTAGTTTTAGGTTGAAGTGTAAGAAGCATTTGTTGGAATTGCAGAAAAGCGAATAGAGGGTATAGTTTATTATTATTATTTATGCTTCTTGACTTCCTGATTTCAGATATTTAATTTGATCTCAATCCTTTTGTTTTTCTGGTAATGCCACCCAACTTCTTATCTATATCACCCAGAATGTTATTGTTTTGAACCTTAGCCTTAGTTCACATATATATAATTTTTTTCCAGTCATATAGCTGCTTGCTGCGTCTCAGCTTCTTCTCTCCTATAGACAATATGTATTTCATTATTTATTTATTTTTGTGTTTTTTTTTTGTCCTGAATTATCTCAGTAAATCTTGTCTTTAACATCACGTCTAAACTGTTATGTATATACGTATTTATAATATATGTTCATTTGCAATACTGTTTATAACTTCAGAATTATGTGTGTATGTGTATGTGAGTGTGTGTGTGTGTGTGTGTTTTGTGTGTGTGTGTGTGTGTGTGTGTGTGTTTTGTGTGTGTGTGTGTGTGTTTTGTGTGTGTGTGTGTGTGTGTGTGTGTTTTGTGTGTGTGTGTGTGTGTGTGTGTGTGTGTGTGTCGGAAGGTTAGTGCTGAAAATCAGCACTGCTGATCGCTCAGCAGCATTGTCGCTGAGCACTTACCTTTTTTGATACGCCAGATACTACAGCGAAAACTGTATATTTTTTAGGCTCAATAGTCTTACTTTTGTTATTTTTACTTGTGTTCTCTCTTTTTGTTGTAGTGTATGGTGTATACAAATAAAATATTTTCTTTCTTTCTTTCTTTCTTTCTATTTACTACGAAATAGTTCGTTGGAGGTTACGAAAAAATGTTTTTTTTTTTTTTGCAAGGGATGTATTATTATTCATGTATTTATTTATTTTCTTAAGTATAAATTTTTACAATATTTTTATAAAATCACATTAAAAACATTATAAAAACCTACACCTAGATTGCCACCGGCAACGGGGCAGGGCCCAAGCTGCTGGCGGTGGAGGCTACAGAGTGAGGAACCTCCTGACAATGCGTGCCGTGTCCAAGATAACTGCCTTCTGCATTCGACCCTTGACCCAACCATCAAGCGAGAGCCTCTTAAGATGTTGGTCAAGGCTCTTCGCTATTAAACCGTTTGCCGATACGACTATCGGAACAATGGTCGTCGAGTCAACATCCCACATGGCGGTTATCTCGTGAGCCAAGTCAAGGTACTTGCTGAGCTTGTCCTTCTCAGCCTTCACGAGATTCTCATCATGTGGGATGGTGACGTCAACGAGCACTGCCCGGCGTTGGGAACGATCTACAATCACAATATCAGGCTTATTGGCAACAATAGTCCTATCCGTGATAATAGAACGGTCCCAATAGAGCAAAGCACGGCCATTCTCAAGAACCGGCGCTGGTGCGTACTGATAGTACGGCACCTCGGACTCAACAAGGCCGTATTGAAGAGCAAGTTGCTGGTGGATGATCCTGGCTACTTGATTGTGCCTGTGCAAATACTCGCTGTTAGCAAGATGCGAACAACCGGAAATAATATTACAAAAAAATATAGCCTATGACACTCTGGAAGCGAAGACGCATCTAATGACATATCAAAATCGGTCAAGCCGTTTAGGCTGTAGGATGTTATATAGAAATATACATACATACATACCCACATACATACACACTTACATACATACATAGACTCGAAAAACATAACCCTTCTTCTTACCCAGTCGGGTAAAAAGTAACTCTGGCTGTCTCTTAAAGTTTCCCCGTAAAACGGCTGGATGTATTGTTATGAATGTTGGTACAGAGACATCTGTGAACCTGGAGACAAACATAGGCTACTTTTCACCATCATCACCGTTTTTCATCACTACGCGGGTGAAACCGTGGGGCGCACCTAGTATCCTATAAATATACCCGTGTAAGTATATCTAAATATAATCAGAAAATTAACATTTATAATAATATACAATTGCTTTCTGGCAACATAAGCTCCGATGGCTTGGAGCATCAGGAATCAGGATTTGAATAAACATCAATCAACCTTATTATTTCAAGTCCAAGTGATTTTTTTTCAGTTCCACGTGCAGGTAGCACGTGGTAGGGGTATTCAGAACTCATTCGTAATTGATTCAGAATCTATATCTCCGTCTCAGCCATTTAGCTAGGGAATGACAGAGACGGAGATATAGATTCCAAATCCGAATGAGTTCTGAATACCGGGGCTGATCGCCAACACCGGCGCTAGCCACCGGAACGTATTGCTCTACAAACGTGATCTCTATGTCGTAGGCTACATTATCTAACTGCGCTGAATGTATATACCTCTTACAGTATCTGGTATCTATGATGAAATAAAAGTACAATGGATCCGCGAAATTATCATTTGCACTTGTCAATATCTAAGCAGCATGAACAGATTTAAATCCCCCAATTCTGCTAGGTTGCAGGCCATAACCTTTTAAATTGCACTATTAATAAAATTCTAAACCATATATGGATAAAAATATAATTTTATAGTAAGAACATGCCAGCTTAACTTACCCTGACAGCATATTATAACATTTCTATAAGTTGCTACATTTCCCGCTAGAAGCTAAAATGAGACCCGATTCCTGCTGCTAAATCTGGACTATATTGATAATGGCAAATGATCGTTTCGCGGATTCTTAACAAAAGTGTTAATCACCCAGTCTTAGGCACAAGTCCGCCCATGCGCAGGGTGCCCCAGAGGACGCAGTTGCCCGTCATGGCGCTCACGTACGACGCACAGCGGCGGCCCGTGAACCCGGCGGAGGTCAGGGACTCCGCCATGTAGAAGTAGCACCTGTAGAGGAGACGAGGACTTGCTTACAACTGGTGCTTAACTTGTCGGCTCGGGTAAAGGAGTGCCTGGAACTTTTACTGTAAAGCTAAAGTAAATCAGTCTGATTGTTTGTTACAATAGATAAACAACTGGGCAGATCATACTTAGGTATAGCTTTTCAGAGTGCGGACAATAAGTCCTGGCAGTGTCGTTTGGGATACTTGCTTCGCCATTATTCATGCGAGACGAGCCAACTCCTTAAAATACCGGAGCGAGACTGGACTGCTGACATAAGTTATCCAAGGCTAAAGTACCTTAGTAATAGCTGATATTCTGGACAAGGATATGGACAATCCACAACCTGTATAGCATGCAATCGCAAACCTCAAGCCGTAAATGTAGTAACTCCATAACCGTAACCGTGTTGCTACCTGGCATGGTCGCACTCCTGGCTGTTGCAGCCTGGCATGTCTCGTCCTCCGTTGGGGTAGAAGTCTGAGTGGCCCAGGGTGGCCAGATAGCCCAGCAGACCAGCGTTCGTGTGGATGACCTCCGTGTACGCTCCATCGTTGGCGCGGAACTTGTCCCCGTGGGTTATCCACCCGGGCAGGGCAGGGTCCAGGGCTGCAGGAGGACAAATCAAAGAAGTAACCTAACGCGGAAAATTTGAACGACCTTAAATTGGTGGTCTCGGTGTCTAAAATATTATTTCTTTAAATATTTTCTGTTTTTTTAATGTTTGTAGAAAATAAATTGTCTCACTGCTGGGCGAGAGCGATCTTCATAGTATCATGGCCGGTAAGTCGTCCATCGTGCTACCTAACTGCGGATTATTTAAAACGTGAAGAACTCTCAGATATGTAGGTATTCACGATGTTTTCCTTCAGCGTTTAAACTTGGCGGCGCTGTATAATACGCACATTACATGCAGGTTGCCTGTCGCGGGATTTTAAACCCAGGCCACTCCAGTAGGGTTATTCAGAACTCGTTCGGATTCGGAATCTATAGCTCCGTTCATATCTTTAGCTCCATAGAAAATGACCGAGACGAAGATATAGATTCCTAATCGATTCCGAATGTGTTCTGAATACCCCTACAGGAACTGTATTTATGTACCTAATAAACTTCTATATTTATGTCATTATCGTAATTTCTAAATGAATGCAAGAAATAAAATATTGGAGACACTTTAGAGGGACAAAATTACCTAATTGGATTTAAGGAGTGCCCAAGTTAACTGTATTCAAATAGAATTTTTGGTCAAGTATGAAAAAAAAAACATAGCATAAATAGCCAAAAATAAGTGTTTGGTGGTTGCTTTACTAGTCGGAGCCTGCGTATGAGCGAAACAAACCTCCAAAACATGACAGGAGCAGGAATTTGTACAAGTTGTTATCGACAACACAACAACAACTTGAAACTTGATCCATGTCGTGAAGTTTTGTAGCATATGTAACAATATTTTCAAATGAATAAATTCCATTGAATTTATAAGGGTTACACTTAATTTGGACGACAAATTTGTTAAATTAGTTAACAGATGGAAACACTTAGTAGTTTATAATGTTCTTTCCAATGTAACAATGACACAATGCCCTACGACATAGCCATAGCCTTTTTGTAACTGCTTACGTATTACATTTAGTTCGTCGTATCGGTTAAGAAATGGCGCTACTCACCAGTAATATAGGCAATGTTTCCGTCAACATTCCTGCCAATGATGCCCGCCATGTGGCCCCCGAGGCTGTGGCCCACGATGTGATACATGGTGGGTACCGCGCCGGTCGCAGAGTTCAGCCAGTCCACGAAGCGAGCGATGCTCTCACCTGGGAAAACGACGCAGGTTGTATGTACAGGAGTAATGGAATGGAATGAACGGAATTCTTTGCCGCCATCTCTGTTTCCTCTGAAATCTTGGAATTTTCAAGGCTATAGTGAATAGATATCTTCTAGATCGACGAGCTCTATCTGCAACCAGACCGTCGCTTAACATCAGGCGAGTTGGTGGTCAATCATAGATCTCTCGAATATAAAAAAGTAAAGAAAGGGAAAATAATAAATATATTTTTTATTAATTTAATTTTCAGCTCCACAGACACTGGGGTCAGTGAACTTGGTCAGATTTACAAACTATTGTTAACTACAAATTGTTACGAAAATATTGAAATATTATTGTATCTTATTGCTACGCTGAGTCTATATACCACGAGAAGCTCCCGCGAGCAGCACCCGATCACGAGTATGACGCATGTGCCAGCCCGAGCCCCCCTCAACCATATGTTAGGGAAAAGGGCGACCCGCCACACACACACACACACACACACACAGCCGCCGCAAGAAGCCGATGTTGAGTCAGAGCTTGAATGGTCAGGGTGTGATAAATATACCATAGCATCGCAATCGAATTAAATGTTTCGTATTAAGTTCTTTAGAAACAAGTGATGCTTGCTGTAGATACGAGTAAAACAGTGGCACGCAGGTTGTATACTGTACAGCTCCACTGACCTCCAGTGACGGTGTTGGCGACGGCTGCCACGTAGTTGATAGTGCCTGCGCCCGCGCTCCAGTCCACCACGATCACGTTCACGTCTTCGGCCGACAAGAACGCTGCGAACAGAGTTAACAAGCTCTCATTCCATTAGTTATTCTAAAATTGCTTGCGACGTTTTTTGGCTCATTTGTCAAAATGTTAAACTTAAAATAATGTATATATTACATCTCCACTTTTATCTTTAAAGGTTATGCACAGATCCAGCCACAGGAAGTTCACTGTGCTGGATTTCGAAAAAGACCGGTTGGAAGCGACATGCATCTAGCGTATTCCTGCAACTTGAGGTCGTCTGTCCATCTTGGGGCTGATCTTCCTACTTTACGCTTGCCGGTTCGTGGTTTTCATTCGAGAACTTTTCGACCCCACCGGCCATCAGGGCTGCTCTGCCCACTGCCACTTCAACTTGTTAATCCGCTGTTCTATGTCGGTGTGTGTTTCGAGATTTGGTTTTGTGATGGGTAATCCAACTAGACGAATGCAGCAATGATGTGGCAACATGTCACGAAGCCAGCAGATGTAAAGTAAGACCGCGCGCGCACGCACGCAAGCACGCACCGGGCACGAGCACGGTGTTGAAGTCAGCCTGCACATTGTCCAGCCACCCGTGCAGCAGGATCACCGTGCGCCGCAGGGGGTTGTAGTTGGTCAGCCCCAGGAGACCATCCACCCCCATCAACAACGGCTGGCTCACCACCGGGTTCTCTCTGAAAATTAACATTTTTATTCTAAACTCCATGCCTGATTATATAGAATCATAGACTAGATAGAGCTCTCTTTGATTACCATGGGAATGTAAAATATATAAAAAAATAAACCAACAAAGTATAGGTAGGTTTGGTTTGTAAATGAGCCTTTCCTTCCTTACTCCCTTACAAGGTAAACACCTATAGTTACTTGGCACTTAGCATAAACAAACTTCATATCAAAATCCTACTAGTTCCATAAGCTCCTAAGGTGGAAGATTTGACATTTTGAGATAGCTTACGCTCAACTCGTACTTGGCCAATGTTTATTACTTGTTATTGTAAGATGCGAGTATTCAACTCACCTGGTGAAGAGGTGGTAGACGTTTTGTCTGTCCGGGTTGTAGCGCGCGGCTTCCCGCAGGTCCTCCGCGGTGGCCCACAGGTCCACCAGGTGCGGGGTGCCGTCCGGGCCGCGCACGTACTGGTAGCGGGAGTCATCGTCTAGCTTGCGGAGTATCGGCGTAGGCGCTGGCACCGCTGGAAATATAAAATAATATTAGTTCCCGAGATAGTAATGTCCATTCATGATTTATACATACCGTTAATATTGTGCACGTTGATCTCTTAATTGATTACAATTAACTTGAGCCGGTCGTTCACATACTTATGGATGAGCTGAATCCTCCTCCTGATCGGATGCTGCCATACGGTCTAAATATAAAACAAACGCAAACCAAGTATCTATTCACTTCACTCAGATCTATTATTCATATTCATTTTATTCGTAATGTGCAACTTACACGTCAATACTTAATAACTATATGGTTTTCAATATAAATGTCAATAATAGTAAATAAATGTCAAAAATATAAATTACAAACTATAAAATAATTGTAGGTAAATGATAAATAATTATTCTTGCAAGCCTTTGAAATCATTCAAATCATAAAACGTCTGCTCGATGCCGCATCGTTTTAGACGAGCTTTACAGCCTGGTAAACTCGGCGCGTCTGTGACATTATCTGGGAGTTTATTGTACTCGTAGTACACTGTCAGTCCCATGACGTGACTAAGTAATCTTTTGAGTCCAACCTAAATCACATTTTCTTTTCCTGTTGCAATTTTGATCACAATTCATTTTTCAACTTGTTAATTCATTATAAATTTCCATTCCCCATTCATATCGACAATCTTTTGTATAATATGGACCCTCCTTCAATCGCTTCATTATCAGATTTTATTTCTGTAAATAATATTAAATTGTAGTTATTTTTATTTTTCAGACCTATATATGTAATATATTAATTGTTATAAGTGTTCATTTTGTTTTGTTATATCATTAATTCACCTTTGTATTTTATAGGATCTTTTCTTTGTTTCAGCTAATAAATTCTAAATTCCGACTTCTTTTTTCTCTCTTCTGACATACTTGTTGCTGGCAAAAATGTTAATTTAACAATTGCCAATAAAAAAAAAAAAAGTAATATTTGTTGACTTTTTTAATGTGCGCGGTACATTCTCAAATTTTTTTTTCGGCTACTGCTACGTTTGTTATAAGAGGCCAGATTTATCCTCACATATACCGCTACTTGAAAAATTATAAGAGACGGCAACGTCAGGATACCTAGCCTCTTAAAGTGTGGACGGGCGGAGATGTCGTAAGGTAATTTTGCGATAGCACGGACGGCACGTTTCTGCATCCTAAACGCACGTTTCCAGTCCGCAGCTCGCCCCCACAGCTCCGCGCCGTACTGCAGCACCGAATGTACTGTCGCAAAATAGCAACATCGCACTACGTTCTCGAGCATCACTCTAGCAAGCCTACTGAGAGCGAAACAAGCCCCTCCTAGTTTTTCACATACTTTTTTTTTTTTTATCAGCCCTGTTTGTACAAACTGTCCCACTGCTGGGAACGGGCCATCTTCTCATTGTGAGAAGGGTTAGGCCATAGTCTGCCACGCTGGCCAAGTGCGGGTTGGCAGACTTCACACATCTTCAAGATCATTGAGAACTCTCAGACATGTAGGTTTCCTCACGATGTTTTCCTTCACCGTTTGAAGTTAGCAGCAATCAACAATACGCACATAACTTCGAGGTGCTTGCCGTGGGATTCGAACCCAGGACCTGCGGATCGCAAGTCAGACGGTCTCACCACTAGGCTGCCGGAAACTTCACACATACCACATACACATACCGCTGCCACATACTTTATCTATGTGGTTTTCCCACTGTAGTCCCCGGTCCAACTCAAAACCTAAAAAGGTAGTAGATGACACCTGCGTAATTTTAACTCCAGAGTCACACTCACAATATTAGATTTGAAAATATCCAGGAAGTATAACACAAAAAATATCAATATATCACCTCAGCTCGTGTTAGTGTGAGCCAGAAATATGAATGACAGCTATCGTTGGTCAGAGTACCTGGTAATGGTATGGTAACCTCAGAGCACGCATTCGTACCTCAAAGTCCGCCGCCGGCCGGAACAAGCGAGGTGGTTTCGGAAGCGGCTTATACCTAATGCAAGACCAGGTTTAGAAAACGGTGTCGATGTTTGACGATTTTGCTATGAATATTCCAGAAATCAACTTCCAGAATGTGTCACTTACCCAACACGGCCGCGGCTAACAGCACTAGAACCAACGCGCATCCAGCCATGACCACAGATGTGTGTCACTTACCGGACACGGCCGCGGCTAGCAGCACTAGAACCAACGCGCATCCAGCCATGACCACAGATGTGTGTCACTTACCCGACACGGCCGCGGCTAACAGCACTAGAACCAACGCGCATCCAGTCATGACCACAGATGTGTGTCACTTACCCGACACGGCCGCGGCTAACAACACTAGAACCAACGCGCATCCAGTCATGACCACAGATGTGTGTCACTTACCCGACACGGCCGCGGCTAACAGCACTAGAACCAACGCGCATCCAGCCATGACCACAGATGTGTGTCACTTACCCGACACGGCCGCGGCTAACAGCACTAGAACCAACGCGCATCCAGCCATGACCACAGATGTGTGTCACTTACCCGACACGGCCGCGGCTAACAGCACTAGAACCAACGCGCATCCAGTCATGACCACAGATGTGTGTCACTTACCCGACACGGCCGCGGCTAACAACACTAGAACCAACGCGCATCCAGTCATGACCACAGATGTGTGTCACTTACCCGACACAGCCGCGGCTAACAGCACTAGAACCAACGCGCATCCAGCCATGACCACAGATGTGTGTCACTTACCCGACACGGCCGCGGCTAACAGCACTAGAACCAACGCGCATCCAGTCATGACCACAGATGTGTGTCACTTACCCGACACGGCCGCGGCTAACAGCACTAGAACCAACGCGCATCCAGCCATGACCACAGATGTTATGCTTATAAATAAAAACACTCATCATTATTTATTACTCACCATAATCATTGTCATCTAATCAAACGTTTATCGATTATTTCCCCAGGTGTTCTTCAGCGATTGGTGATTATATTAAAATTATTATCACAAGAAAAACAAAAAACCTGATAGCAAACTAGTCTACGACCTTTTGTATTTAAAATCTGTCCTTGGATTCGACCGAGGAAATTGCACAGAGCTGTCAGAATGGAAAGATCGACAAAAAAGTTCTCCAAAGCTCAAACCATTTTGCTTCACGAAACAAACGACGTGCCAATGAGAGTGACATTGTCGTGTTATCATGTATGAATGAATATACCTTCACTAATCTAAATAATTATGACAAAAACATTTAGAGATTAGATTGAGAATAGCAGCAGAGTTCGGTAAGTAGGTAGTTGTTTTTCATGACTTCTTCCTTTCTCGATAATCCAAAATTGAAAGTGCTTTTCATATGTAAAATTACTCAGAAGATACTGATTTCTGCGGACGAAAAAACTATAATTTAACACTATTTTTGCCGTTTTTCTTTTGTCAATAGGTAAATAAATATTTGTGGATATTTCACACACCATCTAGCCCAAACTAAGCAAAGCTTGTACTATGGAACTAGATGACTGATAGAATACATATATACTTTTTTTGTAAATATATACATATGATATATAGAAACACCCAGACACAGAACAAACATCCATGCTCATCACACAAATGTTTGCCCTGGGTGGGGATCGAACCTACGACCTTTCAGTTCAGCAGGTAGTCGTAGACACACTACCAACTGAGCCACAAGGCAAGTCATTTAGTAGTTTATATGACTTGTAATATTATTACCAATAAATGATTTGTATTTGTATTTGCTATTTAATAGTAGGTACCTACTTCGGAACCTACAATATCCACATAGTTTCGTACACCTGTTCAGCCTCTAAGCACTGCTTATATTACTGCATTAAAGAAGCACATCTCAGCTAGGAATAGTGGGAAGGCGGCTTTACTTAAACTATTATCAGCAGCACCTGAACAGGCTACGTCATTACTCAAATCAAATTAATCTCTTGTATCTTTTAACAAAACAATCTCGATCTATCTACAACAAAACTATTTGACGTAGCGACGTTGATAAACTTATCGGCGCTTTCCCATCTCTACTAGTGATTAAAACACGTAATCTAACTTTGCCGGTGATTATCACTAATTACCTATCACTCAGTCCGAAAAGCTTTCGGGATCAATTAGCCCAGGGTTTCTCAAAGTGGGTACGCGAACCCCTAGAGGTTCGCCATTCGACGGTAGGGGGTTCGCGACAAGATTTATGTAATGGTGGCTTGATGACTGGCAGGCACGTGCGGCACACATGGTGCGCGCGCGCGACTGTGTTCGTCGCTCACTCTCGCACGCCGAGATATGAAAATGTCCAAGTAATTCAACGTCTACTCAAATTGCGTCATCCTTTTCTGCGGGGGGGGGGGGGGGGGGTGGCGTGATTAGTTAGTTCAGGGGTTCGCTGTCATCTGGAATCTATAACAGGGGTTCGTGGAGCCAAAAGGTTTAGAAACCCTGAATTACCCAATAAAATTGCAACACGGTCATTCGACGTGATAGAACTGAACTGACAAGCTGGGAATACTACTTGAGTTTGAGAAAATCCAAAATTAATCTATTTATATAACACTAATCTAATTACAACTATTTAATTAGTTTTATTGGGTTGGAACATAACATATAACACTATCTTTCCTATACAAGGTAAGGCACCCGAGGGTAGCGAGGGTAGGGTAAGGGTATAAGGCTAGAACTCGATGTGTAACGAGGAGTTCAAGCCGCCCAACACAAAAACACATTTATCCCCGAGGTGCATACTCTACTTTATACACCTACCTATAAATAAATGAACATTTGTGGACATTTCACACACCATCTAGCCCAAACTAAGCAAAGCTTGTATTATGGAACTTGATGGCTAATAGAATACATCTACACTTTTTTTTTGTAAATATATACAATGATATATATAAACACCCAGCCACAGAACAAACATCCATGCTCATCACACAAATATTTGTACTGGGTGGGGACCGAACCCACGACCTACAGCTCAGCAAGCAGACATACCAACTTAGCCACAAGACCAGTCTTGCGAGATAATAAAATGAAATGATTTGTATGTACATTTTTTTAGCCAAACGGAGCGTTTTGTTGTCGTTTTTTCGTACAATTACAAATTTTAACAATTGTAGAATGCGCTACATGAATAGGTTTTATCTGGTTGATATAATTAGGTACCTACATGTATCTGGTAGATATACTTAGGTACCTACATGTATCTGGTAGATATACTTAGGTAACCACATGTATCTGGTAGATATACTTAGGTACCCACATGTATCTGGTAGATATACTTAGGTACCCACATGTATCTGGTAGGTATACTTAGGTACCCACATGTATCTGGTAGATATACTTAGGTACCTACATGTATCTGGTAGATATACTTAGGTACCTACATGTATCTGGTAGATATACTTAGGTACCCACATGTATCTGGTAGATATACTTAGGTACCTACATGTATCTGGTAGATATACTTAGGTACCTACATGTATCTGGTAGATATACTTAGGTACCCACATGTATCTGGTAGATATACTTAGGTACCCACATGTATCTGGTAGATATACTTAGGTACCTACATGTATCTGGTAGATATACTTAGGTACCCACATGTATCTGGTAGATATACTTAGGAACCCACATGTATCTGGTAGATATACTTAGGTACCTACATGTATCTGGTAGATATACTTAGGTACCCACATGTATCTGGTAGATATACTTAGGTATCTATATGTATCTGGTAGATATACTTAGGTACCTATATGTATCTGGTAGTTATACTTAGGTACCTATATGTATCTGGTAGATATACTTAGGTACCTACATGTATCTGGTAGATATGCTTAGGTACCTACATGTATCTGTACGTCTTTAAATCGCTAATAAAATAGGGTTCTTCGTACCCGTAGATCGTAATGTCGACAAAAATCGGTGGTCTGGCTCAAGCGTTCAAGCGTTCAAGTGTTCCATTATAAAATTATGAAAATCACCCTCAGTATAGACGAGTATTCTTTCATCGCTTCTCGATAATCAACTCTAAATAGTCCTTAGGTACTGATAATCTTAATAATCTTATGATATCAAGAAATCAACAAACAAATTTGCTGTAACTGTTGTAGCGTATTACGGTATTACATCCTGGTTCTTTTTTTTGAATAAGGGTAGATCTAAAACATGCCAATCCACGTTCGGCCTACGAACAGTGGTGGCGTCAGTTCCTCGCTCGCACGCGCCCGGCGGCATTCTCCGCTATCGTATTCAATAGACTTCCAAAAAAAAAAAAAAAAAAAAAAAGAATGAGGGCATCAACTCAATCATACCTGTGGTCCCGCATACATTTTGTCGAGATGGATGCAGTGTCTTAATTTGTGTAACAAAATAACTGGTAGTGTCATCCAAGTGCCTATGGAAGGCTGAACAGCAAGTTGCCAGTGGAGCCGCCCTTCTTGCGCATCATATCAATTAGGACTCCGGCGACGGATTGGTATGTACACTGTCCTATTTAAAAATTGTTCCTAAGCCCGGCCTTCTAAAAAGGAATAGTCATCCCCCGCACACCAGTGAGTTTCGCCGGATGTTAAAATACCAAAGAATATATCCCAGACAGCGCACGACGCACCCGCCGTTGGTGAACAATTATTCATTTACGAAAGTTGTTTTTCCCCACCACATCCTCTTTGATTACAGTATGAATACTTTTAAAACACGCATGATTGTCTGTTTTTTTTTCTTTTTAGGATTCCGTAACTCAAAAGAAAAAAACGGAACCCATAGAGGATCACTTTATTGTCCGTCTGTCTGTCTGTCCGTCTGTCCGGGTGTCAAGATCTTTATCTCGGGAACGCGTGAAGTTATCGCGTTGAAATTAAAACCATATACGCAAATCTATAGTATCTTGCTGGAGAAAGAAAAATCAAATTTCCCAGTTTCATAAAAAAAAGTTACAGCCGAATATGTCGTAAAAAATGCACATTTCGACACTCACAAGGGAATCAAAACCTATGGGGTACTTCCCGTTGACCTAAGAACTATGAAATTTGGCAAGAAGCATTGTGTAGTACACATGTAGGAAAAAATCTGAAAACTGGACATTTTTAATTTAATCACAAAAAATAGTGTCTTTACGCAAGGAATGAAGGTCCAAATTTTAAAGTTCTTTATCCGTATCGTATGAAAGAGCTTTATTAGCATAAGTTAAAACAGGTTCTTAAATATTTGTATGATGTATATTTTTCGGTATAAGAAGGAAAATATGAAAAAAATTCGATGTGTGATGTTATGATGATCTACTAGTTTGTATGGAACCCTCGGTGGGCGAGTCCAGTTCTAGAACTAGAACTTTTTGCTGCGGGCCTTTAAAGGAACATTATTGAGAAGGTGGTTTTTTACACCACTCAATGTTATAAATGACAAAAATTATGTTTCTTTTTACGTCATGTAAAGAGGTTCTAAAGTGAGTCATTTAAGCCAGAGGGCCCTAATATTGTATGGAATTTCATTATATCACACTGTGACATAATGTAATTTGAATTTGGAAACTTAGCCCCCTAGATTGTCTACGTATCAACTATGCTGGCAAAAATGTTAATTTAACAATGGCAAAAAAAAAAAAAAACTCAAATTAATACTTCTACCATATAGACCTGCAGCAAAAATAACTAGTTCTAAAATTTTACTGGCAACCGAGAATAGAACATAAAAAAAGAAAAAAACAGCCACGAATACTGTAAATAACTGTTTGACTGCAAGCAAAGGGGATATAATGCGCTACAACTGAACCTATCGTTGATTTGTTGACATTGTTCTGACTTCTGAGGGGGTTCTTAAATAATATTATTATGGGAAGCTGGAGCTTAAATCTTGCTAATTTTGAACGATGTTACGATCTACGATGGAGCGCGCTTGCCTAGAAGTACCCTATTTTATTTGCAATTTAAAAACGTACAGATACTAATGTATATATGTATGTCTATCAGATAAGACTATTCATCCTGCAATTTTTGAAGTTCATAGAATAAAAGTGTCAACAAAGTGCTCCGTATTGTTAAAAAATGTAGATTCAAAATCATTTCATTCTATTATATCAGAGTAAGTGTACAAAATAGAGCATGTACCTCGGGGATAAAAGTGTTTTTGTCTTTGGCGACTTTAAGCCCCTCGTTATACCCCGGATTCTAGTCTTTTGCTCACCCACGCTACGCTCGGGAGTTAACCCTAGACTCCTACGCTACACTCGAGATTCAATATGTCGCCCGTGACAAAAAAACACTACTTTATGCATAATCTACTATTTTCCGTAATAGGTATCCCAAAATCAGTCATCAAATTAAAGGGGGAAAACCACTGTAGATCAGTGTAGACTACCACTGCAGAGCAGTGTATACTACCAGTGTAGAGCAGTGTATACTACCACTGCAGAGCAGTGTATACTACCAGTGTAGAGCAGTGTATACTACCACTGCAGAGCAGTGTATACTACCAGTGTAGAGCAGTGTAGACTACCACTGTAGAGCAGTGTATACTACCAGTGTAGAGCAGTGTATACTACCACTGCAGAGCAGTGTATACTACCACTGTAGAGCAGTGTAGACTACCAGTGTAGAGCAGTGTATACTACCAGTGTAGAGCAGTGTAGACTACCACTGTAGAGCAGTGTATACTACCAGTGTAGAGCAGTGTAGACTACCACTGCAGAGCAGTGTATACTACCACTGTAGAGCAGTGTAGACTACCAGTGTAGAGCAGTGTATACTACCACTGCAGAGCAGTGTATACTACCACTGTAGAGCAGTGTAGACTACCAGTGTAGAGCAGTGTATACTACCACTGTAGAGCAGTGTAGACTACCACTGTAGAGCAGTGTATACTACCAGTGTAGATCAGTGTAGACTACCAGTGTAGAGCAGTGTATACTACCACTGCAGAGCAGTGTAGACTACCAGTGTAGATCAGTGTAGACTACCACTGTAGAGCAGTGTATACTACCACTGTAGAGCAGTGTATACTACCAGTGTAGAGCAGTGTATACTACCAGTGTAGAGCAGTGTATACTACCAGTGTAGAGCAGTGTATACTACCAGTGTAGAGCAGTGTATACTACCAGTGTAGAGCAGTGTATACTACCAGTGTAGAGCAGTGTAGACTACCAGTGTAGATCAGTGTAGACTACCACTGTAGAGCAGTGTATACTACCACTGTAGAGCAGTGTATACTACCAGTGTAGAGCAGTGTATACTACCAGTGTAGAGCAGTGTAGACTACCACTGTAGAGCAGTGTATACTACCAGTGTAGAGCAGTGTAGACTACCAGTGTAGAGCAGTGTATACTACCACTGTAGAGCAGTGTATACTACCAGTGTAGAGCAGTGTATACTACCACTGCAGAGCAGTGTAGACTACCAGTGTAGAGCAGTGTATACTACCACTGTAGAGCAGTGTATACTACCAGTGTAGAGCAGTGTAGACTACCAGTGTAGAGCAGTGTATACTACCAGTGTAGAGCAGTGTATACTACCACTGCAGAGCAGTGTATACTACCAGTGTAGAGCAGTGTAGACTACCAGTGTAGATCAGTGTAGACTACCACTGTAGAGCAGTGTAGACTACCACTGTAGAGCAGTGTATACTACCACTGTAGAGCAGTGTATACTACCAGTGTAGAGCAGTGTAGACTACCAGTGTAGATCAGTGTAGACTACCACTGTAGAGCAGTGTAGACTACCAGTGTAGAGCAGTGTATACTACCACTGTAGAGCAGTGTATACTACCAGTGTAGAGCAGTGTAGACTACCAGTGTAGATCAGTGTAGACTACCACTGTAGAGCAGTGTAGACTACCACTGTAGAGCAGTGTATACTACCACTGTAGAGCAGTGTATACTACCAGTGTAGAGCAGTGTAGACTACCAGTGTAGATCAGTGTAGACTACCACTGTAGAGCAGTGTATACTACCACTGTAGAGCAGTGTATACTACCAGTGTAGAGCAGTGTAGACTACCAGTGTAGATCAGTGTAGACTACCACTGTAGAGCAGTGTAGACTACCACTGTAGAGCAGTGTATACTACCAGTGTAGATCAGTGTAGACTACCACTGTAGAGCAGTGTATACTACCAGTGTAGAGCAGTGTAGACTACCAGTGTAGAGCAGTGTAGACTACCACTGTAGAGCAGTGTATACTACCAGTGTAGAGCAGTGTAGACTACCAGTGTAGAGCAGTGTAGACTACCACTGTAGAGCAGTGTATACTACCAGTGTAGAGCAGTGTATACTACCACTGCAGAGCAGTGTAGACTACCAGTGTAGAGCAGTGTATACTACCACTGTAGAGCAGTGTATACTACCAGTGTAGAGCAGTGTAGACTACCAGTGTAGAGCAGTGTATACTACCAGTGTAGAGCAGTGTATACTACCACTGCAGAGCAGTGTATACTACCAGTGTAGAGCAGTGTAGACTACCAGTGTAGATCAGTGTAGACTACCACTGTAGAGCAGTGTAGACTACCACTGTAGAGCAGTGTATACTACCACTGTAGAGCAGTGTATACTACCAGTGTAGAGCAGTGTAGACTACCAGTGTAGAGCAGTGTATACTACCAGTGTAGAGCAGTTTATACTACCACTGTAGAGCAGTGTATACTACCACTGTAGAGCAGTGTATACTACCAGTGTAGAGCAGTGTAGACTACCAGTGTAGATCAGTGTAGACTACCACTGTAGAGCAGTGTAGACTACCAGTGTAGAGCAGTGTAGACTACCAGTGTAGAGCAGTGTATACTACCAGTGTAGAGCAGTGTATACTACCAGTGTAGAGCAGTGTATACTACCAGTGTAGAGCAGTGTAGACTACCACTGTAGAGCAGTGTATACTACCACTGCAGAGCAGTGTAGACTACCAGTGTAGATCAGTGTAGACTACCACTGTAGAGCAGTGTATACTACCACTGTAGAGCAGTGTATACTACCAATGTAGAGCAGTGTATACTACCAGTGTAGAGCAGTGTAGACTACCAGTGTAGATCAGTGTAGACTACCACTGTAGAGCAGTGTATACTACCAGTGTAGAGCAGTGTAGACTACCACTGTAGAGCAGTGTATACTACCACTGCAGAGCAGTGTAGACTACCAGTGTAGATCAGTGTAGACTACCACTGTAGAGCAGTGTATACTACCAGTGTAGAGCAGTGTAGACTACCAGTGTAGACTACCACTGTAGAGCAGTGTATACTACCACTGTAGAGCAGTGTAGACTACCAGTGTAGAGCAGTGTAGACTACCAGTGTAGAGCAGTGTAGACTACCAGTGTAGAGCAGTGTATACTACCAGTGTAGAGCAGTGTATACTACCAGTGTAGAGCAGTGTATACTACCAGTGTAGAGCAGTGTAGACTACCACTGTAGAGCAGTGTATACTACCACTGCAGAGCAGTGTAGACTACCAGTGTAGATCAGTGTAGACTACCACTGTAGAGCAGTGTATACTACCACTGTAGAGCAGTGTATACTACCAGTGTAGAGCAGTGTATACTACCAGTGTAGAGCAGTGTAGACTACCACTGTAGAGCAGTGTATACTACCAGTGTAGAGCAGTGTAGACTACCAGTGTAGAGCAGTGTATACTACCACTGTAGAGCAGTGTATACTACCAGTGTAGAGCAGTGTATACTACCACTGCAGAGCAGTGTAGACTACCAGTGTAGATCAGTGTAGACTACCACTGTAGAGCAGTGTATACTACCACTGTAGAGCAGTGTATACTACCAGTGTAGAGCAGTGTATACTACCACTGCAGAGCAGTGTAGACTACCAGTGTAGATCAGTGTAGACTACCACTGTAGAGCAGTGTATACTACCAGTGTAGAGCAGTGTATACTACCACTGTAGAGCAGTGTATACTACCAGTGTAGAGCAGTGTATACTACCAGTGTAGAGCAGTGTAGACTACCAGTGTAGAGCAGTGTAGACTACCACTGTAGAGCAGTGTAGACTACCAGTGTAGAGCAGTGTATACTACCAGTGTAGAGCAATGTATACTACCAGTGTAGAGCAGTGTAGACTACCAGTGTAGAGCAGTGTAGACTACCAGTGTAGAGCAGTGTATACTACCAGTGTAGAGCAGTGTAGACTACCACTGTACAGCAGTGTATACTACCAGTGTAGAGCAGTGTATACTACCAGTGTAGAGCAGTGTAGACTACCACTGTACAGCAGTGTATACTACCAGTGTAGAGCAGTGTATACTACCAGTGTAGAGCAGTGTAGACTACCAGTGTAGATCAGTGTAGACTACCACTGTAGAGCAGTGTATACTACCAGTGTAGAGCAGTGTAGACTACCAGTGTAGAGCAGTGTAGACTACCACTGTAGAGCAGTGTATACTACCAGTGTAGAGCAGTGTATACTACCAGTGTAGAGCAGTGTATACTACCAGTGTAGAGCAGTGTAGACTACCAGTGTAGATCAGTGTAGACTACCAGTGTAGAGCAGTGTATACTACCAGTGTAGAGCAGTGTAGACTACCAGTGTAGAGCAGTGTAGACTACCAGTGTAGATCAGTGTAGACTACCACTGTAGAGCAGTGTATACTACCACTGTAGAGCAGTGTATACTACCAGTGTAGAGCAGTGTAGACTACCAGTGTAGAGCAGTGTATACTACCAGTGTAGAGCAGTGTATACTACCAGTGTAGAGCAGTGTAGACTACCACTGTAGAGCAGTGTATACTACCAGTGTAGAGCAGTGTATACTACCACTGCAGAGCAGTGTAGACTACCAGTGTAGATCAGTGTAGACTACCACTGTAGAGCAGTGTATACTACCACTGTAGAGCAGTGTAGACTACCAGTGTAGAGCAGTGTAGACTACCAGTGTAGAGCAGTGTATACTACCAGTGTAGAGCAGTGTATACTACCACTGCAGAGCAGTGTATACTACCAGTGTAGAGCAGTGTAGACTACCAGTGTAGATCAGTGTAGACTACCACTGTAGAGCAGTGTAGACTACCAGTGTAGAGCAGTGTATACTACCAGTGTAGAGCAGTGTATACTACCAGTGTAGAGCAGTGTATACTACCACTGCAGAGCAGTGTATACTACCAGTGTAGAGCAGTGTAGACTACCAGTGTAGATCAGTGTAGACTACCACTGTAGAGCAGTGTAGACTACCAGTGTAGAGCAGTGTAGACTACCAGTGTAGAGCAGTGTATACTACCAGTGTAGAGCAGTGTAGACTACCAGTGTAGATCAGTGTAGACTACCAGTGTAGAGCAGTGTATACTACCAGTGTAGAGCAGTGTATACTACCACTGCAGAGCAGTGTATACTACCAGTGTAGAGCAGTGTAGACTACCAGTGTAGATCAGTGTAGACTACCACTGTAGAGCAGTGTAGACTACCAGTGTAGAGCAGTGTATACTACCACTGTAGAGCAGTGTATACTACCAGTGTAGAGCAGTGTAGACTACCAGTGTAGAGCAGTGTATACTACCAGTGTAGAGCAGTGTATACTACCACTGCAGAGCAGTGTAGACTACCAGTGTAGAGCAGTGTATACTACCACTGTAGAGCAGTGTATACTACCAGTGTAGAGCAGTGTAGACTACCAGTGTAGATCAGTGTAGACTACCACTGTAGAGCAGTGTAGACTACCACTGTAGAGCAGTGTATACTACCACTGTAGAGCAGTGTATACTACCAGTGTAGAGCAGTGTAGACTACCAGTGTAGATCAGTGTAGACTACCACTGTAGAGCAGTGTATACTACCACTGTAGAGCAGTGTATACTACCAGTGTAGAGCAGTGTAGACTACCAGTGTAGATCAGTGTAGACTACCACTGTAGAGCAGTGTAGACTACCACTGTAGAGCAGTGTATACTACCAGTGTAGATCAGTGTAGACTACCACTGTAGAGCAGTGTATACTACCAGTGTAGAGCAGTGTAGACTACCAGTGTAGAGCAGTGTAGACTACCACTGTAGAGCAGTGTATACTACCAGTGTAGAGCAGTGTAGACTACCAGTGTAGAGCAGTGTAGACTACCACTGTAGAGCAGTGTATACTACCAGTGTAGAGCAGTGTATACTACCACTGCAGAGCAGTGTAGACTACCAGTGTAGAGCAGTGTATACTACCACTGTAGAGCAGTGTATACTACCAGTGTAGAGCAGTGTAGACTACCAGTGTAGAGCAGTGTATACTACCAGTGTAGAGCAGTGTATACTACCACTGCAGAGCAGTGTATACTACCAGTGTAGAGCAGTGTAGACTACCAGTGTAGATCAGTGTAGACTACCACTGTAGAGCAGTGTAGACTACCACTGTAGAGCAGTGTATACTACCACTGTAGAGCAGTGTATACTACCAGTGTAGAGCAGTGTAGACTACCAGTGTAGAGCAGTGTATACTACCAGTGTAGAGCAGTTTATACTACCACTGTAGAGCAGTGTATACTACCACTGTAGAGCAGTGTATACTACCAGTGTAGAGCAGTGTAGACTACCAGTGTAGATCAGTGTAGACTACCACTGTAGAGCAGTGTAGACTACCAGTGTAGAGCAGTGTAGACTACCAGTGTAGAGCAGTGTATACTACCAGTGTAGAGCAGTGTATACTACCAGTGTAGAGCAGTGTATACTACCAGTGTAGAGCAGTGTAGACTACCACTGTAGAGCAGTGTATACTACCACTGCAGAGCAGTGTAGACTACCAGTGTAGATCAGTGTAGACTACCACTGTAGAGCAGTGTATACTACCACTGTAGAGCAGTGTATACTACCAATGTAGAGCAGTGTATACTACCAGTGTAGAGCAGTGTAGACTACCAGTGTAGATCAGTGTAGACTACCACTGTAGAGCAGTGTATACTACCAGTGTAGAGCAGTGTAGACTACCACTGTAGAGCAGTGTATACTACCACTGCAGAGCAGTGTAGACTACCAGTGTAGATCAGTGTAGACTACCACTGTAGAGCAGTGTATACTACCAGTGTAGAGCAGTGTAGACTACCAGTGTAGACTACCACTGTAGAGCAGTGTATACTACCACTGTAGAGCAGTGTAGACTACCAGTGTAGAGCAGTGTAGACTACCAGTGTAGAGCAGTGTAGACTACCAGTGTAGAGCAGTGTATACTACCAGTGTAGAGCAGTGTATACTACCAGTGTAGAGCAGTGTATACTACCAGTGTAGAGCAGTGTAGACTACCACTGTAGAGCAGTGTATACTACCACTGCAGAGCAGTGTAGACTACCAGTGTAGATCAGTGTAGACTACCACTGTAGAGCAGTGTATACTACCACTGTAGAGCAGTGTATACTACCAGTGTAGAGCAGTGTATACTACCAGTGTAGAGCAGTGTAGACTACCACTGTAGAGCAGTGTATACTACCAGTGTAGAGCAGTGTAGACTACCAGTGTAGAGCAGTGTATACTACCACTGTAGAGCAGTGTATACTACCAGTGTAGAGCAGTGTATACTACCACTGCAGAGCAGTGTAGACTACCAGTGTAGATCAGTGTAGACTACCACTGTAGAGCAGTGTATACTACCACTGTAGAGCAGTGTATACTACCAGTGTAGAGCAGTGTATACTACCACTGCAGAGCAGTGTAGACTACCAGTGTAGATCAGTGTAGACTACCACTGTAGAGCAGTGTATACTACCAGTGTAGAGCAGTGTATACTACCACTGTAGAGCAGTGTATACTACCAGTGTAGAGCAGTGTATACTACCAGTGTAGAGCAGTGTAGACTACCAGTGTAGAGCAGTGTAGACTACCACTGTAGAGCAGTGTAGACTACCAGTGTAGAGCAGTGTATACTACCAGTGTAGAGCAATGTATACTACCAGTGTAGAGCAGTGTAGACTACCAGTGTAGAGCAGTGTAGACTACCAGTGTAGAGCAGTGTATACTACCAGTGTAGAGCAGTGTAGACTACCACTGTACAGCAGTGTATACTACCAGTGTAGAGCAGTGTATACTACCAGTGTAGAGCAGTGTAGACTACCACTGTACAGCAGTGTATACTACCAGTGTAGAGCAGTGTATACTACCAGTGTAGAGCAGTGTAGACTACCAGTGTAGATCAGTGTAGACTACCACTGTAGAGCAGTGTATACTACCAGTGTAGAGCAGTGTAGACTACCAGTGTAGAGCAGTGTAGACTACCACTGTAGAGCAGTGTATACTACCAGTGTAGAGCAGTGTATACTACCAGTGTAGAGCAGTGTATACTACCAGTGTAGAGCAGTGTAGACTACCAGTGTAGATCAGTGTAGACTACCAGTGTAGAGCAGTGTATACTACCAGTGTAGAGCAGTGTAGACTACCAGTGTAGAGCAGTGTAGACTACCAGTGTAGATCAGTGTAGACTACCACTGTAGAGCAGTGTATACTACCACTGTAGAGCAGTGTATACTACCAGTGTAGAGCAGTGTAGACTACCAGTGTAGAGCAGTGTATACTACCAGTGTAGAGCAGTGTATACTACCAGTGTAGAGCAGTGTAGACTACCACTGTAGAGCAGTGTATACTACCAGTGTAGAGCAGTGTATACTACCACTGCAGAGCAGTGTAGACTACCAGTGTAGATCAGTGTAGACTACCACTGTAGAGCAGTGTATACTACCACTGTAGAGCAGTGTAGACTACCAGTGTAGAGCAGTGTAGACTACCAGTGTAGAGCAGTGTATACTACCAGTGTAGAGCAGTGTATACTACCACTGCAGAGCAGTGTATACTACCAGTGTAGAGCAGTGTAGACTACCAGTGTAGATCAGTGTAGACTACCACTGTAGAGCAGTGTAGACTACCAGTGTAGAGCAGTGTATACTACCAGTGTAGAGCAGTGTATACTACCAGTGTAGAGCAGTGTATACTACCACTGCAGAGCAGTGTATACTACCAGTGTAGAGCAGTGTAGACTACCAGTGTAGATCAGTGTAGACTACCACTGTAGAGCAGTGTAGACTACCAGTGTAGAGCAGTGTAGACTACCAGTGTAGAGCAGTGTATACTACCAGTGTAGAGCAGTGTAGACTACCAGTGTAGATCAGTGTAGACTACCAGTGTAGAGCAGTGTATACTACCAGTGTAGAGCAGTGTATACTACCACTGCAGAGCAGTGTATACTACCAGTGTAGAGCAGTGTAGACTACCAGTGTAGATCAGTGTAGACTACCACTGTAGAGCAGTGTAGACTACCAGTGTAGAGCAGTGTATACTACCACTGTAGAGCAGTGTATACTACCAGTGTAGAGCAGTGTAGACTACCAGTGTAGAGCAGTGTATACTACCAGTGTAGAGCAGTGTATACTACCACTGCAGAGCAGTGTATACTACCAGTGTAGAGCAGTGTAGACTACCAGTGTAGATCAGTGTAGACTACCACTGTAGAGCAGTGTAGACTACCAGTGTAGAGCAGTGTAGACTACCAGTGTAGAGCAGTGTATACTACCACTGCAGAGCAGTGTATACTACCACTGCAGAGCAGTGTATACTACCAGTGTAGAGCAGTGTAGACTACCAGTGTAGATCAGTGTAGACTACCACTGTAGAGCAGTGTATACTACCACTGTAGAGCAGTGTATACTACCAGTGTAGAGCAGTGTATACTACCAGTGTAGAGCAGTGTAGACTACCACTGTAGAGCAGTGTATACTACCAGTGTAGAGCAGTGTAGACTACCAGTGTAGAGCAGTGTATACTACCACTGTAGAGCAGTGTATACTACCAGTGTAGAGCAGTGTATACTACCACTGCAGAGCAGTGTAGACTACCAGTGTAGATCAGTGTAGACTACCACTGTAGAGCAGTGTATACTACCACTGTAGAGCAGTGTATACTACCAGTGTAGAGCAGTGTATACTACCACTGCAGAGCAGTGTAGACTACCAGTGTAGATCAGTGTAGACTACCACTGTAGAGCAGTGTATACTACCAGTGTAGAGCAGTGTATACTACCACTGTAGAGCAGTGTATACTACCAGTGTAGAGCAGTGTATACTACCAGTGTAGAGCAGTGTAGACTACCAGTGTAGAGCAGTGTAGACTACCACTGTAGAGCAGTGTAGACTACCAGTGTAGAGCAGTGTATACTACCAGTGTAGAGCAGTGTATACTACCAGTGTAGAGCAGTGTAGACTACCAGTGTAGAGCAGTGTAGACTACCACTGTACAGCAGTGTATACTACCAGTGTAGAGCAGTGTATACTACCAGTGTAGAGCAGTGTATACTACCAGTGTAGAGCAGTGTAGACTACCACTGTACAGCAGTGTATACTACCAGTGTAGAGCAGTGTATACTACCAGTGTAGAGCAGTGTAGACTACCACTGTACAGCAGTGTATACTACCAGTGTAGAGCAGTGTAGACTACCAGTGTAGAGCAGTGTATACTACCAGTGTAGAGCAGTGTAGACTACCAGTGTAGAGCAGTGTATACTACCAGTGTAGAGCAGTGTAGACTTCCACTGTAGAGCAGTGTATACTACCAGTGTAGAGCAGTGTAGACTACCACTGTAGAGCAGTGTATACTACCACTGTAGAGCAGTGTATACTACCAGTGTAGAGCAGTGTATACTACCACTGTAGAGCAGTGTATACTACCAGTGTAGAGCAGTGTAGACTACCACTGTAGAGCAGTGTATACTACCACTGTAGAGCAGTGTATACTACCACTGTAGAGCAGTGTATACTACCACTGTACAGCAGTGTATACTACCAGTGTAGAGCAGTGTAGACTACCAGTGTAGAGCAGTGTATACTACCAGTGTAGAGCAGTGTAGACTACCACTGTAGAGCAGTGTATACTACCACTGTAGAGCAGTGTATACTACCACTGTAGAGCAGTGTATACTACCAGTGTAGAGCAGTGTAGACTACCACTGTAGAGCAGTGTATACTACCAGTGTAGAGCAGTGTATACTACCACTGTAGAGCAGTGTAGACTACCACTGTAGAGCAGTGTATACTACCACTGTAGAGCAGTGTATACTACCAGTGTAGAGCAGTGTAGACTACCACTGTAGAGCAGTGTATACTACCACTGTAGAGCAGTGTATACTACCAGTGTAGAGCAGTGTATACTACCAGTGTAGAGCAGTGTATACTACCAGTGTAGAGCAGTGTAGACTACCACTGTAGAGCAGTGTATACTACCAGTGTAGAGCAGTGTAGACTACCACTGTAGAGCAGTGTATACTACCACTGTAGAGCAGTGTATACTACCAGTGTAGAGCAGTGTATACTACCAGTGTAGAGCAGTGTATACTACCAGTGTAGATCAGTGTAGACTACCACTGTAGAGCAGTGTAGACTACCACTGTAGAGCAGTGTATACTACCACTGTAGAGCAGTGTATACTACCAGTGTAGAGCAGTGTAGACTACCACTGTAGAGCAGTGTATACTACCACTGTAGAGCAGTGTATACTACCAGTGTAGAGCAGTGTATACTACCAGTGTAGAGCAGTGTATACTACCAGTGTAGAGCAGTGTAGACTACCACTGTAGAGCAGTGTATACTACCAGTGTAGAGCAGTGTAGACTACCACTGTAGAGCAGTGTATACTACCACTGTAGATCAGTGTAGACTACCACTGTAGAGCAGTGTATACTACCACTGTAGAGCAATGTATACTACCACTGTAGAGCAGTGTATACTACCAGTGTAGAGCAGTGTAGACTACCACTGTAGAGCAGTGTATACTACCAGTGTAGAGCAGTGTAGACTACCAGTGTAGAGCAGTGTAGACTACCACTGTAGAGCAGTGTATACTACCAGTGTAGAGCAGTGTATACTACCAGTGTAGAGCAGTGTAGACTACCAGTGTAGAGCAGTGTATACTACCAGTGTAGAGCAGTGTAGACTACCAGTGTAGAGCAGTGTAGACTACCACTGTAGAGCAGTGTATACTACCACTGTAGAGCAGTGTATACTACCACTGTAGAGCAGTGTAGACTACCACTGTAGAGCAGTGTATACTACCACTGTAGAGCAGTGTAGACTACCACTGTAGAGCAGTGTATACTACCACTGTAGAGCAGTGTAGACTACCACTGTAGAGCAGTGTATACTACCACTGTAGAGCAGTGTATACTACCACTGTAGAGCAGTGTATACTACCACTGTAGAGCAGTGTAGACTACCACTGTAGAGCAGTGTATACTACCACTGTAGAGCAGTGTAGACTACCACTGTAGAGCAGTGTATACTACCACTGTAGAGCAGTGTAGACTACCACTGTAGAGCAGTGTAGACTACCACTGTAGAGCAGTGTAGACTACCACTGTAGAGCAGTGTAGACTACCACTGTAGAGCAGTGTTATGGTCACTTCACTATCTCGCATAAGAGCAATGAAGGAAAGCGTGCGATAATTCTATAATTTTAATTGATTGTTTCCTTGGTTTAAGCAACGCATACGAAAACATGAAGTCCATACATATTCTAACATTTTTATCATTCAAACCACTTGACTACAGAGATAAGATTATAAAATGTTATTTAAAAAAATCGATAGTTAATCAGATTATCAAGTCAGATTATTATTTTGATTCATGTATACTTGAATCAGTTTAATGACAAACAGACAGACTAAATTACTGCCAAACGGCGGCTTGCTCACCGACATCTCGGAAACTTGTACATTTCCCACTGTTATGTTTGCTCCTTCTTTGTTCGACCCAGTATGGAGTGGAGCCTTTCCTCCAAATATGTTGTCTCTCAGTTTTTAAACTCAAAAGAAGAAAAGTTACAAAAAATATATTATAATGACTAGGACGTGTCAGTGACACTTATAGTGTTATGATTTAAGCGAGTAACATCATCATCATCGACCAATAAAGCGCTGTATTCTGATATTTTCCGGACTTTTTTTATTTAACCCAAAAAAACTCTTAGCAAAATAATCAATGACGTTATTAACATAAACAAAAGTTCATCATCATCATCATTTCAGCCACAAGAAGTCCACTGCTGAACATACGCCTCCCCATGGATTTCCAAAAAGATCGGTTGGAAGCGGTCTGCATCCAGCGTCTTCCTGCCACTTGTATGATATCTTCTCTCCACCTTATGACTGGTCTTCCTACGCTGCGCGTGCCGGTTCGTGGTTTCCATTCGAGTACTATTCGGCCCTATCGACTGTCAGATCAACGTTATATGTGCCCTGCCTACTGCTACTTCAACTCGCTAATCCGCTGTGCTTTTTCGGTGACTTTGTACGTCTACGGATCTCTTCGTTTCTAATACGATCTCGCAAAAATAGCATAGCCCCGAGCATAGCCCTCTCCATAGCTCGTTGCATGACTTTGAGCTTCCTGATAAGTTAAACAAAAGTTATAAACTATAAAAATATTGTTCTATCATGTGAATGACATACTTACAATGAGTAGGGTAATTAAGGCGTGATCAGAAGTAATGATATTCTATTGGCCAGTTTGCGTGCTACAAGCAGGGCCGCGAGGCACCGCCAGTATACTCGATAGATTACAGGATCTGGCCGAGGGGCCTGTATTAATAGACTCCGGCCTGGCTCTTCTCGTATTACATCTGCGGATATGGCGCGGCTCGTTCTGCTGCTCAGTGCACTGGCGGCGGCGGGAGCTGGTGAGACTACTCTGGCTTTACAACTTGCTGTAACGTGTAACAAAATAAAACTAACAATTTCTCAAACCTTTTGCCAAACGATCATCATCGCCAACATCTTAGGCACAAGAAGTTTACTGATATATGAAGCATAAGCCTCCCCGACCATGGATTTCCAATAAGGCTAGTTGGAAGCGGCTTGAGTCCAGCGTCTTCCTGCCACTTGTCAGAGGTCTTCTGTCCACCATATGGCTGGTCTTCCTACGCTGTACTTGCAAATTCGTGGTCCCCACTAGAGAGTTTTGACTCCATCGTCCATTAGTTCTACGTGCTATGTGCCCTGCCCACTGCCACTTCAACTTTCTAATCCACTGTGCTATTTCAGTGACTTCGGTATTTTATTGATCTCTTTGTAGCCAAACGATACACATACCTACCTATTGTAAAGAGCTTAAAACATGTTCCAGCTGTCCCAACTCCTGCGCCAGTGCTTCGTAAGCTAGACATAGAGAGATATCAGTACATCCGTGGACCGGATGGTGTCCCTCACCTGGTTGACCTCTGGGTTACCACGCATGAGTTGCAGAAGGCAGCCCGCTACGATGCAGACAGACAGAATGTCTACCACCTTTTCACGAGGTAAACTATGGAATATTTGAAAAAAGTTTACTGGATGAATATTTTAATAGAGTGCAGTCAAGTGCACGCAGCATCGTTGCAGGATACTTTTAGTGCTCCACTGCCAAATACACCATACGAGTGGTGAACACTGTAGCCAAGGAGGTACTTAATTATTATGTTCTGGCACTATTACTTATTATTTAAACAAATTCAGCTCTATAAATTTCAGCGAAATTAAAATTGAAGTAAAATTGCAACTTAAAAAAAATAATGGTTCCTCAAATGATACCTAGGGCTATTTTCTGCATAAAATATCCTCCCAGCCCATCGTTACCGCGTCAGGTTATTCTCTTCTACGCTGTATAGGCATTTTTTCGTCTTGTATTTGCAGACAGAATCCACAAACGAGTCAGCCCCTTCTAATCAGCAACGGTCAGCTTCTCGGTTCGACTAACTTCAACGCCCAGCGGCGCACCGTGGTCCTCATCCACGGCTGGCTGGACAACGCTTCTGCTGACTTCAACACCGTCCTAGTGCCCGGTGAGTAGTATGCCCTGCCCTATGCACAAAATATACCAATCTTATTAATCAAACCAAAGATGAGTTATCACAAAGTATCACAAGGAGTCCCAGACGGATCTAGATCTAGGCTAAAAACATTATGTTATATGCCATAATGATACTCTTTTCTAGAGGGTCAAAAACTAGACGACTGACCGGCAGTGTGTGTACCACTTTTTTACATAAGAATTACCTCTGCCAAACAGTCTGTATGTGAAGCATAAATAATACTTGTCTTCTTCTTGGGAAAAGAACAGTGAAAAAGTACGAGAGCAGTTGAAAACCGCAATTGTTGTATTTACTTGGGGAAAATCCACAATGATGACCAATTAGGTAACTGATATAAGGCAAGTTAGTATTCGTATTCCAGCATTCCTGGCGGCAGAAGACGTGAACGTGATCGTGGTGGACTGGAGTGCTGGAGGCGGCACCATCAACTACGCGGCTGCTGTCGTCAACACAGTCACTTCCGGTAAGGAGGCTGGACACCTCTCACTTACTATAAATATACTGACAACCCAGTTGAAGCTTATATGGCCCAGCACATTGTCATTGAACGTGGCAAGCAAACAGCCATGCTAGGTATGCTACCAAACGGTACAGCCAGAGTTTGAAGCTGTTGCAATTTTCAGAATGAATTCATAAGTCCGGAATATTCTGATTGTTATATGTGTAGTAATTTATGTAATATTATGCAATTCGTATGATTTTTTGCTGTGTAGATAATAATAGCAGGTTTATTATTTACAACAAAATATCACAGGAAATTAGGAATCGACAATTTCAATATTTATAAATAAGCATTACAATACAAATAAGCATAAGGTACAAGCTAAAATGGTGGTGATGGTTCGCTTTTATTACCTGCATAATTAGTTACACTGTATAGATGGGACGTTCCAGGTGTGGGTGTCGCCCGGTTCATAAGCCAGCTGAATGCCGCGACGGGAGCCAACGTGGCCTCCTACCACCTCGTGGGGCACAGCCTCGGGGGACACCAGGTCGGCATCGTGGGGAGGAACCTCGGAGGAGGAGTGTCGTATGTTACTGGTGAGTAGATATGTCATCAAGAATAATCAAGTTTATGGCCTGTGAAGCAGAGCCAGTGCTCAGAACTGGGGTACATTGTTAGTAGATAATTTTAGTACGTTAGTACGACCACGTTAGTAGGTAAGTTAGTTATTTATTGTGAAGGGATTATTTATGTAGTTATAGATGATGTATATCTAGAAAATGGCGTACAAAATGGATTAATTAATAAATATATATTAGTTCTCATCTCTGTTTCCTGAGACCAACAATCTTGGTCAACCAACCAACAAAATTTTCAAGGCTAGAGTGAATAGATATCTTCCAGATCGACGAGCTCCATCCTCGGCCACGCCGTCGCTTAACATCAGGCGAGTTGGTGGTCAATCGTAGATCAATCTTGCATAAAAAAAGAAAAAATATTATATGTTGGCAACGGTGTAGATTTGGGGACGTAAGCTTTTCATGGCTCTAAATATGCTGCTCGAAGTTTGATGGTGCAAATAGATGTATATGCGCTTCCAAAATAGCTCAAAATGTATTTCTTCCTAAGCCACTAGAAATTACACAGCTTGCTTGGTGTTGAGTGGCGGTGTGGCCGATAAATACACTTATATGTAAGTAATTTATGTTCGTAACTTGGAACGGAAACAGGGGGCAATTCAGTTAATCAAAACCGATCCGTAACTGAACCTTGTACGAAGCATTTCCTGTTGGCTGTTATCATTTTTAGGGTTCCGTACCCAAAGGGTAAAAACGGGACCCTATTACTAAGACTTCGCTGTCTGTCTGTCTGTCTGTCTGTCTGTCTGTCTGTCTGTCTGTCTGTCTGTCTCCAGGCTGTATCTCATAAACCGTGATAGCTAGAAAGCTGAAATTTTCACAAATGATGTATTTACGTTGCCGCTATAACAACAAATACTAAAAATTAAAAAAAAATTAATATTAAGGGGGGTCCCCATACAATAAACGTGTTTTTTTCGGATTTTTTTGCTCAATATTAAAAACGGTAAAAGGTAGACTCTTCAAATTTTTTACAGAATATTTACTTGTATATTACCTTTCAAAATAAATAATTAAATAACAATAAAGTAAATATTAAAGGGGGCTCCCATACAACAAACGTAATTTTTAAGCAATTTTTACTCGATCTTAATTAACAGGTAGAAACTTGAATATTTGTAAGTAAATATTTAGAAATATATTGACTATAAAAATAAATACCTAATCTAATACATAAAAACTAACAAAATGAAAATAATCCGTGCATCTAAACGCGGTGCGAGCGCCGCGCCGCAGTGTGGTGGTGGCGCGAGCGCGAGGCAGTTGCTAAGCAACGGCCGCGCGGGTAGCGGGGGAGGTAACATCACGGAGCGAGCCATAGCCGCGCGTATTCGCGCAAGCGTCGTCATGCTGCCCGGATGTGTATCGAAAACCTACCTATAAGTTTGCAATTTACTACTTGGAATTTCGTTGATTTCTTGTTATTTTATAAACAGAACTAAACTTTGTAGTATTATATATAGTTGATAGTACGGAACCCTTCGTGCGCGAGTCCGACACGCACTTGGCCGATTATTTTATTTAGTAATGAGCGAAGGATGTATTACGATTCATAAAATGTGTCAATTGTCATAAAAGTGATTGAATCAAAAAAAAAATGGCGACCAACGTTAAACGGTTCACGTCTGGTTCAGTTACGGAGCAGTCTTGAGTAACTGAATTTCCCCCCTGGTTTTTAAATAAACTCCTCAAATAAACATATTCTTTAAGACAGTTTCTAAATATGAGAATAGTAGATCTTCACCATCAGCTCCAGCCACAATTTGACAATTCAATTGTCAAGGTTTTTAGGACTTTTAGGACTCACATGTTCCACTCTCTACTTTATACTGCGCTATGTGTGATTTTCTGCCAATATTTCTACCTTGCTTGGCAGATTAAGTTATAGATTTTTATACCCGCGGGGCTTAAATCTAAATTTTTATTGAATATTACAATCCAACATGACTTATCTCAATAAACTTCTCCCAACTGACGCGTCCAGCTCTGGACCCCGCTTTCCCCGGCTGGATTACCAACGACGACAAGTTCCGCAGCACGGACGGCATCTACACGGAGGTGATCCACACCAACGCCGGCGTCCTGGGATACCTTTCGAACCTGGGAGACGCAGACTTCTACCCTAACGGAGGGATAAGCATGCCGGGCTGTAACGGCCAGGAGTGTGACCATTTTAGGTAAGAAAACGCTACTGTTCTTCATTTATTTCATTCATTATATTATTTATGCTGGATATAAACCATAGATTCACACAGATCAACATAGATTCCCAAAAAGATCTGATGATATCAGCTAACATCCAGCGTCTTCCAGCCACTTGTTTGTTTGAGGTCGTCTATCCAATTTATTGTCGGTCTTCCTATGCTGCACTTGCCGGTTCGTATGGTTTTCACTCAATAACTTTCAGCGCCATTAGCCATCAGTTCTACATGTTATATGTATACCGTGCCCACTACCACTGCAACTTGCTAATCCTCTGTTGTATTGAAGGCTTTCGTACGTGTACGGATCTCTTCATTTCTGATTCGATCGGGCAGAGAGACTCCAAGCAATAGTCCTCTACATTATATCATTGCGTGATTTTGAGCTTCCTGATAAGGCTCATAAGTTAGTGACCTCGTTTCTGAAGATCTTGCTGCAAGTCGCAGAGCCCCAATATTAATGATAATTATTGCCATAAGAAGAAGAATAAGAATATTTATTAACCTTGGATAACATAGGACTTGCCTATATTTTCTGATAACTACCTCACCTAATTTTCAAGCGACTATGTGACTGGGATGAAGCCGTAGATCTAGATAGATAGACAGATGTGACAGTGATCTAGTCGCCAGTCACGCACTTAACTAATGCTATGGCTTCTCTTGACGCTATCCTCGACCGGCAGTGGAAGATCATTGTTGTGATTGATCAACCATATCTACTCGTTCTTTCCATGTTCTAGATGTTTCCACTACATGGCGGAGTCAGTAGTCTCCGGCGGGTTCATGGGCACTCGCTGCGCCTCCTACGTCACCGCGATGGCGGGCAGCTGCTTCCTCTGGGGCGGACTCCAGATGGGAGGTCTCGTGCCTAAGACTGGGTAAATATTTTATATGATTCAGCTCGAAGGATTAGAATATGCAGAAGTCTGGAGTCAGGTTCTTAGAATACAGCTTTAGTTTCTGTTATACAAATTGGTTTTAGAAGGATTTTGGATTTGAAAGATGGCTAAACCAGTATATAGAAGGTGTAGGTAATAGGGGTTAGAAGGGAAACGTCTCGAGGATATTACTTCAGTTACTGAGTTTAAAATACTTTTTGCAATGTAGGGAGTCAAGTTGGTGTCATGTAGTCAAGTTGAAAGAAAGAATGATCCGCAGTTTTTGGTATATTGGAGGCTTAAATGTGTCAAAAACTATTTATTTTTAATCGACTTAAAAAAAGGAGATTATTAGTTTCATATGTATGTATGTAATATTGTTATCTCTGACTTAAGATGAATAAATTGTATTTACTTAATCCATTTAAACCCTTTTACACATGAGATCAGAAATGCAAGATTTGTACGACAAGGCCAATTTATAAAAATCACTATAAACACCATCTTGTTGCAGACAATCCGGCATATTCTACTTGGAGACCAACGCGGCGCCGCCCTTCTCGAGAGGGTGAACACCTGCACCTGACTGAACGCCGCGACATTACATTATTTTACAATAATAATAGCTTTTTAATCAAAATTCCGACAATCAACATAGCTTTATAATGTCTAACTACGGAAAGGTTACCTAAATAGTATCTAGTGTTAGTACTACGTGTATCTAAAGCTATGTGATTCGAATGTTGAACTTCCAATATCTGGTAATTTTCACACGAAATGCATATAAAGTAGATATAATTCTACACTTTGGTGAGTTTAAGTCAAACACCATCCCATCACAGTAACAACACATGGTAACTTCTTTACTTCTTTAAACTGAATTAGCGTGATTCTTATTCTTATTCTTATTCGAGATGGGGGCGATAAGTCCTGCACTGACGTCCCGCTTGGGGTGTATTGTGCATTTCCCCCCGCCAGCGTCTACCCAAGCCAGCCTAGCTCCTTAAAATAATGTAGGCAGGCCTTGGGGTGCTGACGTAATAGCTCCAGTGGTGAAGATGGAAATGATGAGAATGATAATGATGATGACAATGACACTGTGATTGCGGATGTCGATGCAAGCCGTTGCTGTGGTGGCATAAGCAAGGATGAAGCCGAAGCTACCTTATGCAGTCCTGTGGAGATTCTGATGTCTTCCGTAGCTGAACAGTGCCATAACACATGTTCTACCGTTTCGTTATCCTCCAGACAGCCTCGACACAAAGGGCTGTCCGTGGCTCCTATTTTGAATAAGTGACTATTTAGGTTGCAATGTCCTGTTATAAGTCCCACAAGTAGCCGAAGATCCTGTCGTTGCAGTCTCAGTAGCGTATTGGTGGTGTTTCTGTCGAGGATCGGGAAAGCGGCCTTTGCGTGTTTGCAATCTTCTTTCTTATCCCACAGTTTCTGTTGTTCGCTCTCAGTGTGTCGACGTAGCAACTCACGGACCTCGATCGCCGTGGGTTTACAGAGATTTTTAACCTCGTCATTTACTGGTTTTCTGGCCCCTTCCTTTGCGAGTGTATCTGCCACGTTATTGCCCGTGCAGGATCCGTGGCTTCTTGTCCATCTCACTATAATCCTGTACTTACCTGCAAGTGCTTGTAGTGCAGTGTGACAGTCAGAGATAACTCTTGACCTTGTTGTTGGTCTTCTAAGTGCATATAAAGTGGCAGCACTATCTATGGTGAACATGAGTATCTCTTTGTTATCCGGGTCTTCGTCAGTTGTAAGAAACTCGTTTAGCCGTTCGACAGCTCTTGCGGCTAGTAGTAGGCTCATTGCCTCTGCCTGTAGAGCCGTTGTGGTTTTATTTAGGGCCATGGATTCCTCAATCCCAAGCTCCGGGGAGTGGAAGCCACAACCTACTCCTGCATCGTTCTTTGCACCGTCACTGAATATGTTCCAAGAAGGTGATATTTCGTCCAGAGCGTTATCCTCCGTGATTAACTCGTACTTTTTGCTATCTAGATGCACCTTGGCTATTTTATCTGTACCTAGGTTTGCTTCAGGAATTATCCTTGTTGCACGTTCGATTATTCTGCAATGGTTTGTGATCGCTCCTGAACTCTTCCATTCATTTGTGGATTTGATTCTAAGGGCTGAGGCCATTGCTTCCTGTTGTATGTGAAGATGCAGTGGGGTAAGTCCCAAGATGATTTCGAGTGCAGCCGAGGGTGTCTTTTTCATACAACCACTGATTAGAGTGCACGCGAGTCTCTGTGTCCGCTGTAGTTTTGTTACGGTCGTTGCTAAAACGGTACGGGTCCACCATACAACGCAGCCGTAGGTGAGAACTGGTCGCACTATAACTGTATATAGCCAGTGACAGAGTTTAGGTTTAAGACCCCAGTCTTTTCCCACCGCTCTGGTGCACTGCCATAGAATATTTGTTGCTTTTGTGGTGATGTGCTCTAAGTGTTTTCCCCACAAAAGTTTGCTGTCTAACCAGATGCCTAGATACTTTACCTCTTTACTGAGTGTCAGTTTCGTTCCAAACAGCGTGGGAGTTTTTAGATTCACTGGTTTTGTTTTACGTGTGAACAGCACCATCTCTGTCTTCTGTGGATTTACTGACAGGCCATGGCGCTCGCACCAATTTTCGACGATTTTTAATGCTTTTTGCATTTTCTCACACAGGGTTGACTCAAAGAGGCCGGAGACCATGATGGTCAGATCATCAGCGTATGCCACGGTGACCATGCCTTCCTTGTTCAGGAGTTCAACGAGTTCGTTGACCACCATCACCCAAAGTAAAGGAGACATGACTCCTCCCTGTGGACAACCTTTTTTAACACGATATCGTGTTATGCCCTCCGATTCTATGATGGCTGTTCTGTTAGAGAGCATTTCCGTGACCCAAGTGGTCATTCTCTCATCTACTCCTTGTTTTCTCAGACCCCCTCTGATGCTGAGGAATGTTGTTTTGTCAAACGCACCCTCAATATCTATGAAGGTAGCTAGGCAGGATTGTTTGCTCTCAAGTGCTGATTCAATTTTGTATACCACCTGGTGGAGAGCAGTCTCTGTTGATTTACCAGATTGATAAGCGTGTTGGTTTTGGTGGATGGGATTATCTACCAACGGTCCACCTCTAATATATTTATCGCATAGTCTTTCCAGTGTCTTCAAAAGGAATGAACTGAGGCTTATCGGCCTAAAAGATTTAGGATTTGTGTAGTCTGTTTTACCTGGCTTAGGTAGGAAGACCACCTTTACTTCCCTCCACGATTTGGGTATATATTTCCATGCTAGGCAAGATCTAAATATGACAGTTAGGTGTGTTTTGATCCTGTTTAAACCCCACTGTAGGAGGGCTGGGAAAATGCCATCCATTCCCGGGGCCTTGTGTGGCTCGAAGGTGCTAATGGCCCATAGTAGTACTTCCTCTGTGACTATTGAATCTGCAAATGTCCAATCCTCATTATCCGGTTCATGTGGAGTGTTTGGTTCCCAACCAGAGTTTTCGTCCAGTTGGCAATCTGGAAAGTGTGTTTGAAGAAGAACTTCGAATTGTTCCTTCTCCGATATTGTATAGGTGCCGTCCGATTTTTTTAAGGTGCCTAGCCTCACTTGTGAGTCAGAGGTAATGATTTTTCTAAGTCTTGCAGTCTCGCTCTCTGACTGGATAGAGGTGCTGAATTTTTTCCATGAGTTATTTTGACTCTTTTTGACTTGTACCTTAAATTGGTGCCGCATCTTTTTATATTCTTGCCAGTCCACCATCGCATTGGTGTTCATGGCTCTGTTGAAATGATGTCTGACCTTTTTCCTAAGCTTGGTTAGATCTTTATTCCACCATCTATCTTTCTTAGTAACGCGGTCATAACTTTCCTTTTTTAAAGGACACGCTTCTTCGTAACTCTGTATCAGAGCTTGTACCATATTATTGGTGGTCGTTTCTATTTCTTGTGGTGAGAGCTTCCCTGAAAGGTCTATGTCTGGTATTTCTGACATAGCCTTCTCCAGTGCGTCTCTGAAGATAGACCTATCAGTTTTCTTCGGGTTTCTGTAGGTTCGTGGTTCATGCACGCCTACGGTCAAGCTGAACCTGATCCATCTATGATCTGAACCCGAATATTCATCAGTTGCCACATGCCAGTCATTTATGGTCTTTGAGATTTCGTTTGTAGCTAACGTGATATCGATTTCTGTTCTTGCCCACGAGGTTACAAAGGTAGGTTCTGAACCTCTATTTAACAGGTTCACGTTGTGTCTGAGTATGAAATCGAGTATATCGTTCCCTCTATCATTTGTATCAGTGCTACCCCAGACCGTACAGTGGGCGTTGGAGTCACAGCTTACCACACATTCAAGTTTGTTTGTCGTGCAGAAGTGCAATAGCTCATCAAGAGCTGGGGAAGGTGCTTCTTCTTTTATATCCAGGTACGCCGAGGCTAGGATTATCGTGCTATGATTGCCTTGGAGACCTGTTGTTAGTTTTACTACGGTAAGGTCATCTGTGCACAAGTGTGTCACCAGCGATGCTTTAAATGGCTGCGGAATATACACAAAGGTACGTAATTTATTTGTAACCGGTGGAGTTAAAAGAGTGCCGTTTAGGCCATTGAAGCCACTTACCTTGCCACGGGTTATGTAAGGCTCCTGGACCAGTGCAATTGTGTTATTTTGTTTCTCTAGGGCTTCGCGCAGGGCGGCGGCACCGGTGACGCTATGATGTATATTAGCTTGTATGATGTTTAGTAATGTGCTAGTGTGTGTCCTATGTGTGCTACCTGTCGCCGAAGCGATTGGTGTATGTGTGTTTGTGTGATTTTTACATTTTTGTTGGCAATCCATTTTTACAGCATTGTCATTTTCTACCCGGTTATTGAATCTTGGGATCAACTTGGGATCGGCCGGGACGGTCCAAGTCCATGGACGACGCTGGCGAGAAGATGTTGAGCCCCATTATGTCAAGATCTCCTTCGTCCTCGTCACCCACGTCCAGCAACCGCTCCTCCTCTTCCCTTGTCCATCCCATTTTTACAGCGAGTTCCGCGTCGTCGGCGGCACCGGGTGCCGGTGGCGCGGCCTCTATATGCGAGACAGCGCCCCCGACCACCGGCACCTCCGCCGACACTGGTCCCCTGATCTTATTCTGTCCTCTGACCTTTACATATACTCTCGCGCTCACGTAGTGAAGGCGAAAGTCAACGCGCCTGAGTAATTCTAAGCCTTCTGGTGGGATGCCAACGACCAGTAAGTGGTTTCGGGCTTCACCGACCGGCCGGATTTCGTGTGTGAACAACTGCCATTTATCGACGCCCACTCCTGGGTTGAGTGCCACCAAAAAGTTTATTAGTAAATCCGGCCGGTCGGTCAACTCCGCTACACCGCGTCCGAAGTCCGGGATGTATATTACTGCGGTAAAATAGCGAGGCACTTGGCTTTCCGGGACGACTATGCACCCGCCCGACCCCTGCCACAGAGCCGGCAGTCGCTCGACAGTTGTCGTGAGCCAGGCCAGTGCACAATCGTCCTTCGGTGTATACCTGACGCCACCGCGAAAAAGTCTTGGCATCGTCATGAACTGTGGGAGACGAGTGTCGGCTCGCCCTCCACCGCCCATGAAAACACCGTAAATCTCTCTGTCTATAGCTAATCGAACTGTCGTAGCCCGAAGCTCATCCATTGGCGCGCGTAAACGGTCTAAAATTATCACTTTATGATAGGCTGCGGCAGCCTCCGCGTACGACGTCGACCCCATACTGGGCTCTACCTGGGAGAGCGCAGTTCCACCGATGTTGGAGGCCGGAGGGCCTGTGGGCGCTGCGCCCTCACGGGGAGCGTTGTATGCCGGGGAGTTCACGCGGTGACAGGCTTTTTTATCTATCGCTACGCAAGTTGGCGACACTAAGTCCGAGCTCCTCTGTCGTTTTTGTCCTCGTATTTCCCCCGAGTGATCCCTAACCGTGTCGGGCACATTGGGTCCGGCCGCCTCTCTCTCAGTACCTGTGCTCCCCCTCTTACCCTTTCCCTTTCCCTTGCCCCTTGTGGGGGCCGAGTCTAGGTCTGCTCCAGAGGGGGGAGTACTATTTGAGTCGAGGGCGGCCGGGCCGTGCACCTCGTGTATAGTGTCAGCATGCGGCGGCAGTACACGCGAGAGCGGTTTCGGCACCGGTCCTTGCCTTTGCGGCTCACTGGGTAGTGACTCTTCAGCCCGTTCCCGTGTCACCGCATTTGCAAGAACCGGTGCCTGAGGGATGGCGCGTGTCATACATGCCACGACTGGAGGCGCAAGCGCCGCCATACCAGGCAAGTACAACACGCCCTCCCTCTGCAATTGGCAGGATTGGTCCACCAGGGTGGTCTCGCGCGTTCTGCGCCGTCGCCTCAATTCGGCTCGTCGGCTGATGCCGCGATATGAGCTTTGGGCGAAAGTCGGTCTCCCGAACTCCCGCCCGTTACCTATATTTGCAGCGCGCTCTTCTGCCGCCCGCGCCGCCGTCGCTGCCGTCTCTCGCCGTCCTTGTCGCCGCAGCACGTCATGACTTCTCTTCGGCACTGGTCCAGGAGTCGCAGGTGTTGCAGGTGTTGCATGTGTTGTGTCCGGTCCAGTCGCATCCGCAGCCGGCGGAGCCTGGGACACCACTCCGCCGTCGCCTTCGGTAGCCCATTTCCCACTCTCCGACCCGGGAATCGGAGAGCGCCGGGTGCTAGCCGGATCGCAGGGCATACTTTTCACTAATTCATTGTTCATCATCATCAAAATTTTAAGAGTAGAAAACAAGTACTGTGGAGCAAGAAGACAGTGGATTAGTGGGCGCTCAAGCGTGAGGTAAGGCAGGTGCCCATCTCTACCTTCCCCCGTTCTTTCGCATGTTCGTGACTAGCGGGTCATCCCGAGAAACACACGGGTGGCCACACTATTCACCAACACGCCGGCCACGGGCTACCGCAGGGAGAGAGAGCGATGAAAAATAGGAGGGGGAGGAACACTAGGATGATTAGGTGAGGGGAAATGGAACAGGGGATAGAGGGAGGGGGAAGGGGGGGGGGAAGGGGGGGGGAAAGGGGGAAAGACTGGGATGGTTAGGGGAGGGGAAAAGGGACAGGGGGGATAAAGGAAGGGAGGGGGCTGGGGTGCTCGGCATACCAAGGGATAGCTATGGAATACCGATCACCCCTGCCCCTCCCTCCCCCGTGGCCTTCCCTCTTTATCCGGGCTTAGGACCGGCACCAAGCTGAAAGTTATTGTGCTGAAGCGGAAAAAGTTCCAAGCAGCAGTGAAAAAGCAATAACAAGCAGAAATGGAGGCGAGGTTCCCAGAAATGGAGGCGAGGTTAGAAATGGAGGCGAGGTTAGAAATGGAGGCGAGGAGAATTAGCGTGATTAATATAAGGTAAATTTGAAATTGAGTTACCAGGTGAGCTGGTGGTCAATCGTAGATCTATCTTGCGTAAAAAAACGAACAAGTGCGAGTCAGACTCGCCCACCGAGGGTTCTGTACAAACTAGTAGTTAAAAGGGGAAATTATATTTTTTTTATATTTTCCTTCATAATCAAATATATTTTAAAACATTGTAAAAATATTTAAAAACCTGTTTTAGCTTGTGCTAATGAAGCTCTTTCATATTATACCCCATATGATACGGTTAAAGCACTTTAAAAAAAGACCTTCCTTCCTTGCATATAGACCCTATTTTTTTGTGAATAAATAAAAAAAATACAGTTTTCGGATTTTTTCCTTTTATATGTGTACCAATGCTTCTTTCAAAATTTCACAGTTATAAGTCAACGGGAAGTATCCCATAGGTTTTGATTCCCTTGCGAGTGTCGAAATATGCGTTTTTTGCGACATATTTGGCTGTAACTTTTTTTATGAAAACCGAGAAGTTTGATTTTTCTCTCTGCAGCAAGATACTATGGATCTGCGTATATGGTTTTAATTTCAACTCGATACCTTCACACGTTCCCGAGATACAGGTCTTGACAGATGGATAGACGGACAGACGGACAACAAAGTGAGGGGTAAGGGAATAAGGGTTTCGGTTTTTCTTTTTGAGGTACGAAACCCTTAAAACATAACAATATTATTATTAATACTTTTTATGCCGTAATAATAAATAAAGAGTTTACTCCAGCTATCGTGATCGTAGATCGGTCTCAACGCCGGGCAGTGAGCTCGTCGACATCACCATTCCACATGATGAGAATCTCGTGAAGGCCGAGAAGGATAAGCTCAGCACCTTGACTTGGCTCACGAGATAACTGCCATGTGGGACGTTGACTCGACGATCATTGTCCCGATAGTCGTGTCGATGAACGGTCTTATAACGAGGAGTCGAGCGTCTACATCTCAAGAGGCTCTCTAGATGGTAGTGTCAAACAAGGGTTCAGATACACAAGACTATCATCCTGGCACGGCACGCATTATCAGGAGGTGCCTGAGTCTGTAGCCCCTACCGCTGTATAGATTGAGCTCCGCCCCGCTGTCGGTGGCACCCAAACTTTTTAGTTTCATAAACATTTATTTCGTATTTCAAATATTACACGTCAAAACTAAACACAAAAATGCATCTACTAACATAAAATTGTACAGAATTTTTGCTATACTGGTAGGTACTAATTTTATTTTTAGGCCAAATACTCACACATGGGTACCTTTCATTTAAATAAGACATAATTATATTAATATTTATGTATATTTAGTAAGATTGATAGAAACACGGCCAATAAACGTTGTATCTTTACTTATTGTGATAAACTTAATAACTAGTACCTATTTAACATAATACTGCAGAAACAAACTGTATCACTGTCGTCAGGTATCTGGCAATCAGGATATGGCAACGCCAATAGGTCGCCAACAACAGGCTTGCGCTTGACCGCCAGCTCGCCTGATGCTATCATCAATATTGAATGTTTCACCATTGCATGTGTAATGTAGCAAAAATTACATTCATAATTTACGATTTACCCAAGTCAACAGTTATTTTTGGATGTTTTTTGTGATACGTTCTAGTGTCTGCTAACGCCGGCAGACAATCACCAACCACACATGTTAGTTGACGAAGCCTACGAACCTAATAATAAAAAGTATTCCTTTTTTTCAAATAAATTACATTTGACAATATTTTGACAATTATTCAGATGAAAGGTTACGAAGAGACCGAGTGTGCGTCATGTTCACCTAGTTAGAAGAAATCAGTTCAATCTAAGTTGGACTATTTTGACATGTAGTTCTCAGGGAACAGGGAAGGTGGAAAGGAGCTCCTGGAATTTTCAATCGACATTCTTAAATTTCTGTCAAAACTGACTAAAAATGTCTGGAAATATACTGAAATAATAACTTGGTAAGTATATCTCTAATGGTGTTACACTTTCTAAGCACGCGGGATGGCACTGTCACTTTTCACAAATCACGACAATTGGCATCTAACAGTGTTGCGCGACGTCGTATCGCGACTTAAAGCGAGTCAGGCGATTACCTTACTTGAGGCTTGCCACGCAGGCACAGAGCCGGGGAAAACATATCTATGATATTCAGTTATCATACGAATCAATTATCCTGGTGGGAAGTAAGGTTACCTATGAAGAAATACTAAAACTAAAACTAACTTATCATATAATTCTCCTCTACCAAGACTATGTCGTACATACGCCACTTGTGGCTCCTAGAGAACGCACGTGTGTACTTTGTTGTTGCTGAACTCTCAGTTGTTCTCAAACTTTTTCAAAATGTTCCCGTGTGCAAGTTGCGGAGCAGAACACTCTGACGGAACAGTCTGCAGCGTTTGTAAACAGCGGTACGATTTCCAATGCTCTGGAGTGTCCGAGATAGGCTACCGCAAACTCGGAGACAGAAAGAATTCCTGGAGGTGCCCTAAATGTAAGGCGAACCAGTCTACGTCCCCTTCCCCGGCTGTAACGTCGCCGCAGCCGCTTCAATTGGACAAAATACAAGAGCAACTTAACATAGTTATGTTTCAGTTGAAGCCACTGACCTCTTTAGCGGAAGACATAAAGATAATAAAAGCTGAATTATGCAACATGAAGGATTCGCTGGAGATGGCCTACCAGCTCATCGGAGCTCACTCGGAGAAGGTCAAGGATTTAGAGTCCCGTGTTATCACGGCCGAAAAAATAGCGCAGGAGGTTCCGGCTTTAAAGAACGAAATCGCTAAACTCGGCCGTGATCTGCAGGAACGAGACCAATGGGCAAGAGCAAACAACGTGGAGATAAGAGGTATTCCCCAGAAGAAAAATGAGAATCTGTACGTGATTGCGGAGAAAATAGGTCAAATTTGTGATTTTCGCATAATCAAGGAAGGCATAAATTATATTGCACGAATACCTACACGTGTACCGAATTCAGAAAAACCTATAGTGATCTCATTTCATAGTCGCTATATTAAAGAAGAATTAGTGGCAGCATCACGCAAAAGCAAGAACCTTAGTTTGACTAATCTCGGCTTCAGTACTGAGGGAAACTTCTTCGTTAGTGACCATCTAACGCAGCGCAACAAGACTCTTCTTAGTAAGGCAAGAGCATTAGTTAAGGAGAAAAACTACCAGTACATATGGGTCAAGCATTGTAAAATTATGGCCAGGAGATCAGATACCTCACCAATAATTTTTATCAAGGGCGAAAACGATCTCGCAAAAATTTCTTAACTTTCTCATATATAAAACATTTTCCATTGTATCAGAAATCAGAAATCAGTGATATTATTTTGTGTAAATCTAAGTACGACAGTTTGGGAAACGCACCTAAAACCAGTATATTTTGTTCTCCTTATCGCTATGCGGTTGCCGTGAGGATAGTCAACCTGCTCATGCAAGTAAGTTTGCACAAACTCACACGATTAGCGCTCGAACATGATTGCGACTGCACATCTATAAAGCTCATTTTAGGTTGCACCGATTCTGCAGTAGTACGTCGAGAATGGCTTGCTAAGTACGGTATTTATTTCACACTAATAAGTTATGATGTTTTTAATATTTTACCTGCAATGTCTACCCTATATTTACGTTTCTCGCAATTAAATTATACACTTATCCACTTATTATCACAATCAATAGCTCTCGTAAACACAAATAGTTACATATGTTGTTTTGTTGTATTTATATACACTTGTATGGAGAATAGGTCATATTATCCTTATAAACTTTTACTCATAACCGTAAATTGGATCTGCGTGTCTTTTATAATCAATATAAGTCACACAGATATCTACATATTGTCTCATAATAGCTATGTATTAATAATTACTACTAATGGCTACCAGCAGTCTTAATATATATTATCAAAATACTCGAGGGCTACGCACGAAAACGCAACTATTCAAAAGGAATGTACTTATTAACTCATACGATATTATTTCGCTAACAGAGACCTGGTTACTTAGTGGTGTAAGGGACAGTGAGTTGTTCGATGACAGGTATATTGTTTGGCGTAGGGATAGAAATTATGCAGCTACGCATGAAAAGTATGGCGGGGGAGTATTACTAGCGATACGTCGAGATCTTATGGCGGTCCATCGTCCGGAGTGGTCTTCATCTGCGGAAGACATATGGGTTACTGTTTCCCATAAAAATAAACATTACCCTATTCAGTCAATACATATTTGTACAATTTATCTTTGCAACGAAAAACTAGGTAACTCGTTCAATATACAATTGAATAATTTTTCTAACAACTTATCCACCATAGTAAACTCATCTCCGAATGATATTTATATAATTATGGGAGATTTCAATCTCAGTAATATACAGTGGATACCTGATTGTGCAGGTCAGCTACAAAACCACGGTACTGTGGGTGAAATACAAACCTATTTTTTTGATACATTAGCAGAATGCAATCTAACTCAATTTAATCTCTGCTACAATGTTAATGGAAGGTTATTAGACTTAATATTATGTAATGAAAACCTATTAATATCCTCTTGTACTGACCCTTTAGTGCCCGAAGATGCACATCACAAATCTTTAAATATTACTTTAAATTTCACTAATTTTGAACACTTACAAATAAATAATAGAAAAAAGTATTTTTTTTGAATCAGGGGACTACATTAATATCAGGTCGTCATTGAATGAGTATGATTGGGATTGCTGCCTGTTTAGTGTTCCGCTAGATGATGCTATAGACTGTTTTTACAATAAATTATATGAAGTTATAGATAAATATATACCCTCTAAACTAGTTACCTCCAGTTCCTTTCCACCGTGGTATAGCTCGCCCTTAAAGAAAGTTTTAAAAGAAAAATTTAAATTCCTTAAAAAATATCATAGATATGGAAACATGTCAGATTATGAAACGTTTTCATTACTCCGTAAGAGAGTCAAACTACTGGAAGAAGAGTGTTATAAATCTTACCTTAAGAGATGTGAAGAATCTATAAAAAATAATCCAAAGCTTTTTTGGTCATTTATTAAATATAATAAAAATAGTCCAAACACTCTTCCTTCCTCTATGACTTATGAAAGAGAGACAGCGACTTCAGGAGAGGACATATGCCGTCTCTTTTCAAGCTATTTTCAGTCGAATTTCCTACCTCCCTCTGCTAGTCAAACTATGCAGCCCAACCCACCCCAGCCAGACTCTTCTCATATTAACACAATTAGTGACATAGAAATAACTCCTGACGCAGTAAATAAACTCCTCAAATCACTAGATCTTACTAAAGGAGCGGGACCGGATAAATTAACACCACTATTCTTAAAAAACTGTGCAGACGTTCTGACGAAACCTGTTGTAATATTATTTAGGCGCTCTGATATTGAAGGAATCGTCCCCAGAAAATGGAAATCCGCTTTTGTGACCCCAGTTCATAAAAGCGGCAGTAAAAATGATGCTAAAAACTATCGTCCCATCTCAAAATTATGCATCCTTGCAAAGCTCCTGGAACGATTGGTGCATACTCAAGTTTATAACGCATTGTCTAAGTCATTTATCCAAGAACAACATGGTTTCCTCAGAAATCGTTCAACTACCTCAAATCTATTGACATTTACAGACTTTATAACTTCTGGCATGGACGCTGGCGGACAGGTAGACTCTATTTTTACCGACTACAGTAAAGCTTTTGATCGGATTGATCACAATTTACTTTTAAAAAAGCTCTTCTCCGCTGGTATTCATGGTAACTTGTTTAGATGGTTCACCTCGTATATTGAGAACAGGTCTCAGGCAGTTGTTCTGAATGGCTATTCTGCTTCGTGGAATTACGTACCCTCCGGTGTTCCCCAAGGATCCTTATTAGGGCCATTACAGTTAAATTTTTTCGTCAACGATATTAGCTCTTGTTTTAAATATTCCAAATTTCTCCTATATGCTGATGACATGAAAATTTTCAAACGAATTCAAAGTATCGATGATTGTCTTCTCTTACAGGAGGATTTAGTCAGATTTGAAAATTATTGTCAACTCAATAAATTGGATCTAAATGTCTCAAAATGCCATTCCATAACTTTTACTCGCAAATCCAATATGATCGAATTCACATACAAACTAAAGGGACTGGACCTAAAGAAACTAAATGAGGTGCGTGATTTGGGAGTTATCCATGATTCGAAGCTAACATACGAAAAGCAAGTCGAAAATATTGTTAAAAAGGCTAATAAATCTATGGGCTTCATTAAAAGGTCGTGTTTTCAATTTAACAGCATCAAATTAATTAAAATTCTTTATTGCTCATTCGTGCGTAGCATACTCGAATACTGCTCACAAATTTGGAATCCACATTACGAGATTTATATTAACAGACTAGAGTCTATTCAAAAGAGCTTTATGCGATACCTCCAATTTAAATGTAAGAATCGGGATATCGATTATGAATCGAGATGTCGTAGACACCACATACTTCCTCTTTGCGAGAGACGTAAAATAGCAGACATTGTATTACTAATTAAAATAGCTCAATCTCAACTTGATTCTCCACATCTTCTTTCTATGATAAGTCTGAAAGTTCCATCAAGGAGCCTAAGACGTCATGCATATCTTCATATCCATCATAGTGCTACAAACTACAGGCAAAATTCTTTCTTTATTAGATCGGCGAACTTTGTTAACCATCTAGATGATTTTCCTGATTTCGACTTATTTAACACACCTCCTCACAAACTTAAAATTGCAATGTCCAAAATCTGGCTTGGTGCGAATCCGAAATTGACGTCATAAAGTATGCTTATGTTATGTTATTTACAATATATGTTTAATTCGTGCTTAGTGCCTGGGCGACCGAGCTCCACTCGGATTTTTTATGGCTGAAAATACGAGCAAGCCCGAGTTCACTAAAAATGAAACCTGGTAAAATCGATTTATCGTCCCCTATTCTACCTAAAAACCAAATTTCATTAAAATCGTTGGAGCCGTTTCCAATATTCAGATTATATATATATACATATATATACAAGAATTGCTCGTTCAAAGGATAGATAGATGGATATTGCTTGGGGACAGCCGTTTGTTTAGTAAAACGTATGCGGAGACATGTAAATAGAGATAAGATACCCTAATATTTATAAGTACATTAAGTTAAATTAGCTCTGTTTGTTTCCCAAATAAAATAAAATAAAAAAATAAAAATAAAAATACAATGAAATTAATGTTTTGCTAAACGATCTCGATATATTTCACGACAAATTTAACGCATTCAAGTTTAAGTTATTACTTATTTTTACTGAACGCAATAGATTATAATATCACTGTTATATTATTTTATAGGTTTTAGTTTTAAATTAATATAGTTTTAGTTAATGAATGATGTAGACGCCTGTTAAAGGTATGCTTAGTAGAACCTATATTAGAGATTACCTACTAAGTCAATGTAATATGCATACTGTTGGTGTTTCAAAATAAATAAATAAATAAAGAAGGATGCTGATGCCTTATAGTTAAAATGATGTAACGTCCCAGCAGCTGCAGCTCTAATTGATCTGTCAATGCTATAAATAAACTATGGAAAGTAGGAGAAGTAGGATTGAACTTGACCAATCCAGTTCAATAAGAAATGAATAGAAGCGTACTGACTTTAATGATTTAATTTGAATGCAATTATATTATATAATTATTTATAACACAATGCTTATAATTATGTAGGTAACAGATTGTTTTTATTGATTATGGATAACCAAATAAATTACCCTTAAGCGTTATCAAATGAAAATACTTAACTGTGATTATCTTCACTAATGATTATAGCGATAAATAGATGATAATTATCTAATTAAGGTAATTATTATAATATAGTTATATATATTATATTTTAAATTTAATAAGTGTATGTTTGTGTTTTTGTTTGTCCCGACATAATTCTGATCCATTGTAAAGTGTCGGAAATCGCTATTTGTTTCTGTAGATAAAAAGTGGGGTGGTTACGACGACGCGACGAGTTATGGTTAAAGGAAATTTAGAAAAAAATAACACAGAAAATTGAAACGTCCCGACCCGCTTATTTCAGTAGGTATCACTAGCTGCAGGCATAGCGAGCGGCAACGCTTGCAATACCATTTTCCAGATATACAGTGCGAAGAAGATGTTGCTCTGCGACGGTATCACTTTTACACAGACATATTATGTTGGCGTCGAAGATAAATCGAGACATCGGCACAGTGAATTATTGCGATATTCGAATCGCAAGCGCCACCTACAGGCGTTTAATGGAACCGTGACGCAACAGCAAAACAGTTCACTAATCTAAGTTGTTTGGCGCTCGGCTTGGACGGTGGATACTGAACGAATGTGTTTCGGATAGTAAATATAGATATATTCACTCTAGACTTTGAAATTAGATGTCAGGCTCCAGATACAGTTAAAATCCTTTTCTACGTGCGAATTTGTGCGAACATTGCTCGCATTAGGTCCACTGTAAATAATTGTGACCATAAAAAATATATTCCTTTACACGGTAGACATATCATCAAATACCACGTCATTTAACGCCACGTTTGACTGATAATAGAGGCTAACATGTACAAAATGTTGGCTTGCACATTGGCTTGGGCGCCAGCTCATAGCTCATAGCCTACACAATCGCTAATTTCCCAATGCAATTGCAATTGGTGATGATAACCTTCCTGTACAACAGCAAAAAAAATTGTTTAGTTTAAATTATTGTCATATATTGTAGTCTTTTGTCAAAAGATCAATAATAATATCTCACACGTAAAAATCAGTGAAGCCGCTACAGGAGATAATTTAGAAACAAGTTCGCCTGCTTCTTGTACTGCTGGATAAATCAAGGTTGACACGTAAAATGTAGAGTTTGTGTAAGCAACTAAGCCAATCCACGGGGCAAAGCTAGTTCTAAGTAAAACCTGTTGTTTATAACCGATTACAACAGGTGCAGCCTTGTATTGTAGCTAGGAAGATGGCGCGACTCGTGCTGGCACTCAGTGCCCTCCTGCTGGTTGCTGCGGGTGAGTTTACATCTAATCTTTCCTGCTTTCTTATCTACTGCACAAAATATTCGCTGGTGATGCAATTGAATAGTTTTTTTGGTCGCCATGCCACTAACCATCATTACATTTATTTGTGGAAATGCCTAACTACAATAAAAATATACAAGATACACATACTTAACTATTAACTAAATTACAACTCTAAATCCAAATAGATTACCCCAGAACATTTCCCGACCAATAAAGGTCTAAAGATATTCAATGGCTCAAACCCTCTACCAGTTAGCAGCGCACGCATTGCCACGTTGAATGGCAATGCTTATACGTTGGACCGGATATATTAAATACATAAATATAGAACGCATCTTTCTCATTGACATATACAGAGACTGTAACCATTTCACTCACTACGATCATGACCCAAGTCTTTCGCTTTATAGTATTTATAATTGACAACACAATGGTAACTTTAGAATAGAATCTTTTATCATAACTATTTGAAGAGAGCTTACATGTATAATATTATTTATACTACAAATTAATATTACAATGTCAATGTGTACATAACTCAGCGTACTATGTATATTGTTAACTGGCCGCAGGGTGCCCAAAATGCCCTAGCTTAGTTTGGTGCCCGTAAGAAATTCTATCCCTGGCTTTGTACTTGCATGCTTGGTTAATTCTCTTGTTATAACATATGTAACAATTGGAATAATAATAAATTATATTATCTTATCTTTTACACTTACAGGTAAAGTTTTGATACATGCTCTTTCACCAATCTTGTTCATACATGCTCTTAGTTTCCCTCAGCCACAGTTCGGTAGTTTCACCAATCTTGTTCATAAATGATCTCCACATGTCCGTACCATCTAAGAATCTCTTTCTCTATTTCTATCGCTACATCAAATTTAACGCAAACTATTATCAAGCTGTTCCTCAATTTATTCGTTGAAGAAACTCCAGTAAACTTCTCAAAGCTGTCATTTCCATAGCAATAATGTTATTTAAAAAAAAATGGCAGCTTAGTAACGATATGATCAAAAGTGGCAAATATCGTTATCGTTGCTTGTGTAGATATTAATTTGAATTATAAGATAATACTACTCAGTTATCATAGCAACATTTTAAATATAATTAATATTTGCCACGTCTTCTGTCAGGGTGTAGTTGCGTGCACCACCTTACATAGTCCATGTAGGTACGCGGCAGAATGAAGAATACGGGTAGGTAGTTGGCGGTTGCTTGAAACATTGGAAACTGGTGTTTAGTTGGAGTGACAGTGTGTCGATGTGGACGAAGTTATCAAACACGCTGCCTAAACACAAGCCAAACGTTCAACTCTAAACAAGTATCTATATTTAAAAAAAAAAATGGAAATATTTTTATACAAAATACCCGACTGCAGAAAAGCAGTTTTTACAGTCTAACTTATGATTTCGTTACGCTTGATACGCTGTTGAGTGTAGGTTTTTTGTGAAAAAGTATGCGTACAATCGCTGTAAAAGATCATAAATGCACATTCTTTATTACGAAAAAGTTCGTAGGAGCTTACGAAAAAAACGCATTTTTTTATTTTTTTGCGAGAGATGTATAGGTACATAATAATATTATTATCATTATAATAAATATAGCCCATGACACTCAGGATGTGAACACGAATCTAACAACACACGTACATTCAAATATAGCCCATGATACTCAGGATGTGAACACGAATCTAACAACACACGTACATTCAAATATAGCCCATGACACTCAGGATGTGAACACGAATCTAACAACAGACGTACATTCAAATATAGCCCATGATACTCAGGATGTGAACACGAATCTAACAACACACGTACATTCAAATATAGCCCATGATACTCAGGATGTGAACACGAATCTAACAACAGACGTACATTCAAATATAGCCCATGATACTCAGGATGTGAACACGAATCTAACAACACACGTACATTCAAATATAGCCCATGACACTCAGGATGTGAACACGAATCTAACAACAGACGTACATTCAAATTAGTCAAGCCGTTTAGACTGTAGGCGATCATATAGAAATATACATACATATCCACTTAAATACATACATACATACTTACACTCGAAAATCATAAGCTTCCTTCATACGCAGTCGGGTAATTAGCCAGCAGGGATCTAGGTAGTTCACCAGGTATTCCTACCACCATAATAATTTCCTTGACCCTCAGCGCAGCACAAGCTCATTTTCATGATTTATCTTCCAGCGGCGGCCGCCCCCTCGGCCGTGGTGCGCAAGCTGGACGCCGGCCCGCGCTACCAGTACGTCCGCGGGCCGGACGGCGCCCCGCACCTGGCCGACCTGTGGCTCACCGTCGACGACCTGAAGGAGGCAGCGCGCTTCACCCCTGACATACAGATCGTCTACCATCTGTACACCAGGTAACGGATGGATGGCTAATAACACAAAATCAGCAAGGGGCCAAGCTCCGACAGAGCCGATGTATCGCGCTCAACTGTCGCCGTCACTTAACAACTATCCCACGTCCTTAATACGCTCATCGTTAACGATACAGCTATATTATATTGTCCCAAGCCAATCTATAGATTATGACTCGTTTTCGTACATTTCAGTCTATGAATATTTTTTTATTCGTAGATTTTAGTACATGATTCCAATGGGCTGGCTCTGGAGAATATATCACTTTTGGGGGTTAAAATATTGGTAAATAAAAATATGAGCTAAAAATCAAACAAAAAGGTATATTATATTAATGTTCAGTATTAATACATTTTCTGCCGTTTTGAAGCATACGTCATGGGACCGACAGTGTAGGTTCAATAAACTCCCAGATAATGTCACAGACGCCGAGTTTACCAGGCTGTAAAGCTCGTCTAACACGATGCGGCATCGAGCAGACGTTTTATGATTTAATGATTTAAAGGCTTGCAAGAATAAATACCTACAATTATTATATAGTTTGAAAAAAAAAATGACATTTATCTTAATATTTCACATGTAATACGAATGTTATTATTGTTTTTGATTTTATAATTGTATAATAGAAGTATATAATTTTTTTAACATTTATTTATATTGACAACCATATAGTTATTAAGTACTGACGTGTAAATTGCAGAATACGAATAAAATTAATATGAATATGTGCAAAATTAAACAGAATACAAAATTTGCAGGTACCTATTGCAAATTATTATAAAATTTGTTTGAACCTGACGAACACGTTTTAGTTTTTCATCAATGAGTTTGCCTTTTTCCCATACTTGACATACCAATCCTAACATTTTGTAGAATAATTAGCTCTTCAAACGCAGTGATAAAAAAAATAAAGATAAATCTTTTCAAAATTTAAATAAAATGATGAAAAATGGGTGTGTCGTAAATGATATACGTGCCAGTCAAGTATTTTATTAGATTCGCCACATTCCCAGGCCAGTGCAGTGTATCATGTATCATTAAGTATACATCTTAAAAACGAAAAAACAAAAACGACCGAAACGAAAAAAGAAAAGAAACAGCGGGGTCTTTATTTTCAACCAATAAAAGTTAGTTTTGCAATATAAAAATGTGAAATAACTTGACAACATTCCATTGTCTGTCAAGACAAGAACGGACACAACACAAAGGTATTTCAGTCCAACACAAAATTTTTCGATTATCCATCATTTTTTTTTTCTTCCAAAATTAACATTTATGTCTGTTTTTCGTGCTCAATAATATACTCATTGTTTTGCTTCGTCGTTTAAAACCCCTACAATGAATATCTATTTAATCTTTACCATTATTGTTTATACAATTCTTTGCGTAATATTTTTCTTCATTCTTTCGTACGTTCTTTCATTCTTTTGATAAATTCTTCGTTCCAGACTGAACCCATCTGTGAGTCAGCCCCTTCTAATCAGCAACGGTCAGCTTCTCGGTTCGACTAACTTCAACGGCCAGCGGCGCACCGTGGTCCTCATCCACGGCTGGCTGGACAACGCTCTCGCTGACGTCAACACCGTCCTAGTGCCCGGTGAGACTTTATTTGCGTCGTTAAATCGTTTCTATTATCTTTAGAATATTTTTATTTTTGAGATGCCTCTATAAATTCTGAGGATTGATGGCAACTATGACTCTAACGCAAAAGACCTAGAGGCTTTAGAATTGCTATGTTGTAAGATATAACTAAATAAGGCTGATGGCTGTTGTTGTTACAATGTTGTCTGACGATATATCCGAAGGAGGCAGAAAACATTGAATTGCGCGCTGATGAGAGGGTTTTATTATAATTATGTAAATGGGCATACTTGTAATGGCACATATCAAAGCAGCGTATAGTCGAAGATGTAACATGGTACAAATAACTAAATGTTTGAGATGCATTTTGAATGTTGCCTTTAGACATTTTGAAACATAAAAGTAAATACTTATTTGTCTATGCATTTAACGTAGGTATTTTATTATGAAAACTAATGTGACTGTAGTGTAAAGTCGGAAATTTCGGCTCAAAAGTAGACTTGAATACCTTATTTAAAATTTAAATTTAAATATATTTTTATTAATTTAAAACGTTTGTACATTATATTTTATGCGTTAAACATGTCCATTTTGAGCCTAATAGCACAGAAGACTTTGATACTACTATAATACTCGTAGTACGAACTGTCATGTGGCGCGCACAGACCATTTCAAAAGTGGGCTGTGGAAAAGGGAGAGAGCGAGAGAATCAGAATTAAAAGGCAATTCTTCTGTCAACGATCTTCCCGAACAGATGACAAGTTGTGTAGTTAGAACTGTATCCTAAGCTTAAAGTATGTAATATCTTCTGGCAGCGTTCCTACAGGCGGAAGATGTAAACGTGATCGTGGTGGACTGGAGCGCCGGTGCAGCCACCATCAACTACGCGGCCGCCGTCGCCAACACCGTGCCTGCGGGTGAGTCCAGGGAAGCACTGGGTTATACCCTCCCCTCCTCAACTGACACTTCAACACCAGGATAAATGATTTAAACTATTGACATTCTTAGCATTTGTTACGTTTAAAACATACGAAGCATCTATTCGGTTTGTTAATTCTGTTATATGTTGTTAAGGATTCCTAATATCGCGGTCACATACGTCTCACACAGTGGATTACATGTGCAGTGGGTACATAACATGCATACATATAGACCTATCTGTTTTATCTTCTAAGTTAAGTTTTTATTTACTTAAGAAGAAACAAACTGTCAACTTAAACGCATCTAATTTTATATACCATCACTGGTAAGCATCGTGCCCGAAATGATGTCGGCATCGCCACGTTGATTTTTTTAAATAAACGAAGATAAATTTTAAAGGCAAGTTGTAGGCAATCATTTTGGTCACGAGTTGTCTCTACTAGATGCTGGCTAGGGCCCAGCTCCAGGAGCTATGCCCGTGGAGTTCACTGTCGCAATCACGCATCATCACAGTTGTCTCCACTAGATGCTGGCTAGGGCCCAGCTCCAGGAGCTATGCCCGTGAAGTTCACTGTCGCACTCACGCATCATCACAGTTTTCTCCACTAGATGCTAGCTAGGGCCCAGCTCCAGAAGCTATGCCCGTGAAGTTCACTGTCGCACTCACGCATCGTCATATTTGTTGAACATAAAAATTAAGGGAATTTACGACAGGATCTCGACAACAGTTTTTTTTTTTAATGCACATCAGACAAGTTTGTGGTCGATCATAGACAAGAAATCACATAAAAATCCAATTTGATTCAAATAAACGTGTAAAACGATACCTAGTAAACATAAAATTCTATTGTTGTGCAAAGTATGAAACCTTGTTGAATATTGTTAAATGTGAACGTTTCAGGTCAAAGTATAGGTCGGTTCCTGATCAGTCTGAACGCTGTGACCGGCGCCAACATCGGCTCCTACCACGTGGTGGGGCACAGCCTGGGAGGGCACGCCGCAGGAGTCGCCGGCAGGACCATGGGCGGGAACGTGCCTTACATCACTGGTGAGTTCGCATTAATATACAACATACAATAATGTGAATGTGGGTAACTTTGACTTTAATAAGTAAAATACTATTAGACTCATACATTAATACTCTGATATGAAAAAGTGTGTGTAAAGTTACCCACGATGACAGTACCATCGGAATGTCGAACTACTTCACTGTTTCATTACGTTCCTCACACTACACCGGAATAGGTTTAATTCTGAAGCAGAGCTCGCCTCGACAACTGTACTTTTTTGTAGATCTAGAAAATATCTATTCAACACATATTGTTTGTGCACAAATTTTGGGAATTTCAATGAAAAATGTGTGGAAATGTACGGACTTTCTGCTAGTCCTGAATTGGAACAGGGAGCGTGGAATAAGATCGTGAAGCTCTTACGCACATCGAAATGGAAATCTCAAAATAAAAATAATAAAACTTTTATATGTTCTTACAAAAAATATGTTCAGTAGGTAGATATAAAGACTATTAATTTCTATGCGCTATCGGTATATTCAGATTCAGATATATTTATTGATAGCTAATACATTAAGATTAATAATTTTATTTCAATCATTATTAATATGTTTATTATCAGGAATATTAATTGAAACTTATTGATTTTCTTACATTTTATTTTTAACATAAAGTTAAAGTTATTCTATTCTATTGTATTAAGCGAATATGCTAGGTGATAGTGCATTATATAGAATTATCAGCTTACCCTCATCGGGCATTCAATATTGTCAGAAATTTATAACAAAACGATTTCTAAACTGTAGTAATGTCCGCTATAATTATGTCAATAAATTTTTAATTTATCTAGATGTCAATATTAATGAAATATAATAGATAATAATTTAAATTTAATGTCAGATCAATAGAATTAGATAATGTAAATTTAATGTAGAATAGTACATTGTTACCCTAGCTAGGGGTGAAAGTAACTTATTTAGTCCCGAGACGGGGTTTGGCGCACGAACGAAGTGAGGGTGCCGCGTGCCAATAGTTCCAGGGACCAAATAAGTCTGTACAGTTAACACTGTGCTTTTCATTAGGAATACAAGGAAAGTAAAAATAACAAGTATCAATGTTAAAAGAAAAACAAAATACCCGACTGCAGAAAAGAGGTTTTTGCAGCCTAAACTTACGATTTCTTTACGCTTAATACGCTGTTGAGTTTACGTTTTTTGTAAGAAAGTAAGCGTACAATCGCTGTAAAAGATTGCGCATTCCTTAGAAAAAAATCTAGTAAAATCACTTGTTTATTACGAAAAATTTCGTTGGAAGTTACAAAAAAACACGCGTTTTTTTTATATTTGTGTGCGATATATGATTTTTATTACAAAAAAATATAAATCTAACGACACCTCTCACATCAAAATCGGTCAAGCCCTTTAGACTTTAGGCGATCATATAGAAACATACAGATATACATACATACATACACTCGAAACACCCCCCCCCCCCCCCTCCCTTCCCTCTCCTTACCTTACACAATTATAATGGAACAGGTGTCGGTGTTTTTTTTTGAGGTAGGAAATAGGTTCAATCCTGTTTTACCCGTTCCCGCAGGAATCCTGGGATAAAAAGTATCTTATGTGTTAATCCAGATTATAAACTACCTGTGTGCCAAATTTCAGCCAAACCCGTCAAGCCGTTTTACTGTGAAGAAGTAACAAACTAACACAAACTTCGCATTTATATTATAAGTGTGATGTGATTTATTAGCATTTCCTATTCCAAACTGCAATAAAACATATAAATTATATATATATATTCGTAATCACTGTTAAAAATTCTTTATTTTGATACCACACTCGAATTATTTTGAAAACTTTTTTTTTTGAGATTATTTTTGCCGCCAAAAATCCTTAATTTAGTTTTTTTTAGTGAAGGTATCGAGTTGAAATTAAAACCTTATACGAACCCTCGGTGGGCGAGTCTGACTCGCCTTGTCCGGTTTTTTATAGTGTAGAAGAGTGTGTGAAAATGCGTGTGCGAGTGTATGTGTGTGGGTGTGGGGTTGTGCTTTTGATAATTACCACCGCGAGGCTTCTCGAAGACTACGTAAATAATACTCATTCTCAGAAAATACTGATAGAATATTGCCAGACATATGTACTACTTTGCAGCTATGCTCGAGACTAAGTAGCTTCTTGAACACTAACTTATCGTCATGCATTAATCTGGTAATGCAGTTATTGTTTCGTTTCAGCTCTGGAACCCATGCTGACCGGATGGATCAACAACGACGACAAGTTCCATGAAAACGACGGCATCTACACGGAAGTGATCCACACCAACGCCGGATTCCTGGGGTACCTGGCGCCGCTCGGCAAGGTTGACTTCTACCCTAACGGCGGGAGAGACATGCCGGGGTGCGACACCAACGACTGTGACCACGCCAGGTGAGCACCTGCTGGAGCGACACCTGGGGAGGGTGACCAGGCCAGCTCCTTCATACCTAACACAAGCATAAGCTTAGAAAACTCAATAACTCCCCCACACAGATGTGGAATGCGCTTCCTGAATGGGTCTTTCCGAATAGATATAATCTAAGTGTCTTCAAATCGCGAGTTAATAGGTTTCTTCTAGGCAAGCGCGCTCCATCGTAGACCGTAACTGTCAGGTGAGTTGACGGTCAAGCTCAAGCCTATCGTCGAATAAAAAAAAAAACGGCTGAAACATAGCTGAGAACACTGTTGAAGAAATCATCTTTCAAACAATAAGAATAGATCAAAATTGGTCCTTATGTTTACTAATACAGATAAAATATCTTTATTAACAAACTATTTGCGCAAATTACAAATACTACGAACCCCGCACTAGGAAAACTAGTATCGCGGGCATCCTATTTGAAGATAATACATTGACTTTAGAATGTAAAATGAAGCCGGTAAAAAAAACTAAGCAAAAGTAGATAAAATGCATGCTGTTTGCATGCATTTTATCTGCTATTGAAAATATATTTATATATTTATTTAAAATATAATAAAATATATAAATATTTTAAAATATATTTATTACTATTTTAACTCGTATTATCAAAACCGGCGGTTGTTGATGGCACAAGTAACTTCTCCTCTTTTTTTAGGGAAATTCCTTCCTCAGCTTCATAAAAACAAGCTGACGACAAGTTGTAGAACCGGTAGTCGTGAAGAGCGGTCTAAAGATAAAGTCAAACAAACAAACAACAGGCAGATGAAACCAGTATGCCAGTTGATCCAGAGACGTTAGCTGATTTTGCTTGCTAATTCAACGAAAACCTCACAAGTTATATTAACACAAGCGCGTTCCATCGTAGACCGTAACTGTCGCTTAACACCAGGTGAGTTGACGGTCAAGCGCAAGCCTATTTTCGAATAAAAAACATCTGTACTATAAGGCTCAACAAACTGACAACAAAGCTTATCGGTAAGCAGCTATATACTATAGGTATTGTTAGCAGGTTGTGTAGCTTCTTCTTTCTTTTTAAGAACTTTTTTTTACTAACAATTTGTAATTTCAGATCTTACTTCTACATGGCGGAGTCCGTGCTATCCAGTGGGTTCCTGGGCACTCGATGCGCCTCTTACGTCACAGCCATGACTGGCAACTGTTTCCTCTGGGGGGGACTGCGGATGGGAGGGACTGTGCCCAAGACTGGGTAAGGATACCACCTAACGTATCTGTTGCATCCTGGACATACGACTTTGTGTTTATTGTTCGCACCTATCGTTTTAACTTTCCTGCCTAATATTTATAAGTCGGAAGTAGCTCGGCCTCTGCCTGTTTGTTACCTCTTCACAGAGAACGGATCATGTCATGATAGAATTTGATAAGTTGATATCACAAAAATGGACACAAGAAAGAATCTCTAGGCTCTGTTTTGACTGATTGATGTTGTCTACGTGCTCCGAGAGACATACAATCTAGAGAATTTCTTCCTTGTGAATTGTGAGTATCTTAACAGACGCGGTAAAACGGTGCCATGAAACTAATCTATCATAATTTTCTCTTACTTATGTCACATTTTAGCTCCTCTGATTCTACATGATAAGCGTGAAAATAAATCTATTATTAATGAAAATAAATAGCCGTATTAGAAATCATTTGAATCATCGACGATAACCGACTGTTGTTACCGTAATGTAATTCGGCGTATTCTACGATTTGGCTACGAGATGACATAGTTCCTCTTGTTGCAGACAATCCGGCATATTCTACTTGGAGACCAACGCGGCGCCGCCCTTCTCGAGAGGGTGAACACCTGCACCTGACTAAGCGCCGCGACATTACATTATTTTACAATAATAATAGCTTTTTAATCAAAATGCCCTTTTACTAATCATAATTATAAAGATTGGTAAATAATTTGGTCAATTTGGTCATTGAAATTTTACCCCCTTGCAGTTGACGGATCGATCTGAAATTTGGTATACACCTTTAGTCCTGATGACAATACAATTTAATATATTCTGTATTATTGTAAATCCAAGATGGCCGCCGCCACAAAATGGCAGATTTCATATTATAATCACAACCCCCACAATATAATTGTGGGTATGAAATGAAAGGGATTTTCTAGTAAAATACAGTAAATACATTACCTACATCATTATCTTTCTTTTCAATAAAACCGTTTAACTTAAAAAGTTTTTTTAAGTAAGTCTTGTTTGACATCAAAATATCAACGTTTTGGCAACGATTTTAGGATAAGTTATCAATTTATAGGGGATATGACTTGATATTTGTATAGTTCCCTACAATAAATGTTTTATTTTTTAACTAAATGTATTTTTTATTTACTCTGAACATATACGTATATGTAGGTACCTATACTATATAACTTGACAAAGCAAATAATATAGAATAATGGCAAGAGATAGAATAGAAAAAATGGATATAAAAATGCAAAATGTTACAGTTCATGATTTAGTTACCACCAGCCAATGACATTCCCACTTTATCAAAGCCACTACCAGCAGTTTTTACTACGTACTTGCCACGAAGATTGCTTTAAGCGATTTAAATATGGAAGTGGGAATTCTGAACAGCAAATGTTGGAAGCACGTTGGAACGGTCGAGTCCGGCCGGGCTAGCGGGGAGCGTCCGGACTTCTGAGACTCAAAAGCCTCACTAGTTCGGTGAACCGAACTAATAATCGAACTACTGATACTAATCCAATAGGGTGAGTACGTTCCTTTGGACTGTGGATTGGACAACTTGTTTAACTAGGTGTCCAAAGTGGCAACACTTTCTATCTACCCAACGAATTATTGTTGTGAAAAAATACACTTCGTGTGTGGTGAACGATAGTTGTTTTCTTATTGTGACCTTATTAAAATTAAATAAATCAAATTAATCAAAAGCTCCAAGACAGTGTTTTACCGATAGCCGATAGTGTGGTTATTGCCGATATATATACAAAAAACGAGCAACCTAAGTGACGAAGTGCCGGTGCCAGGCTGCCAGCGGCAAGGATACCGCCGGATATTTCTTACTAATCGGAGCCCGAGATTGGTTTCAAGGACACCCTATCCAAGGCGAAAATTACGTACACTAGTTATTAAGCGTACAGTTTTAATTTGTTTCAACCTTTATAAAACTAGTGAAACCGGAACCGTTCTATATTTTAGACCTAAACTACTCGTACTATTAACTATATTATGTATAACAAATTATAGTATCTGTTAAAAACTACATTATGATGAATAATAAAATTCATTGGGGAAAAAAATCAAGTTTTTCTACAAGTTTAAGACCAATTAAACAAAATCAACACGCACATGGCATTCATGATTATTCGTTTTTATACTGTTCGTGCCAAAATGTATTATCTTGTCAGGTGTTGTCGATTATGGAGACAGAGATATTATTTAGAGGCTTGGCAACATCATAAAAATACTTTGATTTTATAGAACGAACATTTAAATGATCGGGAGTGGTTTATAATCTTCCCTGCCCAGTATGTTTCGGAGGCCTAAGGTATTTGATCGATTTCTTGTTGTTTAGTTGTTATCTTTGCATTCTTGTCTTCGATTCATAGCAACCAAAATCTGATTATAAAAAATCTTTCACAAATTACATTAATGATATTCCTGACATGAAAGAGGCCAAGGATGCATGGATAATGACTAAACACCGATTTCCCAAAACTTACATCATCGCAGTGTTTATGGGTTGGAACGGTTTGTGAGCAAGCGCGGAAGAAACTTTCAAATACATGTGTGAGCTCTACAGATCGTGCCTGCCTGCTAAGTAACCGTTGCTGAATGGGAATCGGGTTTGTGGTTATAGGCCTGTCCAGCGCCTAATACTGGGATTTTTGGATAACCTTTAGGGTTACGATCCACATCGTTGCCAGTGTGGAGTTGTGGTCAATCAGTCAAACTGATCCACCACGGTCTTTCCTGGACCGAAAGCGCGGGTTGAACCCCGCGTCACGCTAGTCTTAACGACGCCTTTTATTCACCGGATATTTAGCAGCGCAAACTGCGCGGTCATTCTTGAACCGACGCGGACGATACGACGACATGGCATAACTATAAAGGTTCATAGTTGATTACGGAACCCTAAAAACCGTTCTCCTAGACCTGGTCCAAAGCGCATGCACGATCTCTCTATTACTCAGGTAAACTTTGGCCGGCGTACGCCGACAACGACCAGCGAGCCTTTTATATACCTGTATGTTGTTAACCCATTGGCTGCCAGTCCATGTTAGTTGTAAACATTGTTAGGTTATAATTTTAATTTAATAATATAAATAAAACTGAGACTAACTTACTTCGCTAAGACGAAACAAGTATTAAAGGATTAAAAAGGTATTACTCATTTAATTGATTAATGTAGATGTAAAGATAATGCATGCTCATGCTTGTTATCGTCGAGACATGATTATCTAAACAGAAGGCCAGTGTGGGCGGAGCCTCGGAGGATTATGGATGATGGTTTCACGACCAACATCCTGACTATGCCATACTTATCAATGCAAAGATAATACATAATATATGTAAGTACGCTAGTAGGTACTTACCTTTAACAAGTATCCATATTACAAGAAAAACAAAATACCCACCGCAGAAGAGCAATTTTTGTAGTTTAACTTACAATTTCATCACGCTTGATATGCTGTTGAGTGTCTGTTTTTATGAGAAAGTGCATATAAATATCATACTTTCTCTTTTAAAAGTCACTTTTCAAAGGCAACTTTTCTGTCTTTTAAAAGACAAAGTCGCTTTTTAAGTTTCTTAATGCGCATTCTTTACAATAATTCTAGTAAAATCAGTTTGTGGTTATGAAAAAGCGCATTTTTTATTAATGCTTAAAAATTATTATCATTATTACAAAGAATGTAGCCTATGACATACAGGGAGTGAACACAAATCTAACGACATCTCGCACATCAAAATCTGGGTGTGCTGGGAAGATCCTGGACGCAGGGCGCTTCCAATTGGTCTTTTTGGAAATCCATGGTGGAGGCCTGTCTATCAGTGGGCTTCTTATGGCTGAGATAATGATGATGATGCGTAGTTTATATAAAACTGAAAGCTACAAATGGTATTGACATAATTATGATAAATGATATATTATGAACGACTGCTTTATTTTTGGAGATTTAAATATGAATAGTACCTCTAATCAACCTTCCTCTAATAACATCAAACAATATTATTGCTATTTTTGACGTATTTTAATTTAAATGATCATAACGACATTGTTAATTTTGATGATAGTATAGTTGACGCAGCAGCCGTACTCTCAACTTGTATAGCGCTGCGAAGTTCGCTCAGCGCTCGTTTTTATCTTACTTTTTCTGCAATTAAGAGAGTAACACAATAGTTTAAGCGATTATTAAAAATATCACATTTTTATGTTGGCTCATTTAAACTTTTTTCTCAGACTCTCCATTACCTACAGAAAAGTAAGATAAAAACGGGCGCAGAGCGAACTTAGCATCGCTATATGAGTTGAGAGTGTAGCCCCGCAGTGCAAGCGCAGGAGCGCAGCGAAGCTCTGCACGGCAGCAGTACGTGTGCGACGGGAGGGGTTTGTCACTATTGTCCAGCTGTATCGACTACATTCGATATAAACTGCGAGTCTTTGATGACATAGTATCAAACCCGATCGCCTACAACCGAGTCTATAAACCGCCTACAATCATTTTGCCAAAATGGACTTTAGGAAACACTGAAATGGAGTTTGTTGTTTGTTTTTCTCATTGCTAGTGGAAACTTCTTGGAGTACGATTACGTTTCCTGTCTCTAATGCTTTCTAGGCTTCCGTACTAAGAGTGCGGGAACCTATTTGTGAGGCTGCGGTGTCTGTCTGTCTGTGAGTCTCTACGGCTGTATCTTTTGAACTCTAATAGATACAAGTCCCAAAATAGGCAAGATTGTAAGTGTCATGATTTGAATATTTGTTGTATGTGGTGTGCGGTGTTTTCAGTGTTGCGGAGTGGCAGCACTGCTATTTTCTTAATTTATATACTCTGGAGAACGGTGATCGAACAGAATGAACGCTACCCCGGATGATGGCGTGATGTTGTAATTCCGGGGAGGGGATATATCGCGGGCGGACGAGCGCGAGCGGCCCTTCGAAAAAGTAGTCGCGGCGTAACTCGGTAGTAAAAGGCGGTCTTAGCGTCAGACCGCTCAGTGCAGTGAAATAAGTGCAGTGTTATAAGTAATAATAAAGCGTCATAAAGTTCAGACAAGGAGTTTTCTTCATATATCAGAAGTGGCAACCTGCGAGCCGAGCCCGGTAAAATCGTGAGTCACCTACGAGATTATATTTTACCCTCCGATTATTGAATATTGATGTTAAAAATTTGTCACGCATATCGAATTGGAGAAAATGGTTCTTAAAAGTGTTGAAACAGGTTGTTAAAATAATTATAACGTGATATTCTTAATACGGGTAGACAGAATCTGTTAAGATACTGCAATGAGATGTGATCTGGGTTACTCCCAGATTATTTTATTGTAGCACAGCGATTAAAGATTATAATCCGACGATTTTATTATAACCTAATGAAATTTTGATAGTGTGGTTGGGGCTACTCCCCGATAATTTTATCGTAATTTAAACGAAATGAAGTCTGTTGTAAGTAAGTCATTAGTAAATTATTTCGTTAACATCCCGAGAGACAAGTATACGAAAATATGTTTTTCTTGTTTGAGAACCATTTTTTACTTTTTGTATTTGATTATGCTGCAGCCATTCAGAGGAACCATAGCGAGGTAATATTTTTTTGGTGTGATGGTGAGAGTAGTGTTTTTAATAGTACAATGGCTATGGCATATCGGTCTGTGGCCGTGTCAGCGATCAGCAGTGTGTTATTTTTCTAGAAGACTAGTAAAGTGCTGCGAATAAAATATTTTAATTCGGTAACTGGGCTACATCAATACAGCCAATTAAGCGAGCTTCTAAATGTAGTTTTTCTAGAATATTGCTAACAGTAATGCAAATAAAATATAATGGTAAACTTAACAGCTTATTATCTAGCTGTTAAGGTTGGGCTCCACTAAAATTGTGTTCAGATTCAGAACACTTGTTGATAAAAATTTGGTGCAGACCTTTTGCAGTGCGCGAACTTGATCACAATAGTAGATTGCCTGTGTCCACCACCTCAGTTGTGCGTAACTTTAGTATGCGTGCTGTACGGTACATTTGTACACGAACATTTATACCTCGGAAATGTGTCAGTTTAGTGTGTAAACATGTGTGCGAGTGCGTCGTCGCGGGTACACCGCGAGACCGAGGAGTGCGCGACAAAAGTTCACGGTTTGTCCAATAGAGTGCGCGCACAGTTTGCTGGTGCTGCCCGTAAGAGTTCACCAAGAAATACATTTATGCTGCACTCTGTGCGGTACAGAGCCGCACACTGGTGGAATCCTGTATTTACGGTTACGGCCATTTAGGGCGAGTTGTACTGTGTTCGTTTTTCTGTAAGGTTAATAAAGTACCGCAAGTAAAATGTTCTAGTACGACAACTAGTCTACTACAACTAGTAGCACTGTCTTTAGTCGTGTAAGTATGCTATACCATAAAGCGAAATTTTGGTATTGTATCTCCACCTGCAACACTATAACTACTTTGTGACGTAACTATTGTAAGATCTTGAACCACATAAGTGTGTCAAACGAAATTTTATATGAGTAGAGCTACAATATTGATAGATTTACCAGAGTATCACTGCGTAAATATTTAATACAGAAGTCTGTTTATGAAGTTGAATTATACAGAGATAACATAGTTCGATTGACTTAAAATCTTAATTGAATTTCGAAGGCATGTAATGTAATAACCTCAGAAATAGTACCATTGTGTACCGGTAACTTGTCGCGAATATTTATCCGTTGACGCCTTGTAATCATGGAGGCGGAATTTTAAGCCGCGCTAAGATATCAGAGTATCGACAGTGCTGAAAATTAAAGTGCATTTCTTAGTGTTAACAACTACACTTAGTGTTACTGCAAGTTTGAAATTCAAGGATTTTTAGTGTTTACGAGTTTGTTAGCTGCAGTCATGTAGGTGAACTGCAGGGAAAATGTTCCAAAGAGTGCCATGTATGTGTGCCGTAAAGTTGAAGTTCGTAGATTTGATGATGTTATCGCTGCAACCGTGTAGGTGAGCTGCAGGGTAATATTCTAAAGAAGTATGGCCATGTAGGTGTGCCGTAAGGAAAGTTCGAAGATTTGATGATGATTTCGCCGCAGCCATATAGGCGCGTTGTAAGGTTGAAGTTTGAAGATTTGACGATGTTTGAAGTGTGAAGATTTGACGATATTTGAAGTTTGAAGTTTTGATGATGTTTGAAGTTTGAAGATTTGACGATGTCGAAGTTTGAAGATTTGATGATGTTCTCGCTGCAACCATGTAAGTGAGCTGTAAGATTGAAGTTCAATTATTCAATGATGTTTTAGCTGTAACCATGAAGGTTTGGTTTCAGGATGATAATTTTAACCGGTCACGGAACACTTAGCTTCCAGCCATGAACGTTTTAAACTGCAGCAGGTCAAGCCTATTCAAAGGAAAGTAGAAGCTCCAAACTGTATTTAATCCAAAATAACTTGATTAACTAAATTTTGTATAATATGTATATGGTGTGCAAGAGTGTGCACAGATCTTGTATTTTAGTGGATTTGATTAATCCAGTCGATTAATGATCATTTTAATGTGATTATGTTAAGCGTTGAATAGCAGAATCATTGATCGGACTTTCCCAGAACCTGAGCACCTGACTTTTAATGATGATATAACGTTATAATTCCAGTTTTGATGTAGTTCCGAGTTTCATAGAGAAAATTTAAATCATATATGAGAGATCAACCGATCGGACACGCAGCAAGTAACCTTGACGAGCATAGCAACTCGAAGTGTCGAGGAGTTTTGACAAATGCCATTATGCTTGAAATTTCCGAAACGTACTAATTAGAATCGACTAAGTCACTTACTTTTGATAAAACGCGTATAGTGCGTTAGAGCGAATAAATTTATGAGTAATCTGTTTGCAATTATTAGATTCTCAATTATTATGGTTATTATTATTAGATTATAGAGAGAATGGAAATTACTCCATCAATAAGATTCATGAATTGATAAATGAGTAAGCCTAAGACATTTTCCGAAAAATACTATTCGGTTAAGGATTATTATAAAAATATATATAGATGTCAGCGATCTGTATGTGCCAACGTAATTAGATGTCATGTTTTGAACACCCACGTTATTTTTCGCAACTGCAGAGCAGTGTCTACACTTTGTTGAATTGTCCGCTGGACAGTGACGTAAGCAGTGATGAGCGTTGACAATTATCGTAAAATATATATAAACAAATCTGTATGTTAAATGAACCACTCGATAATATTACAAAACTATTAGTCGAAAGTAAACGTACGTAGTAAACGTTTCTTTGAGAGAAACCCATTTTATGCCTTGAATGAGTTGATGAGAATAGATCTTGCTGAATTCTCGTTCTAATGGAACAGCGGATCATATTTTCTACTTTCTTCCATAAGTGGATTAGCATATTTTTTATTATTCTATTTTGGCCTTTTGAACATTATTATGAATATTGACATAAGTTTGACGACATCCTTTTATTATTTATTATGTTATTGGATATAAAAATGACATAAATAAATAGAATATATTATATCTAAATTAATAAAAACTACGTTAAATCGTATTTTATAACAGAAAAAGCTTGGAGTACAAACATAACAAAAAATACTAATTTGAAAAGGGCTTTTTAATATAACACTTTTGTTACAAGCCCAAGAAATAATTTGACTTTGAATTTAAGCGATGACCGAAGTTTCTTATCACGAACTAAAGATAATTCAAAGAGAGAACTGATTGATCAGTTTCATATTTCAAACAAAGTAGCCTCAAAAATAGATTGCACCGGTGGCGGTTTTATTGTAAAAGTACAGTTTATGAGTTCAAAAATTAGTCAAATATAAAAACCGAATATTCATAATTAATTTATTTCTTGCAAAATAGGTATACAAACATGTGGTCTAATGATAGTAATAACATTTGGCCCTCTATTTTTGCTGTCAAAGCGTTCAAGTATTTCTAGGTTCTAGATCAATATCGTTAAATATCGTTCGTGCATATGAACATTTTGATAAATCTAGTATAATTTTGGTAAGCATATAACAGTATTGGATCCAGCATACGAAAATTAATCGATAAATAAAAAAATATCTTCATTAAAAATAAGCAATATTTGATAGGACTGGTAACGTTTCCGAAATATGATTGTTAGTTGAAATAAAACGGCAACTATCAAAATCACCACTGGCTTGTACTCAGTGCAAGAGCAGTTATGATATGACTAGTCGACATCATATAGACCTTTAAAAAAAAACAACAGAAATTAGTAAGACAAATATTGAGACTAATTTTATTTATGGAAGTGATTACCTGCTTCTTCTCTTTTGATGCTTTAGTATTAGTTCAGGTGTGCACTAAAAGGAATTAAGTATGCTTCTGTGTATAAACATTCTCAGTCTTTACCTACAATTAAGTTTATTAAAACCTAGTCAAGTAATTTCTGCTCTACTGTTACATCAGTACTATAAATATTGGATGGGAAAATAAATATGTCCACATTCTCGGTTTGAGTACTGTTAGTATGTAATGTGTACAGTATTTTTTCTAGCTAACGTGTCATCAAAATAGTGATGACGTATTTGACAAACAACCAACAACTCTATCCTCAAAGAGATTCATTATCGTCGAGTGATTATCGTCGACTGGGCAATTGCAAATACTGAAGTTCTTTGCGCAGATCTCAAGAAAAGAGCACTCGACGGAGAGCCTATCGCAGCATATGCATGGCCGTGTAGAAGGCAAGCGAAGTCCTGGACGATCACCAACACGTTGGACCGACCTCATTAGAAAAGCTACGCAGTCCACCGAAGTAGAGTGTACTCGCAATGCAACCGACCGGCAGAAATGGAGAAGCATCGCGAGAAGAGCAGCTGGCCTGGAGAGTGACGGTGACACGGCGAGGAGCCACCGCCATTGCAACCACGACCACTCTGACTAGAGTGTACGATTAAGAAGAAGAATTTGGCAAACAACAGATTAAAATCCGACAGATGTCGACTCAGGGCATCTGTGATGTGAAGTGATTCAACTTGATAGTACATCAATTTAATGGTAAACAGCAACAAGTATACGCCAGTCAAATAACGGTTGGTGAAGGACTGACAATGGATCAGCTACCTGTAGTTTATCGTGACTAATTTGTCCCGATGATAATGAAATTTAGTGATTAGAAAATAATAATACTTCTGACATTCTAAACTGACAAAATTTTGCTCATGTGCTTTGCCGATCATCCACAAGCTTGACAGAAATTAATGCGGTTGTAGCGACTTGATAAGAAAAAAAAAGGGGTTTGGAAAATTATTTCCGTTCTCTTATTCTCTCTATTACTCGGATTTGGGGAGTATACGTTACACAATTTTAAAATGCTATTTGGTAATGGTAGGACAATGACAGAAATACAGTTTAAAATGTTGATTCCTATGAGAGCACTTACAAAATTAACGTACTCGTGTCACCAAATTATTACTGGAGCTGGTTTGAGTTGGATCTAAATATTTGAATTTATGTGTAATTATTTTTGGACGAAATTTGCTTTCATTTTATTCAAGCTTTGTCGTTGGTCATTTTAATGTTTGGACGAAGAACAAAAAGGAGTATTTATAGAGTTTTTCATAAAAAAAAGTCTACAAGTCCAAGTCTACAAGGTTTGAATGATACTTCAGTGGCCACAACAACATTGGGACATTTATATAATGATGCTGTCGTTCGCAATCACTAAGCCAGAGGAGGAAGTAATAGAGTAACCGACAGTAAATTAATAATGCGAATTGAATAAATTTTTATGTACTTTTTTTAATTATATACCAAACCTCTGGAAATACCAGAATATATACTCGATCCGTCATATTTGTACAACAATGATTTATCTGCATAGTGTACATTTACACACGAATAGGAAGCCTCCGGTTCCCAGACCAGCTAGAATAAACATAAAATAATTGTCATATTTAAAAACGAATCCGAGTGTCATGATTACTTATATCTACAATAATAACTAGTTACGACAACGTATACTACAAAGTTTAGTGTGCCATAAGTAGTTTTATAAAATTAGCATAATAATTACTGTTTAACTATTTTATTTTGCAGCAAATCTTTAAGGAGTCCAAAGGGTTCGATATGATTAATCAGACTTGCTTTTAGAGAGTTGTTGTGCATCGGGACGTTGCACAAAAGCGGATGGCCGAGTGTCATGATTTGAATATTTGTTGTATGTGGTGTGCGGTGTTTTCAGTGTTGCGGAGTGGCAGCACTGCTATTTTCTTAATTTATATACTCTGGAGAACGGTGATCGAACAGAATGAACGCTACCCCGGATGATGGCGTGATGTTGTAATTCCGGGGAGGGGATATATCGCGGGCGGACGAGCGCGAGCGGCCCTTCGAAAAAGTAGTCGCGGCGTAACTCGGTAGTAAAAGGCGGTCTTAGCGTCAGACCGCTCAGTGCAGTGAAATAAGTGCAGTGTTATAAGTAATAATAAAGCGTCATAAAGTTCAGACAAGGAGTTTTCTTCATATAAGGTTTACTTGATACATGATCTAAATCAACAAATACTTACTAAAAACTGGTCACGAGCGACATAAGCTTGCTTAAATTATGTTCGAAAAAAATATGGGAAATGATTGTTCGACAACTGCGAGATAAAACCTCCTGTGTAGTTATACTCCCATATTTTAGTTGATTCCACAAAATCAGAAACGCAGAATGACAAGTAAACGGGTGTTATGTTGTCATCAACTTAAAATAGACCGGAATTAACCGGTAGTGTTAAAATCTCTTTCTATAAAGAAAATAGGTCTGTAACAGTTACTTATTTGAACTTGATATTGTATGTGAACGCCTAGCATTTCAAGTTGTTCCTACTGTAGAAAATATGTGAAGTTACAAATATTCTTAGATATACTTAATGCACATTTTGTTGAGTAACTAGCCCTGGTGTTAGTGTTCAATTTTATGTATTGTGTGTAGAAAACTCAAAACCCCCGAACAAATAAAACGGCTGAACTGATTTATATGAAACAACTGTAAGATGAACCGATTTATATGAAACACCCTGTGCTAAGAACACTGACCATGAAATACTCTTTCAAATAAAAAAAAACTAAATCGAAATCGGTCCAATCGTTTGAGAGCTACGATGCTACTGACAGATACATAGATACACAGATACACACGTCAAACTTATAACAGCCTTCTTTTTGGGTCGGGGGTAAAAAAGAAACGACTTGTTACAAAATGTGGCAGATATCCTGTTTGGTTGGATGCTTAATCTGTGAACGGTATCCAACGTAAAAATAGATTTCATAGAACCTGGTTAAACAAGAAGCCTCGGAACCCACAACCTGCTTCCTGATCTACGGAACAATCCGAACAATATTTCTGAGGCAGACAAGGATCATATTATGGCTAGTATTGAGAAATAACTGCAACTCCAATTTCTTCAGCCTTTTTGAGTTTATTGTACATAATGCAAGGTCTGGAGTTTCCGGCAGCCTAGTGGTGAGACCGTCTGACTTGCGATCCGCAGGTCCTGGGTTCGAATCCCACGGCACGCACCTCTGTCTTTTCGAAGTTATGTGCGTATTGTTGATTGCCGCCAACTTCTAACGGTGAAGGAAAACATCGTGAGGAAACCTACATGTCTGAGAGTTCTCAATGATCTTGAAGATGTGTGAAGTCTGCCAATCCGCACTTGGCCAGCGTGGCAGACTATGGCCTAACCCTTCTCACACTGAGAAGATGGCCCGTTCCCAGCAGTGGGACAGTTTGTACAAACAGGGCTGATAAAAAAAATAAAAAAATGCAAGGTCTAAGGGTGGTATTGAGCCTTGTGTGACCAACCAAAGCAAACCTACTAATGCGGAAGATGTCGAAATATTTGCCAATTATTTCTCAAGCGTGTTCTTGGACGAATCACCTTTAGTAGATAGTAGCTCATGCTGCGGTAGCGGAATTCTAAGCAGGTCAGTGAACATGCCTACTTGGCACCTAACGATATAGACCAAGATATTTCTAAATTAAAGTCTGGTAAACCTTCTGGGCTTCACTATCTACCTAACTTCATCCTTAAGATTTATAAAAAGCACTTAATTTGTCCACACTACGACATCCTAATCTATCCTATCTTATCATTTTGGAGACGTTCGTTAAAACTTGATGTTTTCAACTGTTAGCTGTTCTAATAGTTGAAGTTTGATTTACAAATGATTTCAGTTGAAACTGGCTGGATCTGGCTCTTGATTCGTTCTCTTAACTGTAGAAAAGCAAGACCTAGTATTATGCCTAAAGCTCAAAGCATTCGTACTCGCTTTGTATCCATGCAGCACTTATACCTACTGCTGGTAGATCCGCCTAAATGACGTTATACATGCCGATGACATGACGACACACGACAAGATAGTTAAATGTCGCAAGCAAAATATTTAGTCACACAAGGAACTACACAAAGCATTACGTAAACGTTCAATCATGTTTGATAATGTACAATGGCAGTCAAGCGCCATGTTATAACGTGATATCACCGGTGAAAAATGAACTGCAGTCGGCTCAGAGCAGCAAGTCTGTGCACTGAACATGGGTTTAGAACCATTATAAACCTAAACCTTTATATTCGGCTGTAACTTTTTTTAACGAAACTGAGAAATTTTATTTTTCTTTCTGCAGCAAGATACTATGGATTTGCGTATATGGTTTTAATTTCAACTCGATACCTTCACGCGTTCCCGAGATAAAGGTCTTGACACCCGGACAGACGGACAGACGGACAGACGGACAGACGGACAACAAAGTGATCCTATAAGGGTTCCGCTTTTCCTGTTGAGGTAGGGAACCCTAAAAACACAGCATAATTACTCTAGGGACGCCACAATAGTCTTTCTCTATTTGTCTTTGAAAAATAAATATAACTATGTATATTTGATCGAGCGCAGTTTTTTATTTTTCTGATTCTGATTCTGCAGTTAATCATGAAAGCCGAGTCAATATTAAATTAATTTGAGTCAAAATGTTTGACAATCACCTGTACGTGATGATTGACCGTGTTCGGACACCTGCACCGAAGCTATGAGATTGATAAGACGACTATTTAATAAATACTGGATATGTGATAAGTGTAAGTTGTCAGTGCAAGTGAGCTCGCTGATCATGCCTGGATATTTACCTGCTTTGTTTTCGCTCGTCGCCCTGGTTTCAGGTAGGTATCATGTTTGACAGTTAAATCCGTTACGATCTCTTTCACTGCCCGTCAAGGAGTCTATGTTATTCGGCTGTACATTTCTATATTAACTAACCTATTGTAGCCTAAACGGCTTGAATAATTTGACATGTGAAGAGTCGCTAGACTTGACTCTAACTCTTCAGTAGTAAAATAGTACTATAATAAAGTACTAGTAGGTAATGAAATATACGCTACCTACAAATATAATCTACCACTTTAAGCTGAAAGCTAAGAAGTATGAGCGCCTGTGTGTCATAGAGCTCTCCGTAATTCTGCAACTGTTGTTCTACTATCAACAATCGATGGTTGCGAACTAAATTGAACACTTATTATATTACAATTGATTTGGAAACCAAAAACCCAACTGAGTTCATAAAATATCGTGATTTTCAGGATGAACTCTGAACTTTCAGTGAATGTATGGACACTTCACACATTAAAATCAATGAAGCTGCTAAAACCACAGGAAACATACAAGCAAGTTGTACTACGTCCTCAGATACGCAACAGATTAACGAAGTATGTTTTTGTTTTGGTGTATTAATATTCTTATGTCTGACAGTCAACTGTCAGACAGAGCGTCCAGGAATCATCCTGAAGCATCCAGAGCGAAGGATTTTAGGGTTGAACCACAAGCGCAGCGAATGGTTATAGTGTAGAATTCTGTACGTAGCGATGTGTTTAAGAGAGACAAAGACACGAGACAAAATAACTACAGCCGAGTGTACAAAGTTTTTCATCGAGGAAAATCTTTTTTTGGAAACCCATGGAGGAGGTTTATGTCCAGCAGTGGACTTCTTATGGCTGAAATGATGTTGATGATGAGACCAGTACAAGAAATCGTTTAAAAAACAAAAAACCGACTTCAAAGCAATTCGTTTACTTTGACGAAATATTTTTTTCAGTTATTTTTTTATAAAAACCAAAGTACTGAGCCAATTTTGACAATTTTTCTATGGAACCACCTAGAAATATATATATATACACCTTGTATACCCTTTTAAATAAAAAAGAATCGGTTCAGTTCTACGTACTATGTGTCCTGCCCACTGCCACTTCAACTTGCTAATCCGCTGTGCTATGTCGGTGGCTTTTATACGTCTACGTACCTATTCATTTCTGATACGAACTCCGAGATTCTGATACTTAGTCCTGATCGTTGCATTATTTTGAGTTTTCTGACCCAAATCTAATTAATTTTAATATCATTTCCACAATTTATCTACAAATAAAATTAACTGTATATTATATTTGAGAGTAATTATTAATAGCAGTCTGACTTTTCATGACTACTTATAAAATTTTAAAGAAAGTCTAAACCGACGCCTTTCCTTAATAGCTCGCTCAGACGCGCGAATGCCAATTTCCTAGGATTTATTTATCTATAGTGATATCTTGGCGACAATCGTTATTGTTTCGTTCTGAAGGTTGGATTTATATTTTAAAGTGAAATGACATTCATCATTTATATTTCATAAAAGTGTCAATTTATTTTACAGATAATTTAGTTCTTGTAATTACAGTCATTGACGTAAATAACAAAGCTTTGGTTTCTGTTCCTGTAGCGACCTCTCTGGACGACCCTGTGGTGTTGAAACTTGATCCAAGCCGGCACCACAACATGCGAGACAACAATGGACAGCCACGCTTACTCGACCTGTGGCTGAAGGTCAGTTCTTCTATAAATTCACATATGGCTGAAACTATAAGTCGTCACGACTGTAAGTGACATTGAATTTGTGACCTCAGACACAGACACACAAGAAATGAATAGTATAACATACACAACGGATACTGTCTGAGTGACCTCAAACACAGACACAGAAGAAATGAATAGTATAACATACACAACGGATACTGTCTGAGTGACCTCAAACACAGACACAGAAGAAATGAATAGTATAACATACACAACGGATACTGTCTGAGTGACCTCAAACACAGACACAGAAGAAATGAATAGTATAACATACACAACGGATACTGTCTGAGTGACCTCAAACACAGACACAGAAGAAATGAATAGTATAACATACACAACGGATACTGTCTGAGTGACCTCAAACACAGACACAGAAGAAATGAATAGTATAACATACACAACGGATACTGTCTGAGTGACCTCAAACACAGACACAGAAGAAATGAATAGTATAACATACACAACGGATACTGTCTGAGTGACCTCAAACACAGACACAGAAGAAATGAATAGTATAACATACACAACGGATACTGTCTGAGTGACCTCAAACACAGACACAGAAGAAATGAATAGTATAACATACACAACGGATACTGTCTGAGTGACCTCAAACACAGACACAGAAGAAATGAATAGTATAACATACACAACGGATACTGTCTGAGTGACCTCAAACACAGACACAGAAGAAATGAATAGTATAACATACACAACGGATACTGTCTGACTCCCGCCAATCGGATATCAGACGACAACCATAACTTGATACATGTGAGCTTATTACACACATGTATATACAGGAGTCAATTTGCGTCTATGTGTCACTGATTTCACATTTCACGGTACTAAATTAGAAGTAGTAAACGAATTCTCATTATTAGGTATCGTAATTGACATTAATATAAATTGGCAATCACATGTTATGAAAACCAAATCAAAACTTCTATCGCTCACGTGTGCACTTCGCGAAGTAAAAAAGACGACTGATTTAATAACTGCCCTAATAACTTATTACACAAATCTATGCACATTCTAGACTGGCATATTCAATAATATTATGGGGGAATTGTTCCACGGCAAATGACTTATTTATAGTTCAAAAGAAATGCATCCGAATATTAGCTAATATTGACCAAATGGACAGCTGTAAACCATATTTCATAGAATATAAAATTTTGACTATGACATGTGTATATATAAATCTTAGAACTATGTAAATTCGTAAGAAATAATCCTAAAACATTTGAGAGCGAATCATGTTTATCGCAACCGCACCGCGCGGCCCGGTTAGTAGTTCCTCAGTATCGACTCAAGCTGCACTCAACCAACACACTCGTTATGGCCATTCATGTTTATAATGCGTTGCCGGAAGATCTCAAGTATACACAGAATGACATTGCATTTATACGTAAATTAAAGGAATTCCTGACTTGTAAGGCTTATTATACGGTAGACGAATATTTAAATGATGATAATGTAAATCCCAATTCATTTTAAAATTGAGTAAATTATTTTGTTGACATTTTTATTACATCTTGACATTTATATATATAATTTTAATTATTCATTTATTACAAAATTTACATAAATATTTTAAATCCTTTTTATAAACATAACTGGCATTTTTAAATAATTAAACATTATTATTTTGTTTAATTATAAAATCATTTATTGGAAACACCAGAAATGTATGACATAAAAATAAATTAAATATTAAAATTAAAAGTCCATCAATTAAGAACAAATATTATAAAACAGGTAGTCCTCCTCTCTCCTATGTTGCCGCGCCCAACGGGGTCCATAAGATACATTTATTTAATTTACCATTTGTACCAACATTGTAATACTATGGAATAGCAATAAAATATCTGAATCTGATTGGCGCGCCGTTGTATAGTGTTCGAGGTGTGCCTCAGTAAATATTGCTCAGAAAATTCAGTTATTTTGATTTAGAAGTATCTGAACCAGCTTCCATAATACTATTACTACCATGGGCGTATATAAGGTGGGGTCCAGGGGGTCCCCTCCCCCCATGGCATTGGCCGAAAAAAAAATGTGCTGTCAAAATTCCGGAATAGGTATCGCGGATGGCACGCATGCTACAAAATATACATAAACACCTGATGTGCGGTAATGTGTGTGCATAACTACAGCTTATCTAAAGAGATGCAGTATGGCCCATGTCCGTCTTTCGCCCGCGCATACTACAAACGCGTATATCAAATGGAAACTACCTATAAGTACATATATTTTACCCGATTGCGTAAGAAGGAGGGTAATGTTAGTAATGTTTTTCGAGTGTATGTATGTATGCGGGTATGTATGTATGTTTCTATATGACAGCCTGCAGCCTGAACGGCTTGGCATCTCTTTCAAAAATAAAAATAAAACGTTTTTTTCGTAATCACTAACGCACTATTTCGTAATAAACAAGTGTTTTCTTAGAATTATTTTAAAGAATGCGCGTTTATAATCTCTTACAGCAATTTCACGCATACTTTCTCACAAAAAAACGTACACTCAACACAACGTACACACAGCGTATTAAACGTATCGAAATCGTAAGTTAGACTGCAAAAACTGCTTTTCTGCTGTCGAGTATTTTGGTTTTTTTTAATATACACACTTTTTAAGAAACCCTAACTTCATCTCTGTCATATCTATACAAATTGAGAGAGATGGAGATATAGTTTCCAGGCCGATTCCGAATCCGACAAGTTGTGAACAAGGCCGTAAGCAGGGGCTTAGGCTTCAACCTACCCTCCCCCGAAATATCCAAATATCCTGGCAATTATGAAAAATCCTTACACTTTTTTAAAGTTTACTTAATTTGCTTCAACATTTTTCGCGCGCCGAAGCGAAGCGATCGCTCACGCATGGCCATATTTTTACCCGACTGCGTAAGAAGGAGGGTTATGTTTTTCGAGTGTATGTATGTTTGTATGTATGAATGTATGTATGTATATTTCTTTGGCACGCCCTAGAGCCGACTCAAGAAGCGTAGCGGTGCATGCCATAAAAGGGGAAAGGGGAGGGGCTGGTTCTTCCACACTAAGTGCCGGAACACATAACCGTCGGGACGGCTATATTTAGCGGCACACTTTAAGCGGAAGGGTGGTAACAATCCAGGCGGACTTATGAAAAGCCCTACCACCACGGTTTGTCAAGTGGGGTGGTGGTTCTGAAAGCACAAGCATCATAATAATGACACCTGTGCTTACCGGACCCGCAAGAGATGCGACGAGCACGCCCCCACGCTTATCTCTCAAATCGCATCTCGTACTTTTGAAACCCTCGCTACGCTCAGGTTTCAATACAAGTACTCGCCCCAAAAACCAACTTTGCAGCCTTGCATAACAAATAACTATTATCCCTTTACGAATTTTTGTTCAATAGCTGTAATAGAAAATGCTGGCGTTGTACTTTGTACATTTTTATACCCCGCAAATGGTATGTTTAAGTGTTTATTATTTTATTGATTATTTTTATATGGTGTCGATATAACAGTGATATATAGTGATTATTACAAGTATCACATCTTATTTTTAACCGACTTCCAAAAAGAAGGAGGTTATCAATTCGTCTGTATGTTTTTTTTTGTTCACCTATTACTCCGCCAATTGTGCATTGATTTTGATGATTCTTTTTTGACAAAATCGGTTCAGTACTTTGATTTTTAGAACAATATAAGTGGTAAAACATTATCCAAGTGCCTGTAGAAAAGTGAACAGCAAGTCGTGTATTCTTATCACCATTATAATGTAAAGCACGCCTACACACTCGTAACTAGAAGAGTGTGTAGGCGTGCTTTACATTATATAAATTCAACACTTGCTACCTAACCGTGTTACCGGCTTAAACCGGCTTTACCGTGTTACCGTGTTAAACGGCTTGACCGATTTTGATGTGAGTGGTGTCAATAGATTCGTCTTAGTCGTGAGAGTGACACTGGGTACATCAAAACTAAAAAAAAAATTAAGGATTTTTGGCGGCAAAAAGTAATCTCAAAAACAAAAATGTTTTAAAAATACATCGAGTGTGGTATCTAAATAAAGATTTTTTAACGGTGATTACGAATGTATATATAACTTATATGTTTTACGCATAATTTCTCACAAGAAACTTACATTCAACAGCGCATCAACCGTAACGAAGTCGTAAGTTAGACTGCAAAAACTGCTATTCTGCAGTCGGGTTTTTGTTTTTCTTTTAATAAAGATACTTGTTGAATATATAAAACGACTGAATGAACTTATAAAAAGATCTTCGTTCGTAAAACTAGAACAAAATAACATCGCTAAATATCAGGCGAGTTGGAGATCAGTCGTAGATCTATCTTATGTAAAAAAAACACAAATATTCCACAAAAAATTCAATTCGATCCAAGCCAATTTTACATTAAAAAAAGTTAGCGTTAATAATTTCGAAAAGATCGAACAAGACTCTTAAAGTGCTGTGCTTAAATTTGCAATCAATGCTTCAAATGGTTATATTTATAATTTTTGATTGCGTAAGTCACTCTTACTTATCCAGTCGGATATTAATTTTTTTTTTAAACACTTTTATACTTGTTTGGTTCATCTGGGCCACTTGCTAACACGATCAATGAATTAAATTATTTCCAAGATTTAATTTTAAAAACCTTAAAAATTTTCGCGCTCGCTCCGCTCACGCATTGTTACTATTTTGCCATGGAAATACTGCGGGCTCACTAATACGAGAAATAAATCATATTTTTATAAAAACACTTATACTAAAAATTTTGCGCTCGCTTGGCTCGCGTATGCTTATTAGGTATCTATGTTCTTGTTTACTTGAGTCATGCAAATGCTGAGCGCTCGTTAAAACGGGTGATGTCATAGGGTACCTCTAGTTTAATATGAATTAATATTGTTCCGACGTAACTTTTACACATTATTTATTTATTATACGTTTGTCCGTAATTTAATTTTCGTGTATTTTAATGTTTATAATTTATAATTATATAAAGATTATAATTAATTATTAATTATATAAACATTGACGTTTAGAAACTAGTACTCGTCTGCGAATAGTCTGCGCAAATAAAGAGGCAAGTAGTAGTATATTTAGTACCCGCGGACACCCCCTATGAGAAAGCCACGCCCATGATTACTACTAACACTATATTACTAGGTAGGGCGCCACACAATATGACCAAGATAGGAAATCGACCTCATACAGGTGGAAGAAAGACGACGATCGGCGTTTTTGGAAGTTCATAAGAGAGGCCCATTGGCCTGTATTGCTGGACATTGTCCAGCATGTGTCCAGCACGGGTTTTTTGTGGCTAAAATGAAAATGAATGAGGATTAGACGCCTACTGTTTCAAAACCTTTTATTTTTTCGTATATTTTTTTTCAATCATACTTATTGCATTTTCAGGCCAGTGACCTCCGTCAATCAGCCCGGTACAACCCTGACTCCGAGAATGTGTACCATCTATTCACCAGGTCAAGTAACTCCTTGACTACTATTACTATTTAGATTCTAACTTTTACAAAAAAAAAAAACAATCTTGTATAGCTGTATATGTAAAAACTATTTATTATAATATTAATTTATTCCAAGTGGAAAGGACCTCGGTCTGTGGAGTTCAAGTCTTTTAAATATATTATTAAATGGCTAGGGCGAGGTTCACTCGCGCCGAGCTCTCCGAGCCTGGAACTGGCGCGAGCGACTGGCGCGAGCGACTGGAGCGAGCCTCAACGACGGCGACGATAATCAATTAATTTCCTCTTCGAACATTGTTCGAATAATTATTCATTTTTATTGTTTTATTTTCATGAAGTAAGGTTACTTCATGAAAAGTTAACATTATGCTTTTGTGCTTGGAAATCAATTATGTCAATATATCAGTATTATATGTTTTATCCTGAATAATTATGCTGAATAAATTTTAATATTGAAATTGGTCAACGACGATAAGTATCAAAGAGGATCCTTATTCCTTATGCGTTGTCCTCGCAGTAACGTACTAAAACTAATCAATACATCCGTTGTATCCGGGCCTATCTTCAAAAGAAACTGTTTGTTGCCTGGGCAATTTATTTTTAGTACTTTAATACCAGACTTTGAATCCCCATATACTCTCAAAGCTTAATAAAATTCCCACTCAAATGAGTAATATGACCATAGGACTAACCCATCCACGAGTCAGCCCCTGGAGTTGAACAACGCAGCGCTGCTGCAGCAGAGCAACTTCCTGGGCACGCGGCGCACCGTCGTCCTCATCCACGGCTGGATGAACTCCACTACCTCTAACCTCTTCAGCGTGCTCGTTCCCGGTAAGAAATAGAGATACGCACCATATTCTGATCTTCAGTTCCAGTTTATCTGTTCTCTATATGAACTTCTTTTTACATACAGAGTCCTTACAATTCTAACAGTGCCCTTTTATAAACATTAGTGGACATTTGCACACAACACTATCTAGCCCCAAACTAAGCAAAGTTTGTAGGTACCTACTATGGGTACTAGATAAATGATAGAGTACTTATATGTTTTTTTTGTTGTAAATACACACTTCTGACGCATAGAAACACCCAGACACAGATCAATCATCCATGCTCATCACACAAATGTTTGTCCTGGGTAGGAATCGAACCCATCATCCAGAGTACCTCAATATCGTCTTATCCAGTAATGTTGTTGATAATTACTTTTTTCAGCGGTCTTGGAAGCGGAAGATGTAAACGTGCTTGTAGTAGAGTGGTCAGCAGGAGCCATCACCGACTACGCATCCGCTGTTCGCGACGTCGTCACTTCCGGTGAGTCTGCATCTTCAACAAATACTACTGCTATTAGTTATAATCAATCAAACCTTAACACTTAAAAAAATTGTGTTTTAGGCTGTTTAAATACATATGTATCTATCTACCGCTGAACGCTGTTCTCTAGCTTCCAGAGTTCGGAGCTATGGAGAGGGCATGCTCGGAGGCTCTCTGTGAGATCGAATCAGAAATTAAGAGATCCGTTGATATACGAAAGTCACCGACGCGCGACGTAGCACTGCACAGCAATTGTACCTCAGATGACAACATATTAATTTGATACATTAATGAAGGCAGAACTCATTAAAAACTTTTGGGGTCTGTTTTTTTTTATATTAGTAGCATATACATATACCTAATTAAATTTTAATGAAAAATATCATAACTAATAAGGTTTTAAGGGTTAACGAGTTAAAGACAACCAATAAAATGTAATTAGAGCAAATTTCGTACAAAATCTTAGTTGGCAAAATCATTCAATATGTTCGTACTATGAAACAAGTAAGTCCGCACATAGTGAAGTGCAACTACGGAACCCTGCCTTACGCGTGGCCCGACATGCACTTGGACAATAATTAAAACTATTCTTGACGAAACTTGGTGTATACAAGATTCTACGATAAAAGTGTTTCAATGGGAGAAAAAAATTGTAGCGGCGCCATTAGTATTTTTTACCCGACTACGATGAAGCAAAAGGGAGGGTTATGTGTTTGGTCGGTATATAGGTATGTATGTATGTTCATCTTTTCCTCATAACTTCTAAACTACTTATCGTAATTTGACAAATGAGATGTCGTTAGAAGCGTCTTGGTTGTCCGCTCGTTATAGGCTATGTGACGTCACAATCAATTGAATATGCTTCTTTGCAAACTGTATTGTTTTGTTGCGGTACGAGCACGGTTATCCGCTGAACATTACTATGGATATGTATTAAATACAACAAAATGTTTATTACATCTAAGTTGTTTATTTAATATATGATACATATCGAATAGTTTGTACATAACAATTTCAGAGGAGAATATTTTCTTGTTTCATACGTTTTAGAGCGTGACTTTTCAGTAGTCGGGATTTAGTTATTGAGCTTATTTTTTTTATTATTAGTCATTTTCATAGACGGGAACAGTACGTGCCTACTGACTGGCAAGTCTCGTGAGGTTCACTGTTTACAACGACATCTAGACACGCGGTAGCGTGTCAAGCCAAGTTCAAGCTAAAAGAACTGGCGTGCAGCACCGTGTGTATATTTATCTCGTACCATTTGGAGCCACTTTTGACCTTCTTCGACAAAAGAAGTGAGATCTAAATGGGTGCCAAGTTTAATGGTCAGTCCTGAAATTTATTTATAGCAACGTAAAAAAATTTATAACAACTTCAAATATAATTTCTTCTTATAACTTAGGATAATATATTGAAACCTAAGATCTGACTTGGCTAGTTTTCATATACGAATTATATTATAGCCTTCTCAAGTTTTAAAGATATAAGTTCTTATTTTATTATTCAAAAAAGTTGGCTTGCTGGTAGAAACTAGCCATCGAACATAGGGCTCTTCCATGACTGTTTTAGTAGGTACTTAACGAGCCAAGTCAGACCTTAGGTTTCAATATATCATCCAAGCAAAGTTATAATAAGAAAGGATATTTGAGGTTGTTATTAAATATTTTACGTTGCTATAAATAAATTTCAGGACTGACCATTAAACTTGGCACCCATTTAGATCTCACTTCTTTTGTCGTTGAAGTCTACAACTAAGGTATATATCATAATATTGAACTTGGCTCTCATTTCACATTTATGTTTTTGATGGGATATATTACTCTGAGAACAACGTCCGATTATAGTACTCATCACTGTGCAGGTGAACGCGTAGCCGGTTTTTTGTACTGGTTGTCATCAGCGGCCGGTGTCACCCCCTCTTCCTTCCATATTGTGGGGCACAGCCTGGGCGCCCACCAGGCCGGCATTGTAGGCAGAAACCTTCACTCTACCACTGACTATGTCACTAGTAAATTATCTTCACGATTTTCCAGACTCTTATTACGCTTGGCATCTCGATTTGCATCGAAATTTTCATCACCATTTCCATTATCATTGTTTGTCATCGTCTTTTTCGTTGCCATCATTTTCATCATAGTCATTTTCCTAATCATTATTTTCCTTATCGTCACTTTCGTTGTAATAATTTTTATCATCATCGTCGTTTCTATCATCATTGTTTCCATCATCATAATTTCTATTATCATCGTTTCTATTACTGTCATTGCCATTGTCATTATTTCAATTGTCATCATTTTTGTTGGATTTGCAGCGTAGACTTAGAAATGTTTCAACCAACCGTGGCACGGCCGCTTCTTTATGTTGTGGTTTTGTTAACAATGACTGCCCTCTAACGTCAGAAGCGTGTCGACTTCCACGGACTCAAATATTTCGAAACAAAGTTAAACACATGTTGGCTGCGCGTGTGTTCGTGGAAACATTATTATTTTATTTTATAAATAATTATAGCAACCGACTTCGAAATAAGTTTTATTTTAAAAATCAAACCACTCGACCGATTTTAATGTAACTTCTTTGAGACTAATCTAAACTTATATTCTATTCATTTCCAAATCGATGTATCAATGACGGAGTTATGCGGGAACAAACATGAAACAATACAAATGAATTTTAGCAATCAGTTTTGAAGTCGGTGAAAATAGCGCGTGAGTACCTAACTCTTTGTAATGACTGGGGCTTATTTTTATATACTTTAATTTCAATTTAACTAATGTTGTATTCAGTTGAGATGGCGGACTAACGTGCGATAAAAATGGTGCAAACAAATAGAAAGATGCTTTCTAGAATAACATGAAAATATGTACATAATAACTTTGTTTTGCTATGTCAGCTACGAGTATGTGTCTATTCAGGAAGGAATCAGTCGGATCAGCCGTTGTTCATTTTGTAGCAGAGCTTTCCGAGCGCGTCACACGACTCGTACATGCATGAGATATCCACGGCGCAGCTGCTGGTATTCTGATCATGAAGCTGTCGTGAGCCGTGAATGCATGTCCGTGTTGTTGTTCTGATCATGAAGCTGTCGTGGGCCGTGAATGCATGTCCGTGTTGTTATTCTGATTATGAAGCTGTCGTGAGCCGTGAATGCATGTCCGTGTTGTTGTTATGATCATGAAGCTGTCGTGAGCCTTGAATGCATGTGGGTGTTAGTGTCATGAACATTTTATTAAGGTGGTACGATTTCCATATAACATTTTTTTACTTAATATTCTTTATTTACTTTTACTCTTTATATTTTCTGGTCGAAGAGAGTATAGTTTTACAATGAAGTAATTGAGATTAGCTTTAATATCAGTTTTTATTGGTGACAAATCACATTTGTTGAATAAGATACTTTCTTTATATAACAAATTTTATTCAAATATTTTTTTATCGAAAATTATTGGAAAATAGTTAATTTCAAAGTGTTACCCGAGTGTCATAATTGACATTTATGCTGTAATCTCAAGTTTTTTTTCGTCAACAAATGTGATTTGCCGCCAATAAAATCCGATATCAAAGCTAACCATAATTATTTAATTGTAAAAGTATACTCTTCTCAACCATAATTAGTAAAAATACTTATGTATGGAGATCGTCCCTTCTCACAATGAGAAGATGGCCCGTTCCCAGCAGTGGGACAGTTTGTACAAAACAGGGCTGATAAAAAAATGGAGATCGTAACATCTTACTCAGTTCAACTTGATAACTGTCAACTAATTTGTATGGAGATCGTAGCATCTTACTCGGTTCAACTTGATAACTGTCAACTAATTTGTATGGAGATCGTAACATCTTACTCGGTTCAACTTGATAACTGTCAACTAATTTGTATGGAGATCGTAGCATCTTACTCGGTTCAACTTGATAACTGTCAACTAATTTGTATGGAGATCGTAGCATCTTACTCGGTTCAACTTGATAACTGTCAACTAATTTGTATGGAGATCGTAGCATCTTACTCGGTTCAACTTGATAACTGTCAACTAATTTGTATGGAGATCGTAGCATCTTACTCGGTTCAACTTGATAACTGTCAACTAATTTGTATGGAGATCGTAGCATCTTACTCGGTTCAACTTGATTAATTTGTATGGAGATCGTAGCATCTTACTCGGTTCAACTTGATAACTGTCAACTAATTTGTATGGAGATCGTAGCATCTTACTCGGTTCAACTTGATTAATTTGTATGGAGATCGTAGCATCTTACTCGGTTCAACTTGATAACTGTCAACTAATTTGTATGGAGATCGTAGCATCTTACTCGGTTCAACTTGATTAATTTGTATGGAGATCGTAGCATCTTACTCGGTTCAACTTGATTAATTTGTATGGAGATCGTAGCATCTTACTCGGTTCAACTTGATTAATTTGTATGGAGATCGTAGCATCTTACTCGGTTCAACTTGATTAATTTGTATGGAGATCGTAGCATCTTACTCGGTTCAACTTGATAACTGTCAACTAATTTGTATGGAGATCGTAGCATCTTACTCGGTTCAACTTGATTAATTTGTATGGAGATCGTAGCATCTTACTCGGTTCAACTTGATTAATTTGTATGGAGATCGTAGCATCTTACTCGGTTCAACTTGATTAATTTGTATGGAGATCGTAGCATCTTACTCGGTTCAACTTGATAACTGTCAACTAATTTGTATGGAGATCGTAGCATCTTACTCGGTTCAACTTGATAACTGTCAACTAATTTGATTATGATAATAATGTTATATAATAATAATGACCGACTCATTATTATTATATAACATGATGAGTCGTAATTAATGTAAGCCTCCATCTCAACGTCAATTTTTAAGTACTGTAGGATTTTGTTCTAAAATGTAGCATAAAAGATAAATGTTACTGCTTTTTGTACCAAATTGATTGTAATAAATATTAATATTGCATTGCATTGTTTTTATCTGTAATATGTTTTTTATTTATAATAATATCTTCAGGTATTTAGGTCATTTATAGAAATAAATATTTTATATTCTATATTGTATTTTAATCATAGTTTGTCGTAATTTAGAAAGAAAACGACCTGAAATTGAGCTACGATGGGGCTAGGTATTTAACTCGTGCGTGCGCGCAAGAAGTATTCATGGGCGCGTGTGCTTTAAACACTATGTTTACTGTGTTTGTTTTGCGTGTTAACTTTAAATTAATAGCAAATTTTATTCAAATATTTTTTTATATAATATAAATATTGATATTTTAGCTACTTATTATTCTCGACATTTTTGATAAGCAATATACCTGTTTTACCGCTAAAGAAGATTGATATTAAAACGTGGTTAGTTTTTATTTCATTTTAATACTATACCTACTCTTTACCATGGGCGTACCTAGGGGACAGGGTTTGGGGGTTCAACCGTGAAAATCTTTTTGAAGAGTTGGATTCGGGACTGCATGTTTTTGTTTTATTTTCTACCGCCAGCTACATAAGTAAAACTGAAACCTGGCGACGGCCGCGCTCTCTCGAGCAGACTATGTAAGATACTTGTGTATGGACATCGTACCACCATAATCAGTGAAGCTTATAAATGATGATCTCAATGTATGCGTTTTAAGTATATTACGTAAGTATATGTTTAGATCGATGATCGCTATTAATGACCTAGATTTAAGACCTTATACCTATTAACAAGCAAAATAAAGAATTTGAATTTGAATTTGAATGTAATTATGATCTCCGGATGTGCTAATCCTCCTTCATTTAGATTTTAAGTATATATTAAATAATAGGGCATTAGTATTATTTTATGTCACTGTATTATATTCCATTAATTTTAAGTACTAATAATAAAAACATGTCAAAACGTGTATACATATTATTGTAATATAATAACAATAAAAACATGTCAAAACATGTATACATATTTGTATAAAATTTCAATTTAAGTTATTATTAATTTCTCACTATTATTAATTTTCAAGAAATCACTATAAGTAGTTGTAAAACGTTTGCTTGATGAGCCATCGCTTCAGTCTGCTTTTGTAGCAGTACATGCTTGGAGCGGCTGTTACTGTATCCGGCAGCCGATTGTACACCTCCGGTCCCATAATGTGTCAGTTTGCTGGACTTCGCGAGGGAGTGCGTGACACCCAGGAGCCTATCACCAGTGCGCAAAGAACAAGTGCGTGTGTCACTGCGTCTTTTATATAATTCTAGGTGATTTCTCACGTACACTGCCACCTGGAATATAAGGATAGCAGGGAACGTGAGAATGCCGAGATCTTTAAAAAAGGGCCTTACAGAAGTGCGTCGCGAAGATCCCACTATCGCACGAATCGTACGTTTTTGTGCTCGGAATGCCCGCAACCAATCGGCTGCACGACCGTACAGCTCCGCACCGTACTGTAGTCTTGAATGCACCGTGGCGAAATAGCACGAGCGAGACACCTCTGCGGATACCACTCGAGACACGCGCCCGAGGGCAAAACACGCACTCTCTATTCTTCCGCACAGTTTGTCGATGTGGTTTTCCCACGTCAAGCTACGATCGATATCGAATCCCAAGAAAGTCGTCCTGTCCACCTGCTCAACACTTACTCCGTTGACTGTTACTTGAAGTGGCCTCGTGAAGTGGCCCGAAAGACAGAAATGGATAAAATGCGTCTTTTTTAAGTTTAATCCGAGGCCATTATTCCGAAACCACGATTTCTATAAATATTGTTAGCTCTATGTCTCGTGAAGTAGGTATGCGCATCAGCTGAGTGCTACTCCATCGCGCGACCGACCTACGTACATCGTAGTGTTTATTTATTTATTTAAGACCAACAGCTTATAGTTTACATTTTAGGAACTTATAATTACTTAATTTAATAAAATTAGCCATTAATAGGTCTATCTTAGTAATTAAGTATTTCTAATGAAATGGGCGGAAAGAAAGTTAAATAAAGATATCAATGATGAAAATACAGCCATATAAGTATATTATATACATATACACATTTATATATATACACTTACATACATACACGTATACACTCACTAATCACCTTTGATTATCACTAAAATTGTTGATACGAATAAATTATATTTTGATAGCTTAATAGATACTCTATCTGAATAAGTTTAATTAACTTATTACTTATCATTCTGAGTCAACAACTCAACAATTTGGTGCCTAAATTAGTGTCTAGGGGTGTTAAATATATCTAAGTTTGAAAAATGGTTATCGTAAATAGTACACAAATGAGGAATAGACGCATTTTTAGCGTATTGAAATGAAATGAAATAAAAATTAATAAATTAGTAATTAGTATTGTGTAAATCGGACACCCGACGAGAAAAGTTTAGTATGGCGTGTTCTTTTTCTAGGTTCATTGTATTGGATAGCTGAGAGTAAGGCTGGTGCATCTAGGTGACCGTTAATTATATTATACAGTAACATAATGTCCAATAGAGTACGCCTGTCTTCCAGAGTCATGCGTTTGTAACGAGTGCAACTGGAATTATAATCTGAGTACGAACGAGTTCTGTAATTCAGATGTTTAATAAATTTAGCTTGAATTTTCTCGATTTGTTGCGTATAAGTAATGTAATACGGAGACCAAATACTACAGGCGTACTCTAATACACTGCGAACATATGCAAAGACCAAAGTATACATTCTTTATACAGTTAATATCAGAGAAAGGTTTACATATACGCAAGACAAACCCCAGATTTATGTAAGCCTTTTCCACAATAGTATCAATATGTTCTGTCAGCGTAAGTTTATTGTCAAGAAGGACCCCTAAATCTCGCACAATATTGACTTTTTCTATATCGATATTATTTAAACATAAGAGAACATAACAGGCGTGATTCTACGAGTGAAGGAAATTTTTACTGTTATATTATTGAGTGCATAATAGTGTTCAAGTTTATGTAATGTGTTCTGGAGAGCGATACAATCTCCTAAGATAGTAATTTTACAGAATATTTTTGTATCATCAGCGTACATAAGGTGGTTGACAGAATCGAAACATGTATATATCTCGTAAATATATCCACCGTCCAAAATGCGATCCTTGAGGAATTCTGGAGGGTATATCAACAAAGTCAGAACGATATCCCCCGACCACTACAGCTTGGGATCGTTTGGTTATATATGATTTCACCCATCGCAGGAGGTCACCATGTATTCCCAGTCTCTCGAGCTTTGCTATCAGGATTATGTGATCGACGCGATCAAAGGCCTTCTCAAAATCTGTATAAATCACATCAACCTGACCGAATCACATCAACCTGACCGAATCACATCAACCTGACCGAATCACATCAACCTGACCGAATCACATCAACCTGACCGAATCACATCAACCTGACCGAATCACATCAACCTGACCGAATCACATCAACCTGACCAAATCACATCAACCTGACCGAATCACATCAACCTGACCGAATCACATCAACCTGACCAAATCACATCAACCTGACCGACCGTTTAGAACCGCGTAGCAGAAGCTTATCAACTTTTACATAAGTTAGTATTTGAAAATCTGTACATGTTATTGCACTGAATCCACAATTCCTTCATACTTATCCAGGCTTAGGAATGGCTACATAAAAAAATGGTTGTCTGAAAAGTCGGTTTACGGACGATAATCTCACGTGATAACGATGCGTCACAAGCCAAACGCTTAGGCCGATCGTGCCTCTCTATCGCTTGTTCCGCGCTCTCGCACAGGCTCTTGCACGCTCGGCTCAGGCGGAACGTGACAATGAGTTTTTTCGTGCGTGCAGCCGGCGTTCATTGATTTATAAGACGTTATCACGTAAAAAAAAACAAATTTATAAAATGAACATAATAATTCGTAATCAAGGAATCAATCACATTAAAAGAAGCGCACGGGCACGGTCACAAGCACGTAGGATATACATTAGCTACAAATTGTACGTAAACGTAAGTTGAAAATAAATAAATAAGCGTTTAAAATAATCACCATATACGCAATGGTTTTAATTACAACGCGATACCTTTCACGCGTTCCCGAGATAAAAGTCTCTACACCCGGACAGACGGACAGACAGACGGACAACAAAGTGATCCTATAAAGGTTCCTTTTTTTCTTTTGAGGTACGGAACCCTAAAAACAACACAAATACTTAGAACATTGATAGAGTATATAATTATATATCTCTAAATCAATGCCAAATACTGATAATACAATCTTCATGTGTACAAACGCATACGTAGAGTAAGGAGGCTGTAAACGTTCAATCATGTTTGTAAATACTCAAAGAGGCTGCGTAGCATTATGAATAGCGTTGGTTTCGATGCCCTGAATTGCTGCAGTCAGATCACCTGATGAGATCAAACCAAGGCCACCCCCTCCAAGGCGATTACTGACTACATGATCAGCATTGGACTTGGGGAGGTGCTATAACGCGGTAGGTGTTTGTCACATTAGATCTGGGAAGGTCGCAGTGAATCCTGGGACTGGTAAAGCCCATTTGGCCCCCTCATTCTCAAATAGGTAAACAAAACGCAACACCGCGTGCGCCGCCACCACACCACGCTACATCACTCCGGCGGCAGTGTAACGTCGCATTGTACCACCCTGTTGCTAGGTTGCTGGCGTTGCTATTTATCCATTTCAAATAATGTATCCCTTCAGCGGATAATTACAGGGTAATGGTATCGACATATATCATGAATTGCGGAACAGAGTACAGCCATAAACAGCCAGATTGAGTACCTCTCCTTTGTGGATTTGGTCAAAATATTCGATCATTAGGATCTATAAAGCACTTCATAAAAAAAACAGATCGTGCTTTAATTAGGAGGGTCTTAGAGGATGGTGTGCATTGGTCTGACCATAGACACGCAACACAGATAGAGACTCAGACAGATTTTGGCAATTGGGCGGAAGCAGGACGAGTAGATGGGTTGCCCTTTATGAAGTAACAGAACTTCAAACACCAGGAACACGTAAGGCATGATAGTCCTTGAAAACTTCAAACCATAAATAAATAATAACATATATTATTTTATGGAACGAAACATGATTGTAAAGCTCGGTTGTCCAACGATTGACCGTGTACGGGCACCAGTTCCTTAGGTGTTCGATAAGACGTCTATTTAATAAGTATTAGGTAAGTGATAAGGGCAGTACCTACAGTACAGTAAGTGAGCTCGCTGATCATGGCTGGGTATATATTAATCTTGGTTTCGCTCGCCGCCGTGACTTCAGGTAACTATATTAAATACTGTTCCTGGCTATAACCGGAATTTTCCCAGTTACAAAAATCCTATCTTATTGGCTCGCATCCCTGCTGAGGTGTCAATAAAATGTTATTGATTGACTGACTGTTTCATTGATCTCGGAACTACCAAAAAAAAAGGTTCCTTAAAATGTTACATCTCTATCACTTCTGATTGTAGACGTAGCTTGAGTCAGGGTCGCAATCATTTTATAGGGTCGTAAGGATCATGGCAATCATCGTTTTAACACTTATTACAGAACTATCCTGTAATGGCGTATATCAACCAATATTATAAAAGCCAAAATAACTCAGTCCGTCTGTGTGTTCCTTCCAAAAATAAACGGGTCGGGTCATGAAAATAGCTGAAACCCTGGAGAAGATACGGGCTACCTCAGCACTGTCAACAGAATTTATCGTGACGCAGCGCGAGTGAAACCGTGGGGCTTGGCATTACAATATACGCGGCCTATCTATACTATACTGCCGAAAAGAGAGGTTTCAAAGTAACAAAACAACAACAAACAAATACATTACATAAGGCAACAAGAGATATTTACAGAAAACAACTTTATCTTATTATAAAACTGTGAGATAAGTACTGAAGTTGGAAATGTCTTTATATTCATTTGTACCACCGTAGTCGTCGTACCGTTGCCGTTGTCGTAAGGCTTATATTATGTAACTAGCTGCGCCCGCGGTTTCACCCGCGTGGTGATCGATTATGTTGTTATTGTTTACTGTATTGCACAGGAACTGACAATTTTTTCGGGATAAAAAGTATACCAGATCCTTCTACATAGTATAAGTAGTAATCCTGCTATATTTCGTCCAAATCCATCCAGTAGTTTCGGCGTCAATTGGACACACCGTACAGACAGACAGACAGACAAAAATTTTAAAAATTGCTGTTTTGGCTTCTGTATCGATAGGAAGGTATTCTCCAATCAACATTTTCAAAAATATTTAATGTACAGATTTTGACCCGTTACAGTCTTATTATATGTATAGATAGATATAGATAGATATATTGTTTACCGAGAACTCTTATTTCTACAGCATTAATCTTACTTTCATGCTCCTTCCGCCAAACACAGAATAGGGAAGATGCAATTAGAATATATATAAAAAAATATGATTAAAATGTTAAAAAAAATATAAAAGAAACGCAACTGCAACGTTTTTATTTTACACTAGATGACCCGGCGTACTTCGTATCACCTATCAATGAGTGGACCCGATATTTTCTCAACGTTTACGCCTTTCCGGTTTTGAATGTTCGCGTGTTCTCTAGCCCTCCCCGTGGAAGACCCCGTGCTGCTAAAGCTTGACACGGAGCGCTACCACTACTTGCGGGAGGACAGTGGGGAGCCTCACCTAGTCGACCTGTGGCTGATGGTATTTATGCTCTTAGTAACTTACTGTAGGAAAGACTAAGGAGTATTTTTACAATCTATAAAAAAATAAGATTAATTTATTATAGATCTACGCTGGATAAGCTCATTCATTGCATTACCACGCTGAGTGGCAAGGTAGGTAGGTGTGCTATAAGCTCATTCATTGCATTACCACGCTGAGTGGCAAGGTAGGTAGGTGTGCTATAAGCTCATTCATTGCATTACCACGCTGAGTGGCAAGGTAGGTAGGTGTGATATAAGCTCATTCATTGCATTACCACGCTGAGTGGCAAGGTAGGTAGGTGTGATATAAGCTCATTCATTGCATTACCACGCTGAGTGGCAAGGTAGGTAGGTGTGATATAAGCTCATTCATTGCATTACCACGCTGAGTGGCAAGGTAGGTAGGTGTGATATAAGCTCATTCATTGCATTACCACGCTGAGTGGCAAGGTAGGTAGGTGTGATAAACACGTCTTTCAATAAGTCGATCTGATAAATGAAATACTTACAGTAAACTAGTAATTATCAGATTAGGCTACAGCTCTTTCCTGTTTTTATACTACTATAAAGAAAACTCCTTGTCTGAACTTTATGACGCTTTATTATTACTTATAACACTGCACTTATTTCACTGCACTGAGCGGTCTGACGCTAAGACCGCCTTTTTACTACCGAGTTACGCCGCGACTACTTTTTCGACGGGCCGCTCGCGCTCGTCCGCCCGCGATATATCCCCTCCCCGGAATTACAACATCACGCCATCATCCGGGGTAGCGTTCATTCTGTTCGATCACCGTTCTCCAGAGTATATAAATTAAGAAAATAGCAGTGCTGCCACTCCGCAACACTGAAAACACCGCACACCACATACAACAAATATTCAAATCATGACACTCGGCCATCCGCTTTTGTGCAACGTCCCGATGCACAACAACTCTCTAAAAGCAAGTCTGATTAATCATATCGAACCCTTTGGACTCCTTAAAGATTTGCTGCAAAATAAAATAGTTAAACAGTAATTATTATGCTAATTTTATAAAACTACTTATGGCACACTAAACTTTGTAGTATACGTTGTCGTAACTAGTTATTATTGTAGATACAAGTAATCATGACACTCGGATTCGTTTTTAAATATGACAATTATTTTATGTTTATTCTAGCTGTTCTGGGAACCGGAGACTTCCTATTCGTGTGTAAATGTACACTATGCAGATAAATCATTGTTGTACAAATATGTTGTACGGATCGAGTATATATTCTGGTATTTCCAGAGGTTTGGTATATAATTAAAAAAAGTACATAAAAACTTATTCAATTCGCATTATTAATTTACTGTCGGTTACTCAATTACTTCCTCCTCTGGCTTAGTGATTGCGAACGGCAGCATCATTATATAAATGTCCCAATGTTGTAGTGGCCACTGAAGTAGCATTCAAACCTTGTAGACTTGGACTTGTAGACTTTTTTTTATGAAAAACTCTATAAGTACTCCTTTTTGTTCTTCGTCCAAACATTAAAATGACCAACGACAAAGCTTGAATAAAATGAAAGCAAATTTCGTCCAAAAATAATTACACATAAATTCAAATATTTAGATCCAACTCAAACCAGCTCCAGTAATAATTTGGTGACACGAGTACGTTAATTTTGTAAGTGCTCTCATAGGAATCAACATTTTAAACTGTATTTCTGTCATTGTCCTGCCATTACCAAATAGCATTTTAAAATTGTGTAACGTATACTCCCCAAATCCGAGTAATAGAGAGAATAAGAGAACGGAAATAATTTTCCAAATCCCTTTTTTTTTAGCAAGTCGCTACAACCGCATTAATTTCTGTCAAGCTTGTGGATGATCGGCAAAGCACATGAGCGAAATTTTGTCAGTTTAGAATGTCAGAAGTATTATTATTTTCTAATCACTAAATTTCATTATCATAGGGACAAATTAGTCACGATAAACTACAGGTAGCTGATCCATTGTCAGTCCTTCACCAACCGTTATTTGACTGGCGTATACCTGTTGTTGTTTACCATTAAATTGATGTACTATCAAGTTGAATCACTTCACATCACAGATGCCCTGAGTTGACATCTGTCGGATTTTAATCTGTTGTTTGCCAAATTCTTCTTCTTAATCGTACACTCTAGTCAGAGTGGTCGTGGTTGCAATGGCGGTGGCTCCTCGCCGTCACCGTCACTCTCCAGGCCAGCTGCTCTTCTCGCGATGCTTTTCCATTTCTGCCGGTCGGTTGCATTGCGAGTACACTCTACTTCGGTGGACTGCGTAGCTTTTCTAATGAGGTCGGTCCAACGTGTTGGTGATCGTCCAGGACTTCGCTTGCCTTCTACACGGCCATGCATATGCTGCGATAGGCTCTCCGTCGAGTGCTCTTTTCTTGAGATCTGCGCAAAGAACTTCAGTATTTGCAATTGCCCAGTCGACGATAATCTATCTCGTATATGAATCTCTTTGAGGATAGAGTTGTTGGCTGTTTGTCAAATACGTCATCACTATTTTGATGACACGTTAGCTAGAAAAACACTGTACACATTACATACTAACAGTACTCAAACCGAGAATGTGGACATATTTATTTTCCCATCCAATATTTATAGTACTGATGTAACAGTAGAGCAGAAATTACTTGACTAGGTTTTAATAAACTAAATTGTAGGTAAAGACTGAGAATGTTTATACACAGAAGCATACTTAATTCCTTTTAATGCACACCTGAACTAATACTAAAGCATCAAAAGAGAACAAAAGAGAAGAAGCAGGTAATCACTTCCATAAATAAAATTAGTCTCAATATTTGTCTTACTAATTTCTGTTGTTTTTTTTTAAAGGTCTATATGATGTCGACTAGTCATATCATAACTGCTCTTGCACTGAGTACAAGCCAGTGGTGATTTTGATAGTTGCCGTTTTATTTCAACTAAAAATCATATTTCGGAAACGTTACCAGTCCTATCAAATATTGCTTATTTTTAATGAAGATATTTTTTTTTATCGATTAATTTTCGTATGCTGGATCCAATTCTGTTATACGCTTACCAAAATTATACTAGAATTATCAAAATGTTCATATGCACGAACGATATTTAACGATATTGATCTAGAACCTAGAAATACTTGCACGCTTTGACAGCAAAAATAGAGGACCAAATGTTATTACTATCATAAGACCACATGTTTGTATACCTATTTTGCAAGAAATAAATTAATTATGAATATTCGGTTTTTATATTTGACTAATTTTTGAACTCATAAACTGTACTTTTACAATAAAACCGCCACCGATGCAATCTATTTTTAAGGCTACTTTGTTTGAAATATGAAACTGATCAATCAGTTCTCTCTTTGAATTATCTTTAGTTCGTGATAAGAAACTTCGGTCATCGCTTAAATTCAAAGTCAAATTATTTCTTGGGCTTGTAACAAAAGTGTTATATTAGAGAAGCCCTTTTCAAATTAGTATTTTTTTGTTATGTTTGTACTCCAAGCTTTTTCTGTTATAAAATACAATTTAACGTAGTTTTTATTAATTTAGATATAATATATTCTATTTATTTATGTCATTTTTATATCCAATAACATAATAAATAATAAAAGGATGCCGTCAAACTTATGTCAATATTCATAATAACGTTCAAAAGGCCAAAATAGAATAATAAAAAATATGCTAATCCACTTATCGAAGAAGAAGTAGAAAATATGATCCGCTGCTCCATTAGAACGAGAATTCAGCAAGATCTATTTTCATCAACTCATTCAAGGCATAAAATGGGTTTCTCTCAAAGAAACGTTTACTACGTACGTTTACTCTCGACTAATAGTTTTGTAATATTATCGAGTGGTTCATTTAACATACAGATTTGTTTATATATATTTTACGATAATTGTCAACGCTCATCACTGCTTACGTCACTGTCCAGCGGACAATTCAACAAAGTGTAGACACTGCTCTGCAGTTGCGAAAAATAACGTGGGTGTTCAAAACATGACATCTAATTACGTTGGCACATACAGATCGCTGATAACTATATATATTTTTATAATAATCCTTAACCGAATAGTATTTTTCGGAAAATGTCTTAGGCTCACTCATTTATCAATTCATGAATCTTATTGATGGAGTAATTTCCATTCTCTCTATAATCTAATAATAATAACCATAATAATTGAGAATCTAATAATGGCAGACAGATTACCCATAAATTTATTCGCTCTAACGCACTATACGCGTTTTATCAAAAGTAAGTGTAAGTCACTTCTATGTCGATTCTAATTAGTACGTTTTCGGAAATTTCAAGCATAGTGGCATTTATCAAGACTCTTCGACTCTTCGAATTTCTATGCACGTCAAGGTTACTTGCTGCGTGTCCGATCGGTTGATCTCTCATATATGATTTAAATTTTCTCTATGAAACTCGAAACTACATCAAAACTGGGATTATAACGTTATATCATCATTAAAAGTCAGGTGCTCAGGTTCTGGGAAAGTCCGATCAATGATTCTGCTATTCATCGCTTAACATAATCACATTAAAATGATCATTAATCGACTGGATTAATCAAATCCACTAAAATACAAGATAACAAGTGCAAGTGCACAATAAATACAAGTGCACACTCTTGCACACCATATACATATTATACAAAATTTAGTTAATCAAGTTATTTTGGATTAAATACAGCTTGGAGCTTCTACTTTCCTTTGAATAGGCTTGACCTGCTGCAGCTTAAAACGTTCATGGCTGGAAGCTAAGTGTTCCGTGACCGGTTAAAATTATCATCCTGAAACCAAACTTTCATGGTTACAGCTAAAACATCATTGAATAATTGAACTTCAATCTTACAGCTCACTTACATGGTTGCAGCGAGAACATCATCAAATCTTCAAACTTCGACATCGTCAAATCTTCAAACTTCAAACATCATTAAAACTCCAAACTTCAAATATCGTCAAATCTTCAAACTTCAAACATCGTCAAATCTTCAAACTTCAACCTTACAACGCGCCTATATGGCTGCGGCGAAATCATCATAAAATCTTCGAACTTTCCTTACGGCACACCTACATGGCCATACTTCTTTAGAATATTACCCTGCAGCTCACATACATGGTTGCAGCGATAACATCATCAAATCTACGAACTTCAACTTTACGGCACACATACATGGCACTCTTTGGAACATTTTCCCTGCAGTTCACCTACATGACTGCAGCTAACAAACTCATAAGCACTAAAAATCCTTGAATTTCAAACTTGCAGTTACACTAAGTGTAGTTGTTAACACTAAGAAATGCACTTTAATTTTCAGCACTGTCGATACTCTGATATCTTAGCGGGGCTTTAAATTCCGCCTCCATGATTACAAGGCGTCAACGGATAAATATTCGCGACAAGTTACCGGTACACAATGGTACTATTACTGAGGTTATACATACCTTTGAAATTCAATTAAGATTTTAAGTCAATCGAACTATGTTATCTCTGTATAATTCAACTTCATAAACAGACTTCTGTATTAAATATTTACAGTGATACTCTGGTAAATCCATCAATATTGTAGCTGTACTCATATAAAATTTCGTTTGACACACTTATGTGGTTCAAGATCTTACAATAGTTACGTCACAAAGTAGTTATAGTGTTGCAGGTGGAGATACAATACCTAAATTTCGCTTCATGGTATAGCATACTTACACGACTAAAGACAGTGCTACTAGTTGTAGTAGACTAGTTGTCGTACTAGAATATTTTACTTGCGGTACTTTATTAACCTTACAGAAAACTTAACACAGTACAACTCGCCCTAAATGGCCGTAACCGTAAAGACAGGATTCCACCAGTGTGCGGCTCTGTACCGCACAGAGTGCAGCATAAATGTATTTCTTGGTCAGCAAATTGTGCGCGCACTCTATTGGACAAACCGTGAACTTTTGTCGCGCACTCCTCGGTCTCGCGGTGTACCCGCGACGACGCACTCGCACACATGTTTACACACTAAACTGAAAGTAAAGCACATTTCCGAGGTATAAATGTTCGTGTACAATACTAAAGTTACGCACAACTGAGGTGGTGGACACAGGCAATCTACTATTGTGATCCAGTTCGCGCACTGCAAAAGGTCTGCACCAAATTTTTATCAACAAGTGTTCTGAATCTGAACACAATTTTAGTGGAGCCCAACCTTAACAGCTAGATAATAAGCTGTTAAGTTTACCATAATATTTTATTTGCATTACTGTTAGCAATATTCTAGAAAAGCTACATTTAGAAGCTCGCTTAATTGGCTGTATTGATGTAGCCCAGTTACCGAATTAAAATATTTTACTCGCAGCACTTTACTAGTCTTCTAGAAAAATAACACACTGCTGATCGCTGACACGGCCACAGACCGATATGCCATAGCCATTGTACTATTAAAAACACTACTCTCACCATCACACCAAAAAAATATTACCACGCTATGGTTCCTCTGAATGGCTGCAGCATAATCAAATACAAAAAGTAAAAATGGTTCTCAAACAAGAAAAACATATTTTCGTATACTTGTCTCTCGGGATGTTAACGAAATAATTTACTAATGACTTACTTACAACAGACTTCATTTCGTTTAAATTACGATAAAATTATCGGGGAGTAGCCCCAACCACACTATCAAAATTTCATTAGGTTATAATAAAATCGTCGGATTATAATCTTTAATCGCTGTGCTACAATAAAATAATCTGGGAGTAACCCAGATCACATCTCATTACAGTATCTTAACAGATTCTGTCTACCCGTATTAAGAATATCCCGTTATAATTATTTTAACACCCTGTTTCAACACTTTTAAGAACCATTTTCTCCAATTCGATATGCGTGACAAATTTTTAACATCAATATTCAATAATCGGAGGGTAAAATATAATCTCGCAGGTGACTCACGATTTTACCGGGCTCGGCTCGCAGGTTGATTGCCACTTCTGATATATAAAGAAAACTCCTTGTCTGAACTTTATGACGCTTTATTATTACTTATAACACTGCACTTATTTCACTGCACTGAGCGGTCTGACGCTAAGACCGCCTTTTTACTACCGAGTTACGCCGCGACTACTTTTTCGACGGGCCGCTCGCGCTCGTCCGCCCGCGATATATTACAACATCATCGGAATTACAACATCACGCCATCATCCGGGGTAGCGTTCATTCTGTTCGATCACCGTTCTCCAGAGTATATAAATTAAGAAAATAGCAGTGCTGCCACTCCGCAACACTGAAAACACCGCACACCACATACAACAAATATTCAAATCATGACACTACAGCGTCTTTGACACAGACTGAAAACATCCGCCGTGGAACCTAACTGCCGACTCAATTTATTTGCGTCGAGTATTGGTCAAATGTAGATGTATTTAAATGAAGAATAAACTGCCGTCCCCTTTTTTAACTCGCTCTAGCCCTGCTCAAGTTCAGCTTCTGTCTCGATCCCACCTCGCTTCTATGAAAAAGTCATAAAAAATGTCAACCCCCCTTTTTATCGCCTTAAGCCATCCCTGACGCAAAATATAAGAGTCAAAATATAACCCCCTTTTTATTCATTCCTGTTGTAAAAATATATAATAAATAACAGTATTAGTTCCTGTCTATTAATTAACCTAAATGTTATTATTTTATAGTATAATTTGAACCTTAATTCAGCCTTGCCGTAAAAATATTATAAATAATAATAATAATAAAATGTTTGTGATTATTAATGGCCCCTGGCATTAAAATCGTGGTACTTTCATGGAACATTTCAATCCTCTGTTGACCTCCTTAATTCATCCCTGTCACAATTTTTTTATTATAGTTGTTATTTGTTTTTATTTTTTTAATCCAAATACTAAATTTCAAGATTCTAACATTTAAAATAAGGAAGTTTCATACAAACTTTCGACCTTCTTTTGACTACCTTCATTCATCCCTGTCGCTGATATATAATAACAGTATTTATATATATCTATTAGGTAACCCAAATACCAAATTTCATGCCCCTAACATCAAAACTCAGGAACTTTCATACATTCGTTTACCCCCCAATTTTAGCCCTTAATACAGCCATTTCGCAAAATTCTATAGTTCATTCACACTTTGGTATTTCGCGAAGTACTTAAGCGACGATGTTTTACTATTTCAAATTTGAATAACGCACGATTTAAATTTCGAGGAACATAATTATAGACTAAGAGCTTGCTGTATGTTTATCCAACTCGTCAGGTAACAAGATGTGAGCTATCCAGGATGACGCACTTTAGTAAGGTGTCTCTAATTAGTCATATTGTTCTGTGCTCTAAATGTATGGGTTGCCTAAGCGAAGCCTGGAGCGCTTTGTATATTGAGCAGAAATCGTGACTATTTTTTGGGGTGCCCACTACGTCATCGGGTAACAAGTAGGTACATAGTACATTCGCAAGTGCCTATCGAGAAGTGCCAAAATCAATATGGTTGCCTCGCTCAACTCTATATAAAAACAATTAATAGGTACTGCTACGATATATGCCTTTCTAGGTGGAAATGGGATAACGTGATTAGATACGTTTTTGTACACGTATGAAGTTATAAGTTATATTATCTTATAGGTTTTCGTTTTAAATTAATATAGTTTTAGTTAAAGAATTATATAGACGCTTGTTAAAGGTATGCATATCAGAACTTATATTAGAGATTACCTTAAGTCAATGTAATATGTATACTGTTGGTGTTTCTAAAAAATAAAATAAAAAAAATTAGTTGCGAGAAGATTAATCGTAACGCCTTGCTTCCAGGCCAGCGATCTCCGTCAAACAGCCCGGTACAGCCCGGACACGCAGAATCAATACCATCTATTCACCAGGTCAGTATACCCTCACTACAACTCGCCAATTATTTATTTGTAACGCTCCGTCGAAGGAAAACGTATTAATTCCATACCGAAAACACAAATAAAAACATTGCTATATTACTATTATTTCGCATGGTTAAATATGTTATTGCCGCAGACTGCGTCGACGTTGATTCAAATCAATACTTACCTACCTACTATATCTTAATGTCGTCATGACTTTCTTAAGCCATCGAACATCTATCTGCTTGAATACCCACAGTAACTTAATGATTAAGGTATTCCTAAGATATACAAGTGATGTATGACAAAAAAAGAAAGTTTAGTTGTCTTCGTCTACGTCTATATCTACGGCTATGTCAACGTTTTCGTCTAAGTCTACGATATTCAATCTAGCCTACACCACCTCACGGGCCTCGTGCTAGTCGATTGGATTATAGGTACAGAAATAGCAACAAAACAGAAGTAGACGCGATTATCATAAACAAAAATGACGTGCTGAAGAGAAGGCCTATACTCAACAGATTTATTACAGAAACAACCCATCCACGAGTCAGCCCCTGGTGTTGAACAACGCAGCGCTGCTGCAGCAGAGCAACTTCCTGGGCACGCGGCGCACCGTCGTCCTCATCCACGGCTGGATGAACTCCGCTACCTCAGACATCTTCAGCGTGCTCGTTCCCGGTAATCATCACACATTAGAATAGAAATAGGCGCCAAATCTTAGGAATCTGGAATTTCAACACTTAACTTTTTTCGCTCTTTCCTTCCACGGACCAACAAAATATAGAACGGCTTCCTTCCAATAACCTTCCCACTCAAAACAGTTATGTGGTGTGCTTGATCACCAAGTACTAAGTAAATACCCTAACAACCGTGTTACAGTTTCCTCGCGAAGTTTTCCTTTACTGGCAGCTCAAACTCATTGATTAGAGTTTACACGATTTAAATTCCAACGGATTACCTACTAATACTCTCATTCTGATCTATCATCACTTTAAGCAATAACAATTATCATCTATCTATTAGAAATTAACTATCTTTCAATGTTTTCCAGCATTCTTGGCAGCAGAGGATGTGAACGTGATTATAGTTGACTGGAGTGCGGGTGCCATCACCACCTACGCAGCTGCTGTCCTCAACACCGTCACTTCTGGTGAGTGCCATCTTTGAACGGACACATTATAGTTGACTGGAGTGCGGGTGCCATCACCACCTTCGCATCTGCTGTCCTCAACACCGTCACTTCTGGTGAGTGCCATCTTTGAGCGGACACATTATCGTTGACTGGAGTGCGGGTGCCATCACTAACTACGCATCTGCTGTCCTCAACACCGTCACTTCTGGTGAGTGCCATCTTTGAGCGGACACATTATAGTTGACTGGAGTGCGGGTGCCATCACCACCTTCGCATCTGCTGTCCTCAACACCGTCACTTCTGGTGAGTGCCATCTTTGAGCGGACACATTATAGTTGACTGGAGTGCGGGTGCCATCACCAACTACGCATCTGCTGTCCTCAACACCGTCACTTCTGGTGAGTGCCATCTTTGAGCGGACACATTAAAATAATAATTCAGTACAGTATCGAATCGATCAACTGGGAAACCCAAATTGGTTGAAGGAGTTGCTTTCATTAAGACTTTAGTTACACACATCAACATTAGAGACTAATAACGAGTATTGGTTTAGAGCTAAATTTTTCTTAATGCGAACATTGCGAACTTTATGTTTGCGACTCCTGTCCTGACAAAGATTTGGTTATTAATAAATTCAATGTTTTAGCACCTAATATCAAATTGTTGGACAGCCGTTCTCTTCTCCTTCTGGGTTCACCGATATTATAATAATAACAATAATAATAGTCGTTTCGGTGAACGGTGTCATAGCGAAGAGCCTCGACCAACATCTCAAGAGGCTCTCACTCGATGGTAGGGTCAAGGGTCAGATACAGAAGGCAGTCATCCTAGACACGGCACGTATTGTCAGGAGGTTGCTCTCTCTGTAGCCCCTATCACCGGCAGCTTGAGCCCCGCCCCGCTGCCGGCGGCACTCTAGTTTTAAGTTTTTATAATATTTATATTTTTGTATTTATATTGTAAAAAACTTAGATTTAAGATTTAAACTAAATAAAGATTATAATAATAATAAAACCGCAGGGGCGGCTTTGTGGCGAGCCGTCGGTGAGTGGCGACACCGCGTGCCCCGATGTTTCCCTGGGGCTAAATGAGACCCTGACCTCCAGCTTGCCTTAACCGGCCGGCTGGATGGTGGAAACTGCAAGAGCTAAGAACCTAAGCTCCAGGGGTGGAAGTGTTAAATGGCATAACGCCGCTAGTACCTCTTAGTGAACGCGCAGCACACCTCTCGACACCCTTAGCCACCCACACTGATGTAATGATGTTGCTTCTCCGGCGCCAATATGCGGCGCCACTATGGGGGGGCCATCTAGTGGGTGGCGAGTCATCACCTGCCTAGGTATTTTTGTATGGTGAGACGGAATTGGCAGGTGCCGTTTTCTCATCACACAGAGGTACTTCATCTTACCTGCTGTGTGAGAGCATCAGCCTATAGCCTAGTTTATTTAAGGCACTAACATTCCATCACAATAGCCAAAATCTGTCAAATTCCATATTGTACAATAATCCATTTATAGTCCATCCATATACACAATCTGTATTTTTAGGGTTCCGTACCTCAATAGGAAAAAACGGAACCCTTATAGGATCACTTTGTTGTCCGTCTGTCCGTCCGTCCGTCCGGGTGTCTAGACCTTTATCTCGGGAACGCATGAAGGTATCGAGTTGAAATTAGAACCATATACGCAGTTCCATAGTATTTTGCTGCAGAAAGAAAAATAAAATTTCTTAGTTTTCGTAAAAACAAGTTACAGCCGAATATGTCGTGAAAAAACGCACATTTCGACACTCACAGAGGAATCAAAACCTATGGGGTACTTCCCGTTGACCTAGAAATCTGAAATTCGGCAAGAAGCATTGTCTTAGAGTACACATATAGGAAAAAAACCGAAAACTGGACATTTTTTATTTAATCACAAAAAAATTGTGTCTCTATGCTGCCTCAAACGTTCGCTCGCTCGGATCCGAGTGGGAGGCGCCGCTACTATAGCCCCTACTCGGATCCGAGTGGTGAGCAAGGAATGTCTTAAATATTTTTACGATGTATATTTTTCGGTTTATGAAGGAAAATATAAAAAAATATATGATTTCCCCCTTTTATTTAGTTTGTACGGAAGCCTCGATGGGCGAGTCTGACTCGCACTTGTCCGGTTTTTTATTATACATTGTAAAAGGGCCTCTCAGTGTTGGTTCCGGCCCCACTGACGCCTTTCAAAGGTCCGGGCTTAGACCCGTGTATACATTTGAATAATAATAAGTTAATAGTTTATTACCCAAAACACATTACATACACATTATATAAATTATTACCAGCGGCGGCGGCGGCGTGCCTGTGTGTCGGAGTTCAGAGCCCGAGTTGAGTATGTTTGGTAGTTAAACGAAAATTAACCACAAATACTTTGAACTTGCTCACTTATAATAATATGTAGACAAAATAAATTAAACTATAGAAATGAGTTTCCGGCAGCCTAGTGGTGAGACCGTCTGACTTGCGATCCGCAGGTCCTGGGTTCGAATCCCACGGCACGCACCTCTGTCTTTTCGAAGTTATGTGCGTATTGTTGATTGCCGCCAACTTCAAACGGTGAAGGAAAACATCATGAGGAAACCTACATGTCTGAGAGTTCTCAATGATCTTGAAGATGTGTGAAGTTTGCCAACCCGCACTTGGCCAGCACGGCAGACTATGGCCTAACCCTTCTCACAATGAGAAGATGACCCGTTCTCAGCAGTGGGACAGTTTGTGCAAACAGGGCTGATAAAAAAAATAAAATAGAAATGACGACTAAGATATGAAAATTGACTGTACTTTATAAATAATAGATAGATAGATAAACCGTTTGGTGTCGAGGCTTTGGGTCCGCGAGGACCGGGAGCTCATCTCATTTCCAAAATTTTATCTGAGCGCTTGATCGATGCGACGCGTGACCAAAATGCTGGCGCGTATCTGTATCCATTCAACATGGCAATGCGGCAGCATGCTGAGTACGCTGTCAACTGGTAGTGGGTTTGAGCATTTGGATTATCTTTAGACCTTAATCGGTCTGGGATAATCAATATACTTTTTGTGTAGTAGTTTAGTTTGTTGAGTCTGTATATTGTTTTGCTGTAGTTAATAAAGGCCCATTAAAAAAAATATCTGATAAAGGTTTTGAAAGCTGAATAGTATATCTCTTCAAGATTCAAGATTTATTTATTTGTCAGAACATGGTAGTACACACACATACAAAGTGGTATAGAGATCTTAACACATACTTGGAACACATGTTCTTGCCAACTCATGGCGTACAAATGTAATTAAACTATACAATTAAAATCATAGAAATAATAATAAATGTCACAAAGATAAAACAATAATTCATAATTGTCAAAATTACCTTCAAAATAAAAAATATTTAATTATATATGTCACATCTTTGTCGTTAAAGAATAAATAAATAATAATAATAAAATGTCAGTATTTTACATTTCAAATCTGGGGGCACGGCCGTGCACCCGCCATGTGAGCCAGCGGGTACGGCCGGGACTATCTTTTCTCGAACACATTCGTCGGATTTTTAGACCCTCATAGCTTCGGCCTCGATAACACTAGAGGGTTCAAATTTTCAGGATCAAGTGTGGTCCACGGTCTAATAAAATGTTAAAAGTTTCATGTATCTAGCTTTTATACTTTCGATTTTATTAATACCTAAAATACGCCGATTTGGCACAAATTAATTGATGATCATAAAAAAGATAAAGTACTTGCTGAAGTCTTAGAAAGCTGAAATTTGGTATGTAGGCTACAATTTGCACACAAACAACAGAAAAATTAAGACATTTGTAACTTTCACCCTCCAACCCCTATTTGGGGTTATTTGGGGTTATCCCGTTCTCGTCATCAATATTCCAGGGTACTTCCTGAAGTAGTAGAAAGCTGAAATTTGGTATGCAAACTACGATTGGTACATAAACAACAGAAAAATTATGATATTTGTATTTTTCACCCTCTACCCTTATTTGGGGGCTATTACGTTATTCTTATCAATAATTAATATAAGGTACTTCCTGAAGTCTTAGAAAGCTGAAATTTGGTGTGTAAGCTAATATTTATATATGAACCACGAAATTTTTTAGATATTATTACTTTTCACCCTCCAACCCTTTATTTGTGGGAGCACACCCCCTGAGTGTAATCAAAAAGATAGGGTACTTCCTGAAGTTTCAGAAAGCTGAAATTTGGTATGCAAACTACGATTGGTACATAAACAACAGAAAAATTACGATATTTGTATTTTTCACCCTCCAACCCTTTTAAAGCGTGATCTTGTGTGTGTGTTTATATTTCTGTAACACAACATAACTTCGATATGGATAACACTAGAGAGCCCAAATTTTCAGGATAAAAAGTAGACAGTACATTTATAAAACATACAAAGTTTCATTTATTTAGCTTTTGTACTTTAGATATGATTCACATCTAAAATATGACAATTTTACCACTCAGTGAGGATCGTTTATCTAATTAGTTTCAAAAGGCGATACTAGATGGCGTGCGCCTCAAGTTAGCACACGGTATCATTTCTCGCGCTCTGTCGCAAATCAATTTTGGAAGTCGACTAGGGATTAGGGATGGGTTATACTTGCAAAATCTCATACCAGGGCTTCCAAGTGCGCCCACATAAAAATACCAGCGCCAAAAACCAGGGCTCAAAACCCTTCAAAGTATTTTTTTCGTTAAAGAAAATTGATTTGTATTTTAACTGAGATAAGGTGCACAATTGCGTAGCAAGTTTTTCTACTAAAATACTTTCATAGGATATTGTTCATTATATACGTTATAATAAGAAGCATAATGGCATTCACGAAATTCAAAACGTTCCAAACGACACCAAACATGACTGAGCGAGCGCGATATATATTGCTTGCCTACTTTGTTCCGTGTATTTGACGATGACATCCGAGTGAAGCGCCAAAAACCAGGGTCAAAACCCTTGAAAGTATTTTTTTCGTTAAAGAAAATTGATTTGTATATAAGTAATAATAAGGTGCACAATTGCGTAGCGAGTTTTTCAACTAAAATACTTGCATAGGAAAATGTTCATTGTACATGTTACAATAAGAAGCATAATAGCATTCGCGAAATCCCGTAAAGTAAATACTTTTTCTCCTTGCAAGTGTTTCGGGCGGCACCTGGTCGCCATACTTGCAAGCAAATACCTGGTGTAAAAACCTGGTTGCGTAAATACGCACTTCCCTGTCGACACGCTGAGGCACCTAGGTATTCCGTATTTATGGTTGGTCTGTGTTGTGTATTCGTTCGTTCTGATTTGGTTCTCGTTTATGATAACGGTTTGTTTGGTATAAGGATAAATAGTATCGTTTTCGTTCGTTGTTTCATGTTTGTTTAGTAAATATGGGTTTTATTATATATATATACATAAGGTTATAGGTTTGTATGTTATATATAATTATATACATTATTCGACTTTAATTGATGATTTGGTTTGTTTTAGGTAGTACTTACTTAGGCTTAGGGACGTATTTACACAGAAAATTATAATACTTTCAACCGAGAGCTTATTTAGAAGCTTGGATTCGGGACCGATCTTGTTAGAGAAGGGGTATTAGGTTATAGGTTAAGAATTTAAGTTATTGAATAATAGTCTGGATACAAGAATAAATCTAAAGTTGGTTTAGTGGACGTATTCCTATAAAAAGGAAATAAGACGAACAATATGAGTAACGAAACAATTTCTTTGGGAGAAGGGCTAGGGCCCTATCGTCTATACTACAGTTCATAGTATGCCTGGAAATGGTTCATGCCTTTTCCATTCATTGACATTTACTCAATCTATAGAAGACCGCATTTGATGTGGCGTTGCAAGTTAAGGTGTGCTATTGTTCGTTATGTTGTAGAATATTGGGACGATTTGCAACTTTATACTTGTGCTGAAGAGTGTATCTGGAAACCGACTGGCGCCACATCAGAATTGAAGGTTACAGCAGCTATCATCTATTTTAAGTAATAAGTCAACAAGAAAAACAGGCTATGACAGAGAGTGTACTGCTAAAGAAATGATAACAGATGCACAGGGAAATACATTCCGTTAAAACAAAACGTTGCAGAAATTACAGGGTCTCTTACAAAAAGAAATGAAATCCCACCAAAAACATTTCATGTAAAATTGGTTGCCATGTGTCGCATTGTCATGCCACTTTCACTGACAAAAAGATATCAGATGAGATCTGACTGAATCTGAAGAGCCAAGCCGCTAACTCTACAAAATCTAATGCTACAATACTTATCTCTGTAAGCCTTCAATCTTGGTAAAAAAGCATGGCTTGGCCGTTTTCCGACGGTCAGTTACAAACATATGTCGCATAACATGTCGTACATGGTCAAGGAAGAAAAAGAAACTAAAAGTTCTGCTCTTGAATGTTGTATAATTGGAATAGTAATGTAATAGTTCCATGAAAGTGAAACGACCAAGCCATGCTTTTTGACCAAGATTTAAGGCTTACAGAGAAAAGTATTGTAGCGTTAGATTTTGTAGAGTTAGCGGCTTGGCTCTTCAGATTCAGTCAGATCTCATCTGATATCTTTTTGTCAGTGAAAGTGGCATGACAATGCGACACATGGCAACCAATTTTACATGAAATGTTTTTGGTGGGATTAAATTTACAATAATTAATAATGTCACACACATGTCAAATCTTTGTCATTTAAAAAGTCAGTAATTGTATAATAACATTTGTCAAGCAATAATATTTTCACTTTCTTTTTAAACATGTAATTATTTAATTCTCTGATGGACTTCGGTATTTTATTATTTATAATGGGAGCCATACAAAAGACGCTTTTAGCCATCAGAGTAGTTTTGGCATAACGCACACATTGTTTGGAATTATCACGCCTCCTACGATTGTTCCTATCAACCAGGCGTTCAAATAAATCTGGATTTAATTTAACAAACATAGAAATTTCAAATATGTACAAACAAGGCAATGTCAGAATTTTATTTTTTAGGAAGTAGGGCCTACAGCTATCTGTTTTTTGTAAATGATATATTGCTCTGATGCATCTTTTCTGGGCTTTGAAAACAACTTCTTTATCGGTGGAGTTCCCCCAGAAAATAATGCCATACCGCAGAACAGATTCTGTTAGTCCATAATATGCCATTAGCAACGCATCTTTGTTAATAATAAAAGATAGTTTAGACAGCGCGTATGCCGAAGAACTAATTCTTTTACTCAGTAGATCTATGTGAGCTTTCCAGTTCAGTTTATTATCTATTGTTAAACCGAGGAATTTAGTAGATTCTACTTCTTTTATCATGGTGCCATTATACTGAACCGTAATTTTATCTTGAACTGCTCGTTGACGGAAGTGCATTATATTAGTTTTATCTAAGTTTATTTTTAAGTTATTGTCAGTTAGCCATTGAATAATTGATTTCAGACTATTATTTATGTCATGTTCGTATGTCAATTTATTTTCACACTTAATTGTCACTGTACTATCATCTGCAAAGAGAATCGTCGGATGGTCTATATATTTTGGAAGGTCATTTATAATTTATAAATAAAATGGGGCCTACTACGCTGCCTTGTGGCACACCGGATGTAGGAGACCGCTCTTGGGATCTATATGTCACTTCTTGTTTCTTTGATATATCTATTTTAGTGATTTCTGTGATCTGTTTCCTACTAGTTAGATATGATTCAATTGCTTGAATGATTCAATTGCTACTCATCGTTCTCGTGCCGGTTACTAAAGTTTATTTATTTATTTATTTTAAAGTTTGTTTTTACTTTAAAATAATTGAAGCACCGTTGTACTATTTCGTGTACTTAGGTGAAGGTGTGGCTCGGTTCCTAAACTGGGTGTGTTCAGCGGGCGGGGTGTCCCCCTCCTCCTTCCACATCGCAGGGCACAGTCTCGGCGGCCACCAGGCGGGCATCGTGGGCAGGAACCTCGCCTCTAGCGCTGCATACATCACCTGTAAGTCATCATGTATTTCTATCATCATACTTTTCATTATCATAATCATGTACTTTTTAGCACATTGTAATCTAGTATTGTAAATATTATTTATCATCATGATTATGTGTCATTGTGACGACGTCATCTTTTATTTTCATCGTCTACTTGTTAAACAAAATCATAAACCTGTCATTTTCCAGTTTCTTGACTACTGGAGTACTTACTTAACAAACTTTTTAAGTTAAACGGTTTTATTGAAAATAAAGATAATGATGTAGGTAATGTATTTACTGTATTTTACTAGAAAATAAGCCCTTTCATTTGATACCCATACCCATATTCATTTCATTTGATAGTGTGGGGTTGTGTTAAAATATGAAATCCGCCATTTTGTTGCGGTGGCCATCTTGGATTTACAATAATACAGAATATACTAAATTGTATTGTCATCAGGACTAAAGGTGTATACTAAATTTCAGATCAATCCGTCAACTGCAAGGGGGTAAAATTTCAATTACTAAATTTGACCCAAATAAACAGGTCAAGCTAAATAAAACCGTTTAAACAGCTTCATACTGTCTGCATGAAGGATAGCAGATATTTTATGTATCAGAGACCATAATATATGCAGCCCTGATTTCTATTAGCAATACGAAACAAACAAAACTCATTAATTTGTTCTAGTCGTAATATGTAAAGTCGAATTCTTTGAATTTTGTACCATAATAACGTTACGGGATTTTCATCGTTCCAGGTCTGGACCCGCCGTTCCTCGGATGGATCACCAACTCGCACCGGTTCCGAGCGGAGGACGGCTCCTACACGGAGGTGATCCACACGAACGCAGGCCGCGCCGCGTTCCTCACGCCGCTCGGACATGTCGACTTCTACCCCAACGGCGGCGTCGGCATGCCGGGCTGCGACTCGGACGACTGCGACCACTCACGGTCACTCCTACAATATTGCCTTCACTTTCATTTCATTCCATTTACCAGAGACAATAAACTTAAAAATATAAAGAACTAGAGTCTGCGCCAGTCGCGCCACCACTACGGCATATAGACGTGGTGGACTGGTGGCGCTTCAATCGCATTCCGGCCATACATACTATTAAAATATTCTGTGTTCTAGCGGACAGTGACGGACCTGTCTTTAGTTCTATACTTACGGTATTCCCTGTAGACTTTAAATTAATTTTTATTTATCTCTTTCTAGTGCATTATGGTATTTATGGTAAACGAGCTACGAGCTCCATCCTCAACCACACCGTCTCAGACGAATGGATATGTAGCTAACCAATATCTACAATGACAGAATATTTATAATATTTTTCTAGTTAAGTAGGTATCAAAAGATTGTTATTACAAAGATAATTAAATATAAACGAATAATAAATACAAATCTATCTATCTATATATATAATAAGACAGGTTAAATTTTGATTGGAGGATGCATTACTATCGACACAGAAGCAAATTTGAACATTTTTGTCTTTCTATTTGTCTGTACGGTGTGTCCGATGGACGCCGAAACTACTGGACGGATTTAGACGAAATTGAGCAGGATTATTACTTATATACTATGTAGAAGGATCTTGAATACTTTTTATCCAGAAAAATTTGATAGTTCGCCTGGGATATAGCATTAAATTACAACATTCAACATTACGAGTATTGCGTTGCTCATCACTAAATCTCAAGAAGGGGGGTAAACGAATGTATGAAAGTTCCTGAGTTTTGATGTTAGGGGCATCAAATTAGGTATTTGGGTTACCTAATAGATATAAATAAATACTGTTATTATATTTCAGCGACAGGGGTGAATGAAGGTAGTCAAAAGAAGGTTGAATGTTTGTATGAAACTTCCTTAATTTTTATGTTAGAATCTTGAAATTTTGTATTTGGATTTAAAAATAAATATAAATTACAACTATTATAATTTTTTTGTGATAGGAATGAATTAAGGAGGTCAATAGAGTATTAAAATGTTATATGAAAGTACCACGATTTAATGCTAGGGGCGTAAAATTTAGTATTTGTATTCAAATTAATAATCACAAACATTTTATATTTTTACAAATAATGTTGTCAAATTATGTTCGAATTATTCTATAAAATACCCACAGTTTTCATGTTAGAGGCGTTAAATAATAACATTTAGGGTAATTAAATAATAGACAGGAACTAATACTGTTAATATATTTTTACAACATGAATGAATTAAGTTAATTAAATTTTATTCCTAGACTACGAATATGAAAATTGAAAGTGATATCCGTGTTCGTTCCAGTGCGTACTTCTACTTCGCTGAGGGGATAGCTAACGGCGGGTTCACGGGCACACTCTGCCCTTCGTTCCTGGACGCCCTCGCCGGGAGCTGCTCTCTCGCCGGCACCTTGCAGATGGGGAGCCTCACGCCTAGCACCGGGTGAGTGAGCGCGCACGACATTTTATTATTTACCTAGTCTTGCCATAAATATTGTCACGAAGAAAAAAATTATTTTTTTATTGCAAATAATATTTATTACTTTTACAGTGTGTTAGTTTAATACATAAATATAAAACAATTTAAAATATAAAAGCTTATTCGAAGTGGTCTCCATTGGCTGCAATACAGTCCTTTAAACGTTGAGGCCAGTTATCAATAGAAGCACGCACTCTTTCCATGGGAAAATTCTTCACTGCCAATCGTATGGATTGTTTTAGGGACTCCAAATTATCATGGCGTTTAGAGCAAGCCATACTCTCTAAAACTGACCATAAATCATAATCCAGCGGATTAAGATCAGGACTAGACGACGGCCAGTCTTCAGCTCTGATGAAGTCCGAAACGTTCACTTCCAACCAAGACTGCGTGGACCGAGCTTTATGACCTGGCGCCGAGGAAGGACCATACTTGGTTATTGAACATGGTGTTGTTAAGGGGCTTAACTACCTTCTCAAGAATAGTATTTTGATACACTTGTGCCGATGTTTTGATACCTTTTTCACAAAAATATGGCTCAGTCACTCCTTCATAGCTAACACCCCACCAAACCATCACTGAAGTCGGATAATGCCCACGTTGCACTCTGTCGACTAATTGGGAAGCTTCCTTAGAGCTTTGAGCATAAATACGGTCATTTTGTTTGCTAAAATGTTGCTCAATTTTCTCATCCGTAAACAAAAATTTTCTGTGACCTCCCTTTGCGTACCGCTTCAGTAGTTGTTTCGATTTTACCACCCTATTCTTTTTTAAATTATCAGTTAAAAAATGACCAGTGCGTCTCTTATAGGCTGCAAGTCCTAAGTCATCTTTTAAAATACGCGACATGGTTCTGGGTGCTATCTTCATCTCCCGAAATAAAATCTTTTGCTTTCGGACAGGATTTCTTCGAATTCTTTCCCTTACTGCTTTGACCACCTTTTTCGTACGAACACTACGTGGACGGCCAGATCTTTTTCTGTCACAAACAGAGGAGGTCTCATTGTACCTATTAATAGCCCGGTACACAAACATTTGACTAATACCAAGCGTATGGAGAGTTTTAAAAATTGCATTTGGCTCCATACCAACTTTGTGTAATGCAATCACAGCGATTCGGTTCTCTTTATCACCCCACTCCATTTTAATATCGCAAAATATTGTACAATGTATTGGCGCCAAAATTAGAAAACTCAATGAACAATCGTATAAAAATGACAGATTCCAAATTCAAATGTAATATCTTTCTTATTTTTAACTGTAACAGTATTTATGGCCAGACTAAGTATAATATCACAATATAGAGTCGAAACCATTTTAGACTCTATATTTGTAGCTGCGTGCCGCACCGGTTAAGGTACTCGATAAACACGCTACGTGATAGATAGATAGATAGATAAACTCTTTATTGTACACACCTTAGAAATTTACAATCAAGATAAGTCATTTAAAAACCTAAGATAAGTCATTTACGTGCCTGTGCAAGCTGACTTGCTCTTTATTGCATCGTATCAAATCATCGTATTTTTGTTGAGTAAATGAATTAATCCTAAAAATATTAATTATCACCACCTTTTCTATACTTAGCCGGGTTTAACATACGAGTATTTTTGTTTCAGGCAATCTGGAGTGTACTATTTGGAAACTAACGCTGCTCCCCCGTTCTCGAGAGGTTAATCAACAGTTATTAGAGCTGATTGAATCGGAACTATCTACCTTTGTAATACAGTCAAATTAACTGATTTTTTGGTTTTTTATTTACTTTAGGTACGTATATATACACATAGCGATTTATATTCTTCTTCTTTTCGTGTCAACGGTTAATTTTTTTTTGTTTTGTTTAGACAGTATTTGACCAGTAGGAAGTCACAGAGATGGCAGTAGTATTGGCCTCCCACAGGTAATTTATTGTGCAGGTATTAGGGCACAGTGGGCATACGCGCAGGTGTGTCATTGTCTGCGGGGTGGGGCCACAGTCACACTGCTCTACTGGAGGAACAGCTAGACCCCATTTACACATATTTCGTCTGCAACAACCAACTTATATAGACTTTGGCTAAATAAAATAACATCCTATGCAGAAACGTTTAAAGTGACTTCTTGTCTGTCACCTGTCGCCATGTCACGTCACGATTGACAGTCTTATGCCCGTTTTCCACCGACAAAGAGGAATGAGCTAGGGATGTCTAGCGGAGCGGTCTTCGTTTATAAAATAGGATTGCTTTTCCACCGAGAAAGAGTTCGGGAGTTTGATTTCCACCGCCAAAGAGGAATGAGCGAAAGAAAAGAGCTGAGCGAGATGAACTGAAAATGAGATAATTATGAAAAATGAATTTTGATTTCACAGCGTACGAGCTCACTTGAAGACTCCGACGCAGCGTTCGTTTCATAAAATAGGATTGCTTTTCCACCGAGAAAGAGTTCGGGAGTTTGATTTCCACCGCCAAAGAGGAATGAGCGAAAGAAAAGAGCTGAGCGAGATGAACTGAAAATGAGATAATTATGAAAAATGAATTTTGATTTCACAGCGTACAAGCTCACTTGAAGACTCCGACGCAGCGGACACATTTTTACTCTTTCGTCATTTTTGCTCACCTCTTTATCGGTGGAATCACTACCTACTATGTAAAATTCGATTGCGTGTTCAAAGGACTCATTAATGAGGTTCACTCCGTTCTCTAGAAATGATATACCTACCATCCCACCCAACAGCACAATCATCTCGAAGTCCGAGAATTATGTTTTCGACCTCTGTCTCGTCGGTTTCAAGTACATATTACAAAAGAATTTGACGGTTCTCTATTTTTTTTCTTTACAAAGTTGGTATGACAATTTGTAGACTTAATATTACTAGCTAGAGAACGATCCACGCCAGCAAAAAATTGATTAACGTAATCGATTGACTCTTGATGACTGGGTTGGTTTGAAAGCAATTCTCTAGGTTCTCGTATGGAACGGTTTAAATTAGTGATTTTTTTTATAACTTTCCAGGATAATTTAGGGTTATTTTTGGCTTTAAGAAATTCATTCTGTTCATATTCCTGTTTAAGTTTTTTTATGAGATTAGTCAGAAAATTTCGGTAACGGGTATAAGTCACTTTAATTGTTGAGTTATTTGGGTTTTGCCTAAGATTCATGTGTGAGCGATCTCGGTTGCGCATACAACGTAGAAGACCAGTGGTAATCCACGGTTTGAGGATTTTTTTATCGCCTTTGATTAATACAACTTTAGTATGTTTAGCTACAATTTCTCTAATTTTATTAACAACCCTAGACGCCACCGAGTTAGCATTAGATATATTCATAATTGCTGAAAAATCGCTATTACAGATTTCTTGGTAGATTGCGTCAAAGTTTACATGGGTGCGTGTGGATCTGACTTTACTGCTATGAGAACTATATAGGCATGAAATAGCTGGGTAATGATCCGTGATATTGGAATTAATAACGAATGTTGTGGCTTCATTCTTGGTTTTTAGATGAATATGGTCTAAACAGTTGGCCTCTCTAGTGGGCAGCACGTAAGCTGGTAATAAGCCGTGAGTCGCTATTAATGCTAGATAATCATTGGAATAGGGGTCTTTGTTACCGATTTTTATATCAATATTTGCGTCTCCTACAACACAAACGGGGATAGTCTTCTTAGCAATAGACGCTCAAAAAGTTTCGCTACGTGTGAAAGCAATGTGATCGGGCGATAGCTAGCTGCTACTCTGCGGTCCTTCCCAGAATTGATGATTTGGATTTAATGTTTTTGGCGGGAACGTCAAAAGATTTACGTTCCCGCCAAAAATATAAATTTTTACTAATAATTGTCACTTATTCCGAGAAACATATTTATAAACATTTAATTTAACAGTAATTCAAACAACAGTAATTATCATAACGTTATTTTCAAAAGTTATGTCTTGTAAAAGATGCACAATATGTGGCCTGAAATCTGGGAAAAAAGATCATAACGCATTTTCATGGCTTTCCGCTTGACGAAGTAATGACATTTTACACATGGGCTCAATTTTTAAGAGCCAAATAAAATTTATTTATTAGCATAAGAAAACGGTGTAATTCCAGAATACTAACACCATAAACTGATGCTTTAGCTTGGGTTGTTTCCTCACTAGGGAACTCCACAACGGCTTGTACCTAACATAGGCAAGAAATTTTGTATGGATTTCGATAACCACAGATGTTTTCATTATGTTCGTTTTTAGGGTTCCGTACCTCAATAGGAAAAACGGAACCCTTATAGGATCACTTTGTTGTCAGTCTGTCCGTCTGTCCATCTGTCCGTCTGTCCATCTGTCCGTCTGTCCGTCCGTCCGGGTGTCAAGACCTTTATCTCGGGAACGCGTGAAGATATCGTGTTGAAATTAAAACCATATATGCAGATCCATAGTATCTTGCTGCAGGAAGAAAAATAAAATTTCTCAATTTTCGTAAAAAAAATATTTGGCAAGAAGCATTGTGTTAGAGTATAGGAAAAAATCTGAAAACCGGACATTTTTAATTTAATCACAAAAAATTGTGTCGTTATGCAAGGAATGAGGGTCGAATTTTAAAGTGAATTAACCGTATCATGTGGGGTATCATATAAAAGAGCTTAATTAGCATTAGTTAAAGCAGGTTTTTAAATATTTTTACGATGTATATTTTTCGGTATAGGAAGGAAAATAAAAAAAATAAAAATCCCCCTATTATTTACTAGTTTGTACGGAACCCTCGGTGGGCGAGTCTGACTCGCACTTGTCCATTTTCTAGTAATTTTGGGCAGTTTTAATGTAATATTAATAATAGCTTATGAGTACGTAAAAAAGTAGAAGCTTTGAATCTCCTCTTTTTTTGAGTCAAGTGAAAAGTCATAACAATTTAACATAGTTTTTAGTTTTACAGTCGCTTAAAACAAATTAACTAATATCTTCTAAACTATCTTATTTTTATTTATTTTCAAACCGTTGTTAAAACATCAACCTGTATCAGTGCTGTTTACGCTAGCCAGCAAAACCGGTCGGGCGGATGGTGCAACTCGTATACAACTTCATTTGAATTTTTAAATAATTATGTGGGTAGATTGATTTGTTATTCTTTCGTTATTGATTATGTGTTTATTGCAGTGAATCAGCACCTCCACAAACCATATGTGGTTTTCAGGTGCTAAATATGTGTATTTTATTTTAAACTTAATAGGATAATTCCTTTTAATACTTTTTCCTAAAATATTTGTATATGTTTATTTCCGTACAGAAATATTGGAAAGATAAATAAAATGGTAAAGTGTATATTATTTTTTATCCGTCCCACAAACCTCCGTAAAATTGTCAGGTAAACTCATCGCGACTTTCCTAAGCTTAGACCTTAGAATATAGAAAAATACAGAAACCGTGAACATGCTTAGAACTGAAGCGACAGAAACTACTCATATATAGAGTAGTTTGAAGCGCGCGCGATCAGTTGCTCTATGAACGTCTTAACGAGTGGCAAGCTTTGTTGGTGTTAAATTTAATTCAAATATGCCGTCATGTGTCGTTCCTACGTGTAAAAATACTGCTGGGGTGAAAAAAAAAACACGATGGGATAACATTTTACGTGTAAGTAGCACAATTGACATTATCTTACGTATTTATTTAATAAATTGTTCGGTCTTTGATCACCGTAGAGAAAGAATCGTCCATTTTGTTGGTGTTGCCAATATCAACGTTTTGATTTTCCTTACTTTTACTTGCTACCGTTTTAGTTAGTAGTTTGTAAATTAAATGAGTAGGTATTTAAATATATTTTTATCCGATTAAAAATTAATTGGCCAAGTGCATGTCGAGTAGCGTTCAGGGTAGCGTTTCATAATTGCAGTTCACCCTATATGGACTTAGAATAGAACTACTTGTTTGATATTGTGAACATATTGATTGATTTTGCGATTTAAATGGATTTAGTGCGAAATTTTTCCTCAGATATTTTGTATTTTTTTTTGTGGTGGTAGTCTATAACCGTTAACTTATAAAGCCTACCAGGACCGTAGCCAGGAATATTATATATAACTTAAAACTCAATTTTGACATATACTGTGCACCACAAAGGAGAGGCTATTTATTCAGTGTAATATACTAGTTCAAATCAAATCAAATAACATTTATTACCTTAATACAAGCTACATACAATCGTCAATATAAATTAATTACAGTCATAATCGAAACTTGTAAGTGTACCATAATATTAAGCCGTGTAGCAACTGCTCTAAGATAAAACTTGTGCTGCAGTTGCTACTTGCCTTCCAATAATCCATAGCCGAAGTACAATTTGGTGTCTTTACATTGAATCAGGTAAGTACATATTTTTTTTATGTTAACCATTTAAATTGCATTTAATATTTACGTTAATTTAAGCCTAAAGTTATAATAAGTTTTTTTCTTAATACATGTGTGTGTTGTGTATGTGTATGTTGTGTGTGTGTTGTGTGTATGTGTGTGTGTTGTGTATGTATGTCTGTCTGCGCGTGCTTTTGTGGTGAAACGCGAGTTATTTCATTACTTCTAAAAGTTTTTCTGTCTCATTGTAATTGAGATTGCTTAAGACTAAGCTAGACAAGTGGTGTCTAGCTCTAATTTAGCGTCTCTAATAGATAGTTCTTTTAAATTATTTATTTTTCTACATGCATTATTGTATAAGTATGGACCAAGGAAAGATTGATGACGCATTCCTAGAGCAGATTTCAAAATAGGTAAAGTAAATACTTTGTCTTTACGTCTTTTATCACGTTCGTTACCTAAATTTGAGAATCTATGTTGAGCAAGAACAATATTTTTCATATAAAGCTGACGTACTGTCAGAACCTTACAGTTTTGGTACAGGTTAATGGTAGGGAAACGGAAGTTTTGAAATGTTGCAACTTTTAACACAGCTCTTTGAGCTCTTTCTAAAACCAAAATATGTGTTTTGCAAGCACCACCCCAAGAAACGTTACAGTATGTCAATAAAGATCTACAGAGTGAGTTATATACATCGAACAGAAGCTTTCTGTCAGCAACATTTCGTAAATATTTAAAAATGTAAATCATTTTACGGATTCTTTTACTGAGAGCTTCAATATGTGGTTTCCATGACATGTGTTTGTCAATGATAACACCCAAGTATTTTATACTAGTGACCCCTTGCAGTTTTGGACAATCACAGATTCTTTCAGTGCACTGTGAATGCATGGTCACTTGAACATGGGGCATTTGGCCTCGTGAGTTAGAGAAAGCGATAAATTTGGTCTTTTCTATGTTTAAGGTAAGTAAGTTGTCACTTAGCCATTTCGTCACTTTTTGCAAACCAACTTCTGCCTGTTCCCGAGCCTCTTCCCAAGTGTTTCCAGTGAATATGAGAGCAGTATCGTCTGCATAAGCGTAAATTTTTCCGTTTTTTAGATCAAAATTACATAGGTCATTTATATAGACTAGGAAGAGACTCGGACCCAGGATACTTCCCTGAGGAACTCCGTAATTTATCGCTGCCTCTCCACTCACCAAGTTTCCTACTTTGGTTCTTTGGAACCGTTCAGATAAATAACTTTTAAAAAGTTTTAAAGCTGTGTCACGTATTCCTATAGCCTCCAATTTTTTCACCAGTATGGGAACCGAGACCGTGTCGAAGGCCTTAGCTAAATCCAAAAATACTCCAATTACTTTTTTTTTCTTATCTAGGCTGTTTACTACAAAGTCTGTGAGTTCTAATACCGCATTTTCAGTTGATCGTCCTGTTCTGAAACCAAATTGGCGTGCTGATAAAATATTGTATTTATTAAGGTAAGATTGGAGACGAAAATTCATAATTTTTTCTAAAATTTTTGAGATTGAGGGTAGAATTGAAATAGGCCTATAATTTTCGACACGGTCCTTGCTGCCACCCTTGTGAACTGGGGTGATAATTGAAGATTTGAAAACTTTTGGGAATACACCTGTAGTTAGACTTAAATTACAGATATGAGTAATAATGGGCACTAGTGATGGGGCAGATTGTTTGATCAGCTTAGTTGATATCCCATCTACACCGACTGCACAGTTATTTTTGAGTCCTTTAATCAAATTATATACTTCCAGCTCGTCGGTTTCTAATAAACATAGTGAATTAGACTGAGCTGGCATGTAAATATTTAAATTATGGGGGGCCCTTGGGGCGACTGTACTATCAGTGATTTTGTTGGCCAGTTTTTTACCCACATTCGCGAAGTATTCATTTATATGATGCACTGAGTCTTGTGGTGTCTCCTTAGAATGCAAAAGTGCTTCGTTACTACCTTTTTTCTTATTTATATGTGTTACTTCTTTTACCACTTCCCAAGTCTTTCTGATATTACTTTTATTTTTGTCAATCTCAGTCCTATAATAGTCATTTTTTAACTTTTTTAATAACTTTGTACAGAAGTTTCTGTATCTTAAATAAGAAACTTTTAAAATATGATTGTCTGGCATAAGTTTAAAACGTAGATGCATTTTGTCACGGTTACGTATACAACGTAAAATACCTGGTGATATCCATGGTTTGATGATACATTGTTTATGAGACACTTTGACTACTCGGGTATTATCACTGACAATTTTGGCCAGTTTATTAACTAACATTTCCGTTGCAATGTCAACATCTTTAGATTGGAGGATATCGTTACAATTTACCTTATTAATTTCTTGACTACATTTATTGAAGTCCACTTTTGTCACTACTTTAGCAGGACGTCTGTAAATGACTTTAGTATCCATATTAAAAAGAACGGGGCGATGATCTGTAATAAATGAATTAACAATAATTGTTTTGCAAATGTTTTTACTTTTGAGCATTAAGTGATCAAGACAGTTGTTACCACATGTTGGTATATTGTGACTAGGCAAAAGACCATGGCTAGCTAATAAATCTAAATACTCCTCAGTTTGCTTACTTTTTACAATCACATTATCACTAATATTGATATTTAAATCTCCTGTTAAGATAATATTTTGGTATTTTTTTATATTGATTAAAAGTCGGTTGAGCGAATTTAAAAATGTATCTATATTTTTAAAGGACGGTGACCTATATATAGCAACTATGGCTGTGTGGTTGCCTAACTTAATTAGAAGACAATTTGATTCTAGGAAATCTGGTTCTTCAACTTCCAGATCTAGTTGTGTTTTTGAATATACTATGATACCCCCATTTTGATTAGTACAGTTGATAGTATGGGCTGCATTATAATTACTTAAAGAAGGATACGGTCTGTCATTATGAATCCAGCATTCCGTTAGAATGATTATGTCACATTCAACACCAATCCTCTGTAATAACAGCTCCAATTTATTAAAATTCTGATTTACGCTTCTAATATTTAATGTTAGAATTTTCAAAGAGTTATTAGTGGAGATATGCATTTGGCATGCCTCTGGTAGGCACAGTTTAGCTTTAATAATGGAAAATTTATCTATTTGGTTGCACAACTCGTTTAGTTGATCTTTATCCATAGCTGTAACAGTTATATCTAGGGACGATTATAATTGACACTAGTAAAAATATTATTACTAATTCTATGTTTTTTTTTGTACTAGCAATTTAACGAGTGTGAAGCTTGATATGAAAAATATTAGGTAGGTCCATTGAGCATGTCTTTCATGGTCAATAAATGTCAGTTTGTGTTTCAGCCGTCGTTGACAGTGTGTGTGTATTTGTGTGTGAACATAAATATGATGTAAAGAAATACTGTAAGTTTTAATAATGCGTATCTTTTGTAGAATAAGAGTGTGTATGTTTGTGATATATGTATGAATAATATATATGTATATGATATAATATATGTGTATGTGTGATACTAGTATCTGAGTGAATGTGTGTTCAATTGTAGGATATAAGATGTTTAAGGTCATGTAGTTAATTAGTGTTAATATATTGTGATTTTAAAAGAAAATAATTTTGTCGCAATGTTTACAATTTAGTTTTTTTGTTTCAGATCTTCAAGTTGTTTCTCACTAGTGACAACAACAGCTTGCGAGCCTTCAGTTTTTCGTATAAAAATTCTTCCATTTGCAGACCAACAGAAATCGTATTTTAGTAATTTTGAAGCTTCGCGGGCTAAAAAGAACAGCCGTCTCGCTTTGGGCGTTAGAAATTCTGAAACGAATACTGGAGACACGCCACCCTTCATACCTAGGGCTGAGGTGTTAAGCCTGTTAGTAGTGTTTGAAGAATTGTATTTTTTTACGGCTTGTAAAGTTGTACTTTTTTGCAGGTTTGTACAAAACTCCACGACAATTGAACGCTCGCCGCTTAGCTTCCGTTTTGTTCGAAATATGTCTTTGATTGCATTAGAATTAACTTGGCCTTTGACTTTTGTCTGGAGCGTTTCCATAATCGCAAGCAAGTCCTGTTTCGTCTCAACGGGTTTTATCGGAATACCCCGAATTTCCAAGCAGTTACTTCTATTGTGCCGCTCCAAGTCCTCAATTCTAGATTCTAGTTGGAAAACGTATGCATCTCTATCCTGTATTTTACCTTCAAGTGCTACGATTTTCGTTTTCATTTCTTCGTAATTTTGTATGTGAAAATCCAGGGATTTTTGCATTTCTGCGTTAGTTTTCCGGAGTTCAGTTATTTCGGAGAGTACTCTGGTTAATATTTCCATCATTTCCTCTTGCTGTTTAGGCGATGTTTGCGAAAAAAGAGGAGAGAAGTCAGGTCGCTGGCGTTTATTTCTAGTACTGGAACCCGTTACGTCTTCAGCTGAGGAAAATTTAGTGGATGGTGTTCTGTGCGACTGTGGCATTATGAAGTATATACTAGGGAGTAAACAAGTAGAAGAGTTTATTTTTAGCCAGTTAAACAGTCGCCGAATACAAGACTGTAAGAAACTACTTACTGTCTTAACGATGTTAGCCCGTAGTAACCAACTATTGTCTCAATACCCCTTACTGCAATATGTGTATTCTTACGCCCATCCAAGTAGCGAAGTCACCTTGTTGCAAACAACTGCGGTCCTTGTCTCACTTGCTAATATTTTATTGTGGTCTCGCTCTGAATCAATTTGGTGCATCAACCTGTTGCATACAGTAGTTGTTTATGTCACATTACTGCATTACGTATGGTACACTCTCACCTGAGTAATCACGTCAAGTTGTTGCATACAGCTGCGGTCTCTGTCCCACTTATAACAATATTTGTGCTCTCGCTCTCACCTGGAGATCGCAGTGATGAATTCACAATCACGCTGCGCAGGAGTGAAGACAATCACAACAGGTTTTGCACGAAATGTCACTTCTTCAGGTTGTCATACGGAGTGAATTAAGTGGTCCTTGAAGTTTAATCTTTCCTAATAATTGAAACGAATCTTAGATTTGAATTCAATTTAAAATATATTTCAAAACTGACTACGAATTCACTAAAACACGACTGCTCTCTACAGAGGTCCGGGGGGAAGTGAAGTTCGGAACCAATGGGTTCATATTTATTACGTATGTGCGAACTATTCTTGTCAAATAAATTATTTTGTAATTGTATCTTATTACGTTAGCTTAGAATATTATACTTTTTTGTTTTGCATGCACAAGCAAAACAAAAAAGTATAATATTCTAAGCTAACGTAATAAGATACAAACACAAAATAATTTATTTGACCGATTAATCCGAACAGTAAGTCAAGAGAACAGTTATAAAAATAATGATATCCGTTTAAGAAAGTAAATATTTTATTTTAATATATTTTTATCTCCACGATTTACCACAGCAACGGGTAAATAATGCCTACACTAGCAACATTATGCGGGTGAGAGGTGAGAAGGGTGCGGGACGATTCTTTTGTTTTTGGACACAGCACGGATTTTGTAACTGCATCTGGACGCGCCTTCTGTATTTTTCTATATTCTAAGGCTTAGACCATCTAAAAATGGACGCGCCTTCCAAGTAGCGATCAGACGACACGATTCATCGTGCTGATGAGCAGGGTTCGATAGATTGGGCATTCTGATCACACTACACGATATCGCCACCCTAACTCACTTGGCAGCCGAACGTCGAGCAGTGAGGATAGCGCCTACGCTTTCAAAGTATCAGAAACTTGGAATCGCTCTCGCAGCAACAGCGGGTGTAGTAAAAAAAAAGAAGAAAAGAAGATGTTGGGTGAAGGAATATTTACTCTTGAGAAATAAATTGTGTAACATGAACATTTTGTGCGTGTTAGAGCCGGAGGACTTTAGAAATTACGTCCGAATGAATTCTGGACAATTTAATCATCTTTTAAATCTCGCGTTGCGTAGCCATTTTCACTTCACATGTCCTTTCACGTCGAACGCCGCGCGGCCACTGAGCGCCCTAACCGCGATCAGACGGCACGATTCATCGGGACTTAGGGACTTAGGGCGGTCGGGCCCTCTCGATCGCCCGATTTAGGGACACTAACAGCCTAACAGCGATCATACCACCCAATCCATCGGGACTTAAAGACTTAGGGCACGATGAATCGTGTCGTCTGATCGCTGCTTTACCCCTCTGCCAAGTTCTATAAGACAAAATCCATCGCGTTTATAAAAACTATTTTCAATCGACATTCATCAGTCCTGATAGCGATGCAGAGGTGTAAGGAAGTCTCTAAAAATGCCCAACTGTGCAGTTTTCGACTGTGGCAAGAGATCAAATACTTCTACAATCCAAAAAGATGGTGTATCATTTCATAAGTGAGCATTTTATTACAGTAATTTTGATTTACTTTTAATAAAATTGTTTAAAATCATTCTTATGAGCTCGTGATTCTAGACGCCGGTGAAATCTCGAGTACAAAAAGTAACAGAATATCCCTACGTAGTATCTTCACTCAATTATGTATCTTATACCTAAAAGCCAGAGTCTATATTTCTAGTGGAAAATAAATGTCTTGAAACCACAGGATTTACGTCATTAACGGTTTTTTGAGTAACGAGACAACTCATTTTGATAGTCAATTTGTGACCTTATTTCGTTAACAATTAGTTCCATATTCGATAGCAAAGTAGTTGCTTTGTTTCTTTCTCTCACGCGCCAGTCTCGGTGGGGAATCCCAACTAGTGATGTACCTTATCACCTCACACAGTTTACAGTGTTGATATCGATAAAAGGTCTGAGTGAATTCCTTCTTCTGAGACTTTTTTAATCTACTGCGGTTTTTCATTATAATATAATATTATAATGTGCGGGATATATACCGCGGGTTAATTGATTTGAGTTCCCGATGTTTCAGCGCAGTTGCATTCAACATGTTCACGGGAAGACTAGAAAGTGTATGTTGATTGGAAAAACAGTTAAAAGTAGATGTAACGATCTACGTTTTTAAGTATTTTGCAGCGGAACTTGTTATCACCGGTTCTTTATTGCGCTCTATAATATGTAAAAACATAGGTAATATATTTAAGACCAATAATAATGTAGGTATATACCTAACGTAAACCTGATTGAAAAATAAATAATGTATGTTAAAGTGAATTAACTGGTTTAATTTTTTTCATGCATCAAACATCGTAGAAGATACAATGACAACATACCTATATCAACATTTACATTTGTTGCATCAAAAATGAGGAAGTTTCATACAAACTTTCAACATTCTCGTTAGTCTCTTAGAGGATGTGTTTATTTTTCATTAAAAACGTTGTCATTATTTAGCTTATATTCTATAACTTACAATATAAAACACTGAATGAAATTAAAATATTGACAGGACAAAGTCAACTTATTCAGTGATCAAAATATCGATAACATTATTATCGATATTTATCAAACACTATCGTCATTAGCAGTTTTGATACTGGTGTTGCCGCAGCTTATTTTGCTTCGATTATGGGTAAATTCTGCGCCTCCACTAGTCTGATAAACGCGGTGCAACTAACGCAAAAAAAAGTGACAACGAACCTGTAAATTTCAGTTCCCAAGTTTTGTCATCGGACTTTAAACTTTATAAATGTATTGCTTCTTTTACAAAAACAAATGGACAAAATAGTAGTTCCCAAGAAGTTTAGCACCTTTTAGATTCCAAGTTTTGCCGTCGGACTGTAGTGGTGGTGCGGGCTCTAGTCTCTAGTCGATTACCTACAACACTCGGAATATTGTATAGTTTTAAAACTAGGGTGAAATGAGGCCCTCGCTCCGCAAACGCAAACGCCACCCCCTTTGTTACTTACATCCCGCGTATAGTAGGTACTTAATATAAGTATATGTCTCGTATATACTATTATAAAAGTACTGTTATTTTCTGAGAAAAATGGCTGTGTTGAACATGGATAATTTATAAGGGTTCCTCATTTACTTTGGAACCCTAAAAATAAACCAAACTGACTTGATTATAAAGTGTTAATGATAACTTTTTCTAGTTACTAATACGATTTCTAATAGGTTTTCTTATAAGTAATTTTTATGAACTGCATATTTGGTGTAGGTACATTATTTTAACAATCATAAGGAAAAAATGGCATTTACATGGCAGCACTGTTATGCAGAATATTACGTTTATTTTGCATGTTGTATAAGTCTCTTGTTTGTTTATGTAAATTTACCCTAACCACGCCCTTTTTTGTAAAAGTGTTGAACATTTGTATTTGTGTGCGAATATAAATACTAGAAGAGTTAATTTGTGTGACGATAATTTTTAAGTGTGTGTTTGTCCTCGCCCCCCGCAAAAAATGGCAGAAATTTTTGTTCGTAGCATTTAAACCGCGTCCATTTTTAGATGGTCTAAGTTCCTAAGGCACGATTAAGTTTTTTCTTGACAAAGGCAATATGGCCAAACTCCATTAGCCTGCCTGTAGCGCGAATAAAATCAATCAAATTGACAATGAATAGAATTAAGAATCTCGACCTAAACTCCATACTACCTACATTTCGACTCAAATCAAAATTTGAAATATTTTCATACATTTTTTTTTCTATTTGAGTGCCGTCTCATTATGTACGTTATACTCTGTTATACTCTTTGGTAGGGATGGGTTATACTTGCAAAATCTCATACCAGGGCTTCCAAGTGCGCCCACATAAAATACCAGCGCCAAAAACCAGGGCTCAAAACCCTTAAAAGTATTTTTTTCGTTAAAGAAAATTGATTTGTATTTTAACTAAGATAAGGTGCACAATTGCGTAACAAGTTTTTCTACTAAAATACTTGCATAGGATATTGTTCATTATATACGTTATAATAAGAAGCATAATGGCATTCACGAAATTCAAAACGTTCCAAACGACACCAAACATGACTGAGCGAGCGCGATATATATTGCTTGCCTACTTCGTTCCGTGTATTTGACGATGACACCCGAGTGAAGCGCCAAAAACCAGGGTCAAAACCCTTGAAAGTATTTTTTTCGTTAAAGAAAATTGATTTGTATTTAAGTAATAATAAGGTGCAAAATTGCGTAGCGAGTTTTTCAACTAAAATACTTGCATAGAAAATTGTTCATTGTAAATGTTACAATAAGAAGCATAATAGCATTCGCGAAATCCAGTAAAGTAAATACTTTTAAGACTTTTTCTCCTTGCAAGTATTTCGGGGCGGCACCTGGTCGGCACACTTGCAAGCAAATACCTAGTGTAAAAACCTAGTTGCGTAAATACGCACCATCCCTACTCTTTGGTACAATAAGGAACGTGCGGCGCGTTCATAGGCGCGTTGTACAAACAATCTTATTATTTATATTTTGTCCATACATAGGACAAGGCAGGCAGTATATGGGCAGTATGGCTAAACGGCCTTAGCCTGGCCGTAGGGCAAATTAAGAAAAACAAAAAATTATTTTGTCCATTGTACAAAATCAAAATAATATTGTTAACTTGGCTTTGGCTTCCTTTGTGGCGTGTGATAACTGCTAGTTATTTACAAACTATGTCTTATTTTGCCCCTGCATTTCTGTAAAAACACGAAAAATGTTTCGGTCGTACACTGAAAAAGTATACCGTCCCACCGTGAAGCCACGAACACCGACTGTAGAGGAATGGTTTACTTGTGATCTATGCACTGAACATGATGCAGACATGAATGGTCTCTGGCGCTCGGAGACGGACCTCGAGATGCACAGGAAAGAAGTACATTTTCATCAGATTACTAATCAAATGAAGGCTCACAGCGAACGGTTTTGTACGGTAAATATGAATATTCCTCAAAGTATTAGCAAAAACCATCATTGCGGACTATTCGTTGGCTTTCAAACAACTACCTACTAGGTAAAACAAGAATCGCTATAATCAAGTAAATATAACAACTAGCGGCTGCTCTGTCACTAAAATCATCTGGCCTAAGCTGTCTTTGTTAACTTAACACTAAATTGGGTATTCTGCCAGATGGATTGATTGATAAGACATAATGAGTGAGCCCTCGAAGGCTATTTAAAACAAAATGTTTCTATTGCCGTATTTGTTATTTCATGCTAAAACTACCTAACAGATTCGATTGGTAGTAATTGTGTTAAAAATAGCTCATAGTTTTGAATTGACAGTAGAATACATTTAAAATTAATGATCATATTTTTGGGAATAAACAGGAAAGTGTAATAAAGCAATGTTGTATTAGTGGAAATGTATAACTTGTACCTGAGTGTTAACATGTATACTATTCTAAACACAGAAATAAACATCCTGACTGATAAAAGAAATCTCTCTCACGTGAGGAATCTGCATGGAGTTCATGCAGTCCTCGCTTTGTCAATAATATACTTGTTAATTCAATCAATTTGATGTTCCTGGATCATTTTCCTAGTTTATATGGGTCACTTCCCATGAGCAGGAATATCAACCCTTCAGGCTAGAGATCAGGAGAGAAGTCTACTTCGATTGTGTTTTTATAAAAAAAAATTATATTCCAATACAAAATGTGTAAATCCATTTATTCATTAGGCAAACTTACTAACAAAATGAATGTTAACCTCTACAGGTGTGTATGACCCTGCAGGACAGCAATGACAACCTAATATCCCACATCAAGAGCCGTCACCTGTTCAGTTCTCCGTACGCTCGCCGAGTGGAGCGAGAGATCTTCATCTGCGACCACTGCAGCCATGTGTTCTTCAATAAAGGTGTGCTAGAGGCTCATATACTCTGTGTGCACATGTGGAAGGGACCTCAACGGATGAAGAAATATTTTGTATGTCCCAAATGTAACAAGTTTGTGCTGCTCAAAGCAATGTGGTGTGTATATTGTATATATCTTTGTTAATTTACTGATATCTAACCGGTTCTGATGATTCATTTTTATTACAATAAAATTCTTAAGAGGCGGTCATAAAAAACAATGGACTTAAGTAAAAAATTAATCTTAATTATCACTCCTACCAGTTAGAACTTATAAAGATAAGTATTCTTGTTATGATATATTATAAAAGCACACTGCTCTGAAATAATTGTTATTTCAAACTATGATGCAGAGATAATTAAAAACCTGGAGGCTGACATAGACTACATTTATATGATCACCATCACCACTGTTCATCACTATATAGGGAAAAGCGTGGAGCACAGTACAGCTAGTAAAATATAAAATTATAAATACTCTGTTAGTAGCGTAAATGTTACACTCTAATGTTTAAACACATTATGTTAGCCATCCACCACACAAAAGGTTACATATTTATTTCCACATGTATGTAATCCATGATTGTGCAAGTCCATGATTTCAATCATGTAGTAAAAAAAAACTTGAGTTAATATTAATAAAATGTGGCTTAATATGTAGTTCTCCAGAATTTTAATCATTACCATCCCATTCATTCTAATCTCTGTCAGCTACTTAGTATTTAATTAGTTATTACCATCCCATTCATTCTAATATCGGTCAGCTACTTAGTTATTTATTTAGTTATTGCCATCCCATTCATTCTAATATCGGTCAGCTACTTAGTTATTTATTTAGTTATTACCATCCCATTCATTCTAATCTCGGTCAGCTACTTAGTTATTTATTTAGTTATTACCATCCCATTCATTCTAATCACTGTCAGCTACTTAGTTATTTATTTAGTTATTACCATCCCATTCATTCTAATCTCTGTCAGCTACTTAGTTATTTATTTAGTTATTACCATCCCATTCATTCTAATCTCGGTCAGCTACTTAGTTGAATGAATGGGATGGTAATAACTAAATAAATAACTTTAGTTATTACCATCCCATTCATTCTAATCTCTGTCAGCCACTTAGTTATTTATTTAGTTATTACCATCCCATTCATTCTAATCTCGGCCAGCTACTTAGTTATTTATTTAGTTATTACCATCCCATTCATTCTAATCACTGTCAGCTACTTAGTTATTTATTTAGTTATTACCATCCCATTCATTCTAATCTCTGTCAGCTACTTAGTTATTTATTTAGTTATTACCATCCCATTCATTCTAATCTCTGTCAGCTACTTAGTTATTTATTTAGTTATTACCATCCCATTCATTCTAATCTCGGTCAGCTACTTAGTTATTTATTAAGTTATTACCATCCCATTCATTCTAATCTCTGTCAGCTACTTAGTTATTTATTTAATTATTACCATCCCATTCATTCTAATCTCGGCCAGCTACTTAGTTATTTATTTAGTTATTACCATCCCATTCATTCTAATCTCTGTCAGCTACTTAGTTATTTATTTAGTTATTACCATCCCATTCATTCTAATCTCGGTCAGCTACTTAGTTGAATGAATGGGATGGTAATAACTAAATAAATAACTTTAGTTATTACCATTCCATTCATTCTAATCTCTGTCAGCTACTTAGTTATTTATTTAGTTATTACCATCCCATTCATTCTAATCTCGGCCAGCTACTTAGTTATTTATTTAGTTATTACCATCCCATTCATTCTAATCTCTGTCAACTACTTAGTTATTTATTTAGTTATTACCATCCCATTCATTCTAATCTCTGTCAGCTACTTAGTTATTTATTTAGTTATTACCATCCCATTCATTCTAATCTCGGCCAGCTACTTAGTTATTTATTTAGTTATTACCATCCCATTCATTCTAATCTCGGTCAGCTACTTAGTTATTTATTTAGTTATTACCATCCCATTCATTCTAATCTCGACCAGCTACTTAGTTATTTAGCTAATTAAAAAAGTATCAGACTCGGTTTTTGAATTGAATAACTCACTTTCTAGGTTCCACCTTCAACAACACGAGATCCCATCCGTGTCCGTGTGTGACATCTGCCTGACAGCGTGTCACACCATACATGAACTCAAAATACACCTCAAAACTCACCCGATGCACTACATGTGCAGTATATGCAACTATCATACGCCTAAAGAGGACCTGTTCCACAAGCACTTGGACAAACATGACACAGACACAGAGGATGATGGTGACAACAACTGTGTCAAGAAGTGCATTAAGGAAGTGTTTGTGAGGCCTGTGCCGTCCAGCTTTCAGCCCAAGTATAATCTACACCATAATTTCAGAGGTAAATACTTAATTTTTTTCAGAAAAGGAGGAGGTTATCATTCAACTGTTTTTTTAAAATGTTTGTTGTACCTCAGAACTTTCGACCGTACCGATTTTATTGTTTTTTTTTTTTTATATTTGAAAGCTGGTGCTTCCTGTGTGGCCCCATTTCAATTTGGTCCAGTTCTGACAATGGCATCCATGAGAAGTCGGTTGCTTCAAAAACTATAATTATTGTTTACAATCTTTTAGTTAAATTCATGTGGTATCAATTCTGTTTTAGAAATTAGTTTTAAGACAACTGCTGCAGATCTAATTATATACACTAGGACTTCCTCTGACCTTAAAGTAGATCCATTGTGGTGGAGTTGATTTGTTTAGTTATCGTTATAGTACAGTAAGTAATATAGTAGTTATAACAGACACTTTCATAAGGTGTGAGTGATAACGATGTTGTACTGAGAGCTGAAAAATACACAAAATTTCGAACTTGTAAGTAAAATTCTGTATACCATTGGATTCTTATGTTGTCCATTACAGTGTGACAGTGTAATGTCATGAAGAAATTGAGTGAATATGAACAACTTAACATCAAGCAAGCAATTACTTTACTTTAATTACATTCTGTGATTTCAGTTGCATAAATATATAACATAATATTAGTAATAAGGTTATTCAAGTAATAAACAATTTATTATTATTATTATTTATTATAAATACTTCCTAATGCCTGTCAGGTTAGCTATCACAGTAGAACCAAATATTGGTCACCAAGCACCACAGAGTGCTCTCAGTACCTCTTGTACCTAATACACTGTTATATAACATCAGGGGAGCTGACGTCAGTGGCCTAGCTTGTCTACCTTCAAAACGACTAGTTGTCTAACTTTACTAAAATAAGCTATTAAAAAAATATGGGTAATTTTAAAAAGATCTTAATTCCAGGTCTGATTGTACCAGATGTTTTACACATTTGTGTGTTATGCAGAGAAATATGCAAGGGCAAGAAAGAGGTGAGGTGATCCTTCTTACGTTCTGTGTCTGTTTACATTATAGAGGTGTTTGGACTAGCTGGGCTCAGACTCGGGGCTCCGCTACACCGACAACAACGACGCCTAGTTCCTGGACCAATGTTCAAATTGATTGCTCTAACATCAGAGAGACCTAACGTTCTTGAAGACGTGCCGACCTTTACATAATGCATATGAGGACTATAGTTTACTTTATTTATTGCATTTGTACGTATCTTGCAGACTACGAGTAGGTACAAGACCCTGTCAGGGCGCCGCGGGGGGGGGGGGGGGGGGGGGAACTTATACATAACATTATATTCCACTAGTATTCAAAATGAGAATGCGGCCTGCGCTCCCCAGTGGCACAGCTTTTATTAAACAGGGCTCATCTAATCTGATTTATTTTTAAAACAATTATATTTAAACAGAACTATGTTTTATTATAAGACATAGATATTTGTTCAACAACTCGCCTGATGTAAGTGATGGTATAGTCGAGGCGGGAGTATGTTGATCTATAAGATTATCTATTAACTCCAATTCCGAGTCTCCAATTAGTAAATAAAAAGTGGACTATCATTTTCATCCGAAAATATATTGAAGATCTGAAAATGTATGTATACATTTCCAGATGTGTGCGCACGTAAGCCGCGTCCACATGCGTCCGCTGCGCACGTACAAGGCGCCCCAGTTCCAGTGCACGTGCGGCGAGGCGTTCCAGAACCGCGTGCTACTCAAACACCACGCCTTCAAGCTGCAGGGCGCGCACCGCGAGCTGTCCGGTAGATAGATAAACTCTTTAATGTACACACCTTACAAATTTACAATCAAGATAAGTCATTTAAAAACGAGTGTAACAACTGGCGGCCTTATCGCTAATAGCGATCTCTTCCAGGCAACCTTACGATGGAGAGGAGTGAAACTATAGTAATATGACGGGGCGTGCAGTAATAGAGAGAGGAGAAAATTATCTAATAATATTAATCTGAATATGTATATTATGAATGTATACACATATTATATAATATATATATATAATTAATTCCCTATATATACATATGGAGTAGCCATACATTCTATTCTGCTACACACTAATACTTACGATACAAATACTATAATATACTAATATATACCATGAATATAAAATAAATAAGTAATACTAATACTTACTGATATACTAGAGAAAGTGATAGAATAACATTTAACTAAGAAAGGAAACAAATTAATAGGAAAGACAATTTTGGGTAAACATGGACAGCAGCGTTATTGAGACAATTAGAATAGAATAACTTTATAGTACATCCATACAGAATTACTTAAAAATAGATAATAAACTTAATTGAAAGTACAACGGCGACCTTATCGCATAGAGCGATTTCTTCCAGGCAACCTTAGGGTACAATTCAGATAGATAATGCTTCTTAACTAGTTCCTTGAAAACAGCGAGAGATTGAGCTTGTCGAATAGGAACAGGCAGTGCATTCCATAACTGAACAGCTAGAAATGCAAAGGACTTCCCATAAAAAGTAATGCAACGTGTGGAAGGAGTTTTAAGGGAGAGGGTGTCTTTCGACCTAACAGGTAGAGAATGTAACGAATGCCAGTACTGTAGTTAAAATGTTCTTTTAAGTACTGGGGGTAGAAGGGTTAAAAATAATATTGTAGAGAAGACAGAGGATATGAGCATTCCGACGAAGGCGAATTGGCAACCACTTGAGCTTTGCACGAAACTGGGATACGTGATCATATTTGCGCAAACCATGAATCTTATACAGTAATTTTAGAGTCGCTCAAGTTTATCAAGGTGGTTTTCAGTGAGATCAAGGTAGCTGGCATCACATAGTCACGTGCAGTCACGTGTAGGTACGTGCCGACACGTACGTGCGCGCACCGCGAGCTCTCAGGTACCGCATATTTACCCCATTAACTTTAACATATAAGGCATATATATTCTCAAAAACGTTCGCCGAAACTAGACGGCCGGGGTAAAAATAAGACTTAGTTTATCTGTATACAATATACGTGTACACTCAAACCTTACATCCATACCCACGCGGCCACGCAGCCACGTGGACACGTGGGCATCGCGCCGGTCACTACATCACTTCAATGTCGCTCGTAAATAACTGAACTGAACTCGGTATAACACACATAACGCAGCGTCACTAGCCGCCGTCACGTTTTATAATCACATCCAATATTCTCTTCGCAGATAAGACAGAGACAGAAGAACACACGACAAATAAACATATAATTGAAGTGAAAGAGATAAAGGAAGTTAAAATAGAATACAATGCAAGGAAGGAACAGAACGAGCTGAGCAAGCAGATAGAGAAGGAGTGGCAGATGGAGGAGGCGGGGGAGCCGCGCGAGGGGGGGAGGACGCTCTCCGCTAACATCAGCGAGAGCGTCACTCTCACCTGCGTGGGCGCACCGGAGGGGGAGGAGCCAGCGAAGGACGCGGGGGACGGACTCGTCTACATATACGCGACCGTGAACGGTGAGTCTCACTCTACTCACGGAACTTGTGCACATTTTATTATGCATATGTGTATATATATATATATATAATCTGAATCTCGGAAACGGCTCCAACGATTTTAATGAAATTTGTTTTTTTTTGGTAGATTAGGGGACGATAAATCGATCTTGCTAGGTTTCATTTATAGTGAACCCGGGTTTACTCGTATTTTCAGTCATAAAAAATCCGAGTGGAGCTCGGTCGCCCAGGTACTTTATTATTAATTGCAGGTACTTATTGAGTGAGGAACGCAATGTCTCACCGAGTACTACTCGTATAGACTGAACGCTTGTTCTACTCGAGTGCTGAACGGGAACAGGACGGGTAGTGTATAACTGGCTATTAGAAGGGTGGTTATGGTGGATAACCACTATATGATAGAAGTAAGGACTTCTATCATATAGCGGCATCGTCTCATGGTTGATATCCCAAAACCTCGGACGAAACGCGGCGGGTGACACCGCGGGGCGCAGCTAGTATCCCTATAACTTTATAAATGTCGGTTCACTCAGTCCTGAATGATCGTCTGTATGTCGGTGTTGTTGCAGAGGATGAGATGGTGACCGTCGGGCAGGAGCAGGGGGGCCAGGTCATCGGCTTCTGAACCGGCACGCGGGGGTGCTCGCCCGACTGCAACATGTTGCAGGGAGCTCTGGGGGAGCCGCTACGAGATATCTATAATATATATACATGTTGGGTAAACTTTATATTCACATTCAATTCAAATTCGGTTCACCTGTCTACAATCTGAACAGGGAATATGCATGTTTTTTTTTTTATAAAGCTAACTGCAAATAAATCCATTCCACAAAACAAAATACCTTCAAAAATAAATAACTTACAAGCATTTTAATTTCATGGTAGACAGAGAGCGCACGATAGTGAACGATGACGTCACGGTTCATGTTCGCCGTGGGGTGTCACTATGGGACCAAACGTCGTCTCAAAAATATGTAACTCTCTCAATTCTCTATAAAATCAAAAGATTGTTTTGTTACATATTATGGGATATATTACCTACATATATCAAAACACTTTTGTTTAATAAATAGTACAGTGTAATAAATAAAAAAACTTGAAAATGAAGTTTACGAATTTTCACACTAAACTTCGACTGATTCGGAACATGGTGTAAAAAATACTTTTTTATAGTATTAATAAACTAAATTATCATTTTTAGGGTTCCCGTAGTAAACAAGGAACCCTTATAGTTTTTCCATGTCCGTCTGTCTGTCCGAGACTGCTCAAAGCTATTAGTACTAGAAAGCTGCAATTTGGTATGGATATGCAAATTAGTTATGTCGAAAAAGTCGTAGAATAAAATCATGAAAACAAACTATTTTTGTGGTACATCCCCTACATGTAAAACGGAGAGGAATATTTGTTCTCATCTACCCCATCGTGTGGGGTATCGTTGGATAGGAAATCAAAATACAATTAGGGTGTACGAAAACCATTTTTCAAATTAGGGATCCATTTGCAAAATATTAAGCTTTGAAGTGATATTTTTTTTTAGAGCCAAGTGTCCTCCTCCTTTTCCGGCTAAACGGTTAACATTGGAGATATGAAAAAAAACATACTATTAGTATATATGATGAAATTAATAGGAAAATTATCATGAGTAAGTAGGCTTTACAAGTTCAGGAGTTGTACACAATCAACTCATCAAGTTGAAAAGTAAGAAAATAACTAACCACGGAAATATCATTATTTCATCGAATGCAATATCTAACCGCAAGTTCCTCGCGATAAGATACAGAAGTGCACGTGTTCTGTCTATACAACCACACAAAATACATTTCAATTAGAATAAGCGCAAAAATTATCTGAAAATATTTATAATTTTTTTTTCAAAAATTAATAAAAGTATTTTTTTTTAAATTAAAACAGCTAAAACCAGCTCCACACTTCCGAAAATTGTTAAAATATGACAAACGTAAGTTTTGTGTTTTTTTTTCTTCTACTGATTTTTAGGTATTTAGAGTATTTTAAAATTGCAATTACAAGGCTAAACAATTACCTTTACAATGACATATAATATGTCTGTGTTTACTAATAAGAGCTACTAAAATAATAGCCGGGAACATACCAAATCATAACTACTCTATAGCGCGGAATAAAAACTATCATGTTCAAGTGTGAAATTGGGCAGTTTAATTTGCTAATAAACAGGTTTTTTTTGTAGTAGCTATTAGCTCAGACATCCTATTATGCAGATCAGTAACCGAATATATTAAATTCAGACTTTCGCCCGAATCATTTTTAAGCCGACGAACCCCGTTTGCTCCCGTCGTGCGCCGTACAAATTAAATACATACTGTTGTTCCACGAGAGAGGGACAGAGGATCCCCCCTAAAACTTGAAACGTTTATATCTCGGAAGTTTATTGGCCGATTTCAATAGTTCTTATTATTTGTATTACATTGTAGTCTATTATTGATTAAAACTATTATTGCTATGAAATACAATTCATGCATATTCCCTATTATGTATTTTTACTTATGTATATACGAAATATATATTTTTTCGAAATCCGAAAGTTCATTTTACAATTAGTTTGATAACAGTATCTCTGTAATACGAAAGTGTCTGTGTGTAATAAACAGAAATATAACGAACGTAACCTAATAATTGTTCGGGCAAATGAAACTTATGGAATGAGAAGCTCGTGCCGAGTGAAACATCTGTAACCGGGCATCCATGAAACGGATTCAAACAAGTGGAATTCAAACAAATGTATTTCGGACTATAGATAGGTGAGCCTAATTTATTTATTGCAGAAATGACAAAATAAACTTTGTATAGATAAGTTGGTGTAATTAGTATACATTTATATAATAGTTAAATAATAGACATAGACAGAAATTTATTGTGACAAAAAACATACAACACAAAAAAAATATCATTCAAGAAATATAAATCATACACAAAATACCTATATAACATGTATTAGTGTAATGAATGTTTAGAAGGGTAGTGTTCCCGTCCCTGGGTCGCGTCACGAGGAGCTCGCGTCGCTTCGTAGCCGCCTTTAAGGAGCTTCTCAATACTGCTGGATTTTGTATTTTATAATATATTCGCTGGTTGTGGACCGATCTCGATCATACTGATAAATAATTATATTACAGTAGAACGCCGATTATCCGAACGCCGGTTAAACGAATCGCCAATTATCCGAATCGGTCCTAAGCGTAATAAGTTGAAACCAAGTAATTTTTGTATGTTGAATAACCAAAATGAGTGCAAAGCGGAAACGTGTCGTCCATCACTAGATATACTTGCTCTGGTCGAGATGTCCAAGTGAGCGTTATTGTAGAACTGTGTTTGTAAAACTTAATAAAGTGTATTCAATATGTGACAGTTCGTTTCTCTTTATTACCAGTCTATGTCCGATTATCCGAATCGAGCCCGGTCCCAATTAGTTCGGATAATCGTCGTTCTACTGTATTACAGTTTAAAAAACTGAAACAACCGACATCAAAATATGCACCTTATTTAACTTGGATATTTTTTTTCCAGTTATTTTGTTTCAAAATCGAATTACTGAGCCGATTTTGATGTAATATCAACATATTGAAATTAATTCCGTTAGAATAGTTCAAAGTTTCAAATAAAAGCATAACAAAATGTTAATGTTGATTTGATTTATTCAAAAGTGATGCTCGGTTGTATCGTGCGTACAACTATTATATTATTAGTACTTTTAATGAGACCGAATTTTGTTCTCGACTCGTATCGCTTCAATGATTGGGAGATATGTACTTTACACAGGTGTAATGTTTGTTGCAGTAGCGTGTAACACAGCCACTCGACCAATATGTATATATGTGTGTGTGCGTAGCGCCGGATATATGAATGCGCCTTTCTGTTCACCGGCTAGACGGAATGAGACGCCTGGCTCACACGTACGAGGCCATGGCCGACTAGAGGGCTAAACGTTGTTTAACTATTTCATTGAATTAATTTTAAATATTATTTTATAACTATAATTATTTAAGTAGTTTAATTAATGAATAAAGAGGGAGTGGTAACCAATAAATGCTCGTGGTTTAAAAAAAACATTAAAAATATAGTTTGTCTGGTTTTGTTAATTGACAGTGAGCAGGCCGGTGTTGTTCACTCAATTCATCTGCATTATAGTACCTAGTTCACTGTACATTAATAAGGTAAGGGATCTTCATACATTACCATCCAGATTGTCGCTCCCGTCTCCCGGCCCGCCTGACGCCTGACGCCTGACGCCTGACGCCTGACGCCTGACGCCTGACGCCTGACGCCTGACGCCTGACGCGTGCCGCTCGTCGGCGTCGTCGCGGTCGAGTCGCGACCCGCGACCACTCTTGTATCATCATATGTCGCGATCAAATCATCGCAATGTATTCAATCCGAGAGTTTAAACTATTTAAATAAAAACTACGGGTCACTTGAGTCTGTTTTGAGCCGAAAAATCCGAATATAGTTTCAACCGCATTCGGCGGTCTTTTCGGCGGAGCAGCGCAAACGTCACTCTCGATTGGTGACGCGCCTCGCATTGGGCACTCAGTGCTAGGCGGAGCTATAGTCTGATTTTTCGACTCAAAACAGACGTGAGTGAGTAAAAGCACGTTAGTTTCCATAGTGTTGTTTGAAGCGATGTAGTCTGCGACGTGACAGCACGACGGCAGGTGCAGTCGGCCGCAGTGTCGGCCGGCAGGCGGCAGGCGCCCACCGCTCGCACGTGTAAGCTCGCGCTGTAGCTGTCGGTACAACTGTTGCTGGTGACGACTAGACGCCCGTCCACAGCTCCACAGGTGGCGGGCGTGTTCTCCTTGTCTCCAACTCTGTTCTATGTTTTGTTGTGGAAATTAATAGGATTCTGTTCATTAAAATGTAGTTTTTAGAAAGTACAGCCAATAAAAATGTATTCATGCCAGAACGAATATGTGCTACTCTCTGTATACATATGTATAAATACAAGCCGACATCTTGGATTAGTTTCTTTATGGTGCAACCTGCGGGGTTACACTCATCTCTTATAGCGATGTAAAGTTGGCGCGAACCAAACAATTCAATGTAAACTAGAACACACATTTGAAACGAAAAAACGGTCGTCAAAGCTCATCGCCGCTCACGTCACTCTAGCAGACAATTGAACAAGGTGTAGACACTGCTCTGCAGTTGCGCTTGCGATGAACAAAGTGACTGTCCAAAACATGGCATCTAAGAGTTTTATCTTGATTTTTCTGCAATGAAAGAGTGTCAAAATTTTTTTTGTCTCAAATGTTTAAATGAGCCTATTTTGAATTGCTGCATTTTGTGCAATAGCTTAAACTTTTGTGTCACTCCCTTATTGAAGGATGTAAAGAAAAATGTAACATGCTGATTCCAAAACCATTACCAAATTATATGTCTCTAAACTATTACCTTAGGCTTTAAGAACCCAAAGTAAATATAGATGATGATATGGTGTATATTTTTACGAAAATATAAAAAAAAATTACTTTTAGTCGATCTCTAAATGACGTCACAGAACCGCCTTTTTTATCTGTACCAAAAAGAATTTACTTTTTTTTTTTTTTTTATTCTCATTTTAATAGATCACTAAACCAATAAAAATGACACTGTCAATGTTAAGCTAACATTTTTTTTTGTAGGTAATCATGATATTATTCTATGATGAATTTGTGACGTCATAACGACTTTTTCTTAAAAAATAATTACAGAAAATAAATATTTCGAAAATTCTGAAAATAATAATCTTTACATACGACATAGCGGATAAAGCTGTAACACATGAGAGTAGCCTCGCTGTAGGTGTGTATGTGTGCCGTAACGTGTATCATGAGAATTACGTTACATCTTAGACATCATGTATTTATTTATAGAGGAAACAAGAAACCAAGATTCACGTGTATATTTCTTTTTGTCGTATAGTTTTCATTGAGTTTACATAAAAAATAATTAGTATCGAAGGTTCCATAATGTAGGTACCTATTGATTAGATCGTAATAAGAAATACATAAATAGTGAAAACTGTTAATTTCGTTTCATTTAAACGTATTTATCAGTATGTAAATGGGGCGAATTCTGTGGTATTTATATTTGAAACCGTAGAGACTATGGATGCTTCCGACGATGTAATGTAACACATTTAGAGGTAGGAAACGGTTTTCTCCTGTCGAATGAAATAATATCTTTCCATCGACTACTTTACTTTACTTTGACTTTGGCTTCTATCTGTAGAATGTTTTTTTCTTTTTCACGTCCTATGCCTAGCGGGATGCCGTGCCCTCGGCGCAAAGGGTAGAGTCATGTGGGTCAAGTGTACGCACTTAAACTTTGAAAGTGCCCTGAAATAAAATTTATAATCTAAATTAAACAAATCAGTATTTATTGCTTTGACTATTTATTAATCAACAATTTAAGTATAAAAATAATCATCTATAATGGCACAAATTCTTTGAACTTAAAAAATACAAAGGTAGTCAAAATGCGTACACTTACCCAAGTAGGGGGGTAAGTGTACGCCACATAAATCAACAACATTTTGAGTTGTAAACATATTCCAAAGCTTATTATTTTAACTTAAATACTTATCTAATTATGTTTCAGTAACGAAAGAATTTAAAACAAAAATCAAACAAGAACCAATAAATGAGATCAATCTTAATTAATACATTTAGCGGTTACTAATGTTCATTCGTCACCAGCTATCTGTCCGGAGCCTTCCGTTGGTCATTTCGAGCATTTTAGATATATAGTTATTCTGGATTCTGAAACAAAATATTGCAGTATTTACCATTGACCTTACATAAAGAAAACAAAAGTAACCAAGTGGAGTAAGTGCGCCCGCGCACACTTACACGACAAGCTTGTGCGTACACTTAACCCCACCCATCAAATTGAGACTTTTTCAAAATTGATAATTATTGCGTCATCCAAGAAATTCAAACACTGTCAATTTTAAAACCTTAATATATGGAAATATCAATAACAATACAAAATATTACACTATAAATATTATAAAATATCGTAAGAAATTAGGCAAAATAATTTACTTGCCTGCAAAAACAAAATGGCGCGTGGCTGGTCGCTGACAAACAAGTACTTCGTCGGACGTCGTGTGGGGTATTGAAGAGCGAGCGTGCGTACAGTTACCCGCTGCGTACACTTGCCGCACATGACTTTTGAAAAATCTGAAAACAGTGTTACCTTGATATACCTTCGAAAGTTATTAAAAATTTAAATCCATGGCGGTGAAAAGAAAAAGTTAAAAACCCTAGGTGAACGGTTTGTCATCTCATGTCACTAAAACAAGTACCTACATTAAAAAAACGACTGAACCAATTTTGATGATACATAGCTAAAGAACACTCAAATATCCTCTTTCAAACAAAAAAAACCGGACAAGTGCGAGTCAGACTCGCCCACCGAGGGTTCCACAAACTAAATAAAAGGGGGAAATCATATATTTTTTTTATATTTTCCTTCATAAACCGAAAAATATACATCGTAAAAATATTTAACACATTCCTTGCTCATCACTCAGATCCGAGTGGGGTGGGGCTATAGTAGCGGCGCCTCCCACTCGGATCCGAGCGAGCGTTCCGTTCATTTTGTAGTACTAGTCTGTAAACTGCCGGCGTTTGAGGCAGTCAACGTTACTTTGCGCGGCCACTCTGTACTTAATCAAAATTCGCCTAAAAAGTTTTGGTTCCCAGCTGAAGTGAAGGGTCTGCAGGGGGCGAAGAATGTGTTAAAAACCTGTTTTAGCATATATGCTAATGAGACTCTTTCATATGATACCCCACATGATACGGTTAATTCACTTTAAAATTTGGGCCCTCATTCCTTGCATAGAGACACTATTTTTTTGTGATTAAATTAAAAATGTCCAGTTTTCGTTTTTTTTCCTATATGTGTACTCTAACACAATTCTTCTTGCCAAATTTCAGAGTTCTAGGTCAACGGGAAGTACCCCATAGGTTTTGATTCCTCTGTGAGTGTCGAAATGTGCGTTTTTTACGACATATTCGGCTGTAACTTTTTTTTACAAAAACTTCAGCACGATACTATAGATCTGCGTAGTATATGGTTTTAATTTCAACTCGATACCTTCACGCGTTCCCGAGATAAAGGTCTTGACACCCGGACGGACGGACAGACGGACAACAAAGTGATTCTATAAGGGTTCCGTTTTTTCCTATTGAGGTACGGAACCCTAAAAAGTAGAACAAAATCCGTTTGAGCTACCTATGATGCCACACACCATATAACGTGTACGTGTGTATCTGTTACACATAAACACCCCACTTTTGGGTCGAGGATTAAAAAACTTGAAAAGCGGATAAAAATGCGGCCACACACAAATGGAGCCAGTACTCCAACCGGTAGGTAAATATTATAGATAGATAGCTATGTTCCCACCTTTCGCTTTAAAACAAAGAAATAATTTTTTCCTGTTTTGCGCGGATTTATAGAGAATCGATTGACCGGAGAGCATAGTTGTTGTATGTATCAGCTTTCATTCTATTCGTTTAGGCAGGTCTTAGTGTCGGTCTCGAGTCTTGTTCGCTGGCACAGGTGTAATGTCACGTGTGAGACAGACTAGCCGCGGCCCGCGGTCTCCCGCGCGTTTTGATGAAAAGCGATGATGATAAAATATAGCCTGTGTCGCTTACCAACAGGCGAGCTGGTGGTCAAACGCACATCTATCTAGTATAAAAAACCTTATCTACCTATTAATAAGTAGTCTCGAAACGCCCGAAAAACAAATCTATGTCATTTAATGCATACCCTTTTATTTAAGATTCTATTGTCCCGAAAAATTGTATGTACATAGAGCGTGCTGCCTATAACGTCACAAAACAAAGGTGTGACATGATCTGTTTCCATATTCCCGCCAAAACCCTGCCGGGGAATACCATTTCTGTGCAGTGATTTGGAACGCATGCGGTAGGTAGGCACTTTTACTTTGGAAATTCTGAAAACTGGTAAACAATGCGTTTTCTCTCTCGTAAATAAAACTGTAGTATACCTACAGCTGACATGATATTAATACGAGATATATCAAGCAATAAGGTAACTATACCTGATCGTAGTAGCTATGCTATAAGAATTAAGCGATTTGTATTTTGTTCTCTAGGCTTTTTAATTGAATTCAATTCAGCCTTAGAGAGCACAGAACCAATAGTGACGTAAGCGCTGTGTTTTTTAGTGTTCCGTACCTCAAAAGGAAAAAACGGAACCCTTATAGGATCACTTTGTTGTCCGTCTGTCCGTCCGTTCGTCTGTCAAGACCTGTAATCTCGGGAACGCGTGAAGGTATAGAGTTGAAATTAAAACCATATACGCAGATCCATAGCGTCTTGCTGCAGAGAGAAAAATCAAACTTCTCAGTTTTAATAAAACAACCGAATATGTCACAAAAAACGCATATTTTGACACTCACAAAGGAATCAAAACCTATGGGGTACTTCCCGTTGACCTATAACTGTAAAATTTAGCAAGAAGCATTGTCGTATAGTACTACACATAAAGGAAAAAATCCTAAAACTGTACATTTTTAATAAAAAAAATAGGGTCTTTATGCAAGGAAGGAGGGTCCAAATTTTAAAGTGCTTTAATCATATCACATGAAAGAGCTTCATTAGCACAAGCTGATAGAGGTTTTTAAATATTTTTACGATGTATATTTTTTTGGTTTTTGAAGGAAAATACAAAAAAAATATATTATAATTTCCCCCTTTTATCTACTAGTTTGTCGGAACCCTCGGAGTCTGACTCGCACTCGTTACCAAAGAGCCTACATACACGAAACAGTCTTTATTCAAAAGTAGAATAATCTCTTTGGAATATATTTACATTATCTTTGCAAACATCTCGTTAAATATCCAGAATTGTACAAATTGTACGTATCATTTTTAATAAAATTAACTTTGAATTATTGTATTGGATTATTTTATTTTCTCGCACTCGTAGTGAAAAGTAGAGTGTAACACACGGCGCTAAAACCCATTGTAACTCGGTTTCTATTTCTATTTATAAAAATCGACCTCGTAACAATGGGTCGTTTTAGCCCCTTGTATAACAATCTACTATTATATTTTCCTTCATAAACCGAAAAACATACATCGTAAAAATATTTAAAAATCTGTTTCAGCTTATGCTACTGAAGCTCTTTCATATGATACCCCACATGATACGATTAATTCACTTTAAAATTTGGACCTTCATTCCTTGCATAAAGACACTATTTTTTGTGATTAAATTAAAAATGTCCAGTTTTCGGATTTTTTCCTATATGTGTACTCTAACACAATGCTTATTGCCAAATTGCATTGTTCTAGGTCAACGGGAAGTACCCCATAGGTTTTGAGTCCCTTGTGAGTGTCGAAATGTGCGTTTTTTACGATATAGCGGAATATATCGTAAAAAACGCACATTTCGACAACTTTTTAACTTTTAAAAACTTTTAACTTAACTTTTTTTTACGAAACTTAGGAACTTTATATTTCTTTCTGCAGCAAGATACTATGGGTATCTGCGTATATGGTTTTAATTTCAACTCGATACCTTCACGCGCTCCCGAGATAAAGGTCTTGACACCCGACGGACGGACAGACGGACAACAAAGTGGTCCTATAAGGGTTCCGTTTTTTCCTATTGAGGTACGAAACCCTAAAAAGTAAAAGAAATAAAAATAAGTATGTAAATAAGCTTGTGCCTCGGGCCAGCCCCCGCGCGCTGACGTAGCGGCGCCCGCGCACGCCGCATACTTGTCATTATTAATGGCACCCGGTTACGCAGGGTTACCATCACTCACTAAATACAATCCTCATCTGCGACCCAAGTTTGACATGTATAATATAATAGATGAGGTGGACATCTCACGACCCATAATACTACTCCATAACCATTAACCCTATTGAAATTAAACAATTTTTAACGAATTTATCGCGAAAATCTTAGAAAACATCTTTAAACCTATTCTTCAATTACTATAAATTGTGAATTCTATTAACTACTATAATTTTGTAAATGAATCGTTAACATATTTACATATGTGTCAATAGATTGTAACTCAATTTGGTCGGGTCGACTTTTTAAGAGATATGACAGATTGTGCATTTTATCCCGGAAAGAACTCGTACTCGTATTTTATCCCTCTAAAGATCTCGGGGCCTTCTGAAATGCCTAGCAATTTCAAAGATAAAATTGCGGAAAAAAGAAAAAAATTACAAAAATCTTCGTCAACCTCCTTCTAGATCTTACAGATTTTGTTTAAAACTTTTGTGTGACAGCCCTAGCAAGGTCCTTCCCTTGCGTGCAAACTCCGTAGTCAAAGCAAAACCTCCGTGGAGTTCCATCGCTCATACATTATTTCAACTTTATAACCAGTTTCAATCTGAAAGGCAACGCACGCGGTCTCTCTTCTGTGTTTCCGCTTCGAAGGCGCCTGCTAGCACCTTTCGTGGGATTAATTATAATTATAATTTTCTTCCATAAAAAGAAGAAAATAATTAGTTGTTTTTATTTCTGACTTTTGCCGTATGGTGTATTGAAATCGCGCGGTTGGCACATTTGCCATAATTCATAGTTATCATTTTTTACGGATTTATTAGATATTGTTCACAAAAATTTTTTTTCGAGAAGTGATTTCGTGATTGTTTTAGTTTCCAAAGTGCATCGAAGTGAACTCGAGCCGCGACCGCGTGTAGAACTATGTGAATTCTATTGTTTGTATGTGAATGGTGTATAATCGGCGTCTGATTGTGTGTTATTAATTCCTCGCGGGTGAGTAGAACACGACAATTATGTGATTTTTTGTTTCTTCTAATGATCTTGGCGATGGAAATTTATGCGTAGTGTCGGAGTACGGCCGGCTGCGGCTGCGGCGCAGCTCCTAGCTTGTTTATAGTTAAACTGGCTTGCAGAGTAATAGCTCGGTCGCTGAACGAAGGCTCAGAAGAAATGAGCTCACTCTAGAATTTTATGAACTTCATGCCCATGTAAGTGTAGGTTCACAGTTTGTGTATAACTCGCACGCTACAGGCTAGAAGAAAAAATCCCTACTTTGCGTGTAAGGGTACAAACCCTTAGCATTTTTTATTTCAAGATTTTATTCAAGACCTGTACCAAAATACATCTGTCTAATTACTACTTAATAGTCTAAGCAAAGCCGCGTACGGACAACCAGACAGACGGATATGACGAAACTATAAAGATTCCTTGTTCCGGAATAAAATACGGAATCCTAAAAATTGGGTTGTTTTGGTTCTAAGATATACCTTATATACTTAAATGAATATACTCGTAACTTCCGAAATAGTTAGCGGGTACAGGTACGTAGGTGGATTATATATGTATATATGATATAACCCTTCTTTGCACAGTCGGGCACAATCAATGAGCTCTAAAAGATTACGGAAACAGTTTCTGATTAATGTATCTATTTTATGAGGCTACCCCTAGGTTACCCATATACTAGTGACAAGTAAGCTTTCAAGAAACTTTAGAAAACTTCAAAACAAAGCCGTCGCCGCGTCGCGCGTCGGGGGCTGAATCCATTTTGATGAAACATCTAAGAACATTCTCGATCAAATCGTCATTCAAACAAGACCTAAGCGAATAACGTAAGTAGGTAGGTACGAGTAAATAAGACTTGTTAGTCAAAAAAAAAAAATTGCTACTTTGACTCTCTTTCTAAGCCTATAACTTCAGTAACTACTGATTTCATCGTAGTCATCAACCGTCTTATTACAAAACGTAGACTAACGTTAGTACCAGGATTAATTCATGTCCTAAACAAAGTACTAAGCAAAATCGTATTACAAAACGCAGATTATCGCTAGTTCGGGGATTATCTATGGTACTAAAGTTAGTCTTCCGAAGACCCTAGTTTAACTGTGGTACTAAATCGAAACGTCAAATTGACACAATTTTGAGGTTAGTTTGGCGAGTTTGTTTTTTCTAAGTTTTACGTGTTTTCACATTAAATATGATGAATACCACATATTTTGAAGATTTGGAGTTGCTCGAGACAAAACGGTGACCAGTTATAAATAAAATTCGCGTAAACCCTTTTGAATTACGTGATGACGACCCGATGTAAATATTGGTTTACAAAAGACAATTGCTAATAAAATAGCGAAGATTTTACACGCAGATTTGTTTCCTGACCCTCGCAAATGCCTACTATCTCCTAAAATGCAAGTGGTTTGTGCATTACGATGTGGGGCTTACCATGTAGTAAGTAGAAAGTGATAACCTATCCTAAGCAAATTATAACTGTTTTTATTGTTAAAACTACTTATACTAATGTATTTTAATTTCTTTGTGCATAGATTCAAGAAAATACAGCTGGTTTGCATGGTGTATCGCTTCCTGTGTTGAGAAAAATATGTAAAAACAAGCACTGGCAGGGATTTTCCACACATATATTAAAATGCCCGCTAATCTTCAAGAAACAAAAAGAAAATATGCGGAAACTTCCTAACACTGGCTGACGCTATTACCTGTACCAATTGTACTTGCATAAGGGCAATAAAAGTAAGCGCTGATGGTGACCAGTCATAATTATATCATTAGGAATGAGTTCTCTTCAATTAATGAATAGGTAACTGATAACCACTTAGCTTACCTATATTTATCTAGGAATATGAGAGTTTATTAAAGACAATTATATCTAATTGTTTCTTTTTAGGTGGTGTGTGATGCAGATTTCAAAATTATGAACATAATGACTAGGTCGCATGGTAGTGTGAATGATTCAAGACTATTCTGGGAATGCTGGTTGAAACTAAGATTTGAAGTTGGCTCATTTTCCGGTATATTACTTGATTACCCATGTACACCTTACCTATTTACACATATACTAAATCCTCATGCACCACGAGAAGAACACTGTAACAGGACTCACATTGGAACAAGAAAATTGATGGAGATATGTTTTGGCCTCTGAAAACAACACTGGGCAGGTATATCAATATTAAAACATGCAAAAAACTATTGTTCCACATGAAGTGCTTCAGAAAATTATGATTAGCATGAGAGAAGGCAACTTCTCTGATAATATAGATCAACCTATGGGTTCCAGGTAAATATCTGTACAGATAGAATGTTCTGAATGATGTCTGTGAAAACATTAGGAGAAAGCAGTTAATTGAAACTCTGTTTTAGTGGTGATTTTTAATTTTAACTTTTTAAATGTTATGTATGTAAAAACTAAAAAAATATTATCTATTTTAACTAGATATACATGAATTTTTGTGATTTCTGTAGTAGGATCCTTCAGTCTTCAGTTGTTTATATTGCAATCTGTACTATATGCAGATAGATAAATCAGTTAGGTATCTGAAAAAGAATAAATATGTACCATATTATTAACATATTGCTTTATGTAGAAAGCAAACTTAAAAAGAAATATCCTAGTTTTGAATATAATAAAAAAATATAAAATGTTATTAGTATGCAAATATATTTTTTTAACTTTCTTAAGGGTGTTTTATTTTTTATTTTATTTTTCATATAAGCACAAATGCTACACTATATTTTATTACAAAAATAGCAATAAGTACAGAAGATTTACTTTGTACCAAAATAAGCATAGTAAGCAATCTAAGATTAGACACTGATATAGTGTAACTTATAGCTAAAAATCACTATTAAACACGCTTTATTGTTTCATTTTTCCATTCCTTGCAACTTTTTGATATACAAAGTTGTTTTTGTAAATCTTTCTTAACTAATATAATAAAAGTGAAAGTAACTGCTTGTTACCTTTTCACAACCGAGTAGGTGAACCAATTGCTTTTTAATACAGAGATAACCGATAACCAGAAGATGGACATAGGCAAAATTTTATCATCACCATCACCATTCACAGCTATTCCTATCCTAGCTGATATTATAAAAGTGAAAGTAAATCTGTCTGTTATCTTTTCATTGCCTTTTCACGACCAAACGGTTGAACAAATTATTATGAAATTTGGCACAGAGTTAGCTGAGAACCTGGAGGCGGACATAGGCTACATGTTATCATGATATCATTTTACTATCATCGTTTTTTATCACTACGCGGCGGGTGAAACCGCGGGGAACTATAATCTCTATATTTTGTTGACATGCCTATCACTTGCTGTAAAATTTCCTAAAACTAAAATAGAGACAACCATACAAAAATGCACAGAATTCGCCCTATTACATATTTGCAAAAATGTTACGTCCTATTTAGTCACATATATGAACTGAATTAATTAAATATATGTAGACTCACTTTCTCTTACAAACTCCTTTTTCTGCCCCTTTTTTCCACTTGCTGGTCCATTATCACAAATTCATTGCAATGATTCACTCCACAAATCAATAGAATGCAACAATAAACACAAACAAGAATTCCCTTTACTATTTTAAAATGGCTTGTATTTAAATAATAGTCAAATTTCGCGCGTTCTTACGTCATTGTTAGGATTTCTGTACATTCCGACTCTTGCAGAAATCTTAGCTTACTTTGATATTTTATTGACTGAAAATAAACATTTTAATCATAATATTGGTAAAACGGAACGTTTTTGACAAAATGAATGAACATGTTTTATGTTTTATCTGTGTAATAAATTTTAAACCATTGATAGTTCCAGTACTATCTAGTCCTTGATTAGTCTGAGTTTTGTAATATAGTTACCGTTAGTACCATTGGTACAGTACTAAACTCGGACTTTTTAGTCCAGGTTTAAACCAAGACTATCTTACTTTTTTGTAATAAGACGGCAAGCGTCTTGGAATTCTTTCAAAGATGCTTGATCCACCTTCTTTTTACCCGACTGCGAAAGAAGGAGGGTTATGTTTTTCGAGCGTATGTATGTATGTGTGTATGTATATTTCTTTGGCACGCCCTAGAGCCTAAACGGCTTGACCGATTTTGATGTGAGTGGTGTCAATAGATTCGTCTTAGTCGTGCAAGTGACACTGGGTACATCAAAATTAAAAAAAAAATTTAGGATTTTTGGCGGCAAAAAGTAATCTCAAAAAAAAAAGTTTTCAAAATACATCGAGTGTGGTATCAAAATAAAGCATTTTTAACAGTGATTACGAATATATATATATAACTTATATGTTTTATTGCAGTTTGGAATAGGAAATGCTAATAAATCACATCACACTTATAATATAAATGCGAAGTTTGTGTTAGTTTGTTACTTCTTCACGGTAAAACGGCTTGACGGGTTTGGCTGAAATTTGGCACACAGGTAGTTTATAATCTGGATTAACACATACAATACCCCCCTTAATTTTTTTTTTAATTTTTAGTATTTGTTATAGCGGAATATAACGGAAATACATTATTTGTGAAAATTTCAGCTTTCTAACTATCACGGTTTATGAGATACATGCATGCCTGGAGACAGACAGACAGACAGCGAAGTCTTAGTAATAGGGTCCCGTTTTTACGGAACCCTAAAAACGTGTGTTTTTGTAACTTCCAACGAACTTTTTCGTAATAAACAAGAGATTTTACTAGATTTTTTTCTAAAGAATGCGCAATAATCTTTTACAGCGATTGTACGCATACTTTCTCACAAAAAACGTACACTCAACAGCGTATTAAGCGTAAAGAAATCGTAAGTTAGTAGGCTGCGAAAACCTCTTTTCTGCAGTCGGGTATTTTGTTTTTCTTTTAACATTGATACTTGTTAACATAAATCTTTTCAATTAATTTTGTGACCGCTTGTTTCCTAGTTGCATATTCATATTCGTTTATTGCATGTTGCATGTTGTCGGTGCTCGAATTTGTATCATCATGTGTTACTTATATGTACCTAACAATGTATTGATGTATAACATATTGGTACACAATAAATAAATTAAAATGGCGTCCGGTGGACACATCAGCTTCTCTAAAATGTTGTAACCCCTTCGTGCCTGAGAAAGATAGGCGCAGGACACACGCCTTACGCGCCACGCAACTTCAACTTAAGGAGCAACATTAAAAAGGACCAGCTCGTGGCACCGACTCATCGGCTGGTGAAGTCTGAGAGGTCAGTGTACGTTGGGGGGCCCGCGATATATGCCTAATCGTGTACCTTCTGCTGTGCGGGATGCAGCTTCCATACAGAATCCATACATTTAAAACTCCAAACGGAAACTAAAACTATGGCTGATGGAGAAATTATACTATGACATTATTGATTATCTCAAACTCTCAGACTATTAATTTAATTATTGTTTATATAACATTTATTTGAATCTTACATTATAATATTATTAAATTTGAAAATGACATTATAATTTCTAATTTATTGAATTTAAGTATATACAATGTACTTTTAACTAGAATTCTAATTTTATTTTATTATTAATTTTAAATGTTCATATAATGCCATGTAACACAGACAGACGGGAGACTCCTGACAGACAGACGGGAGACTCCTGACAGACAGACGGGAGACTCCTGACAGACAGACGGGAGACTCCTGACAGACAGACGGGAGACTCCTGACAGACAGGCGGGAGACTCCTGACAGACAGACGGGAGACTCCTGACAGACAGACGGGAGACTCCTGACAGACAGACGGGAGACTCCTGACAGACAGGCGGGAGACTCCTGACAGACAGACGGGAGACTCCTGATAGACAGACGGGAGACTCCTGACAGACAGACGGGAGACTCCTGACAGACAGACGGGAGACTCCTGATAGACAGACGGGAGACTCCTGACAGACAGACGGGAGACTCCTGACAGACAGACGGGAGACTCCTGACAGACAGACGGGAGACTCCTGACAGACAGACGGGAGACTCCTGACAGACAGGTGGGAGACTCCTGAAAGACAGACGGGAGACTCCTGACAGACAGACGGGAGACTCCTGACAGACAGACGGGAGACTCCTGACAGACAGGCGGGAGACTCCTGAAAGACAGACGGGAGACTCCTGACAGATAGACGGGAGACTCCTGACAGACAGACGGGAGACTCCTGACAGACAGGCGGGAGACTCCTGACAGACAGACGGGAGACTCCTGACAGACAGACGGGAGACTCCTGACAGACAGACGGGAGACTCCTGACAGACAGACGGGAGACTCCTGACAGACAGACGGGAGACTCCTGACAGACAGGCGGGAGACTCCTGAAAGACAGACGGGAGACTCCTGACAGACAGACGGGAGACTCCTGACAGACAGACGGGAGACTCCTGACAGACAGACGGGAGACTCCTGACAGACAGGCGGGAGACTCCTGACAGACAGACGGGAGACTCCTGACAGACAGACGGGAGACTCCTGACAGACAGGCGGGAGACTCCTGAAAGACAGACGGGAGACTCCTGACAGACAGACGGGAGACTCCTGACAGACAGACGGGAGACTCCTGACAGACAGGCGGGAGACTCCTGAAAGACAGACGGGAGACTCCTGGCAGACAGACGGGAGACTCCTGACAGACAGACGGGAGACTCCTGACAGACAGGCGGGAGACTCCTGAAAGACAGACGGGAGACTCCTGACAGACAGGCGGGAGACTCCTGACAGACAGACGGGAGACTCCTGACAGACAGACGGGAGACTCCTGACAGACAGACGGGAGACTCCTGACAGACAGACGAGAGACTCCTGACAGACAGACGAGAGACTCCTGATAGACAGATCTGTCTTAGAAAACGCGAAAATCGCTAACAGAAATGGCTGAACCGATTTTGATGAAACATAGTTAAGAACACTCTCAATGAAATCCTATTTCGAACAAAAAATCTACATCAAAATTGGTCCATTCGTTTATGAGAGCTACGATGTCACAGACAGACACAGATACACACGTCAAACTTATATACACCCCTCTTTTTGGGTCGGGGGTTAGAACTTAGGTACAACACCTACTTACATACCGATCTACCTCCGTAGAAGGATACCACTGTGCGGCGTTCAGCACAACTACATTAACGAACAATTAATATGTCATATGTGTAAATAATATGATGAACCGAAGCTGGCAAGTGAGGCGGGACACCGCCGCGCCGCCGCGCCGCCGCCGCCGTCGCGCCGCCGCCGCCGGAGCTGACCTTTCATAGACCAGTTTATGGAAACTAGTTACATTATAATATTTACGATTATAAATCATATAAGTAGGTATTTTATAATCGGTCGTAAACATAACACGCGTTACGTAAATACCAATGAACATGGGCGTATATGGCATCGGCCGCAAAAAAAATTAAGTGCTGTCAAAATGCCGAAATATCGCGGATGGCATGGATGTTACAAAATATACATATCCTGATGCGCGGTTGTCATAACGACAGTATGACTTTAGTCCATCCTTCGCCCGCGCATACTACAAACGCACATATCAAATCGAAACTATATATTGTACCCGACTGCGTAAGAAGGAGGGTAATGTTTTTCGAGTGTATGTATGTGGGTATGTATGTTTTTATATGACAGCCTACAGCCTGAACGGCTTGACCGATTTTGATGTGCGAGGTGTCATTAGATTTGTCTTTTCTTCCAGAGTGTTACAGGCGATTTTTTTGTAATAATAATAATACATCTCTTGTCCTTCGTCCTTCGTAAAACTAGAAAATGACATCGCTAAGCATCAGGCGAATTGGTGGTCAGTCGTAGATCTATCGTATGTAAAAAAAACACAAATATTCCACAAAAATTACAATTCTATCCAAGCCATATAATTCTACATAAAAAATATTTTTGCGTTAATAATTTCTAAAAGATTGAACAAGACTCTTAAAGTGCCGTACTATAATAGAAGCAAATACTTCACCAAAAAATAATCACTAACCAAAAATTGTTTTCTGGCTACCAAGGAAGTAGTGCGTAAATATGTTTGTAATTTTCTATAAAGTCATATATTAAAATTTAGGAATAATAAATTGGCAATCAATGCATTCAAATACATACTTAGTTGTATATATAATTTTTGCTAGCGTAAAAGTCACTCTTATTCAGTCGGGTATTTTATTTTTTCTTTTAACACATAAACTTGTTTGGTTCATCTGGGCCACAAAAACCTAGGCGCGCTAACACGATCAATGAATCAAATAAAACAGGTGAAATCTCCCGTAAAAAAAAACTAGATGTAAATTAAACTAAATGTAGGTACATATAGTTTAATATACTTAGATTAATAATGTTCCGACGTTACATATACACTTTATTAAACTAGATGTAAATTAAACTAAATGTAGGTACATCTAGTTTAATATACTTAGATTAATAATGTTCCGACGTTACTTATACACTTTATTAAACTAGATGTAAATTAAACTAAATGTAGGTACATCTAGTTTAATATACTTAGATTAATAATGTTCCGACGTTACTTATACACTTTATTAAACTTTATTTACAGTTATACTTTGTTCGTAGCTTAATTTTCGTGTATTTTAATGTTTATAACTAAGATAAGACGTTTAGAAACCAGTACTCGTCTGCGTATAGTCTGCGCAAATATATTTTTGTAAATTTTTGTACCCGCGGACACCCCCCATGAGAAAAATATAGCTATGCCCATGCCAATGAAGAGTTACCTACGGAGGATCCCAGTAAAAATAAAATTTTGGCCTCATAAAATGCAACAATAAAAAATTGTTATTTATGTGATAGTATCGGTGTTTTGAAGTACATTTGTCACAATGTCGTAGTTATGAGATGTGAAGAACTTGAGAAATACCTAAAGTTGTGCTTTTCAAGTTTATAGCTAAACAAAACATTCATATTGGTTGATAATTGAGAATTACTTAAACTTAAGGATATACTTAATTTATAATGACCAGGGTCATTTTGTAGAAACATAGATAAATCGAGAATCGATTTCCGCGCGCTACCGACTGCCGCAATAGGGAGCTGTGCGCATGCGCGTAGCGATGGCGCTGGATCGGGTTATGCAATAAATTATGATGTTAAAGTACATTTTTGACCTACTGACGGAAAAATAATATTGAATATTTACGAATATCTTGTATTTTGACTATTTTGCGAAAATGTCAATATCCTCAGTACTATAATGATTTAAGTGTTTTATATATTTATCGCTGTATCTCAAAAAGCTGTAGAACTAAAATAGAAACCTAGTTTTATTTTAAGAGAGCTATTCAACGATACCCTACACTATGGGGAGGGGTTGAAAAAAAAACATCCCTTCTTTACTTGTATGGAGTTACCCCTATTTTTATTTTTTTGATAATTTGACTACGGTATTTTGTAGTGATTTACCTTCATGCTAAATATCTGTATGTAGGGCTTATAGATTCCGAGTAAAATGGCTGTGACGTACGGACAGACAGACAGACGTACAGTGATCGGGAAATCGAGACGACCTTTCATAGGTTTTTTTTTCTAAAATTCGGATTTTGGTTGTTTAAAAGTATGTAACTTTGTTAAAACTAGCATTCTATTGGATAATTTACTAATATAAATCCTTTTATTATGCTTAATCAATGTAAAAAATGACCTTGAATATTTCAAATGTGTGGAAATGGAAATTATTTTCCCAATATCTTTTTTTGTTTCTAAAGATGTAAATCTGAAACATTCAATGATTAATAACGAAGTGCTTATGCAGCTATACTAGATTTGGGCTTAACTTAAGGCGTCCCCTTTCAAAAGATATGAATGATTGAAAAGTTGTATTGCAAATTTTGGCGAAAATTTCATCTAGCTAATTATAAATAAATAGGTAATTACATTAAAATGTAATTTAATCGACCTTTTTTGATCACAATTGATGAAGAACATTCATATTTTGAACATTAAGTCAAAATAATATTCATTTATTTGAAAATATCTAATGAAATAAGCATGAGCATGAACTTTAATATTTGAAATATCTGACTATTTGGCTGATTTAGCTAAAACCTTTAGGTATTAAAAGATTGCTGACGCATCCATACTAACTTTCACCTAAACTTATGTCGTCCCTGTTCAAAGATATAAAGGATTAAAAAGTTCAAATTTTGAAGAAATGTTAAAATCATATCGTCAAGATATAATTATCATCAATTATCATTCTGAAAGTCACATATTTCAGCTATGAAAGTTCACGTTTATGCTTATTTCATTAGATATTTTCGATTAAATGAAGATTTATTTCACTTAAGAGTAAAGAAAATAACGACTGTAAGAAAACTTAGTAAGAAAAATAACGGAAAAGTTACATTTTTAAGTATATGTATATAATATATATCTTGATGACATGGCTTTTTCATTTCTTCAAAATTTGAACCTTTCAATCCTTTGTATCTTTTGAACGGGAACGTCATAAGTTTACGTGAAAGTTAGTATGGATGCGTCAGCAATCCTTTAATAATGCCTAAAGCTTTCGGGATTACACCTCTGTGCGCAACTATAACTTATATGCAAAATTAGTCGAATAGTCAGATATTTCAAACATTAAAGTTCACGCTTATGCTTATTTCATTAAATATTTTCAAATAAATGAATGTTTTTTGACTTAATATTAAAAATATGAATGTTCGTTATTAATGATCAAAAGAGGTCGATTAAGTTGCATTTTAATGCAATTTTTTATAGCTAAATCAAATTTTCGCCAAACTTTTCAATCATTCATATCTTTTGAACGGCGACGCCTTAAGTCCATACCTACTATAGCTGCATAAGCACTTCGTTATTAATCTCTGAATGTTTCAGCTTTACATCTTCAGAAACAAAGAAGTTATTGAGAAAATAATTTTAATTTCCATACATTTGAAATATTCAAGGTCATTTTTACATTGATTAAGCGTAATAAAAGAATTTACATCAGTAAATTATCGAATAAAATGCTAGTTTTAACAAAGTTACATACTTTAAACTACCAAAATCCGAATTTTAGAAAAAAAACCTATGAAATAAGGGCGCCTCGATTTCCCGATCACTGTGAGACGGATAGATGGACATGCCGAAATTGTAAGGGTAAAATTATAATTTTTCGGCAGCCTAGTAAAGTAAGTAAAGTTTTCGGCAGCCTAGTCGGGAGACCGTCTAACTTGCGATCCGCAGGTCTTCCTGGGTTCGAATCCCGCGGGACGCACCTCTGTCTTTTATGCACTGTTCTAATTTCTAATTAGGTATTTATATTTAGTAATATAAATGAAGATCACACCAAGGTCTTACTTGCTCACTTACGAAAAAGAGTAGGTGTTATTTTTCGAGCGTGTATGTTTGTGTTTTTATACTACCTACGTTCAATATATATACTTGACTAATATTATCTTGTACACATAGGTACATCGTTTTTTTCCCTGTTTATGTAAATAATATCTCGTTTATAAAAAATACTTATTTTTTTACTATGACTATTGTACCTGGTCCCTATCAATATAATTTTAAAATGAATATAAAGAAAGAATAATGATGATCTAAGTCTAAAGTAACCAAACCCCCAAATACTAACACCCCTACCGCCTACCTTACCCTCTACCCCTAGGTTGCTTTAAAAGAAATATAGATATAAGAAAACCTGGTTAGCCTGCCTACGTGCTAAACCTAAATTGCGTCTTAAGAAATATATATAAAACCTGAAGCCTGATACCCTACGTTGCAGCACCTAATTACCATGTTATGTCTACCCCTATTTACTTTATACTAACTCCTAATCTAACTGACCCCACTAATATAATATATTACCCACCATAAAACACATGACCTAATAAGAAATATTTACCCTACTACAAAAAGGAGGATATTAGAAAGGTTCTCTACTTATAATGTAAGTGTTTAAATCTGGTTTTGTCGCTTAAAATTCCTACTTATGCAAACCTAGGTGGTATTAAAACACAGGTAAGTAATTTAGTAAATGAATGAGAGTAAATCCTAACATTTTGCTACCTAGTATTGGCTCGTGAAAGTCTAGGGTATAACAATGGCTCGTGTATCGTCTAGTAGTTAGTTATGGCTCGCGTATCGTCTAGTGAATAGGACCCCTTACGTTGTGTGTCGTCGTAATTGTAACCCAGTAAAGCATTGGAAATGAATATATTGGATCAATCTAGCCTATCTGAGAATTGGTACCTGAACTGTGATAAAGTTAACGATCCCTACACACTTTTAAGATGTCTGTTATGCCTAGCGTTATAATGAATTCAATTAGTAATCATATATGAAACATACAGCTTACCTAGAAAGATATACATTTTAGTAAAGTTAAGTCAGTAGATTGTAAGATTGAGTTGAGTCAGTAGAAAATATTCTTTTATTTTTTTGTAATGAAACAGGCCCCAAAACCAACGCCTGTTTCGATTCACTCCGCCGACTATCTGGGAATGAGTGACCTCCATTTTGGGATCTCGGAAGGACGGCTTCCGTATGGACTCTTAATTGTAAAATTCAGTCTTAAGTCATATTTATTAATTATACTCAGTCATAGCTACAAGCAAAGGACTGGGATCTCCCTTTTTTCTTTCAAGAGGACGTGTGTATTGTCTGTATGTACATCATTTCGCACTCCTACCAAACCAAATAAACCCACAGACCGGTTCCTGGGGTTTTGGAAGTCAAGTCAGTAATTCTGTCATAATTCTGTGTTTAGTCATATCCTAAGTATATCTTTCCTGTTCTCTAGGTCATACTTGTTTTCATTTAAGTACAAGATAAGCTGAAATTATAAATATTGTACAATTTAACCAGTATAATCTTCATCCATTAATAATATGAAATCGTTCAGTCAATCTGACTTCTGTTTGTCGTGCTATCCTTCAATAAATCCAATGTAGAAAGGTCGAATTCCTGTTTCTAGTGAATTCTAATTGACCTAGGGACGTTTTGCCCTATTAGATCTCATTAAAGGAGAACAAAACTCACACAGTACGTTTTGACTGAAAATATAAATTGGTGTTCACCAAACTATAGTAAAACACCGGGTCTATTCGCCCGTATGTAGTCACAATACTCTGCAACTTTATATGTACATATTTAGCTAGAATTCAAGCAAATCATTGTAATTTTAATCAGTTAATTTGAGAAGAAATCAAATCTATAATTTCAGTTTATTTGTTTATATTCAACAATATTTAGAGGTTAGCTTTTCCTAGAGCTTTCTTTGTCTATGTCTGGTTTTTCCCCAATATCATTTTTGGTATAACGTAAAGAAAGACTCGACTATTCTGTACCGGGTTCCGTCTATAATAATGAAATCTCTTAAACTTGGTAAATATGATTATAGTGCTTCAGCGTTCCTTATGGAATGTATTTTAAGAACACTAAAGACCAGTTAATTTGAAAAGAAATTAAATCTATAATTTCAGTTAACTTATTTGTTTACAATCAAAATTCCTGGAATAACATAATACATTAATACGTTTGGGCTGACACAACAGAATACATTTGACCTGACTCTATGATCATAGCCGCTTCCCGCCAACCTATAAACACAGCCTAGAAATCAAAAGTTTATTAATGTAAAAAAATTATTAAATTTACATACCGACAAACGCAGCGTAGGAAGATCAGTCACAAGAAGGACAAACGACCTCACACAAGAGGCGGGAAGGCGCTGGTCGCAAGCCGCTTCCATTTGGACCTGTTGGAAATACCTGGGGAGGCCCATGTCTAACAGTGGGCTTCTTATGGCGAACCTCCAGAATAAACCTAATTTACCGATAATGATTTTATGTAACCAACAAAATTAATAAACCACAATTAATTAGGCTAGTCAAAAATTAATCATAATAAAATTAATTTACTTCCCTATTTCATCTTTAGATTACGCAAACTAATATTAAAATTTTCCCAAAAATTTGGCAACCCGAACAGAGAGTAAGGAGAAACGCGCACTTCCGAATAATTGAACACTGAATTGAAAATTGATCTTGGACGGATTCTATTTTTAAATTTGATTACGAACTGATTATACTAATTCGAAAATTGATCTTCGACTGAGTCCCGACTCCACGCTTCGATCTCTTATATACTAATTACGATTCCCTCGCCCCGTACTCCTTTCTTCTTTCCACAGAGCTCTGCACAAGAGCGACTTTTGCTAGTTCTAAGAGTTTTGAGAGTTTTGAGAGTTTTCCGACTTTTCCGACTTTTCCGACTTCTCAGATTTTTTGCACCAATGACAGTTTTGCCATAGACTACAGTTTTCCGACCTATGCTACACAATATGGCGTCTTTGCTTCGAACTAAATGTTTGCTTTGAGTTTATTTAATTCAAACTTTAATGTACATTCGAAAAACGTCTTCCATATTAATTTTGATGATTTTTGTTATAAGATATAAATACAAGAAATTCGTTTCATAAACGAAATAATATGACAAATAGAATAATAAAACATTTACTCAGCGCCATTTTGTGATTTGAAAATTCAATCATTCCTGTTTTGTTTACAAAATGTGTTTAAAAATATAGTAAAATATGTAATGTGTTAAGAAGAGAACTGATTAAATTTAACCAAAGATGAGCCAGAAGATGTGGTGAACAAGTTTTTAATAGAAACCGTGATTTTCTCCTGGATTTGCAAGAATTGAATTATGCTACAAAATTCACGACAACAACACGACCCCATTCTTCATCATGGATTTCCAGGTAAGTTTAATCTAATATAATTCCGCAATTATTCTCTCAAGATACTACAGTAATTTTTGTTCATTTAATTGCCCACATACATAACCTCAATTTTCCAAGAGTTTCCAAATATCATGAAAATTTTGCTATTGCTACAAAAGCAAACCCATTGAAATTTCATCATTGATTAGATTAAACCTGTTAGTTTACTCACAATATTAACTTTATTATCAAAGACTTTTGATGTTCTTAAAAGTTTACATTAGATTTTTGCTCAATGTATATAGTCATCTTTTAACATTTTATTTCTATTGATTACAGCTCCCGTATGCCTCTTCAACTATAAATCTGATTCCAGCCAAGGACAATACCAATGGCTTCTATGAATATCCCCAAAAAGAAGATTTATATTGTATTTTAAACAACCAATGGACAACAGAATCAAAGCATCCAAAGGTACCTATTTCTTCATGTTATTTTGATTCCCATATCTAATAAAGGCTGCAGAAAGCTTAAATAAAGTGACTTTTATATCAATCAGTTAGATTAGTTAACCCTAATTTGTTTTATCAAGTCCTTGATAAGCTAATATAATAGTTAACCTCAAATTGTAATTTGAATGCCAATATGAAAAGGATTTGAAGTTTCAAACGTTATTAAACTTGTCTTAGAAATGGAAATAAGTCAGAATTAGTATTTTAGATTATATTAGTTTCATTTTAGAAGATCTAGGCTATAATTTATACCACAATTTTTATTTGAAATAATAGAACATAGTTAACCATTTGAATTTGTTTTGTTTTCAGCTTAAGACAATATTCTCCAAGTAGGTTGGTACATATTCAAGATACATCACATCTGGAGCAGGAAGAGCCAAGAAAATATACACAATTATCTCTAATATCATTACGGAAGAAAGCTTAAGTTGATTTTCATAATAATTTTACCAAGCATAAATCTATCGGAGTATCATTTTATATAATATAGTCTTTTATTAGTAAAACCATGTAGAGAGCTTAATTAAAATGACATTATAAAGTTTGTTAGTGTCCATTCTTTATGTCCAAACTTCATCGATAAGTTTTTATTAAAAATATTTGTGTAATTGTACGGGGCAGTAAACCTGTACCGTTACATCCGACCCCCAAAATTCGTGAAGGAGCAATGTTATGTAAACGAAGCGAATTTTTCAAAATAAATTTAAAGTTCATCACAAATATTTTCCTACTTAATTAATAAAATTCACATTTAACTGAAAGCAAGTGCAAAATTTAAGTCTGTTAGGATTCGATTTCCAACATAATAATTATGTGTCAATGAATGAAAGTGTATCCCTATCACAATATGAATAAAGTGTATTTAAACCCATCCAATTTTAGTCAACCTGCAGTGTCTTGACATTATGGCTTATTAATACATTAGCCACCGTTATATTAACATATTTACAGAGATTCCCGAACCCTGGAAAGGAAACAGGTTGTGAGGCTGCTTCGATCAGATTGACCCCGTGTCACCAGTCTAAGATCGAGCCAATGTTTCGCTCACCCTAGAACTAGACTAACACGACCCTAACAAGATTCAGATACCTCCTTAAGCAAAAATGAAAATAAACCGGATGACCGCTGTATCTCGCCATAAGCCGCAACCACAGTTTAAGTAATATCGTCGGGCGCATGTGGAGTGTGAGTAGGTATCATGTCCGCTTCTTGTGCAGTATTAAAGCCCCTTATAAGCAACATATGTTGCTGTCGTCAAAATTTACCCCTAGCACCAAATTTTCTCCTATAAGAGACTTAACTGATGTAGTGTGATGTTAAACGTCGAATCCTTACAAACCCGTCCTAAATCTAGCATCGATATGCCGCATGCCACTCTATAACCCTAAAGATAACTTTCACATATAAACATACATCACCCACCATTCATCATACTGTCTTACATTTGAAAATCTAAACAAAAACCTCATTCTACTTTCACCACGCCTTCCTTTGTGCAATCACACTGACCCTGCGTAATACCGTACTGTCTGAAATAGAACGAAGCAATTTTGCACATTTCAAAATTTTACGTTACTCAAAATAATCAAATACTGGATTATTTTCCAAAACAAACTATTAAAATTTAATTTAATAAGTAATAACTGATTACTCCTTCAATCAATTATTAACTATGCTCGACCCCCCGTCTATTAAATTTCAAAGAACAATTGAAAGGTTAAATTTCAACAAAAGAAAACATTCAACTAATGAAATTATGTTGTTATTGAATGTTTTACAAAATAATTCACAAATAAAATTTAATCGAAAACCCAACAAAATTAATTTATAATCATTCGTAAAAGTTACTTTAAACATCTTAAACATGTTACGATTAAGAAACCTTCATACTGAATAAAATTTGTATATATGCTTTATTAATTGTGTATTTTCCCTTAGCTGCAACCATCTCTAGCATTACTATTTCTAATTGTACAATAATTTTAATAAACTTTTTTTTTATGTCAACCCTATTGCAGAAAAAAAATCAAAATTATTTCCACCAATTTTTTTTTTTATTTTGACAACCCTATTTTATTTTATTTTATGACAACCCTATTCTCACAAGTACATCATCTAGGTATCATAAAATAAATTTTTACGAAATTAAAATTTTAGTCAAAGATGGTAAAGTCAAAGTCGCAACTTACTAAATTAAGAACTCAGTCAAAGACAGTAAAGTCAAAGTCACAACTAAATAAGTCCGGTCAGTTTTTTGTCGAACCCCAGAAAAGGAAAAATAATTTTAATAAAAAATGAATTTACACCCCCAACAAAACCCCTCTTAAGAAACTTTACTCTTAACAACCCTCTGACCCTCTTAAAAAGATTTACTCCAAAACTCCCTCTTAAAATTATAATTAAATTTTTACTCTTAACAAAACACTTGCCTCTTAAGATAACCTCCACTTAATAACTTCCCCTTTTACAATACAACCTATTAAAATTCGACCCCCCGTCTGAAAAACTTCTAACCTTTCAGGAAAATTCAAATAAATCGTTTGACCGCAAAATTATTTTTATAACTAGATTTTTATAAGACACTCAACTGGCAACCCTAAATCTGGTACCTCACGCATAATAAAAAATTATGTAATATTATTAACGCAACCAAAACCCAAGTTCTAAACTTCTTATTCACACTTGAAAATATCGCCTCTTTAACGTTGTCGGATAAGATTTTAAAATAGTTATACAAATAACATAACATTTCTACAAACAAGATCAAAGAAAATATGTAACACAAATAATTTCACCCTCCGGGATTCGAACCCAAGTATTTTTCAAAATATTACCATCTTTATGTAGTCGGTTAAAATTTTACAATAATAAACATCAAAACATACGCAAAACATCATTAACACCACCCGTGCTTCTCCTCGAAAATAATTGTACATTTGAAAAATTTGTAAATCCTATCACCTGAAAACAGCAATATTTAAAGAAAAACACGTCACAACATCACTAATAAATATCTGTAATTCAAATATTCCCGCGAGTTTACTCTATAAAATGTCAATGACTTTCTAGTTCTAAAATTTTACTTAATAACTGATTATAGCGCTGTATGAAACGAAACGAACAAAATTGGAACTAACTGTCTTCGTCTTTAGCAATCAACCTTATGGCAGTATGGCTAAACGGCCTTAGCCTGCCCGTAGGGCAATAAAAAAAAAAAAAGCAATCAAGCATAGATAATGCTAATTTTATTTTTTAAGCTTACGAGTGATGTAATATTTTATCTATTAAAAATCTTACTTTACATTTTCTCGATTACAATTTTGATTATACGGAAAATAAAAATATGTGAATTTAGTCTAACTATAGAGTAATTGTAATTTCGATTAGTTTAATTTGTGTTAAAATTCGAGTTGGCATATTTTATGAACTATGATGTTAACCTGACTTCACTCGCATTACTTACAAATCCGTTCCGATATATCGACAGGTTACGTTAGCTTGCTAATAATTTGCCTGATGGTAAATGTATTGAAAAGTACATAAAATAAAATGAACGAAATATAAATTATACACAGGAAATATAGGAGTAAATAAAGTTCTATTCGCGGTTCAATTGTGTAACTGAAAACAAGTTGTTAGTTCAAAAACATTTCTAACACATAATAATTGAATCGTGATAAAATAATCGACTACATAATTATGTCCTAATTTTGATTAAGGTACATCACTAATAATTTTCTCTCGTTAGCAAACAAACATACAAATGGCTATGAAACACAAAATAATAGAATTTGGAAAGAAAATCTCGTATTTGCGCTTCAAGACAACCGCAATATCCCGCTAATTTTATCTCAGTACAGACTAAAATTATCATCCCGGACGAAGTAAGTACTTAGTCTTGTTTAGTATCAAAATTATTACGTTCGATTTTCAATTATCTATCATTGTCGAAACTACGCTATAATGTTCCATGTTTTTGTTACAGAATACACGCAGAGACACACAAAATATACAAAGAAGAATACACGCATAGAATAAAACTGCAAACATACAGAAAACCGGACTAAATGGAACCTGTACGAAATATAAACAAAATTTACAAGTCTTTTGTTATGATGCAATAAATGTTAGCTAGAACCAACGCTCTGTATAGAAAATGATTTGGAAAAGTGAATACTTAACATGGGATAAGAATTTGTTTGAAAAATCTATCAATTATAAAATATACAAAATGTTAAGTTTATAACCTATTGATTGAATGTAGCTAAAAGTGTTGATAGTGTTTTAATTTCCAAGTGTTAAAAGAAACCTTAATGTGATTATTTATAGCTAAAATCCATCTGATAAATCAAGCAAAGATCATTTAACAGACTAAGTCAAATTATGCTAAAAAAAACCCGTAAGTAAAGTGAATTAATTTTATAGTAATCTGAAATAAAGTTGGCAACCTAAGTAAATATGTGTTGAGTTTATAATTTACCCATTTACTTGTATGTACAAAAGATATTCCTAAAGCTGTTAACTTGAGAAAGCATTGTTTGGTATTAAAACAGTGATTTTAAAACCTTTTCTCTCATTCCGTTTTTTATGGCGTCGACTATAAAATCAAAACTAGCACATAGATTTTGATGAAACTTGGCTAAAATATCAATTACACTACACAGAATGACCTGACAAAGTTTTTAAGTTACATCTTTACAATAAGCTTTACCCAAAGGTTAGATAACCTTTTTACCAACGTTCGGTAACACTGACTTTTTACTTTGTTGATGAAAAATAATTTGTCTAATTAGTACAACCCCTGATTTAATGAATCTTAATCAAGCAATGTCTAAATTAATCACATAAAACTCTAGTTAATATTCTATGAAACAACAAGTCCTAGTCATTAAATGTAAGTAAATGAAATCATGTCTTGAAAGATTTGTAAAATGGATATTATACCTTTCAAATGATATTTATTTAAACCATAAATTTGTATGTTACTATATATGTAAAATAAAACAAAAGAATGTTGTAAATCTAGTGCTACTTAAATCTGCTGAAAATTGACAATTTTATTTTAGTAAAATGAAATAAATTATCCCTGGAAAACAACAAAATTGACTACTGAAGTTGTTACTATACTAGCTTTTGCTCCTGGCTTTTCCTGTTTTAACAAAATTTTAATTTGAAATTGTGACCTGCATTTTTTTTATAGGTTTTGTGAATTTACTATTTGATTTTTAAAATGTTATTTGTAAAATATGGTAACCAAATGTTATTAAAATGTTTATATCTACCTGGTGGGTCATATATTTAGAAGTTTGAAGTTAGTTTTAATTGTTTTAATGTTCCTAATGTAAAAATTCTTGACCTATTACACAAATGAAATTAAAGTTTTCCCTAAATAAAAGAAAGTAAATTCCTATAGATTAAATCATTTCCTACATAAATATATTCATTTCCAATCGCAAAATTCGCATTTCTACACGGCAAAACTTTGTGATGTGAGAGGCACATCACTTATTTTGAAAGAATGAAGATGAATTTAAAAGAAGTTCAGATCTTGGTCAAAGGCACCACCACTTTGTAACTTGGTCCCTGTCAATATTTTTAAAACAGAAATATAACGAATAACAATCTAAGTCAAACGTAACCAACACCGCCTACTTACCCTCTACCCCTAAAATTACTTATAAAGAAATATAGATATAAGAAAACCTGGTTAGCCTGCCTACGTGCTAAACCTAAATTGCGTCTTAAGAAATATATATAAAACCTGAAGCCTGATACCCTACGTTGCAGCACCTAATTACCATGTTATGTCTACCCCTATTTACTTTATACTAACTCCTAATCTAACTGACCCCACTAATATAATATATTACCCACCATAAAACACATGACCTAATAAGAAATATTTACCCTACTACAAAAAGGAGGATATTAGAAAGGTTCTCTACTTATAATGTAAGTGTTTAAATCTGGTTTTGTCGCTTAAAATTCCTACTTATGCAAACCTAGGTGGTATTAAAACACAGGTAAGTAATTTAGTAAATGAATGAGAGTAAATCCTAACATTTTGCTACCTAGTATTGGCTCGTGAAAGTCTAGGGTATAACAATGGCTCGTGTATCGTCTAGTAGTTAGTTATGGCTCGCGTATCGTCTAGTGAATAGGACCCCTTACGTTGTGTGTCGTCGTAATTATAACCCAGTAAAGCATTGGAAATGAATATATTGGATCAACCTAGCCTATCTGAGAATTGGTACCTGAACTGTGATAAAGTTAACGATCCCTACACACTTTTAAGATGTCTGTTATGCCTAGCGTTATAATGAATTCAATTAGTAATCATATATGAAACATAGAGCTTACCTAGAAAGATATACATTTTAGTAAAGTTAAGTCAGTAGATTGTAAGATTGAGTTGAGTCAGTAGAAAATATTCTTTTATTTTTTTGTAATGAAACAGGCCCCAAAACCAACGCCTGTTTCGATTCACTCCGCCGACTATCTGGGAATGAGTGACCTCCATTTTGGGATCTCGGAAGGACGGCTTCCGTATGGACTCTTAATTGTAAAATTCAGTCTTAAGTCATATTTATTAATTATACTCAGTCATAGCTACAAGCAAAGGACTGGGATCTCCCTTTTTTCTTTCAAGAGGACGTGTGTATTGTCTGTATGTACATCATTTCGCACTCCTACCAAACCAAATAAACCCACAGACCGGTTCCTGGGGTTTTGGAAGTCAAGTCAGTAATTCTGTCATAATTCTGTGTTTAGTCATATCCTAAGTATATCTTTCCTGTTCTCTAGGTCATACTTGTTTTCATTTAAGTACAAGATAAGCTGAAATTATAAATATTGTACAATTTAACCAGTATAATCTTCATCCATTAATAATATGAAATCGTTCAGTCAATCTGACTTCTGTTTGTCGTGCTATCCTTCAATAAATCCAATGTAGAAAGGTCGAATTCCTGTTTCTAGTGAATTCTAATTGACCTAGGGACGTTTTGCCCTATTAGATCTCATTAAAGGAGAACAAAACTCACACAGTACGTTTTGACTGAAAATATAAATTGGTGTTCACCAAACTATAGTAAAACACCGGGTCTATTCGCCCGTATGTAGTCACAATACTCTGCAACTTTATATGTACATATTTAGCTAGAATTCAAGCAAATCATTGTAATTTTAATCAGTTAATTTGAGAAGAAATCAAATCTATAATTTCAGTTTATTTGTTTATATTCAACAATATTTAGAGGTTAGCTTTTCCTAGAGCTTTCTTTGTCTATGTCTGGTTTTTCCCCAATATCATTTTTGGTATAACGTAAAGAAAGACTCGACTATTCTGTACCGGGTTCCGTCTATAATAATGAAATCTCTTAAACTTGGTAAATATGATTATAGTGCTTCAGCGTTCCTTATGGAATGTATTTTAAGAACACTAAAGACCAGTTAATTTGAAAAGAAATTAAATCTATAATTTCAGTTAACTTATTTGTTTACAATCAAAATTCCTGGAATAACATAATACATTAATACGTTTGGGCTGACACAACAGAATACATTTGACCTGACTCTATGATCATAGCCGCTTCCCGCCAACCTATAAACACAGCCTAGAAATCAAAAGTTTATTAATGTAAAAAAATTATTAAATTTACATACCGACAAACGCAGCGTAGGAAGATCAGTCACAAGAAGGACAAACGACCTCACACAAGAGGCGGGAAGGCGCTGGTCGCAAGCCGCTTCCATTTGGACCTGTTGGAAATACCTGGGGAGGCCCATGTCTAACAGTGGGCTTCTTATGGCGAACCTCCAGAATAAACCTAATTTACCGATAATGATTTTATGTAACCAACAAAATTAATAAACCACAATTAATTAGGCTAGTCAAAAATTAATCATAATAAAATTAATTTACTTCCCTATTTCATCTTTAGATTACGCAAACTAATATTAAAATTTTCCCAAAAATTTGGCAACCCGAACAGAGAGTAAGGAGAAACGCGCACTTCCGAATAATTGAACACTGAATTGAAAATTGATCTTGGACGGATTCTATTTTTAAATTTGATTACGAACTGATTATACTAATTCGAAAATTGATCTTCGACTGAGTCCCGACTCCACGCTTCGATCCCTTATATACTAATTACGATTCCCTCGCCCCGTACTCCTTTCTTCTTTCCACAGAGCTCTGCACAAGAGCGACTTTTGCTAGTTCTAAGAGTTTTGAGAGTTTTGAGAGTTTTCCGACTTTTCCGACTTTTCCGACTTCTCAGATTTTTTGCACCAATGACAGTTTTGCCATAGACTACAGTTTTCCGACCTATGCTACACAATATGGCGTCTTTGCTTCGAACTAAATGTTTGCTTTGAGTTTATTTAATTCAAACTTTAATGTACATTCGAAAAACGTCTTCCATATTAATTTTGATGATTTTTGTTATAAGATATAAATACAAGAAATTCGTTTCATAAACGAAATAATATGACAAATAGAATAATAAAACATTTACTCAGCGCCATTTTGTGATTTGAAAATTCAATCATTCCTGTTTTGTTTACAAAATGTGTTTAAAAATATAGTAAAATATGTAATGTGTTAAGAAGAGAACTGATTAAATTTAACCAAAGATGAGCCAGAAGATGTGGTGAACAAGTTTTTAATAGAAACCGTGATTTTCTCCTGGATTTGCAAGAATTGAATTATGCTACAAAATTCACGACAACAACACGACCCCATTCTTCATCATGGATTTCCAGGTAAGTTTAATCTAATATAATTCCGCAATTATTCTCTCAAGATACTACAGTAATTTTTGTTCATTTAATTGCCCACATACATAACCTCAATTTTCCAAGAGTTTCCAAATATCATGAAAATTTTGCTATTGCTACAAAAGCAAACCCATTGAAATTTCATCATTGATTAGATTAAACCTGTTAGTTTACTCACAATATTAACTTTATTATCAAAGACTTTTGATGTTCTTAAAAGTTTACATTAGACTTTTGCTCAATGTATATAGTCATCTTTTAACATTTTATTTCTATTGATTACAGCTCCCGTATGCCTCTTCAACTATAAATCTGATTCCAGCCAAGGACAATACCAATGGCTTCTATGAATATCCCCAAAAAGAAGATTTATATTGTATTTTAAACAACCAATGGACAACAGAATCAAAGCATCCAAAGGTACCTATTTCTTCATGTTATTTTGATTCCCATATCTAATAAAGGCTGCAGAAAGCTTAAATAAAGTGACTTTTATATCAATCAGTTAGATTAGTTAACCCTAATTTGTTTTATCAAGTCCTTGATAAGCTAATATAATAGTTAACCTCAAATTGTAATTTGAATGCCAATATGAAAAGGATTTGAAGTTTCAAACGTTATTAAACTTGTCTTAGAAATGGAAATAAGTCAGAATTAGTATTTTAGATTATATTAGTTTCATTTTAGAAGATCTAGGCTATAATTTATACCACAATTTTTATTTGAAATAATAGAACATAGTTAACCATTTGAATTTGTTTTGTTTTCAGCTTAAGACAATATTCTCCAAGTAGGTTGGTACATATTCAAGATACATCACATCTGGAGCAGGAAGAGCCAAGAAAATATACACAATTATCTCTAATATCATTACGGAAGAAAGCTTAAGTTGATTTTCATAATAATTTTACCAAGCATAAATCTATCGGAGTATCATTTTATATAATATAGTCTTTTATTAGTAAAACCATGTAGAGAGCTTAATTAAAATGACATTATAAAGTTTGTTAGTGTCCATTCTTTATGTCCAAACTTCATCGATAAGTTTTTATTAAAAATATTTGTGTAATTGTACGGGGCAGTAAACCTGTACCGTTACACTATCATAAGTTGAACCGATGAATCATATTAAAACTTTTTAAATCAACTTAGCACGCATTTGTTCTTTTATTTTTTACTGACTTCATAAAAGGAGGGGTTATTAAATCTACTTATTATACTTGATAAGTAATTACGCAACAATAAACGTGTGTTTGATAACTGCCTGTCTGTCCTACGAAAAATAGACTAATTTTCTTTCCATTATTTTCTGCATAGGAAATCAATAATATGGTATCGACGACTATGTAATAAGCAGATGAAATAGTTAAACTTATCCTTCTTCTTGATCAGTTGCGTAAAAATGACTTCGTACACGCGAAATTGAATTATATACGCGAGGATGAGGTGGCCGGCCGGCCTCCCCTGCCCCGCGCACCGCCGGCGCCGCGCCGCTTTGCGCTGCGGTTTGTAAATACTTACTTATACCTCTATGTACTTGTGTATTCATCCGCGAGATTTTGTGTTTTTACTGAATTATTAATATCTGATTACTAATTCTTGTCATTTCTGATAAACAGAAATTAATGCTATCGAATCACATAAAAACCCGTATGTTATATTAAACCTACAATAGTTAAAATCAAATAAAATATCTTTTGTTGCTAATTACTAAGGAAATATGTATATAAATCGGGGATTATTGTAGATCTGTGATTTTTAGTTATTTTGCTATCATGATTTCAAAGAATCCCTGATGTTGCAAATACTGCGATCTGCTCCATACAAACGGATTTATTTTTACTAGACTACTAATAGCAATATGACATCCAATTTAACCCTACCATTTGATTAACACACTAAACGCCTCTAAATACATTGTCTTATGATATTGTTTTACGTGCAAGCAATGATTAGTGCGACTATACGGGTAAACTGGATTTCACAGCATATTGAAATCCGCCTACCGTCGGCTAACCGACACCCGACTGCCCGAGCAAGGTGAATATGTTTTTCGAGAGTAGTATTTTGTTTGTACAATCATTTCCTGTAGCCTAAATGCTATGACTAATTATGATAAAGAAACGTGGCATTAGATTAATCAGAACCTCCCGAGTTAGATTATATTTTTTTAATAAATACCTCGCACACAAAAAAGTAAACCTACTTTCCAGCAAAAGCGTAGTAAGGCTGAAAGCAGCATGAAAGCTGAGTAGACAACCGTTGAGCTACACGTAGCTCATGGAGATAGCGCTTCTGTATTTGTAACTCAATGTAGACAATGGACTTTCTGTCCGCCGGACAGAAATGATCGCTCGCGTCTGTTGTTCCCCCGCGGTCACTTTTGTGCGAACTCAACGGCCACATTCTGTGTGTCTGTCAGGTCTGTCTGGTGGACTATCTATACTCCACTACCTATGCCTATGCGCACGGTGGCAGCCCGTTTCTCTTACATTTGCATGCTATTTGTTATACCGCGTAGGTTTCTATATTATGTTCAGTTCTCGCGGACAAATTGACCTGTTCCCAATTCCCAATGACTTTCCATCGCGTGGACGTAAAGTCTAAAACAAAATTAACGAATGTAGTGTCCTGGGTTGACCGATACTCATAATTATACCAATAATGACGAACTTAAACATTTTGATATAAAGCCTATGGCGCCGCGCTAAAGCCTAATTTAGATTGAGAAGTCTAGAGACGTCTATTTTGCCGCTTCGATATATTTTGAAAATTAATTAATTAATCGTGTAAGGGGGGTCTAATTAGATCTCATTGAGCTCCGACGCTTCTGAGGACTGACGCTACATCCCGTTGATACTTTAATCAAAGCCGGTTCCTATTGGATTTGTGATTTTTTATTATTTGTATTTACGAGTAGCTGTATCCGTATCTATTGTGCTGTACCTACGTGGTTATTATTTCTAAAGGAGGATATGATGCTACCCACACAGAATAGATAAAAACATGCAGATACTAATATTATTGTCAAGCAACTACAAACTCAATAAAAACAGTTCGCGTAACATTTTTTGTGAGACTGGTACTTCTCCATAGTGTAAGGTATGAGGGTGTGGTCGAACATTTGCTTACGGACTTGATGTACCTACTTAATTGGCTTTGACCACCGGCTCGCCTGATGTTGGGAGACGTGAGGCGGTCCACGATGAAACGCACATACCTAGAAGAAACCCTGATTATGAAGCGGCACGGTACGGAGCCACTCAGGGCTCGTACTCCACAGTCCGCTCTGTGGAAAACTGTGAAATACTTACGCCACCTGCAGTCCACATAATGAAAATTGAATTAAAGTGTTTCTTTCGGGTTTTGGAATAACCATCATGAAACGATGACGCTTGTTCGTGGTTCCAACTGGTCGACAGTAAAAAGGGCAAGGGGGAATTATAATAGGTATGGTGCAGACCAGATGCACACTCACCGAAATGAATCCCATAAAAACAAATAAGCTAGCAAGTTTCGTTTAATGAACATAAGATTTTATTTGTTTAGTTATCATATACTTATGCACTTTTAATTTGGTACTTATATGGTGACACGGACACTGGATGCAAGCCGCGCGCCAATCGGTCTTTTTGGAAATCCATGGGGGAAGCCTATATCCAGCAGTGGACTTCTTATGGCTGAGATGAGGATGATGACGGTGACACGGCTCTGATATTTCTCATTGAAATGCTAAAAAGCAGACAGGTGGTTGCTTGCTACTAATAATATTCATGATTGAATATACATTATATTGGTCAGGAAGGCCTGTGACTGTGACTCGTCCGCTTCAATGAGACTGTTTCGTAATAGGTATTATAACAAGCTACCGATTGATTAGAATAGGTAAACCTAGGTGTCTACAGATAGGTATACCTGATACATTTAGATGAGTAAATACCTATGGATAGTTACACCTATATTATGATTACTTACGATTTATAGTATGTCACATATGTTTAAGAAATATATTTTTGAAAATTTCATTTGAAAGAAGCATTAGCATTTATTTACTTAGGTAAAAGCTAATGCGCCTTTCAATTGAAATTTTATGGATATAGAAGCCAGAACAACCAGTATTTATTTGTTGTATGTCTGTCTATACCTACTCTATAGAGTGTCCTCCAAGTATTCTCCATGGAATCAGAAACTATTGAATAGAATCAAATAAAATTTTGTAGCAGTATGGCAAGTACTATGGAGAAGGATCTGGTATACTTATTATTTTATCCCAAAAAAATGTATGTTAAAACATTTTTACTTAACTTTATTTCAAAATCAAACGAACTTACACATGAAGTTTGATGAATTCCCATTCATAAAACTTCCCGTTTAATTATATGGGGATTATGGAGTACTTCCCGTTGACCTAGAACTATAAAATTTGGCAAGAGGCATTGTGTTAGAGTACACATATAGGAAAAAATCCGAAAACTGGTATTTTTTTATTTAATCACAAAAAAAAAGACGTGTGGCACTGGGAGACTGCCGCGGTAAAGCTATTGCATAGCATTTTTTATCAACTTATGTAATTATAATTATTTATTTATTTTATTTATGCAGTATTCCTAACACCCCCCACTCCGACCGGCACAGCGGTGATACTTTTTAGTTTTTAGTTTTGCCATCTATCGATGAATAGCAGAACTTTTAATGACTTTTTGAAATATCACGCTTGTCTCTTTAGTTCTGCAAATCGCCTCTAGGTGGCATTGGTTGTATCGGCGTTACTTCGTTACGGAATTTCTGGATTCGGTCTCCACGCTCAAGGCCCGCGATAGAAGCTATGCAATAGCTTCAAAATTGTGTCTTTATGTAAGGAAAGAGGGTCCAAATTTTAAAGTGCTTTAAACGTATCATGTGGGGTACCATATGAAAGAGCTTCATTAGCATAAGCTAAACAGGTTTTGAAATATTTTTACGAGGTATATTTTTCGGTTTATGAAGGAAAACAAAAATATATATGAATTCCCCCTTTTATCAACTAGTTTGTACGGAACCCTCAGTGAGCGAGTCTGACTCGAACTTGTCCGGTTTTATTTAAACTATAATTGTAATATAAGAAATATTCGGTGTTCTAGTTAGGTTGCGCTGTCATCGCGCGACGTAACTTGACCATTAGGCGACCGGACACCACATATTTTATTAATAAATTGTTCAATTACAAGTCAACACTATCAAATGAAAATACATTTGGTGTAATTATTAATTAATGAATGATTTCCTAGAAGTACTAATTTAGTCATAATTATAGTATCTACGTACAGTTATCAAAACTTACTTTTATTTGAAGAAATTACAAACAAATACAATAATAGAAAGATATATAAACTTTAATAATAATAGTGTATGTAGTCTGACCGTCGTCCGTCTCGCTCGCTCTCACACCCACATATTTGAAGATATAAAATTACTGAATGAACTTATAAAAAAATCGTCGTTTGTAAAACTAGGAAACAACATTACAAATATTCGACAAAATTTTAATTTGATCCAAGTTAATTTTCATACATAGAAATCAGTTTTGCGTTAATAATTTCCAAAAAATATTTTTATGTATGAAAATTAACTTGGATTAAATTGTTTTTTTTTGTCGAATATTTGTGATGTTATTTTCTAGTTTTACAAAGGACGACTATTTTATAAGTTCATTTCATGCAGTCATTTTATGTCTTCATAATGTATATGCGCGAGCGAGACGGACGATGATCGGAGTACGGACTCCGGACTCTTCATGAAGACGCGCGACGGCCGCGACCGCGACGCGCGACCGATGTCGTGTCGTGGGTAGATACTGCTACAATAATATACATAGGTACTTATAGGTACGTTTGTACATATCAATCCAATCGGTAAATACAAAATCATAATCATTTTATTAATAACACTTGTTACAAGTCAAGAAATAAGAGAAAAATTACAATAGAAACCTAAAAAGTCAAAGTATGTACTTTGACTTTTTAGGGTTCCGTACACAAAGGGTAAAACGGGACTCTATTACTAAGACTGTCTATCTGTCCGTCCGTCCGTCCGTCTCTCACCAGGATGTATTTCTGTTGCCGCTATAACATAAATACTAAAAAAAACAGAATAAAATAAATATTTAAGGGGGCTCCCACACAACAAACGTGATTTTTTGCTTGTTTTTGCTCGATATTGATAACGGCAACAAGTAGACGCTTGAAATATTCACAGAATATTGAGCTATATTATTCACTTTAAAAATAAATAATAAAATTAATATTTAAGGGGGGGCTCCCATACAACAAACGTGATTTTTTTGCCGTTTTTATAGATATAGTACGGAACCCTTCGTGCGCGAGTCCCTCGCACTTGGCCGGTTTTTTTTTTGTGACATAAAAACTAGTTTGTCAACCATATTATTATAAGCGCGTATAGGTAATTGGTATTTTTTACTAAATGTAGTAAGTATACTTTATCTACCTATACTACTAAGGTAGGTACTAATATTCAGTACTAAGTAATATATCCATCATATAAACCAGTTGTGTCGGTCAGCTGTAAACCAATGTCTAAGGTGTTCTTACAGACTTCAAAAAGATTAACAATTCGGGTTGTTTTATTTTATGTTCCGCATTTATAAACTGATTTGAAAAAATATTTTATTGTTAGAAAGGTTCTACTTTCAGATTGGTCCCGTAGAAATTTCATCAAAATCGGATCAGTAGTTTGGTTTTAAAACAAAATTGCGTATTTTGAAGTCGTTTTTACTATAATTATTTAAAGTTCCGGAGAGGAAACAAGGAACCCTACCTTACCTTGTGCTACTAGTAAGTACATACTAGAAAGCTGTAATTTAGAAGAGACATACATAATATTATGATCAATAAAATGTTGAAAAAATATATTTCTGTAATGAAAATCGTGTATACGTAAAGTGGGGGTGACTTTCAATTTAGGGATCCGTTTCCGAAATAAAGTGATAATGTTGTGTGGCGTGGCTACATGACTCATGCATATACTTACATAATTATGTATACTAGTGTTCAAGAAGTGAAACACAAATATTTATCAAAAGTAATTTCAAAAATAATTTTATACCTAACAAGGATAAGTTTAGAAAAGTCAAAACCCCCGACAAAAAACAGCTAAACCGATTTTGATGAAACATAGCTAAGAAAACTCTCGGCAAATTTTTTTTTCAAACAAAAAAAAAACTAAATCAAAATCGGTCCTTCCGTTTGAGAGCTACAACGCCACAGACAGACACACAGATACACACGTGAAACTTACAACACACCTCTTTTTGAGCCGGGGTGAAAAGTGTCGCGTGCGAGCGAGACAGCGGCGCCGCCCTTCTTACTTCGCCATTATCCTTTCGAGACTAAAAAGAAAGTTGTTTTTAATATTTCACGCTTTGATAGAGATGTCACGTGTCGCTGTTGAGACGAACCAAGCCTTGATATTTTACAACCTGCAACTAGATATTTTATGCAAAATTAGTCATTTCTAATTGGAATGAACAGTTTGACGCGAATTGAGGTTATTGGCGCAAAAATTATCTTTTTAACGTGAAAAATACTGTTTTTGATGCAAAACTTTCCAAATGTATCGAAAGCAGCTGGAATTCTACGCGAGTAGTGAAGTATGTTGTTTATATGCGAAATGTTAGGCGCTGGACCGGGTGCCGGACGTCCGGACCGTCCTGACGGAGCCCGGAGACTGGCACCCGGAGCCCACATGACACAGCACACTAGCACTACACTGCAAGGCCGGCGACATCTCGATACATGACCGATTGTACAGCTGATTATGTTCTTGTTCACTTCAATATGCAAAAAATAAGGATATGATTTTATACATAGCACTCGAAATGACGAACGACTAAATTGCATAACAAGTTTAGATAACTTAAAAGACCCCGCAAAAAACGGCTTAACCGATTTAGATGAGACATAGCTAAGAACACTCTTGATTAAATCCTTTTTCAAAGAAAAACTAAATGAAACCCGGTCTATCTGTTTGAGAGGTACTACCATGCTGCAGACAGATAATAAAATTAGGAGAAAGTAAATCAGTTTCCTTGCATACATGCTCCGTCGTAGACCGCAACATAAGCGGTCAAGCGTGAGATCGTTTACCATTACAACTGTTAGTCATAGGTAATATTGCTAAATGAAAGGTTCCGACGCTGACTCTGACCCTTTGGCTAACAATTTAACTAAATTCGTCTAAAAATACTTAAGGATAATGTTTCCATATTTTCCTTCTTTTATCAAACAGGTTTATTACTTACATTTTAAGACGCAATTTCAATCATAATCATCCACATCATGATTATGATTGAAAAGGAAAAAAGGAATGATGTCATCTTTCCTTTTCTCCTTTTTGTTACAGTACTGCCCCCTACACGCAAACTGGAGATGATTTTTTTCTCGTGTACCCCGTTGTGTACCCCTCTCGACGAGGTAGACGAGTAAAGATTCTTCCCCGCTTGACGTGTAGGCGATCATCCTTACTTGAATGGTAATTAAACATTATTGAGGGAGGGTGTGGGAAACCATGCTTTAATTTTATTTAAGGATCCGTTTGCGAAATTACATATCGCTATGAAAATACATATCGCTTTAAAACTTCATGCTTTAAAGCGATATGTATTTTCATAGTATCAAACAAGAAGCCTTGTTCTAAGTGCGATTATTGTGATGTACCTATATGTACAACTATGGAACACACTGCATGGGGCTCGACACACACTTAGCCGATTATTTTATACCAGAATGTTGATTTTGCTGAAGATCGTTTTCCACCTGCGTTATTTTCTTGTAAGCATAGGAACTATTCAAATTGTATGTGACTTCTGTAATGTGGGTAGGTATAAGTAAATTGATAAATGAATGGCACATGTTGACTGTTATGGGTTGGTGATATTGAGACACATGATGGTATCGGTCTAATTTATTGCAACAAATAACTAAGCTTATATACTAAGTACTACATCTAGCACGTAGGCCTCCTATCTATATCAGTCATACTCTTACTATCTAAGTGAATGTATCCTAGAGATGACTTATCATTCTACATTTATAACCACGCATCACGAACACTAGTGTCATGATTTGAATATTTGTTGTATGTGGTGTGCGGTGTTTTCAGTGTTGCGGAGTGGCAGCACTGCTATTTTCTTAATTTATATACTCTGGAGAACGGTGATCGAACAGAATGAACGCTACCCCGGATGATGGCGTGATGTTGTAATTCCGGGGAGGGGATATATCGCGGGCGGACGAGCGCGAGCGGCCCTTCGAAAAAGTAGTCGCGGCGTAACTCGGTAGTAAAAAGGCGGTCTTAGCGTCAGACCGCTCAGTGCAGTGTTATAAGTAATAATAAAGCGTCATAAAGTTCAGACAAGGAGTTTTCTTCATATATCAGAAGTGGCAATCAACCTGCGAGCCGAGCCCGGTAAAATCGTGAGTCACCTACGAGATTATATTTTACCCTCCGATTATTGAATATTGATGTTAAAAATTTGTCACGCATATCGAATTGGAGAAAATGGTTCTTAAAAGTGTTGAAACAGGTTGTTAAAATAATTATAACGGGATATTCGTAATACGGGTAGACAGAATCTGTTAAGATACTGCAATGAGATGTGATCTCGGTTACTCCCAGATTATTTTATTGTAGCACAGCGATTAAAGATTATAATCCGACGATTTTATTATAACCTAATGAAATTTTGATAGTGTGGTTGGGGCTACTCCCCGATAATTTTATCGTAATTTAAACGAAATGAAGTCTGTTGTAAGTAAGTCATTAGTAAATTATTTCGTTAACATCCCGAGAGACAAGTAGGTATACGAAAATATGTTTTTCTTGTTTGAGAACCATTTTTACTTTTTGTATTTGATTATGCTGCAGCCATTCAGAGGAACCATAGCGAGGTAATATTTTTTTGGTGTGATGGTGAGAGTAGTGTTTTTAATAGTACAATGGCTATGGCATATCGGTCTGTGGCCGTGTCAGCGATCAGCAGTGTGTTATTTTTCTAGAAGACTAGTAAAGTGCTGCGAGTAAAATATTTTAATTCGGTAACTGGGCTACATCAATACAGCCAATTAAGCGAGCTTCTAAATGTAGTTTTTCTAGAATATTGCTAACAGTAAATGCAAATAAAATATTATGGTAAACTTAACAGCTTATTATCTAGCTGTTAAGGTTGGGCTCCACTAAAATTGTGTTCAGATTCAGAACACTTGTTGATAAAAATTTGGTGCAGACCTTTTGCAGTGCGCGAACTTGATCACAATAGTAGATTGCCTGTGTCCACCACCTCAGTTGTGCGTAACTTTAGTATGCGTGCTGTACGGTACATTTGTACACGAACATTTATACATCGGAAATGTGCTTTACTTTCAGTTTAGTGTGTAAACATGTGTGCAAGTGCGTCGTCGCGGGTACACCGCGAGACCGAGGAGTGCGCGACAAAAGTTCACGGTTTGTCCAATAGAGTGCGCGCACAGTTTGCTGGTGCTGCCCGTAAGAGTTCACTAAGAAATACATTTATGCTGCACTCTGTGCGGTACAGAGCCGCACACTGGTGGAATCCTGTCTTTTAGTCTTTTGTTCTGACGGTTACGGCCATTTAGGGCGAGTTGTACTGTGTTCGTTTTTTCTGTAAGGTTAATAAAGTACCGCAAGTAAAATATTCTAGTACGACAACTAGTCTACTACAACTAGTAGCACTGTCTTTAGTCGTGTAAGTATGCTATACCATGAAGCGAAATTTTGGTATTGTATCTCCACCTGCAACACTATTACTACCTTGTGACGTAACTATTGTAAGATCTTGAACCACATAAGTGTGTCAAACGAAATATTATATGAGTAGAGCTACAATATTGATGGATTTACCAGAGTATCACTGCGTAAATATTTAATACAGAAGTCTGTTTATGAAGTTGAATTATACAGAGATAACATAGTTCGATTGACTTAAAATCTTAATTGAATTTCAAAGGCATGTATAACCTCAGAAATAGCACCATTGTGTACCGGTAACTTGTCGCGAATATTTATCCGTGACGCCTTGTAATCATGGAGGCGGAATTTAAAGCCGCGCTAAGATATCAGAGTATCGACAGTGCTGAAAATTAAATTGCATTTCTTAGTGTTAACAACTACACTTAGTGTTACTGCAAGTTTGAAATTCAAGGATTTTTAGTGTTTACGAGTTTGTTAGCTGCAGTCATGTAGGTGAACTGCAGGGAAAATGTTCCAAAGAGTGCCATGTATGTGTGCCGTAAAGTTGAAGTTCGTAGATTTGATGATGTTATCGCTGCAACTGTGTAGGTGAGCTGCAGGGTAATATTCTAAAGAAGTATGGCCATGTAGGTGTGCCGTAAGGAAAGTTCGAAGATTTGATGATGATTTCGCCGCAGCCATATAGGCGCGTTGTAAGGTTGAAGTTTGAAGATTTGACGATGTTTGAAGTGTGAAGATTTGACGATATTTGAAGTTTGAAGTTTTGATGATGTTTGAAGTTTGAAGATTTGACGATGTCGAAGTTTGAAGATTTGATGATGTTCTCGCTGCAACCATGTAAGTGAGCTGTAAGATTTAAGTTCAATTATTCAATGATGTTTTAGCTGTAACCATGAAGGTTTGGTTTCAGGATGATAATTTTAACCGGTCACGGAACACTTAGCTTCCAGCCATGAACGTTTTAAACTGCAGCAGGTCAAGCCTATTCAAAGGAAAGTAGAAGCTCCAAACTGTATTTAATCCAAAATAACTTGATTAACTAAATTTTGTATAATATGTATATGGTGTGCAAGAGTGTGCACAGATCTTGTGTTTTAGTGGATTTGATTAATCCAGTCGATTAATGATCATTTTAATGTGATTATGTTAAGCGTTGAATAGCAGAATCATTGATCGGACTTTCCCAGAACCTGAGCACCTGACTTTTAATGATGATATAACGTTATAATTCCAGTTTTGATGTTGTTTCTAGTTTCATAGAGAAAATTTAAATCATATATGAGAGATCAACCGATCGGACACGCAGCAAGTAACCTTGACGTGCATAGAATCTCGAAGAGTCGAGGAGTCATGACAAATGCCACTATGTTTGAAATTTCCGAAACGTACTAATTAGAATCGACTAAGTCACTTACTTTTGATAAAACGCGTATAGTGCGTTAGAGCGAATAAATTTATGAGTAATCTGTTTGCAATTATTAGATTCTCTATTATTATGGTTATTATTATTAGATTATAGAGAGAATGGAAATTACTCCATCAATAAGATTCATGAATTGATAAATGAGTAAGCCTAAGACATTTTCCGAAAAATACTATTCGGTTAAGGATTATTATAAAAATATATATATAGATATCAGCGATCTGTATGTGCCAACATAATTAGATGTCATGTTTTGAACACCCACGTTATTTTTCGCAACTGCAGAGCAGTGTCTACACTTTGTTGAATTGTCCGCTGAATAGTGACGTAAGCAGTGATGAGCGTTGACAATTATCGTAAAATATATATAAACAAATCTGTATGTTAAATGAACCACTCGATAATATTACAAAACTATTAGTCGAGAGTAAACGTACGTAGTAAACGTTTCTTTGAGAGAAACCCATTTTATGCCTTGAATGAGTTGATGAAAATAGATCTTGCTGAATTCTCGTTCTAATGGAACAGCGGATCATATTTTCTACTTTCTTTCATAAGTGGATTGGCATATTTTTTATTATTCTATTTTGGCCTTTTGAACATTATTATGAATATTGTCATAAGTTTGACGACATCCTTTTATTATTTATTATGTTATTGGATATAAAAATGACATAAATAAATAGAATTTATTATATCTAAATTAATAAAAACTACGTTAAATTGTATTTTATAACAGAAAAAGCTTGGAGTACAAACAACAAAAAATACTAATTTGAAAAGGGCTTTTCTAATATAACACTTTTGTTACAAGCCCAAGAAATAATTTGACTTTGAATTTAAGCGATGACCGAAGTTTCTTATCACGAACTAAAGATAATTCAAAGAGAGAACTGATTGATCAGTTTCATATTTCAAACAAAGTAGCCTCAAAAATAGATTGCACCGGTGGCGGTTTTATTGTAAAAGTACAGTTTATGAGTTAAAAAATTAGTCAAATATAAAAACCAAATATTCATAATTAATTTATTTCTTGCAAAATGGGTATACAAACATGTGGTCTTATGATAGTAATAACATTTGGCCCTCTATTTTTGCTGTCAAAGCGTGCAGATGTTTCTAGATCAATATCGTTAAATATCGTTCGTGCATATGAACATTTTGATAAAACTAGTATAATTTTGGTAAGCGTATAACAGAATTGGATCCAGCATACGAAAATTAATCGATAAATAAAAAAATATCTTCATTCAAAATAAGCAATATTTGATAGGACTGGTAACGTTTCCGAAATATGATTGTTAGTTGAAATAAAACGGCAACTATCAAAATCACCACTGGCTTGTACTCAGTGCAATAGCAGTTATGATATGACTAGTCGACATCATATAGACCTTTAAAAAAAACAACAGAAATTAGTAAGACAAATATTGAGACTAATTTTATTTATGGAAGTGATTACCTGCTTCTTCTCTTTTGATGCTTTAGTATTAGTTCAGGTGTGCACTAAAAGGAATTAAGTATGCTTCTGTGTATAAACATTCTCAGTCTTTACCTACAATTAAGTTTATTAAAACCTAGTCAAGTAATTTCTGTTCTACTGTTACATCAGTACTATAAATATTGGATGGGAAAATAAATATGTCCACATTCTCGGTTTGAGTACTGTTAGTATGTAATGTGTACAGTATTTTTTCTAGCTAACGTGTCATCAAAATAGTGATGACGTATTTGACAAACAACCAACAACTCTATCCTCAAAGAGATTCATATACGAGATAGATTATCGTCGACTGGGCAATTGCAAATACTGAAGTTCTTTGCGCAGATCTCAAGAAAAGAGCACTCGACGGAGAGCCTATCGCAGCATATGCATGGCCGTGTAGAAGGCAAGCGAAGTCCTGGACGATCACCAACACGTTGAACCGAGCTCATTAGAAAAGCTACGCAGTCCACCGAAGTAGAGTGTACTCGCAATGCAACCGGCAGAAATGGAGAAGCATCGCGAGAAGAGCAGCTGGCCTGGAGAGTGACGGTGACGGCGAGGAGAAACCGCCATTGCAACCAAGACCACTCTGACTAGAGTGTACGATTAAGAAGAAGAATTTGGCAAACAACAGATTAAAATCCGACAGATGTCAACTCAGGGCATCTGTGATGTGAAGTGATTCAACTTGATAGTACATCAATTTAATGGTAAACAGCAACAGGTATACGCCAGTCAAATAACGGTTGGTGAAGGACTGACAATGGATCAGCTACCTGTAGTTTATCGTGACTAATTTGTCCCTATGATAATGAAATTTAGTGATTAGAAAATAATAATACTTCTGACATTCTAAACTGACAAAATTTTGCTCATGTGCTTTGCCGATCATCCACAAGCTTGACAGAAATTAATGCGGTTGTAGCGACTTGCTAAAAAAAAAAAGGGGGTTTGGAAAATTATTTCCGTTCTCTTATTCTCTCTATTACTCGGATTTGGGGAGTATACGTTACACAATTTTAAAATGCTATTTGGTAATGGCAGGACAATGACAGAAATACAGTTTAAAATGTTTATTCCTATGAGAGCACTTACAAAATTAACGTACTCGTGTCACCAAATTATTACTGGAGCTGGTTTGAGTTGGATCTAAATATTTGAATTTATGTGTAATTATTTTTGGACGAAATTTGCTTTCATTTTATTCAAGCTTTGTCGTTGGTCATTTTAATGTTTGGACGAGGAACAAAAAGGAGTATTTATAGAGTTTTTCATAAAGAAAAAGTCTACAAGCCCAAGTCTACAAGGTTTGAATGCTACTTCAGTGGCCACTACAACATTGGGACATTTATATAATGATGCTGCCGTTCGCAATCACTAAGCCAGAGGAGGAAATAATTGAGTAACCGACAGTAAATTAATAATGCGAATTGAATAAGTTTTTATGTACTTTTTTTTAATTATATACCAAACCTCTGGAAATACCAGAATATATACTCGATCCGTACAACATATTTGTACAACAATGATTTATCTGCATAGTGTACATTTACACACGAATAGGAAGCCTCCGGTTCCCAGACCAGCTAGAATAAACATAAAATAATTGTCATATTTAAAAACGAATCCGAGTGTCATGATTACTTGTATCTACAATAATAACTAGTTACGACAACGTATACTACAAAGTTTAGTGTGCCATAAGTAGTTTTATAAAATTAGCATAATAATTACTGTTTAACTATTTTATTTTGCAGCAAATCTTTAAGGAGTCCAAAGGGTTCGATATGATTAATCAGACTTGCTTTTAGAGAGTTGTTGTGCATCGGGACGTTGCACAAAAGCGGATGGCCGAGTGTCATGATTTGAATATTTGTTGTATGTGGTGTGCGGTGTTTTCAGTGTTGCGGAGTGGCAGCACTGCTATTTTCTTAATTTATATACTCTGGAGAACGGTGATCGAACAGAATGAACGCTACCCCGGATGATGGCGTGATGTTGTAATTCCGGGGAGGGGATATATCGCGGGCGGACGAGCGCGAGCGGCCCTTCGAAAAAGTAGTCGCGGCGTAACTCGGTAGTAAAAAGGCGGTCTTAGCGTCAGACCGCTCAGTGCAGTGTTATAAGTAATAATAAAGCGTCATAAAGTTCAGACAAGGAGTTTTCTTCATACTAAGCTATGTGGCTACAATTGTCCCCGTTTTGTAGCTGCGGACAGTTCCGAGTGAGGAGTGTCCGTGGAACTCCCGACTGCTGACTGCTGACTGCCGGTGGAGAGTTCACGTAGTGTAAGTGAATGTACGCTTGATATGCTGTTGTGTGTACGTTCTTAACGAGAAATTATCTGCAAAGCCGTTGAACATGAACATTCTTTAGCACGAGTACCTAATTCTTGTAAAATCAATTGTTTGATTTGATATTTTTAATGAGAATTCATATCAAACCACCTATTACGAAAAAGTTCGTTTGAGATAATAAAAAATAAATTTATTTTTTACGAGATTGGTATTATTATTATTAGAAATGGCAACACTCGAGAAGTAAAGACGGATATAACGACACCTCGCACATTAAAATTGGACAAGCGGTTTATTTAGGTTGTAGAAGATAGGTAGGTAATATTGAAATATTTACATGCACCCGCAGAACATTACCTCTGCTTGCGCAGTCGGTTAAGAATAGTGACATTCGCAACAGCCCTTTGATATGTTTGTTTTCGGAACATGCTTGCCTCGATTCAACAAGTTACTAGGCGTACGTACTTAACCAATGTCTCGGATTGGCATCTCGAGTGCGATACGCCCGGCCCGGAGGCCCGGGGGCCCGGGGTACCTGTTACACGGCGGGGGAACCCGCGGGGAGCGGCTAGCACACAACACAAGTAAACATCCAACAAAACGAGGATTCCAACGACATAATCACTCTTTAATGACAGACAGATTATAAAGCAATTATAAACTGTTATTTTTATAATTAGTGACGTCATAAATGTTACACCCAAACAAGTTTTATTCGTAATTTATCCCACATATATGTACCTACATATTTTTAAGACTAAAAAAATTAAATACTACTTATTTTTGTTACATAGTATTTTTCATTATTTTTTTTTATATCATACAAGGCTGTAGGTTGAAATGCCCGTGCCTGTGTTCAAAGCGCAAAAATGTGATGTGCAATGCAAGATATATGCGACATGCGTATTTTAAGCACAGGCTTAGATAATCTCTTTTTAACCCGACTGCGCAAGAGGGAGGGTTATGTTTCTCGAGTATATAGGTATGTGTTTCTTTATTACCTCCTGCAGTCTATACGGCTTGACCGATTTTGATGTGCGTGAAGTCGTTAGATTCGTTTTCACTTGCTGAGTGACATTGGGCTACTTTTAAATAATAACATAACTGGACAAGTGCGAGTCAGACTCGCCCACCGAGGGTTCCGTACAAACTAAATAAAAGGGGGAAATCAGATATTTTTTTTATATTTTCCTTCATAAACCGAAAAATATACATCGTAAAAATATTTAAAACCCTGTTTTAGCTTATGCTAATGAAGCTCTTTCATATGATACTCCCCATGATACGGTTAATTCACTTTAAAATTTGGGCCCTCATTCCTTGCATAGAGACACTATTTTTTGTGATTAAATTAAAAATGTCCAGTTTTTGAATTTTTTCCTATATGTGTACTCTAACACAATGCTTCTTGCCAAATTTCATAGTTCTAGGTCAACGGGAAAGTACCCCATAGGTTTTGATTCCATTGTGAGTGTCGAAATGTGCGTTTTTTACGACATATTCGGCTATAACTTTTTATTACGAAAACTTACAAATTTTATTTTTCTTTCTGCAGCAAGATACTGTGGATCTACGTATATGGTTTTAATTTCAACTCGATACCTTCACGCATTCCCGAGATAAAGGTCTTGACACCCGGACAGACGGACAGACGGACAACAAAGTGATCCTATAAGGGTTCCGTTTTTTCCTCTTGAGGAACCCTAAAAATAAGTCTCTTTTGTAACTTCCAATGAACTTTTTTGGTTGTAAATGTCATCATCATCATCTCAGCCATAAGAAGTCCACTGCTGAACATAATATAGGCCTCCCCCTGGATTTCCAAAAGACCGGTTGTCTCGCGCATCATCGTACAAATAAAGGTTGTACAAATTATTCTAAATAATGCTTATTTAAATATTGAGGTACTTTACAGCGTATTATGCATGTTTTTGTGATAAAGTACACTCACGTACATACGTACCTACACGTACACCACAACACGTACGTCTGTACGCACGTACAGAAGTATATGCCAGCAGCATAAATACACACTTGAGAGCCAGTTCCCAATTCGTATTTTGACCATCATCTGTGGTCACAACGTCATGTTCGCCAGGTGAACTGTGGTCGAAATTCTAACCCGACATCCATAAAATATAATATAGGTAGGTACCATAGGTACTCGTACATAGAAGAAGTTCTCGTTTCCATGAATCATTGCTTTATATCTATTTATATGTTCAGCCAGTAGAAACCACGCGGACGTTCACAAACAAAACAATTAAGTATAAATCCAGCCGACAATCAAACTATTACTTATCATTATCAGTGTATCAGCGCCATTTAACGTGAACTCTACAATACTTATACAATTTTTTTCGTCCCCGTTTTATTTGCTGCTTCCCATAGGTCAAAGATGACGTACAAACACATAGTACATTCTATCTACCTATTATTTGTAGCAGACTTCCAACAAGAAGGAAGTTTTTTCGGTCAACAATTCGGTCTGTTTTTTTTGTATGTTTGTTCACCGATTACTCAGCCAATTGTGCATTGATTTTGATGTTTTTTAGGGTTCCGTACCCAAAGGGTAAAAACGGGACCCTATTACTAAGACTTCGCTGTCTGTCTGTCTGTCTGTCTGTCTCCAGCCTGTATCTCATAAACCGTGATAGCTAGAAAGCTGAAATTTTCACAAATGATGTATTTCCGTTGCCGCTATAACAACAAATACTAAAAATTTTAAAAAAAAAATATTAAGGGGGGTCCCCATACAATAAACGTGTTTTTTCGTATTTTTTTGCTCAATATTAAAAACGGTAACAGGTAGACGCTTCAAATTTTCACAGAATATTTACTTGTATATTACCTTTCAAAATAAATAATTAAATAACAATAAAGTAAATATTAAAGGGGGGCTCCCATACAACAAACGTAATTTTTAAGCAATTTTTACTCGATCTTAATTAACAGGTAGAAACTTGAATATTTGTAAGTAAATATTTAGAAATATATTAACTATAAAAATAAATACCTAATCTAATACATAAAAACTCACAAAATGAAAATAATCCGTGCATCTAAACGCGGTGCGAGCGCCGCGCCGAGGTGTGGTGGTGGCGCGAGCGCGAGGCGGTTGCTAAGCAACGGCCGCGCGGGTAGCGGGGGAGGTAACATCACGGAGCGAGCCATAGCCGCGCGTATCCGCGCGAGCGTCGTCATGCTGCCGGATGTGTATCGAAAACCTACCTATAAGTTTGCAATTTACTATTCTACTTGGAATTTCGTTGATTCCTCGTTATTTTATAAACAGAACTAAACTTTGTAGTATTATAGATGATAGTACGGAACCCTTCGTGCGCGAGTCCGACTCGCACTTGGCCGATTATTTTGTATTTGGTAGATCATACTTCAGGAGGTGGTCCCATATACATTTTATCAAAATCGATGCAATACTTTGGCATTTATAACAAATTAACTAGTAAAAATATCATCAAAGCGCCTGTAGAAAAGTGAACAGCAAGTCGCGTATATTATTGACCGAGCGAGCGAAGCGTCTCTGCATTAACTGGCCAAATTTCCTTTCGTCTGTCAGTTTGTTTGTGATTTGTTTGTATGTTCGTACTCGCGTACAGGGCGTAATTTTGATGAAACTTGGTGTATAGGTTCTATCATCATCATCATCATCTCAGCCATAAGAAGTTCACTGCTGGACATAGGCCTCCCCCATGGATTTCCAAAAGACCGATTGGAAGCGGCTTGCTTTCAGCGTCTTCCCGCCACTTGTATGAGGTCATCTGTCTTGTGTGAGGTATAGGTTCTATGGATTACAGTAAAAGCTCCTTATTCGCGAGGTATACGTTCCGTAAATATGCCGTGAATACAGAAACCGTGAATATGGAATGGTAATTTATAGGGGATACGTTCCTAGGTGACGAAAAAAACAACAAATATATTTAAAAAAAAAAAACAATTTAATTGAAGTTTTTTTTATCATCCCTGTTTGTACAAACTATCGCACTGCTAGGGGCGGGTCATCTTCTCATTATGAGAAGGGTAAGGCCATAGTCTACCACGCTGGCCAAGTGCGGGTTGGCAGACTTCACACATCTTCAAAATCATTGAGAACTCTCAGACATGTAGGTTTCCTCACTATGTTTTCCTTCACCGTTTTTGAAGTTGGCGGCAATCAACAATACGCATATAACTCCGAAAAGACACAGGTGCGTGCCGCGGGATTCGAACCCAGGACCTGCGGATCGCAAGTCAGACGGTCTCCCGACTAGGCTGCCGGAAACTTTTTTCGTTGGAAAACGTCAAAGGTAAAGCCGAACCAATTATACAACGGCGATAGCATTTAACATACTTTAGGTGTAGTTGTACTTGGTAGTTATAATAAGGTCTATTTTATTTTTTTATGAGTCCATTAGCCGACACGTTTACAAAGGATACCGAATGCTTCTTATTAATATGTATGTACCGATTACCGTTCGGATCCGCGAATACAGAAATCTTCAGCCGCGAATACAGGAATTGGGTCGCATTTTTTTTATCCGCGAATAGTGAAAACGCGAATGAAGGAAGCGCGAATAAGGAGCTTTGACTGTATTTAATTTTTTTGTCGTCGGCGATTTTTGATAAGAGGGGTGGTTCCCATAAAAAGGGGGGAAGTTTATTGAGGCGTTAATTACCAACCAATTTTAATGATATTTGCTAGGTAGGTAAAGTACACAATTATTACAACTTGTGGTAAAATTGAACAGAATTGATCAAGTGGTTGTCGATATGACGACAAACTTCAGATTGCGTGTAGCAGTGAGGCCGCGTGGATGTGCTTGATGCATTTTAGCGCTGAATAATTTTCTTGATTTTACGTTTTCTCCATTATATAAACATATCTTATTTTTTATATATTTTTTTTTTTTTTTTTATCAGCCCTGTTTGTACAAACTGTCCCACTGCTGGGAACGGGCCATCTTCTCATTGTGAGAAGGGTTAGGCCATAGTCTGTCACGCTGGCCAAGTGCGGGTTGGCAGACTTCACACATCTTCAAGATCATTGAGAACTCTCAGACATGTAGGTTTCCTCACGATGTTTTCCTTCACCGTTTGAAGTTGGCGGCAATCAACAATACGCACATAACTTCGAAAAGACAGAGGTGCGTGCTGTGGGATTCGAACCCAGGACCTGCGGATCGCAAGTCAGACGGTCTCACCACTAGGCTGCCGGAAACTTTTTATATTTTTTTTTATATTAATTGTGTATTAAAATTTAATTGATCTTTCAAGGTGCTTAATGGAAATGGAATGGTGCTTATGGAAAAAAAATTTTTTGACCTTGAAATAACGTCTGTAAAATCACTTAAAATTGAGAAATCGGCCAAAATTTTACATACGGCCTCCTTTATGCCAACTTTATGTAGGTATTATGTACAGATGTTCCAAGGTGAGCTGCAAATAATCTCGTAGAACTACTTGTGTATTTTGAAGTCGATTATTTCAGTTTTTTAAACTATAATTATTGTAATAATGAAATAGGTAAATAATAATAATGTTATATTTAAGGCCTTACAATACTCTTAGAATAGATCCGGCCCCATGACATTACAGTACTGCAGTAACAGTGAGAGTGAGTCTGAACAGAACAACAACACTTGGACACCCTGATCATAGTGAAGCAAGCACAGTAGTAATATAGGTACCTACTGCATGTTACGTCGAGTGTGTCTTCAATGGAGTCGCTCGGTAGCATGCGTGACGCGACCCTCACTTGGCTGGCGGCAGCACACGGCACACTGCGGCCAGACATCGTCTATACCTACGGAGTAGCCTCGCGTCTTCTAGTAGTAACACGTAGTACACTAAACATCACAATTGTCAAACGTAACAATTTACATTATTACCTACGTACTGGGGCCAAAAGCACAGAATATCTGATAGTTAGTACCTACCGAGTAGGTACCTACAGCCGAAGGGTCTAGTCATAGCGGTGATCACTTACTCATCACATTTAACACTCAAATTTAACACTCATGCGCACCTTCAAGAATTCAATTTACCTAACTTAATATACAAAGTAGATAGGAATAGGCAATTATAATACCACAAATAGGTTAATGCCTAGCGAGATTAGTATAAAGCTCTGGCCACACGATGTAGCGCGGTATACAACGAGTTCGGTGGCAAACAAGAGACTCCGTATAAATCGGTATATGTATTTAATCGCAAAATTACAGTTAAATAAAAAATCACCAGTTAAGGATTCGCTCAACGCGCGCAGCTATCTCTCTCGCGCATCACAACCTTTTTAAACATATAAAATCATGAAGGTTGTGATGCACGAGAGAGATAGCTGCGCACTTTAATCTCGACCTTAGTGATACATGGAGTGGGTTCTACTAAAGAAGTTCTTGATCAAGAACAAGTAATCGTTTACAAAACTTTAAAAAAAACAAGACTTCAAAATACGCAAATTGTTTACTTGGATAACATATTTTTCCAGTTATTTTGTAAAACCAAAATACTGAGCCGATTTTGATAAAATTTCTATGGGACCACCTGAAAAGTATACAAAACAAAACAAACCTTTCAAACATTTTTTTTTAAAATCGGTCCAGATGTCTTCGAGTAATTGAGGAACATATATAAAAGAAATTAAAAAAGATCCGTCATTCATTCGTGGAACACTTGTTCTTGCCCACTAATATATGTCGAATGTCGATAAAAATATATGGGCAGTCACGTTGCTAGTCACCACTTGTATGCTACTGACGAGACGAGCAAGTCGTTTGCTTCACAACGAACGTCGCAATGGGCATGTGCCCATACTTGTTCTTGTATACACTTAACTGTGTAAAACACTCAACGAATACAATATTTTATGTTTTATCTGTAATTTCTTTTGAAATGAGTTATTTCGTTGCAGGTCCTGACGATGCAAACATGTCAAGAGGAATCTTTATTAAAACTTGTTTACTGCTCGCCGTGACCACGCATGCGCGGGCGCAATACGTTGGTGAGGAAATTAACAAACCAAACCTTTCAAACGTAGTTACCTTTAATTACGAGTTAATACACAATAATTTTCGTACCGCTGCCGCTGAGTATAAATCTCCTTTTTTTGAGCACCATCCTTTCCAGTTCAGTCCCATCTTATTAAGATATAAAGTTAGATAGAAAAATAATTAATGAATTTGAATGATTCAATCTAATTTATAAAATACTACCCATTTTTTCTGGAACTAACCTAACTTTAATTGTACATCAAACGTGTGTCAAGTTTCAGAAAATATATGTGCTGTTGCATCTGAAGAATAAATCAATAATTAAATATAATAAGGGTAGAAAAAGTTCTCATTTTCACCGCGTCGCCATTTCGGCGCCACATCCACATCTTGTGGTGGGACCTATCGGTAACTATCGGTACCGTAATAATATCGTAGACTGCACCGTCCAATGAATATTTGCACTTACATCAATTAGATTTGATTACTGATTCGTGCCGAACGGGCGGGGACCGGACGGAATGTATCTTCCGATTGTGTGTCGACGTGCAGTTTTGCTTTTGTTGCCTTTCTCTGATTGACCTCATTTGTAATAGTGTCGATGTTCTCTATAGATATCGTTTGACCATCGATAGCGTTCATTATGTACCTACCTGCTTAGATCTATTTTTTTACCATTATCGACATCGTGCGGCATGTTGAATTCTTAGTACTACGTCAGCACTCGTTATGGTGATATTGATGAACGTTTGTACGTTTAAACTCTTGCAACCTCCGTAGAAGATGAGATGATGTTTTATTTATCTAGTGGCCGCTTTATCGATTCTCGTATAGGATCGAAGAAACATGGAGATGCTAACTATATTAACGGTTTTGATTCTCTAGCGTTCCATTTTTAACAAACTGTATTAAAAATTTACTTAAAACGATCTAGATTTGATATTTTTACTCTTTACAGATTTCTTCAATTCATTCCTGCAGCCGTTCACAACGGCGAAACCCAGAAATGACGTCACAAAGCGAGCCGACCCCAAACACAGACAAGCGAACAAACAGAAATACCAAGACGTTATCTTCTTCGAAACTGACGACTTCCTCAAACAGAGAGATAATACCAAAACTGTAGACCCTTTCAAAGTTTATACGACTACTGCGAAACCGAGAAGGAAAGCTAAAACTACTACTTCTACTAGTCATTATAACAGTTATACGACGAAGAGACCTAAAACTGTAATCAGTAATGTAATCATTAATAACAATAACAGGGGAAATCAAGAAATAATTAGAAGTATAAACAACAATGATAATGTAGATAAAAGAGTTGTCGAGAACGCAAGAAGAATTGATAACAATTACAACATTTACAACATATACGGAACAACAAAAACACCAAGCATACAAACAACGCAAAGAACAACAAAAACAACACAGAATTACAGACAGACAACAAGGAATCCTCTGCTAAATCGACCAGGAGTCAGACCGGCCGTTGTAGATCATAATAGACCACCGATAACAAACAGACCAGTCACGCAAAGACCTTATAATCAGTTCGGCTATACAAATAGACCTGAGCCAAGGCCTCCGGTTAACACAAGGCCTCCTTACGAAACTGAAAGGCCTACTATCTCGACCGGGGTGGTGCAGCCTGAGCCTGAGCCGCCACTCAATGAAGATACAGAGATCGATATCGAGTTAGGGCCGGATGAAGACGAGATGAGTGATGCTGAGAAGAGTAGGCTCTATGATATTTGTGAAAAGAGTGAGTTACTTTCTTTTATATATCAGTTTAATTCAAAGATAAATGAGGAGAATAATGATTTTTGAAGGAAAATATAAAAAAATATGTATTTTCCTCCTTTTATCTACTAGTTTGTACGGAACCCTCGGTGGGCGAGTCTGACTCGCTCTTGTCCGGTTTTATTTTTCGTTTATCTCAGTTGGTGATCCCGCGTTTCAGAGTGCAAGGAGTACAAGTCGATGCACGTCCGCAAGGTGGTGGCTCTCCCCCTGGGCGGCGCGGGGGGGGGCGCGCGGGGCGCCGTGGTGAACGTGTCCTCGTGCGCGCCAGACAACGTGCCGCTCATCGTGGGCGGCCAGCTCGCCAGGATCGAGACCTTCCCGCACATGGCGCTGCTCGGATGGAAATATGTGCAGGTACCGAACCGACGACAAGCCCTCGTCCCTCCCGCCCTCGTCCGTCACATGTGACCACGTTCATAGGAACGTGTTCACCTACGACAGCACACATACAATATCAGACTATTTCAGGCCAAGAGCATTTTCCACAATTTTAGGTATAGAGCTGAGTGCAGGCGAGTGCAGGAGAGTGCAGGCGAGTGCAGGCGAGTGCCACTGCTTCTTGCAATGAAGTTACTTAGTCCCTAGTTACGGCTTCAACAATTAGTATGTCTACTATATTCTACTGGAGTCATTTTGACGTGTGCGTCCATGTACGCCAGACCTTTAAAACTTTCTTTCCTGTTCCATTAAAAAACAAGCCAGAAAGTCGGCACAGTACCACCCATGTCCCATCCAAAGCCAAAAATCCATACACGTTTCTGATCCACATTCTCTCTCATTCTAAGAGACGTAATCGACATCCCTGTCGACCCCTTTTTTCTCGGAACTACGATCTTGAAATATCCAAACATTGAATGAAAGCATTCTTCTAGATCGACGTATTCCATCCTCGGTCACACCGTCACTTACCACCAGGCGAGTTCATGGTCAAACATAGATCTATTTCAGTAAAGACTGTTAGAGTCAGAGGAAGGCGTGTCTCGCACGTGTCGTGCGGCGTGGGCGCGTGGGTAGCGCGCTCCCGACGCACCCTCGCCGTGGCGTGGGCGGGAGTTCAGTGTTCAGAGAGCGGTTATCGTTGCAGAGTCCGGGGTACGCGTGGAAGTGCGGCGGCTCGCTGGTTAGCGAGCGGTACGTGCTCACGGCGGGACACTGCACCTACCACGACAAGGACTACAACGTCGTCAGGTAACGACACCACTCGGGGTAACACTCTCCACGGACACCACTCGGGGTGACACTCTCCACGGACACCACTCGGGGTGAAACTCTCCACAGACACCACTCGGGGTGATACTCTCCACATCTAGTGTCGAAAGGATCCGGTCCCGACGATGTATCGGAGATGCAGCGTAAGAAAACATCAAAAAGGAAACAACACGAAACAAGTATCAATGTTAAAAGAAAAACAAAATACCCGACTGCAGAAAAGAGGTTTTTGCAGCCTACTAACTTACGATTTCTTTACGCTTAATACGCTGTTGAGTGTACGTTTTTTGTGAGAAAGTATGCGTACAATCGCTGTAAAAGATTACTGCGCATTCTTTAGAAAAAAATCTAGTAAAATCGCTTGTTTATTACGAAAAAGTTCGTTGGAAGTTACAAAAAACACGCGTTTTTTATATTTGTGTGAGATGTATGATTTTTATTACAAAAAAGCCTCAGCAAGTGAAAACGAATCTAACGACACCTCTCATATCAAAATCGGTCAAGCCCTTTAGACTTTAGGCGATCATATAGAAACATACATATACTTAGTCTGGCCATAAATACTGTTACAGTAAAAAATAAGAAAGATATTACATTTGAATTTGGAATCTGTCATTTTTATACGATTGTTCATTGAGTTTTCTAATTTTGGCGCCAATACATTGTACAATATTTTGCGATATTAAAATGGAGTGGGGTGATAAAGAGAACCGAATCGCTGTGATTGCATTACACAAAGTTGGTATGGAGCCAAATGCAATTTTTAAAACTCTCCATACGCTTGGTATTAGTCAAATGTTTGTGTACCGGGCTATTAATAGGTACAATGAGACCTCCTCTGTTTGTGACAGAAAAAGATCTGGCCGTCCACGTAGTGTTCGTACGAAAAAGGTGGTCAAAGCAGTAAGGGAAAGAATTCGAAGAAATCCTGTCCGAAAGCAAAAGATTTTATCTCGGGAGATGAAGATAGCACCCAGAACCATGTCGCGTATTTTAAAAGATGACTTAGGACTTGCAGCCTATAAGAGACGCACTGGTCATTTTTTTACTGATAATTTAAAAAAGAATAGGGTGGTAAAATCGAAACAACTACTGAAGCGGTACGCAAAGGGAGGTCACAGAAAAATTTTGTTTACGGATGAGAAAATCTTTACAATTGAGCAACATTTTAACAAACAAAATGACCGTATTTATGCTCAAAGCTCTAAGGAAGCTTCCCAATTAGTCGACAGAGTGCAACGTGGGCATTATCCGACTTCAGTGATGGTTTGGTGGGGTGTTAGCTATGAAGGAGTGACTGAGCCATATTTTTGTGAAAAAGGTATCAAAACATCGGCACAAGTGTATCAAAATACCATTCTTGAGAAGGTAGTTAAGCCCCTTAACAACACCATGTTCAATAACCAAGTATGGTCCTTCCAACAAGACTCGGCGCCCAGGTCATAAAGCTCGGTCCACGCAGTCTTGGTTGGAAGTGAACGTTTCGGACTTCATCAGAGCTGAAGACTGGCCGTCGTCTAGTCCTGATCTTAATCCGCTGGATTATGATTTATGGTCAGTTTTAGAGAGTATGGCTTGCTCTAAACGCCATGATAATTTGGAGTCCCTAAAACAATCCATACGATTGGCAGTGAAGAATTTTCCCATGGAAAGAGTGCGTGCTTCTATTGATAACTGGCCTCAACGTTTAAAGGACTGTATTGCAGCCAATGGAGACCACTTCGAATAAGCTTTTATATTTTAAATTGTTTTATATTTATGTATTAAACTAACACACTGTAAAAGTAATAAATATTATTTGCAATAAAAAAAATTTTTTTTTCTCCGTGACAATATTTATGGCAAGACTAAGTACATACATACACTCGAAATCCCCCCCCCCCCCTCTCCCTTCTCCTTACCTTAAAACACAATTATAATGGAACAGGTGTCGGTGATTTTTTTGAGGTAGGAAATAGGTTTAATCCTGTTTTACCCGTTCCCGCAGGAATCCTGAGATAAAAAGTATCTTATGTGTTAATCCAGATTATAAACTACCTGTGTGCCAAATTTCAGCCAAACCCGTCAAGCCGTTTTACCGTGAAGAAGTAACAAACTAACACAAACTTCGCATTTATATTATAAGTGTGATGTGATTTATTAGCATTTCCTATTCCAAACTGCAATAAAACATATAAGTTATATATATATATTCGTAATCACTGTTAAAAATTCTTTATTTTGATACCACACTCGATGTATTTTGAAAACTTTTTTTTTTTTGAGATTACTTTTTGCCGCCAAAAATCCTTAATTTTGTTTTTTTTTTTAATTTTGATGTACCCAGTGTCACTTGCACAACTAAGACGAATCTATTGACACTACTCACATCAAAATCGGTCAAGCCGTTTAGGCTCTAGGGCGTGCCAAAGAAATATACATACATACATACATACGCTCGAAAAACATAACCCTCCTTCTTTCGCAGTCGGGTAAAAATTACCCTCTTTCTTAGGCAGTCGGGTAAAATTTAAAAGAATGATACTCGAGTCAAAAGTATCGCCAAATATCGATCCCAAATAAGTGTTTATTTTATGCAGAATAATGAGTACAATTTATTTAGACTGATGCCTTCAAACATCCCTATAAATACACCAAACCATCCAATTACACTCTTGGACCTCTTTCTATGGGCATCAGACTAGACATGTACTGCAGCCCACAAGTGACACTGTAAACGAAGACACTCATTAGTGAAGCACTGTTGCTTGCGGCTATTCCAGCGGGCCGCCGGCGGCCGTCCAGCTCGGCTCGTCCATCTACAACGACCGCTCGGCGACGGTCGCCCGCGTGTCGCTCGTGGTGCGCCATCCCAAGTACAAGCTGCGCCGCTCCTACTACGACGTGGCGCTGCTGAAGCTCGCTCTTGAAGTCACGTGAGTACGGACAACATTATAACTGGGCTAGAGAGGGATGGAGTATATACGGTGGTGCCCATTATGATGTACATTATAACTGGGCTAGACAGGGATGGAGTATATACGGTGGTGCCCATTATGATATACATTATAACTGGGCTAGACAGGGATGGAGTATATACGGTGGTGCCCATTATGATATACATTATAACTGGGCTAGAGAGGGATGGAGTATATACGGTGGTGCCCATTATGATATACATTATAACTGGGCTAGACAGGGATGGAGTATATACGGTGGTGCCCATTATGATATACATTATAACTAGGCTAGACAGGGATGGAGTATATACGGTGGTGCCCATTATGATATACATTATAACTGGGCTAAACAGGGATGGAGTATATACGGTGGTGCCCATTATGATATACATTATAACTGGGCTAGAGAGGGATGGAGTATATACGGTGGTGCCCATTATGATATACATTATAACTGGGCTAGACAGGGATGGAGTATATACGGTGGTGCCCATTATGATATACATTATAACTGGGCTAGACAGGGATGGAGTATATACGGTGGTGTCCATTATGATATACATTATAACTGGGCTAGACAGTGATGGAGTATATACGGTGGTGCCCATTATGATATACATTATAACTGGGCTAGAGAGGGATGGAGTATATACGGTGGTGCCCATTATGATATACATTATATCGACGATCAATAACATGATGATAAAGATGATCGCGGTAAAATATGTTGATGGTGGTGAAGAAAATGGTGATAATGAATATTGTGATATTTAATGTGGTGATAACGATATGTAAGCTGTAATCATAGAATCCGAAGGCAGAATCCCTTTACTATTATGTGATTGTCCTTTTCCATGGCATCAACTTTTAACGAGATTATTTAGTGACAGAGCGAGACAAAGCGAAACTGACAGCCGAAGTGTTTCAGGTCACAATATCATTTATAGTAGCATTATGTAGCAGAGCACACTTAGAAATAACTATGCTATATAGGTAGTAGGCACATACACCGTTGAGCCGTTCTAAGCAACGATGAAGTTTTTTTTTTTATAAATAAGACAATAGGTACTTAGTCTATTTATATAAAAAAAAATAGTATAATTAATATATAAGACTTATAATAAATGTTGATATTTGCGTTTTCCAGATTTTCTGAAACGATAAGCCCAGCCTGTCTGGGCGTGCCGCCGGAAGTAGGACAACCAGTCGTCGCCACCGGATGGGGGAAGACTGAATTCGGTAATTATACAAATATAATTACCTACTCGTACTATCAAAGAAACCACCAAATAAGGAGGATGTACTTACAAACAAATAAAGTATTATTTTCCACTCAGTGCGCGTTACTAACTTGTTGGTCGCCAGATAGAGATCGTGTGTACTCTTCATATTTAGAGACCGTTTTTATTTATTAATCTTTTTTATACAGTTATATACACAATTAGTAGCAAAAGAAGAACTTTGTCTGCGTAGAGATGTGGGATCCCTTTGCATTTTCGTCTCCTTGTTTTTTGGGGAATGATCTGAAGAGCTTTTCGAACTAATACCTGCTTCGGAGTTCCCAAAACGTACTTCACGAAACCGCCAAAAAGTTCACCCCCACATTTTGCATAACTGGAAATTCCATAAAGTCAGGTTCTCACGCTCCTTCCTCCCGCGGACAAGAAAAATGTGGAATGTCCTTCCTGGGAAGATTTTACCGTCGAGCTTCAACAAAGAGTGTTCTAAAAAGGGTGTCTGCAAGCACCTCTCTGGGCTAGCAAAGTTGCTTTGCTAGCCCGGATAGGAGCTGTCTTGCCCGATTATGTCACTGATGTTGTAGTTGTAGGCGACGGTTATCGCTTACCATCAGGCAAGCGGTCTGCCTTTTTGCTGCACCTTTTTATAAAAAAAAGCAAACCCTATTACTATTTAATTTCGATGCTCAGAGCATCTTACATCCCTGTCATCCAAGATGGACAGGACGTATGTAAAGTACCTTGCCCGTCCTTTAACATAAGATTTTCAGAGTTAGGTAGGTGTTTAATCACGATATTTGATATATTTGAAATAGTTTCAAATAATACAATTGACCCGTAGGTGGCGACTCCTCAATCCAGCTGCGGAGCGTCTCCATCCCTATCTGGGAGATGTCCGAGTGCCGCGAGATCTGGGGCACGTCCCTGAAGCTTCCCAACGGACCCATGCCGGACAACCAGGTCTGCGCCGGGGAGAGGAACGGAAACAAGGATACTTGTCAGGTGTGCTCTCCCTTATATACCTACATAACAGGCTTGCGCTAGTCTGCCAATTCACCTGATGTCAGGTTATGTCTATCGCCATCCATGCTAACAAATACACATTTTCGCAGTACGCACATTAAAAGTGGAGGTCAGTAGGGACAAAAAAAAAACAAATTGTTTCAAACCATCTGAAAGTGATAAGGTCAAGCAATGGGCATTGATTAAGTACATATTAGATACAAAAAAAACACAAAAGATACAATTTTTAGGGTTCCGTACCTTGTGTCAAAACCTTTATCTAGGGAACGCGTGAAGGACAATCGAGTTGAAATTAAAACCATATACGCAGATCTATAATATCTTGCTGCAGAAAGAAAAATAAAATTTCTCAGTTTTCGTAAAAAAAAGTTACAGCCGAATATGTCGTAAAAAACACTTATTTCGACACTCACAGAGGAATCAAAACCTATGGGGTACTTCCCGTTGACCTAGAACTCTGAAATTTGGCGAGAAGCATTGTGTTAGAGTACACATATAGGAAAAAATCCGAAAACTGGACATTTTTAATTTAATCACAAAAAAATAATGTCTCTATGCAAGGATTGAGGGCCCACATTTTAAAGTGAATTAACCGTATCATGTGGGGTATCATATGAAAGAGCCTCATTAGCATAAGCTAAAACAGGTTTTTAAGACATTCTTCGCCCCCTGCAGACCCTTCACTTCAGCTGGGAACCAAAACTTTTTAGGCGAATTTTGATTAAGTACAGAGTGGCCGCGCAAAGCAACATAGACTGCCTAAAACGCCGACGGTTTACTGACTACGACAAAATGAACGGGACGCTCGCACGGATCCAAGTGAAAGGCGCCGCTACTATAGCCCCGCCCCACTCGGATCCGAGTGGTGAGCAAGGAATGTATTAAATATTTTTACGATGTATATTTTTCGGTTTATGAAGGAAAATATAAAAGAAAAATATATGATTTCCCGCTTTTATTTAGTTTGTACGGAACCCTCGGTGGGCGAGTCTGACTCGCACTTTTCCGGTTTTATTTTGATTTAAGTTGATTATAATTGTGGACCAAGCGATAATATTGAACGTGTTTTCGTTTTCATTCACGTATCCGTGAATATAAATTCGAATTTATAAACGGATATTTATACATAACGCGAAAAATATCGGACCTAGTTGAGTTCCCCGTGGAACCCATGAAAGCATATATAATATATATATATTGTATATACATAGTAGGCGAGGACGTCGATTAATGTTTGTATCTCTGAAGTAGTATGACATAAGTAGTCGTCAAGTGTAAGCAGGATATGTTATAAGAAGTAGTGTCGCATGTAATGTAAAATGATTGGTTACTGGTCATCAAACCAAGCCCTGTCATAAGTCTGTAAACCTTCCCGGATACGATTATTGGTTACTGGTCATCAAGCCAAGCCCTGTCATAAGTCTGTAAACCTTCCCGGATACGATTATTGGTTACTGGTCATCAAGCCAAGCCCTGTCATAAGTCTGTAAACCTTCCCGGATACGATTATTGGTTACTGGTCATCAAGCCAAGCCCTGTCATAAGTCTGTAAACCTTCCCGGATACGATTATTGGTTACTGGTCATCAAGCCAAGCCCTGTCATAAGTCTGTAAACCTTCCCGGATACGATTATTGGTTACTGGTCATCAAGCCAAGCCCTGTCATAAGTCTGTAAACCTTCCCGGATACGATTTCTCCTTTGATTCCTGTCCTCCGCGATATTCTCCCATTCGCCGTGCTCGATGTTGAATGAGGCTAGATCACGCTTGATGCAGTCCTTGAACCGCAGCATGGAGCCGAGCTCCATACAAGAGTATGCTGAGAATGCAAGCTCGATAAACCAACATTTTGGTTCTAACGGTGAGGTGTTTGTTTTCCCATACTCTGGTTTGTTTCCCCAACATGGTAGCCGCTTTACCGATGCGAGTGTCGATCTCCATATTAAGTAAGAGATCGCTCGTCGCGGTTAATCCCAAGTAGCAAAACTGTCGACTATACGTCTAATGGGGTGCCATCCAGTAAAATGTAAAAAGAGCGAGACGGCACGCCAGCGACACCGAGACACGCCTGCTCGCGGTGTCGATTATGCCGTTCTCGTATCGGTTTATTCAGTTACCAGAAAAGATGCCACCTTCCCCATGCGACAGCTTAAATCGTCTGCAATAGACGTAAAGGGCATTGATGATGTTGTTGTATGTGATGTGCAGGGCGACTCCGGCGGTCCGGCGCAGGTGCGCGAGGGCTGCGCGTGGCGCGTGGTGGCCGTCACCTCGGTGGGGCGCTCGTGCGGCGCGCGGGACACGCCGGCGCTGTACGCGCGCGTGCCCAGGGCGTTCGTCGCTAAACAGGTCCTATACTCTATCTACTCACTACACTATACACTGAACTATCAGATTGTGATCAAGCAAGATCAAACACAATTGATTATTTATAATTATGAAATATATTTTTGACCCCAGACTTAAAAAGAGAGGTGTTATAAGTTTGACGTGTGTATCTGTGTGTCTGTCTGTGGCATCGTAGCTCTCTTATCACTTTCTATGTATGTTACTACCATGTTCTGACAAATAAATAAATCTTGAATGTTGAACCCCGACCCCAATACAACCATGGAACTCTGGAGAATAGACTTATCTAACGACACAACGCTTAGCAAAATCGATAGCCGACTGCACCACTCTACGTAACTATTGACTCGTTTGAAAACTTACAGACGTTATGGTTCTGTTTTGTAGGTGTACACCAACATCAAAACTGGACGTGATGCAAATAACCAATACGGAAACGTAGGAAATAATCAGAATAATAATTGGAACACTGGAAATAATAATGGAGCCGGCAATAATAGAGGTACTGTTTCCGTTCAAAACGGGAATAGGCCCGTAAACATAGGAGATCATCCAAATAATAATGGTCAAGATTATAATAATAACGGAAGAATGCCAAATAATAATAACCAAGACTACAGTTACAGCCAAAGTGCAAGCACAAGCAACAGAGGCGTAGTGAATAATAACTACGATCTAAACAACAGAGACAATAACAGGGCCCCAAGTACCGACAACAATAACAGATATAATCAAAATGATAATAGAAACTTATATCAGACTCATAATAATGAACAGTCAACTAACCGATATAACCAGAACTTTGGACAAACTAATTATAATAACGCCAATAATTTTGAACAAAGTGGTTACAATAATGGTCAAAGCGGACGGAATCAAGAAAATCCTAGCGGTATAAGAAATTATGAAACTCAGAGTTATGGATACGACGGCGGGAGTACAGATAATGGATATAACAGAAATAATAACGGATATAATGGGAATAGTAACGTGTATGTGTATCCCACCGTGAGCAGGCCCTGGTGGATGAAATAGTAACGTGTATGTGTATCCCACCGTGAGCAGGCCCTGGTGGATGAAATAGTAACGTGTATGTGTATCCCACCGTGAGCAGGCCATGGTGGATGAAATAGTAACGTGTATGTGTATCCCACCGTGAGCAGGCCCTGGTGGATGAAATAGTAACGTGTATGTATATCCCACCGTGAGCAGGCCCTGGTGGATGAAATAGTAACGTGTATGTGTATCCCACCGTGAGCAGGCCCTGGTGGATGAAATAGTAACGTGTATGTGTATCCCACCGTGAGCAGGCCCTGGTGGATGAAATAGTAACGTGTATGTGTATCCCACCGTGAGCAGGCCATGGTGGATGAAATAGATTTAGTCATTGAATAAGTTTGTAATAATTTTGTAAATAGTAAATATGTTTCATTAATGTTTATATAATATAGTACGTTAATATTAAGATATTCTGTTGTTTTATTTACAAACTGCTCACACCACAAAATAAAATACTAATAGTACTTTTTAATCATTTCTTTTTTTTGTCAGGCTTGCACTTGACCCCTGAATAATCAAAAAGTATTTTATTGCCGCACAGAGTACAGATGTTACATTAGTTCTCATATATAACCATTATCTTCGCTTGTTAAGATACGATGCGATTAAGGATGAAGCATGCTCGCCTAAAAGCAACCTATTCTCTTATGAACGAGGCAAAAGTAAAACAACACGTATGCAAATATATAAGCACTTTTTAATCGCTTACAAAATGTATAAATCGAGTCAGGATTAGAGTAAGATGGAGTAACACTGCTGCGCCGAGAGAGTAGCACTCAAACACAACAACTCCTTGATGTTGGCTGAAACCAGAGTCGCTGTTGCATTTATTGCATTTACACGAATTGTGACTAACTTGTTACATTTTAACTTATTCTAAATGAAGTAAAGATAAGGCTGAGCGGCTTGCTCGCGGCTCGCGCAATCAACGTGACAAATAAGTATTACAACAAGGTTCTGTTACACCCTGTATATACAGGTAAAGATAAGGCTGAGCGGCTTGCTCGCGGCTCGCGCAATCAACGTGACAAATAAGTATTACAACAAGGTTCTGTTACACCCTGTACTTAGTCTGGCCATAAATACTGTTACAGTTAAAAATAAGAAAGATATTTCATTTGAATTTGGAATCTGACATTTTTATACGATTGTTCATTGAGTTTTCTAATTTTGGCGCCAATACATTGTACAATATTTTGCGATATTAAAATGGAGTGGGGTGATAAAGAGAACCGAATCGCTGTGATTGCATTACACAAAGTTGGTATGGAGCCAAATGCAATTTTTAAAACTCTCCATACGCTTGGTATTAGTCAAATGTTTGTGTACCGGGCTATTAATAGGTACAATGAGACCTCCTCTGTTTGTGACAGAAAAAGATCTGACCGCACGTAGTGTTCGTACGAAAAAGGTGGTCAAAGCAGTAAGGGAAAGAATTCGAAGAAATCCTGCCCGAAAGCAAAAGATTTTATCTCGGGAGATGAAGATAGCACCCAGAACCATGTCGCGTATTTTAAAAGATGACTTAAGACTTGCAGCCTATAAGAGACGCACTGGTCATTTTTTAACTGATAATTTAAAAAAGAATAGGGTGGTAAAATCGAAACAACTACTGAAGCGGTACGCAAAGGGAGGTCACAGAAAAATTTTGTTTACGGATGAGAAAATCTTTACAATTGAGCAACATTTTAACAAATAAAATGACCGTATTTATGCTCAAAGCTCTAAGGAAGCTTCCCAATTAGTCGACAGAGTGCAACGTGGGCATTATCCGACTTCAGTGATGGTTTGGTGGGGTGTTAGCTATGAAGGAGTGACTGAGCCATATTTTTGTGAAAAAGGTATCAAAACATCGGCACAAGTGTATCAAAATACCATTCTTGAGAAGGTAGTTAAGCCCCTTAACAACACCATGTTCAATAACCAAGTATGGTCCTTCCAACAAGACTCAGCGCCAGGTCATAAAGCTCGGTCCGCGCAGTCTTGGTTGGAAGTGAACGTTTCGGACTTCATCAGAGCTGAAGACTGACCGTCGTCTAGTCCTGATCTTAATCCGCTGGATTATGATTTATGGTCAGTTTTAGAGAGTATGGCTTGCTCTAAACGCCATGATAATTTGGAGTCCCTAAAACAATCCATACGATTGGCAGTGAAGAATTTTCCCATGGAAAGAGTGCGTGCTTCTATTGATAACTGGCCTCAACGTTTAAAGGACTGTATTGCAGCCAATGGAGACCACTTCGAATAAGCTTTTATATTTTAAATTGTTTTATATTTATGTATTAAACTAACACACTGTAAAAGTAATAAATATTATTTGCAATAAAAAAAATATTTTTTTCTTCGTGACAATATTTATGGCAAGACTAGGTACAGGTAAAGATAAGGCTGAGCGGCTTACTCGCGGCTCGCGCAATCAACGTGACAAATAAGTATTACAACAAGGTACCCTACCCTGGTAAGGTTACCCTGTATATACAGGTATAGTTATCCAGGATGTCACGGGACAGCTGGTATACTTCAAGGGGTCATTGTATTACGTACAAGCTACTTTAACCTAGAGACACACAAAAAACAACTGAAATATCTGATCCATACTTTTTTTAACCCGCAGTGAATAAACTGTTTGATGTAAAACATCTAAAAGAGAGAAAATGCTTTACAAGAGAATGAGAAGGATGTATGCTTTAACAAAGCATCCTGTTATGCGTATTTGTATACAATGTCCGTTCAACGTTTAGCACCAGAGCTGGCAGGCCAGGTGGGCAGCGACGGCTCTACCTTCACTCGGTAAAGCTGGATTTCTTCATGATCTCTACATTGGCTTTATAGGAGTAGCAGTTAAAGTTCGGATCAAAACTCGCAGCTATCTCTCTCGCGCATCTCAATATTTTTAAACTCATAAAATCTTGTCAAAATTCACTGGTTTAAACATGTTATAAAAGTGCGAGATGATTTTATTTAGATAGATAAAATGTTTTTCAAAAACATAACCCTCCTTCTTGCGCGATCAGGTAAATAAAATATTCATCGATATCTTTTGCTTGAGTGAGGAGTTCCACAATATAGTTGTTTGTTTCCAGCGCCCCGTCGCCCCGTCGCCGCGTCGCCAATACTAATGTTATCTGATTCAATATTTTTCTATCTAAATCTATAAATCTAAATAAACAAAATAATCTTTAATTTTTCTACAAGCCCCGCTCGGTGATTTTATATGTTTAATAAAAACCGGCCAAGTGCGAGTCAGTACCGTTTTACCAGTACCATTATCTATAAAAACGGCAAATAAATCACGTTTGTTGTATGGGAGCCCCTCTTAAATTTTAATTTAATTATTTATTTTTAAAGTGCATAATATAACTCAATATTCAGTGAATATTTCAAGCGTCTACCTGTTGCCGTTATCAATATCGAGCAAAAACGAGCAAAAACGAGCAAAAAAATCACGTTTGTTGTATGGGAGCCCCCTTAAATAGTTATTTTATTCTGTTTTTATGTATTTGTTGTTATAGCGGCAACAGAAATACATCATCTGTGAAAATTTCATCTGTCTAACTATCACGGTTCATGAGATACAGCCTGGTGACAGACGGACGGACAGACAGACAGACAGCGGAGCCTTAGTAATAGGGTCCCGTTTTTACCCTTTGGGTACGGAACCCTAAAAATGATGTGATGCATGAGAGAGAGAGCTGCGCGTTTTGAATCCAACCTTATTACAATGACCCTTTAAAGTGTGACTGTTATTAATTGTAACAACTCGTATAGTTTCCAAATTCAAGTACATATATAGAGAGGAGTCTCATCGGTGGTATAGTTAGATAAATAGGCGAACTAAATGAAACGGAACGATACGGTGTTATCGTTGTCTCGCTTATGATAACTATATTTATCCTTGTCTTATATTGTACCTAATACAATCATCATTGGCGGACAGGCGACCAATCACAGCTCGCTATATCGAAACTCTTTGGTCATCAATTCGCCATCGCTATTTACATTATAAGCTACTAGATAGACAGTAAACTTATGAGTTTAGTAGATATCTTATTACAAGGAATAGTGCAAGTTGCGAGTACTAAATCTACTCTACTGTAAGCTAGCAGCCGATAATAAGGAAGAATTTCATTAAACGACACAATGAACTTAGAAATAACCGATTAAATGTTGAATAACAGTTTATTTTGTAAGGATTTGGTAAGTCCGCGGACGGAGTTAAGAATGCGCGCAACTCGCATATAAAATCATTGGTTATGAGTATTAAAAAACTGAGAAATGAATTTGGTTACTTTGATAGAAGTAATATTTAAAAAATGTTTTTTCTTTGATATCGTTTAAATTAGTTGAATAGTAGGAAAATATGTTTTTTCACTACTTCTTCGCCAGTACAAGTGATATCTGAATAAAACTTTTTTTTAAATATTTTTCCAATCTAAGTATAATAAATTCATTTGTCACTTTTCTAATATCCAATTATTAACTAACCTTTAACAATTATTTTAATGTTTAAAAATGTTGAGATGCGCGAGAGAGATAGCCGCGCGTGTTGAACTCCACCTTATGAGCTCTTTCCACCGATGACGTCACGAGACGGCGCTATGCCCGTCCTATTCTTATTTTAATCGCATTGTAGAGGCAGCTTCGTTCCAAATTTCTATACCTATTTCTAAATTATCTCGGTCAATTAATATTTTTTAAGAAATAACTTTTTTTTTTTTTTTCTATTTATACCAATACTGAAACCACTCTTTGGCTTAAATCATAATTATAAAGTTACTCAACATTAAAGCTGTTCGTAGCTGATACGTTGACAAACTATATTAACATGTAGGTACCCAACATGTTAATATAATATGTCAAATACAGAAAACGAGTACTGAACCGCTAGGAGCTGAATGTACTCCTCGTTATTCCCTCCGATATCGCAAGAGATTGAAGTCGTAATGCATTGCAATTAACATATTATGTGTATCACGAAAATCAAAATAAAATAATTATTAATAAAGTACGTAATCGTAACTTGTTTAAAGATGGATCTAGTATCGGTCACAGCTCTCACTGAGCACCGAGTATAGGACACATAGAGCCGAGCTCTCTTGTTGTTTTATAGATTTCCACAATAGGTGCGCTCGAAGCGCAAGCGCACTTCCGTGGTATGCTTGTTCGTGACATCCGAAAAGCGCTTGCGGAAATTTAGCGAATTTGCACTTGGGGCTGCGTACTTAAGATGGAGCTCAACACGCAAACCTATCTCTCTCGCACATCACAACATTTTTAAGCATATAAAATCATCGGTTAGGGATATTAGAGAAGTGAGAAATTAATTTGTTTAAATAATTTAAAAAAATGCAGTGATGCGCGAGAGAGATAGCTGCGCGCGTTGAGCCCATTCTTAAGGTGTACCGTATGATATAACCGAACTGAATCTCAAGTGAATTCGCTGAATTAAAGGAGAGCACTGAAAAAGTGATCACTAACCAGTGAATCATAGCAGCGAATACAAGGAGCTCCTATCGAACGCATTCGTATCCGCGTAGGCGGCGTGCGGGGGTGACGGCTAGCAGTAACAGTAGCGTGCGCCGGCGCTCCCCGCGCTCCCCTCCCGCTGCAGCTGCAGGCGCGCGTCCTGCACGTCCCTCATGAGGCGCAGGTCCGCCGCGCACTCGTCCACCACCAGCTGGAACAGCTCCTCTGCAACAACAACATCGCGCATCGTCACCGGACCGAGTCATTTCACTGCTGAATGCCCTGTAGGGGACGCCACACAGCGTGACCTTATTAGCCCCGAACAAAAAAGACGGTGTAATAAGTATCTGTATATCTGTATGTCTGTGTGTCTGTGGCATTGTAGCTCTCAAGATTGATTAATTTATAGACAATATATTGTTTTGTGACAAAAACAAAATATTACTATAATTACATAATAAGATAGGTATAAAGATTTTGCAACAAGCCACCTCCATTGGCCGGATTTGATAGAGTATTCTTAGCTATGTTTCATCAGAATCGGTTCAGCCGTCTTTTATATATAGATTTTTTAATTTTCTGAACTTAGTTGTTAAAGCTAGTAGTTTACCTGAACTGAGACCTCGCGAGTTTTAATGTTTACAAACCATCGTTCATTGATTTAACACTATTTGTGTATGATATCGTTTAAAAATTGTGTACTTAACAAATTTCCTAAATACAAATACAAATAATTTTATTTTCTAAGTAGAATGGCACACTACAATCACTTAACTTTTTACTGAGAAATCTGAGAATTTAAATATGATCGAAACCGAACAGTAATAATAATGGCAAACACAGTGAATTACATCCACTCAACATACATCGAAGCGTCCTCAAAATAGCAGCGATTCCTCCTCCACCGCGCGCGATCCGTCACAGTATTCACTACGTCACTACTGCAACGTAGGTAACGTAGTTTTTGATCTTAAACATATCGAGTCGTATTGTTAGTTAATAGTAGATGATACACGTGTAGCTACAACAAACTGTACCCCATATTTTGTTATCATCAATTGCGTGGATTGCCGCCCACTCACTATACTAATAAATGGAATAAAATTAAATGGAAATAAACAAGAAACACACACATATATATATATATGTGTGTGTGTTTCTTGTTTATTTCCATTTACTAGTATAGTGAGTGGGCGGCAATCCACGAACTTGATTATATATATATATATATATATATATATGTGTATATATATATATATATATATGTATTTAACAATAGCTCTTAAGTTACCTACAAGTATTGTTTACTACTTAGTTGATTACTCTCCATGTTTTAAGATAAGTGATAAGTACAGAAATGTTACGATGTAAATAACACTTTCTACTACATTGCGATGCCCCAACTGCAAAACTCAGTTAAGGGACTTGAGAGAAATTGGCGTTTATACGGGCGATGGTTTGACCCCCCCCCCTTACTAATAATAACTTTCCCTCCCTAATAACTTTCTTACACCCTCTCCCTTCCATGTAACCCTCTAACGACGTTGTCAAATGTGGCGTCAGACGATGTTGGATGGTCCGCCTAGCCCGAGTCACATGTTCGGTAACTGAGCAGGCCGAGGGTACCGTTGTAAGTGTACTGACCGACGTTCTCTCCGGTCTTGCTGCTGGTGAGCAGATGTCCGCACAGCCCACGCGAGTAGGTGGCGACAGTCTCCTCGGACACCGCGCGCAGCGCAGGCTCTGCGTCCACCAGGTCCTTCTTGGTGCCGCAAAGGTACACCTTGCAGTTCTGGAAGGTAACAATTGTATCCTGTTGTATGAGGTCATTAGCAAATAGTGAATAATTATTATAAATGTGCTAATATTTCGTTGTTTTTGTGCAAATTGTAGCCTGCATACCAAATTGCAGCTCTTGTCAAGAGAATACTCAAGAGAATACTTTTAGATGTTCGTGAAGATTCATATAGTAATGTAAGTGTTAGCACCTCCTCGACGGCCCTGAGCTCCTGCATCCAGTGGCGCAGGCGCGCCCACGAGGCGAGCGAGGTCGGCTCGTAGCAGATGACGGCCGCGTGCGCGCCGCGGTAGTAGATGCGGGTCATCGCCTCGTACCTGCCGGGAACAACACTCTCTACTCACACATCAGAGCACACATTCTAGCGTACTAAACTCGCTCGGATATAGCGACAACTGTAACTGGACATGGCTTAAGTATGTTTGTTGAAATAGTGTCAAATGAGTTAGCATCGACAAATCAGATCATTATTGTTAAAATAAACTCAAGTTAAGTAAACATTTGGAATCAGGCAGCTCTATGAAACGGATTCGGGCAAGTGAGATTCAAACAAATTAATTTGTAGGCTCTCCACGGTAACCTAAATATAATCATTTAGGTTACCGTTGAGTGCCTACACACACAGTAACCTACAGACACTTACAGAGTGCATCTCATTCTGTCATGTAGTTCTTATCTCTTCTAGAGCATGGCAAATTAATGAAATGGTATCGGTGGAGGCAGCTGTTGTGAGGCACTTGTAGTATCATACGGAAGCAGCAGAGTGTGTCTGCCCTGGTTATACCTGTACCTAAGTATTGTTACTATATTTTAATTGTTTGCAGGGTATATTTTATTCAAAGTTGTCAGTCTGTGATACAATAAATTGGTGTATCTAAGCCCATTTTTGAGTGGTGGAAATACAAGAAAAAAAATAGCTGAGAAAATGGTGAATGTAAAATTTTCTCAGCCCTGAGGTTACCAAATCAGTTTTTTTAATCTAATATACAAAATTCAATCTGCCTCAGCATGATCCAGTTAACTGAAAAGAATGTAGTTTCTATTTATGCTCAAAGACTTGTTTCTTCCCTGTTTCATTTCCAGTATGATGATGTAATATGTAATTTTTCCCAATTATTCTGTTACTGCTGTACTTCTTCTTTTCGTGTCAACGGTTTTTCGTGTCAATTTTTATATTTTATTTTATTCGCCTCTTTTACTACTGTACTACAACTAATGTTTATTACCTTTCACTTCCAGCTGTGTCCCAAATACCAACATTAAATATTTTGTCCTTAGATTGCATTGTTTTTGCACAAAATGCTGCTCCTACAGTCTGAAACAAATACATTCAGATTTTTTTTATTATTAAATAAATATTTTTTTATTATTTGATGTGTAATTGGAGTCATTAATGACTCTTGTTTGTTTAATTTAACCATTGAATTACTACAGGTAGAATTCAGACACTATCTATCTTATCTTCATTGAAATAAAATGCATCAAGTCGCCTATAAATGCACTTTACAAGGGTTAATAAGTAGTAATTTGTAGTAAATTTAAGATTGTTGAAAATATGTACATTACTTACATTTTGATAGGGAATATTCTCATTAAATCTACAGTTGACAAATCTAATAACCAGACTCGTTTTACCGACGTGTTCACTGCCTAAAAGCACTATTTTAAAGTCGCATCGACTCATGTTTCTTTGTTTATTTAAAAAATATAAAAATTTATCACTGACGCATTTAAGGACTTATCACAATAATAGACTTAATGACACTAACGCATGATTCTGTGTATTATGATAAGTATTTTCTTCATATATTTAATTAGCAGCAGTCTCAATTTTGTAACCTTTTCAAAATATTATTGTCCTAAAGTAACTTATATATTTGTCCACCCCTAAACTTCTGGGTGTCCACCCTTCTTCTTCTTTTTTGTATTGGACCCGCATTAAAGCATTTGCCAGTGTCAAGTATTAGGATTTTTTCAAGTTTCTTGAATAAAACAAGTTGTAAATGTTCTAGTCACAATCTTTCTTAGTCACGTATACAGTCAATTTATAAGTCGAGTCCTGCTTCAGTAAAGTGGTGGCGACTTTACTAGAAGCTTCTATGGAGTTTTGCCGACAGCGTAAAATCACACGTTTTACTGCTTTATTTCACTTGCCCACACTCAGGCACTTTATCGAACACTTAATGAATAAAACACCACCATTTTTATAGCATTAATGTTCAAAATAACACAAGTTTACGAAAATAAAACAAAGCAACAACACGTTACTAAGACGTTCCCGCCAAAACTCCGGTGTCCACCCAGGGCCCCCTTGAGTTCTTCTTCTTTTTTTTTTGTATTAGACCCGCATGAAAGCATTTGCCAGTGTCAACTATTAATATTTTTTCAAGTTTCTTGAATAAAACAAGTTGTAAATGTTCTAGTCACAATCTAAGTAACGTATACAGTCATTTTCAAAGTCGAGTCCTACTTCAGTAAAGTGGAGGCGACTTTACTAGAAGCTTCTATGGAGTTTTGTCGACAACGTAAAATGTCACGTTTCACTGCTTCATTTCACTTGCCCACACTCATATACTTGATCGAACACTTAATGAATAAAACACCACCATTTTATTGCATTAATATTCAAAATAACACAATTCTATGAAAATAAAACATTGCAGCAACATGTTTCGATGACGTTCCCGCCAAAACTCCCCCTTGAGTTTAGAGTTCAGTCAGTTCAGTGCACAGTAGAGATGTAAACCGGTTTGAAGAAAACCGGTGAAAAACCGGTTTTTCTAGATACCGATAAAAACCGTTTTTTTTTCCACGAAAACCAGTTTTCACTTTCCGTATCTATTAACTACCACCTATAACTTACAAGAATAATAAAAAATTTAAACTCAACAAACGGCAAAATTAAAGATTAATCAATGACTTTTAACGACATTGCCGACTTGTGCCTGCAACTTCAATACCATCTGAGAGAATATTCTCCACGTCCGGGTACATCCTCTCCTCAAGAAGAAGCCGGCTGCTAGATGATGCTGTCGACCAGTTTTGTTTCTTACATCAAAACGCAGATCTTATACCTACATTGAATAAACATTTAAAAAAACCGGACAAGTGCGAGTCAGAGTCGCCCACCGAGGGTTCCGTACAAACTTACTACTTTTATCTACTGATAAAATGAAATTTTTTTTTTTTTTTTTTTCCCTTCATAAACCGAAAAACATGCATCGTAAAAATATTTAAAACCCTGTTTTAGCTTGTGCTAATAAAGTTATTTTATATGATATCCCACATTAAAGCACTTTAAAATTTGTACCCTCCTTCCTTGCATAAAGACCCTATTTTTTGTGATTAAATTAAAAATGTACAGTTTTCGGATTTTTCCTTTATGTCTACTATATGACAATGCTTCTTGCCAAATTTCACAGTTATAGGTCAACGGAAAGTACCCACATAGGTTTTGATTCCCTTGCGAGTATCGAAATATGCGTTTTTGCGACATACTCGTCTGTAACTTTTTTAAATAAAAGCTGAGAAGTTTGATTTTCTCTTTGCAGCAAGAGACTATGGATCTGCGTATATGGATTTAATTTCAACTCGATACCTTCCCGAGTTCCCGAGATACAGGTTTTGACACCCAGGTGACGGATGGACGGACGGACAGACCGACAACAAGGTGATCCAAAAAGGGTTTTTTTTGACTACGGTATCCTAAAAATGAATAAAGCTGTTTCATTACAATATTTATTTTACACAAATAACACTTGAATTCTTGTTGTGAACTTGTGACGGGACTAGTTGACACAGCAGACAGCAGCCTAACTATGACATAATTTTTTTTTTTTTTCTTATTCTGGCTTTTTAGTATCAGACTATTCAGCCAGGATTTTATTTGTATTTATTTTTTCTTCCGTGATGTAAATCGCGGAAGAGAGGAAACTATTAATGCGATGATATAACTATTGTAATTTTATCAAAACCGTAAATAACCATGTCAATAACGGAGAAAGCCGGCAGGTATTGTAAGCTTTAAATAGTTATTTTACTTGTTATTTGTAGGATATATATTATTTTATATACGTATTTATTATTATGCTAAATATTTTTAATGATAGTAGTGATGATAGTGATACTTATTTATCTATTTCTTCCAACCACAGTAGCTCGGGTGATAGTTTTTCCAGCATTCCAACTCTATCCGAGTTAATTGAAACCCAGTTCTCTGATGTGTCTCAAAACCTGAACCTTATTCATATAAATGCCCAGAGCATTCCTGGCCACATTTCAGATATGCAGACATCCCTCAATAGCAATAAAATTCACGGCATTTTAGTATCTGAAACTTGGCTCCAGTCTTCATTGCGGTCTGATTCCTTCAATCTTCCTGGTTTTAATCTAATCCGCAATGACCGAGTTGGACGCATTGGTGGGGGTGTAGCTATTTACCTCCGTAATCACATTCCATTCTCTGTAATTAGCACATCCCCGCAGCCGCCACTTGGTAATGCTGGTGAGCATTTATTCATAGAAATTATTCTTTCTCACACAAAAATTCTTCTTGGAGTTTACTATAATAACAATTGTCATAATAATTACTTTTCCTCGTTTGAAACCATCCTTGAAAATCTTACCCCGTCATACACTCACACTATAATTATGGGTGATTTTAACACTTGTCTTTTAAAATGCGACCACCGTACTACCAAATTGCAAAATATAGTCAAGTCTTGTAATTTGCACATTCTACCTTTTCGCGCCACCCATCATTTTCCTAACTCCACTCCCTCTCTCTTAGACCTTGCTATGATTTCTTCACTGCAACATGTCGCCAAGTACGGCCAGCTTGCAGCTGATTTTTCTTACCACGACCTTATTTTTGTATCATATAAAGTCCGTCCGCCAAAAGCCAAGCCCGCAATTATTGTGCAGCGAAATTTTAGTGGTATAAATCTTGACAGACTCAGAAGCGATGCGGAAGATATTGATTGGGCACCTGTAACGCATGCGAATTCAATCGACGATAAAGTTGCAGTATTTAATACACTTTTGACTTAATTGTACGATGCTCATGCACCGCTTAGAGCTATCAAAATTAAACATGCACCTGCACCCTGGCTCACCAACGAAATTAAATCCCTACAACACAGGAAAGCAGTTGCCCGAACTAAGTACAAGACCCATCCTAATGATGTCAATAAATTGCGCTACATTGAGTTGCGAAATCGCTGCAATAAGGTGTGTAGGGATGCTCAACGACGCCATATTTTCAAATCTGTTCAGGATAAGGACCCAGCAAATGTTTGGAAGTTTCTCAGGTCTTTAGGAGTCGGAAAATCGCGTCAGCAAACTGTCCCTAATAATTTAGATATCAATGCTTTGAACAAACACTTCTCTGCGTCTCCTAAAATGGAATCGGCTTCTAAAGCCAGTACTTTAAATAATCTTTCTAATATCACGGCTCCTGACAAACCTCTTTTTGCTTTTAATCAATTTACCGCTTGTGATGTTAGGAGGAGCATCCTCTCAATTTCCTCAAACGCTGTTGGGCTTGACTCAATAAGCCGTAATATGATGCCTTCTCCCAGTTCTTTGCGAAATATTTAATTTTTCCATATCCAACAGCGTGTTTCCTTCCCTATGGAAGGATGCACAAATAATTCCTCTGCCTAAAAAAACCAATCCTACGTCCTTCTCTGAGTACCGTCCCATATCCATCCTTCCGTTTCTATCTAAAGTTCTTGAACGTCTTGTCCACAATCAATTAAACTTTTTCCTCACCAGTAATGATCTTCTTAATCCTTTTCAGTCTGGCTTTCGTCCGGGACATAGCACGGTTACTGCACTGGTCAAAATCACTGACGATATACGTCAAGGGATGGAAAATGGTTACGTAACCGTGCTAACACTCTTGGACTTCAGCAATGCTTTTAACTCCGTTGATTTTGATATCCTTCTTGCTACTCTTCGCTCCTCTAACATATCTCCAACGGTTGTTGATTGGTTTCGGAGTTACCTGTTTGGTCGCCGGCAGAGGATTCGACTTGAAGAGGCGTTCTCTTCATGGTGTAATACGACTGCTGGTGTACCACAGGGTGGCGTCTTATCTCCTCTTCTCTTCGCTCTCTTTATAAATTCAGTTTCTCTTAAACTCATTTCCTCTTACCACCTTTACGCAGACGACCTGCAACTATACTGCCAAGCTCCATTAGAATGGCTATCAGAAGCTATAGAAGCTGTGAACGTCGACTTACGTCGTATTTCTCAGTGGAGCAAATCCTATGGTCTGACAGTAAACCCATCTAAGACACAAGTTATTGTCGTAGGCAGTTCTCGTAATATTTGTCAAATCGACTGGGATTCACTGCCACGAGTGGTTTTTGATGGTATCACAATCCCTTTTAGTGACACAGTAAAAAATCTCGGAGTCACGTTTGATCAATGCATGTCCTGGATCCCGCAAATCGCTGAGATAAGTCGTAATTTTTTTTTCTCCGGGGGTACCTTGCGCAGATTGCGAAATTTTCTGCCTACAACCACTAAAATTGCACTTGCACAATCCCTCCTACTTCCCATACTAGATTACGCTGACGTCTGCTATACCTTACTGAAGAATTGCTAAATAAACTTGAGCGCCTTCAAAATTATTGTATAAGGTTCATATTTGGCTTGCGAAAATATGACCACGTCTCACAATTTCGCGCTAAGCTCAAGTGGTTACCCATTCGCCGTCGCCGGGATGCACATATTCTCTCCCTTCTTTACAGTGTTCTGTTTAATCCTTCTTTCCCGCGCTATCTTCAGGAACGTTTTAATTTCCGCCATTCCTTTCTTACTCGGGTTTTGAAATCATCAGAGAATTTGACACTCAATATTCCTCGCCATAAAACCAATTACTATGCGTCCTCTTTCACAATAGCGGCTGTCAAGCTGTGGAACGAGTTGCCACTGGCAATTAAGAGTGCTCGCTCGTTGGAGGTCTTTAAAAGAAAAGTAAAATCACACTATCTCGAATAATTATTATAAAGAATATTTATTATATTTTTATGTAGATGTTTACGTAATTTTATGTATGTTTATTATGTTTTAGGTATATATTTATGGATGTATGTAATATATAATTATATATATATATATATATATATATATATATATATATATATATATATATATATATATATCAATTATGTGTGTAAGTATATTAATTTGTAAAATATGTTTACTAATCATTCTTATTTAGTTGATCTTTTTTCTTTATAGGCCACTGTTTTTTAACATACAATTCCTGTCCTTGCATGGTTGCCTGGAAGAGATCGCTCTAAGCGATAAGGCCGCCAATTAAAAACCTAGCCCTAAGTACTTAATGTTATCTTTGTTTTTTTGTTATCATGTGGTTTTTAATAAAGTGTTATCTATCTATCTATCTACATCATATTAAATGCTTAATAAAAATGTTTGCCCTCGCATGAATCCTACAAAAAATTCTTATTTTTTTGTTAACCCATTTGACAATGGCACCGGAGGCCTTTAGATCGGCTTTTCAATTGAAATTAGCTTTTTGCACTTAAAAAAAATACCTAAAGAAACCTAAAAAAAAAACGTTTTTTTTCCAAGGTAATCGGCTTAAAACCGGTTCTGAAAATTGTAATCGGTTCACATCTCTAGTGCACAGACCAGTTAGAAGATTGGTTCAGTGCACAAATGCACAAATATTTGTTTTAAATGTTTTTATCCATATATTCCTTATCTTCTTTTTTTTCTTTTGGACCCCGCGATTAGCGATTTGCCAGTGAAATATTTTCAAGTTTCTTGAATAATACAAGTTATTTAATGTCAGCGTGGGTAACTTTACACACACTTTTTAATATTTTTGACGATATCAGAGTATTAATGTGTGAATCTAATAGTATTTTAATTATTTAAGCGTGTTCTTTCGTGGTCAATTTTAAAGTAAAGAAGTAAAAAGTCCAATAGTAAAATATTTAAGAAAATCGCGTTAAAATGGCTTGTCAAAGTTAAACGCAAATGTGGGTAAAATTGACTCCCGATCATTTCGATAGCGGAAAATCTTCATAAACGGTGATTTACGTAATTTAGGTTGGATTTAATTTACTTTTTTGATGTAAAAAACATATATCTATCAAACTAAATCAATTTGTCATATTCAATCATGATCATATTCATGGGAAATGCCGTTTAAAAACTTTGAACTACAAGCGAGCGGAAAAAATAAAATAGTTTAATTTCATTTTTTCTTCCTAATGAAATAATTTCTTAAAAATCAAATAAAGCCAAAAAATTCTACAATCATTTGAGTGTTGAATGACATCACCGTAAGTTCTAAGATTAATAGTGAGTATTATCAAATTTAAAAAAGATTCTTCCCATTTCATGAACTGAATACCTTTACCCATGTTTTCTTTCTGTTTCTTGAGTTCTTTTGTTTAGTTTTTACAAGACTAGTTTTCGGGTATGTACTAACTAAAAACATTTTTAAAAATCGGTCAAGTGCATGTCAGGCCACGCGCAATGTAGGGTTTCGTAGTTCCATATCACAATTTATGTCTATGTCAATATTATGCGCACTTAAAATATGGTTGTTTGATACTAAGAATATTCTAGTTAAGCTAAGTTGATCAACTATTACTCGTTAACTTGTAAAACCTACTTTTGATATTTAACAATTTCGTTAGGGAAATTAATTATACCTATATATACCTAATCGACAAGAACCATTTAGCTGGTAGAAGGGGAAAGAGACTTGACCCTAACAAAAAAAAAGTGGATGTGTGAATGGGGTGGGGGTGGGGGTGAAGGGGGTGGGGGTGGGGGTGGGGGGTGAAGGGGGTGGGGGTGGGGGGTGAAGGGGGTGTGGGGTGAGGGGCACTTGGCACAGAGGAGGGTACACAACATACGATAAATCAACAATAATTAATTCAATTATTCAGTACTTAATACTATATGGCAAATGGCTAATCGAGTTAGTCAACTTAAATGTCCTGAAAAATATAAGTGTACTGTCACTATCAAACTTCACATACACAAACAAAATAAAAATATGGCAAATGGTTAATCGAGTTAGACCACTTAAATGTCCTGAAAAATATAAGTGTCACTGTCACTATCAAACTTCACATACACAAACAAAATAAAAATATGGCAAATGGCTAATCGAATTAGTCCACTTAAATGTCCTGAAAAAGGAACTTAAAACTTACAAGTGTCACTGTCACTGTCACACGTCACTTTTCGCGGTGAGAAGAACTAGTCACTTTCACAAAATGTCACTGTCACTGTCACTTGAGCGGGGCCGTCAGTCACAAATGTGATGACGTCACACACACTCACACAAGCACACAATATTAAATACAATAAAGAATACTTACCGGAGCTCCAGCCACGTCCATCCTCGACAGTAGCCAACTACGAAGTCCTGGTCCTGGAAGAACAGCCCCCGTATTCTGAACCCATTCGGTTTCGGAATCGATTCGATTTGTATATCTCCGTCTCTGTTATTTTCATAGAGAATGACAGAGACGGAGATATACAAATCGAATCGATTCCGAAACCGAATGGGTTCAGAATACGGGGGCTGGTCTGTGAGTCATGGCGACTTTACTAGAAGCTTCTATGGAGTTTTGCCAACAACGTAATATCACACGTTTGACTGCTGTATTTCACTTGCCCACATTCACGCACTTGATCGAACACTTAATGAATAAAACACCACCATTTTTATAGCATTAATGTTCAAAATAACACAAGTTTAGGAAAATAAAACAAAGCAACAACATGTTAATATGACGTTCCCGCCAAAGCTCTAATCAAGTATCAAGCAATGTGCATGACTGTGTCCCACAGATAATTTAAATATAGAGGTGGTTAGCAACCGCCACAGAATAATTAAATTCGTTCAAAAATGAAATAATGTTGCCATAATGTGAAACGAATGAAATCGTTTGAGAAGTAAAGGACGTGTTACACAGTCGGAAACCTGGATGCCAGTTTTTCATTAGTTTAAACGTCTGTCCGTAACCAAACGAGGTCATCCCTGTCGAGAGACAAGTTTTCGACTGTGTAGCCCCTGTCCATAACTATGTTTTGTATGACCTTTCCAAGTCCTCTGTCGCGCCTTTGTGACGGCGTCTGACCGCGGACTGACACGTCTTGTCAACTACTATGTAGACGCTTGTTCTTCTTCTTTTTTGTATTGGACCCGCATTAAAGCATTTGCCAGTGTCAAGTATTAGGATTTTTTCAAGTTTCTTGAATAAAACAAGTTGTAAATGTTCTAGTCACAATCTAAGTCACGTATACAGTCAGTTTATAAGTCGAGCCCTGCTTCAGTAAAGTGATGGCGACTTTACTAGAAGCTTCTATGGAGTTTTGCCAACGACGTAAAATAACAAGTTTCACTGCTTCATTTCACTTGCCCACACTTACGCACTTGATTGAACACTTAATGAATAAAATACCACCATTTTTATCGCATTCATGTTCAAAATAACACAAGTTTAGGAAAATAAAACAAAGCAACACCATGTTACTACGACGTTCCCGCCAAAAACTCAATAGACGCTTGTTACAAACCGCTAGTGTCTCCACATCTAAATTAAGAATTACCGTGTTGCAAGGCTAAAAATGCCGTGCTTCCAGGCAAAATTACCGTGAATCTGATAAAAGAGTACCGTGTAAATTACTGTGTAATTTTGCAAAAGAAAAATTCGCTTTAAATTTACGATTATTCTAAAATAAAGCTAGAACTTAAAATAACTTTCGGATTTAAATGCTTACAACGTATTTGTAACACGTAAGTAGGTACATAGAAGAAAGAAAACAACTTTTTTTTACGTGATTCACTCGTCGCACTAACAAATTTCACTCCTCCCACTATTTAAATAAGAACGGGAATAGATTGCCAAGGCTTGTTGGTAGTGATACACGTATGTGTGTGTGGAGATAGACGTTTAAATAATATTGAGGGATTCCCCGGGACTTCATGGCAATAGGACCAGTGTTGTCATTACTGTTGGCTGACTGAGATTAATTTACGCAGTACATAATTAAATATTTACAACAACTTTATTTGTAATGGTAATACGGGCAATACGGTGATATATGACACGGCCACGGTAGTGTATTATTACCTTGACGGTAGATAAAGACCTAATTACGGTGCATCAACGGTAATTACCGTGTATATGGAGACACTGCAAACCGCGCAAACGCTGATGCCAGATGGGAGGCTTTGCCCTCATCTGGCTGATTTGTGGACTGTACTATTAACAACAATCTTTTTATAGGAAACAAATAACTTATCGTTTTTATTACTAAAAACTGTTCAATTCAAAATTCAAATTTAAAAATACTTTATTCAATTAGTAGCACATTTGGAACACTTTTGAACGTCAAAAAATTATAAGAAATACACAATTACATGAACTATAAATATGTTTAGTCTAATAAAATTATTGTAAAGATTATTAACGTAACAACCGTTACGGAAGGTCAAGTTCTGCGGAGCTTCATGCATCCTTGTCGTTAATAATATAATAATCCTAGCTATACTATAGTCATCGAGGTATCTATCTCGATGGCTATAGTACGCTTTTTTGGTAAGAGTATGTTTGATGACATTCTTGAATTTTCTTTCATTTAAATCTAGAATATTTTGTAGGATTTTATTATAGCATTTAACACATTACAGCCAATATTTACTGTTGTTACTATTGCTGTGATAAGTTGAATGGAAGAGAATGAAAACACAGAATGATAATTACTCGGTTTCACTGGTTTCATTACTAATTAAACATTATTACTGCAATCAATCACAAAATACTGAAAGTTCCATTTATCTTGGAACGTTCTGCATTCACTGTCTATTTTTCGCTTCTTTTCCATACTAACAAATCACATATAAAAACAAGTCTAATCAAAATACTCTTATTACTTTATTTCACAATAGGCAATTTCGCTTCCTTCACCTTTCCCGCGCAAACTGACTCGCAATGGCGCCGATAGCCTTTTTATACCTATGCAATTACTGCCATCTAGAAATGATCGGAAAAACTAGCCAGAACCAGAACTTTCTCGAACCAATGCGGAAATTCCCAAATATGCCACCTGTTAGTAGTGTAGCTGAAATAGATAGTACCTAGAACAGTACATAGTATCACTACTCGACACTAGATGTCGTTACGTGTCACAATACACAATCAATTGTAATTGAAATGCAATAAAAACCTATGTTTGCTTAGGTGGGCAGAAAAAATAAAATTGTTATGGCCCTTGCAACATACCGAAAAAAATATTATGGCCCCAAGGCTTCAAAGTTTGGAGACCCCTGCTCTAGTGAAACATGAACCCAAATAAATATGTAAATAGGGTCACGAATTCTGTGCATGAACCCTGCATGAACCATTATTTTATTGTTTTCCCCAAAGTTTTATACATTCAACAAGAATATATTTGGGCTGTTGTAAGTACTTTCGTTGCTAATCATAATGCGCTTGAGGACTTGGATCATCTTTAAATAGGTACTTAGTTATTTTATACAATATTTTATTTTAAAGAATTCAAATATTATTTCTATCTTTATTATTTATCTTTATCTTTATCTAAGAAACGAATAAAATAAATTTTACATATCAGCCAGACGTTCACACGGTAATACAATACCTTAATACAAATTGGTTTTCTTTAATTAGGTAATCTACAATTTAATTTCTCTAACCGACGCTAGTGTATCATATTGTAGGTGATTCGCCATTGTATCATGTCATAATTTTAAGTGAAGCCTTGATCCAACTCGGTCAAGGTTTCATGTAATAGTTACGTAATCATAATAACAGCGGAGAACATCGAAAGTTAACTGTCCAACTTGGTGGTTGGCTTGAGAAAGTGGTCTGAACGGCTTTACTGTGTTAAACAAGTTCATTGGTAAACTGCGTTTCTCTTTTATTTAATAAAACAAATACAACGCTACAGTTGGTAATTTGTTTTTGACGTGACAACGTCTAATAAATTGATGAATGCCGGCTGCATGCACGAAAAAGGATGACTCATTGTCCCGTTACGCTCATTGTAACGTTTGCATTTCATCAATGTTTTGTTATGACATTGTCACGTTAAACTATTGTCTGTAAACCGACTTTACAGACAACCAATCTTTTTTGACGTGACAACGTCTAATAAATCGATGAACGCCAGCTGCACGCACGAAAAAGTATGACTCATTGTCCCGTTATGCTCAGTGTCCCGTTACACTCATTGTTCCGTTACATCATGATTATCACCATCATTTCATCAATGTTTTGTTATGACGTTGTCACGTTAAACTATCGTCCGTTAACCGACTTTACAGACAACCAATTTTTTTAATTGATTATTGACTTGCGCTTGACTACTAACTTGGCTGAAATTAAACAATATACTAGCCTTGTGGCTCAGTTGATAGTATGTCTGCTTGTGAGCTGTAGGTTGTGGGTACGATCCCCACTCAGGACAAACATTTGTGTGATGAGTGGGATGTTTGTTCTGTGTGTGGATGTTTCTATGTATCATATGTATATATTTACAAATATATATATATTGTTAGTACTCAGCTTTTAAAAGCAAATATTGGCAAGTTCCTAACATTTTTATAATAATAAATAATAATAATAATAATAATTTTATTGAATAATAGAGGAAATAACAAAAGATCTTACATTTATATGACTTATTCTAGGTATATAAATATTATACATTTGTAAGAATTCTGTAGGTCCACAAACATGATACATTCACTATAGGTATTAATCTCAAACCAGAGAAAAAAAGGCAGAAGATGAGACTCATTCCACAAAATGAAGCAAGCTTTAGCAAAGGATATAAAATTACATTTAATATAAAGTATTAATTCACTGTGGACCAAAGTATGAAATTTCTAAAATAGGTTGAAAATTTTTTTAAAGAAGAGAAAATGTTTTAATGTTTTTTTCTGAAAAGTCTTTATCAAAATACCAGAGACCTAATGAAAATATTTACATTTCTAGAGATTATTCAAAATTTTGTAATTGATTTCTATCTGGCACCAGAACTAGTTAATAACTGTATTACTGGCGCCAGAGCCCTCCGTCTTACATGCTTACATAAAATGCACTTATTTCCTAACTAGTTGTACATAATTATATAATTTATTTGAATCGTGATCTCTGATCATTTTTAAAGGGCAGATAAACAAAAAACAAATAATATAGCGAGCGAGCCCGAAAACTTTACATAAAGTTTTAATTAGAAATAAGATTTCTAGCTCGTATTTTATTAAGCTACCGGCATTTTATATCCTAGATAAATAAAAACGGTTATTTGAACAGAACAGAAAATTTCCTAAAAGTACACAGGATAGGTTTTAATAAAATACATATAAGTGAAGCGAGCGCAAAAATGTTCAGTAACATACTGTTAGTGTGCTCACGGTTGGTCTAAATAAATCTAAATAAACTTTATCAAAATTAGTTTAGTACTTTGGTTCTTATAACAAAATAACGAGTAAAATATCATCCAAGTGCCTGTAGAAAAGCGAACAGCAAGTCGTGAATACATATCACCGTTAGTACGCTTACGAGTCAACAAATTGCGTATATTGAAGTTGTTGTTTTCAGTTTTTTAAACTATAATTATTTAAGATAAATTTAATATGCTTCCCTTTCTATTCTAGTAAAACACCAGAAAGACAGCATGCTATTTCTCATTGAAATACCCAACATCTGTAGATATATAATGCTTTCAGTACCTATAAATTTTTACATAATACCTATTACAATGTTTGGTGCGGCTATAACCATGAGATTTTGAAATCTAAGGTAAATACATGCCATCTAGATCGACATGCTCCATCCTCGGCCATGATGCCGAAAGGTTTTAATTATTTTTATAATACTTAACTATAATATTTCTCTATTATTACCTACAATGTCTATAATAAATCAAACGACACCAAACAAGACATGATTACCATTTATCATTTCGCTCAAATTATAAAAAAAAAATGTTAAAGAATTAATTTTATAATTATTGCCTTTAAATATTTCGTACAGATACGGATATTTTAGTATACACGAATCTAACAAAAGCCTATCCCTATATTGGCCAAGATACCTGTTAGATCATAACCAATAAAATGCGTTATACTTATTTATTCATATTATTATATAACGAGTTGAAATAATAAATTTAGAAGGAACTTTTTTAGTAAAATCAGCCCACTTAAATTCAATAAAAAACTAATAATATAAGATGAATATAAGTTTCTCCATAGTAAGCTATTGAAAAACTAATATTTATCCCATATTATTATTATTCTTTGTACTCGTAATTCCAAGTTAATTTTCAAAATGCAATTGGTTGAAATCACTATTTATTTATTAATTTTAGCTTTCTTGTTTTAATTAGTATAGTATGTGGTATGGGTCTGTTGCCTGCAATAAATAATTTTTATTTTATTTTATTTACTAACAAAGCTAACAAGTATCAATGTTAAAAGAAAAACAAAATACCCGACTGCAGAAAAGAGGTTTTTGCAGCCTAACTTACGATTTCTTTACGCTTCTTCAATACGCTGTTGAGTGTACGTTTTTTTGTTAGAAAGTATGCGTACAATCGCTGTAAAAGATTATTGCGCATTCTTTAGAAAAAAAAATCTAGTAAAATCACTTGTTTATTACGAAAAAGTTCGTTGGAAGTTACAAAAAACACGCGTTTTTTTATATTTGTGAGAGATGTATGATTTTTATTACAAAAAATATAGCCTATTACACTCAGCAAGTGAAAACGAATCTAACGACACCTCTCACATTAAAATCGGTCAAGCTCTTTAGGCGATCATATAGAAACATACATATATATATACATACCCACATAAATACACTCGAAACACCCCCCCTCCTCTACCTCCCCCTCCCTTCTCCCCTCTCCTTACCTTAAAACACAATTATAATGGTATAGTTGTCGGTGATTTTTTTGAGGTAGGAAATAGGTTTAATCCTGTTTGACCTTCCCGCGGGAATACCGGACCTTTGTGCCAAATTCCAGCCAAACCCGTCAAGCCGTTTTACCGTGAAGAAGTAACAAACTAACACAAACTTCGCATTTTTATATTATGAGTGTGAAGTGTGATGTGATTTATTAGCATTTCCTATTCCAAACTCCAATAAAACATATAAGTTATATATATATTCGTAATCACCGTTAAAAAAAAATTGGGATTACTTTTTGCTGCCAAATATCCTTAATTATGTTTTTATTTTTATTTTGATGTACCCAGTGTCACTCTCACGACTAAGACGAATCTATTGACACCATTCACATCAAAATCGGTCAAGCCGCTTAGGCTATAGGGCGTGTCAAAGAAATATACATACATACATACGCTCGAAAAACATAACCCTCCATCTTTCGCAGTCAGGTAAAAAAATGTTTTCCATAAAATCAACTTTAAATCAATTCATTTTTAAAATTTTGTTTTCTTTAATAAGTGTAGGTAGTATGAAGTAGTACCTACATTTAAGGTTATTGTACTGATGAGTAACTATGAATGTAAAAATAACACTTTGAAAGAAATAAAATTATCTATCTCTAAAAATGCGTCATTGCACATATTTTGGACCCATTAATTCACCATAGACGTTATTAAGGTATATTCCAAAAATTCCAGTAAATAATAGCCTTCTACACTAACATAATAGCGTACCAAGCATTTACACGAAATGAAACTTTCACACATAGGAAATACAGTACATTATCGATTAAAGAGCAAAAATGCGTCATCTAGGTAAGTATAACAGGTTGCAAAGTAATTATTGTAGACGATTTTACTAATTTTAATGATGTTTTAACCTTTATCGATCCAATATACATTCCTGTCTCATTACACTGAGGTAATAATGTTACTATTGCATTTTTTTATCTAAATAGTGAACAACTTTTAAAATTGCAAATACAAAGTTTACTATAAAATATTATCTGGTTGACGTCATATTATCATAATAATGACTTCAGAACTGCTAAATTTACACACTTTTAATACTATCCAGTTCAAATTATAATAATCAGATTTCAATACACTGCCTAAAATTATCCTAGTATAGTTGAAACGTCCGTTACAACGTTGCTATAGTCATAATTAATTAAATTCGTCTATTTTAAATAAGAATTAAAAGTGAAAAAGAGATGGAAAACAAACAAATGTACAAGGTGAAGCTACACAAAAGAATAACCTCGGACGGACGATAACGCGTGTGCCGATAACGAAGTCAAGTAGTTGTAAATGCCAACTCAACACTCGACCTACCTATAACTATCGTTTTTCCACACTGTCTTCCGTCGCAAATCTGTCCCACACCCAATTCAGTGTTGCTTGAATTTAGACAAAACCTCTTTTGTAAATTATCAACAAACAAATACCAAAGATGCACTATCCCATCACAAATTTTTTTTGTACGATTTTTGAATTCAAAGTTGTTTTTTTTTTTAAAGAAGAACAGAGTTTTCATGATTTTGATTAATATTCGACTAATTTAGGTAGGATTGTTATAGAAAGCCAAAGAAGTGCAAAATAACGGATATTCTTTTAATGTTATTCCGAATTATGAGTAATGGTAAAGTAAGTGTTCAATACTGTGTCAAGGAAAACACTTATGATATGGTTCGGTAGCTAATGCTATTCTAGTCAATAAAAAAAAAATTAACCATTCAGGAGAGACTCATCTATTGTTGCACCTCAGCAGTAAAATCAACTCGCATTCCGTGATGTAAAATGGCATGACACTCTTTCGTGCCGTCACGCTCCCACTACATTATCATTCGTGACTCACTTGTATATGCGGTGTGTAACTTCGTTAGTCGTGTATGCGAGTTGTATGCTGCGATATTCCTATATGGCATACTTGACACTTTCTTCGCTTGTGTAGACATTATTATATGATTTCTGACGATCACACTATCGCATAACGTCAGACGAATTGGAACAAGATCTGTTTAGGTGTAAAAAAATTATCTCTTGTTTCACATCTGCAGGGCGCCCCATAACGTGACGATCAGCTTTTTTGAAGTGAAAACTTATTTAGCGGCGCGGCGTTGTGCACTTTTGGGATGGGTAAAAAATGTTAAACTCGCGTCAGGACACGTGACCTGATTGAAATTTCATAAGACGGCGCAGGGTGCTTGCGTGAGTGTGCGTGTGTGAGTGAAAACTTCTTTGGGGGCGTTTTGCACTTTTGGGATGGGTATTTTTTTTTTAACTCGCGTCAAGACACGTGACTTGATAGAAAATTCATAAGACGGCGCAGGGCGCTTGTGCGAGTGTACGTATGTGTTTGTACTACAGCCTGCTACGCGCATCCGATGGTGACTGCTGATGGCTCGACTGTCTGTACTACTTTTTATACAAGAATTTTACAAGTAGTAAAATTCTTGTATAAAAAATGCTTAAAATATAGAAATTGAACAAAATGCATCTACTAATGAAATATACGGGGAATTAAGTATTTAACCACATATATGATAGATAGTACTTTTATACTGATAAATAAAGTGATTCGTGCGAAATTATTCCCTAACCATTCCAAAATATTCTCTGTATGGATGTATAATAAAGTTGTTCTGTTCTATTCTATTCTGTTCCATTCCATTCCATTCCATTGCATTCCATTCCATTCTAAATATTCAAAAATGCACAACATTAATGTTCAAGTTGCGTACTGCACAAGAATAGAATCTTCTCTCTGTTTCCTGAGACCTACAATCTTGGAATTTTCAAGGCTAGAGTGAATAGATATCTTCTAGATCGACAAGCTCCATCTGTTGTTGTGTCATGAGTTGGTGGTCAATCGTAGATAAAAAAAAAGTTTTTACTTCTGCCGCCATTACTGCCGGAGTGCAACCCGTTGTTTTTTTTTTTATTCGTGTCTTGACAGGACATGGTTTAATAAAATTAAACTTTTCAAGCTTAGAAACATTAGGACTTGGTTAATTAAGTTCTTAATATACTGAAAAGTCATATTGTAAGTGGGTATATGGATGTAAATCGGACCACGTTACGCATGCGGACACGGACGTCATCGCAACGACGCCCAATGGTAATGACAACCGCATTTTACCGAATTACCAGTAAGTGTTGCCAAAACAAAAATATTCTTAACATTTTCTCACCATTTCGTAGGCAGTTGCGTACCCATTGCAATCCAAATGGACGTCGCCTCAATTCGTTTGTACTTCGCGAATTTTGTTTATATCTCCGATAATCGTCATTCAAAACTTTTATAATCACTTTTAAAAGCTATCCCATCATACAATTATGTAGTGCGTGCATTTATTTATCATCTAAAACTTGTGTATAATCTATTTTGCTTAGTTTTACTTTGCCCCACGGCTTCAGAGCAAATTGATTTCATATTGTTAGGTCTTGAAGTGTAATTTTTTCCTCACGCGTATTGATATAATCCCACTATTGTTGTTGAAATTAGTTTATTTCGGTAATAAGTCGAAACATAATCGTTTCTGTGTAAGTTTACAACTACAAAATAAGTATATTTTGTGGCTAGAACAAAATGGTTTCTTTCTAAAGGTAAGTTGCTACTTTCAACGTCGTTTTATGTTGCGGACATTATTTTACTGCTTTCTGAAGCGGGAGATAAGCATTAATTACATTTTCATGGTATTATCATGGCGTATCTTAAAAAAGTTTTGGATATGAACAGTTGTTCTTATGTCTGACATTGACATTTTTTATTATATTATTTTTAATTTTTGTGAATAAGTTTCTATAGTATTACCGGGAGATATTTAGGCACAGTTGATTTAACTTGATAAATTAAAACCTATTTGATTCTTACTGAGATGGCAGTGGTATAAATCATAATAAATTCTTTATAAATTGGAGTTTTATTTCTAATAGTAGTTTTAGTTACAGAAAATAAATTTCTACTATGAATACTCTCTCATGTCTCATTCGTAGATGTAAACATCCTGAACCATATGAGATCTTTTTCAGCTCTATGGCAATATTTTGCCCTTCTGTATCTTACCCTAACATTATTTTTATTTGATAGATGTGGATTATTCACTATGAATGTCTAACTTTGTTTAAATTATTTTAGAGTAATTTTTAACACAGTTCCAAAAAGGGGGTGTTTTAAATTTGTTGTGTCTCCGGAACTGTAGGGCCCAAACTGCATTTTAAAGATGATTTGTGATGAAAGAAAGTATTTTATTTTTATACACCATACACTTCAACAAAAAGAGAGAACACAAGTACAAATAACAAAAGTAAGACTATTGAGCCTAAAAAATATGCAGTTTCGTGCATGTTCTTAGTTACAATAAAAACATTCAGTTCAGTTGTTTTAATGTCATGGGTTTTAAATGTTATGTTATATTGTGTGATATATTTACATCTCTACAGAACTCGGCTATATCTTACACTCATGTTAGTGTATTTTTTATTATATCATATTTATTACATAAAATCTTATTGTATTCAACATAAATTGTATTCAAGATGCGGTCCGTCCCTAGACAAGCAAGTATCCACCATTGGCCTGAGAAAATATTTAAGTGTGACCATACACATACAAGTATCGGGCCAACATGTATCTAATGAAGACTGTATTTCATGCTCTTCTTTCATTTTCATTATTACTAATTTGCCTAATTTATAAGTATTTGCTTTAGACAGGTATGCTTATAAAAATACCTAATCGGGTATTTTAGGCACTTTAGACAGGTATGTATATATTATAACACCTTCACTTCTTGAAACACTTCCTTTGTGTGATATCTTGTTTTATGATCCAGCTGAAATCACACACACATTATTTATATCATATCAGTATTTATATGTATCACTCAGATATGTATCTCAGAAGCTAGTGTTGAAATGGAAACCCATAATGGAGTATAACAATTATGCCGTATTTACACCATAAACAAATATCTACGTACCCACAACTATCTTAAAAGACATGGATCTAAAACAACTCTTAGTTAGCTTCTAAGGTTCTGTACTGCACCTCCACCTGTTACTATGCACATTAGATAAATAATATTTACCAAATCTTCTTTTTCCAAGTTTTTGACAAAATGTCTATTTACTTTAAACATTATTCAATCTCCAGGCTCCAGGCAGGCTCATTACATATCGGGATGATGCGGGTTCAAGTCCCAGTTCAAGTCGGATGTGTGTAATTTTTTAACTGTCAAAAAATTAGTAGATTATTAAATTGCTTTTGTGCATGTAATTTATGTGTTGATTGTGCACACATTTTGATTGATTTTTCGTTTTCGGCAACTGTGGTGTTTTGAATGAAACTAGCACTCTGCTGATATCAACCATTTTATAAAGAATGGGACCGATCAAGTACTATTTTTGTCAATACCAAAGAAAATTGTAATTGTATAATCATCTATTCTGAGAGCACAGTGCAGAACGTACATACCCATCCAGCCCTATGTGTTATTGATATATTCAGTTTAAGTAGCATGTTTGATTGTTTCAGAGCACCAGTGAGCTAGTTCCAAGATGGCCGTCTGTGAGAGTCAGCTGGAGTCGGGACTGGCGCGCCTGAACCGTGAGGGCAGCGATGACACCAGCCAGGAGAGGAGCCGTGAGTTGGCCTTCTACTACCGCCAACGGTCAATATGGAGAATAACAATGATTATGTGGCGGGCCTCAAACTTGCTAGACCGGTGTCATGGAGCTGTATATGAGGCAGCCGTCACTGTTTGTTTACTCAAACTTGCTAGACCGGTGTCATGGAGCTGTATATGAGACAGCCGTCTCTGTTTGTTTACTCAAACTTGCTAGACCGGTGTCATGGAGCTGTATATGAGACAGCCGTCACTGTTTGCTTACTACAAAACCATTCAATCAGTATATATTATATTATATGAGCATGCCTTGATCAATTACACAAGTTGGTTACACAAGACGAATCTAATGACACCTCAGACATCAAAATCGGTTAAGCCGTTTTGGCTGTAGGCTGTCATATAGAAATACATACATACACTCAAAAAACATAACCCTTCTTCTTACACAGTCGAGTAAAAACTATAGCACCGCGTTCTCGGGTCGCTGCTTATTGCTCACAACAGCAGGAAGACAACTTAGTATAATATATGATGTGTGTCGACAGTTCCGGCGGGGCTCCCGCTGACGGTGGACTACCGCTCGCCCGTGTCGCACTTCGTGCCGCCCGCCGTGGAGCTGTACGCGAGGCACAGCCAGGACCACCAGATCAGCTCCGGTAACCACTCACAGCTTGAACTAAACGCTCGATGCTCCTCCATGTGACGCCATCTAAATGGACTAACTGGAAACTGTTTTATACCCCTAAACATTAACTAATTATAATGATTTAAAAAAAAATTAATTGTACCTTAAATGTCTGCCTCTATGGTTTGTTTTTTTTTTTTATTTTGTTATGATTCCGAAGTTTGAAAATTAACTTTCAATTTTAAAAACCGGACAAGTGCGAGTCAGACTCGACCACCGAGGGTTCCGTACAAACTAGTAGATAAGAGGGGGAAATCATATATTTTTTTTATATTTTCCTTCATAAACCGAAAAATATACATTGTAAAAATATTTAAAACCCTGTTTTAGCATAAACTAATACGGTTAAAGAACTTTAAAATTTGGACCCTCATTCCTTGTATGAAGACAATTTTTTCGTGATTAAATTAAAAATGTCCAGTTTTCAGATTTTTTTCCTTTACTGTGTACTATAACACAATGCTTCTTGCCAAATTTCATAGTTCTAGGTCAAAGGGAAGTACCCCATAGGTTTTGATTCCCTTGTGAGTGTCGAAATTTGCGTTTTTTACGACATATTCGGCTGTAACTTTTTGTTACGAAAACTGAGAAATTTAATTTTTCTTTCTGCAGCAAGATACTATGAATCTGCGTATATGGTTTTAATTTTAACTCGATACCTTCACGCGTTCCCGAGATAAAGGTCTTGACACCCGGACGGACGGACAGACGGACAGACAGACGAACAACAAAGTGATCCTATAAGGGTTTCGTTTTTTCCTTTTGAGGTACCCTATAAATAGCATAACCAGTAATGATTCCAACCATACAAAAATAATTAATATGTAAGCATCTGGGGTGTGTACGCTTATCTAATAGATAGTGTTTGTGTGTGTGTTTTGCCTGGCCTCACAGCTCAGTTGGTAGTAGGTCTGTCTGCTGAGCTGTTGTATGTTCGATCCCCACCCAGGACAAACTATTATGTGAAGAGCATGGATGTTTGTTCTGTGCCAGATTTAATTTGTGTATCGTAAGTATGTATTAAGTGACCGTGTGTGTGTTGTGTTGCAGCGGAGTCGAGCGAAGCGCGGACGCCGGTGAAGCGCAAGCGCGGCCGCCCGCGCGTCGACAAGACCAGCCCAGAGTACCTCGCCAACCTCGCCGCCAGGAAGCAGGCCAGGGAGATGGGTACGATGCACACACTCACTCACTGTTACTGCTCGCTCTCACACCTCGCCTCTACTACACTACTCTCGATGTAACACCATAAAGGACTGCACCAGTGCGACCATATTATGAGATTTGATTATCTGAAATGAACAAGGGCCTATATTTACTATCATCTTACATACAGGTACATATCGGCTATTAAAGATTAACATACGAGTGATAGATACCTATCTAACTATCACATGAATTTGTTAATCAATAAGGCACTCTAATTACTATGTCTGTAATTTATATGTGTGAGGACAAAAAACTGTTTGAAATTAAATTAAAAAAAAAATGCGTGTGCCAATGTCATTCAGAAAGTAGAGTTACTTTCTATATCGAGTCCATTATTGTATCTTGCCCGACTTCATAAGAAGGGTGATTTTATTTGGTACTTACTGTAGTCGTTCAGCGTCTTTATAATAGTTTTTTTTAATGCATGATTTATTTGTTAAAATAGTAAATTGCTCAATTTGAATACGTAAAGCTTATATTTGCATGAAATGGTCAGGTCTCGTCAGTTGAGAACACTACCCGGGAGCCGGGTGCCCTCGGTAACAACACATGTATGTGGTTAGCTAGAACGGTGCGAGTAGTTGGTATTACATGTTTATTAGAGTATGTAGCGGTTTCCATGGCAACTGGGCAGGGACCTATATCCGATGTAGTGGAACTGATCTCTGCTATACGGGCTCCTACGAGACCTAGTGCACAGAACAGAGATATTATTCGGTACCTATCACTACTAAATACACCAAAGCAATAAAAAATACTATATTGCGTTGAAAAGGTATCAGGGAGAACTGAGTTGTAAGAAAGAGACAACAGTCTGAAAGGCGGATCTTGTCGATGTTATTTAATCACCGGTTTTGTTACATTCGACCTTTGTCCTGTAATGTTGCGGTGTACGTTCAAGTGCGCGAGCTTCGAACTAATCGATTCACTCGAGTTTGTTTTAAACACCTAGTTATATAGTCGTCCCTTGCCCGAGTTGCTTACTAAACTGCCCATTCAATGTATTTACTTATTTATAATATACATATTTTAAGAGTCCGTTGTTTAACCAACGTCCGTCTCGCTCGCTCATACCACATTTTTGAAGATATGAAATGACTGAATGCACTTATAACAAAATCGTTGTTTGTGAAACTAGAAAACAACATCACAAATATTCGTCAAAAATTTCAATTTGATCTAAGTTAAGTTTCATACATAAACATCAGTTTAAGATATTATTAACGCAAAACACATACCCACGCATGCGCAGTGCGCACGAGCCGGACGATGGTTGAACTCTTACATTTGAATGGCGTACAGTCAAGTTGGGCAACTTTGAATTTCCTCCTAATTTTTATGGTTACAGAAACACCTTTTTTATTAGAATGGAGACGAATTTTACAAAGAATGTAACGTCGGAAATTCAAAGTTATCCAGCTGAATGATTTTTAGCGTAGAGTTATCCGGCGTATATTGTCGTATGTACTAGTAGATGCTGTACCGTGCTGCCAGTAGAGTAACGGTTGTGTCTGTGCGCATCCGTATCCGTATCCGCCTCTAGCGTGAGCGGAGCGCGCGCGCCGCAGAGATCTCTACGATAATCAATCACCCTTCGATTACTTCACTACTGAATTTCGATCCTAAACCATTACTATATACCTATAGGATATAATATATTCTAACCTCTAACTCCTTCAAATTCCATTTTTTTTATTTGAAATTAGGCCGTACTTGACCGTCAGCTCGTCTGGTGTTAAGCGACAATTACGGTCTACGATGGAGCGCGCTTGCCTAGAAGAAACCTATTCACTCGCGATTTGAACACACATATATTATATCTATTCGGAAAGACCCATTCAGGAAGCGCATTCTACATTTTTTCGGTGCGCACAATGAAATTGAAATGTCTTATATCTCTTGCATTCTCATTTTTGCCTTTTTCTTTTTTTTTCCTTTTCTCTGTTTATTTTTGTTTTTCTTCCGGGAATATGTACCTTCTCTTACTCCGGACAAAGTAGAGTGTTACTCAACGCTGTTACCATCCAGTTCCAGGACAATCTTAGCAAAACACTTGCTTAAATTCAATTTCTCTGACCATTTTTTCCGTTTAATTGTTCTTTCTATTGCACCTTTGGATTATTATTTTCGTGTTCGGTCCCACCTCTATATGACATCTGTTCCGTCCGTCGTTCCCGCTCCCGTCCTCAGGCCGCGTGTCCCCGTGTCGTGCCGTGTATCCGTATCCGTGACAGTAGCGCGTGTGTGATCTCTCGCGCGCGCGTGTCTCCGCTCACGTCGCATGTGTGTGGTAGCGGCGATGGCGCGCCGCGGGGAGGAGGCTGCGGGGGCCGGGGGCGGCGCGCCGGGGGCGAAGCGCAAGCGCGGACGCCCGCGCCTCGACAAGACCTCGCCTGAGTACCTCGCCAGGAAGCGCGCCAGGGAAATCGGTACGTACCACCCCCCTCTCGCAACGCAGCGCCGCTGATCTACAACATGATAATCCCTCACGCGTCTCATCTGCTTATTAAAAACTTTTTGTTCCTATCCTATTGTATCGGTCGATGTAGGTTACGTACAAAATGTCTCCAATCGGCTTAGATTAAAAAATCACTTGCATCGACATTACATTGCGAGCTGAATAAGCCAGTGCTAATGAGGTTAGACGCGTCACGGATTATCGTAATGTACATTGCAGAGCGTGCATTATTGGTTCCCTCCTTAAACACTGATGTATGTGGCGTTGTATGGAACACCCAGAGATGTGCCCGGTAGGTGTGCGGTGCGCGAAGATATACTTCAAGATATACTCTATTCATTTTTAACTGATTAAAAAAAGCAGGGTCCTCAATTATTTTTTGTATAAGTTTTGCGAATGGTTCGTCGGTTGCGGTAGCGGACTAACACCATGGGTATGTTGTCCGGAGATGGAGTCTCCAATTTTTCAGCTGACCCCTCATTAATCGATGCTTTTAATAGTTTGAAGTGAGTCGCCCCTTCCTCCTCCTCCTTAGACCGCCACTGGCCGGGTGTGAACCAATTTCCATAATTCTTTTTTTATAAAGCTAGGAGCTCGACCTCAGAGGTAGTTCCATCAACGTTGCAGTTAAATAAAGCCTGTAGCGTTTTTAACTGGCGTCTGTAATATGAATATTTTATTGGGCCGGCAGCCGTTTAAATCCCGTTTTTTGAACTACTTAATTATTTAGTTTAGTTTATAATTATCGTAGTGTCCGTCGTCAGCTCTAGTGGACAGTAGAGCATGTTTTAGTGGAAGTGTTGCTTAATACTCTGTTTAGAGGAGGAGTGGAAGCGACGCGGACACGTGGGCAAACTGATGTCGCCGCTTGTTCGTGTCTCAAATTAGTGATAATGTGTTTCGAAACTAGAACTTGACTCGTGCCTTATTTTGCTTCCTTTATTTGAATGTGACTTGTTTTGGGCATGCTTGTTTCGTTATAAATTGCAACAAACAAGACAAATGCAGGACACGTGTCAAGATGTAGTAAAGTTGAAGTAAAGATACTGTTATTATGACAATATAATGAAGCAGTCGTCCTGCGTCACTCGTGCTGTACACGTGTGCGACTCTACTCTAGTTGCGTCTCCGATACGATATCGGCCCGTATATACGAGGGCGGGTTAATAAGTCCGTGACTTTTTGTATGAAACACAGGTTTTTGGATAAAAAAATAATTTTATTTTTCAACATAGTCTCCCTTGAGCTCTAAGCACTTTGTCTAACGTTTCTCAATTTTTTTTATCCCTTCCAAAAAATAGGATTTCTCGAGGTCATTAAAATTAGCATTGGTTTTTGAGATGATTTCCTTGTTGGAGTCAAATCTCTTTCCACCGAGCCATTTTTTAATGTTTGGAAACAAGAAATAGTCACTCGGGGCTAAATCTGGAGAATAGGGTGGATTAGGGAGGTAATTCATAGCCTAATTCATGGATTTTTACCATGGAAACTGCACATGTGTAAACCTTTGCATTGTCTTGGTCCAGAAGATGTTTTTTCTTGGCCAAATGCGGTCGTTTTTTTTTCAAATCCTCATTAAATCGATCCAACAAGTTGGCATAATGTTCGCCATTGATTGTTTTACGCTTTTGAAGGTAGTCAGTGAGGATTATACCGCGTGCATCCCAAAAAACGGTCGCCATGACTTTATTGGCTGACGGGTTTATCAGCCAATAAAGTCATGGCGACCTTGCCTTTCTTTGGCGCTGATTCACCCCGAGAAACCCACTGATTTGGCTGCTGTTTGGTCTTTGGTGTGTTGTGTTGGATCCATGTTTCGTCCACGGTTACGAAACGGAGCAAAAACTGGTCCATATTGCGGTTGAACAACGACAAATACTCCTGCGAAGTTGTCACACGATTGCGTTTGTGGTCGATTGTGAGCAAATGCGGCACCCATCTTGCGGAAAGCTTTCTCACGCCCAAGTGATCATTCAAAATTGAAACTACTGAGTCATGTGAGATGCCTATGGCTTCCACAATCTCTCGCTCTTTAAATCTCTGATCGGCTAACACCATATCGTGATTCTTTTCAATTGCTTCGGGTGTAGAGACCTCAACTGGGCGTTCAGAACGTTCAGCATCTTCCGTGCTTGTATGGCCACAACGAAATTCAGTAAAACACTTTTTTACCCTATAAATTGATGGTGCAGAGTTCCCGCAGTATTTGTCAAGCTTAGCCTTGGTTTGAGTCATGGATTTTTTCCGAAAAAATAATACTTTATGAGCTCACGAAATTCATTTTTTTCCATTTTCTCTTTAAATCACGCGGTAGTCTGCTATAAATGGCTGTTAAACATAAACCAAATGACGCAGCTTGTTAAAATTTTCGCAGGAGTCAACTAATAAATGCCTTTTGACAGGAGCACAGTTGCCCTTTCAGTTAAGAGGCGAGAAACTAAAAAAAATCACGGACTTTTTAACCCGCCCTCATAAATACCTAACTACTTTATTGGACAACTCCGTGTTCTTTGGTTCCAAACCTCCGGATTTATGTGTCATTTTTAACCGACTTCCAGAAAGCAGGCTCTAAATTGGACTGCTTGTTAAGAGATCACTCCGCCAATTATGCATTGTTTCTGATGATTCTTCTGATGTAGGTAATACATCAAAGGTGGTCCCATATATATATATTATCAGAATCGGTTCAGTACTTCGGATTTTATAACAAAATTACTGAAAAAAAATTTCGTCGAAGTAAACGAATTGCGTATTTCGAAGTCGGGTTTTTCAGTTTTTTTTAACTATAATTATTATTAGATGGTTATTTTAAACTGTGAGTTATTTAAAAAACAGATTTTGATATTTGATTTATTTTCATGACTGTTGCGCGTGCCGTCCCTCCTCCGGTGGCTCCGGCGCCGGCTCGGCCGCTCGGTATTGTAAAGACAGAGAAAGAATGTGGATCAAATTGAAACAGGAGCGAGATGAGTGGAGTACTAGAAGAGTGACCTACGCTCAGCGGCGACTGTGCCGATTACATGATGAAAATGATGATGATGAATTAATTTTGAAAGTTTATCCTGTGTGACGTCAGCGCCCCGAGCTGTTGGCGAATATTGTGTGAGAGTTATTTCATTCACGGAGCGCGTCACGATTTGACATTTTGGAGTTTCAACTTGTGATAAACATATGCGCCGGATGAACTCACTGGAAATATCGAAAATCATTAGATATCATTAATAGTTGCAAGCTTCGAGTAAAAATATTCAACGATTACCTAAAAAATACATACCTAAAATACATAGTAGGTTACCATACATTTGAGACGGGTTGTTTTTCGCACAACGGAATATAATAAATCAGATTAACACTGATCTTTTAATGACAACAAAAACCTAATCTTCTTTATTTATTTATGTGTTTACAGAGGCGTTGGAGCGCAAAGCGAAACGGGAATACAAGCGCAGATCAGCCGCCGGTGAGTAAACACAACGCTCCTACAACAGTATAGGGTTGTAAATAACACTTGGAGTGGAGTTACCGCACTACGCGAATACGTGACAACATTTTGCTAGATTTTCAGTTCGCCCGTCTTGAAAAACAATACTATACTATACTATACTCTGTTATTTAGATATCTCCAAAGAGCTGTTATAACCATTTCTCTATGAGCTTATATTAGTTACACTTTGACATGTATGTAATAAATGTTGGAAGTCGAATTTAATTTAAAGTCTGTTTTCCTATCAATTTAACAATGTAAATGTGCTGGTGAAACAATAACTCTTTGTTCAAAATGAGGAGCTGCGTTGGTCGCCGGTCCGCTACTGGCGCTTATACATATTTAAAGAAATACTTGGTTCTCTCCTAAATGCCGTATTGATTACAAACTCTGCACGTATATGTTACTTCGTGGAAAGATAATCCCAGCGGTACCCGTCTGTTTGTGGCAGGGACGCTGCCCTGCGATCCGTTTACTTACACAATACAATATTTATTGTGCCATTGATTGAGCTGATCTCTATGATGTTGTCGTGGTTAAATTAATCGGCAATGGATTTTACTCCAAAATCTTCAAATTCAGATTCAGATATTTTATTGCCAATCCATAGTATTACAAAGTTGGTATGAACAAATAAGCACTAGTATCATATGGAGCCTGTCGGTGTCGGGCGCAGCGACATAGAAGAGAGGAGGACCGCTATTATGTACAAAGAATCAGTACTAATACACTTCGGAAAGAACAATTATTAAAAAAATAAATCTAATCACTAATCAACTATGTCAAATTCAAAATCTTTGAGCTACCTTGCAAAGCGTTTTTTCAACTTTATATATTATTAATTTTTACCCGACTGCGTAAAAAGGAGGGTTATGTTTTGTCATTTGTGTTCGTGACGGTTATAACAACTCATTATAGATAGAGACACAATCAACATGTTGTCACGGCTCACGTAAGTGTACTGATAGAGAGAGTTCTAATGTCTTATCTCTTTCTATCATAGCTGAATTTAGCGTAACGTTCGAGTTTGGCGTTTTTTGTCATGTAATGTCAAAGTAGGTAGCTTTGTCACTATACTGTTAATTCCAGTTTTTCCCTGGCTGAGAAAGAGGAAAATCTATTTTTTTATAAGGGTTCTGTAGTATAATATTAATTAATAATAAAAAAATGTGACGGATACACCACGCGACAGGGGCACATGTATCCTGGCACAAGCTACTTTGATGTTACATCTTCACATTCATATACATATGTATACGCAAAATGATATGTGTATTATTTTGAGTGAGTAACCGCACTCACACTAACAACTCATTTTGGCTCATAATATGGCAAGTTTATAATGAGTATCCCACTTTGATAGTTTAAAATATATATTAATTGCTGAAATATCTCTTATTTTTCAGTAATACAAGAATGTAAAGAGATGATTTAAAAAAATCTGGTCAATTAAACGTTTCAATTTCTATTTATATATATATATATACCACTGGTTTTATAGAAAAGAGATGTCGCCGCAGTCGGAAGCGTTCTGTCTCAAAAATTCGTGATTAATTTTCGAGCTGTCTATTTTTTTTTACTATTTAAAGACTGGCATCTTACTCCTTTGTCTTTTAGGTATTGCCATGTGCATTACACCAAAATGATACTTGCCATCTTGTGAATTGAAATCGCTTTGTGTTAACAGCACACGTACTCGTATGTAACTTGGTATTTTCACCGCTTTAGCGCGACCCATCACGAAAGCTAAACCGCCTCCGAGCAAACAACCGAACGCGACAAACAACAAAAGCTTGGCTACGAACAAACAACCGTTAGCGAACAACAGAACCGTAGCGAACAAGCCGGCGGGCAAGCGAGCCCCGCGCGCCGCCAGGCGGCCGCCGCCGGCCAAAACTAAAGTAGCCGCGAGAAAATTAACACAAAAGCCGGGGAAAGTCGCGCCGCCGAGAAACATGGCCGCGAACAAGGTCGTAGTCAGGAGAAATTCGAAATTTTCGAAAGTAAAAAGGAAAGGTACATTTCCTCGGTGTTTGGATGTCAGTAGAATTTGATGCATGACCGTAGAACTATAATGGTCAGATTTGTGAGACTTGTTTTTTTTATATATTCTGCCAGAATAAAGTAAACTCCAATAATTTGTGGATAGCATTTACGACTAAAATAATGATTAGTGATTTAATATATTATCGGTAGTAATTATTGTGGCATGCGAAGGTACATCTTATTCATGCTTCATTTTACGAAGAGAGGTTGCAAGGATGAAATAAATCATCATACCATGTGGGTAGCATTTAATAACTAAAAGAATCATAAGATTATTGTTAGTTATGTTGGCATGTTTTTTTGCGTGTATCGTGAGGTGAAAGGAGTAAGTTAAATGTGTGTAATACATTGTGCATGGAGTCTCTGTTTCTGTAGTTAGCTGGTACGAGAGCGCACTGCAAGAAGCTTACCACATAACACGGACGTAGCCAGGTTTTAGTTTAGGGGGAGTGTTTAAAAATAAACCAACCAAAATGCAGTCACGGATCCAACACTCAAGAAAGGTTTTTATCACGGCCACCCGAAAATCGGCGAACCCCACTGCCCCTCTAGCTACGCCTATTCCTCACAAGTTACCAGGAGAGAGAATGACCACCCACCAAGGTGAAAACAAACTATACCATGAAATAGAAAAAACATTTTTTTTGACCAGTGATAGCCACCCTACCTATTACTGGTCAAAAAGATCAATACGAAAATTGAGTCCCACAAGAAATGCTCCAGGGTCTGCGCAAGCCATCCTATATATTTAGGAAGGGCATCGAACACGGAATCATCTCCAATACGAGTCGACTCGGCCTCGACTGAACACATCGTGGTGGCCGATCAGTTATACTTGTTGCAGTGCGGCCCACTACTGTTGTTAGCTGTTCGATAGACATTGTGAATGTTTCAATATACCCCTCATAGCTCACTCGTAGTACGTCTGCCTTCTGAGCTTTAGGTCGTGGGTTCGATCCCCACACAGGGCAAACTTTTTTACTGAGTAAGGATGTTTGTTCTGTGTCTGTTTATATTGTATCATATAAACACTTTACATGTATCATATGTATGTAATTTATAAAAATAAGTAGTATGTATTCTATCAGCTATCTGGCTCCCATAGTATAAGCTTTGCTAAGTTTGGGGCTAGATGGTGTTGAGTAAAAATGTCCTGCAATATTTAAAAAAGAAAAAAAAAATTTTTTCTATTTAATACGTGTTAAAAGTTTGACATATTTTGTTTCGTAATTTTCCGTTTGTTCGAAAAAAAAAACAATTTTATTTTGGAAGTCATAAATGTTATTTACCAAACGTTAAGAGGACCAACTTAAATGGAGATGTATCAGTTTCTCAAAATACGTTGTAGGAGTCATGCTGCGTTCGAGGCGGTACGGCTCCAACTTGACAAACACTATCGAACACGCCATCTCATGCTTACAACACGACGGTGACGGTTCCTCCGACAACGAATGCATTGTTGAGGAGGGTCGCCGTCAGGTGTCAGGCGTCCGTCACAGTCACGAGCAGCCGCCCACAGTGTGGCCGCATGAGTGGCCTCTCAGTTAGACCACATCGACATGGTTAACATATCAATAACTTAGCAGTCTCGTGGGACCCCACGGTGTCGGGTGTTAAACAGTTTACAATAATATCAACAAAACGTTACAGAAATTGTGTTCTACAACAAATAGTACAAAGTGTGTTCCAAATGTTTTCGTTGTGTTACAACATGTATACCTCGCAGTTAGACAGGTAACCAGGTTGCATTATATTACTTAACCAATAACTATGGTGTTGGCGAACATTGTATAACGATCGTTCCATACATCGATTCGTACATCGCAGCATGTTATATTCTCGATAACATCGCCGTTCCGAGCTCGGCAGTGTTCAGTTTGTGATATCATTCCAGACTCGGGCGCCTCATCCTCGACCGGCGATACGACGCCGCGCGTCAAACGCAAGTATACCAAACGTACGCCGAGTCAGAAGAAAAACGATGGGGTGAGTATATCGCTGTAGTGCAGCCCGCGGCCTCCAGTGGGGGCGCAGTGGGGCGCATGTGGCGGGCGTGACGAGCGGGGCCGTCCGGTAGCGCGAGTCCGGTGAACTCACACCCTGCTGGAGAGAATAACAGACGGAGTATTCATTACTGTCATTATCGCCTGTTACGGTATTCGAATAACTTCATTCGTATCCGTGGGATCGGAGCGTCCAAGTTTATGTCGTAACCTGGCGGTGGTGTCCGGGAGCCGTGTCTGTAGGTAGAACAAGTCCAGGTCCGATGTGTTGATTGTTTCGTGTGCAGACTGGTGGCGCGGAGCGAGTGAAGGGCAAGCGCGGCCGCCCGCGGAAGACTGACCAGGGGAACGCGCAGAGACATCACCAACCCAGTGAGTACTGCTCCTCCTCTCACCTAATCTTAGCACGGTTCTAACATTTAACTAATTCTGAAAAAAATACAAAGCTGCGTGCGGTAGTCATACCTGCGATACGGTTCACAAGAGCATCTCTGTGTGAACCTGGACACCGATCTTTCACGAAATCACTATGAACTTATAACAATGTAAAGTTCTCTGTATCTTTTGGTAGATAGTAAAATTATTAGTACTGAGGGGACAGTTGATGACACAAATCATCGCTCCCCTATAGCGGGAGCACGGGTCGTTGGAGTGGACTCAGCTGCCCTATAGCGGGAGCACGGTTCGTTGGAGTGGACTCAGCTGGGGAGCTGAGTCCACTCCAACGAACCCGTGCTCTCGCTATAGGGCAGCTGAGTCCACTCCATATAGCTATAGGCTCGCGCTATAGGGGTATAGCGCGAGCACGGTTCGTTGGAGTGGACTCAGCTGGCTGGAAATACGCATTAATTTCCAGCAGGTTTTAGTGCAGCTCGGCATTTATAATATAATACATGGTATTGACAATACATATATGCGGTCGTAACCGTCTCCGTCAGTTGTAATTGGTTAATATCGTCGAGACATATAGAGTATGAGGCGCCGTCCGTGTGTTCCAGAGATCCGCGTGCGGAACAACTTGATGCCGGTGAACAGCGAGCCCATCTCCCTCGACAGCGACGACGAGCCCGAGCTGGGTGAGTAGCGTGCGCACGCGCCCTCTCCCGGCCACTCCACCCCGCACGCCCGGGGGGGGGGGGGGGGGTCTCTTGGGCTGACAGCTGGAGATATTACTTTTCGGGATAACAAGTAATCGTTAAAACTAAAATAAAACCGGACAAGAGCGAGTCAGACTCGGCCACCAAGGGTTCCGTACAAACTAAACATATGATACCCCACATGATACGGTTAATTCATTTTAAAATTTGGGCCCTCATTCCTTGCATAAAGACACAATTTTTTTGTGATTAAATTAAAATTTTCGGTGTACTCTAACACAATGCTTCTTGCCAAATTTCATAGTTCTAGGTCAACGGGAAGTACCCCATAAGTTTTGATTCCTCTGTGAGTGTCGAAATGTGCGTTTTTTACGACCTATTCGGCTGTAACTTTTTTTTTACGAAAACTGAGAAATTTATTTTTTCTTTCTGCAGCAACAGACTGGATCTGCGTATATAGTCTTAATTTCAACACGATACCTTCACGCGTGTCACGGACAGACGGACAGACAGACAGACGGACAACAAAGTGATCCTATAAGGATTCCGTTTTTTTCCTTTTGAGGTACGGAACCCTAAAAAACGACTTCAAAATACGCAATTCATTTACTTGGATGACATGAATTTCTAGTTATTTTGTTATAAAACCCAAAATACTGAATCGGTTTTGATCAAAATATGAAAAAAAAATATCACCACGAATTGAGAACCTCCTCCTTTTCGGAAGTAGGTTAAAAGTATCCTGTATGTTGCCAGGGTGTCAGCTACTTCCATACCAGAATTCAGAATCGGTTTAGCCATTTGAACGTGAAGAATTAACAAACACATGCTTTCGCTTTGTAAACTAAGTTGAACATGTCGAGTAATATAAATGATGATATATTTAAACTCTGTATCCCCGGGCGCGTACACGTGTGATGTACAAGTGCACACTATACAGTCGTGTGAGTGTTGTGATGCGCGTGCGCAGGGTCGCCGGGCGCCGGCTCCGACTCGCTCAGCCTGGACGAGAACCTGCGCGCGCTCCGGCACATACACGAGAAGTACGCCAACATAGACAAGGTACGCACGACACTACATTATACGCTACATCTCTGTACTCACAGGAGCGACATACACGCGCCTAGCCGGCTGTGCCCGTCAGAAACTGACGCCGGCGCATGAGTCGCACGAACTGCCCCAAACCAAAATTTGGGTTTAAGAATACGAGGCTAAAGCTATCTTTAATGTCTATACATGCTATGGATATAATTCTAAAATATAGTCGATAATGGCCTGGTCACTATTTCTATTGGTCGTGTATACAAATCGTATGGTGTATGTATCTATCACTCAGTAAGTACTATTATTAGTATGACAGTGTTCGGCTCATTACTCATATCTACGGTTTTTTATGTCATATTTATTTTCTCGTCTTCACGCCCCGTCTAATTTCTTTTCAACATTTCTCTCCATTCCATGGTTGGGAGAGAGCGATAAGGCGTTACACTTGTTACACTTGTGTTATTATTTTTCCTTTTGTACTTTTCACACACCTTCGCTTACCATCAGGCTAATCAAATTTAAATTCAATAAAGTGATCATAATAATAGACTAAAATGTCAGTGAAACTCATAAATCAAGTTGGTGTTGGTGTTTAAGGCCAGTTGGTGGTCAATCTTATATCTATCTTGCGTAAAATAATTAAGGAGTGCCTATAAAGAGTTTATCCTTGTATGTAGTGTTATTGTTGTTTGTTGTAATATTGGTGCCCCCCCCCCCTCTGGTCACACACAGGACGAGTTGTTCGAGGCTCACCTGCTCGCCGCCAAGTTCAAGAAGCCGCCGCACGAGCCGCCGCCGCCCTCGCACCACCGACACGACGACGACGTCCTCTCCATCCGCAGCTCGGACGGTCAGTCTCCACTCACTCACTCACTCACTCACTCACTCATAGAACATTGCGCAAACATTCAATTACTAACTGTACAATACTCTAAATACAAGTATGAGTTTAGAACATATGTATATACGTCAATTTTATAACACCCCTCTTTTTGGGTCGGAGGTTAAAAATAGATTGGACAATTTGTTGTACATCCACGATGCTTCCAAATGAAATTCTATTTATACTTTTTACCGACTTCGAAAAAGGAGGAGGTTAGCAGTTCGTACCGTATTTTTTGTTTTTGTATGTATGTACACGAATTACTCCGTCATTCGAGAACCAATTTTTGTGTTTCCTGAATTGGTGTATAGAGAAAGCTCCCAAGTTGGTCCCATAATTATTTTATAAACATCGCTTTATTAGTTTTTGAATAATCTCTAAAAATGAATATATTTTCATTGTATTCCTGAGTAAGTGCGTCAGATTATAGAATCGCAGAGTTCCACCTACTCGTTTTTCTTTGCCAGAGTATCAAATATTAAGGATTATCGTATAAACATCTGCACATTTTCTAATCTTCGAAGATGAGCATTTGACATTCAATGACAATTCGCATTCTTGACAAAAGAAAAAAGAGCGAGTGAAGAGAGGTCTCTTTAAAAAGTTTACAATAATGAAGGATTTAGTAAGTTGCGTTTGAAGTTGGTTTTAATAGAAAAATTATAGATTTTAGTGAGGCTTTTGATTTTGTTGACCATCTATTGAGTTCTGCAGAAACTTCAATATTAGACGTGCGATACGAGATAGTTACATTGTTTTCTAATATAAATTGTGTGTGATTCCGTAGGATCGGCTTTATAAAAAATAAATTTCGACCTATTATTGTTAGAGGTACCCTCGGGCGTAGATGAGCTACGCCCGGGCTTGCTTTGCTCCTTTGTTATTCACTTACTACTGAATAATAGGACGAATTGAACACTGTTCTTGTAATGTTGCAGGTGGTTCCGTTAAAGATATAGATACGAGGGTGGAGAAATTAGAAGATAGCTCAAATTCAGACTCGGACAGTAGCTCCTCAGGATCTGGTCAGTGGGAGTTACATTCATTGTCGTAATCTTTCTCATCAGTTTTATTCAGCACTGTTCATTATATTTCTTCAGATCATTTAGGCTCCATAAAAACTAGTCATTATAGTTTCGCCATTACCATCTATAAGAGCTAACGTGTTGAAATGGCCAAGTGCGTGTCGGGCCATACTATTAACGAGGAAAAAAAGAACGTCCCCAATTTACGTGTAGGGGTGGTACCCTAAAATAAATATTTTTTCCAAATTTTATTTTGCCCCTTTGTCAGTGAGATAAATCAGATTTCTAGTACTAATAGCACTTGATCTAACCCACGGACGTGGTGAAACTCCTTGTTGACTATGGAACTCTAAAAAGTGATAGTTTCCTGATTATATAAAGCTATTCTGTTCATATAATATGTAGCACTAAAGTGTCAATTTCCATCATCAGGTAGTTCAAGTTCAGGGTCGTCCTCGTCGTCGTCGTGCAGCTCTTCATCATCAGACAGCTCCGACTCGGAGCCGGAGAACAAGCACCTCGAGCAGAACAGGTGAGTGTCGCCACCTGCGGAGTACGGAGGCGCTCCGGACGCAGGGCTGCAGGAGGCTCCTCCGGTGACGTCAGTATCGGCGATTAGTGAGAGCGGTGTGTGGTCGTGTTGCAGCACGTACGCCGCGCCCGCGTGGGCAGCGCCCGCGTTCGAGCCGCCCGCCGCCGACTCGGGCTCGGAGTCGGACCCGGAGCGCGGTGGCGCCGCCCCGCCCGCCGGCGGCGGCTCGCACGACGAGATCTCGGAGAGCGACAACGAGAGCCCCGACAAGAGCTTCCAGTGCCACATCTGCAGGAAGTGGTACTCCACCAGGGTCACGCTCAAGTGAGTGTTCACGCCGCTCACACCGCGCCACCACACTATACTGCCCACTAGTACTACATATATAAACCACACAAGTTGGTGAAAGGATCGCTACTATCTACTGAACTATCGTTCTAATCTAATATCTACTTACAATTAATTATACTTTAAAAAAACTGAAACAAAACTTTCTTCCTGTATGATGTCAGTTAAAAAAGTATCAGAAGTAGGTTCACAGACTATTTGAGAGTTTCCCATCTTCCATTCATATTAATTAATTCATCTTAATTAGTTAAAAATGTTATATTTCATGCACTAGTATTTATTTTGTAATTTACCAAATGCTTTTGACAGGGTATGACTATAATGTGCTACTGTAAAATGTAAACTGTACGGCGTTAGAGGTGGATTACTTAGGTTGTTACTGAAACATAGTTATCGTACGTCATACTTTATAATATCGCGACTGAGTACGAGCGGGTTCCTCAGGGTTCTATGCTTGCTCTCATATTTAGCGAAGTACTCGAGGACATTTAAACATTTCCATATGTAACTAGCGGATATAAATACCGGCACATAAATCTGGCGCCTTGAACAAGATTTGCTCTAGAACTAGAATGGTATTAAACTAATCGTGTCACAGTTTGAAGTATCTCATATTGATGATTGTTTTCCACATATTTTTAGCATTTTTAGCAAAATTGTTAGCTTTATATTTTAGTTTATAATGAATATGACTTGTTCGTCGCGTGCAGGATCCACCGGCGCGTGCACGCGGCGCGCGGGGCCGGGGGTGGGGGGTCGGCGCCGCGCGCGCGTCAGCGCTCTTCGGACAGATACGAGTGCGACATCTGCAGCGAGACCTTCCCCAGGAGGGAAAAACTTTATGCGCATAAGTATATATCTATTGACTATCTAACTTTACAGTTAAAGAAGGTTTTTCTTGCGGATTTAATTAATTTAGTTCAAAAGTTTAGTTCGTTCAAAAATGATAGTGAACAGCTGAACATAGGAAAATACCCTATCACCGTGCTATCATGACGGTTTCATCAAAATACCCTATCACCATGCTATCATGACGGTTTCATCAAAATACCCTATCACCATGCTATCATGACGGTTTCATCAAAATACCCTATCACCGTGCTATCATGACGGTTTCATCAAAATATTATCACCGTGCTATCATGACGGTTTCATCAAAATACCCTATCACCATGCTATCATGACGGTTTCATCAAAATACCCTATCACCATGCTATCATGACGGTTTCATCAAAATACCCTATCACCTTGATATCATGACGGTTTCATCAAAATACCCTATCACCATGCTATCATGACGGTTTCATCAAAATACCCTATCACCATGCTATCATGACGGTTTCATCAAAATACCCTATCACCGTGCTATCATGACGGTTTCATCAAAATACCCTATCACCTTGCTATCATGACGGTTTCATCAAAATACCCTATCACCATGCTATCATGACGGTTTCATCAAAATACCCTATCACCATGCTATCATGATGGTTTCATCAAAATACCCTATCACCGTGCTATCATGACGGTTTCATCAAAATACCCTATCACCGTGCTATCATGACGTTTCATCAATATTTTTTTCCTTCACTGAAAGCTCTAACTCCTTGTTGAGATTTGAATCGGCGCCTTCCGGCACAAAAATTAATGCATATTACAACTGACTAAGCTATTATACTATTATCTATTATGATATTTTTTTATTTTATTATTATTTGATCACTTCAATTAATTATTTAATATCAAAATAGTTTTATGAACCATGCTTTGACATAATTTATTATGAACTTGACTTGTAACTTGGGCGTTATGAATAAATTACATGTGTTTTTATTCGTTAAAATGGTCAATATTCTTTAAGTATTTCACACTCCTTAACATTTCAAACTTTGAATATTGTAGTGTCTGCCGTAGTCGTCTGCTACAGTAATGTTTGTAAAACAACGTCGTTCGTTAATATCATGATTGGTTGTTGTATCTGTACGATGTTGTGTTGTGTGTCAGAGCGGAGGCGCACCGCGGCGCGATGACGTTCCGGTGCGAGGTGTGCCGGCGCTGCTTCGAGCACGACGAGGAGCTGATCGCACACCGAGACACGCACACAGATGACGAACGGAACGGTACGCACGCACACACACTCATATACTTACACCTTTTAAAACATTTGTTCAATATCTCGTATATACGAGTACATCGCATTACAAAACATATTCCAAGTACATGCTATCTATCTACACAGATTTCACAGAGCGTTTGATGTGGTGGATCACACCTTTCTCGTCCGGTAGCTTGGCCACATGGGAATCTGTGAATCTCTATTTAGATTATGCAAATCCTACTTCCGTGACCTCTCAGCCCGTCATGGTCAGAGGTTTCAAATCCACAACGAGGATACTAATATACCATCTGGAGTTCCTCAAGGCTCACACTTTAGTCCTCTCCTTCTCTTAATGTTCATAAAAGTCTTCGAAATGATTAATGTTTTCTAGCGGTGTATAGCGAAAACATATGAAATCATTATTCTATAGAGTTATTCGAGATGAGTGTGATGTTACAATACTATAGGAGGAAATTGAGATTAGGTATATTTTATTAAACACTTTTTTATACTATCGCGGTCATTCATTAAAACACTATTATTATTAACGGGATATTTGGTAAATATCCCGTTAATAATAAAAGAGTTTTTTTTTTTTAAGTTTTATAAAACTTACAAAATACTTACTACTTACTAAATACAAGTTTTCGCCTATAGATTGGAATCATGAAATAAAGCTTGAAGCCGTACGCTGATGGTCATCAGTGTTCCGTTTGCTGAATGATGATCAATATAATAGAATGCATCTAAATGTTTTCGTATAAACATTACTATAAACTAAACTTTTCAGCTGCAACTTACTTTTTTAATAATATTTTAATGATGTCAAATATCCGTGTGTGAGTGTGTGCGTGTGCGCAGGTCGGTGCAGTGAGTGCGGCGCCACGTTCCCACGGTTCGAGCAGCTGCGGCGGCACCGCGCGTGCGCGCACCCCTCCGCTGCGCCCCCCTCCCCCGCGGAGCAGGGTGCGGGGGGAGGCATGCCGCATGCGTGCGCGCACTGCGGCAAGCGGTTCTCGCACGTGCACTCGCTCACCAGGCACCTCCACAACCACGCCAAGCAGCTCTACCGGTGCGTCGTCTGCAAGGTCGGGGCGCACTTCCTTTACTTTATAATATATAAACATAGACTTGCATTCCACCGCTAGCACGCCCGATGTTACCGAAATACACATATTTTATCTGATCTCTGTATTTATGTCTTGTATTCAAATGTACTGATGTGTCTGTTGACATCATCTCGAACACAATACTTACGGGAACTCGCGTCACGAATACTATTATCAAATGTACTGTACCTCTACCATGAGATGGTATCGACAAAAACCGCTCATGTGATTCACTTGACAGTGAATAAACGCGCCGCGAGTTACTTTACGTTAGAGCGGCACCATGAGACACGCAGACTCGCCAGTGAGAGCTCGCTAGCGTGTAACTCGAGTCGAGTGTTTTTGTTTCGATATGTTGGTACAAAAGCATATCGGTATCTAACTTCACACTATAACCCGGCTAATTTATGGCGTCACATAGCAATGCCTATTCTATAGTGCGTTTACAGAATTTAAATTGGTTGGTTATATTTGTTCAAATACACCTATGTACCTAAAAGATAACTATAGCTTCTTCGAAAAATGGTGGACTTTGCTAATAACAGCTGATAGCTACCGTAAACATAAAACACAATATATATATAACTTGAATAGCCATACCTATCAATAAGGAATGCATTTATAGGAATTTATATCCTAATGTATGTAAGTTTAGGTACCATAACTACCTTTGATTCAAGTGAGACTGTTTGTGTAGATTTCAAGGGCGCGTACTAAGAAAGTAATACCAAGTCACACAAATCTTCGAAAACCCTCCTTACTGATTTTCTTTTATATAATTATTTTCACAAATATGTGCAAGTGTATCTGCAATTCTCCTTCGCATGGACAACATGCGAAACACACATGGAAATTACATGGAAATTTCCTTGTTCACATCGTTCGTCTTCATATGCAGCCGTCGCTAACATACCTATTCCATGCTAAATAACTCTTACCAGACATTATTTGTATTTATATTTCATAAATCACTACTAATTAATCAGTTTATTGTATTTCTTTAACAAAACAAATACACTTTCACAAGAATTCACCCTACAATATGCCGGTGAGTTACTTTACTACAATTGCGACCAATCGAGACGGTGTTTCTCGAGAGCACTTGTCAAATTAGTGTCTCATGGTACCGTTTAGTATGGTAACTGCTAAAAACGTTACACGCTAATGGTTTCATTTCGATAGGTTTTTTACCTTAGTGACTCATGGTGCCGATTTTAGTTCTCTAGGTAACCGCTGGCAGCACGGTACTATTTTCCATAGAAGTTGTTCACGCCCTCGCTAACGAGTTGGATCGCTAAAAACTCATGGTAGAGGTACTGATGTGTCTGTTGACATCATCTCGAACACAATACTTACGGGAACTCGCGTCACGAATACTATTATCAAATGTACTGATGTGTCTGTTGACATCATCTCGAACACAATACTTACGGGAACTCGCGTCACGAATACTATTATCAAATGTACTGATGTGTCTGTTGACATCATCTCGAACACAATACTTACGGGAACTCGCGTCACGAATACTATTATCAAATGTACTGATGTGTCTGTTGACATCATCTCGAACACAATACTTACGGGAACTCGCGTCACGAATACTATTATCAAATGTACTGATGTGTCTGTTGACATCATCTCGAACACAATACTTACGGGAACTCGCGTCACGAATACTATTATCAAATGTACTGATGTGTCTGTTGACATCATCTCGAACACAATACTTACGGGAACTCGCGTCACGAATACTATTATCAAATGTACTGATGTGTCTGTTGACATCATCTCGAACACAATACTTACGGGAACTCGCGTCACTAATACTATTATCAAATCTCTAAAAATAATAAATTGGCGGTTTACGATGCTATCACAATAAGCCTTGCTGAGGAAATTTATCCAAATATTTTACTTTTATTATTTCTTTGGTAAGGTTGTATGCTAGATAGATTCGAGTTTAGCGAGGCGTTCGTACCTAGTCCTAGTCCTAGTCCGTACCTAGGAAATTGATGCACTTTGCATATGTTTTGGAAAATATGAAAAACGAATCGTGAGTGAGTTAGTTTTGAGGTTTTTATTATGTTTAAGGATATTAGATATTTTACATTGTGTTAGTCTTATATATTTAGTTCTGTATCAATGAATCAATCAAAACTAGCCCTATTTGTATAAACTGTCCCACTGCTGGGCGCGGGCCGTCTTCTCATCGTGAGAAGGGTAAGGCCATAGTCTACCACGCTGGCCAAGTGCGGGTCGGTAGACTTCACACATCATCAAGAACGTTAAAAACTCCCAGACATGTAGATTACCTCGCGACGTTTCCCTTCGCCGTTTGAAGTTACGACAGTCAACAAAACGCAAAATATTCGATAATGTTGAGTTGTACACCCTGACGCCTCTGTAGCCACAAAGGTAAACGCTCCCAGCCATCTCTCGAATCTGTGTCATTTTTGCACTATTTATAAATTTGTAAATACGCAACTTCGAAAAGACAGAGGTGCGTGCCGCGGGATTCGAACCCGGGACCTGCGGATCGCAAGTCAGACGGCCTCCCGACTAGGCTGTCGGAAAGTTCGTTTTTATTTAATTCTGTGTATCATGCCAAATATATATATATAACGTATAGTGTATTGTGTTGCAGGCGTCGTTCGCTCGCGCGGAACAACTCGCGCAGCATCTGAACAGCCACCTCGCGAACTACAAGCGGCTCAAGCCGTAACCGCAGCTCCTCCCGCGCCTCCCCGCGCCGCCCCGCGCCGCCTCCACGACCCGGAGAGACGACACGTCAATATCGGGCCGAAACCAAATACATCCCCAGGTGACGGTGCCGCGGGACACGACGCTGAGGCAAGCGCCGAGGAACCTCCGCGTTACGTTTTATTACACATTTAGTCATCAGTCAACAGTAAGAAAGTCTCTCGTGAACTCCGTGATAAGCCGTGTCGTGCAGCGGCATGTCGTGCAGACGCGTCGCTCACAACGAGCGCACGTTCCGAATCGTGCAAACGACGCCGTCTGCGCTCTTTCGGAACGCGTTTACTTGTTGTCCTGAGATATAAACATAAAAGAGTACAGTTATTTTGGGAAATTTTGAATTTCCGTGTATCATTGAACTCTGTTATATAGTATGTAGTGAGGTCGTGTCGCTCTCATATCCTTATAATATTAAATCTAAATATGTTCCAATTGCGCTCGAACGCTCACATACAAATTATAAGCGATTTTAAAGAAATTTTGTAGAAAAAAAAATAATGTTTAAACGCCGTTCAAATTTACCCAGAAATTCTAAGTTAGCCAAATTGGACGTATTCACCTTAAAATGATAAACTCTAAAATAGGACACAGGCTCGTAAACATATTAAAGTACGTTGGACACTCGCCGATATTAAAATATCCAACTTGAAACGAACTTACCTAGGAATGAGTACAGGTGTACGCAGGAAGGGGTCGAAACCTAAGCATAATGTACTCCTTTCGGTCTGCTACCTTTTCTGAGTGACGATATAAAAACTTACGACTAGAAATATTTTTTTTTCACATTTTTCAACACTTGTAAATAGTTGTTATAATGAAATCACAAATAAGACTTATGTTTAATTATTATAATTTTAGGAAATTTTACCTTATTGAATATTCTCTTTTATTGTTTTTAAATAAGATATATAATTTACATATGTTTTAATGTAAAGCAAAGAAATCGAACTTTGCGTTGAATTGTTTTATCGACACGAAAATATAAACGAGCCGAATTTGGGCTCATTTATTTTTATTTGTAATTTGACCGTTTTTATGACGAGAGCGGAACGAGAATCGACTTAAATCAGAGTTTGTAATGTTCGATAAAAATATAACCAGACTCCATCGTCAGGCGGTCAAGCGTAAACCTGGCAATTATAAGAAGAAATAATATGCAAAGACTGAAGTCGGGCAAATTGATGAATGCATATTCATTAAAATTTTGTTTACTGTAGAGTTCGATGTATCGACAGTCTAGTTCCGTACTTGCACGACACCGTCATCAAACCTGAATATATGTTTAGTCTCTTTCTTGCGTGTAGATACCACCATGAGTGGGACAAAGATGAACTATTGTTCGTTTCCAATGCAAACAACTGCACTTCTGTGTTTAAATATGAAATCACTGAAGTGTATTAGTACATAATTATATAGTTCCTTGGTACCGCGCACAGTCGGTCGTGTCCACAGCAGCGGCTCTCGTTGGTCGTCAGGCGGCGGGCGGCGCGCGCACAGACTAATTGTGTTTTTTTTTTTATTGAAAGTTCACAAACAGTGTTATGCAAAAATATTAATATTATCTAGGAGCTAGAACATGAATGATGCACGAGTCATGAACAGTGAATCTAACTTACAACAGTAACAACATTCCACATGACAGGAAACACTGAACACGAAGCGGTTGTTGTGTGTGTGTTGGTGTGTGTGTGTAAACACAGTTTGTATTGAGCAAGGTATATGTCGTGCTCGGTTGGCAACAGTTGTATGAATTATACATACGAGTACATACATAGTCCTGGCTATGTTCCCTAACCGGCGCGCGCCGGGAAGCAGAGACCGAGCGTGAGGCCGCTCGTCGCCACGCTACTCCGCGGTTGGAGGGTTGTATGGAAGGGAGAGGGAAAAAAGAGTTGGAGTTATGGAAAAGTGTTATAAATAAATCGGTATTATTATTACAGTGTCTAATTAAAATAAAAAATGGCGCTAAATTATAATATAAATTTAAGACGTTTGTTGAAAACACGAAGTATTCGGGCAAACGTTGCGACGGACGTGCTGCAGGCGGGCTCATTTCACTGTACTCATCATTTCTACCACCCGACACAAAAAGAGGGGCGTTATAAGTAATGTGTGTCTGGGCTTTAGTGTCTATATCGTAGCTTTCGAACGGATGGACAGATTTTGATGTAGTTTTGTTTTTGTTTGAATTCGACCGTTCCATACATAGAGTTAGTTGAGTTGGAGGACAGCCGACTTCAGGATCGCTCCCATAGTAAAAGGAATTTGTAATGATTTTGTCGCGTTTAGCTTCGAATATGACACGCACACTACTGTGTTCAAGCGAAACGTTTAAAAATCACATCGTACCTTCCTTCCAGCATGTGCCTTCCGAGCGGCGGGTCGTGGGTTCGATCCCCTCCCAGGAGGAACTCGCGTGCGGTCACCACTGAACGTGCGAGGTTACTCTATATATCATGAGTGTGAAATATACGTATTAGAGGAGCTATTTAGTTGACAAAGCGCGAGGTGTGCACTAGTTAGAGACTAGATGGCGCTGTGTGGGAGTGTCCAGCGATATAAAGAGATATTAATAACGATGAATACGAAGTCTGCCGTTCGAGCCAACGCTCTCTGTACGACTCGTACTCGTTGTTAAATCAGACAATTAAACATAGTTTCGTGAAATCGATCCACGTTCACAACAAAAGGAGTTTGCTGGAACTTTTTGAGAGGCGGGCCCGCGTTGCGTCGTACATATTATGATACAAGTTAACAATTATATTACACTTCAATTCTGTGTTTCGTTACATGTCTTAGAGTGTAAACAACGGGGCCACCTACTAGTGATTAACGTGAGCTGTATATGATCTAAATGACAAGCTCTCACTGGCCGCTATTATTGTGTATAATATGAGACAGGCAAGGAAACAAATATCACAACTTGTATGAAACATATAGGGAAAAGATGATTTGACAAATATTTGTAGTTGTTATAAAATTATGTGAATGATTCAAATAAGAATATGACTGGCCTGGTAGCGGCATGTGACGTCACTCGCTCGCTTCGCTCGGTCCGCGTCCGGAACCTTGTCGCATTCAGCTAGTTAATAGTAGTGAAGTGAGCCAAGAGCCAGTCTCATTCACATTTTTATTAGTGTTGTATAAAAAATAATTTGCGAATATAATTATGATAAAAATCATGGTTTATGAGTGTACGTGTGCGTACCGGTCGATATATAGATCACTTGTAGCGAATGAACGTTTCTATAAGGCGGGGGTCACACCGCTGCCGGCGAACATGGTGGCGGCAGATCTGTGGGTTGCGAGACTGTGGCGGTACTTCAACTATGTTGTCGGTTAAATCATGAAGGAGGACGAAGTGTGTTTTTAATTGGAGCTATTTATGAAACATCTTGAAGTTTTATTTTATTTAAAAAATTGCTGTTGAGAAGTATAGAGTCAAATCGTAACGAACATTAAATTAATTAATTATAAGTAAGGGACCATCACAGAGCTTCCTCTACACGCAACGGAGCGATCGGCATATGTAAAAAACAAATACGAATCGAACGACGAGCCTTCCTCCTTTTTTTATCTCTGTTAAATATGACAGATTTAATAATCATATTCATATCGTAAATCTCGATGTAAATACACGCGAACTACAAACACTTGTAATGAAATTATACAAAAGAAATAAGTTCCTTTATGCTTCTCATAGATGGCGGTGTTCAGATTCAAATAGCGTAATAATATAATTTTATTCAAAAGTGTTCGTATTTCGCCTTCTTATCTCGGTTGTCGCGAGCGGTGTGACCCCGACCTAAAGCTTTTTTGTGTAGATATTAAGTAATAAGTGACAGCACTGTATTATTGAGTAATGTTAGGTCGGCTGCACAGTGAGCCATGTGCACCAGGGCAGACCACTCCGGGGCTTCCACTCGTAGGTCGCGGTGGAGACCGTCGCGACCCAATATAAACGAATACAGGTTTTAAAAGGAAATATACGAAAAAATTTAAGTACATCATTCTTTATATTAAGTAATTTATATTGGCAAAAGATGTTCTTATTTGAAGTTGGGGCACTTTAGCTAAAACTGTATTGTGTATTGGCTGCGCTCCGCGGTTTCACCCAGAACCACGGTGATGTTAAGTGCCTGTGTCCGTTTCCAGCTGCACTGCTATCTCTGTAACAAATTTCATTACGATCGGTTCAGCCATTTGATCGTGAAAAGATAACAAACTAAAAAATATTTAATTTCGCTTTTAACCGACTTCAAAAAAAGGAATTACATTTATTTATTTATTAATTATTTATTAAGGTATTTTTTGTTGTTGTTACCACATTAGTCCGTCATTTATAAACCGGTTAGAAATATATATTTTTGTTTGCAAGGATATACTTTCAGATTGGTTTCATGGATTTTTATAATTGTATCAAAAACTGTTTAATAGAAAATGCGCATTTTGAAGTCGGTTTTTCATTTTTATAAAGTAGTTATGATTATAATCCATGTAGGAAGTGGCCGCCTCCTGCGGCCCGTGTGTTGTGGCTCGTCGTGCGGTCGAACGACCGTCTGTTGAGGTTGAGATCGGGAGAGTGCAAGAGTTCTCTTATAGACATACACACAATTTATTATTATATTATATTAATATAGAGTTTTATTTAAAATAGCTTGTTTTATTTATTGAACTGTCTGTACGAAGTAGACATAGTGCTGCTAGGTAGGTCCAAATGAGTCACTGTTTTCATAAGGGTTCCGTTTTTTCCTTTTGGGGCACGGAACCCTAAAAACAGGCACGAATACTGCAACCAAAATGAATGTAATACGCTACAACTGCCGATAATTATAGCCGTCTTAAACTGTAAATAAAGTTTATGTTGTCTTTGTAGGAGTTAGATAAAGAAGCGTGTTACACACGTGTCGTATGGTAAATTTGTACATGTATACATTTTCTAAGTACAATCATACAGAAAATGGCACATAGTAAAAGTTATAATGATGAGTTCAACGACCTCCGTATTGATTCTGTCTGAGTAAATATTACTCCCACAAATCCAGTTCCGAAACATCAATATTTTAACTGCGCGACCGTACCGAAACAATTTGTACCTACTTATGTAGAAGTTTACGTGTTTTCTCTGACTTGTACAAAACCAATTTACAGCTCAAGACGATTATCGATTAATTCTTAGTACCAATTTCATAGTTAAAAAGAGTTGATATGAGGTGAGGATTCTGGAGAGAATATTCACAATCATGCGGAATCAGAACACTTGAAGCAATTCTTACGAGATTTGGCATAACGTCTCGGACAATTAACGTAATTAATTATTGAAATAACCATGTTGATAAGTCTCACCGTTTTCACGGTTGTAAGAGTTGTGAGGATTATAGCTAAAACTTCTCTCCAGAATCATCATTAAACCCTAGCTATAACTTCGGAATTATGATGCAGATTATGATATTATTGCTGGCCTAGGGTCGGCATAGTCAAAACTAATTTTCAATCTCTAAGATGAGGATACTAGATATACATACATATGTAGGTGCTGATGACAAGTAGGTATAAAAAATAAATTAATATATATATCTCTTACACAACGTCTATTCTGTCCAGAGGATGTAATAACTAACAGATTCTTTAAACTCCGTTTTTCGGTGAGATTTTCGCTAACCATTTGTTAAGTTTTATGAAACGTTTTCCGGTAAGACCGTAATTGTTGCGCAGGGCGCTGTCACTTTGTTAATTTCTTGATATTATACGTACTGAGGTTATTTTTACCCGACTGCGTAAGGAGGGTTATGTTTATCGAGTGTATGTATGTGGGTATGTATGTAAGTATGCATGTTTCTATATGATCGCCTACAGCCTAAACGGCTTGACCGATTTTGATGTGTAGGTGTCGTTAGATTCGTCTTCACTTCCAGAATGTTATAGGCTATATTTTTGTAATCTAATATCTATATGTATATTTTAAATTTAAAAATATATTATATTATAAAAAACTTAAAACTAGGGTACCGCCGGCAGCGGGGCAACGCTAAACTATCTAACAGTATTTTAATACAATTTCGGGTTAAGAAGTTAACTGAGAGGTCATTTTTACCTAAAATATAAAAAATACAGACACTAGGTATAAGGATGGCAAATGCAATTATTGTACTTTAAGGAATTTAACAAAGACTTAGAAAACTAGTTTAATGGCTGATGCCAACACAGCTACTCCCACACAGTGAGTAAGATGCGGTACTTCTGTGTGGGAGCATCAGAGTGAGAGCACGGCACCTGCCTATTTTTTATTAATTTATTATCATTATCCAAAAATATGACTCACCACCAACTGAATGGGTCCTCCATAGTATTATACAACGCGGTCACACTAGACGCTTGGCCATGTGACGTCATTTTGGCGCTCAAGTACGGCGTGCAAAAAAAAAACCGGCCAAGTGCGAGTCAGACTCCCGCACGAAAGGTGTCCCGTAACATCATCTATAAAAGATAAGTTTCTACCTGTTTATTAAAATCTAGTAAAAATTGCTATAAAATTATGTTTGTTAAATGAATAAAAAATATTTATTTATTTTGAAAGGTAATATATAACTACTGTACTTATTCTATGAAAATTTAAGGTAGAAAGAGGGTAAGGTAGAAAGAGAAAATAGGAAAAACACAGATTTGTTGTATGGCTACCCAATTAATATTTATTTATTTGGCATTTTTCGACAAGAATGTAGTCGTATCTTTTAGTCATCATCGCTATAAACAATGGATTGAAAGTTGTCATTAAAACTGACTTCGCCTTCACTCTCGCTCTCACTTTCACTGCTGCTATCTGATGTCTCCTCTCCTCCTAAATTGATGACCAGTTCTCGTACGAAGTCGTCAGTCAGGCCATCTTTTTCCCAGTATTCTTGTTGCAGCCTTTCGATATGATTGACCTCCTTCTTCCAATCCGATACTGTAATTGAGTTGATTGCATCTTTTGTTAGTCTCTCAATATCTTTTTCGTGTTGATCCACATTCTTGTATGCCACCCTTTGTTTGATTAAATTCCATATAAATATTCTATGGGGTTCAAGTCGCAATGATAGGGTGGCAAACTTACAACTTTATGGCCATGTCGTCTTAATAATTCATCCACAATATATCTTTTCGGCTGCTTTGCCTTTTTTATTATTGGATACAATTCCCTTTTTCTCATATTTTCTTCAAATGGTATATTGTTTTCACGCAGCCATTGTTGCATTTCCCCTTTTAATGAAGTACTCGTAGGCTGCTTCACCGATTGTGTTGAATGGTAAGGCGCATTATCAATGACAACTATTCCATTTGGCGGTAAATTTGGTATCAGCTTTTCATTAAGCCATTTTACAAAATTGTCTGTATTCATTTCGTGGTGATAATCGCCAGTTTTGCTTTTACACTTATAAAATAAGTCGGCACCTGGAATAAATCCGTTTTCTCCTCCGGCATGTACGAGAATCCACCGTTGAACGGGGTTAAAAATTTTTTCACGCTGCTGTCGGTACTGTTTTGCCAGCATTTACTAACAGTATAGTGTGAATGGATCCACGTTTCATCCAGGTTCAACCGGTTACCTAAACCGGTTTTTTATCTGCGCCAAGGTCATTGTTTTCTTTCATTCTGCGCAAGTAGCGTTCTCTCCATGCGGCGATGTCGGGCTTTTGAACCAGTACCGTACGCGTACTTTTACACTTTTTAAATCTGTAGCCCAACTGATTTACCAAAATGTTTCTGAGGTAAGTTCTTCCACCTTGGAAATTCAGGTCTCTCTTAGCAGCTGCCAAGATTTTCTTTAGGAAGGGGACTTCTTTTGTCAGTGTAAAAACTGTTTACAATATTGCGTATTGCGCAAATGTCAAAATTATCAACCACAATTTTTTTCTTTGATGGTTTGCGCTTTTTACCTGGTGTGGACAATTTTACTTCCCTGCTAGTATTTGGAGTACTGCTAGTATCGTTACTCATACTGCTCGAACTAGCTCTCTGACTCGTGTCGGGAGAAGTACGCGGCGATGATACACATGCCATTTTAGCCTCTTTTTTTATCCGAGTAAGAGTACTTCTTGATATTCCAGTTGCGGCACAGGTACGTTTTTCAACCTGATCCACCGGTATGGAAAAACATTTATTTTTCTTCTCATTCTCGAAGAACTGTAGCACTTTTAACACAAGATTTCTCCCTTCACTGTGTATAACTTTCCCCATGTTATTCTGGTTTGAACACAGTTCAACAGTTAATATTCAACAATCAACAGTAACAAAAAACTTAACAAAGCAATAATCAAAACAAAAACTATATAACAAAAACAGAAAACAAGCCAAATTTAGCAAGAAAATTAGTCAAATTATCGACGCGTGTATCGGTAACAAAGATGCTGACCGTACTGACACTTGCTTGCCGGGCTAGAAAAGGGAATGCGCGGGGAAGGGGGCGGGGACTCGCATTCCAGCGATGCGTCGAATTAGTGCGCATACATACTGTTTCCTGTTCGTAAACGAACGTTCGTAAACGTCGGAGAAAATTCTCCTGAGAGGTTTCCGAACGGCCTGGAGTAAATTTTGACATTTCTCGAGTAATATTTACCCGTTTACGAACGCAACCTGATGATATGATAAATGTTGCATGAAAGCTATGTTTTGTTTTTGTTAAATTGTATTAGTGCTTTGTGATTAGTTTTGATATTCCTAATATGAATGTTGCGTTGAATAAACAAATATTTGGTTGACACTATTGTTTCCCACTTCATCGTTCCCATTCTCAATACGTTACGAATGAGAATATAAATTCAAAATGACAGAACTTTTGAATGTTTACAAAGATATATATGGTCCTCGGCTGGAGTACTGCGTGATCTGCTTTCGCTCCGGGAGCGAGCGTCGCATGGTCAGTCTCAAGAACCTGGAGACGTTCGTCAAAAGCATCAACTTACCGTTTAACTACATTCATGAAGTAAGTTTATAAAAACGAAATGTTTGTCCAGCTATGGCGCGTGTAGCTGTAGCCTTGAATATTTGCCTGTCTTGTATTATGTTGGGAAAAAGCAAGATAGATCTGATCTCACCGCTTTCTTTCAAAATATGGCGTCATGGACTCATCGACCAATTATCGAGTAAATTGGAGATCGCTTACCATGAGGAAACTCTGTGAAGACTTCAATGAGAACCTCATCATGACTATGCCCTCAGATACCATGATGAGTATGACGAATCTACATAAACTTTTTAAGGTACATTTACCTGACAGGGACGGCTTAGAGGATGACATGCCTTAAGAGTTAAAGTCTGGTGACATAATCTGGTACTCAGAGCTCGCGAGAGCTGGTGCGGCAATACAACAGGCAGGACCCAAGCCATTCTGTGGCATATCCAAATGTAACACATACAGCACTAAAGGCCTGGGGAGGGACCAGGCTCTTAAGCTCTGGGAAACCAGCCCCGGCCAGAGGCACTCCAAACTGCTCATAGCAGGCTTCACTGACAAACTGTCCAAAGAAGCACTACAAGTAAGCAGGGCTCGTATAAGAATCCTGACCAGAACCCTAAGCAGGTACTGCAAGCTTAACAAACACCTCAAAAAGAAGAACTCAAGGCTTGAATATCTAAATATGTACTGTGGAATTCCCATACAACAGAATTTACAAAATAAACCCCTATAACATAAATATAGTTGACTATTGCAATTAATCGTAATAACAAATTAATCATAATTTTGACGCGAAGTATTTAATTTCACTCTGTGACATCTTGGTTTCTTAATTTAAAGTAGAATATTGTATTTTATGTATTGACATTTGCATGCCTCATTGAGGTAAAACATAATTGGACATGTTATTTATATCTTGCAACATCTTATCTTGTACGTATGTTTGGCAAATAAATGAAATCTGAATCTGAATCTTGCAGATTCTGTCACACAGTAGATGAAACATCCACACATATTCTGTGTGAGTGCGAACCGTTTCACTATAGCAGAAGCTGGCACCTTGGAGGTCACATAATCTCACCCCATGAGATTAAAACCTTCTCCCCCAAGGTTATCACCAACTACATGATCGGTATAGGGCTGGGGAGGTCCTGTGATCCAAAAGGGGTTGTCATTATTGATCTGTGAAGGTCACAGTGACATGCCGGGGCTGCTAATGTCCGTTTGACCTCCTAGGTTTTAAATAAAATAAAAACTTACTAATGTAATAGACAAGAGGTTGGCAAGTGCCACTTTCATGGGCCCCGTTCATCAGATTATTAAAATCTCAGCCTCAACACAGTTCTGCAATACTATTGACTCTGTGTGCGACTTCTGCATGCACAGGGAATGTTTATAAAAATAATAGGCGGTAGTAATCAATATTTTTATAATAAAAAAGAAAACTGTCATCTAGTCTCACCTCTGACCATAGTCGCTGCAGTGTTTGAAATGTCAGGTCATAAAATTAGTAAAACATATTATGTGATAAAGCTGCTGTTTTTTTTTAATTCAATCAGTAACAAAGTAATGGACTATGGAAACCTAAAAATGACCAAGATAATGATTTCTATAATTTTCTCGTGAAAATCATAGAAAACATTATATCCTGGTTATTTTCAGCATTCCTTTGTAAATTATGAACCCTATAGTTTTGCCATGCCCATGGTTTAGTTCAAAGACTATTAGAATTAGAAAGTTATAATCTAAAAAAAAAAGTTTTAAAATTATTGTATATACTTGTAACAAAGACACCAGTAACTATAGGCTAATTGAATTGGGGATATATATTAATTATCACACCAGTAAAATGGTACAATAAAATATTGTAATGTTTTTAGGGTAGGTTCCCTGTACATTAATCGGGGATGTTTTTTCTTTATTTACCCCATCATGTGGATATGTCATTGTTGGATTTATGTAATCTAAAAATATGAGAGATGTACAAATGCAACAACACACACATTTGGCCCTATTATTTTCATTTACATATGTGTTTTTAAGATTTGTTTGTTGTTTTTATAAAGTAACAGTTCATTACAACTAGGATACAAATTGATAATATTGTTGCTACATCATGGTTGCCTGGAAGAGATCGCTTTTAGCGATAAAGCCGGCTGTTGTTGCATTAGTTTAAGTTCTTTGTTATTACTTTTAAGGTGTGTGTATTGGTGAGTATATATCGCGTGTTGTGTAGTTTCAGCGCGTGTGTTGGGTGTGCGAGCGCGGCGCACGCGCAGCGTTCCGCATGCGCATCGCCGTCAACCTTTCCGCCTCCATACACGGACTGTTCGCGTGCATGGAACGCTCCGCGAGACCGCACGACATCGCCGAACAACTGCGCGGGAACAAGAAGCCGGTGATGCATACTCATACTCTCGCACATATCACATCCCAACTTAACACTTATCGCAACCGGCCAAATTACTCTATACTTACCGAAGCTATCATTTAAACTTTCATGTTAAATTATTTCAAACATCTGACAAAGATAAATCTGTAGAACGTTCAAGACGTCGGTTGTAGCTCAAAGGTTGTCGACCATCTTGCAATATTATTTGAACAAGGTTATCTCGGGATGATACATCTCTGAAGTTCGAGGAAGTCCAAAGAGTTACATCCGATATCTGAACTATGATACACGGCTTTGCATTCAAAATTGGGTTAGGAGCGTGTCTCGAGTCGGGAGACTGTGTTGGGCAATTATGTGAATAAGAACATGTGCAGGTTGGTTTGGTGACGCATGCACTCGAGTGGCAGACGCGGCTCGCGGCGCTGCGCGCGCGCACTCAACTGCTGCACACTGAAGTGCTGGTCGTGGCCTCTGTCCCGCCGTCCTCCGAGTCGCAACCGACTATCCACCTCGAACAGGTAACCTTTCCTCACGAACTTAAAAATAAGGCGTTGAATTTGACGAGATTTTCGTCACCCCAGTCGGACACAGCTTCTAGAGCTTTATTCATACGCACAACCATATCTTCTCTCAACACGCCTCGATTTCCGCCTTTTTGGCTCTTGGACCAGAAGTGTATCTTTCCACAACTGTGCTGTCATCTGCATACCCTAAGATACTAGGTTTCAGCAGGTCATAAATATGCAGCAGGAAGAGAGTAGCGGAGAGTACAGACCCTTGAGGTACGCCAGCGTTTATTGCCATTTGGTCGACGAGCACCCGTCAACAACCACTCGAATCGATCGTTCTCTCAAGAAGTCTTTAATCCAAGAGCAGAAGGAAGCAGGTAGTCCATAAGATGGAAGCTTTTTAAGGAGACTGTCATGCCAAATCCTATCAAAAGCCTTCGAAATGTCGAGAGACACAGCCAAGGCCTCACCATTGTTCTCGATGGCCTCGCTCAGAATGTGTGTGGCATACACGAGAAGATCCCCAGTCGACCGATTTCGGCGAATTCCGTACTGTCGGTCACTGTGGAGGTTATTGTCTTCAAGGTATGCCATGAGCTTCTTATTCAGTACACGTTTCATGACTGCATAAAATGGGCGTAACCGAAATAAGCCGGTAGTTACTAGGATCGGCACGACTACCCTTTTTAGGAACAGGCTGGAAGTTCGCAAGCTTCCAGCACTTAGGGACTATACCAGTTTCCAAAGAAAGACGGAAAAGACGAGTCAGAATCGGGGACAACTCAGGTGCGTAGGTTTTCAACACAATAACTGGTATACCATCAGGACCACTAGCTTTGTTCACGTCTAGACCTCTAAGTGTCTTAAGCACCTCCTTTTGATTGATGCGTATGTCCTGCATAGTTGCGCCGCAATGAGGTATACTTGGAGGCGTTTCTTCCGAGGTATCTAGACGTGAATTGTCCGCAAATAGACCTGCGAATAGATTCGCTTTTTCTACTGCGGTTTGAGCTAGAGATCCGTCCGGTTTCAACAATGGAGGCAGAGATGTTCGACAGAAGTTCGATTCGATAGACTTGGCTAGGGACCAAAAAGCTTTGCTACCCGTCGGGTGAGAAGCTAATTTAGCCCCAATCCGGCTTATGTGTTCAAATCGAGCTCTGCGTATTGCTTTTCTGCTGGACTTGGCGGCTTTGTTAAAGGCTCTCTTCACGTGCATCCATGGACTTGCGCATTCGAGCGTCAACCCAGGCCAAATATGCGTCATGCGATAGACGCCGGCGTAGAGTATCTTCTCTAAGCCGGTGTCGACCAAAATCCACATAACGGAGAATCTGGAACTTTCATGGCCACGGAGACGCCTATAGCAGATGTCATCGCGCGCGTAGACGCAGATACCGGCGCGCGACTTGAACCTGTGCTCCAGTACATAGCCTGGGTAAGAGAGATAGGCTGCGTCAGCAGGACATCTGATTTGTGTCTCCTTGAGGAATAGCAAGTGCGGGCTCTCAGTCTCAAGGTGGTAACGGACTGGTTCGATATTTGCGTGCAGACCTCGAATGTTGCAGAGGTGCACGTGGAGCGAGAGGGCGTGCTTCCGCTGATTGCACAACTTACTATTTTTGTTCCTTTTGTTCATATTTGGTAGAGTGAATAGATGTGTGGAGAACGGTAGTAGGGTGAGGCACCAGTCACATAGTCCAGTGTACAAACACGAGATGACACCGCACTATAAGGAGGCTAGTTTGGAGACTGCGGGGACGCCCGTACCCCCCCCGAAAATGTCCTTGAGACACTCTTGTCCGGTCGCCAACCGGCATCAAGGCGCAGGTGCATCCCAGGATTTTTCGCTAGATGGCGGGGCAGCCTTTCGTATGTGGCTAACATACTACTTGGGCCCCCTACTATCTGCGGTCGGCCAGCGGAAAGCCGTGCTACGGATCCCGCTACCCTCCAGAACTAGCCACCAAGCACGATGTTATCCCCCGCCTTTGAACGGACTTTAGTGTCGGAGCAACTACCCAGACCCGTCTCTCACAATGGTTTCACCGGACCACCTCCCGGAACACGACTAGGTCGCTTCACGGGCGGACTCAATCCGGTGGGTGGTAACCAACCGCGGCCGAAGCCTCCCACCGGAATTTTGCTGCCTGATTTGCACCACCCAGGGGTCGCGTGTAGGGAATCAGAGTTAATGGGTATTCTCCTACGGACGCGGGCAGCTCAGCCCCCAAGCTCTATACTCTACTCTATACTGATCTCTATCTCTATTAATATAAAATCAAATAAATAAAAAGCCTTTATTTGATCCTGCTACATTACTTCTTAATTTACTATTTTAATACTATATCACTATGATTAATTATTAGCAAGGTCCCCAGTTTGGGTAAAGGCCTCCTCCAATGATGACCACTTCTCTCTATCCTGTGCTATTTGCCACCACTTTGGACCAGCGACTTTTTTTATTTCGTCCTCCCAGCGTGTACAGGGCCTTCCTCTCTTTCTTTTTCCTTGAGGTCCTCTCCACATGGTGGTGCTGTAGGTCCATCTTTTGTCTCTAAGCCTCACCATGTGACCGGCCCATTTCCACTTCAACTTTTGTGCATAGCTTAAGGCATTATTGGCTTTTGTTATTTCTCTTATCTTTACGTGTCTAATCTTATCTAATTTTTTAATTTTAAGCATGCTTCTCTCCATTCCGCGCTGACAGGATGTTATTTTTTGTTTAACTTTTGACGTAAATTTCCATGTTTGACATCCATATGTCAAGCATGGTAAGAGGCTAGAGTTCATTGTCCTAGTTTTTAGTTTTATTGACATATTGGTTTTGAAAATTTCTTTCAGACTCCAGAATTTATTCCATGTTCGCTGTACTCTTCTTTCAATCTCTAGTTCATTGTTTTCTTTTTCAAAGCTGACTGTTTTTCCTAGGTAAATATATTTGTCTGTGTATTCCAATGGATATCCTTTGACTTTTATCTGTTTTTTGATGCTGTTAGTCATTGTCATGGTCTTAGTGAGATTGATTTCAAGTCCCACATCGGCGCTAGCTGTTTGTAAATCATTGATCATGAGCTGTAGTTCTGAGCTTGTCTGGGATAATATTACTATGTCATCGGCGAAACGTAAATGACTCAGAAAGGTTCCTTGTATGAATATTCCTCGTTCGCTCCAGTTCAGTTTATTGATGATGCTTTCGAGTATGGCTATAAATATTTTTGGCGACAAGGGGTCACCCTGTCTTACACCTCTCTTTATTGCAAAGCTCGGGCCCAGTGTGTCTAGCTTTATTCTGCCCATGTTGTTGTTGTATATGTTCCGGATCACTTTTATATACACTTCGCTTACTCCCTGTTCTTTCAAGCTTTGCCAAACGTTATCGTGAGTAACCGTGTCGAAGGCCTTTAGGTAGTCAATGAATCCGAGATAGAGTGGTCTCTGTTGTTCCCGATACTTCTCTATAATTAACTCTAAGGTATGTATATGATCTATCGTAGAGAAACCCTTTCGGAAACCGGCCTGCTCTACAGGCTGTCTTGCTTCAATTACGGGGCTGATTCTCGAGTTTATAATCGCAGAGAAAAGCTTGTACAGAGTTGGCAATAGGCTTATCGGTCTATAGTTGCCTATATATTTTGGGTCTCCCTTCTTATATATTAAAATAATGTTGGATACGGACCATTGTGCAGGCGTTTCAGAGCTTTGTAATATCAGATTGAATAGTTCAGCGAGCGGTGTTGCCAGTATATGGTAAGCAGTCTTCAAAGCTTCGTTTGTTATGCTGTCTGATCCAGGGGATTTCTCTAGTTTGAGCCTTTTTATTGCTTCTATGATTTCATTTTCGTTGATTGTTTTTATGTTATCTTCGTTAACCTGTTCAAATTGGCCTTCATGCATGTTTACAGCTTTAATAGTGTTTTTATTTTTTTGTGTAGTTAGTTGATTTTTATTGCTATATAAGTTTTTATAAAAATTGGTTGCTGTGTTAATGATGTCTTTTCGATTGTTTAGGTCTTTGCCAAACTCTTTTAGTCCTTCTATCCAGGTTTTGCTTGTTCTGAGCTCTTTGTAGGCCTTTTTTGTGCTGCCTGTGAGGTTTAGATGCTTTTCTAATGTACTTTGTCTATATGTTGAATAGTCCTTTCTTATATATTTATTGACTAGCTTGTAGAGTGCGGAGAGTTCATTTTTCATAGATCTTGATTTGTTTTTGTTCTTTGAAGTTCCTTCCTTCTTTGTAAAAGAGATGATGTACGTTCCGATAGTATCTTGTGTCGTTTGTGTTCCTTTCCCGTTGCTTGGGCTGATTTTAAACTCGTGGTGATTGCATTTGTGATGTTATCGTAATGGGTTTGTACTAAGGTGTTTCCACGGCCATCACATTGCCTAGGTACCATTAATGATAAGGTTTCCCTATATTTAGCTATTTCTACTTCAGATTTCAGTTGATTTGTATGCTTAATATTGTAATTAACTCTACTTTTCTTTAGTTTAGTTAATTTTACTTTTGTTCTGATTAATCTATGGTCTGAGGGGTAGTTTAAGTTCATAGTACCAATATCTTGGAATATTCTCGGTTGGTTTGATAATATATAATCTATTTCATTTTTAATTTTTCCATCCGGAGATCTCCATGTCCATCTCCTGTTTAGTTTCTTCTTAAAACATGTATTTATTATCGTTAGTTTATGCTCTAATGCAAAATCCACTAGCCTCTGTCCTCTTCCGTTTCTCATTCCGCACCCGAATTGCTTTGTTACTAAATGTTCTTCTTTCTTAGGAAGCCCGATCTTCGCATTGAAGTCTCCCATAAGTATGACATTATTGTGTGCAGTGTCCAGAGCTTTGTCAATCGTTTTATAGAATTCTTCAATTTCTTCCTCACTTGCAGAATCCGTTGGTGCATACACCTGTATAATAGAGATTAAAAAGCCTTGAATGTTCATGTTTAGTATAGCGATTCGTTCCGTCATGCCAGTAAAGCTCTCTATATTGTTTTTATGTACTTTGTTTACTATAAAGCCTACTCCATATAGGCCGGGCGTGTGACCCACGTAACAAAATATAAAGTTTATATGCTCTTCTATGTTGGTGCCTAGCCGTCTTGTTTCAGATATTCCTATAACGTCGTATTTTGTATCTTGTATTGCTTCCTCTAATTCTAATAAGCGTTCGTATGACGATAAGGTTCTAACATTGTATGTTGCTATGTGTAAATATTGTGATTTTTCTTTGTTTCTGCTCTCAGTCTTTGTGGTATCTATTTTTGAAGGGTTATGGTCATACTCTTCCACGGTGACCGGCCGGATTGGAAGATTATTTTGTTTGTTTCTTGTTTTTAATTGTGTGTTTGTTTGTTCCGTGTCGGAGGAGGAGGCGCTGAATTGCTATGTTTGTTTGTCTTGACTATTGTTCTTATTCGTTGTATCCTTGACTACGTAATTTAGTATTCCCTGTTTAATGATTCCTCCAGAGAAGCTGTTAGACCTTTTGACCGATGTAACGATTTGTTGTGTTTTATTCTTTTTATTTACTTGCGTATTATTCTCTACATTGGATTCAGTGGCATTCTCGGGTGACATAGGCAGCTTCCTTTTAGTGTTATTTTTTGATATTATCAGTTTGTCATATATAATTTTAGCTATGTTTCCCTTTTCTCTTTCCTGTTGTAGTTGTTCTTGTAGCTCCTTTCTCTTCTCCAGTACATATTTTGGATAATCTTCTTTAATGTAATAATGTGTATCTTTTAGTGCTCTTTTTTGCTTCAAAATTTTTATCTTTGTACCTAGAGTTGTGAAGGTCACTACTATCGGGCGTATTTTTTCATCTTTCTTTCCTATTCTTTTTATTTCTTGGATGTCGTTGTAGCTTATTTTTTGAGAAAGATATTGTTCCGCCCATATAATGAAGTTTCTTTCTAGGTTATCGTATGATTTTTCATTCTCTTCTATGCCGAAAAATACCAAATTATTTTTCCTTGCCTGTCTCTCTAAAGCGTGTAGTCTTTTTTCTTGGTTTTCTACTATTTCTTTCAAATTTTCGTGTTTTTTTTCCAAAGCTAAAAATTTTTCTTCAAACATCCTGCTTATATTCTGTGTAACTTGCTCAGTAACATTATTTCCCGTTTTCCGTATTTCTTGTCTTTGATTATCCAAATCCTTCTTTATTGCCTCAAGCGCTTTCAAAACTTCGTCCATTATTTTAAAGTTACACGTAGCGCCCTCTTTTAGTTATTGGCGAAAGCTCTTGGCTGGGTAGTATCAGTGTCGATTGAAAATAATGATTTTGTGTTTGGTCTTTGTCGATGCAGTTTAGACACTGGCCGCTAGATGGCCCTCTCTGAGTTTATATTTATCATGTAATTCCGTGATGACCTGGATATTTTTTGTGTGGTTTTTAGGTTATGTTAGTTCACAAATTCGCGTAGATGTACAGGACAAACCTGGTAGAATGCGCCACAAGTAGATTTTGGTTCACTTCGCTTTTAATTTCAGTTTTTATAGTTCAGCATTAAGAGGAAAGTTATTATTTTGTTGCATAGTGTCCTTTGTATTTTGATCGTTTTTTGTCACTATTAGTTTGTTTTTCACTAAAACTTTACACTTTCTGAATGTTTTTTTACTTGTAGTATGTTTAATTACAAACTGTATCACTTGATATGCCTTAAATTATTTAATAAGTAATTTTATATACAGAGAAGATGTCAACAGTGGCACAGTGGCGCCCTCCCCTACTAAAACTACTATCTCTATTAATATCAGTACAAAATGTCCTTTATACAGAGGAGTGAGGTGAACGAGACCCTCGAACAGGATCCGATGTCGCCGCCGGACGAGTCGGACGTGTACCTGATCCCGGACGCGCCGCCGGCCGCGCCCCGCACCCCTCCGCCGCTGGACGACGCGTGAGTGATCCACTAGAGTACTGTGTACACACAACAATCGAATACTATATTCAATATGCAGTTTTGTTTTCCGTTTCTTTTATAATAATGACCATAAAATCTTTTCTTTCTAAAGTTCGATAAAAAATGATCTCAAGGAAGTTTTTGATACTGTAAGTACTTAATATGAATAATGAGCAATATTCTGTCGGTATCAATGAAACTGCTCTTACAATGATGCAAGACAAACGTAATACACTTTAATAGTGAAAAGTATGATGATAATGATGCAATCATTCAGCTGGGGTTAATTTACATAAGGTGAACCATAGGGTTCAAATCTGGGCCCCGACTTTAGTTAATTTACATCATAAATACGTGGCGTGAGAACACCAACATAGTCTGTAGACATTATCGGAATCAGAATATGTTTATTGCTTCACTGTGTACAAAAGTTCTTATAAGTAGACAAGTCTCAATAAATACGAAATTGAATGAAGACTCTTTGGTGTACTTTATTCATAATTCACATAATGCATTAACATTAAAAACTCCAAAACCCCCGACAAATAAACGGCTAAACCGATTTTGATACAACAAAGTTAAGAACAGTCTCGATGAAATCCTCTTTCAAACAAAAAACCCGGACAAGTGCTAGTCAGACTCGCCCACCGAGGGTTCCGTACAAACTAGTAGATAAAAGGGGGAAATGATATATATATTTTTTATATTTTCCTTCTTATACCGAAAAATATATATCGTAAAAATATTTAAAAACTTGTTTTAGCTTATGCTAATGAGGCTCTTTCATATGATACCCCACATGATACGGTTAATTCACTTTCCTTAATTTTTTGTTTATACGGTTAATTCCTTGCACTATTTTTTGTGATTAAATAAAAAATGACCGGTTTTCGTTTTTTTTTCTATATGTGTACTATAACACAATACTTCTTGCCAAATTTCATAGTTCTGGATCAACGGGAAGTACCCCGATTCCCTTGTGAGTGTCGAAATGTGCATTTTTTACGATATATTTGTCTGTAACTTTTTTTTACGAATACTGAGAAATTTTAATTTTTCTTTCTGCAGCAAGATACTATGGATCTGCGTATATGGTTTTCACGCATACTTTCTCACAAAAAACGTACACTCAACAGCGTATTAAGCGTAAAGAAATCTTAAGTTAGGCTGCAAAAACCTCTTTTCTGCAGTCGGGTATTTTGTTTTTCTTTTAACATTGATACTTGTTTGAAGTCTGTTGTTTTAGTTTATCGAATTCGGGTAATGTTAGGTCGCCTTCTTGTACAGAAGAGTGCGAAATGTGGACGTTACTCGCCGGGCGTCGCTAGCGGAGCTGAGCTCACGCGCGCGGCGCTCGTTCCTTGCACGTGGTTTCCTTCAGATAAACTATTAAATAACATGTGTTATTTTCAGTTTAAGGGAACCCGAAATCTTCATGGAGTCCGTGATAATCGAGGACGACGAACAAGATCCCATCGGTATAAAACAAGAGAACCCCGACGAGCTGAGCGACAACACCCCGCTCCTCGACTCGCGCATCACGACGATCCGGTCGCACGCGTCACGTGGCGCGTCACGGGGCGCGTCACGCGGCGCGACCCGCGGCGCGACACGCGGTGCCCCCCTCCCGGCCGGCGCGGCGGGCGCGTCGAGCCCCGCGCCTGCGACCACCCCGTCGATAGTGCCCATACAGAAGCTGATGGACAACGCGGACAACACCTCCTTCCTCCTCCACCCCATCGTGGAGAGCAACGGCGTGATGTCCGTCCCCTCGCTCAACGCGCAGATCATCAACGGGCAGCTGATGACGGTCGACAACTCCAGCCTCATCATACAGACGCCCAAGCTGGCGCTGCACAGCGGGATGAACTTGAAACTAGTCACCGAACCGAATCAAGTGACGACTTTATTGAAAGGGATGAAGAAGAACGATGTACACAATACGTCCGTGATAGCGAACACCGCGCCGGCTCGCGGCTCGCCGAGCGCGCACTGCGCTCGGGACATGGACACCCTGATGGCGGGGGCGCCGTATCACAGCAACAATGCTATAACGCACAGCATCATCATCGACGACGACGACGCCGAGGTGAGCCGCCTCGACGCACGGAGCGCAGCGCCCGGGCAGAGACAGAGCGCGCCGGATACTAGGAAGAAGCGGGACAGAGATAAGCCGGATGACGAGCCGCCGAAGAAACAGAAGGAAACCGATTGGGAGGATAAAATACCTATGGATGTTATATCATACATGGTGAGATATTACTAGAATTATAAAATACCTATGGATGTTATATCATACATGGTGAGATATTACTAGAATTATAAAATACCTATGGATGTTATATCATACATGGTGAGATATTACTAGAATTATAAAATACCTATGGATGTTATATCATACATGGTGAGATATTACTAGAATTATAAAATACCTATGCATGTTATATCATACATGGTGAGATATTACTAGAATTATAAAATACCTATGCATGTTATATCATACATGGTGAGATATTACTAGAATTATAAAATACCTATGCATGTTATATCATACATGGTGAGATATTACTAGAATTATAAAATACCTATGCATGTTATATCATACATGGTGAGATATTACTAGAATTATAAAATACCTATGGATGTTATATCATACATGGTGAGATATTACTAGAATTACATTCACTAGCTTTGCGCTTTTAGTTCCGGCTCTTCATTCAAACGTTTTTTTTTGTAAATATAAACGATAAGCAGCGGTTTGACCGTCGCACTAGCACTCGCACTCGCACTCGCACTCGCTAACAGTTCAGTTATTATAATGTATATGTGCCAAAAGTAATACTGACAGTGGAACGTGTCGGAACATGTGTCTGGTCCGTGAGTGACGTCACGAGTGTCGGAAGAAGGCGGTAGACATCAGACTGTATCCACATCGCCCACTATGGAACCACATGTGATTATGTATTCCCTATGAATATTTTTTCTTCTAGAATGCGTAAATATAGTCTAGTGGTAGTTGTAGATGTAGCGTATGTACCCCTCGAGGTTTGGAGCAGGTCTCGCAGCCTACTGTACTGTGCAGTACTGTGCAGTACTGTGCAGTACTGTGCAGTCGTGGAGTGGTCCGGGTCGCGAGCTCCGTGGCTGCTACCGGAGATCACGTGCTCACTCTTAATACATACATAGATAGATAACACTTTACTTAAAACCATATAATAATAAACAATTACAGAAATATAACATTAAGTACTCTGGGCTAGGTTGTTAATTGGCGGCCTTATCGCTTAGAATAATTATTAGGTGTTACATTCCAGGACGCGACCGACCCTAACGCCATGCAAGAGCTGCGAGGGGAGCCGACACTCGGCGTCATCTCCTCGGTTCAGTCCGTCACCGAGGAGACTCACCTGTCGATGGAGACGGATACTGGAATAAATAGTGCCCAGGACGGAATAAACAGAGGACAAACGGGAATAATCACCATGCCACCGGGAATAAACAATGTACAGTTATTAAACAGTGTTCAAGGAATAAACAGTACAGAATCTGGTGACAATTTAATTTTAACTCTTTTAGATAGTGATGAAATAGTGAACAGTAGTGTACGTACAGTGAGTGCGAGTGGGAAGAAAGGTTCGCCGGCAGCGAGCAGCAGCTTCACGTCCGGGGCGAGCACGGTACCCATGACGTCCAGCGCGACGCAGACCAACCCGAAAGGTAACCATTATGTCACACTAATATTATAACCTGGCCGGACTTAGTCTCGCTGCTACTCAGATTTCTGTCGTCTTGGTAACACAAATATTTGTGATCTTTAATTTTTGGAATTCAAAATTTTTCCAGGCGAACAGTACAAGACGTAAAGATTAAAGTCCGCAAATACGGAGCGACGATCTCTCAACTAGGCTGTCATTATTTCACTTAATGAAATTTGCTATATTATATTATATTGTATAGATAAGGCCGACGAGACGGCTGTATTTCATCATCAACATCAGCACTTTCTCCACAAGCAGGCAGAAGCGAGCGAGCGGCGCGGCTAGTTTGTATGTCGTTTAATTGTTGCAGGAGTGAAGAGACTCGTCCGAAAAGAGAACAGTGTTCACCAGAACGTGTTCGCGAGCGCGCACTCAAGCACAAGGAACAGAAACAGCTGCAACAACGGTGACGTCATAGACTTGTGCTGATACGTCACACCGCCCGACGATGGCTCGACCTCGGTGCGCCTCTCAAACGAATGAACACTGCTCTAGCTCCATCTTGAAACATCAATGTTAGAAAAAATAACTTTTGACAGATTTAATGCAAAATAATGATCTGTCGACTCAAGTGAAAGAAGTACCGACCTTTACTCCAGTCCATCGATGTTTGCTCTAAGGTCGACTGATGATTGATCCACAGTACATCGATGTTTGTTCTAAGGTCGACTGATGATTGATCCACAGTCCATGGATGCTTGTTCTAAGGTCGACTGATGATTGATCCACAGTATATCGATGTTTGTTCTAAGGTCGACTGATGATTGATCCACAGTCCATGGATGCTTGTTCTAAGGTCGACTGATGATTGATCCACAGTATATCGATGTTTGTTCTAAGGTCGACTGATGATTGATCCACAGTCCATGGATGCTTGTTCTAAGGTAGACTGATGATTGATCCACAGTATATCGATGTTTGTTCTAAGGTCGACTGATGATTGATCCACAGTCCATGGATGCTTGTTCTAAGGTCGACTGATGATTGATCCACAGTCCATGGATGCTTGTTCTAAGGTCGACTGATGATTGATCCACAGTACATCGATGTTTGTTCTAAGGTCGACTGATGATTGATCCACAGTCCATGGATGCTTGTTCTAAGGTCGACTGATGATTGATCCACAGTATATCGATGTTTGTTCTAAGGTCGACTGATGATTGATCCACAGTCCATGGATGCTTGTTCTAAGGTCGACTGATGATTGATCCACAGTATATCGATGTTTGTTCTAAGGTCGACTGATGATTGATCCAGAGTACATCGATGGTTATTCTAAGGTCGATCGATGATTGATCACAGTCAAACGATGGTTGTTCTAAGTTTGGTACCATATACATTTCAGCAAATGAAGTAAAGTAGTTTAGTGAGCTCCTATAACATGGATATTTCATTCGGACACCAAAGTATGTGTTATCAATGCTACTACAGTTACTACTTAGTTAACATGGTAAGATAACATACATATATACACTATCACTATACAATGATTATAAATCACATTATTTTACTGAATATTGTTAAAACGTGTGAAAATTGTTTGTTATTCATTCACACTAGAATGATTCAGTGAATTTGAGTGTAATTGGAAATGGAGATTACTTACATTTGTATTAATTTTTATCCTAAAAAATGTGTGGTATCTCGAATAGTAGGTACAATACAATACGATACGAAACGTGCGATGATCTCTATATTGTGGCCACGATCCGACGCCGACGTTCGGCACGCAACTGACGGCTCGCTCCGCGGTGCCGGTCACCATATTACGAAACGTGCGATGATCTCTATATTGTGGCCACGATCCGACGCCGACGTTCAGCACGCAACTGACGGCTCGGTGATCGGTCCGCGGTCGCCATGTTACTTCGCAAGACTCCATCGAGTGCAATCCTGTGTCGATGACTCGACTTATGCTCGATTCTGATAAACAATGGCGACTGCTCAAATAATTAGGACTGTGTTTGACTGCGTTCTTCTAACCCAAACACATACGTGTAAAACTGTATTGATACGATTCGTCTGTGATTCAGCGGATTTGATCGCGTCTTGCCCACTATGCCAAGTAAGTTTATTACATCGTAAAGCTGGCCTGATGATGGAGCCGGAGAGTTTACACTGGAATACTGTGATGGAGCCTGGTAACTTCGTCGCGAACCAAGCTTACATTTATTTGTGTATCATATTATTCCCTCCTTTTATAATTAAAATGTGAAGTATATAATGTAAGCCATGCGTTGTGGCACATCACTACGGCGCGGTGTGAGATTGGACATCACTATCTACGCCTTGCACTCTTTCGTTGACCGCAGTGACACGACAAGATGCCGTAATATAATTTTAAAGCTTAAACAGGTTTTTAAATATATTCACGATGTATATTTTTCGGTTTACGAAGGAAAATATAAAAAAAATATGATTCCCCCTTTTATCTACTAGTTTGTACATAACTTTCGGTGGGCGAGTCTGACTCGCACTTGTCCGGTTTTATTTAAGGCCCGGCTAGTCCGCAAAAGCAGTAAAACAAAGCTTTTAGAAAATTTACAAAAAATACTTGTATTATTAGTTCAAGCTCAAATTTTTTGTATGTAAAATTTTGATCTGTTGGCTAGGTTTTGCTAGAAACAAAAACACGATTGCTGAAAAAAATCTCGATAGCTTTATTTTTTGAAAAATATGCCATTTTATTTATTTTTCCCATTTATCTCTAAAGTGTTTAAAGCCATCAAAACCAAATTTACCATGTTAAGTAGCTATTACATTTTTTTAGTGTTCTCTAGAATTACATTTTTGATACGTTTAGTGCATTATTTTATAGTAATTTATTTTACAATAATTTTGCTCGCGAGCAACCGTCCCGCCGCCTTGCTTCAGCTGTTCACCCGCGCCAGTCTGTCGGTGACCACTGTCAGCGACGGTACTGTGTCGGATTGCATCGCGCGCCAAATAAAACAAATTACTATGGGAAATCATAGAACAAAGAAACCAAAAAATAAGCGAACGCGTAAGCGCAAAATTTTGGCTCATATAGAAATGATGCGATCCCGAAAAAGGTAAATACCCAGTTGCAAGTTATTATTTCCTAGAAATATACATGTAAGTATTTATATAGATCACTCGCACTCGCAGTTCATAAACCTATGAGTTCTATTCATACTCGTATAAAGAAAATGTACTTACTCTTACCTGATGTTCAAATATTTCAGTTATGAAAGATGTGTGAAGTCTGTCAACCCGCATTTGGCCAGCGTGGTAGATTATGGCCTTACCCTTCTTATAATGAGAAGATGGCCCGCGCCCAGCAGTGGGACAGTTTGTACAAACAGGGCTCATAAAAAATAAATGTATACATAAACATACATACACATGCTAGCTGCATCCCGCGGTTTCACCCGCGTAGTGATGAAAAATGGTGATAATTATATATATATATATATATATATATTCTGTCTTTCTCCAGGTCCTAAAGAATTTCTGTTCCAAATTTCATAATTATTGGTTCAGCCGTTTAGCCGTTTAGGTAACAAACAGACAGAGAGACAGACGACAGACAACTTCGCTTTTATAATCTTATATGATTCATACATTTGAAAAACATAACCCACTTTTTTGCACAGTCCGGTAAAAATACACCGCGGTCGCGGCAGGCGGCATATGGCGCGGCATCTTTGAACGGGTCACAGACTTTGAGAGTACCTATATAGGTATACCGCCGTCTGTTGCGCGCCGCCCGCGCCGCGCGTAGGTAGGTAATTTTTACCCGATTGCGTAAGGAGGGTTGTTTATCGAGTATATGTATGTTTGTATTTATGTATGTAAGGGTGTATGTGGGTGTATATCTATGTATGTACTATGAATATTTTTAGATTACCTCCTACAGCCTAAATAGCTTGACCGATTTTGATGTGCTAGGTGTCGTTAGATTCGTCTTTACTCCCTGAATATCATATGCTGTATTATATTTTTTGTAACGCATTTTTTGTACTCTTGCAAAAATAAAATAAAATGTTTTTTCATAACCTAGAACTTCTTCGTGATAAATAAGAAATAAGTAATTTTACTGGAATAAAAAATACACACTTCAACTTTTTACAGCGATTTTACGTATACATATATTACGTATTTGAGTATAAAATATTTTAGATAGGTAGTTTCATAACATTTATATTTCCACCACAAATACAGGGTGTTAGGTTAGGTTAGGTTAGTTAGGTACATTTATCAGTGATCGACCTTGTTAGCATTATTCTTGTATATTGCAGATCAAAGAAGCATCTTGAAGTAATCAACGAGTCTTTGATAACATTAGAGCCAGTTGATTTGAATACTTCTAGGATTGAGTGAGCACTACAACCTTATTTATTTTACAAATAATGAGGTTTATGCACATATATTTTTGTAACTGCAAATTTGTATGAATTGGTAGGTAGACCAGCAATTTATGTGAAAACCTCACGCAATAAAGTAAAATAAATTATAATGCACCTGTTTGTATAATTAAAATATATCTTATGTGCATTAGCCTCGTTGTAATGATAAAATGTGTGGTTGCTACAACGTTTACTTTGATATTACAGAACGACCGTCAATGAAAACTCGTATAATCTGTCCCGTACTCCACCATGTGAGAGTAATAACATCGACATGTGAGTTGTGATATAGTTGTGAGAATAGAACATAAAAAAGAAATAAAACAGGCACGAATACTGCAACCAAAGAAGATGAAATATGCTACGACTGAAAGATCTGTTAATTTTTTGATATTGTACTACGGTTGTTTTTTATATTTTTATTATGGGAAACTTTAGCTTGACCACCGATCCCGCTAGTTTTGAACGACGTTTACGGTCTACGATGGTGCGCGTTTGCTTAGAAAAACTCTATTTTAATTGCGATTGCGACGTTCTGTTACATAATGTAGGTATAATAATGTGAATCAAAGAAAATCCGTTCAGGTAGCGTATGCTGAAAATTTTCAAGGCTGTACGTTAAAAATAACAACAAAGCGCTCTGTTTTGTTAAATAATGTAGATTCAAACCCATTTCTTTCTATAATCACGCATTAGGTGTAAAAAGTAGAGTATGCACTTCGGGGATAAAGGTGTTTTTGTCTTGGGCGAGCTTGAATCCCTCGTCACACTCCGGATTCTAAATTTGTAACTCTGTAAATAAGTAAATCTGTAAATATGTAAATATGTAAATCTGTAAATCTGCAAATCTGTAAATCTGTAAATCAATAAACAAACAACTTATATTTATATTATTTGTAGTAAACTCTCTCAGGATCTTTTTAAAACCTACAATAATTGTAAGTTATTTTGTTATAAAAATCCAAAGTACTAGACTGATATTGATAAAATTTATATGAGAGCACTTCTGAAATCACCAAAGAAAAAATAATCTTCAAAATCGATTCACAATTGGTGGAGTAATCGGTGAACAAACATACAAAAAACATAGTCAAATTGAAAACCTCCTTCTTTTTGGAAGTCGGTTAACTAATGGTATTGCAATATAATTATAAAATTAACCTTGTTGTGTCTGCTTGTGTTTATTACCTAACATCCTGTATAGACCTTTACATTATTGTCAAAGATATTTACGTGATATATTTGACCTGTAATATGTAATTCTAACCAATATTTATGAAATTTGGACAGGAGATTCTTCAAGACCTGGAGAAGGACAAAGGCTATATTTTATCATAATCATCATCGTTTTTCATCACTACGCAGGTTACACCGCAGGAGCATAGCTATTATTTTATAAATGTGACAATTTAGTGTTTTATGTGAGTTAGTGAGTTGGTTGTTGAATGGAGATAGATATACCCACATAATATGACATACTTAGGCTTTTATCCCGGAAAAATGAACGAGTACGAGTAGTAAATTATTATTTCATAGATTTTCAAGAAATAAGCTTATAGATTGATATCAGTATATCACAACTTACTTGCCACTACAATGTAATGAAGATGTGGCTCAGACGAGTCGCGCGCCGCGCGGCGAGACTTGCGCGCGGCGCGGCGCGCGGCTGATCGGTATCGCACTAAACGTACGCCACGTTTTGTGCGGACGTTGCGCTCTCATAAAACGCGGAACTATGCCGTAAACTGAGGTAGCGTAAAATACCTAAATTTCTGGACAAGCCTCGCCTTAAGTAATAATGCTTGTTTTCTGTTGTTACTTCCTAAATACCAAATGCAGTATAATGAGGCAAGTAATTATTAGTTTAGTTTGTGAATTAAATGAGAATGGCACTGAGTACGCGCCGTTTTATGACGTCGAGTGTACTGAAGTTAGATTTGAGTTCTCGCGAGAGAAGTCGATCCAGTCGCTTCTCTACTGAATACTGTGTATGTATGTAGGTATGTCAGATAAGACATAAGGCCCATGTTTTGTTCTTCTAGTTGTTATTTTCAGCAATAAATGTCTATTATACTTTAAGGAGTTTCAGTTGGTATGTTCAACAGTAACGAGCGGTTCGAGTGGATCCTTACCGATAGATATAATCTAGGTACGTATCTTGAATACGCAGCTCGACTGAATCCCCGCTAGATGTGCGTACTGTACCGAGAGCTGTACCTAACTAAGAATCTGTTTAGTTAAGTTTTAGTAAAACATGTACAGAAACTGACATTTGTTTGTTTTTTTCCGTTCTACTGAACTAACCGACAAGAACAGCTTCTAGATTGGTTCTTGTTTTGTCTAATAACGAGACAGATAGTTCAACTCTCTCTCTCTCTGACAAATCAGTGTATTTTTTTCGCGATTGATCGCCAGGCGCCCTAGGCCCGAGCCTTTTCGGCCTTTAGGGTAATCGGGCTCTGCTCCTAGATATGTACTTTAATTGATCTTTGTGAGAATTAACAATTTATTCGGGTTAAAATGAAACATTCGTTGAACGTCAATAATAATAATATATTCTAGTGTTTTGATAGATGATAGATGACTGATTTTCCATCAGTCCATCAAGTAGGTAGCTTAACGGTTTAAAGAGGTTGGCATGCGAGAGCGAGTGTAGCACCCACATGTTCAAGTGTTCAAGCCCAAGAACGAGACGATTCGTTTCGCATCCACCTTACTATCTGGAAGGGTTGCGTCAGGTTCGTCCGGGTCCAATATTTCGATGACACCGTTGTCGCAGAGAACCTTCAGGACGCAGATAGCGATGGCGATCACCACGGACACCGCCATGAGAGATACCATGATCCAGCCGAGGTTCCGGTCCAGCCATGCGCAGGCGCCGCTCGACGGCATCGCGCCGCGCGGGGACTCTGCAAATGTATCGAACTCTGTACGTTAGCTAAATGTTAGCTTCGCAGGAAAGTCTACTAGTTGCAGATTGCAGAGAAAAGAGACGACAATCATATGGCTTATGGCGTAATCATCCTCTCGCTCGCTCACCTGTATAATGTACTGTGTGAGTGTGCTGTCATGTTCCGATATCACTTACCACAACCGAAAAGCAGTCGAGTAACGTTATACTTAACTTTGTTATTTTTTAACGGCTTATACTCATCCAAAAGAATAAAATAGTGTAAAAGTGTCTACGTCTTTAAACTGATCACGCCTAATTAGAATTAAAGTATCTCTAGCGAGCATGAGCCTCGGCGTCTACTAACACTAGTAAGTAACGGATATAATATCGAACATGACTTGTGTAAAATATGATAGTAGTCCTCAGTACAACTAGCCACATTGACAACTCGAGATTCATATACAACAGTATATTTAACACAAATCGATCACAAATCAAATTCACCAAAAGCAACAAAAAAGTCGTCAAACTAAAAAAATAATTTATGTTAGTCTATAATGTCCCAAAGAGTCACGATAATTAATATAATTAGAAGCATAATAATCAAGACGCCCATGGAGATGATGATGGTACGCAGGTGGCGCCCCAAGCAGCCGTCCTCCCCTCGGACCGGTCGGTTCTGTCGGAACATGGGGCCCGGCGGCTCCCGGTGGGGGCTCTCTTTCTTAGCCAGCATACTTTAACACTGAAATATAAAAATAACAATTATGAAATAAAGTTTCTTGTGGTCATTTTTAAATACAGTATTGTAATGTAGTGTTGGTAGGACTCGTCGTTTAACATGAGGGGAGTTGGCCTAAAGCGTAAGCTTATACTCGTTTAAGAATGAAGAATCTTTTATTATAAATCCCCATTCAAATCAGTCCGTCTGTTTGCGTAAGGATTGTCAGATACCTACCTGTATGGCGGGGAACGAGTGATACCTTATAATAAGTTAACGTATTAAATCTCATAAAACCTTTCTATTCTTCTTAGAAATTTAAATAAAAGAAGTAATTAAATTAAATCAAATCAAATTGACTTCAAAATGTTTGAATTAGTTGAAAAGAGAGAAATAATAACTTTTATATAAAAGCTAAAAAAAACAAAGCTGCGCAAACAGCACATCGAAATCCATAAGATTACATAAACTTCGAAACTCCCGGAAAACTTTCCAGGTAGCCTTGTGCACCAAACGACTGGACCAATAGAGAATCTAACGATATTTATAATTTAAAGTTTGTGTTGCTTATAATACCATTGTTATCTACAATTAGGGACAATAAAGACGGAGAAAGGACACACAACGAAATATGTACATCTTAAGTAGGTACCGTCATCCTCTTGCAGCAGGTAAAGGCACGTTGTCGTTATTCCCTAACATAGTTTTTTGCTCTCGCCGTCTTGTCTCTCTCTCTTCGTTATGTCTTACAAACCACGTAGGTACCTACCTACCTACATGTAATATTTTGTTATAAATCACATTACGTCGTGCGTGGACGTTACCACTTCCCACACGATCTCTTCAAATCGAATATCTTTCCGTCAGTGTAGACAACAGTTGACTGTTAGTGTGGAGCATGGCCGGCTCCTCTGTCCTGAGGAGCAGTGCCAGCAGCACGAGCACGGCGAGCACGGAGCCCGCGACGCCGGTGCCCACCAAGCAACGGAACACGCTGGCGCTTTTGAAACTTCGTACAGAAAAGTTCCGTGAATACGGACGGTGGCTTAGAACCGAGATATCTTCGTTCATTAGCTCTGGAACAGAAATGGAAAAGTTTATTGAAAGGCGGAATTATAAAAAAAATGTGGAATTAAGAGGTGAATTGTATAATGTGATGTCAGAGTGGAGTTCTAATAGAGAGTTCTAGTAAAGAGGTCACGTGTGTGTGTACGGTGTACTGTATACTGTAGCGTGGGTAACTTTACACACAATTTTTCATATTTTGGACGATATCAGAGTATTAATGTATAAGTCTAATAGTATTTTACTTATTTGTACGCGTAATAGGTACGTGTTCTTTCGTGGCCAATTTTAAAGTATAGAAAATATTTAAGAAAATCGCGTTTAAATGGCTTGTCAAAGATAAACGCGAATGTAGGTAAAATTTACTCCCGTTCATTTCTATAGCGGAAAATCTTCATAAACGGTGATTTACGTAATTTAGGTTGGATTTATTTTACTTTTTTTTAATGTAAAAACTATCAAATTATCAGATCTATCAAATTAAATCAATTTGTCATATTCAATCATGTTAATTTTCATGGGAAATTCCATTTAAAAACTTTGATCTCCAAGCGAGCGAAAAAAATAAAATAGTTAATTGCATTTTTTTACTAATGAAATAATTTCTTAAAAATTAAATAAAGCCAAAAAATTCTACAATCATTTGAGTGTTGAATGATCTCATTATCAAATATAAGTTCTAAGATTAATAGTGAGTAATATCAAATACAATATTTTTACGTAGTAAAACTAAATAAGACCAAGAAACATTGTTTAAAACGGTAAGATAGATCAATGATTTATCGATATTAAATAAAACTCATGGGATTTAAACAAGTTTTGTATAATTAAATCCGAAATCTTGGACATAAATTTTTCAGTCACAAATTCTTGTTTATAAAATGGTGGAAAACTTTTAAAACTTCCATCACATTTGTCAACTTTATGCATAAATTAACATTTATAATGTTTGGCGACTACAACTCACGCATTCATCAATCAATTTAATTACTCATCTTTTGGTAAAAAAAAAACAGAATCTTTAAACCAGGCTATGTCCAAAGTTTAACGCAAAGTCAAAGTTATCCACATTGTCAGTACTAGTTTTCCTTTCTCTTTTCCGTGTGGCACGGCCAAATTGGTTTAAACATTAAGAAGCATATCTTTGTAAAATAAATAGGTGAATAACTTACCAATTTATCTATTTATTTAATTTGCACGTATATCAGTTAGGTACAGTCGTAGGGATATAAACTCAGTAAGTACCTACTACTATATGTGTCGGTAATCTAATTTCAGTCGGTAGCGATTCCATTCGCAAATAATTATATTTTCCATTCATTTTGTATGGAGATGACAGAGATGGAAATATGGTTCCAAGTCATTGAGCTGTATGTACTTAGGTACGAGAGCAGACACCACTCATAGCTATTTTATACATTGAACTGCGGCGAGACCGCCGCACTTCACTCAGTGGCTTACTTACTAGTAAAGTGATGCTTTCGACGTTTTGCTGGCGAGAAAATACACCATACCTGCAATTCTGCGTTGCAAGATCAATCTTGTAATATAATCGTAGATAAACGATATAATTATTATTCCAGCGCTGTAACGCTGTTTTATTTACTTTACCAAAAAATGTGCCAATAATTTAGCTTCAGATGGTACGTAAGTACGTAGTTACGTACAGCTCAATGTTCCAAGTAGCATAGCTTCCTAGTAAAATGAAGAATACCCTGTGTACCCGGTATTCTAATATTCAATAATCCATTATAATACCGTTTTGTACACATACACATGCTCCACAGAGTTCGCCGTATTACCTACATAGGACCACATACTCGAATTAATTTTACTTTTGAATCTTATTGGTTGAAGGAGACAGGTAGGTACTTACCAAAGAGTAGGTAGGTACTTGGTAAAGTAACAGGATTTATGAAAAAGTAATGTAACTTTATTGAAATCGAATTGTAGTAAAATCATTAAGAATAAAATCGTTTCTTACCTTTAGAACCCCGAACCACAATATAGAGGCGAGCAGCGTCGCCCCGTACCATACACTGATTAATTTCTTCAAAAACCTTTCCATTGAAGTCGTTTTGGGACGAATCTAAAAGCGCGCGATTTTTAGGTAAGACATTTTCGATCAAAACATTTTGAAGAGAAGAAACAACGTTTTAAATGTTGGAATCACGCATTCTTTTAAGCTTACGAAAAATAGCCTATAGCTAGTAAATAAATATAAACCAGCAACTATTACACAGTATCATGCACACGACGCTAAGTAGATAATATTACATTAGACGTAAGACACATCTGTCCGCATGTAATCTCACAAAACAGATTTTATTTCCGTATTTTCATAGTGAAAACACTATTCAATTTCGATTTTTTTCTAAACAAAGATAATTAAATACTAATGAATTACTGTAACGAAACTAAAACATTAATTTCAATACAAAGTTGACATCGACGAGACAAGTTTTTGATATAATGATAAACTGCCAAACTTGCCAAATTCAGATATTAGTATAGAGGTTGGTTCTTGTGGAATGTTCTCAGACGGACATTTAAAGAATGATGAAATATTTTCAAAGGGAGTTTTGGCGGGAACGTCGTAGAAACATGGTGCTCTGTATTATTTTCCTAAACTTGTGTTATTACGAATATTAATGCTATAAAACGGTGGTGTTTTATTCATTTTAAAGTGTTCGATCAAGTGCGTGAATATGGGCAAGTGAGAGGTGAAACGACTTTTATTTTACGCTGTCGGCAAAACTTCACATAGAAGCTTCTAGTAAAGTCGCCATCCCTTTGCTGAGGCAAGACTCAAATTCGAAAATTACTCTTTACGTAACTAAAATTGTGGTATAGTCACAATTTTACACACTATATAACTAGTATTTTCAAGAAACTTCAAAATATCTCATAACTTGAGACTGGCTAATCGCTAATCGCGTAGATCCAATATAAAAAAGATTTTCAAACTTAACGAAGTAGTTTTTTTTTGATTAAGTGGGTTGGTTAGAAAAGTGGAGTTTGAGGTGGGAATGTTGTGGGCGGGGAATAGAATGTGCTAATGGTATACTCGCTACCATTCCCCGCCTAAACGAAGCACGTAGGTCATGAACCTTGAATGAAGTAGGTAGATAGAGAACAAGCCAATTATAATCTGACGTCCCGGAGGTTACGCCCGGCCCTGGCAGCACACGTCTGCCAACACAGCGTGTTTGTATTAGTTTTGTGTGCGTCTGTACGAAATTACAGGCCATTTCTTAAACTTACCTATGATATTGCTATTTCAGCGTTATGTTTTTTTTTAAACGAACGTACCTACTTATTTTTAGGGTTCCGTACCTCAAAAGAAAAAAACGGAACCCTTACAGGATCACTTTGTTGTCAGTCTGTCCGGGTGTCAAGACCCGGAAACGCGTGAAGGTATCGCGTTGAAATTAAAACCATATACGCAAATCCATAATATCTTGATGCAGAAAGAAAAATCAAATTTCTCAGTTTTCATAAAAAAAGTTACAGCCGAATATGTCGTAAAAAATGCACATTTCGACACTCACACGGGAATCAAAACCTATGGGGTACTTCCCGTTGACCTAGAACTATGAAATTTGGCAAGAAGTATTGTGTTAGAGTACACATATAGGAAAAAATCCGCAAGTCTCCGCAATCCGTCTTTACGCAAGGAATGAGGGTCCAATTTTTTGAGTTCTTTAATCGTATCATGTGGGGTATCATATGAAAGAGCTTTATTAACATAAGTTTAAACAGGTTTTTAAATATTTTTACGATGTATATTTTTCGGTATAAGAAGGAAAATATGAAAAGAAATACGATGTCCCTCCCCCTTTTATCTAAGTACTAGTTTGTACGGAACCTTCGGTGGGCGAGGCTGACTCGCACTTGTCTGTTTTTTAATATTTAAATCCATCTGTACCATCGGGTTGCTCACCTATAAACTCTGCTCTTGATCTTTCTTCACCTTGTAAAGAACAACAATATTTTCGAAACTAAATTTATTATATTAAATGTTTACAAATCACTCAACATCGATGGCAGCGAAATAATACAACAGTTTATTACATATTATTAAAGGCACTTTTTTTAACCCATACAGGGTGTTAGGTAACCGACTGCAGCTCGAACATAACAAGTAGCGTTACTGAACAAACTCGAAGTACCTACTCGAATGTAAAACTTAGCCTATGGCATATACGACCTACATACAAATTCCATTCTCCCGTAACTTCTATTTTTAGGGTTCCGTACCTCAAAAGGAAAAAAACTGAACTTTCAAATTTCTCAGTTTTCGTAAAAAAAAGTTGCAGCCGCATATGTGGACAAAAAAACACACATTTCGACACTCAAGGGAATCAAAACCTATGGGGTACTTCCCTTTGACCTAGAAATATGAAATTTGGCAAGAAGCATTGTGTTATAGTACACATAAATATAGGAAAAAATCCGAAACTGGTTTATTTTTAACTTAATCACATAAAATTGGGGTTTTATGCAAGCAAGGAGGGTCCAAATTTTAAAGTGCTTTAATCGTATCATATGAAAGAGCTTAATTAGCACAAGCTAAAACAGGTTTTTAAATATATTTTTTTTAATTTAAAATTTTAATTAAAAAAAACAAACAAAAAAACGTATATTTTTCGATTTATGAAGGAAAATATATAATTTCCCCTTTTTATCTACTAGTTTGTACGGAACCCTCGGTGGGCGAGTCTGACTCGCTCTTGTCCGGTTTTTTTTGTATAATATGTTCAACTGGTTGAATAGAAAAACATATTGGAGTAGGCAGACCCTTTTACAAAATGTATGGCTCACACAAAAAAGAGTAAACGTCGTCTACCATGGAAAGCAACGAATTACGAGGGCGGGTCAATAAGTCCGTGACTTTTTTAGTTTCTCGCCTCTTAACTGAAAGGGCAACTGTGCTCCTGTCAAAAGGCATTTATTAGTTGACTCCTGCAAAAATTTGAACAAGTTGCGTCATTTGGTTTATGTTTAACAGCCATTAGCCATAGCAGACTACCGCGTGATTTAAAGAGAAAATGGAAAAAAAATAATTTCGTGAGCTCATTAAGCATTATTTTTTTCGGAAAAAATCCATGACTCAAACCAAGGCTAAGCTTGACAAATACTGCGGGAACTCTGCACCATCAATTTATAGGGTAAAAAAGTGGTTTACTGAATTTCGTTGTGGCCATACAAGCACGGAAGATGCTGAACGTTCTGGACGCCCAGTTGAGGTCTCTACACCCGAAGCAATTGAAAAGAATCACGATATGGTGTTAGCCGATCAGAGATTGAAAGAGCGAGAGATTGTGGAAGCCATAGGCATCTCACATGACCCAGTAGTTTCAATTTTGAATGATCACTTGGGCGTGAGAAAGCTTTCCGCAAGATGGGTGCCGCATTTGCTCACAATCGACCACAAACGCAATCGTGTGACAACTTCGCAGAAGTGTTTGGCGTTGTTCAACCGCAATATGGACCAGTTTTTGCTCCGTTTCGTAACCGTGGACGGAACATGGATCCAACACAACACACCAGAGACCAAACAGCAGCCAAATCAGTGGGTTTCTCGGGGTGAATCAGCGCCAAAGAAGGGCAAGGTGGGTTTGTCAGCCAATAAAGTCATGGCGACCGTTTTTTGGGATGCACGCGGTATAATCCTCATTGACTACTTTCAAAAGCGTAAAACAATCAATGGCGAACATTATGCCAAGAAAAAACTTCTTCTGGACCAAGACAATGCAAAGGTTTACACATGTGCAGTTTCCATGATAAAAATCCATGAATTAGGCTATGAATTGTTCCCTATTCTCCAGATTTAGCCCCGAGTGACTATTTCTTGTTTCCAAACATGAAAAAATGGCTCGGTGTAAAGAGATTTGACGCCAACAAGGAAATCATCTCAAAAACTAAGGCTGATTTTAATGACCTCGAGAAATCCTATTTTTTGGAAGGGAAAAAAAAATTGTTAGACAAAGTGCATAGAGCTCAAGGGAGACTATGTTGAAAAATAAAATGTTTTTTTAATCAAAAAACCTGTGTTTCATCCAAAAAGTCACGGACTTATTGACCCGCCCTCGTATTTCCACCGTTTTGTCCACCTCTCAGTGGATATAAAGTATATACTGACATTGAAACCGACATAACAACGCAGATCAGTGGTTTATCTATATTCCCTGGCGAACCTGCAGCGGTTATTACTTCCACTTTAAGAGAACTACTGCAACATTAGAGCAAATATTTGGAATGGCCTGAGCTCGCTTTACAACATCGCGTCCTAGCTCCTAGCTGAGAGAGGGTACTTGCCGTGCTCAATGTTTACATTAGCTCATCATATTTTTAAATAAATAAATTAAAAAAATACTTAATATTAGAGTAATTCATCATTAAAGTTGAAAGTAAACAGTGCAAAACACGAAGATACTATGAATTTGTGAAACCATATGAATAAGAAACACATATTCTATTTTCAAAAGCTTAAAGATAATTATCTACCTGCTATTTGTCAACGAATAAAATGTGTCGATACAAATATAGAAGAAACAATATAATACAGAAATAAAGGTCAGTTAGTGCAAATACTATTATTATAAACATACAGAGAAGGATTTTTTATGAACGAACTTATAAATTATAACCTCAAAACCAGACATTATTCGACTGCTATACTACGATATTTGTAAACAAAGGTTTTTGAAATTGGTATTTCCCTTATCTATAATGGCTTTGAATTGTGCTGGATGCAATCAACCTGTACCGGATAGACAATACCTAACTTGTAATTTCTGTACGAAGTTGTATGATTTATCGTGCGCAAATGTATCAACGACGCGCTTCTATGGTACGATGACGGCCGAACATAAAAAAAATTGGAAATGCCCAGCGTGCTATTGTATTATTCCTAAAACTGGAAATGCAGACACACCTGTACGAACCAAGGATTCGGATGGAACCCAACTTAAGATAAATCCGTCTGACAAAGAGTACATTACTACAAGACAACAAAAGACTATAATACCTCACGATATTACAACTGACTCAGAAGATATTAGTATATTAGGAGATACACTCCAATAACAACATAATAGTACAAGTACATATATAGAAACAGAACTAACATTACAAACTTTAAATGATCTTATAATACTAAGACTGCAGGAGAACAATAAAACTATAATACGCGACTTGCAAAGTACAATAACATCGGAAATAAATAAAGCTATATCACAAGTAAAACAGGAAATTTACAAAGAGACCGACTTCCTCTGTAAACAAAATGATTTAACAAAAAAGGATATACAACAAATAAACAGCAAAATAGAAACACTTACAACAGAGAATGAAAAACTAAAAAATGAACTCAAGAAATTAAAATCACAAGAAGAAAATAATATACAATCTGAAAGGATACACTACAGTCCTGAAAGCGATAGAAAGAAAATAGTATTATATGGCTTGGAGGAATATTACGGAGAACCTGACCATGCCTTGCATAACAGAATAACGGAATTATTTAGAGACATCTTAAACATAGATTTATTGGGATACATTGAAGATACCTACAGGATTGGACGAAACAGGAATGGATCGCGACCGCTTGTTATTGAGCTGATAAGTAAACGCATGATAAAGTATATACTAGAAAACAGTTTCCAATTTGTAGGAACAACATTAAATATATCTGGATTTTTAGACGCCCAAGCAAGAAAAGAGAGAAAAATAATGAGAGAGAAAATGTTTGACGCACGACGGCAAGGTTTCTACGCTGTAATACGTGACAATCAACTGTTTATAAACGGAAAAATAAGCAACACAAGCGATACAAAATATAGTATGAATAAATTACCTGAAGCACAGAAACCAAACAATATACATCCCATCCAACCGGATTATAGTAATTATGCTAATACAATGAATACCTCCTATCGACAAAATTGCTCCTTTCGACAATAACAATCAAAAAAACTTTAATATACTTTTCCAAAATTTTCAAAGCCTCTCGAATAAATTGCACCTACTGGAAGCGTTTATAGATCAGGACCCATCCTACCAAGCTATATGCATATCTGAAACATGGATGACCAGAGAAAAGCTAGATATGATACAACTGCATGGATATAAAACTGCTGCTTTCTTTTGTAGACAAAATCGTTGCGGCGGCGGAGTATACATCGCTCTACAAGACCATATCAATTTTAAAGAAAGAACGGATATTATAAATATGTCAATAGAATATATACTAGAATTATGCGCAATCGAGTTAATTAATATGAATACTATTATAATAATAATTTATTGGAATAGAAGAGAGGAGGAAGCTTTCTACAAACAATTGAAAATAATGTTAGATTACTTATATAAAAAATTTAAAAACTATAAAATAATATTAGGCGGTGATTTTAATATAAATATCCTTAAAAATTGCACAAAAACCGACGCATTATTGGACTGCATGTCACAGTATAATTTTGTACAACGTATTAATAAGCCGACTCGGATAACAGATAGTACATCTACGTGTATTGACTTAATATTTACTAATTTTTATGACAAAAACTCAAGCGCAGAAGTGGTAGATTTAGGATTTTCGGACCATTTAGGGACACGTATAAGTATATCACTACCTATACAATTAAAACAAACAATTTGGCATACGGAAAAAAGACTTTATAATACAAAAAATATAAATAAATTCAAAACAAAATTAAGTGAGATAAACTGGACGAGCTTAATAGATACAAACAAAAATATAAATGAAAACTATAACATATTTTTAGAAACGTTAACTAAAATTTTAAATGAGTGTATACCTAAGCGCCGAATTAAAATAAAAACTGGTAACAAAAAACATTGGCTTACAGTAGGAATTAAAAAATCTTGCAAAACTAAACGACTATTAAAAATATTAACACTACGATCCAATAACCCCATTTTAACTCAATATTATAAAAAATATGAAAAATTACTAAAAAAGACGGTCAACTCAGCTAAACGATTAGAATATATAAAAATGATGAAAACTTCTACAAATAAATCAAAAACAATGTGGAAGGTTATAAATGAACGAGCAAACAAAACTTCAAAAATAGAAAAACAAAACGTATGTCTTAATATAAATAATACTCTAATCTCAGACCCAAAACAGGTTGCTAATTCTTTTAATAGCTACTTCGCATCAATAGGGGACACTCATTCACAATCGGGCACCACCTCTCTCGGCCCGCAGAATAACAAACCGCTCGGCCTGCCGGTTGTCAATCAAACCCAGAATACTATATTCTTATCTACAGTAACACCGCACGAAATAAATAAGATCATTAAAAACCTAAAGAACAAAAGCAGTTACGGGATTGACGAGCTTCCGCCTAATCTAATTAAGCAATGTGCCGAAGAACTTACCTTACCTTTTTATCTTTTAGTTAATCAATCTTTTGAACAAGGAGTTTTTCCAGATCAGCTTAAAAAGGCAATAATAAAACCTGTGCATAAAAAACATCTAAAAACAGATCCTAACAATTACCGACCAATTGCCCTGTTGCCAACCGCATCTAAAATATTTGAAAAAGCCATGAGTGACCGCGTTTATTCCTTTATGGAGAAATATAACATTTTTGACGACTGCCAGAACGGGTTCCGTAAAAAAAGATCCACAACTCTGGCTGTCTATACATTCATGCAAAAAGTACTAAATGTTTTAAATAAAAAAAAGTACGCTGTAGGTATTTTGCTCGATATGTCAAAAGCTTACGATAAGGTTAAATTTGAAATTCTTTTAGACAAATTATATGGAGTAGGAATTCGTGGGATAGCTCATGAGTGGTTTAAATCGTACCTAAAAAATAGGGAACAGTTTGTAGAAGTCTTGTATTATAATCTTAAGAAAAAAATCATCCAAAACATACGCTCGGACCCAACAAAAATAAATGCATCAATACCTCAAGGAAGCGTCCTTGGATGCCTGTTGTTCCTAATCTATATAAACGATCTCCCAAAAGCTATAAATGAACCATGTGTTTGCTTTGCTGATGACATATCCTTACTTACTTCATCAACAGATAGTACAGATATAAATTTTAAACTCACTGCACTGCTCAAACAAACTACTGATTGGTTATACAATCACAATCTTGAGCTGAATTTAGCTAAAACTAAAATAATATCATTTCATCCACATCAGAAATCTCCACTTAAGTTAAATTTTTCATTCCGCGGCACCAAATTAGACGTTGTTAAGGAATCTACTCTGTTAGGTATTGCAATTGACGCACACATAAACTGGAAATCACATATTAAAAAAACAAAATCCAAACTTTCTTCGCTGACATACGCACTTCGCGAAATAAAAAAGACAACTGACTTGAAAACTGCAATTACGACTTATTTTGCAAACGCCCATTCGCGGTTTAGTTACGCAATAGTCTTATGGGGGGCCTCTGGCGCTGCCATCGATCTGTTCATTATCCAGAAAAAAATTATTCGTATACTAGCTAATATAGAACAAACTGTTAGCTGCAAACCCTATTTTATAAAATACAAGATTTTAACTTTAGCATGCATTTATATATTTGAAATTTGCAAGTTCGTTAGATATAATCCACATTTATATAAAAAAAGACAAGACTTGTGCGTGAACAACAGATTACGTCATGGCAATAGACTGGTGTTGCCTACATCCCGACTGCAGCTACACTCGTCCAGTACCCTACCTATGTCTATAAATATTTTTAACAAATTACCTATGCAATTAGTAAATGAAGAAAATGACAAAATGTTTTGTAAGAAATTGAAACAAATTCTAATAAACAAGGCTTACTATACAGTTGACGAGTTCATGAAAGACAAAAAAATAAATGTATAATAAATATGACACTTACACTAAATGCATAAAAAAAGAGAAAACATAAAAACATGACATTAACTATTAATTGTTTGACTGTATTTACTTGACATCTTATGACTTCTTATTTAAATGTTGACATATGATTTGTACCTATTTTAATTTTATTTTTTTAAATCTTAATTGATGTGTATTATTTTAGAATTATTGAATGTTTCCTCTTTTGTAATGCATAAATCGCGGAATCTGTTGTAAATAGCGGTCCTCCTCTCTTGTAATATTGCTGCGCCCGACGGGGTCCATATGATACTTGAACAGTTTGTTTTACCACCTATGTAATATACTATGGAAATGCAATAAAAGAATCTGAATCTGAATCTGAACCTCGCGGTTACTGTCTGTACATGCCACAATAATAGTAGGTATCATACTCCCAAACAGATTTCACCCAATATGACATTACAATTATAAATTATGAATTGTACATTGTTAAAATTGAAAAGACTGTATTCTGTTTCGTGTACCAAAAAACTAAATAAATACATTTTAAAAATACAACAAATCCACCTTCATTACGCGCTTTGAAGAAAAAAGAAACGTTTATTGCAAGCATGTATTGTTTAAATATTTGGGAATATCCATACCTGTATGATTTTTATGTGATTCTATAGTACTAGGTGTTCATTCGTAATACGTCCGCTGACGACCTAACACCTTGCATTATAGTATTAAATAAAAAGTTGTAACAAAACTCCACGCACTACTTACATAACAAAATATTAAATAGAGGAAATCCTTAAGAAATAAAGTATGTAAAGGAAACAATTATATAAAAATATATTACATGAAAGTATTCTTTTGGTAAGTATTATTTACTTAGTTTGGCTGAAATCAATAAACAAACAAGTAGAATAAAATGAATGCGTCAACAAAAACTAACACAAATATTACACGCTAATACCTGTATGTGTTACTACAACGTTTTCTATACTAGCACTCAATAAATAAATGTATCACGTCCTAGCAAATAATACTAAAGTCTTACCTTATACTTTTAAAAAAGGGCTAAGCTAAATTTCATGGAATCCGAAAAATAAATTTTGAATACTTTCAAAAGGAACGAACGAAGAAAAATAAAATTAAAACCCGAGCTACCATAATATATGAACAACGTCGAACTGGTGACCATTGAGAGCTCGTAATATGGACAATCGGAGCTCGTATTGGTCACCAGATGTAGATTAGCTCCAATAAAACTAAGTATATTTGTACAGTAGTGCACCCGTCAAGTAGTGTTGATGTAGGTACGGTCGAGCATGTTTGTTCCACTCCACCCGAACACCAAGTATACTCGGCAGCGTCTCGGCTCACTTCGTTCCTGTAACGTCAGTGGAGAGCGGTGCCGCGGTGAGAGAGGCGGGGTCCGAGCCGTGACGTCACAACATGGCGGCGACACACTATGCACAGGTGTCCGTGCCGTGACGTCACACTATGTACAGGCAGAGGGCAGGTTCACGTTATTCTGCACGCGTCTTCGTTCTCTTTCTGGTGTTTCTCTGGAGTCGGTTCGTTTGTCTGTAATTACATATATCAAACAGCTGTTACTACGGTAACTAGTTCTGTAGATAACAAATAAATAACGACATATTCTATACAATTTTCGTAAAAAAAACTGAAAAAAAACGACTTCAAAATTATTATTTTTATGCAAGATTTATCTACGATTGACCACCAACTCGCCTGATGTTAAGCGACGGTGTGGCCGAGGATGGAGTTCGTCGATCTAGAAGATATCTATTCAATCTAAAAAATAAATTATTAAAAAGATTTCTGCTGCTACATAACGAGATACGAGTCCTACGACTGAGCACAGTGAGTAAGAAGATTCTGAAATGTAGATAAAGAATAATAATAACAATGGTTTGAGTACAAGATGCGTGATGCGTGGAGTGGTCGTGTAGTACTCACGGCGGCGTCGTGTGCGAGCGAGGGCAGCGAGTCCCGCCGGCCGAACAGGCGGCGCAGCGCGCCCCGGCCCCGGCCCCGCGCCGCGGGGGAGGGGCCCGGCCCCTCCTGCAACACGCGGGCCGTGCCACAGTACACACAACACAGGAGAACACGAGAGACGAAATGATGCTCCGTCTCTTTCCACCAAAGTGTTAGTAGGTATAAAAGTTTTTATAACGTGCCATATGATGTCACTTATCATGAGATGGTCTCTCTCTGTAACTCGAGGGGGAGGTTACGTGTTGTAGTATGAATATATGCTCGGTACCTGGTGGTGCGGTGGAGCGTCGAGCGGCGGCTCCGCGGGCCGCGTGTCGAGTGCGCCGGCGCCGGCGCCGGTGCGCGCCTGCGCGGCGCGGCCTGGCAGCGCGGCCGGCGCCTGCGACGACAGGTGCTGCTTCAGCTCCTCGGCGCGCTCCATGTAACTGCAGACATTACAACGCCTGCTTGTCATCGTGTGATGCTAGTTTCCAAGTGAGTACCGAGTGAGGCCGTCAGAAAAAAAATATTCTCAGTTTTCGTAAAAAAAAGTTACAGCCGAATATGTCGTAAAAACGCACATTTCGACACTCACAGAGGAATCAAAACCTATGGGGTACTTCCCGTTGACCTAGAACTCTGAAATTTGGCAAGAAGGAGTACACATATTAGGAAAAAATCCGAAAACTGGACATTTATTTAATCACACAAAAATAGTGTCTCTATGCAAGGAATGAGGGCCCAAATTTTAAAGTGAATTAACCGTATCATGTGGGGTATCATATGAAAGAGCCTCATTAGCATAAGCTAAAACAGGTTTTTAACACATTCTTCGCCCCCTGCAAACCCTTCTCTTCAGCTGGGAACCAAAACTTTTTAGGCGAGTTTTGATTAAGTACAGAGTGGCCGCGCAAAGCAACGTTGACTGCCTCAAAAGCCGGCGGTTTACTGACTACTACAAAATTAACGGGACGTTCGCTCGGATCCGAGTGGGAGGCGCCGCTGCTATAGCCCACCACTCGGCTTGGCTTGATGAGCAAGGAATGTGTTAAATATTTTTACGATGTACATTTTTCGGTTATGAAGGAAAATATAAAAAAAAAATATGATTTCCCCCTTTTATTTAGTTTGTACGGAACCCTCGGTGGGCGAGTCTGACTCGCACTTGTCCGTTTTTTTACTGACTTTAGTGCTCAGCGATATCGGTCAACGTTCTTGATGAGTATATACTGTACAATAATGAAATTATTTGCCGTCATCTCCAACGGTAGTCAGGCGGGCGCAAGCAGAGTGAGAGAGAGCCAGATACAAGGCAGGAGTTTAGTGGATGCGCGCGAGGTGAGATCGGAACAGGAAGGGGATGTGAGCAGAACAAAAGTTGATTGGGAGCTGAACGGGAGCAGGGCAAGAGCGGGCCGAAAAAGGGACAGAAGTTGAGTGTTTGAGTGTGGTTACCGCGTGAGCTTGTCTCTGAGCGCGGCGCGGCGCACGCTGTCCCGCTCGCACGCGACGCACGGCACCAGGTAGCGCAGGCTCTCCTTGTACGCGGCGAGCGCGCGCGCCAGCTCGCCGCGCGCCTCCAGCGAGACGGCCAGCGTGATCAGAGACACGCCCTGCACCGCAACACGCCACGCGCCGGCTCAACGTTACTCGGTGACCGCACACGCACCCTCCCGGTGGAGGGTACTGCACGTATTAGTTCATGTCTGTCGGCTACGATGCCTATTTTTTTGACATTTTTCATTCGATTTTTTCACAGAAATAATTATAATAAATGAAATAATTGAATCGCCACAATATGTACCTATATTACATAATTGTGCGAGAACCTCATCATTGTGAATAGCAAGTGTAGGTCGCGAGGGAATATGTTCCTTCTAGGCGAGCGCGCTCTATCGTACATCAGGCGAGTTAGCGGTCGAGCGCGCTCTATCGTACATCAGGCGAGTTAGCGGTCGAGCGCAAGCCTATTATCGAATAAAAAAAACGACCAGAGAGCCAAACGGCCACAATCGTAATACCAATCTTATTTTGATCTTTGTCTTGCTCTCTCAACTGTAGAGAGAACGAGACAAAAGTGAAAGTAATATTGAAATAAGAGTGGTTGAACCACAAGTGTACGTGTGTGAAGAGCACGGCGACGTCCTGCTCGCTGTGGAGCCGCGCAGAGACGCTGGAGGCTGCCCGACGGTTGGACACGTGTATTTGTATAATGTGCCACTACGACTTACTCTACTCAATATGCTAATGTTCAATTACAAATAAGGATAACGACCAGTTCCGCGGTAGCACGGGCAGCAGCCCAGGCCGGTCCGTGAACATGCTCGAGCTCACCCTCTCGTAGTTCTCAGGGCTGGGCATGTGTTCCAGGTCCAGGTACTCGTGGTTGAAGAACTCCTCGTACGAGATCCGGCGAGCCGGCTCGTGCTGCAGTAGCGAGCGCAGCAGGTCCCCGCACTCGGCGGAAATAGACGCATTAGCGGGGATCTAACAAATGAATAGGGAAAAAACTAAGTAAAATATTAATTAATTTTACATCTCTTTTACTATGGACAGTAACGTGGTTTACTATGGAGAGTAACGTGGTTTACTATGGACAGTAATGTGGTTTACTATGGACAGTAACGTGGTTTACTATGGAGAGTAACGTGGTTTACTATGGAGAGTAACGTGGTTTACTATGGACAGTAATGTGGTTTACTATGGAGAGTAACGTGGTTTACTATGGACAGTAATGTGGTTTACTATGGACAGTAACGTGGTTTACTATGGACAGTAATGTGGTTTACTATGGACAGTAACGTGGTTTTCACACATTTTTAAATAAAAACTACGGGTCACGTCTGTTTTGAGCCGAAATATCCGACTATAGGTTCAACCGCATTCGGCGGTCTTTTTGAAAGGAGCAGCGCACACGTCACTCTCGGTCGGTGACGCGCCTCGCACTGCGACGTGCCGCACGTGACGTTATCGGTTGCAGAAGGGTTGCGGTGGGAAGCTGGTTGTCTTGCGTTGGTTCAGCTGAATGTCCTTTAGTCTATAGTCGGATATTTCGGCTCAAAACAGACGTGAGTGACCCGCAGTTTTTATTTAAACATCTCTTTTATTGTAGATAAATACCCGAAAGCTCATACTCTACAATATAAAGTGATTATAGTAAAACGCAAGCCGCGACCGGCTCTAGCGCGACGAGACGACGTCACTACTACTGTGTGTGCGCACCACTACCGACAATGCCACAAGATGCTGTTTGCCAAGTTCAGATAAATCGTAGAAATGCGGCGGTGGCTCTACCGCGGCCTCGTACCCCGGCACCGGCACCCGGCTCCGGCGCCCCAGCACCCGGCTCCGGCGCGCCGGCACCGGGTCCAAATCCAAATATAGCTAGAGAATATGCTCTCGGTGCTTCGTTATCTGAGAAGAGACGTATATCCTAAAACTCTTGATGCATGTATTATGCACCTACATCAATACACACAGTGATTGAAACAAAAGATGTGACGTACCCGCTCTAACTCAATCTATACGAGAAAGGAGCGTCACCTGGAACCACTACACACACACACACACACACATACCGTGATCTCCTGCTTGCGGTGTATCTTGTCGAGCAGCTCCTGGATGGTGGCGGAGCTGTAGGGCGCCGCGCCGAACAGGCACTCGTACATTATCACGCCTGGAACATACACAACACACTTTACTCGGAACCAACACGTGCATGTCAAGGCCTCCGCGCGCACGTGTGTGTGTGTGTGTGTGTGTGTAACAGTACGCACCGACGCTCCAGAGGTCCACCGTGGGCCCGCCCTGGCCGGAGAGCATCTCGGGCGCCATGTAGAGCGGCGAGCCGCGCACGCCGCCTGCCCACGCCGCGACCATGTGCGCCGCGAAACTGAACACAACACTGTACTGTACTATGCTCTGTCCAATTGCGGTATTTCATACATATAGTGAGCGGAAACCCCGTCCACGTGACGAGTGAGCTCGGCTATAGAAGCATTACGAGCTCGTGTTCCTCAACTAATTCAAATCGGCCACTTTTCGGGAGCCCTGTGTAAAGAAAGCCACTAACCAGCTCGCACTATACAATCTATACATAATCGAATAAGATACGTCACGTGACACTGTTATTTCACCTTCTCCCGTGTAATTCCACATACTTAGGTTCTCTTCTAATCGTTTGTCTTTTCTTTAGTCTCTATTGATTATACACGAATAAAATGATATAGGAAGGAATAGGAAGTTTCCGCCAGGTATAAACTGAACTCGAATGAGATATGAGGTGCGTGTGTTCGAGCCGCACGAGAACCGCTCTCGTGTGCGGCGGCCGAGCGGCGCGTCACCGGGCGGCGCGTCACCGGGCGGCGCGTCACCGGGCGGCGCGTCACCGGGCGGCGCGTCACCGGGCGGCGCTCGAGACCGGCTCTGACGACGGATACGGTAAACAACGAGCGGCTGCATGGAGTATATCTCGTATTATCAGTAACGTGGAGGTGTGCTCTCACCCGAAGTCCGCCACCTTGAGCGTGAGCTTCCCGTCGCTCCCCTTGTGCAGCAGCAGGTTGTGCGGCTTCAGGTCCATGTGCGCGACGCCTGCGCGACACAACACGATATATACTCGCATCGCACCTACGTCCCGCCCGCCGCGTACTACACCGTGCATGCACTCATGCCTGCGCGTGCACATCTATCTTATAAAACTATATAATGTTAGGAGCGTGCAAAAATGAATTCAAACTCAGAGTTATCTTCTAGAGCGCTACTTAGTGAGCGAAGTAATAATGTTTGTGTACTCATTTGTAGAACACTCTGTATATAGGTTCCAAAGTAAACACGTCTGTCTCATTCCGCGGGCTGACGGAATGAGGAGATATCGTATATTATAGTAGCTTTGTGATAACATTATAAGCCCTCAAGTGAATATAATATTTAGTATCTGCAGCATGCGTGTTGCGTGACGGCCCTAGTGCGCGCCAGACGCGTCTCACGGCGGCGGCGGAGCCCTAGCCTAGGCACCGCCACCGCCACCGTGCGCGTTGGATGGAATGTGAAACTCTAAACACGACATGCTGTATAGGTATATCGTATTGTACAGGCATCGTTTGAAAATGCTTGAACCGATGTGCATTATGCACATCGGTGGATGGAAATTAAATTTTTATATGAAAACTAATGAGAAACAAAAAAGAAAATGACAAAATTCAGGAAAACATAGCACTGTTAATATGTGATTTTTTGATGAGTTGATGATTTAAGTTTTAGTAAAAGCAGAGAGCACTGGACGTGAGTGGCAGGGCGAGGTCCGGCGGCTGCGCTAGTTCATCACACTAATCACCTTTCTCGTAGAGGTACTTGAGTGCCGCCGCGAGCTGCTGCAGGAAGTACCGCACCTGCACACACACACACACACGCGCACGAGTCACGGCGAGTAGTGCACACGCACACTACCCACCATGTCACTGGTAAACAATAATACATATGTAATGACATTGATAACTACATAACAATGTAAACAAAAATTGGTTTATCCTTCCGTGCTGTTACAAAATAAGTTGAAAGGCAGTCCTACAAAAAAGAGCCTGCTAAAAAGGAGCTCCTTCAAATTGGCTCCTACTTTCCGAGATGTGTCGGTGCCGGTAACTGACCTTGAGCTCTTGGGTTTCTCTAACATCAACCCTCAATTTTGGCTCCAATATTGAGTCTAAAGCTCAAAAAAAGCTGTGAAATTTGACCAATGAGCAAACACGCACTGAGGCAATGATTTGGTGAAATCTGTAGATTATTTGAGACATGCAAATAGAGCTAGTATAGTGAGTACCTGTGTCTCCGGCACTCGGCCGTATCTCTTGATATAGCGGGACAGGTCTCCGCCCGAGCAGTACTCCATTATTATGTAAATGTTTCTAGAAACAAATAACACACAATTAATATTATGAATGATGAAGTGAAAATAAGTCTATCTGTTTGTTTTACATAACTAAATGGCTAAGACAGCCAAGATATACAATGCAGTATGTAGGTTATACAAGTTTGTAACCACATCATCATGCTACATCTCCAGCAAAAACATTTCAATTCTAATCATGTGATAATCTTTAATTTAATTCTGACCAATCTGATAGTATTTTTAATTAATTTAACCTATTTTAGATTATTTCATGTATAATTTTTTGACGTAATATATTTTATTTATTTGTTCGCTCCAGTAATGCATGCTGTCTCCATCTTTAATTATTGTGGCAATTGTAATTGTTATTAATATATAAAACTATTGTGAATATTGTTATTATACACAATGTTGATGGACTTAAATAAATAAATAAAAGTGTGATCTAGGATAAAGCATGCTTAACTAGAAGGCGCCTTACTTGTCATCCCAGGTAAAGTGATGCATGCGCACTATGTGTGGGTGAATGAGGGTCTTCAACAGACGGATCTCCGTGACAAGGTTGTCCACAGCGGAGCCCGAGTGTTTCACACGCGACTTGTCCACGCATTTGATGGCACAGATCTGACGACCTCCCACCTGGACACATGGCAACATAGATTTAGGTAATGGAGTACAGAGGGCTAATTTAAATAAGCCATATAAACTGAGTATTAAATATACTTAAGTTTAAATAGGCACATATTAGTGAATTGATCATTCATTTATTTGTACCTATTGTTTTTGATATGGCTCAACTGTACTTTACCTGCCGCTGAGTTGGGGCCTGATATTTTTTTTAAAGAAAGCTTACTTTATAAGAAGTCTTCAGTTAAAGTTTTAACACTAGAATATTAATAGTTTTGAAGAAATAAATTTTTAAATATTTTGGCAAATCCTATAAGAATTGTAGCCACAAATTAAGATTTAAGCAGTAAAAAATCTCTGTAAATAATATAGTGGCCCAACAAGTAGGTTAGGTTATGTTAGAACAAAACATTTGTACTTAACTTCAAAAACGATTTGAAAAAATGGTGACAAAAATAATTAATTCATTAATTTATTTCTCAGAAAAAAAATTCGTATACTTGTTCTAAAGTCCTTCCGAGATTTTGGTGTGTTTTTCAAGGGTGTTTTTCACTTTCCCTTGGGTTTTCGCACCCCCCCTTTTGGGGGGGAGGGTCCTACACCCTCCCGCTTTACTCAAACTTTGCTTAAACAAATTACTAAACAAAAAAATTCATATCTCGGAGGGGGGGGGGGGGGGGGGGGAGGAATCTAGCTTCCCCTTTCTCAGGGGGATTATCTACATATCCCCCCTCACAAAGTAAAGTACAGTGCTACCGCTAACATTACGCACTAAAATAAAAGAGCATAATATGTTCCAAACTATGTAATAGGGCGAATTCTGTGGTTCCAAACTTAGCTCCACTTTTACAATTATTTTAGTACGATTTCCTCGATTTTTTTTTACTAAACTTACGGATATATGTAATTCGGTACAAAAATATATATAGGATGAGAGATATAAAGATAGTTAATGGGAAATAAGTTTATGTAAACGTGTAAAACCGGTGAAAACTCGTCGAATATTTTATCTCCTGTTTACCTGTTTACACAATAAATCCAAGTCTGCATACCTTGTTGTAAGCCTTGTAAACTGTAGAGTAGCTGCCGGAGCCAAGTTTCTCTGTGACCACATAGCCTTCTATTCGAGGGAAAGACATTTTATAACACAATCAATTAATTTTCACATTCATTTATTTTCAAAGAATTACTTTCCATTTTCCTTCCTTTTGATATCACACAGACTAGTAAGAGAGTTCACAGTCACACTGTTCACAGAATAGAGATTTTTTGTTAGCAAACAACAAGAGTTAAGGAGTCAAATAAGTCAATGTCCAATAATGTCAATGTCAAAGTCTTTTTTTTCTTTTTTGTATTGAACCCGCATTAAAGCATTTGCCAGTGTCAAGTATTAGGATTTTTTCAAGTTTCTTGAATAAAACAAGTTGTGAATGTTCTAGTCACAATATAAGTCACGTATACAGTCAATCCTGCTTCAGTAAAGTGATGGCGACTTTACTAGAAGCATCTTGGAGTATTGCCGACAACGTAAAATCACACGTTTCATTGCTTTATTTCACTTGCCCACAGTCACGCACTTGATCGAACACTTAATGAATAAAACACCACCATTTTTATCGCATTAATATTCAAAATAACACAAGTTTAGGAAAATAAAACAAAGCAACAACATGTTTCGATGACGTTCCCGCCAAAAAAAAAAACAATGTCAAAGTCGAATGTCGATTTGTTTTTTTTTCTACTTTTTTTGTATCGAATCCATGTGATTAGCGATTTGCCAGTATCAAGTATTGAGAATTTGAGATTTCTTCAAGTTTCTTGAGTAATACAAGTTCTAAGTCAGCCATTTTAAAGTTCGAATCCTGCTTCAGTATAGTGGTTGTGACTATTGAAACTCTTTATGGAGTTTGGCCGACAACGTGAAATAACAAGTTTCAGACGATTTATTTCACTTGCTCAATTAATAAAACACCACCATACATTTAGTTTCACTATTCAAGTTTTGAAGGGAACGTGAAAAACATCTCGCAGCTTTGTATTCTACTGTATTTTGAATTATAATAAGTGGTCAAGACCGTGTGACGTCATATCGAGACACGCATATGATAAGACACATGAGGGTAGACGTCGTTGCAGCTCACGTCATATTCTGAACCCATTCGGGTTCGGAATCGATTCGGAATCTATATCTCCGTCTCTGTCATTCTATGAAATAATCTCTATGGAAATAACGGGGGCTGCTGGACGCATCTATTTTTAAGAACTGTTCTTTATTTCTTAACAAGTAGTGACCATCACCTAGAAAACACTTAAACATACATTTTGAAAATGTAGGGCAGGCGGGGTCATACTTAAATAGGTAGTTAAATAATTGTCTTAGATAAATAATTCCCTACATTTCCAGAAATGTATGTTTATGTTCTTTTTCAGTTTCAATTTTATGGCTCTATGTAAATAGGGCCACGAATTCTGTGTTTATAGTTTGTCATATAGAAAGCTTGTTTTTTTTTCCAGTTCCATTTTATTAATACAATGCAGTCGGGTTTTTTTTTTTAAATAATTTATTAAATAAGCGAGTGAGCCACCGAGTTCAGCTAGTATAAATATAGCCTAGAACTAGGCTTGGCGTCGGTGTTTATTTACCATCTATTGGAAGCCGAGTAATACTTGTAATTGGTCGGTTTTATTTGTCATGATCCTGGTGAATATCAAAGGCAATCAAAGTAGAAATGTCTCCAGCAGATAACATCAATGCAGCGTACTGCTGTAACGACGTCCCTCATTGTTTTACCGCATTCCAAACTGATAAGTAGATCTTTTGTTCGAGGCACGCGGGAGATAGTGCGTAAATTTACTATTCATTTAATTCTGCAAAATTATATTTTACCATTGAGTATCTGAAAACCACCCCTAAAGTTAATACGAGAAGGCTTAACGACTCTTCGTTAAATAGCACACAGCTTAACAATGAAGGGTCCTGCTGACTTCTGTTTTCAGTTCATAAAATTTATTTGTACCTTATTTCCTACACTTAGGGTTCAAATAGTACATTCATCACGCATTGAGGGTGGTTTGGCAGGATGCTGCAATGTACGCACAGTTGTAGAATAGCATTAGTACGTATAGAGAGGCCGCGCCAAGCGCTGCGGTGAGGAGCGCGGGAAAAAGTTATCGTTCGGAAACTTTCGTCTGACGTAAAATTTTTTTTTGGTTGGGAATAATTTGCAGATAGCAGATTCAGCCATTTCGATAGATTTATAAAACTGAAATTATTAACAAAACTATTATGATGTTTTGTAATGTTTTCGCGATTGTTACTGTTAGGTTGTTGTTGCGTGCATACTACTTTAAGGAACGTTTTACATACAAATAATAGGCGGTAGTCATTATTATTTTCATAACAAAAAGATCAGTGCCACCTATCCTACTCCGTAAATGTTTGCCTGGAAGAGATCGCTTTAAGCGATAAGGCCGCCTATTGAAATATTAGCCATAGTAATAATTGTATTTTTAATGTGTTTGTACAATGTGGTCTTTTAATAAAGAGTTATCTATCTATTAAGATACCTGTCATCTAGTCTTACTAGTAACACTTTGCAACGTCCGCGACGTTGCAAAGTGTTACACCAACTTTAACAACTTTAATATCATTAACACTTTAACAGATTGATTAACACCAATCCCGCTAGTTTTGAACGACGCGCGACGTTACGATCTACGATGGAGCGCGGTTGCCTAGAACAACCCGATTTTATTTAAAGACTTTCAGATTCTAATGTAGAGATATATCTATCAAAGACCCACTCGTCTCACAAGTCTTGATGTTCGTAGAATAAAAGTGACAACAAAGCGCTCAGTTTGGTTAAAAAATGTAGATTCAAAACCATTTCTTTAAATCTCGCAGTTGGTGTAAACAGTAGAGCATGCACCTCGGGGATAAAGGTTATTTAGTGTTGGGCGAGCTTGAATCCCTCGCTACACTCCGGATTCTAGTCTTAAATCATTAACTATTTCTGTAAGACCAATCTGTTTGTTAAACCAATTGATAATACACTTATTATTATTAATCTGAAAGTATTTTCTTCAAAACAAAATTATCTTCCAAAAAAATAATTCAAATGGTTATGAATGACTGAATTATGCGGTAATAAACATAAAAAATACAGCCGAATTGTTAACCTTCTTCTTGTTGAGGTCGGTAAAAACGTAGGTTTTTTTTTGGTTTCAAATGAATAACAATGAATATAGCTCAGGACGGCTAAGTAATAAGTGAACAGTAACATTAGAGCCAGTGCGTGCGTGTTCCTGTTACAGCGAGCCGATGTACGGAGTGGTGGCCGGACACGAGACGCGGACGGCGCGCCAACAGGTACGTGCCGGACACGCTTGAGGGCCAGCTACACTTCCAGGTTGGCTGACACGCGCCATCACCTTCTTTCACAACACTGTCAGATAATATTCGATGAGATGTCGTCAAATGCTTAATACGAGTAGGTTGACAGTTAAAATTAATTAAGTATAGTACTTACTTATTTAGAAACAGAACAAGTATGTAGGTATCTATATTACGCTGATACGTTTGATTTTTATGTATTAGATTAGGTATTTATTTTTATAGTTAATATATTTTTAAATATTTACTTACAAATATTCAAGTTTCTACCTGTTAATTAAGATCGAGTAAAAAATGCTTAAAAATTACGTTTGTTGTATGGGAGCCCCCCTTTAATATTTACTTTATTGTTATTTAATTATTTATTTTGAAAGGTAATATACAAGTAAATATTCTGTGAAAATTTGAAGCGTCTACCTGTTAGCGTTTTTAAAATTGAGCAAAAAAAATACGAAAAAAACACGTTTATTGTATGGGGACCCCCTTAATATTTTTTTTTTAATTTTTATTATTTGTTGTTATAGCGGCAACGGAAATACATCATTTGTGAAAATTTCAGCTTTCTAGCTATCACGGTTTATGAGATACAGCCTGGAGACAGACAGACAGACAGCGAAGTCTTAGTAATAGGGTCCCGTTTTTACCCTTTGGGTACGGAACCCTAAAAAAAACTATTATAGTAAAATCTCTTATTTGTTACGAAATAGTGAATTTAACATTTTTGAGTGAGTTATTATTGTTATTACAGATAAATAAATATTTATTTATTTATTTAAATCAGTCAAGCCGTTTAGGCTGTAGGAGGTAATATAGAAATACACCATTAGATAGAAACATTCTTATACGCAAAAAACTGCCCAGTACCCAGCACCATTTATACCCGACTGCGTAAGGAGGGTTCCTTACGCAGTCGGGTATAAAAATAAATGGTGCTGGGTACGACAATTGGAGAGGAGGTGGGAGACGTAAACATCGACATAGTTCCTGACTCTGGTGATAGTGACGCGGAAGTATACCTAAGTTTAGCCGCGTCTCATGGTCTTTTGCCCACTCATGATCATCCAACCAGAGAAAAAAGCTGTATCGATCACATTCTTTTAAAGACTAATTCTACTGAAGCTATAGCACTAACTCTAGATTCACCAGTAACTGATCATTTACCCCTAGTTCTTACTTTAGAAAACTCAACCCATACTATTAGAAAGTGTAAAAAAGAAATAATGCGTTCCGACATTCAAGCTATAGCTTTAGACTTGTCCAAAACTGATTTTGCACCTATGTATACTTGTACCGATGCGAATATGGCTGCTGTAAGAATGATGGAAATTGTTTCTAATGTTGTCAATAATCACACTAAGCTTGTAAAGCTTAAAAGAAGAGAAAGAGTTATTAAGCCTTGGATTACATCTGGTATACTTCGATGCCTACGTTTCAGAGATAAACTACATAAAAGAGTTAAGCAGGATCCAGGAAACATGGTTCTAAAACTGACATACACTCGCTATCGAAATTATTGTTCAAAGATTACAAGGACCCTAAGGCAGGACTATGAACGGGATCGACTTGATAAAGCTAAGAATAACCCAAAAGAAACCTGGAAGGTTATTAAAAACATATCCGGCCTCGAAGAGAGTTCATCTAACTCTACAGAACTTCTAAACATATCAAGCAATCCAGTAGCATCTCTTAATCTGGTTAACGATTTTTTCGTTGGAATCGGAAAGAATTTGGCTGATAAAATTTCGAGATGTGCACAAAATACTTCATTAAACTTATCTCGCAATCAGCCAACTAACTCCCCAGAAAAATCTATGGCTATGACACCAACTGATGCTGGGGAAGTGGAGGCTATCATTGTCGGTCTTCGTAATGATAGTGCCACGGGTTGGGACAACATTTCTACTAAAGTTATAAAATTTGCTAGACAGAGCCTAATTGCCCCTTTGACATATCTGTTTAACCTGTGTATATCCACCGGTGTCTTCCCTAAGGTCTTTAAAAAAGCACTTGTTCATCCCATTTTCAAGAGTGGTAACAGAAGCAGTGTCAACAATTATAGACCGATTTCCGTTTTATCAACGCTTTCTAAAATACTTGAAAAAATTATAAATAAGAGACTCGTAGACTATCTGGAACAACACCAATATCTTGCTTGTAATCAATATGGCTTTAGAAGAGGAAAATCGACGGAAGACGCTGTTCTTGATCTTACAAACAGTGTAGTAAAACATATCGAATCTAAGAATAAAGCTGTGTGCATCTTTCTAGACCTCTCTAAAGCATTTGACACTGTTTCGGTCCCACTTTTGATTAAAAAAATGGAGAATCTCGGTATACGTGGTCTTGTGCTAGATATTTTTAAGGATTATTTAACTGACAGGAAGCAATGTGTTAAAATAGCAAACTACATTAGCTCCGAACAATCCATTGTCTTTGGTGTGCCACAGGGTAGTGTCTTGGGACCTACTCTATTCTTGCTGTATATAAATGATTTGTGTGAACTGGATATTCCCAACTGTCAAATTTTCACATATGCTGATGACACAGCTCTATTGGTTCATGGTAAGAACTGGAATACGACACGACTCTGTGCTGAGAATGCAATTAGAGAAGTTATAATGTGGCTTGCCCAAAATATTCTGACACTTAATGTTGACAAAACTAAATACATTGCTTTTTCAGCAAATATTAACTCACAGCCTTCGCACTCTTTCAATCTAACAGCTCATGCCTGTGACCCTCTGGACACTTCATGTTGTACATGCATCCAGCTTGCACGTACTGACGAGATTAGATACCTGGGTGTCATCATAGACAGTACCTTAAATTGGAATGGTCAACTAAAGGCTCTAATACCTCGACTTCGAAAACTACTGTACGTGTTTAAAAGACTCAGATCTGTGGCTACACCTGAAATTTTAAAGCAAATATATTACGCCCTAGCTCAATCTATTATTAATTATTGTATTTCGGTTTGGGGAGGTGCCCACACCACTAACATGATTCGTTTGGAACGAGCACAAAGAGCTGTTCTAAAAGTCATGTTTGGTCTACCGTACCGGCATCCGACTACTGACCTGTATAAAAAGTGTTCTGTGCTTACTGTACGACAACTTTACATTCTACACGTGATTTTGCGTAAGCACAGAATGCTCACCTTCAATTCAACAGTGCTAAGCGAAAAACGTAGAAAATACCGTGTGTGTGAGATCAAACGCCATAGAACTGTTTTAGCTAAACGTCATTTTGACAGTATTAGTTGCCATTTATATAACGCTATTAGTAGTTACATCAGTATATTCCACTTATCCACTGGTAATTGTAAAAAAGTTTTGGAGCTCTGGCTTCAGAAACTGACATATTCTGAAACTGAGGACCTATTTAAAGTTGTAACATAGTTGTCTCGTAGTCCTATTTATTTAATTTGTTCATTTGTGTGTCTGGATCTGTGACATTAGTTGCACTAATAAAATTATGCAGCTCTCAGAATTATCTAAATTTGTGCGATCTGTATTAGTCTAATATTTCTTGTTGTGGAGTAATTTAAATTAATGTAATTTCATTCAAATTAATATTATTTCATTTGGTTTACTTTTATTTAATGTGTGATAAACTAATTGGATTTCTTTTTTTTCAACTTCAAAAATCTTAAATTCTAATTGTATTCAATTTATGTTTTTTAATATTATAATATTTTTTTTGTTAAATTCACCAACACCAAAATTTGTGTAATGTACATATTAGTTCACCATAGGAAGGAACTAGCTACCAAGATACGGGTTAGCGCCCAGTTTGGTGGCTAGGGTCGTCATTCTCATAAGATGTACTCTATACGTGAAATAAATAATTTTTGATTTTGATTTTTGATTTTTGAATTACTGAACGAAAATTGAAGAAATTTATGATGTGTGGTACATAGTGATAATACATTTATCCCTTGTAGGTGCAACATACATTGCAATTGTATAATGTTAGGGTGTGCGACAGGTTGGAACTGTAACACACGTAGTAGGTACCTAGCCCGGCTGCGCACGGACCACCAGTGGGGGCCAGATACACGTAGTAGGTACCTAGCCCGGCTGCGCACGGACCACCAGTGGGGGCCAGATACACTATATTAATGGAATTAATTGTGTACTGTTATTACATTTCCCCCTTCATTAAAAATACAATGTATATTCTTATAAAAACAAATAATAATTTTAGAAATTTAATGCAGAAGACGTAAAATCAAGAAAATTATTCAGAGCTAAAATGCATCAAGCACATCCACGCGCCCTCACTGCTACACGCAATCTGAAGTTTGTTGTCATATCTCGACAACCACTTGACCAATTCTGTTCATTTTTACCACAAGTTGTAATAACTGTGTATTTTACCTACCTACCAAATATCATTAAAATTGGTTGGTAATTAACGCCGCAATAAACTTCCCCCCTTTTTATGGGAACCACCCCTCTTATCAAAAATCGCCGACGACAAAAAAAAATAAAAAATCCATAGAACTTATATACCAAGTTTTATCAAAATTGGTTCAAAATTACGCCCTGTACGCGAGTACGAACATACAAACAAACAAACTGACAGATGAAAGAAAATTTGGCCAGTTGATGCAGAGACGCTTCGCTCGCTCGGTCAATAATTTAATAATGTCCTGCTCGGTAGCAGCAGCAGCAGCTGGTACTCGCTGCCCAGTTTCAAACGAAACACAATGGAAACGTTAAAACTTCGACAATTCGCAGTAATTAAACAAAACATGGCTTCTCAACAAACGGCTTATGGCGGGAACGTTTCGTTTTATTAGGTTGGTAATAGAAAACTTTTTTAACTCCCCTTTGGATGATTTTGACTTAGCAAGCGTTTAATATACTCTCGAGAAATATACATACTGATGAGAACGGTATCAGATGTCATTTAGGTTTTATTTAATTAATGTCGATATGCCAGCGGTGAATATATGACACATTCTTAATGTTCTACTTAGTTTATTAATGATGTTGAGAGCATCTAATGATACGTTAAATTCATTATAAGTAATTCGTTATATTCATTCGAATTGGTTCTAGCAGTTTGCCGCCATCCCATTATTCGTGTAATCCTGTGTCTAGGATAGCGACAAGGTACATGTAAAGATAATTCTTCTAAGATAGATGGACAGTCTGACAGTACATGGATCGCTTTATGAAGAAATGTCAGGGATCTTTCGTTTATCACGCAAAGTGTGCATCTTAACAAAACTTAAACGATTGTACAAAGAGGTTGTAATAAATTACTACAACATACATTTTGTCGATATCTTGATATTGTTCTGGGTGGTTTATATAATATTATTATGGAAAGCTGGAGCTTGACCACGCTAGCTTTGAACGACGTTACGATCTACGATGGAGCGCGCTTGCCTAGAAGAACCCTATTTTACTTGCAATTTCCAAGGCAATCTTGCAATCTTGGAATTTTCAAGGCTAGAGTGAATAGATATCTTCTAGATCGACGAGCTCCATCCTCGGCCACACCGTCGCTTAACGTCAGGCGAGTTGGTGGTCAATCGTAGATCTATAACGTATAAAAAATTACAGATAGACGTACAGATACTATATAATGTATATATATCGATGTATGTATAGCGATTCATTCATCTTGCAATTTTTGAAGTTCGTACAATACCTATAAGTGACAACAAAGGGCTTCGTTTGGTTATTTTTTATTTATTTAATACCATTTCTTTCAATTCTCTCGCAGTAGGTAATAGTAGAATAGGCACCTCGGGATAAAGTTGTTTTTGTCTTGACCTGTTTTGTCTTGGAATATTTTATGTACCTAAACCATCCTTTAATTATAAGCAACTGTAGAACATTGTAAACTGTAAATAATATTTTATGATATATTGGCATCAATATATCTAAATAATGTTTGACGCGCCGCACTTGGCCCAATGTACACTAGTATTTGTTACTCCCGAGGGTCCCTCGACACGAACGGCTCGTGAAACTGCTTGTGACCTATTTTAAATGTTTCTAAAGTAATAAATGTTGGAACATATTCCAGGGTTAGCGCAGTGCACCATGTGCGAGTCCCGCGCTGGCCCGGGACTAGGTAACACTATTTATTTATATGTTTATAATTGTTTTGTTTCTCAATTTTTACTTGACCGCGTAAGAAGGAGGGTTATGTTTTTCGAGTGTGTGTATCGACCGACCGATTTGGATGTGCGAGGTGTCGTTAGATTCGTCTTCAGTCCCTGAGTGTCATAGGGTATATTTTTGGAATAATAATTACACGTCTCTCGCAAAAATAAAAATGCGTTTTTCGTAACCTCCACCGAACTTTTTCGTAATAAACAAATGATTTTATTAGAATCATTCTAAATAATGCGCATTGATAATCTTTTACAGCGATTTTACGCATTCTTTCTCACAAAAAACGTACACTCAACAGCGTATTAAGCGTAAAGAAATCGTAAGTTAGACTGCAAATACCTCTTTTCTCCAGTCGGGTATTTTGTTTTTCTTTTAATATAGATACTTGTTGTGTTTTACTGATCTCTAGGACCTGTGGCCGTAGTCCACAGCGTGTGTAAGCGCTATAAATCTCTCTCTCTCTCTCTCTCTCTCTCTCTCTCATGTATTAGGTATAATATAACAGCCTGTGTTGTGGAGTTTACACAAAAGGGGAAAATTGATAGATGCCCTGAACATTACCCGATATCGATTACTCTTTTTTTATGTGATTGGAACCAATTGAATGCACGCCCCCGGGTTTCTATTTTTATGTGATTGGAACCAATTGAATGCACACCCCCGGGTTTTGTTTTTGTGAAATGAAATACCTATTAGAATGACAGGCCGCAACTTGTTCCGTATATTATATTCGTTCATAAAAACTGAAATCACGTTTTATATGTGATAGGTATATTTTAGTGGCAAAGAGTTTCTTAGGATTTTATATTTCCCTAAACGTTATTTTGTTTTTGTTAATTTAATTAGCAAAGAAATATAAACATAAAGCGGATCCTTCTAATTAATCATCTATTCTTGCGAAATGAGAGTGCTTTTCAATTGTTCCATCATCTATAAGCATTTCATAATTCATTATATAGGTATATCTTAACAATAGAAGTTATCAATTCTGCATATGAAAAAAACAGAGAAACCTACCCTTCCTAACTATAATAAAACCGGACAAGAGCGAGTCAGACTCGCTCAGTGAGGGTTCCGTACAAACTAGTAGATAAAATAGATAAAGGCGCGGTGGTGGCGCGGACGGCGCGGGGGGCGCGGCGGCGACGGACACAGGCTACAGGTTTTTCATTAGTAGGTACACGGGTGAAATCACGGGAGTCAGCTAGTAATTATATAAGATTAATCGAAATCATATAATATTTGGATATAGAAAACATTATATTTTTTTTATATATGAAAAAACTGCGGGGTGTCCTGGTACTAATTCTCGTATTTCTGAAGGTGGCGGCACACGGGCATACTGACTGACAAGCTATTAGGTATTAAGGAGAAGTGCAATATTCATCCTGTAGCGAGTAGTAGGAGTGGCGCCTCCAGTTCTCCTGCAGTCGTCACGCCGTCACGCCGTCACGCCGCTCTCCGCGCCGCCACCGCCACGCGCCGCGAATTATTCAGCAAGTAATCTGGGAAGCGGCGCCGCTCTCTTACACTAACTACATATATTAATAAACAACAGTACTAGTTATTTATTCAGCTCAGCGCCGCACCTTGCTCCGTCAGCCGCTATATCACGGAAACACTTCTGTCTTACGGTTCCGTGTCTCGAAACTGACAGGAACCATCATATCATGGAATCATGGGCGTAGCTATAAATTTCTCATGGGGGGGGGGGGGGGGGGGGGTCCACGGGTACAAAAATTTACTACTATTTGCCCCTTTATTTGCGCAGACTATACGCAGACGAGTACTGGTTTCTAAATGTCAATCTTAGTTTAAAAACATTAAAATACACGAAAATTAAGCTACGTACAAACGTCGGAACATTATTAATTCATATTATACTAGATATGATTTCACCCGTTTTAATTAGTTTAAAGAGCGCTCAACATTTGCATGACCCAAGTAAGCAAATCATAGTAATAAGTATGCGCGAGCGAAGCGAGCGCGAAAATTGTTGTAGTGTTTTTATAGTAACATGATTTATTTCTCGTATTAGTGAGCCCACAGTACTTCTATGGTAAAATAGTAATAATGCGCGAGCGAAGCGAGCGCGAAAATTTTAAAGGTTTTTATTTTTGAATTTTTGAAGCATATTAATGCTTCAAAAACATACTTAAACAATGTAAGTTTTTTGTAAGAATAAAAATGCGTAAAATCACTGTAAAAGATTACAAATGCACATTCTGTATAATAATTTAAAAAAAACACTTGTTTATTACGAAATAATTCGTTAGAGGTTACGAAAAAACGTTTTTTAATTTTTGCAAGAGATGTTTTATTATATTATTATTACAATAATTATAGCCTGTGACATTCTGGAAGCGAAGACAAATCTAATGACACCTCGCACATCAAAATCGGACAAGCCGTTCAGGCTGTAGGCTGTCATATAGAATCATACAAACATACTCGTACATACACTCGAAAAACATTACCCTCCTTCTTATGCAGTCGAGTAAAAATATATAGTTTCGATTTGTTATGCGCGTTTGTAGTATGCGCGGGCGAAGGATGGACTAAGGTCATACTGCATCTCTAGCAAAACTGTCGTTATGACAACCGCGCATCAGGTGTTTATGTATTATTTTGTAACATCCGTGCCATCCGCGATAATCCGGCATTATGATAGTACTTAATTTTTTTTTCGGCCAATGCCATGGGGGGGGTCCGGACCCCCTGGACCCCCCCCTTATATACGCCCATGCATGGAATCACTTTGTTTTTATATCTGCCATACTTCGACCGTTTATCTTAACAACACGTGGAATTAGTTAATAACTAAGACACTCCTACAATACTTACATATCTAATATATTCAAATATTTGCTCTTCGGTCTCTCGATCAATCCCTTGTCTTACATGAGGTAAACCCAAACACTCGGCTGTTCGTTTCGAATATAAGGAAAGTGCATACAACTTCCTATCTCTAATAATACTACGGACTACTGTTAATAAATTATTCGTATTAACTATTACTTATAAACGCATGTTAAAATGTTATTCACTGAATAAGGACTGATTGTCATTATCTGTCAGACGGGAATTGTCAAGACGTACTTATATGTATAAAGTTACGAAATAGTAGATAGTCGCAGCTATCTCTCTCGCGCATCACAACATTTGATCACTGAGTAGGCCTTGCTCTGTGTGAGAAGGTAGTCGTATTGTAAAAGTGAAATACACAATTGTTTAGATAGTTGAAATGTTTAAAAGTTTTATTCATATCATTATATTGGCGACGGAGTAGTAAATCCTATCTAAATAAACAAATCTGTTTCTCAATGTTATAATATCACCATTCAGTGATTCAGTATGTTTAAATAGATATACCTATTGCAACGCGCGATTGAGCGCTCTTTATAATATCACCATTCAGTGATTCAGTATGTTTAAATAGATATACCTATTGTAACGCGCGATTGAGCGCTCTTTATAATATCACCATTCAGTGATTCAGTATGTTTAAATAGATATACCTATTGTAACGCGCGATTGAGCGCTCTTTATAATATCACCATTCAGTGATTCAGTATGTTTAAATAGATATACCTATTGCAACGCGCGATTGAGCGCTCTTTTTAACCCCACCTTAATCAAAATCAAAACAACATACTCGCACTCACACGATATAATTTAAAAACCGTTAATTATTTAAATAGATTGATTGATAAATTCTTTATTGTACATAATTGAACAAATTCAACAGGCGGCCTTATTGCTAAATGCGATCTCTAATAATTTGTATTTGTTTAATCTGTAACCGTTAATTTGTATATACCTACTCGTAATATAAACTTTTGTATAAAACACAAAAATGATATTTGTCGTGTTGATGTAGGTGTGTGTTGTTGTTTTCAGAAAGTAATACCTAAGGCAGTAGCCGTCCCGCTAGTCACGCGACCTGCTCGGTCTTGCTTATTACAGGAGTTGTCGTTGTTCGCAGAATGTCGAGGAGAAAGAGGCGAAGAAGCGCGGCTTCTCTGACAGAATAGTGCAGTACTTGAAGACACGGCTCAACCCGACCGAGACAGGTTGGTACATCTTACACTACAGCCGTAACTAACCTACAAGCCACGAGATTATTAACAGACTCCCAATAAATAAAAACCGGACAAGTGCGAGTCAGACTCGCCCACCGAGGGTTCCGTACAAACTAGTAGATAAGAGGGGGAAATCATACATATTTTTTTATATCTTCCTTCATAAACCAAAAAATATAGGTACATCGTACAATATTTAAAACCCTGTTTTATCTTATTCTAATGAAGCTATTTCATATTATGATACCCCACATGATACGGTTCAAAAACTTTAAAATTTGGACCCTCATTCCTTGCATGAAAACACATTTTTTGTGATTAAATTAAAAATGTCCAGTTTTCGGATTTTTTCCTATATGTGTACTCTAACACAATGCTTCTTGCCAAATTTCATAGTTCTAGGTCAACGGGAAGTACCCCATAGGTTTTGATTCCCTTATGACTCATACTTATAATAAATACCCAATTTGGTCGCATCCTCCGTAGGGCTAGTTCAAAGAGGCGTGGTGGCCGGCGCGGCGCGTCTAGTGGCGCGCGGGACCGTCTAGTGGCGCGACAAATCAAATAAGTTCTATGGGCGTCCGCTGCGGAGCGCATATTACGGATTACCGTAAACCTATTGGTAGACCTATTGGTCTACTTCTGAAGAATCCCGTTTCATGCAACGTAGCTCTTTGATTTCTCAAAAGAAGAGCTATCCCACGTCTGTCTGTGGGCGGGAGCCGCCCAACGCAGATAATACCTACGGGATCATTCAAGTGTTTGCCGGGGCTCGGGCCCTCGGGTGCTCGGGCCGCTGGCTGCGACGAACGAGCGGCACGTCTGCAAGTGAACAAGGCAGCAGGGCCGCACTCTCCGCCGGGACCATTACTTACTAGTATTGGGAGAAATGGCTAGGGAGGGTGGACCCCGACAACTACTTATCGATAAAATGCTCGACTGGTATTTCATCGGATACACGTTGGAGAGTATGGACATCAGATCTGCATGAAGTTATTCCATCCTGCGCCATCGTCTGTCGGACTGCTGGAAGCACGATAAAGCGACATCGTTTTATGGCTGATATTCCGGTTGAAACGGCTTTGGGTCGGTTTTTATTGTGTGTACCGCTAAGTTGTGGACTGCGCAATGGCCGCTTACCATCAGGTGCATGAACAGCTTATTTATGAATAAAAATAAAATAAATATAACTATAGGCGGGAGTCTATCCTGTTAGCAATATTCTTAAATCGATAGGGCAACTACGACTTTTGTACTGGGAACACTAAAAAAACCGGATTTATAGAACGGCCCGCTCGAGTAGCGGGAGTCAGTGTTTTTCCACGGTTGAAAAAGGGTAGTCGACTTCGGTACCGCGAAGTCGCAGTTGTTGGTTGTGAAGTGTTCATTTAAATTGAAGTTTAATGTAAAATTTAATTGGGAAATGTGTGTTAAAAGTTCGTATTGTAAGGTAATGCCAATCGTCTACAATGTATATTTTTGAGAAATATCCATCACGTGTATGAATTTATTGAGCTACCTACATAATCGTTTTGCGGATTATTTGAATTATAGTTACGAAACCTGATCATAAAGTTAATTTCTACCACAGAACCCGTTGTCTAATAATCCCATACTTACTACTAATACATATCAAGTATGACGTATACAGATACTAATGATAGCATGTCACCTCACTCGTCTCAGTTATATTACTAGCAAGTAAACAGCAGCGGGCAGCGGGCAGTGGGCCAGCGACCGAAAACTAGTGAAATCTGTTTATATAACATAAAGTATTATGTAGTTATATAAGTTTTCAACAGCAATCATCATCATCTCATCACAAGAAGTCCACTGCTGGACATTGTGCGTCTTCCCGCCACTTGTATGAGGTCATCTGCCCATCTCGTGACTGGATGGTAACTTAAAATAAAAATAAACATATAGTACATAAAAAATAAAATACTCTACAAAACACTATAATATTATTTTTTTAGTTTTTCTTTGATATCGTTTAAATTGGCCGATAAGAAGGAAGATATGTCTTTTCACTACTCTTCAGCCAATTTAAAAGATATCAAAGATTTTTTTCATATTTCTCCTATATAAATAAACAAAGTTTCTCACTTTTCTAATATCCTTAAGCAATGATTTTATGTTTTAAAAGGTTGTGATGTGCGACAGAGACAGCTGCGCGCGTTAATCTAATGTTAAACTGTGACTAAGGACGACATATTCATACTATCTTTTACCTAATTACCCAGAAGTAAAGAAATAAATACTTTTCAATGTTATGTTAAGTGTTCACGTATGTAGAACGTATGTGTATCTATGTATGTATGTATGTATGTATCACGTATGTAGGTAAAAGATGTTTTTTCGAACATTATACGATGTAAAAGATTAATAATGATTAATTATTATTATTGATGTGTCGATATGTTTGTGTATATTATCTACAAAGCGTCGATTTTTTATTTTCAATCGATATCATCCCATCCCTATCTCCCGCGGTGCGTCACTAATGAACTTACTGCCTTTTCTGTTGTTATTTACAAAGATTTATGATTGTTTCCCGTTTTCTCTTTGTTTCTTATAAGTATTTACTTATTTTTGTGAAATTTGGCCGAACTTTGCTAAGAATCGTGTATATTTTGATTAAGTATGAAATAAGTAGCTATACAGCCAGATATTATGTTTCCCTGGTACTCCGAAGCAGCACAGAGGGACTTCTGTGTTCAACATTCAGAATACAGTTCAAAAATAGAACGTGCGCGAGCACAGTAGGTACTTGGAGAACGCGAGCGAGTACGCAGTAACGCTACGCTACAGCCTATCAGAAATGACCGGCGACAATGGACGACAATATAAATCGTAGAAGCTATACGCCTAGTTTCGTCAATATTGGTTGAAATACGAACTGTAAGCGTGTTTCCACACAGAAACAAACCAACAAACACGCACAGAAACAAACCAACAAACACGCACAGAAACAAACCAACAAACACGCACAGAAACAAACCAACAAACACGCACAGATCGTAGCTCGCTTAGTTGTAAACTGAAAATAATATCAATACTGAAAACTTTAATGGAATTGGATTTTTGATTCAATGAATAAGATGTAAGCAGCGGTCTCCGCGGAGCGACGGAGTTTTAAATAAATTAAACTCTGATGGCAGCATTATTAACGCGCTCTTGAAATGTGTGTTTGTTACTAACTAAAATACACACGCTCCTACATACTTTATGCATTATAGACTAGCTAGGTGGTTGACTACAACCCTACAGCTGTCTTACAATGTATATCTAGCAGTAAACTCTATCCCATCAAAAACATAACATGTACAAAAGGCCAAGTCTCGCTACGCAGCTCTCCTACTGCAAAAAGTTGTGAGATCTAATGTAAAACCAAGTCAAGTCAATTAATAATTTTAGTACTATCTATGAGAGCATTTATCCAACTATTTTGTAAGAAATTGTGATTTAATTAGTTAACTAACAACTTTTGTAGTAACCGTAACGCTATTAAACATCTTTATTTCTTTAATATTTAGAATGACTTGGCAATTCGTATTTTTTGCTCAGAGTTAAGTTTACCATCTGCTGCAATCTGGCACACTTCATTTAGGCACTGCTCGATGGTCACCATCCATTTCTGAATTACCTCCGTGGAGACGGCCTGGGCTTTGGCGACACCACTATCTCCCTGGGTCTGGTCGTCATGTCGAGCCGTCAGATCGCAAGACAGTCAGACAGACAGAAACCTATTCTAACGTTCTGCATTTAAAGTTCATTATTGTATGTACAAGTTGGTCCTTCTAGCATGACATCATTTCGTTGCGCCGAATGCTTATTTTCGACACATGCACGCAAGACTCGTTAGTTCAATGGGTTAGAGCACCGGGAGTGCATCACGTTGTTTTTAGGGTTCCGTACCCAAAGGGTAAAAACGGGACCCTATTACTAAGACTTCGCTGTCTGTCTGTCTGTCTGTCTGTCTCCAGGCTGTATCTCATAAACCGTGATAGCTAGAAAGCTGAAATTTTCACAAATGATGTATTTCCGTTGCCGCTATAACGACAAATACTAAAAATTAAAAAAAAAATAAGGGGGGTCCCCATACAATAAACGTGTTTTTTCGTATTTTTTTGCTCAATATTAAAAACGGTAACAGGTAGACGCTTCAAATTTTCACAGAATATTTACTTGTATATTACCTTTCAAAATAAATAATTAAATAACAATAAAGTAAATATTAAAGGGGGGCTCCCATACAACAAACGTAATTTTTAAGCAATTTTTACTCGATCTTAATTAACAGGTAGAAACTTGAATATTTGTAAGTAAATATTTAGAAATATATTAACTATAAAAATAAATACCTAATCTAATACATAAAACTCAAAATGAAAATAAAAGCGCCGCGCCGCGGTGTGGTGGTGGCGCGAGCGCGAGTCGGTTGCTAAGCAAAGGCCGCGCGGGTAGCGGGGGAGGTAACATCACGGAGCGAGCCATAACCGCGCGTATTCGCGCGAGCGTCGTCATGCTGCCCGGATGTGTATCGAAAACCTACCTATAAGTTTGCAATTTGCTACTTGGAATTTTGTTGATTTCTCGTTATTTTATACGATTTTCTATTATAGATGATAGTACGGAACCCTTCGTGCGCGAGTCCGACTCGCACTTGGCCGATTTTTTTTTAAACTGAAGCGTACCATACTCGTATCTTCTAAGACTGAAGTACTCCTCGTATTAGATTTTTCTATGAACTCAAGAGAGAGACTGGCAAGACGTCCGTGAGAAAATAGTAAAACAGAATTCGGATGCTCAAATATTTGTATAATATTTGCATGCTACGTATACATTGATACAAAATAATGATGAGTAAAGTTGAAATGGTCTCCGAGTGCCAGCCTGCGTACCGCCGCGCCGCCGCGCCGTCCGCCATCCGCCGCGCCGCCCGGGTCTCTCCAGTGCACGCCGCAGACTATGCAACGACAGATAGGTAGCTCGGTTGTTCGGTCCAAACTACAAAGAGAAATGTCGACGTAATGTTCCTGCTCTGTCGGTTGTTTGTATCATATATTTCGGTGTCTTTAAACAAGACTTATTTTATTTGTCGGCGCATAGTTTTAAGTTTATCAATATAGTTACTTATTTACGCCATAAAGTTTAATTTTGAAGGACTAGAAAAGGAAATGGCGCCTTTTCCGGTGTAACGCCAGTTACGTATGTTGATTGCTTCTGATTGGTCGATTAGTCGTTGAATTTCGGTCCGTTCCGTAAGAGCTCGGTTGTGGCGCGAGTGGGGAACGCCGGTGGAGGGGCACACACGAGCGCAAGCCGAGCAGAGGGAACTGGTTTAAATAAGTTTGGATGGGAAATCAGGGCTCACATCGCATCGCATTTTGAATATCGAGTGTCGGCAAGCGTTACTTGGCGGAACGCCTTGTCCTTCGTTATTATATTCAGCTACATTTAAACATTGTAAATCTAAAGTGTGCAAATACAATCTAATATCAAAGTGCTTTCGTGAAGTTTCAATCTCCTAGCCCGCTATACCCACGCCCAACAAATAACCAACCATTTCTGATGCGGAACCTTCACCTCGTTTTTCCGACATCAGAAGTGGGATGCGAAGGGCCGACTCTGGAGGAGACACGGAGTCATCAGCAAAACCAGAAGGTTGCACTTGATATTTTCACTGCGATGGAGGCACTACTTTCTCTGCTACTGGCCGTTGCTCACTCATCGGCTATCGTGAACAATTACAACTCCATGAAGCTCATCAAGTTCGATCCTGACGACGAGAACGCTGATATTGAAGAGGCACCCTTTTCAACTGTGGGATTCGCAAGAAACTTCGTGTCAAACCAAACAGTGCATCTACCCACATCTAAAAAAGGCGTGAACAGCAAGATAACCTGTTGGGGTGCGGAAAACAGGGACACTTCGCCCCATCGTGTCTGGAGAAGCTGGTCAAAGAAGTCCACATCTGTAACCAGATGTCTGTGAAGTATACACTGGCCACATCATCGGGTGATATCGTTCCATTTTTATTTGATAGCGGTTCAGCGTGCTCTTTAATTTAATTTTAAAATTTTCCGCTACAGATAGAGAGGATAACCTGCTTCGGGTGCGGACAACAGGGACACTTCGCCCCATCGAGTCCGGAGAAGCTGGTCAAAGAAGTCCACATCTGTAACTATGGGTCTGCGAAGAATACACTAGCCACATCATCGGGTGAGATCGTTCCATTTTTATTTGATGGCGGTTCGGCGTGCTCCTTGATTAAATCTGATTTAATTTGAAAAAAATCCGGTGTCGCGTGCAATGAAAAGATATTACTTTCGGAATTAGGTCAAATTAACATTGTATGCGAGTCTCAAATCCTAAGTGAGGTAAAAGTTGAGGGTATCCAGCTAAGTGTGTTTGTTTCAGATTGTCCCGTAATCTTTACCTACTTCTTTTTGAATAACGTTAGTAATTTAACTTCTTTTTGAATAACGTTATTAATTTATCGATGACGGACTGAGTAGTGTGAGGTGGTTGGATTGCGTTGTAAGTCTGAGTCGAAGGGATGCAGTTTTTCCGGTTGTCATGCGTGACATCGAAAGGATGCTGTTTATCCGGTCCAGTCTTAGTGAGTCGAAGGGATGTTGAATCCGGACTGCGCTGTGTGTTATCCTGTACCTCATATTGATTTTTGTCCTTTATCATTATTTAATCATTGTCCTTTAAATGATTGCGGTTGGATTGCGTTGTAAGTCTGAGTCGAAGGGATGCAGTTTTTCCGGTTGTCATGCGTGACATCGAAAGGATGCTGTTTATCCGGTCCAGTCTTTGTGAGTCGATCCTATACCTTTATCATTTAAATGATTGCCTGGTTTTAAACAAGTAGTTATTCCAAATGAAGTACGGTACGTCCAGAGATTAGGTGAATGTCAGGAATGAACGAGCGGTAACAATTATTAACATTGTTCTTTCCTTGCAGATGTTCATGATGGGCGCCCGAGGACGTGCGAGTGTCAGTCTGGCCGTGTCGGCGCATAGTTTTAAGTTTATCAATATAGTTACTTATTTACGCCATAAAGTTTAATTTTGAAGGACTAGAAAAGGAAATGGCGCCTTTTCCGGTGTAACGCCAGTTACGTATGTTGATTGCTTCTGATTGGTCGATTAGTCGTTGAATTTCGGTCCGTTCCGTAAGAGCTCGGTTGTGGCGCGAGTGGGGAACGCCGGTGGAGGGGCACACACGAGCGCAAGCCGAGCAGAGGGAACTGGTTTAAATAAGTTTGGATGGGAACTCAGGGCTCACATCGCATCGCATTTTGAATATCGAGTGTCGGCAAGCGTTACTTGGCGGAACGCCTTGTCCTTCGTTATTATATTCAGCTACATTTAAACATTGTAAATCTAAAGTGTGCAAATACAATCTAATATCAAAGTGCTTTCGTGAAGTTTCAATCTCCTAGCCCGCTATACCCACGCCCAACAAATAACCAACCATTTCTGATGCGGAACCTTCACCTCTCTTTTTCCGACATATTCAAAAAACGTGAAACAATATTTTTGTTAAGTAGGTGATTGCAGATTGTAGAAGTACAAGATGTTTCTTAGGTTAGGGTTTTCTTGGGTTAGCTTAGGGTTCCGTACCTCAAAAAGAAAAAACAGAACCCTTATAGGATCACTTTGTTGTTCGTCTGTCTGTCTGTCCATCTGTCGGGTGTCAAGACCTTCATCTCGGGAACGCGTGAAGGTATCATGTTGAAATTAAAACCATATACGCAGATATATTCTCTTTTGCTGCAGAAAGAAAAAAAAAATCTCTGTTTTCGTAAAAAAAAGTTACAGTCGAATATGTCGTAAACAAGTATCAATGTTCAAAGAAAAATAAAATACCCGACTGCAGAAAAGAGGTTTTTGCAACTTACGATTTCTTTATGCTTAATACGCTGTTAAGTGTACGTTTTTTGTGAAAAAGTATGCGTACAGTCGCTGTAAAAGATTATTGCGCATTCTTTAGAAAAAAATCTAGTAAAATCACTTGTTTATTACGAAAAAGTTCGTTGCAAGTTACAAAAAACACGCGTTTTTTTATATTTGTGTGAGATGTATGATATTTATTACAAAAAAATATAGCATATGACACTCAGCAAGTGAAAACGAATCTAACGACACCTCTCACATCAAAATTGGTCAAGCCCTTTAGGCTTTAGGCGATCATATAGAAACATACATATACATGTACATACATACCCACATACATACATACATACATACACTCAAAACACCCCCCCCCCCCCTTACTATAACATAATGCTTCTTGCCATATTTCGGGAATTCCATCGGGAATTACCCCCATAGGTTTAATTCCCTTGTGAGTGTTGAAATTTGCGTTTTTTACGACGAGTAGAAAGTCGGCCCACTATCACCCATACATTGTGGATTTTCCTAAAGTACGAACCAAACGGTTTAATTCTACGTTTTTAATCCGTACAGCTAAGGAATGGAACAAATTGCCGGCTTCTCTGTTCCCTGAGAGATACAATTTGGGTCTGCGTGCTTCATATGACGACCACATCGTCGCTTTCCAACAGGCGAGTTGGTGGTCAAACGTGGACCTATTCGCAATAAAAAAAAAACATATTCGGCTGTAACTTTTTTGTACAAAAACTGAGAAATTAGATTATTCTTTTTGCAGCAAGAGACTATGGATTTTCGTATATGGTTTTAATTATTGTTGAAAGTCGACGACACTCCCTAAACTGTGCTCTAACAGCGTAGTCTACTGCTATATAAGTAGTACTGTAGTCGATATATTCAATGTAGACAATCAGTCCAGAACATTCTATGATTATACTTCGTTATTACAAGAAAGTTGTAGACTGGCACCGACTCCAGTAAAGGGTGTGCGTATATATATTATACATATCACGTAGAAGTATTGTTTTCCTTTTAATATGGATATCATACTTGTTAGGCACAAGCTTTTATTGATGCATTGAATAGGGCTTATGTATAATGACTAATAAAAGTAATTTAAATAATCGGCCAAGTGCGAGTCGGACTCGCGCACGAAGGTTTCCGTACTATCATCTATAATACTACAAAGTTTAGTTCTGTTTATAAAATAACGAGAAATCAACGAAATTCCAAGTAGTAAATTGCAAACTTATAGGTAGGTTTTCGATATACATCCGGGCAGCATGACGATGCTCGCGCGAGTACGTGCGGCTATGGCTCGCTCCGTGATGTTACCTCCCCCGCTACCCGCGCGGTAAGCAGCAAGCAACTGCCTCGCGCTCGCGCCACCACCACACCGCGGCGCAGCGCTCGCACCGCGTTTAGATGCACGGATTATTTTAATTTTGTGAGTTTTTATGTATTAGATTAGGTATTTATTTTTATAGTTAATATATTTCTAAATATTTACTTACAAATATTCAAGTTTCTACCTGTTAATTAAGATCGAGTAAAAATTGCTTAAAAATTACGTTTGTTGTATGTACCCTTTAATATTTACTTTATTGTTATTTAATTATTTATTTTGAAAGGTAATATACAAGTAAATATTCTGTGAAAATTTGAAGCGTCTACCTGTTACCGTTTTTAATATTGAGCAAAAAAATACGAAAAAACACGTTTATTGTATGGGGACCCCCCTTAATATTTTTTTTTAATTTTTAGCATTTGTTGTTATAGCGGCAACGGAAATACATCATTTGTGAAAATTTCAGCTTTCTAGCTATCACGGTTTATGAGATACAGCCTGGAGACAGACAGACAGACAGACAGACATACAGACAGCGAAGTCTTAGTAATAGGGTCCGTTTTTACCCTTTGGGTACGGTACGGAACCATAAAAAATTAAATCAACTTATTAACTGAAATTAGAGAAATAATGACTTTTATATGATGCAGTCTAATTTACGATTTCTTTACGCTTGCTTCTACGCTGTTGAGCGTACGTTATTTTGTGAGAAAGTATACGTAAAATCACTGTAAAAAATGCACATTCTTTAGAATAATTCTAGTAAAATCACTTGTTTATTACGAAAAAATGCTTTGTTTTAGAGAATATGTACTATAATAATTCAAAGAATATAGCTCATGACACTCAGGGAGGGAAGACGAATCTAACCATACCTCGCACATCAAAATCGGTCTAGCCGTTTAGGCTGTAGGCGGTCATATAGAAACATAACCATCGCCATGAGCGAGATGCGCGTGCAATATAACGACACGAGGCGGGCGATGTATGGGCCAGCGGCATGTTTGCCGCGGGGCGCGCGCCCGGCTGGCAGGCGCTGCTACGGAGCCGGTCGGCTGGCACGCGCGCCGCCATGCGCCGCTCCGACAACGCACTGGTGGCTGCCGTGGCCCGTGAGAGACTGGGACGCTAGTCCCCTTCATCGGACGTGGAGGGCGTATCACGCGCCGATAACATAATTCATTTAATTTATTATCCTTAATTTAATTCATTTTATGTATTTATTCCTATATATAATTATTTTATTTTATTTACTTGATTTTATAATTTGATAATTTAATTTAATTTAATTGATATGGATTTACATCTGGAATAAATAATTTTTCATTTTCATTTCATTTCATAACTACATACCCACATACATACATACACCCTTACATACACTCGAAAAACATAATCTTCCTTCTTACGCAGTCGGGTAAAAAGTAGTTTAGTATTTTGTATTGACGTTAATTTAAAATAAAAGTCTACCCTAGTTAAAATATTTGAGATTAATCAAATACATAATTAAACAGCGTTGACCAAAAATCCAAAAGTAACACCAGCACCAGTACGAATACATTACAAAATCATGTAACTCTTCACTTTTGCCGTGAACTTTCACTTGTGGCCTGAACGTCCGCGAACATTGCTCCTGACTATAGATGCGCACGGACGTGTAATGCGAGCTAAATGGCAGCGCGATGGATTAATATAAGTTGAGATAGTGAATTAGAAATTCGCTTATTGAAATATTACGACGCTGAACGTATATTGTGGGACTCAAAGCATCCACATCATAATAATAAAAGTCAAATTATGACGCCTGGAGAAGGATTAATTTTCAAATTAATATCGATCGGTTAAGAAATATTTCAGTCATCCATCATCTTTTTCTCCAACGCTTTCGAACGATTTTCTTATTTTGTAGGTGTAAATAGTTATATGTTGCCACATCAAACAAAGTTAACGCAGCAGCAGTTTCGACGTCCGTTTCACGGCAGGTTTCACGGCACAAATGAGTGAGCTCCGTGAATGTGGAGGGTGCGCCTCTGCCGCGAATTCACGGCACAAGTGTAGAGCCGCGGTAAGACGATACTTGTTACAGATGTCGGGGTGCCTGCAACTCCTACGATCTACATGTAAGACGATACTTGTTACAGATGTCGGGGTGGCTGCAACTCCTACAATCTACATGTAAGACGATACTTGTTACAGATGTCGGGGTGCCTGCAACTCCTACAATCTACATGTAAGACGATACTTGTTACAGATGTCGGGGTGGCTGCAACTCCTACAATCTACATGTAAGACGATACTTGTTACAGATGTCGGGGTGGCTGCAACTCCTACAATCTACATGTAAGACGATACTTGTTACAGATGTCGGGGTGGCTGCAACTCCTACAATCTACATGTAAGACGATACTTGTTACAGATGTCGGGGTGCCTGCAACTCCTACAATCTACATGTAAGACGATACTTGTTACAGATGTCGGGGTGGCTGCAACTCCTACAATCTACATGTAAGACGATACTTGTTACAGATGTCGGGGTGGCTGCAACTCCTACAATCTACATGTAAGACGATACTTGTTACAGATGTCGGGGTGGCTGCAACTCCTACGATCTACATGTAAGACGATACTTGTTACAGATGTCGGGGTGGCTGCAACTCCTACGATCTACATGTAAGACGATACTTGTTACAGATGTCGGGGTGCCTGCAACTCCTACGATCTACATGTAAGACGACACTTGTTACAGATGTCGGGGTGGCTGCAACTCCTACGATCTACATGTAAGACGACACTTGTTACAGATGTCGGGGTGGCTGCAACTCCTACGATCTACATTTAAGTTTTACACTATACATATTCGAGTTATTATAATCAGAGATGTACAAAATGGTTTTAAAAAAGCATTTAAATGCAAAATGCAAAATACTTTTCAGATTTACTATTTCAAATGCAAAATACCAAATAGTTTTGCGTTTTGTATTTCAAATGCTAAATGCAAAATAGGTATTTTCAAAATACTTTTTCAAAATAAAATACCTTTCTACCAAATCTCAGATATTTTAGGTATTTATATCATGAGAAATAGAGACACAATGCCGAGCCGAACAAAAACGTCTAATAACAGTGCACCTTATGCATGACATTTTGGTCATATTTATCAGTACGCGTATCAATAAATTCTGTTATGTTATTAATAATAATAATACTCACTTAAAATAATGTAAAAAACTAGACTAACGAAAAGAGAGCCATGGATCCATTTTGTGAATTGTGTGGCCATTTATTTCGGTTGATTGTGCATCTAGTTCTTATTTTATTATTATTAAGAAAATAAATTACAGTTTAAAAAACACGCTACAAATTATTGTGGTCAAAGTTCATTACAAGACTTTCTAACAAATCCAAACACAACTATGATACGATGTTCCATCATGAAGTTCTAGTTCACATCTTCCGGCTCCATCATCAGATCAGTTCGACAGTACCATATTATTGTATGGTCATCAGAACTACATACAGCCGCCAATTTTCATGACGCTACGATTCTTGGAAGATGGTTAAATTTGTTACCTTAGATTTCATTACATAGTTAGTTACATCATCATCATCTCAGCCATAAGAAGTCCACTGCTGGACATAGGCCTCCCCCATGGATTTCCAAAAAGACCGATTGGAAGCGGCTTGCATCCAACGTCTTCCCGCCACTTGTATGAGGTCATCTGTCCATCTCGTGGCTGGTCTTCCTACGCTGCGCTTGCTGCTTGGTTGTTAGTTACATACAGGTCGACCTAATAAAAGCGTATTAAAAAACGTTGGAACTTATGCAGCGGGTGTTTTGTTTTTCTTTTAATAGAGATAGTACCTGGGCGACCGAGCTCCACTAGGATTTTGTATGATTGAAAATATGAGCAAACCCGAGCGCGTTAAAAAGGGCGCGCATGGCTAGCAGGCACCTCTATCGGTCAAATTCGGCAATACAAGCGTCATTCGTTCATTTCATTTTGTTTGACTGGTAAAAAACATTTTGTATTTTATTTGAAATACCTTTCGAGATGTATTTTGCATTTTTAATATTCATTTCAAAATGCAAAATACATCTCGAAAGGTATTTCAAATAAAATACAAAATGTTTTTTACTAAAAGGCATTTAAATGCAAAATACAAAATAGGTATTTTGCATTTTGTATTTGCATTTTAAATAGAAGTATTTCAAATAAATCGCATCTCTGATTATAATATTCCGGCAATTAGCTGGCTCAGCAGCCGCCGCCGCCGCCTCTCACCAGCACAGCAGCCGCCGCCGCCGCCGCCTCTCACCAGCACAGCAGCGCTAAGTGCTACGAGTCGTTGGTGAAAGCTTAACGTAGCGGTTACCAGTTACCAGTAACGAGGGAAGCTCAATTATAATTGCAAAGCGCAACTCTTGACCTCTCCCGGCGAGCTATGTCGACTGCTAGGGCTGAACGTATTCTAGCTGACCGAGCGAAGCGAACTCTCCGATGTCGTACGGACGACTCGGAATTTTTAATTATGTTTATGCGTTTGTATTGGGCAGACCCTAGATCAGTTGGATCGACTACCTACGCTGGATCATTCAAGTAATGTATAGCTCCGCTGGACTACATGTTCTAAAGCTCCTTTGCCAACAGCGATCTGCTGCGATCTGCTGATCAGCGAATTTCATCTCCTTCTGAGAACAACCGTTCAATTTCATGTCCTCCCTAGAATAACCGTTTAATTTCATCTCCTTCCTAAAAGAACCGTTCAATTTCATCTCCTTTCTATAGGAAACGTTTAATTTTTAAAGATAAAAAAAGTATTCTATGGTTTATAAGCTATATCAATTGTAAATTTCATTCAAACCGTTCAGCAGTTTAAGTGTGTAGGAGTAACGAGCATATTGAAAGACTCACACACACTGATATAAGATACCTACTCAGTTGCGTTCTCGTGAATTGTCAAATGTACGAGAGCAGCGCTACAGCAGCAGGCGGCGCTTCGTGCCCCCCCCCCCCCCCCCCCCCCCCCGCCGACACCGAGGAGCTGTAGCAAGTCCGACGAGCTCGCAGTAGCCCTGCACCCGGCTCCACCGCGCCGGTGTGTGCTTGTGTAAAGCGATCCAAACAGTTCTTCAAGCGTTGAAGGGCCGACCTCGTTATAAACTGTTCACTCAGCCGGCGCTCTCCTGCCTCTGCACCATACACTACTCAGTAGCTGCGTTCGACAGGTTTACTTGCGCATACAATTCCAGATTATTCACTTACATACTAGATACTTCGTAAGGATAAAGAAAGGTTAATAATGTAATCATCATCATCATCATCTCAGCCATAAGAAGTCCACTGTTGGACATAGGCCTCCCCCATGGATTTCCAGAAAGCCCGATTGGCTCGCGGCTTGCATCCAGCGTCTTCCCGCCACTTGTATGAGGGTGATAATAATATAATGTATAGTTTAAACTCTTTAAAGCACTGAACCAACCGACTTCACAATACGCAAATACGTTTAATTTGATGACATATTTTTTCGGTTATTTTGTTTTAAGAATCAAACTACTGAACCGATTTTGATAAAATGCATATGAGACTACCTACCTCTGAAGTACTACCGAACAAAAAAGAATCATTAAAATCATTTCCTAATCGGCGAAATAATATCGTAGCAAATACACAATAGAATATTTTAAATAAAAACTAACTCACGTAACTATATCGAGTGGCGAGGGCGACAAGCTGACCACCAGCTTCCCACCGCGACCCTTCTGCAACCGATGACGTCACGTGCGGCACGAGCGGCACTAGCGGTGCGAGAAACTAACTCACGTCTATATCGAGTGGCGAGGGCGACAAGCTGACCACCAGCTTCCCACCGCGACCCTTCTGCAACCGATGACGTCACGTGCGGCACGAGCGGCACTAGCGGTGCGAGAAACTAACTCACGTCTATATCGAGTGGCGAGGGCGACAAGCTGACCACCAGCTTCCCACCGCGACCCTTCTGCAACCGATGACGTCACGTGCGGCACGAGCGGCACTAGCGGTGCGAGAAACTAACTCACGTCTATATCGAGTGGCGAGGGCGACAAGCTGACCACCAGCTTCCCACCGCGACCCTTCTGCAACCGATGACGTCACGTGCGGCACGAGCGGCACTAGCGGTGCGAGAAACTAACTCACGTCTATATCGAGTGGCGAGGGCGACAAGCTGACCACCAGCTTCCCACCGCGACCCTTCTGCAACCGATGACGTCACGTGCGGCACGAGCGGCACTAGCGGTGCGAGAAACTAACTCACGTCTATATCGAGTGGCGAGGGCGACAAGCTGACCACCAGCTTCCCACCGCGACCCTTCTGCAACCGATGACGTCACGTGCGGCACGAGCGGCACTAGCGGTGCGAGAAACTAACTCACGTCTATATCGAGTGGCGAGGGCGACAAGCTGACCACCAGCTTCCCACCGCGACCCTTCTGCAACCGATGACGTCACGTGCGGCACGAGCGGCACTAGCGGTGCGAGAAACTAACTCACGTCTATATCGAGTGGCGAGGGCGACAAGCTGACCACCAGCTTCCCACCGCGACCCTTCTGCAACCGATGACGTCACGTGCGGCACGAGCGGCACTAGCGGTGCGAGAAACTAACTCACGTCTATATCGAGTGGCGAGGGCGACAAGCTGACCACCAGCTTCCCACCGCGACCCTTCTGCAACCGATGACGTCACGTGCGGCACGAAGCGGCACTAGCGGTGCGAGAAACTAACTCACGTCTATATCGAGTGGCGAGGGCGACAAGCTGACCACCAGCTTCCCACCGCGACCCTTCTGCAACCGATGACGTCACGTGCGGCACGAGCGGCACTAGCGGTGCGAGAAACTAACTCACGTCTATATCTAGTGGCGAGGGCGACAAGCTGACCACCAGCTTCCCACCGCGACCCTTCTGCAACCGATGACGTCACGTGCGGCACGAGCGGCACTAGCGGTGCGAGAAACTAACTCACGTCTATATCGAGTGGCGAGGGCGACAAGCTGACCACCAGCTTCCCACCGCGACCCTTCTGCAACCGATGACGTCACGTGCGGCACGAGCGGCACTAGCGGTGCGAGAAACTAACTCACGTCTATATCGAGTGGCGAGGGCGACAAGCTGACCACCAGCTTCCCACCGCGACCCTTCTGCAACCGATGACGTCACGTGCGGCACGAGCGGCACTAGCGGTGCGAGAAACTAACTCACGTCTATATCGAGTGGCGAGGGCGACAAGCTGACCACCAGCTTCCCACCGCGACCCTTCTGCAACCGATGACGTCACGTGCGGCACGAGCGGCACTAGCGGTGCGAGGCTGCGCAGTGCGCACGCGCCTGCGTCCCCGACCGAGAGTGACGTGTGCGCTGCTCCTTTCAAAAAGACCGCCATATACGAAGATTCATTGTCTCTTGCTGCAGAGAGAAAAATCAAACTTCTCAGTTTTCATAAAAAAAAGTAAAAAATTAAAGCCGAATATGTCGCAAAAACGCATATTTCGACACTTGCATGTGCATCAAAACATATGTGGTGCTTCCCGTTGACCTATAACTATGACATTTGGCAAGAAGTATTGTCATTATAGACATTTATAGGAAAAAATCCGAAAATTTTAATTTTTTTATTTAATCAAAAAAAATAGGGTCTTCATGCAAGGAACGAGGGTCCAAACTTTTAAGTGCTTTAACCGTATCATGTGGGGTATCATAAGAAAGAGCTTTATTAGCACACGCTAAAACAGGGTTTTAAATATTTTTACTATGTATTTTTTAGGTTTATGAAGAAAAATATATAATTTCCCTCTTTTATTTACTAAGTAGTTTGTACGGAACCCTTGGTGGTCTGACTCATATTTGTCCGGTTTAAATTTAAGGTTAAAAATATTCATCAGCGTATTTTTCTAGTGCACATTACTATTTGATTAGTTTAATTCACTAATTATTTACAAAAAAACTATTTTTTTCAAAACTATTTTGTAAACTCTTTGACATTTATGGATTGGCACGCATATTGTGTTGGAGTGTAACACAACAGACACACACCCGCGCGCCACCTGGCGGCACCCTGTACATTGTACAGAGCGAGCTGGTATGGTATTATGTACCGCCGACCGCGTGTAGAGCAGACACGCGAGTGTATCAATATTGCAGGAACACGACGCCGACGTGCTCGGCCAGGACACCTGGAGCGGGCGTGGCATTACAAACACTGGCGCGGTGAGGGTGACACAGTGCAACGACTACAGAAGGACCAGGTGTCGGCCACGTACAAGTATAGCTACGTTGTGACGGCGCCGAAATGGCTTTACAATACAAGTATAAGTTTAGAAAACTCAAAAATCCCCGACAAAGAAAAAAAACGGCTGAACCGATCTTGATGAAACATAGTTAAGAACACTCTCGATGAAATCCTTTTATACATAAAAAAAAACAAATCGCTCCATCAGTTTGAGAGGTACGATGCCACAAACAGACTCACAGATACACAGATACACACGTCGAACTTATAACGCTCCTTTTTTTGGGTTGGAGGTTAATGAAATGATGGTCTATTTTATTAGTTAACAAAAAAATCTATGTTTAATGGAATTAAAATACAAGGGTAAGGTCAGATAAGTGTATTCCTCCAGCACATTTTTTATTTTAGGATTTCCCATCAGGGAGTTCCGAATCTAGTGGTAATCTCCCGGCTCCATCTTCAGGCCCTGGTTATCATGTGTAATGGGAGGTACGCAAATATTAAACCAAATCAACCTATGTACGACTATTTTAGGAATTTCCATTAAAGAGATTCAGTGGCAATCTTCAGCCGCCGCCCGCCATGTTCAGAGCTCGCTATCATTTGTAATCTTCAGCCGCCATGTTCAGAGCTCGCTATCATTTGTAATCTTCAGCCGCCATGTTCAGAGCTCGCTATCATTTGTAATCTTCAGCCGCCATGTTCAGAGCTCGCTATCATTTGTAATCACTGAACTAAACTCCTAAGTTTGGAACATCGACTCGGAGTCTGCTCTATCAGGTTTCGTCAGTGTCAGTGTCAGTGTCAGTGTCAGTGGCAGTGTCAGTGTCAGTGGCAGTGTCAGTGGCAGGAGTGTCAACTCGACTATCACTTTCCATCAAGAACTCGCTGTACCCAAACCTCCTCTGGTTCTATCTGATAATAGATCAGATACGTCCCATAATAATATTGCATCGTCGTCGGATTTACACTTGTAAACTTTGAGCCCAATCGGAAACCGGAACGTGGGTATGGACATGGAGTGGGTATGGACATGGATAGTCAGATAGGTGGATATTATTTACAAGGGTTCTTGTGGGAGCTAGGGAGTTAGCAGAGGACACACTGTACTGTGGGTACACTGTGTCTAGTTGTGAGATTGAGGAGTCATAACTCCGGCGCGCTGAGCTCCTGCCTCATCCATAACTGAGCAGTCGTTCGGATCCGATCAGACGACAACATCGCACGAATATTGTTTCTATTAGTCGAGGTTCGTGTCGTATGCGACCTCCGCCGCTCTCTCACACACACACTCGGGACTACTTTTACAACTGCTATTCTATTTAAACAACTGCAAAACGGGACTATGTTTACATATTCTATTTCAAATAAAAAAACCGGACAAGTGCGAGTCAGACTCGCCCACCGAGGGTTCCGTACAAACTAAATAAAAGGGGGAAATCATATATATTTTTTATATTTTCCTTCATAAGCCGAAAAATATACATCGTAAAAATATTTAACACATCCCTTGCTCACCACTCGGATCCAAGTGGGGCAGGGTAGCGGCGCCTCCCACTCGGATCCGAGCGATCGTCCCGTTGATTTTGTAGTAGTCAGTAAACCGCCGGCGTTTGAGGCAGTCAACGTTGCTTTGCGCGGCCACTCTGTACTTAATCAAAATTCTCTTAAAACGTTTTGGTTCCCAGCTGAATTGAAGGGTCTGCAGGAGGCGAAGAATGTGTTAAATACCTGTTTTAGCTTATGCTAATGAGGCTCTTTCATATGATACCCCACATGATACGGTTAATTCACTTTAAAATTTGGCCCTCATTCCTTGCATAGAGACACTATTTTTTTGTGATTAAATAAAAAAAAACAGTTTTCGGATTTTTTCCTATATGTGTACTCTTAACACAATAAATACTTCTTGCAAAATTTCAGAGTTCTAGGTCAACGGGAAGTACCCCATAGGTTGTGATTCCTCTGTGAGTGTCAAAATGTGCGTTTTTTATGACATATTCGGCTGTAACTTTTTTTTACGAAAACTGAGAAATTTTATTTTTCTTTCTGCAGCAAGATACTATGGATAAATTAAAACCATATGCGTATATGGTTTTAATTTCAACTCGATACCTTCACGCGTTCCCGAGATAAAGGTCTTGACACCCGGACGGACGGACAGACGGACAGACGGACAGACGGAAAGACGGACAACAAAGTGATCCTATAATGGTTCCGTTTTTAGGGTTCCGTACCTAAAGGGTAAAAACGGGACCCTATTACTAAGACTTCGCTGTCTGTCTGTCTGTCTGTCTGTCTCCAGGCTGTATCTCATAAACCGTGATAGCTAGAAAGCTGAAATTTTCACAAATGATGTATTTCCATTGCCGCTATAACAACAAATACTAAAAATAAAAAAAAAATAAGGGGGGTCCCCATACAATAAACGTGTTTTTTTCGTATTTTTTTGCTCAATATTAAAAACGGTAACAGGTAGACGCTTCAAATTTTCACAGAATATTTACTTGTATATTACCTTTCAAAATAAATAATTAAATAACAATAAAGTAAATATTAAAGGGGGGCTCCCATACAACAAACGTAATTTTTAAGCAATTTTTACTCGATCTTAATTAACAGGTAGAAACTTGAATATTTGTAAGTAAATATTTAGAAATATATTAACTATAAAAATAAATACCTAATCTAATACATAAAACTCACAAAATGAAAATAAAAGCGCCGCGCCGCGGTGTGGTGGTGGCGCGAGCGCGAGGCGGTTGATAAGCAACGCGCGTATTCGCGCGAGCGTCATCATGCTGCCCGGATGTGTATCGAAAACCTACCTATAAGTTTGCAATTTACTACTTGGAATTTCGTTGATTTCTCGTTATTTTATACGATTTTCTATTATAGATAAATGATAAATTGATAAATGATAAATTCGTTTATTGAGATAAAAACGGAAAAAGACCAATTACAATTATCTCACAATATTCAAAAATTATTTTTAAACAATGTCTTAAACAAATGTCTGAGGATTACAAAATATTCATTATATAAATACAATATCATTTAAAATGTCAATACAAAAATGTCAAATGGGCAATAGCCTAGCATGTCATTACAAAAAAAAATTATGTCATACAAAGTAAAATATACCGTTCGGGTAAGTACTCAGAGTACCAGGTCAATAAACTCAAAGGTTATCGTCAAAGTCCAATGAATCATCAGGCTTTTTACACCTGTCCCATTGATCCAATTGATTTTCACAATAAGTCAAGGAGGTACTTAAAATAGTCTTCCAGTTATCACAAAAGATGTCACAATCAGGGTTGGCAGCAAGGAGTGCGTTTAAGTGGCGACGGGCACGATTCAGGGGCGACATAGAACGTGCTACTGTGCGACCGCGATCTACGTGGAACAGGTCATGCGGGCGACCACGTCTGTTTGCTGGAACCCCGGGCTCGTCCGGTACGAACAGTACGCATAGCAAGTCGTGCAGACGTATAGAATCGACGGACCCCCTAAGCGCCTTACAGCAGATAGTTAGCTGGTCTAACATCCTTCTAACTTCCAAAGAGTTGTAACCAAGCTGACCGAGCAGGAATTTAGTTGGATACAGAAACGGATAGTAACCATAAATTTTCTTATACAGTGACCTTAAAAAGGCCTTTTGGACTTTTTCAAGCATTCGCGCGTAGGTGACATGATAGGGGTTCCAGACACAAGCACTCGATTCAAGTTTGCTTCTAACTAAGGAGTTATATAATGTTTTAATTACTTCAGGATTTTTAAAGTCTCTAGCATTCCGTAGGACGAAGCCAAGGCGCCGGTAAGACTCTTGTGCGAGTTCTGATATATGATCATGAAAAGTTAGACTGCGATCAAAATTTACCCCCAAATCTTTGATAAGTTAACCCTATTTATAGGTACGTTGTTTAAATGATAATCAAACTGTATTGGATTTCTTTTACGATCAAAGGTCATGACGTTACATTTACTTATATTAAATGTCATTTTATTTCTCACGCTCCATTCGTAAATTTGATTGATATCATCCTGCAATTTCAGGCAGTCACTAGAAGATTTAATTTAAAAAAATAGTTTAAGGTCATCCGCATACAAAAGACATTTGGCGGTAGATAGTACATTAGGTAGGTCGTGAATCATCATTTGAAAGAGTAACGGACCAGTGACAGAACCCTGGCTTACACCAGAACTAGTGCAATATGGTTGAGATACATATGTACCATGCCTCACATATTGACACCGGTCCCTCAAGAAATCGGCCATAAAAATTAAGAAATCGCGAGTGAAGCCAAACGTAGATAACTTATGCAATAATATATCATTATCAATTTTATCGAAGGCCTTTTGAAAATCGAAATATACTACATCAACTTGTGATCCACGATCCATAGCGCTAGATATATAGTCTGTTAAGCACAACAGGTTTGAATTTACTGATCGGCCCGGCCTAAATCCGTGCTGCTCTTCGCCTATCTGTTGTTTTACCTGGCTATATATTTCATGCGACGCGTGACCAAAATGCTGGCGCGTATCTGGCCCAACGCATAAGCATTGCCATTCAACGTGGCAATGCGGCCAGCATGCTGGGTACGCTGCCAACTGGTAGTGGGTTTGAGCATTTGGATTATCTTTAGACCTTTATCGGTCTGGGGTGATCGATGTGCTTTTTGTGTAGTAGTTTAGTTAGTTGAGTCTGTATATTGTTGTGTTGTAGTTAATAAAGGCGCTTGCCATAAAAAAAAAAAAAAAATATTTCATTGTGCAGAATGTACTCAAAGATTTTGGCAGGCGCACATAGAATTGCGATTGGACGATATTCCTCAACTACGTTTTTTTATTATTCTTTGGGATGGGGGTTACCCTTGATAATTTCCACTGTGTGGGGTACTTGCCATTTTTAAGCGAAAGATTTATAATATGGTGTAGTGGAAGAATTAAATGCTTTTTACCAGTTTTAAGGACAAAGCTAGGTAAGTTATCCGGACCCGGTGAGCTTTCTATTTTGAGCTTATTCAGGGCTCGTTCGATATCTTGGGGGATCACCGTGGGTAAACTAACGTAACCGCCTTGATAGCCTAATGCAAAACACTCGTCAACATCTAAAAGTGGCGTGTTACTTAAAAAGACGCTGGAAAAATAGTTTGCAAACGCTATAGATGATAGTACGGAACCCTTCGTGCGCGAGTCCGACTCGCACTTGGCCGATTTTTTTCCTATTGAGGTACGGAACCCTAAAAATGACAATGGCAAAAATTTGGGGAACTATAGAGCGTAAAGCGAGCAATAAATACTTGTTATAGTTAAATAAAGTCCCCACTTAGATAATAGATGAAATAGTTACCTTCGACGCACCGATACCGATATAAGGTCATAGTGCGGGGACACGCCATTAATTATACTTAAACAAAGGATATCGATAATATTCGATAACTAATATTAATGGCAGACAATACACGAGCCACCTTTGTTCAAGTACCTAACTTGCATTCTATTTACACGTACCCGCACAACCCCACGCACACACTCCCCCGCTCACACGGACACACACTCACACATACAAACGAACACCCCCATAAACAGCCTTTTCTCTCACTCACCCACAACTGATAAGCAAATACACGCACTCGGACACAATTGCATATGTTTGTTATATTATATTCAATTACTCATCTACGCCTAGAATTTATTTTATTTATTTTTAGTTGTTTTTTTTTTACTTAATAAGTTGATACATGCATGTAATAAATATGATATGTAGTTATTAAATTTTGTACGTTCTGAGAGTAGACACTGAACCTCACAACACAGGCTCCCCTAGTGTGAGATTCAGGGTTCCTTAGCAAATGTGAAGTAACATCCTAAGTTAATATGTACTCGTACTTAACACTCTATTATTACTATTTCCTTCACATGTTTTGTATTTCCTTACGCTCAAATAAACTTATTATTATTATCTCATTTATTTATTTACATTCTTAATTTTAAATTTTTTACAACACAAATATAAACTTATAAAAAATAAACATAAATATTGTAAAAAACTTAAAACTAGGGTGCCGCCGGCAGCGGGGCGGGGCTCAAGCTGCCGGTGGTAGGGGCTACAGAGAGAGGAACCTCCTGACAATACGTGCCGTGTCCAGGATGACTGCCTTCTGTATCTGACCCTTGACCCAACCATCGAGCGAGAGCCTCTTGAGATGTTGGTCGAGGCTCTTCGCTATAACACCGTTCACCGAAACGACTATCGGGACAATGATCGTCGAGTCAACATCCCACATGGCGGTTATCTCGTGAGCCAAGTCAAGGTACTTGCTGAGCTTGTCCTTCTCGGCCTTCACGAGATTCTCATCATGTGGGATGGTGATGTCGACGAGCACTGCCCGACGCTGAGACCGATCTACGATCACGATATCAGGCTTATTGGCAACAATAGTCCTGTCCGTGATTATAGAACGATCCCAGTAGAGCAATGCACGGCTATTTTCAAGAACTGGCGCTGGCGCGTACTGATAGTACGGCACCTCTGACTCGACAAGCCCGTATTGAAGAGCAAGCTGCTGGTGGATGATCCTGGCTACTTGGTTATGTCTGTGCAGATACTCGCCGTTGGCAAGATGTGAACAACCGGAAATAATATGTCGGAGAGACTCTCCGGGACGGTGGCATGCTCGACAGATGTCGACCGTACCGTCCTTCATGATATATTTCCGATAGTTGTTCGTCTTGATAACTTCATCTGCAATTGCACAGGCAAACCCTTCAGTTTCCCCAAAGAGGTCACCGAAGCGCAGCCAGTTCACCGACGCAAGCAGGTCTACATCGGGTCCTGATAACATCCTGTAGAACCGCCCGTGCAGCTCCTTGCTCTTCCATACGTCCTTGCGGTCTTCGATGCTGAGCACCGTTGGTTTGCGCCAGTTTTCTTTTGCCAAGGAGAGAGGCGTCAGGCCCTTATCAACCGCCACTACATCGCAATGCATACCACACTCGTTGTTTCGGAAATAGTCCCTGAGATTGCACACCTCACGGTTGTGAAGGTTCTTGGCGTTTAAAAAGCCACGACCCCCCCACTTCCGTGGGATGTACAGTCTCATAACAGACGAGCGTGGGTGTAACATGCGATGTAGTGTCAGTTGATGACGAACCCTCCTATCCAGGGCGTCCAGCTCAGTTTGAGTCCACCTTAATATGCCAAAGGAGTATGTCAATAGAGGCATCACCCAACCATTGAAAGCGCGTGCCTTATTGCCGCCTGACAAAAGACTGTTGAGTACTTTTGTCAAACGACAAAAGAAACGTTCCTTCACCGATTTCTTAATGTCCTCTACCGCTATACCCAACGACTCTGACATACCAAGGTATTTGTAGGTCTCGGCCTCGGAGAGGGACCTGAGGGACATTGTCTCAGAAAGTTGCAAATTCGGAGAATTTACAACTTTCCCCCGCTGTACCTGCACGACCGCACACTTATCAACACCAAACTCCATTTTAATGGCGTTGCTAAAAATCTCGGTAGTTTTTAACAACGCCATCAAATCTTGTCGTTTCGGTGCAAAAAGTTTGAGGTCATCCATGTACAGCAGGTGAGAAATGATCTCACCCCCTCTACGAAGCCGATAACCTAGCTCTGAACCCTTCAGTAAAATACTGAGAGGGTTCAGTGCTAGGCAAAACCACAATGAGCTCAAACTGTCACCCTGGAAAATGCCACGTTCAATCCTTATCAAGTCCTGCGGTGTAAAAGACCCATCCCCACTACCTGGTTGACGAAGGACTGTGGTCCACTGCCTCATACATGCGACTAAGAAGGATCTCAGAGTTGCATCAATTTTACACAACTCTAAAATCCTTTTAAGCCATGAGTGAGGCACCGAATCATAGGCCTTCTTGTAGTCAATCCAAGCAGCAGAGAGTGCTCCCTTACTCCGCTTGACTTGCTGGCTAATAGCCGTATCGATGAGGAGAAGCTCTTTAGTACCACGGGACCCAACCTTACACCCATTCTGAGAAGAAGCCAAAACGTTGTTCGCGACAACATGCGCATTAATTTTGTTTCTCAGAATAGATGTAAGGAGCTTGTAGATTGTGGGCAAGCATGTTATTGGTCTGTAATTTTTGGGTTCCGTGGTACTACCGGACTTATGGAGCAGAAAGGTGACCCCGGTGGTCATGAAGGTAGGTAGAGAACCAAGCTCGAGGGCTTCTTGGAATTGTGTGGCCAAGCACTCATGCGAGCATCGAATCCATTTTATCCAGAAGTTGTGCAATCCGTCCGGCCCAGGACTCTTCCAGTTCTGTGTCGTACGGATCGCACAACTAACGTCTACGGGATCTATTACAATAGACCCCATGGGTTCGATGACATCACACTCGCGCTCGACAACCCGCATCCAATCACCCTCCGTATGTTCGACGGGCACCGACCAGATACCACGCCAAAAATCAGTCATGGCGCATGCATCCGGTAGCTGTCCGTCGCTCATACGTTGTTCGGTTCCCTCCCAACCTCGGTACACCTTCCTTTGGTCACTTTGGAAAAGGCGATTCTGCCAGTATCTATTAACACGCTCTCTGTAGCGACGAATTCGGTTTGCCCATGCATAAACTTTCTGTTTCAGGTAGTCGATGCGTTCCGTGACATTAGCTAAGTAGTGCTGGGACCTAATACCAGTCCCCGCAAATGCTTCCGTCACGAAACGCATTACTCGGGGGCGAGTATTCCCCCGGCTGAAACAGATCAGCTTTGCAATGAGAGTCCTGAACGTAGTAATACGCCGCTCGATTCTCGCTTGCCACGCAGGTACATCCCCGACGCGCCGTGGTGCACGGTTAATGTCCGGGAATTTAACGCGTGCAACACGACACACCGCGATGGCGCCGCAGTATAAAATCGAGTGGGTATCAACCAAATCTCTGCTAGTCCGCAAATATGGAGCTAGCAGAGCATTCAGGGCTCCCATTAACGCTAGATTGCGTCTATGAGTAGGCAAACGTGGTAGACGTGGCCTAGAATCGGGTGCAAATCGGTACTGGGAAATCACGTCTTCCAGAGTGCTCCTCAATTGCTCACTCACCTGACTGGTCACAGTCATGCTCGCACTATCTCCCTCGTCGACAACGGGATGCGTCGATGTCGCAAGTGTCACCCCCGATGTCGGTGTTGTAGCCAGTATCGGAGGCGACGACGCGAGAGGCGGCGAGTCACGCGTCGACGAAGAAGCTGGACGAGCAGAGAGCACCTCCAGGCGGAGCCGATCAAGCACGGTCTGATCCAGCAGCTTACACCGGTGGATAGCTCGCACTTGATCCGATAATCGCTGGGCAGAAACGGTGACGGTCGGTTCAAGGGCCTGGAACAAAGACAACATTCTGGCACGATACGCAGACAGGTTCGTACCTCCCTCTATAGCTCCATAGTACGCGCGCATGCAACTGATATTTATTGATGTCGTCCATCGCATGCGGGTGCGCGTTCCACCGACAGCAGGAGCCGTATCCTGCGGGACAACCCTCGCAGAAGGCCCCAGGCATGCCGGCAGCGGATGACGTCCCCGTCGCACAGGTGGTCGCGGCGGCGGCGGCGTCGGAGGCCCGCCTCCATCGCTCGACGCAGTGGTGTCGCGAGTGGTGAGATACTCCTCACCACTAGATCTTGAACTCGACGATTGTGAAGAAGGCGTCGGTGACGGGGCGGGAGGTGGTCTTGTTGCGCATGTTGTAGCCGCTGTATTTCTTCTTGATTTTGCCCTTGTGATCATTGTTTTAAATTTTCAATTGAGGTATGACAGTGACCTGTCATATCTTGTCAGAGATAATTTCCATTCTTATCTGTTTATTTTCCGATTGTTTAGTGAAATTTTTATTCACAAACATTTTCTGATTTTTATTATCGCTGTTGTGTACAAAATAAATACTGTTAAAATGATATAAGCTGTATAAAACGAATTAAATATATTTTGATCACAAAATGACGTGCGCTTTCAGCGGTGACATTTTTTTTTTTTTATTATTATTATCTCATTTATTTATTTACAATCTTAATTCTAAATTTTTTACAACACAAATATAAACTTATAAAAAATAAACATAAATATTGTAAAAAACTTAAAACTAGGGTGCCGCCGGCAGCGGGGCGAGGCTCAAGCTGCCGGTGGTAGGGGCTACAGAGAGAGGAACCTCCTGACAATACGTGCCGTGTCCAGGATGACTGCCTTCTGTATCTGACCCTTGACCCAACCATCGAGCGAGAGCCTCTTGAGATGTTGGTCGAGGCTCTTCGCTATGACACCGTTCACCGAAACGACTATCGGGACAATGATCGTCGAGTCAACATCCCACATGGCGGTTATCTCGTGAGCCAAGTCAAGGTACTTGCTGAGCTTGTCCTTCTCAGCCTTCACGAGATTCTCATCATGTGGGATGGTGATGTCGACGAGCACTGCCCGGCGTTGAGACCGATCTACGATCACAATATCAGGCTTATTGGCAACAATAGTCCTGTCCGTGATGATAGAACGGTCCCAGTAGAGCAAAGCACGGCTATTTTCGAGAACTGGCGCTGGTGCGTACTGATAGTACGGCACCTCTGACTCGGCAATTATTATTATTATTATTAACTACACGCCGAAAGGGAATTACTACAAGTATCGGCCTATCGAGGGCTGGGATGATGTAGTGCTCAACTTTGTATCGATACAGTTACGAAGTTATTGTCCGCAAACTAAACTACCTCCTTGTGTACATTAAGGTTGTAAATAGGAATGTACTATTAATATTCAGAATAATAGATCCCTTGACTTATGTTTATCTTGCGGCATCTAGATAAAACGCATCAGGTAATAATTCATATTTCGCTGTTCCTAATCTATTCATGCAGCTTAAAATATTTTAGAAAAAAAAGAAGGGAAATGGAGTAAACTATGCATCGCTAAGCTCCACTCATGGGTTCTCAGATAAGACTATCTAAACAAAATGTTAGTGTCGCGACGCGAGCGGCGCCAGCCTGCCAGTCGGGAGTATGTCGCGAGCGGTGCCAGCCTGCCAGTCGGGAGTATGTCGCGAGCGGCGCCAGCCTGCCAGTCGGGAGTATGTCGCGAGCGGTGCCAGCCTGCCAGTCGGGAGTATGTCGCGAGCGGTGCCAGCCTGCCAGTCGGGAGTATGTCGCGAGCGGCGCCAGCCTGCCAGTCGGGAGTATCCTGACATGATAATATAGTTTCCTCACAATATTTCTTCCTTCACCAGTAACTTAAGCTCATTGTCGAAGTACATACCCATGATGTCGGAACCAGAAGTTCGTCGCGCGCAGACGCCTGAGCTATCATTGGTTCAACTCTACACGAATCGTTTATAAAAAGTAACCAATGTGTAATACATATTATGGAAGGATATATTTATGAATGGATATTTGTGGTTATACAAAAAGGTTTTCCGGTTCGAAAGAATATCTAGGATTTGAGGGTGTGTTATAGACACGCAGGCCGGGCCATCACTAGACGCCACGCACGCGCCTCCGGGCGCTCCGGCGGAGGCCGGAGGAGGCCGGCAGTCCAGCCGCAGCCGGCGCCGCGCGCGACCCTCCTGCCTCGCTCCACTCTCCCCTGCATCTCGTATTATAATCATTTATTAGTTCCATCTTATATTCATTATGTTGACTTAAAAATCGTGTCGTATTAACTTTTCCGTTGTTTTGTATTAGTTTTAGTGTAATTCGGTGCGTGCAAGCGGCCGGCGGCCGTCGCGCCATGTTAGCGCCAACCACCTGTTAAAGGTACACACAAGGAACACCAACAGATCTGATATTTCCTTCTAGATATAATCATATATCTTTATAAAACATTATTCATTGTACGTCTTTACTTACATTAGTATTTTATTTATTATTTCGATATCATAATATTACTTATTCACAAAACACGGCTAGGATAGGTACCTATCTAAATCAATATCCAATAGATGTATTAATGAGTTAATATGCGAATAATGGGTAGAATGAGTCGGCTCCTAGTTCCTACCGGAGCTATGTATCTATGTATGTATAGATGATTATCTTTATTTCCGTTGGCGTTTTTTTACACTAACTATTACCTATACATACATATAATTAATTAGGTATATAGATAAGTAAACCGTTTGTTGTACTCTAAATAAAACTGAAATATAATTATTTTTATTTAGTATAGTAGGTAATAGGTTTGCGCTCGACCGCCAACTCGCTTGATGTTAGTCGACGTTGCGGTCGACGATGGAGCGCGCGTACACCCACACACGTGATATTTCTATGTGTCCGTTATCATTTATGTAATGCAAAAACTGACGCTTGTTCGGTGATGGTGAGGTGACTTATTCCAGACAAACAGACAAATTATATGAAATAATGACCATAAATTTTGCAGATCCTTTGTTTTTAGATTTAAGAAATAAATTTGCTATATTCGGCTCGAAAATAGAAAATAACGTAACATGGCAAATAAATTCAAATTGATTAAATAATTGTTGGTAAAAACTCAATTTTAGGCAAGACCGGGAGCTGGCTCTCAAATCTGAGTGACATGGCATATTCAAACTGTATGGTAGCGCGCGAGTTACCATAAAAACCAGCCAAGTGCGAGTCGAACTCGCGCACGAAGGGTTCCGTACTATTATCTATAAAAACGGCAAAAAAATGCACGTTTGTTGTATGGGAGCCCCCCTTAAATATTAATTTTATTTTAATTTAATTATTTATTTTTAAAGTAAATAATATAACTCAATATTCTGTGAATATTTTAAGCGTCTACTTATTGCCGTTATCAATATCGATCAAAAACGAGCGAAAAATCATGTTTGTTGAATGGTAGCCTCTTAAATATATATTTTTTTGGATTTGTTGTCATAGCGGCAACAGAAATACATCATCTGTGAAAATTTCAACTCTCTAACTATCACGGTTCATGAGATACAGCCTGGTGACAGACGGACGGCCGGACGGAGGGACGGATAGACAGGGATCCGTTTTTACCCTTTAGGTACGGAACCCTAAAAATGATTTCTCTTAATATAGTGTGCGGGCGCCAGGCGCCGGGCGTGGCCGGGAGTGACGCAAATATAACTGACATTGATTAATGGCTGCAGGCTGGAGGCAGACGGGCTCCCCGCTCCTCGCACGGAGACCTGTGTGCCGGGTCACGGGTGTGGCAGCTAGCCTAGCTCGAGACCTGTGTGCCGGGTCACGGGTGTGGCAGCTAGCCTAGCTCGAGACCTGTGTGCCGGGTCACGGGTGTGGCAGCTAGCCTAGCTCGAGACCTGTGTGCCGGGTCACGGGTGTGGCAGCTAGTCTAGGTCGAGACCCGTGCGCCGGGTCACGGGTGTGGCAGCTAGCCTAGCTCGAGACCTGTGTGCCGGGTCACGGGTGTGGCAGCTAGCCTAGCTCGAGACCTGTGTGCCGGGTCACGGGTGTGGCAGCTAGCCTAGTTCTGTGCACCCGGCCTGTTTTGTATCTGGAATTGGTGACCTAATCTATTTGTTCAATAGATCAGAAATCAGTTCCCGTGTCATTATTCGACAAGTACTCGTAGGGGAACACACTTTTTAGGGACAATTTGCTGAGTAACTAGTCAGTGTTCATGTGACAACAAGCCCACACCGCAGGACATAGACCTTACCTATGTAGGTATTTCCAAAAGGACATAATGTAAGCGGCTCACATCCATCGTCTTCCTTCAACCTGGATGAGGTCGTCTGTCCATCCAGAGTGTCATAGGCTATAATATTTTGTAATAATAATAATACATCTCTTGCAAAAATAAATAAATGCGTTTTTTTTGTAACCTTCAGCGAACTATTTCGTAACAAACAAGTGATTTTACTATAATTGTTCTAAAGAATGCACATTTATAATATTTTACAGTGATTTTACGCATACTTTCATACAAAAAAAATTACACTCAACAGCGTATCAAGTGGAACGAAATCGTAAGTTAGACTGCAAAAACTGCTTTTCTGCAGTCGGGTATTTTGTTTTTCTTATTATAAACATACTTGTTTTATTTGAAAGCTGAGTGAAGAAAGAAAGAGTGCTTCCCGTGTGCTCCCATTTCAATTTGGTCCAGTTCTGACAATGGCATCCATGAGAAGTCGGTTGCTTCAGTTTTTTAAACTATAATTATTACAAGTAAATTAACTGGAATCAAATCGTATTTTGTGCAACATATAAAATCAACAAATAATGGTCTTCTTTTTAGATTAAAATATTAGCTACGGAGCCATAGGTAACATGAGTGTCTCGACACTGTCTAGACCATTTGTTTGTTAACCACCATAGTTAATATATATATATATATATTAACTATACTAACCGAACAAACAACAAACTAACTGTTAGAATCATTCAACTTCTCTACTTACTAATGCAAAGAATAATATCCTTTTTTATTTTTAAATTAAATTAATTTTATTTAGTCAGGTTCATTAGGATAACATGACGTGTCGGGGACGCCATACAACATGTACAAAGTGAGCGATACTATCAGACGTACCAGATATTTCAAATTAAAATGTAAATGTAAAATGTATTTATTAACAACTTAATTTGCTAGAAACAACTATATCTGACGGTTGCCTTACTAGGCGCAGCCTGTATCAAGGCAACCTGTACGCCTGATTACAATATTGGATTAGGACAATCTCGTCATGACAGTTTATTATTTTTGTTATTACATTACATATTATATGAGGATATACATATTATAAAATTTATCTAAATTTATACATAACTACATATTTATTACAAATCTTATGAGAATACCTATATCTAAAGTCCATATCAATTCAATCTATAATTTTTATTTTTGTATTGATTTATCGTATCTTTCTCAAAATGTCTTCCGTGCAATGTGAATTACATTTATGCATCGCTTCATTCGGAAAACTTTGGCTCTGATGGGTCGGTTCGAATTGCCTTAACTGAGAGCCTCTTGCGCCATTTTCTTTTTTTTCATTTTAATTTTGCGATATCTCTCATGTAATTTGTTTAGTATTCCGCTCAGTAGTGACGTCACACAGTGCCGCACATTCGACGCCAACAGGACATAATTCCGCTCAGTAGTGACGTCACACAGTGCCGCACATTCGACACCAACAGGACAGTATTCCGCTCAGTAGTGACGTCACACAGTGCCGCACATTCGACACCAACAGGACAGTAGTTATAGTTCAGTAAGAGACGAGCTACCCAGAGGAGAGAGGGACAGCGCACACACTCCTGAGTGGACGCTGTTGAAAATATGGGTAAGTGTTACTATGTATCTTTTTTTTTTTTTTTTTTTTTTTTTTTATTTAATTTTATTCTCCACAGACACCAGGGTCCGTGACCTTTGTCATAATTACAAACTATTGTTTACTAATTATCGTTACGGGAAAATGATTTTATTTTAATTTAAGTACTTATTACTATGTTGCGTGCATACCACGAGCAAACCAGCGACCCGCAAGCAGCACCCGATCACGAGTATGACGCATGTGCCAGCCATCGCCCTCCTCAACCATATGTTAGGGAAGAGGGCGACCCGCCACACGACGCCGCCGCAAGAAGGAGCCTTTGATGGTGAGCATGAATGCTCAAGGTATGCACACAACTCTTATTTCTAACTACTGAAATACTAGTATTTCTGTGAATGCAGTCACTGGTAGAGCCCGGTTTTAGATGGGGTTTCCAGATTATCTATTTGCCCTCGGTTGATCGGACTCTATCAGCGACTGCACTCACATCGTCTAATTACATAAATCTGTCGCCTACTCTCGGCCCAGGGCCTCCATCACCGCCGCGTTCCGATCTTTAATGGCCATCTCTAAATTGTACTCTCTGATGGTCTGCGGTGAAGCAGCCGACGCACGCCGCACGAATCGACTGATTGCATCGTCTTCGGTATCATCAGCGTAATATGTGAAAGACCCGGTATGCCTCGATATCGCAACAACCGCGTGTGGGACACTCTCGTGCAGCTTCATTTTTGCCTTGGTCTTGATGGCTATAACCGACTCGTATGTTAGTCCCTGAGCTTCATGGATTGTAAGGGTACGTGACCCCACGCCTTCCCCATAGCCCTGGCTGATAAGGGTCTCCTTTTCTTCCTGTGTATGTACTAAGAAGAGGGTGTTGGGGAGGGCGCTGGGTATTTGCGCACCCTTATACTGTCTGTGCTCTAGAGATCTTACACGAGGAGTTGAGGAATATATACCGGAGTATATTTCCCTCAGCGCATACGCAACGTCCATTGGGTTCCGATGTGTGCAGAGCAACTCCTGGCTGATGGTTGTGACCAGGTTTGGGCGATGGTACCTCATTTCGAAGAGATTTTCTCTATCGATATAAGGCAGTTGATTGACATCTCCGATGAGGATGAGTTCGCCAGCACCAGACAGCCGTGAAGCCATTATTATAGCTCCAAAATGGTTCATAAGAGCTTCGTCGACCATGAGGCGTCTGAAGCTCTCTCTTCCAAAACCATTCACGAGTACAGAAGTCATGGTTCGCACCCTGGTTTTCACCAGATCTCCGATGCGATGCGATAGCTTCTCTCTCAGATCTTTTGCTGCTTCTGTCGTTGTTGTGATGATAGCGTCTCTGTCCACCTCAAAGTGCCTTATCACCCATGTTGTCTTGCCACAACCCGGAACTCCGTTGACCCATTGGATCTTTGGTACTGCCCAGTTTTCCCAATTTGCCTCGACATCTAAGTTCCCTTCGATGGTTTTAGCCATCTCTAGGATCTTGTCATCCAGCATTACCTTGGTGCAGCGGGCTGTAACAACCAATGGATCATTCGATGGTATCGCATATTTCGGTCTTCCTGTTCGCCCCGTCTCGGCCTCATTCAGCGCCACAAAGCCACTTTTTGCACTATAAGCTGCCATATATTGTCCCTTCATGGTCCCTCTTATGACTTGGGATGTGTCGTTATTATATATAGCTGCTTCTGCCTGCTCGAGTCTTTCCTTTAGGAAGTTTTCACTTCCTAGCGTGAAGAACTGAAGGATGGTATCACAGTTCTTGAGGTTGACTTTCCTTGTCGCTCTCAAAGTAGCTAGGAATTCAATGAAGGCGTTTTTTGCGTGGCTCTTTGGCTCCGAAGCCAAAATGTAACGGGGAGGGTTGACCTGTCCCATGTCGGCTCTTGTTCGGGCTACCTGAGGTTGTGAAGCTGATCTGAGTGTCATCGCCGTCGAGGGAGGTGGTGATTCGGGTGTGATTCGGAGCAAGTTCTGCGCTGCAGTTCTTACGAGAGCAGCGATGGGACCCACTCTTCTTTCTTGGGTACTGCTTCGATAGGCTGCGACTTTTCCAGCGGCTGCTTTTTGTTGTGCTCTTTCTGAACCAGATTGGTTGGACGAATTTGGAACGGGATGTCCCCAGCTGTCTGTTGCACTTATGCGGTCGTGTGTTGGAGACTTGAGATAACTCAAATTCTCTCCCCTATCCTCGTACACGACGACCTCATGATGTGCAGAGGCCTCAGTGCAACCTAGCCGGTCTACGACTTCCGCTCTCGATCGTTCCACAACCATCGCGTCCACACTTATCACCCGAGACGTGCTGTCTGCATTCCTGCTCAGATGTGAGAGCAGTGAGCTAGCTTGTGCGAAAGGTGTCTGTGTCATCCACTCGAGCAGTGCGATCGTTTTGTTTTTCAATCTCACTAGTCGGAATCGATGGCCGTCTACCTCACACACTGGCATAGCATCATAAGACTTCCGCTTCATGGTTGCTTTGGCGGTACTCCCATTGAGCAAACATGCTAATCCAGGCGATAAGCGAACGCGCTTGCGTTTCTGGTTCCGGACAAGACAAAAGCTTATTCCGAATCTTCCTCTATTGCTGTCCATGAAAAGAGCCACACCACGGACCCGGATCCCTGGCACACCTTTATCTGCATTTTCCAAAAGATGTTCGATGGATACGCTTTTTGAGGCTCTGCCGCAGGTCTCACTCTGTGTTGCTTCTATGGGGGTTGGGGTGATGTTTGTTGTGGATGGGAGGGGTGTCTGTGGTATTGTTCTAGGCGTTGATTCAACGGGCGTTGGAGTTATGTTTGTTGTGGAGGAGGGAAGTGTCGAATTTCGTTTAGCCGCTATGCGAAAGGATCTCTCTGCGAACGACATGAAATGTACTATGTATCTTGCAATATTTTATTGAAGTTTACGAAATAATTTAATTTTAGAGTAAGATAGATAATTATAATTTAAACAAGTGAAACAACCGATTTCAAAATAGGTACATAATTTCGTTTATTTGGATGACATATTTTTTCAGTTTTTTGTTTTAAAAACTAAACTACTGAATTGATTTTAATTAAAGTTATATGTTATATGGGGCCAAGAGAAGATAACCGACTAAACAAAAAAGTAACATCAAAATCAATCCGTAATCGGCGAAGTAATCGCGGAACAGACGTACAAACATAGTCACATTGAGAACCTCCTCCTTTTTGAAGTCGGTTAAAAATAGTACACAAATGGATGATGCGTGTGGAATTCGTTAACGGTAGAAACTCCCTCGATATCGGGCTTGTTGACGGATAAATATGTTAACAGGTAGGTAGGTAGCTGGCCAGACAGCTCCGCGTACACAACATACGTGGCCGCAACCAGCTGGTGTTACAAGTTATTCTCTGGTACCTGTGCGGCCGGCAGCAGAGAGCTCGCACAACACCGTGCCTTACTAACAACTGAAATGTGCTTTAGTTAGCACTCACTTGACTGCTCATGCAAACATACAATAGTCGATCTCAAATGAGACGATCTAGTTGTAGCTCGCAGAATCACCATACGAGTGGCAGTAAGCAGCGACGCCGACGTGCAGTCGAGCCGCCGCCGGGCGCGGTCCGCCGCGAGTGGGACCTCCCCTAATTACGACTGAGCTCGTTAATTATATGGAATAATTTATCAAACGCACTCGGCTTAGGGAGCGTTACAACGGACGGGGGCAGGCGGCTCACTCATTCACTCACTATATTGACCGAACAGAGCGAAGTCTCACTCCGTTCTGAAACATCAAGTTTGAATTTTTGAAAAACAATAGCTTAGAAAACTGATAAACCGACTTCGTTTTGTTTATTTGGATAATATTGTTTCAGTAATTTTATTATAAAAACCAAAGTACTGAACCGATTTTGATAAACTTTATCCCACCAAAAACATCTAAAATTGGGTGCCATGTCTCACATTGTCCTGCCACTTTCACTGCCAAAAAGAAATCAGATGAGATCTGACTGAATTTGAAAAGCCAAGCTGCTAACTCTACAAAGTATAACGCTACAATGCTTACCTCTGTAAGCCTTCAATCTTGATCAAAAAGCATGGCTTGGACGTTTTCCGGCTGTCAGTTACATTTCAAACTTATGTCGCATAATATGTCGTACATGGACTTCTAAGGAAGAAAAAGAAAGAGAAACTAACATCTCTGCTCTTGAATTATGTATAATTGTAATAGTAATGTAATAGTTCCATGAAACGACCAAGCCATGCTTTTTGACCAAGATTTAAGGCTTACAGAGATAAGTATTGTAGCGTTAAGACTTTGTAGCTCGGCTTTTCAAATTCAGTCAGATCTCATCTGATTTATTTTTGTCAGTGAAAGTGGCATGACAATGCGAGACATGGCAACCAATTTTACTTGAAATGTTTTTGGTGGGATTTCATTTCTTTTTTTAAGAGACCCTGTAATTTCTGCAACGTTTTATTTTAACGGAATGTATTTTCCTGTGCATCTGTTATTATTTTTTTGCAGCACACTCTCTGTCATAGCCTCTTTTCTTGGTTTATTACTTAAAATAGGTGATAGTTGCTGTAACCTTCAATTCTGATAGGGCGCCATACTATAGCGCGTGAATAAGAGTCGGTATCCAGATACACTTCTCAGTCTTCAGCACAAGTATAAAGTTGCAGTTCGTCCCAATGTTATACAACATAACAAACAATACGGTCCAACGGTACGGTACGGTAACAAACAATACCACACCAAATACGGTCTTCTATAGCAATGATCAATGAATGGAAAAGGCATGAACCATTTCCAGACATACTATGAACTGTACGATAGCGTCCTAACCCGTCTCCCAAAGAAATTATATTAAGAAATTATTTCATTACTCATATTGTTCGTCTTATTTCCTTTTTATAGGAATACGTGCTTTAAACCAACTTTAGATTATTCTTGTATCCGGACTTGTATTCAATAACTTAAATTCTTCACCTAATTAGTACCCCTTCTCTAACAAGATACCCGTCCCGAATCCAAGCTTCTAAATGAGCTCTCGGTTGAGAGTATTATATTTTTCTGTGTAAATAAGTCCCTATGTACTACCTAAAAAAGGCTATTATACGATAGAAGAGTTTTTTAAAGACAAACACATAATAGAATAAACCGTTCCGCTCCGCACTAGATTGCTATACCCTATTAGGGTGATTATGTATGTACCTATGTTATGTATGTAATTGTAATGCAATGTAAAATAAACAATAAAACAAACCAAATTTTCAACGAAAGTTGAATATGTATAATACAAACCCATATTTACTAAACATAAAACGAACGAAAACGCACTATCCATCCATAAGTAAAAGGATGTATGAATAAGCAAAGCGCGCAAAATGATAGCGTGTGCTAAAGTCGATCGCGCACGCCATCTAGCATCGCCGTTAGAAACTAACTATCATTAGAGTGTGAGTGCCAAAAAATTACGTATTTTACATGTGTATTAAATCTATAGTATAAAAGCTACATAAATGAAACTTTGTATGTTTTATATATGTACTGACTACCTTTTATCCTGAAAATTTGGACTCTCTAGAATCATCCATAACGAAGCTATGTTATGTTAAAAAAATATAGTCAAATTCACCCTTTAAAAGGGTAGGAGGGTGACAGTTACAAATATCTTAATTTTTATGTTGTTTATGTACCAATCGTAGTTTGCATACCAAATTTCAGCTTTCTGAGACTTCAGGAAGTGCCTTATCTTTTTGTTTACACTCAGAGAGTGCACCGACAAATAGGGGTTGGAGGGTGAAAATGTCTTAATTTCTTTGTTATTCATGTGTAAATATTAGCTTACACACCAAATTTCAGCTTTCTAAGACTTCAGGAAGTACCATAAATTATTGATGAAAATAACGGGATAACCCTCAAATAGGGGTTGGAGGGTGAAAGTTATAAATGTCTTAATTTTTCTGTTGTTTGTGTACCAATCGTAGTTTGTATACCAAATATCAGCTTTCTGAGACTTCAGGAAGTGCCCTATCTTTTTGATTACACTCAGAGGGTGCACCCACAAATAGGGGTTGGAGGGTGAAAAGTAAAAATGTTTTAATTTCTTCGTTATTCATGTGTATATATTACCTTACACACCAAATTTCAGCTTTCTACGACTTCAGGAAGTACCATAAATTATTGATATATTATTGATGAAAATAACGGGACAACCCTCAAATAGGGGTTGGAGGGTGAAAGTTACAAATGTTTTAGTTTTATAATTGTTTGTGTGCAAATTTTAGCCTACATACTAAATTTCAGCTTTCTAGGACTTCAGCAAGTCTATTTTTTTGGTTAATCAACGGCAAATCGGCGTATTTTAGGTATCAATAAAATAGAAAGTATAAAAGCTAGATACATGATTTATTTTTTATTGTATAAGTCCACTGACCACACTTGTTTCAAAAAATTTGAACTCTCTAGTGTTATCGGGGCCGAAGCTATGACGGTCTAAACATGCGAAAAGTCGCTTCGAGTCCGACGAATCTCTTCGTGTAAAGGTAGTCCCGGCCGTACGTACCCGCTCGCTCACATGGCGGGGGCACGGCCGTGCCCCAGATATGGGATCACCGCTGAGGTATTATTACCTACCAAACAAAAAAGAACCATTAAAAACAATTCATAATTGGGGAAGTAATCGCTGAACAAACATACAAAAAAAGAATAATCAAATTGAGAACCTCCTTCCTTTTGGAAGTCAGTTAAAATATTATTCTTGCTGGCAATATTTCATAAACAATAAAACACAATCTCGGAACGAAGTGTGTTGAGCGCGCTGTCATCGCATTTTGTTTGATGAGTCGCCTTGAATGTTTAGAAAAACAAGTTACGTTTATGGTCCAACGACGCAGTGAGGTGAATGTTGTGCCTGTCATCATGTCGCGACATTTTCACCAACAACAAACAACTCAGTACTTCCCGAAACAACACACACCAACCAAGGTTAGGTAGACTAACTCACTTATTAAACAACACACACCAACCAAGGTTAGGTAGACTAACTCACTTATTAAACGACACACACCAACCAAGGTTAGATAGACTAACTCACTTATTAAACGACACACACCAACCAAGGTTAGATAGACTAACTCACTTATTAAACAACACACACCAACCAAGGTTAGGTGTCTACCTAACCTTGGTTGGTGTGTAACTCACTTATTCTATTGCATTTTTAATCAAAATAATCGGATATTATTCCCATTTTAAATCCGTTAAAGTAGCTACTATGTATTTAGCTATCGTGAGCTCTTGTCTATCATCATTGTCACCGCGTTTCACCACGCGTTTTTTTAAAATATACTATATAGGTTTGCGCTTGACCGCCAACTCACCTGATGTTAAGCAATGTTGCGGTCTACGATGGAGCGCGCTTACGTAGAAGAAACCGATTAACTCGCGATTTAAAGACACCCAGATTGTAGCCATCGGAGAAAATCCACTCAAGAAGCGTATTCCATACTTGCGGTCCGTACGATAAATGTGGAATTAAAACGTTTCGTTCGGCTTTTTGGAACATCCACCATGAAACGATGACGCCTTTTCGTGTTTCTAACCGTCCGATAGAAGAAAGGGCTAGAGGGAATTAGATCATGCAGATCAGAGCACACTCACCGAAATGGATCCGGTAAACAACCGACAAGCTAGCAACCTCGCGACGATGTTCCAAGCTTTGAAGCTTAGCTTTTACGAGGGATTCGTCGCCAATTAGCTTCCGGGCACGTTTCTCTATGGATTCCAACGCCTGGAGTTGGTATTTAGCCGATCCATCCCAAAGATGCGAACAATACTTCATGCACGACCGAACTTGTGCTTGGTATAGTGTGAGCAACTGTTCCGGGGTGAAGTACCGGCGCACCTTCGAAATGATACTCAGCTTTTTGGCAGCTTGTTGAGCTTTAGACTCAATATAGGAGCCAAAATTGAGGGTTGATGTTAGAGAAACACCCAAGAGCTCAAGGCGGTCAGTGAAACGGCGAAGCCGTTTAGCGCAACTAGTATGCTAATATAGTTTCTGACAGACAGACAGACAGACAAATATGTCGACTATATGAGGGTTCTTCGTATGTATGTAAGTACTAAAAAAACTAAAGACAGATTTAATTTCACTTTTCAGGTTCGAGATCCAAGTTTAACAGCAAAACTAAGCTAAGTTCAAACTAACAAACCATTAAAGTAGATAGTTGTTAATAGCGTGGCCGTAATATCCAGTCCGTCTCCCCCCGCGCGCGCGACTGAATAGGTTTCTTCTAGGCAAGCGCGCTCCATCGTAGACCGTAACTGTCGCTTAACACCAGGTGAGTTGACGGTCAAGTGCAAGCCTATCGTCGAATAAAAAAAAAACGACTATTGTACCGTACCACCACGGTGCTCAGGGTGTGTGTTCCACACCATATTATTCATTGGATTCTTCAGCATAGCAGTTGGAATTAACAATGGAGAGCTTATAAATACTCGTATACCAATTTAAAAAAAAAAACTGGTTAACGTTGGAAAATATTACATAATCAGCTAATAAAAACAAATATATTTTATGATCGCATTGGTCAGGTAAAAACTGTCGTTTTACAAACGCTCACAGAACTCTGCCCTTCAGCAATTTGCTAAAAGTAATTGAATCTCTAATGCAGGGCGGCCAGAGCTGGTACGAGCCGGCTGGAACCGGCACGAGCCGGCCGGACCCGGTTTGAACTGGATTTATGTCGATTGCCAACTCTTGATTGTTTGGCGACCGGCTATGCCAAATTGAAATACGCATAATTACCCACTGCAGCGTCGAAACCTACGTACTCATTTTTCGATTTACTTTATTATTTACTCATCTTTTACGAACTTTTCATTAAGCTTCAAATAAATACTTATTTAACCTATTGATGTTTCGTCTTAAAAGCTACAATTTAGAAATTTTCGAGACTAAAAAACATGGATTTCGTCAGCGGTTATAATCTATTCCTTCCATTAACTTTATGCTCCTTTTCGACACTTAGACAATATTTTTGTGTAATAACGATTCTGTAAAGTTTTCTGCTGCAGAACCCATGATAACTAGTTGTAAAGCCTAGACCTATTAAATAATAGATCAGTGCTGAAAACCAGAGCTGCTTTTCAGCATCATAACACAGCAGCATCATAATGTCTACTAAGGTTTATCCGTTAACAATGGTTTCATTTGAAATGAGCAGCGGCGGCGTTATCGCCGCGCTGTCCAAATGTTGATGTGTCTGTGTGACTGTGTCAAAATTAATGTTTGTTTTTTCTTTAGACATTCTCATTCGGGAATCAACGCACACGGTCGTCGGTCACACATAAAAGAGTTTTGTATCTTGGGGGAGTTGAAAGCAACACTTTTTTTTTTTTTTTTTTTTGTTACCCAGGGGAAACCCTTTATGGGTACCACTGCGCCCCGGGGGAGGCTGCGTGGTTATGTGGGAGTCCCGCCCAGTTGACCGGTGTGCCGGATAGTCCAGCCCAGTCAACCGGTATGCCGGGTTACCCACTAAAACCCCTGGGGTGTTTCGTCTCGGCGCCTGTGTGTGCCGGGCCCATGGGTGCGTCACTGAAACTCGTCCACGGACCCGGCGGCGCTGGTCCCCTGGGACACTTCTCGGTCAGGGCTATCTCCGCCCTACCATCTCGGAGTGGCGCGCGGAAACACCGAGCGCGCCATCTCGGGGCAACGCTTTACGGACAGCAGACTCCCCCGAGTCTGCCGCCCACGGCCCATTTACAGGGGTTGGAGGCTGTCCTGGAACAGCCTCCGACGGCTCCCAGCTCTCCGGCGGCGCATGGGGAGATCGGAGACGATCTCCCGTTCGCGTTCCGCCGTTTCCTTCTGGAGGATCACCTGCTCACAGAAGGAAACTACCGCCGTCCAATTCGTCTCATCAACCAACATTGCGCGGAGCAATGCTGGGAGAGACAAATCCGCCCCGACTGCGCCGATGAGGTCACGGCGCTCGCTGGCCTATGCTGGGCACTCCTCCAGCGTATGCTGCGCCGTGTCCTTTTCCGCGCCACAGTGGTGACACACGGAAGTCGGTTCCCTTCCGGCTACTCGGCATAGGTACTTTCCAAAACAGCCGTGGCCGGAAAGTACCTGAACAAGCCGGAAGGTAAGCGACCCGTGCGTCCTGTCCAACCAGTCTTGTATAACTGGATGGACCGCCTCCACTGTCCATAACCCTGCAGTGGGCTGCGCTAGGCGCGCTTGCCACCTTTCTACCAGGTCCTTTTGGGCCCTTCTCCTCCACCGCTCTCTCAGGCTTGGTGGGGGATCAAGTCCTCGGAGACGGAGCTCTCTGCGCCACCTATACATAGCAGTATAGAGCTCCGCCTCCAGATCCCAAGTTGAAAGCAACACTGCGCCAACACAGAGTGAAACCAATTTGTTGTTAAGTAAAATGCTTTCTCGAAACGTGACTCCAATACCGAGAGTTTAATCTCAGGAACAATCGTATATTTAATGCGAAATCAGGGACGAATCGGGGAAATGCTTTTTAAATATTTGTTAATTTCTTTATAAACTGGTTTGCAATAGTTTGCTGTTAGCTGTTTAGTCCGTTAACCGTAGAGGATCTCATCATTTTCTGATTCAACAGTCTGAGTCCAGTGTGGTAGGCTGAATGTAAATATCACATAAATAACAAGTTTTTTTAACTTGTAGATAAAGATTTATTTAATTTTAGATTTACACATCAAGTAATACACAATTAGTTATAAATATTTACACATCAAGTAATACACAATTAGTTATAAATATTTACACATCAAGTAATACACAATTAGTTATAAATATTTACACATCAAGTAATACACAATTAGTTATAAATATTTACAAAAAAAATAAAAAAAATAACAAGTTTGTATATTAAAAGAAAACCAAAATACCCGACTGCAGAAAAGCAGTTTCTGTAGTCTAATTTACAATTTCGTTACGATGACGCTTCGATGACGCTGTGAAAGATTATTTATGAATGCGCATTTTTTTGTATAATTCTAGTAAAATCACTTGCTTATTATTTTTGCAATATATTTATTATTATTATTACAAAAATATATAGCCTATAATAGTCAGGAAGAGAAGATGAATCTATCGACACCGAAATCACATCAAAATTGGTCAAGCCATGTAGGCTGTAGGCTGTCATCTAGAAACATACATAAATACACTCGAAAAACATAACCCTCCTCCTTACGCAGTCGAGTAAAAATTGACTTAACACGTCAGATCATTTAAGCCGTTCTAAAAACCCAAATCAGAATTTATGTTTGTTCTTTAGGGTTCCGTACCTCAAAAGGAAAAAACGGAACCCTTATAGGATCACTTTGTTGTCCGTCTGTCCGTCCGTCCGTCCGTCCGTCCGGGTGTCAAGACCTGTATCTCGGGAACGCGTGAAGATATCGTGTTGAAATTAAAACCATATACGCATATTCATAGTTTCTTGCTGCAGAAAAAAAAAAAAACAGTTTTCGTAAAAAAAAGTTACAGACGAATATATCGTAAAAAACGCACATTTCGACACTCACAAGGGAATCAAAACCTATGGGGTACTTCCCGTTGACCTAGAACAATGAAATTTGGCAAGAAGCATTGTGTTAGAGTACACATATATAGGAAAAAATCCGAAAAAATGGTCATTTTTAATTTAATCACAAAAAATAGTGTCTTTATGCAAGGAATGAAGGTCCAAATTTTAAAGTGAATTAACCGTATCATGTGGGGTATCATATGAAAGAGCTTCAGTAGCACAAGCTAAAACAGGGTTTTAATATTTTTACGATGTATATTTTTCGGTTTATGAAGGAAAATATAAAAAATATATGATTTCCCCTTTTATCTACTAGTTTGTACGGAACCCTCGGTGGGCGAGTCTGACTCGCACTTGTCCGGTTTCTTCGTAACCTCCAACGAACCTTTTCGTAATAAACAAGTGATTTTACTATGATTATTTATTTTATTTCTTAAACACAACACAAGTTATATTCGATTACACTTTAACAATGATGTTTACTTTAAGTAATCTGAGCTGGAATATCATTCTAAATATATTCTAAAGAATGTGGATTTATAATAGTTTACAGCAATTATTTACTCATACTTTCTCACAAAAAACGTATACTCAACAGCGTATTAAGCGTAATGAAATCGTAAGTTAGACTGCAAAAACTACTTTTCTGCAGTCGGGAATTTTGAGTTTCTTTTATATAGATACTTGTTTCTATCTATCTATATTTTAAAAGCTACAAAGTAAAGACTAAATAACTTTTCAGCCACAAACATAAGATAAAATATTACCAATCTTTATCACACGCACTCGAATGACACATTTACTTTTGTTTTCGAGCCGTGGGGTAATGCAACAAGATCGGTGAATGGTTCAAGTGTTGTTGATCGGCGCCGGCGCCGCCCCGCCGCGCGCCGTGTGCCGTACTGTTTCGGTTACGGCCGACCTCTAACGGCACAGCGCACAGCGCACAGCGCACAGCGCACAGCGCACAGCGCACAGCGCACAGCGCACAGCGCACAGCGCACAGCGTAGCTCGCCGTAGCTATTCGTAGCATTCAAATCAATTTCTGTATTTTGAGATAAATATTCCTGAAAGTGTTCGTATGAGATAATCTGGTAAACAACATTTCAGTTCAGTTATCATAATGAAATAAAACCGGACAAGTGCGAGTCAGACTCGCCCACCGAGGGTTCCGTACAAACTAAATAAAAGGGTGAAATCATATGGTGGGGGAAAACAACTGAAATAAATAATTTTTCACCAACGGCGGGTGCGCTGGTTCTGGGATATTTTCTTTGGTATTTTACCTTCCGGCGAAACTGGCCGGTGTGCGGGGGGTGACTATTCCTGTTTTAGAAGGCCAGGCTTAGGAACAATTTTTAAATAGGGCAGTGTACATACCAATCCGTCGCCGGAGTCCTAATTGATATGATGCGCAAGAAGGGCGGCTCCACTGGCAACTTGCTGTTCAGCCTTCCACAGGCACTTGGATGACACTATCAGTTATTTTGTTACACAAATTACAACACTGCATCCATCTCGACAAAATTTATACGGGACCACAGGGTATGATTGAGTTGGTGATTAAATACGAATGCGGAGAATGCCGCTGGGCGCGTGCAAGCGAGGAACTGACGCCACCACTGTTCGTAGGCCGAACGTGGATTGGCATGTTTTAGATCTACCCTTATTAAAAAAAAAAGAACCATCATATTTTTTTTTATATTTTCCTTCATAAACCGAAAAATATACATCGTAAAAATATTTAACACATTTCTTGCTCACCACTTGGATCCGAATGGGGTGGGGCTATAGTAGCGGCGCCTCCCACTCGGATCCGAGCGAGCGTCCCGTTTATTTTGTAGTAGTCAGTAAGCCGCCGGCGTTTGAGGCAGTCAACGTTGCTTTGCGCGGCCACTCTGTACTTAATCAAAATTCGCCTAAAAAGTTTTGGTTCAAAGCTGAAGTGAAGGGTCTGCAGGGGGCGAAGAATGTGTTAAAAACCTGTTTTAGCTTATGCTAATGAGTCTCTTTCATATGATACCCCACATGATACGGTTAATTCACTTTAAAATTTGGGCCCTCATTCCTTGGATAAAGAAACTATATTTTTGTGATTAAATTCAAAATGTCCAGTTTTCGGATTTTTTCCTATATGTGTACTCTAACACAATGCTTCTTGCCAAATTTCAGAGTTCTAGGTCAACGGGAAGTACCCCATAGGTTTTGATTCCTCTGTGAGTGTCGAAATGTGCGTTTTTTACTACAAATATGTCGTAAAAAAAGTTACAGCCGTATTCGGCTGTATTTTTTTTTTACGAAAACTGAGAAATTGTATTTTTCTTTCTGCAGCAAGATACTGCAGAAAGAAAAATAAAATTGCGTAAAATTGGATCTGCGTATATGGTTTTAATTTCAACTCGATATCTTCACGCGTTCCCGAGATAAAAGTCTTGACACCCGGACAGACGGACGGACAGACGGACAGACGGACAACAAAGTGGTCCTATAAGGGTTCCGTTTTTTCCTATTGAGGTACGGAACCCTAAAAATCAACTTAGGAGTCACTGACAGTTTTATCAAAATCGGTTGAGTAGTTTTCATGATATGTATTTTTTTAATTTTAAAATATGAGCGTTTCAACGATGCTATACAAACTACTGGGCGGATTTGTACGGAATTCGGTAGGTTGGCAATTGGCATACTATGTACAAATGTAAAAGGATCTGCAGGGCAATTCAGTTATTCAAAACCGATCCGTAACTGAACCTTATGTGAAGCATTTCCTGTCGGCTGCTATCTTTTTTACCCGACTGCGAAAGAAGGAGGGTTATGTTTTTCGAGTGTATACGTATGTATGTATGTATATTTCTTTGGCACGCCCTAGCCTAAGCCTAAGCCTAAACGGCTTGTCGTATTTTTATGTGAGTGGTGTCAATAGATTCGTCTTATTCGTGAGAGTGACACTGGGTACATCAAAAAAAAATTAAAAAAAATAAGGATTTTTAGCGGCAAAAGTAATCTCAAAAAAAAATTGTTTTCAAAATACATCGAGTGTGGTATCAAGATAAAGAATTTTTACCAGTGATTACGAATATATATATATAACTTATATGTTTTATTGGAGTTCGGAGTAGGAAATGCTAATAAATCACATCACACTTCACACTTATAAAATAAATGCGAAGTTTGTGTCAGTTTGTGACTTCTTCACGGTAAAACGGCTTGACGGGTTTGGCTGAAATTTGGCACACAGGTGGTTCATAATCTCGATTAACACTTAAGATAGTTTTTATCCCGAGATTCCCGCGGGAACGGGTAAAACAGGATTAAACCTATTTCCTACCTCAAAAAAATCACCGACAACTGTACCATTATAATTGTGTTGTAAGGTGAGGGCTACCAAGTATGAGCACAGGCTTATCTTTAACCAGCCCTTTAGGTTGGCATTATGTAAAAAAAACTGTTATGCCATGTGTGTCACCATCTACAATAAAATGCCAATATCAATAAAGGAACTCCCTTATGGAATTTTTCGTAAAAAATTAAAAACTTGGCTTTTGAAAAAATCTTTTTACACATTAGACGAATTGTTAAATAAATACAATATTAAATATGCTACAAACTAGATTTTAAGACTGACTTTTTAGACATTAAGGATAATTTTTCCACATGCCAATGAATGGCAAAATAGATTGGACCTAAAACGCTTTTAGCACACGCAAAACGCTTTTGGAATAAACTCATTTCATTTCAGGTAAGGAGAGATCAGGTTTTTGGGTGAAGCGAGGGCGAGGTAGAAGGGGGGGGGGGGGGTGTTACTAGTGTATATATGTATGTGGGTATGTTTCTATATGATCGCCTAAAGCCTAAAGGGCTTGACCGATTTTGATGTGAGAGCCTAGGTGTCGTTAGATTCGTTTTCACTTGCTGAGTATCATATGCTATATTTTTTGTAATAAATATCATACATCTCTCACAAATAACACAGAAAAAAATGCGTGTTTTTTGTAACTTTCATCGAACTTGATTTTACTAGATTTTTATTCTAAAGAATGCGCAATAATCTTTTACAGCGATTGTACGCATACTTTCTCACAAAAAACGTACACTCAACAGCGTATTAAGCGTAAGGAAATCGTAAGTTAGGCTGCAAAAACCTCTTTTCTGCAGTCGGGTGTTTTGTTTTTCTTTTAACATTATACTTGTTGATACTTGTTTAACACTCGTGTCGTATCGCTGGATATATTTGAGTGACATATCACTATTAATTTTGAAATGTTTTGAAGAATTTTTTTTTTTTTTAATCCACAAATTTTTATTTACAATTTTTTTGGCACAACAATGGTCACGTGACGTTACAGTTCGATAAAAATATTTCGATTTTTTGTTCACACTGACATGTATTGGACACTGTAATTAGGGTTTGTCACTATTTAACCACGTGTTAAATATAAAATCATATGTATTTAATTGAAATAAATACTTAATATCTTTATTTAAGAAAATATTCATTGCTTAACTGTGTTTACTGTATTTGTGACCTTTGTTCAAGAGTGTGCCACTTGAAATCGATTGTTTTAGCTTTATAAATTACATTAATGTTATGTTTTCCCATAACTGTTGCTTGGAGCGAGCTGGTTGAAGTGACGTCTCAGCTTCTGTGTACCTCACCAGGACCGTGACTCGCTGGCCGAAACAATGAAACGATTTCAACGATAAGAGAATGAATGGTCTAATCAAATGAACTTACCTACCTGAAGTTTCACTATTGCTGCTAAATACAAGGTTCAGGTGACTGGCCCTTGTCGTGACCAGCTCAGTAGGCCACGAGGGAATCTACAAACCTGTGTGTACCATTCTAACTTGCATTTGGCCGGGTTTATTAGCCTACCGTTGTAAATTGTATCCAGCGGTAGTATAGTTTATTTTAGTACCGGACGCGAGCGGCAAGTTTCTACTATTAACTGAGGGACGATGAATTAGTAAATTGCGAGAAATATAATAAAAAACACTACTACAGAATATAGTTCGTGTCACTCCAAATAAAGATAATAGAGACACTTTACAAATCGAAGTGTGTGTGCGTGTGTGAGTGAGTGTCGGTTCGTTAGCGCCATCTAGTGAACACGCACTGAACTGCCGACGAGCTAGATCTATTAGTTCACATATCGTCCTATCCACGGAAGAAAGCCACAGTGGCCGTTAGAGCTTTTTGTTTTATTGTATTTTTGAGTTCTAACAATGCATTTGCATCTATCCACATCGAAATAAAGTAAAAAACCTTTAATTATTAACCTTCAAAAATACTTTATCTTAATTTTTACATAGAGCCACCTGCCTATACTGTCCGTAGACTGAAGCCACTGACGCCACTACTGTGTCCGATTTTTGGTGTCGCAAACGGCCACTAACGCCTGCGCGTCCTTGTTCCTTGTTGCATGGGCGTACCCAGCTTCTGGTCTAGGGGGCAAGTCAGATTTTTTAGATCAGATCGTCTGTTTTGTCATACACACTACACAAAAACACCTGTAAACACACATAGCTGTGACAATTTTGTTGGTTAGTAATAAAACAGAGGTAATAAACAGCGCGAGCGAAGCGAGCGCGAATTTTTTTGTAATATTTCATAATAATATGCTTTATTTCTCGTATTAGTGAGCCGACAGTACTTCTATATTAAATTAGAAAAATTTTAAACGCGAAAATTTAAAAGGTTATTTAAATTAAATCTTGGAAGTAATTTGATTCCTTGATCTTGTTAGCGTGTTCTAGGTTTTTGTGGCCCAGATAAACCATACAAGTATCTGTGTTAAAAGAAAAATGAAATAACCGACTGGATAAGAACGACTTTTACGCTATAAAAATTATAAATATAACCATTTGAATTTATTATTCCTGATTAAATTTAAACTTATGACTTTATAGAAAATTACAAACATACCTACAAGATATGCGCTACTTTCAGTTGGGAAACAATTTTTGCTTAGTGATTGTTTTTCAAAATTATTTGATTGTATTAGCAAGTTCACAGCACTTTAATAATAAAATACAAATAAACAAGTATATATATTAAAAGAAAAACTAAATACCCGACTTGCAACTTACGATTTTGTTACGCTTAATATGTTGTCGAGTCACAGAACCACTGTAAAAACTATAAATGCGCATTATTTAGAATAATTCTAGTTTATGCTTTCTGTTTAGGCTTGTAGGCGATCTTATAGAAACATATCCACATACATACATACATTTACTCGAATAAACTTAACCTTCTTTCTTATGCGGTTGGGTAAAAATAATAGGAAATAATCAGGCGCGAGCGAAGCGAGGGCTAAAATTTTTGAAACTTATTTTCAAATTTTAATTGTGTTTTTAAAGTAATATGCTTTATTTCTGATATAAGTGAGCCACAGTATTTCTTTGTTCAAGTAGTAAAAACGCGAGCGAAGTGAGCGCGAAAATTTAGAAGGTTTTTAAAATTAAATCTTGGAAATAATTTGATTCATTGATCTTGTTAGCGTGTCCTAGGTTTTGTGGCCCAGATGAACCAAACAAGTATTTATGTTAAGCGAAAAATTAAATATCCGACAGGGATAGGAACGACTTTTACGTTATCAAAAATTATAAATACAGCCATTTGAATGCATCGATTGCAAATTTATTATTCCTAATTAAAAAACATGACAATAGAAAATTACAAACATACGTTTTTATGACAAAGTACCGCTGTAAAAGACTACAAAGGCGCATTATTTAGAATAATTCTAGTGAAATCACTTATTTATTACGAAAAAGCTCGTTGGAGTTTTACGATACCTCGCACATCAGAATCAGTCAAGCCGTTTAGGCTTGTAGGCGATCATATAGAAACATACCCATATACATACATACATACACTTGAAAATCATAACCCTCCTTCTTACTCAGTCGGCTAAAAATATTAGGAAACAATCAGGCGCGAGCGAAGCGAGGGCGAATTTTCTCGAAACTTTTTATCAAATTTTAGGCATTTATATGCTGATTTGCTATTAATGTTGTTACAGTACTGACATGGCTCAAAATACAAAGGATATTAAATAACTTTGAACGATCGGCAAAAATATTCGCTTAACGAACCAGCTGGTTGATTTGCCCTATATTGTTGGCGGCTTGCTGTCCTTGGAAGACGCTGCTCTCAAGATTCAAAGCCTTAGCATAACATGTCAAATAAAATAAATGCTAGTCGTTCGCAACTCCCTACCGCCAAGAATACGAACGCTCAGCTAGATTCGGTAATCTTCGTCCGCCATCGTCGCCGCGGCAGTGGCTGGTGACTGTAGCGCTTGCTCACTGCGCGGTTTTTTTATGGCAAAAATAAGTGCATTTTGCCAGTGTCTACTGCGCGGTTTATTTAAAAGTTAGCACATAAGGCCCTGTTTAAACTTTGATTAGTAATTAGGCGAGTTCATACATTTTCTGCGAGATTTCCAGGGCAGCTGCCCCCCTGCCCCCCCATGGGTACGCCCATGTTCCTTGTTGTTAATATTGCTGCGGGAGACTCGCGGCTGACCTTGACAAATATCGTACTGTCTATTAAAATCAAATGTGCACCGCGATTTTGCAGTGGAAAAGAGCCATAATGGCGATTAAATTCCGCGGAATACAGCCCTAAGGGACAAAACATGTATGAAAACAAGTATAAAAAAAAACAAAACATGTATCAATGTTAAAAGAAAAACAAAATACCCGACTGCAGAAAAGAGGTTTTTGCAGCCTAACTTAAGATTTCTTTACGCTTAATACGCTGTTGAGTGTACGTTTTTTGTGAGAAAGTATGCGTACAATTGCTGTAAAAGATTATTGCGCATTCTTTAGAAAAAAATCTAGTAAAATCACTTGTTTATTACGAAAAAGTTCGTTGGAAGTTACAAAAAACACGCGTTTTCTTATATTTGTGAGATATGTATGATTTTTGTTACAAAAAAATATAGCCTATGACACTCAGCAAGTGAAAACGAATATAACGATACATCTCACATCAAAATCGGTCAAGCCCTTTTGGCTTTAGGCGATCATATAGAATCATACATACATACATACCCACATACATACATACATTCGAAACACCTCCCTCCCCCCTCACCTTCCCTTTCCCTCCCTTCTCTTCTCTCCTTACCTTAAAACATAATTATAATGGAACAGTTGTCGGTGTTTTTTTGAGGTAGGAAATAGGTTTAATCCTGTTTAACCCGTTCCCACGGGAATCCCGGTATAAAATATATCTTATGTGTTAATCCAGATTATAAACTAACTGTGTGCCAAATTTCAACCAAACCCGTCAAGCCGTTTCACCGAGAAGAAGTAACAAACTAACACAAACTTCGCATTTATATTATAAGTGTGAAGTGTGATGTGATTTATTAGCATTTCCTACTCCGAACTCCACTAAAACATATAAGTTATATATATATATTCGTAATCACTGGTAAAAATTCTTTATTTTGATACCATACTCGATGTATTTTGAAAACATTAATATTTTTTTATATTACTTTTTGCCGCCAAAAATCTTTTTATTTTGTTTTTGATTTATTTTGATGTACGCAGTGTGACTTTCACGGTTAAGACGAATCTATTGACACCACTCACATCAAAATCGGTCAAGTCGGCTCTAGGGCGTGTCAAAGAAATATACATACATACGCTCGAAAAACATAGCCTTCCTTCTTTCGCAGTCGGGTAAAAATCATCAACTGCCTGTTGTGTCATGTATTAATTTGAAATCCAAAAAACTATATGTCTAAGATGTTTTAGAGATAATCAGAAAAAAACATCCTCCTGAAACCTAGGGTCTTGTAATTGTGGCTGTGTTCGACGGATACGACGATATACCTACTTGTAATTGTGGCTGTGTTCGACGGATACGACGATATACCTACTTGTAATTGTGGCTGTGTTCGACGGATACGACGATATACCTACTTGTAATTGTGGCTGTGTTCGACGGATACGACGATATACCTACTTGTAATTGTGGCTGTGTTCGACGGATACGACGATATACCTACTTGTAATTGTGGCTGTGTTCGACGGATACGACGATATACCTACTTGTAATTGTGGCTGTGTTCGACGGATACGACGATATACCTACTTGTAATTGTGGCTGTGTTCGACGGATACGACGATATACCTACTTGTAATTGTGGCTGTGTTCGACGGATACGACGATATACCTACTTGTAATTGTGGCTGTGTTCGACGGATACGACGATATACCTACTTGTATAAAGAATTTCCCTCTCGCGGCACTAGGCGCTCTACTATTATTATCATTTTGGGTTAGAGATGAACATTCATATATCTGCCAAGCCGGGAACTGAACACGGAGCGTGCTCTTAAAGAGCTCGCGCTGCCACTAAGCCATATACAAAACCTCGTATTCCCGTGGAATAATTTATAACTTCCATCCAGGAGCGGTGACGGCCGCATTAAGGAGGGAATGGATCACTTGACGGACGGATCGGATATAGGGGACGAATATCAGGGGTCAGGGGTATACTCAGGGCGGGGGTAAGTAACTAACAAGTACTTACTTAAAAAAACTTTTTAAGTTCAACGGTTTTATTGAAAAGAAAGATAATGATGTAGGTAATGTATTTACTGTATTTTACTAGAAAAGCCCTTTCATTTCATACCCATATTGTGGGGGTTGTGTTAAAATATGAAATCCGCCATTTTGTGACGGCGGCCATCTTGGATTTACAATAATACAGAATATACTAAATTGTATTGTCATCAGGACTAAAGGTGTATACCGAATTTCAGATCGATCCGTCAACTGCAAGGGGGTAAAATTTCAATTATTAAATTTGACCCAAACAAACAAACAGGTCAAGCTAAATAAAACCGTTTAAAAACATTGGGGGTATGCGAAAACCATTCCAAAATTCCAAATCGTTTTATAAATAACCGAGTTACGAGGTAAATAAAAAACCAGACAAGTGCGAGTCAGACTCGCCCACCGAGGGTTCCGTACAAACTAGTTAATAAAAGGGGGAAATCTTTTTTTATTTTCCTTCTTATACCGAAAAATATACATCGTAAAAATATTTAAAAACCTGTTTTAACTAATGCTAATGAAGCTCTTTCATATGATAACCCACGTGATACGGTTAATTCACTTTAAAATTTCGGTACCCTCATTCCTGCATAACGACACTATTTTTTTGTGATTAAATTAAAAATGTCCAGTTTTCATATTTTATTCCTATATGTGTACTATAACACAATGCTTCTTGCCAAATTTCATAGTTCTGGGTCAACGGGAAGTACCCCATAGGTAATGATTCCCTTGTGAGTGTCGAAATATGCGTTTTACGACATATTCGCCTGTAACTTTTTATTACGAAAACTGAGAAATTTCATTTTTCTTTCTGCAGCAAGAGACTATGGATATGCGTATATGGTTTTAAATTCAACTCTACTCCTTTACGTGTTCCAGAGATAAAAGTCTTGACACCCGGATGGACGGACAGACAGACAGACATACGGACAACAAAGTGATCCTATAAGGGTTCCGTTTTTTCCTTTTAAGGTACGGAACCCTAAAAATAACAACCAACAACTCCTCCTTTTTTGAAGACAGTTAAAATATATGACCGTATTTTCGCTCACGGTCACGACCCAACTGGACAAGAAATAATCTTGTTCAAATAATGGTCTGTAATGTACATTTTAAAATAAGTTTAAAAAAAAAGACAACTATGTAATCTATATTACTCGTTTATAGTACAAAGAAACAATTAAAATAAAACTATAAAATTTGCTTTTGTAGTTGCGATATTTTTTTAATAAACTAACTGCATCCGTAATTCCGTTTGTACATACAATCAAACTTCACTCAGTAGGTACTTACTTCCCTAGTAAGTGAAGTTCACAAATTAACACATTATTATTGAGACTAAAAGCACAATGTAAGATTTCTTACACTGTGCAAAAACTATGCTAGATCCAAATACATAGAATTAGTAATAATCCTGCCAAATTTCGTACAAATATGTCAAGTAGGTACGAGTAGCGTACGTCGAGCACACACTACAGATAAAACAAACATTCAACATTTTCCAATAATTTTTCGGCCGTAATAGAATATATAATAGTATATTTAATATGTACATATATGGTATCGTATATCCTCTCGAACTAGTCCTGAATCCGTCCCAGCCCCGTCATATATCACAGTGTCGATGGCTCGGCACACATGCCGGCATATTGTCCTGACAGTCCTGCTTCACAGAAAATATGGCCTCCTACAACAACACACGTGGAGAGCGGTACTGATACCTTTTTTTTTTTTTTTTTTTTTATTAACAAATTTATTCTCCACAGACTCCAGGGTCCGTGCCTTTTATGAACTAATATATGCATTTATAACTACTTACATTTATTTTTTTAAGTTATGCAAGAGGAAGACAAAATTTTAATTTACACTTAACTAACATGCATGCGTGTATACGCCGAGCAGTCCAGCTCCCGCAAGCAGCACCCGTTCACGAGTTGACGCATGTGCCAGCCATCGCTCTCCTCAACCATGTTTGAGGGAAGAGGGCGACCCGCCACACGACGCCGCCGCAAGAAGAAGCTTTTTAGTGAGCGTGAGTGCTCTGAGTATACACGCTTTCTTATTATTATTAAAATAACACAACGGGGACAAATAATACATACAAGAATTTACAAAATTAGGGACAGACAACTAAAGAATAAAAATAACCTAACACCTAACACTTTTTTTTTTTTTTTTTTTTTTTTTTAAAAGTACTGATACCTACCGTACCGTACCGTGTTCCGGCACGGCTCGTACAGACACAGTGGACGCGCCGCGGCCGGTCCACGCCCAACCTCGCTCGTTCCCCTTTATTCTCTCTTCTACATGTACTTGTTTTTGTAACTCATAATATTACGCAAACATTTGTACAATTATAATATAATTTTATTTATGTTATATTGTCTGCTATACAAGTTACACGAGGGCGATATCCCGTTCTAAACATAATAATATTTCGGAATGAAAATAATTCGTGTCCTGTTTCTCCGACCCGAAATAATACCCGTCTTAATATACGCACAACAAATCACGGTCACGGGCTGCGGGCTGCGGGCTGCGGGGTGCGGGCTGCGGGCTGCGGGCTGCGGGCTGCGGGAAAGATAGTAACGAACCGATACAATCCCGCGTTTCTTGAAGGAACAATTGAGGCTTGGAAAATACTCATACATTTATCTGATCAGATGATACCTCAGTAGTACCATTGATTAGTATCATCAACGGAACTCCTGACACAAATTTCACTACTTTTTAGGGTTCCGTACCTCAAAAGGAAAAACGGAACCCTTGTTGTCGGAATCACTTTGTTGTCCGTCTGTCTATCTGCCAAGACCTTTATCCCGGGAATGCATGAAGGTATCGAGTTGAAATTAAAACCATTTACGAAGATCCATAGTCTCTTGCTGCAGAAAGAAAAATTATTAAAATGAAATGCAAAAAAAAATACAGCCGAATATGTCGTAAGAAGCGCACATTTCGACACTCACAAGGGAATCAAAACCTATGGGGTACTTCCCGTTGACCTAGAACTTTGGCAAGAAGCATTGTGTACACATACAGAAAAAAACCGGACAAGCGCGAGTCAGACACGACCACCGAGGGTTCCGTACAATCTAGTAGATAAAAGGGGGAAATCATAATATATTTTTTTATATTTTCCTTCATAAACCGAAAAATATACATCGTAAAAATATTTAAGAACCTGTTTTAACTTATGCTACTAAAGCTCTTTCATATGATACCCCACATGATACGGTTAATTCACTTTAAAATTTTGACCTTCATTCCTTGCATAAAGACCAGAAAATGTCCAGTTTTCGGATTTTTTCCTATATGTGTACTCTAACACAATGCTTCTTGCCAAATTTCATTGTTCTAGGTCAACGGGAAGTACCCCATAGGTTTTGATTCCTCTGTGAGTGTCGAAATGTGCGTTTTTTACGATATATTCGGCTGTAACTTTTTTTTACGAAAACTTAGAAACTTTATTTTTCTTTCTGAAGCAAGATACTATGGATCTGCGTATATGGTTTAAATTTCAACTCGATACCTCCACGAGTTCTCGAGATACAGGTCTTGACACCCGACGGACGGACAGACGGACAACAAAGTGATCCTAGGGTTCCGTTTTTTCCTATTGAGGTACGGAACCCTAAAAACCCGAAAACCCGAAAGTCTGACTCGCACTTGTCCGGATTTTTTTTATTATACTCGCTCTGAGTATTTAAAATGTTGAATACGTAATAGGACAACTATATAATAATGTTCCGCTACCTTTGGCCTATAAATGTGTAACTTCGATGACAATGCAGTCATGTCATCATGGAGCACATAGAGCACGGAGCTCCATCCTGCACCGGGACTTCTTGATGGCATCTTCAATGAACTAGAGTTCACGATATTCGATATTTTTGAGTATTTTAAACACTTAAGTATCTACAAATTTATGGACAGTTCAAAAATTCCAGACACCCGACGGGACTTGAACTCGCATATCCCGATCTGTACTTGGAAGCCTTTACCATTTTATCCACGGAAGTCTCACGTGGGGGATCGAAACATTCGAACTGTGTTTTTGCTTAAACCAATGAAGCGTTGGTAACGCACGCTTCAAGTCCCGACCCATCCTGTCGGCTGTTTATTCACTTGCTTACTAATTATAATCGGTTTTCATTAGGTATCTGTGACGAAGAGATTCGGATGAAGCAGTCCAAAAATAAACAAAACGTTTATATGGGAAATGGCCTGTCGATGTCGGGCTTATTTTATAGTCCTGGTTTATACTACCTTCATCTCAGCCATAAGGAGTCCACTGCTGGACATAGGCCTCCCCCATAGATTTCCAAAAAGACCGATTGGAAGCTGCTTGCATCCAGCGTCTTCCCGCCACTTGTATGAGGTCATCTGTCCATCTCGTGGCTGGTCTTCCTACGCTGCGCTTGCCGGTACGTGGTCTCCACTCGAGAACCTTTCGGCCCCATCGGCCATCAGTTTTACGTGCTATGTGCCCTGCCCACTGCCACTTCAACTTGCTAATCCGCTGTGCTATATCGGTGACTCCGGTACATCTACGTATCTCTTAATTTTTCATTCGATCTCGTAGAGACTCCGAGCATAGCCCTCTCCATAGCTCGTTGCGTGACCTTGAGCTTCCTTATAAGGCCCTTAGTTAGGGACCACGTTTCAGCGCCGTAGTGGTTTATACTACTTTATTAAAATGTATTAGATTGTCAATATCGTCCTTACTGCTTCTACCTGTATGGGAGTAATGCCCCCCCCCCCCCTTTCCGCTCCGTTAGCTCGACGCCGCGCCGCGCCGACAATGGCTGGACGTATTTTAATGTTTCTTTCATATTTAGAAAGTAATCTCAGAGATCAAAGGCGCCGCCTCCTCGCTCGGGACCTTTCATCTTAATGGAGCGCTTACCCGACCGTGCGAAAGGAGGACCTAATTTAGAGGACACTTCATTGTCAAATTGAAACATCTTGTGTCGCGACAGCTTTCAAAATGACTCAATCTGGAAGTAATTAGACAGTATCGAGCCCTGACATGACTGTCCCTTACCTTAGTAGTCTCGTACAGCGTACCGGGCGGTAACTCTGCGTACCGGGCGGTAACTCTGCGTACCGGGCGGTAACTCCACATTCTATAACTAGGTTCTGTTGAAACGAACTAATTGCTTATATTTTAATTTTGAGGAACAAATTTCATTAAATATTTTATATTAAATTAATACGTACTTCTGCGAACAGCCCTCGCAACCACACATTTTTAAAAGATTTCAAAAAAGGAGGTTATCAAGCTGTATATGTATGTATGTGTGCAATGTTGTCAGAATTGGATAGATTTTGTTTAACTAATAACTTTAAACGAGCAATTCTTATATATAGTATATACCTATGATCTGAAACTGGGAAACTGCTCCAACGATTGTCATGAAATTCAGTCTGCAGGGGTTTTCGGGGGCGATAAATCGATCAAGCTAGGTTTCATTTTTAGAAAACGTGGTTTTATCTGTGTTTTCAGACAATGAAAAACTGCTACAATATCATTAGAATACGAAAAAAAAAAGTTCGCCACCATCTACAAGGTTACAATAGCTCAGGTGAGAAATCGGGCGGTCCCAAATCCAGAATACCCCAGTTCGAGTCCAGATGAGATTATTTTTTCCTCTTTTTTTTCAAGTTCCTTCTTTTGTGAGAAAAACTATTATTGGGAGCCCTTTAAAAATCATATTTCAAAAACCGAGCAAAGCTCGGCCATCCAGGTACTGTAAGTCTATACCAGCTACTAAACGTATGTTAAATTTCTTCTAATCCCGGGATTTCGGGATTATCTTCAGTTAATCTCGGGATCCCGGGATAATCCCGGGATTGTATTGGTAATGGATAGTGGTAATAAAAAGACAGTAAAACATAACATTTTTTTTTCTTTTAGTTTTGTGAGGACATAGAATATTTAAGTTTTAAATCTTCAAAAAGGCGATTAAACAAAATTATACTTTCTTCTTATAAAATAAACAAACTAGGCACTTCTGTAAATAATTTATGAAACTAACAATATACTTGATTTTTTGAAGTTTATTGTTTAGACTTACTTCTTTAGACTTATTTAGATAAACTATAAAAAAGACTATATATGCTAAAGAGATCAATGTTTATAGGTACTCATATTTAAAAAAAAAACAATTCTTACCCGACGCGAAGCGGGAATTTTTACACAATTTTACGCATAATCCGTTACCAGTAGTTAGCAACAACAAATGAAATCAGCTGTGTAAACAAGATGGTTATCAAAACGTCCGAGACACTAGGGCACGGCACAGTGCATCGCATTCCTGTGCTTGCGCAGCGGCTTAGCCATAAGAGTAGTCTAGTAAATATAAGATTTGTGACAACATAAAAAAAAACTCTTGTCTCTCGAAATCGACCTGAAATATATTTAATTATTTTTGCAACGAAGAGTCCATTATACATACTTTTTTTGTGTCGACGATAAACAAACGAAGTCCCTTGCTGTTGGATATTATCGGAAGCATAATCCGTAAGATTTCAGCGGAAATAATACAAATCAAAAACAGCTGTGTTAATGGTTGATACACAATTGTTTGTCATGATGACATGTTTTGAAGTATTATGATGCTATCTACTCGTTGCCGTAGCAACATTGTCATCTAGTCGTCGTGCGCACCTAATTCTTCAGCTACAAATTGCGCTATAGAAGTGCGCATGTGCCCTGAACGTCAAAGCTTCACACGTCAACGAGTCATATTCCTAGTCAATTATTTTTATGCTATTTTTATTTTGTAGTAAATTCTGGTTTTATTTATTTTCTATGTAATATAGAAAAGTTGTATATAGGTAGTTATTAATCTCATCGACCTAATTAAATTATATTTTACAATAATATGACAAGGATGTGTCCCACAGTAGTGGTGATAAAGATGATGATGACGATGATGAAATGCAACCTAAGCCTTTCCTTAAAGTTTTAGCTATATTCTATACGTTTGAAATATACTTTTTTAACGCTATACAGAGATATACAGAGATATATCAGACAGATGAAAAGATAGAAAAACAATTATTTTTGCTTATGTGTTAGTAAATACTTAGATCTTTGTTTCGAAATATGTTTAACTCACTTGGTTCCTCTATAAGTAAAAGACACCTAAGTATATTGTTATTTAAATGAATGTACTGGTGTTTTGAAATACATTTGACACAATTTCATAATGATATTATAAAAGCTAATTTTGTTACCTTTACACGCTTAAACAGCTACAGCTTATTTTTACTAGACTAAAGCGGCGAGCGATTGATTCGTGTTGGATGATATTTTCATATTTTGTATAAAATTATATATTATGTTTATTTTGTATATAGGTATGTTTTGATATTTTATTGATTACACCATATAGAAAGAGCGTGCCCTAATATATGTTTTTACAAAATTATAATGTAAGTATTTTACGAGATTAAGTAACCAGCTTACTAATCTCAGCATAACTTAAAGTAAAGCTAAAAGTGAAAGCGTTCCGAGCCCGAGACCGAGGGAGCGACAGGGGCCAACAGGGAGCGACCGCAGCCGTGCGCCGCAAGTTCGGCAACTTTCTAGTTAAGATCTGGTTAATCCCGGCTAACTTGGGTGCGGGTCGCCGTTCGAACGCGCTGGCTTCGCTCGGCGGTGTGTCGCACGCGCCGGGCTGGTCTCGGGGGACACACATAGAGCTAGCTTGTAGCGACTCACAGCTCGGTGGTGTGTCGCCCGCGCCGGGCTGGTCTTGGGGGACATACATAGAGCTAGCTTGTAGCGACTCACAGCTCGGCGGTGGGTCACCCGCACCGGGCTGATCTCGGGGGACACACATAGAGCTAGCTTGTAGCGACTCACAACTCGGCGGTGTGTCGCCCGCGCCGGGCTGGTCTCGGGGGACACACATAGAGCTAGCTTGTAGCGACTCACAGCTCGGCGGTGTGTCGCCCGCGCCGGGCTGGTCTCGGGGGACACACATAGAGCTAGCTTGTAGCGACTCACAGCTCGGCGGTGTGTCGCCCGCGCCGGGCTGGTCTCGGGGGACACACATAGAGCTAGCTTGTAGCAACTCACAGCTCGGCGGTGTGTCGCCCGCACCGGGCTGATCTCGGGGGACACACATAGAGCTAGCTTGTAGCGACTCACAGCTCGGCGGTGTGTCGCCCGCGCCGGGCTGGTCTCGGGGGACACACATAGAGCTAGCTTGTAGCGACTCACAGCTCGGCGGTGTGTCGCCCGCACCGGGCTGATCTCGGGGGACACACATAGAGCTAGCTTGTAGCGACTCACAGCTCGGCGGTGTGTCGCCCGCGACGGGCTGGTCTCGGGGGGGACACAAAGAGCTAGCTTGTAGCGACTCACAGTAAAGTTCTTACCGGTCGCAAAATTTGAACATTCGCAACTAAAAAATGAATGTGTAATCGCCGTAAAATTAAGGCAAGGTTTTCCATCCAATTTTTAGGGTTCCGTACCTCAAGAGCCAATTAATCAAAAAAGTAAAGTTAAAGTTAAAGTTTTTTTTTTTTTTCTTCTTAATTATGTCTATGTCTATGTCTATGTCTATGTCAAAAGGAAAAAACGGAACCCTTATAGGATCACTTTGTTGTCCGTCTGTCCGTCCGTCCGTCCGTCCGTCCAGGTGTCAAGACCTATATCTCGGGAACGCGTAAAGGTATCGAGTTGAAATTAAAACCATATACGCAGATCCATAGTCTCTTGCTGCAGAAAGAAAAATGAAATTTCTCAGTTTTCGTAAAAAAAGTTACAGCGAATATGTCGTAAAAGCGCACATTTCGACACTCACAAGCGAATTAAAACCTATGGGGTACTTCCCGTTAATCTAGAACTATGAAATTTGGCAAGAAGCATTGTGATAGAGTACACTTTTAGGAAAAAATCCGAAAACGGCACTTTTTATTTAATCACAAAAAATAGTGTATTTATTGTAAGGAATGAGGGTCCAAATTTTAAAGTGAAATAACTGTATCATGTGGGGTATCATATGAAAGAGCTTCATTAGCAGAAGCTAAAACAGGTTTTTAAATATTTTTACGGTTAGTTGGTTAATTAGTTTGTACGGAACCCTTGGTGGGCGAGTCTAACTCGCACTTGTCCGGTTTTTTTTGTGATTAAATTAAAAATGACCAGTTTTCGGTTTTTTTCCTATATGTGTACTCTAACACAATGCTTCTTGCCAAACATAGTTCTAGGTCAACGGGAAGTACCCCATAGATTTTGATTCCGAAATATGCGTTTTTTGCGACATATTCTTTCGGTTTTCACTTTTTTATGAAAACTGAGAAGTTTGATTTTTATCTCTGCAGCAAGATACTATGGAATGGAGCTACGTATATTTATCTATTTAATTTCAAATTCAAATTTGAACTCGATATCTTCACGCGTTCCCGACAATAAGGTCTTGACATCCGGACGGACGGACAGTCACACAGACAGAAAGACGGACAACAAAGTGACCCTATAAGGGTTCCGTTTTTTTCTTTTGAGTTACGGAACCCTGAAAAATATATAATTTCCCCCTTTTATCTACTAGTTTATACGGGACCCTTGGTGGGCGAGTCCAGGGAGTGAAGACAAATCTAACGACACCTCTCGTACATCAACATCGGTCAAACTGTTTAGGGTTTAAGAGGTTATATATAATCATACATGCATTATAATATACGCGCTCAAATATCAAGGAACAAGTTTGACTTTATTTTATTATTTAATAAAATTATTCTCCACAAACGTCGGGTCCGTGCTTTTTTATAAACTAATACATATATGCATTTTTAATTACTTAAGTTTGATGTTGAGCCGCGCCGCAGTCTGTCCGGCCGACACGCGCCGACACGCGCCGACACGCACCGTCACGCACCGATACGCGCCGACAGCTGTGAGCTACAGCCTCCTATACCTCGCTCGTTTGTTACATTGTTCACTAGTTTACTTGGGAACTATTTTACTCAAACTCGACATAAACTATTTACTAGCGCCAGTGATGGGGTATCACTTTTAAGAACAATATTTTGCAAATGGGCGCTTGCATAAAAAAAATAGTTTGTAGTTGACTAGGTTTCCAGGCTCTTTTCCGGGCTAGCGTAGCAACAGCGACGCGGCGACGCTGCTGATGTTGCAGCTGCTGGTGTTGCAGCTGCTGATATTGCAGCTGTCCGCACTCCGCAGCCAGCGGTTATCGTTTAGCATCAGGCGTTCCGATAAAAAGAGGAACGCTCGATTTTTTCGCGATTTTAGAATTAGTCCCATAAAAAAGATATAACTGAAAATAGCACCCTCATTTCAAAACATTCAAAATAAAATGAAATCTCACTTACATGAAAGTAAGTACGATCAGTTTATGTAGAAAGTAATTACAATTATTCCGTTTCCCCGGCGGGGTTCCCCCGAGTTCCCCCGGGCTCCCCGCGGGCCCTCATTGGCTAACTGCGCGGCTGGACACGGCTACTGTGCAGGTACTCCGCACAGCTACGTATTGTAGCTGTGAGAAAGTATGCGTACAGTCGCTGTAAAAGATTATTGCGCATTCTTTAGAAAAAAATCTAGTAAAATCACTTGTTTATTACGAAAAAGTTCGTTGGAAGTTACAAAAAACACGAGTTTTTTTTATATTTGTGAGAGACGTATGATTTTTATTACAAAAAATATAGCCTATGACACTCAGCAAGTGAAAACGAATCTAACGACACCTCTCACATCAAAATCGGTCAAGCCCTTTAGGCTTTAGGCGATCATATAGAAACATAAGCTTTGCTTAGTTTGGGCTAGATGGCGTTGTGTGAAATGTCCTCCAATATTTATTTATTTATTTATTTATTATACATACCCACATACATACATACACTCGAAACACCCCCCCCTCTACCTCCCCCTCTCTTCTCCCCTCTCCTTACCTTAAAACACAATTAAAATGTTACAGTTGTCGGTGATTTATTTAAGATAGGAAATAGGTTTAATCCTGTTTTACCCGTTCCCGCGGGAATCCCGGTATAAAAATTATCTTATGTGTTAATCCTGATTATAAACTATCTATGTGTCAAATTTCAGCCAAACCCGTCAAGCCGTTTTACCGTGAAGAAGTAACAACCTGATATTTGTGTCAGTTTGTTACTTCTTAAAATAAATGCGAAGTTTGCTTCGCATTTATTTTATAAGTGTGAAGTGTGATGTGATTTATTAGTATTTCCTATTCCAAACTCCAATAAAACATATAAGTTATATATATATTCGTAATCACTGTTAAAAATAAAGAATTAAAAAATCCTTAATTTTGTTTTTTTTTATTTAGATGTACCCAATGTCACTCGCACGACTAAGATGAATCTATTGACACCACTCACATAAAAATACGACAAGCCGTTTAGGCTCTAGGGCGTGCCAAAGAAATATACATACATACATACATACACTCGAAAAACATAACCCTCCTTCTTTCGCAGTCGGGTAATAAGATATATTGTATGCAAAGGTATTCTCCATAAATACCCAGCAAAATCACATAATTAAGTATGTCATGATGAATAATATTATTATATATAATAAGGAATGTCAATTTAGAATAAATTAATTATATAATTAATATAATAATGATAAAAGCTACGATATTCAGAAGCTTATGTAATTTCTTGACATTTGAATAGTTATGTACCCCCTAACCCCACTCGCTCGGGTAGATATATATATCTGTTGAAAGTAGAACTAAAGACACGAGGTAGACATGCAACAACAGCGCCACTTGCTTGTGTGAATTTTCTGTGAAACAACCTTTTGTGTTCCGTTTCAAGTTGTGTCAACATGTTTTCATTTTTGCGTGTCAAAGTCGGCCTCGCGGTCGGGTGTTGACAAGACGCAGCAAGCGCGACCTGCGCCGCGGCTTCTTTCTACTTTTGTGAAGTTTTATATCTTTTGAGAGAGATGGATGGTGCCTCCATTCAAGCCTGCGGTGATGTGAATACGGCTGCTTTTAGGGAAACATTTACAGCTTTTTAGAGGCTTTCAGAACAAGTATGTTTATTAAAAGAAAAACAAAATACCCGACTGCAGAAAAGCAGTTTTTGCAGTCTAACTTACGATTTCGTTACACTTGATACGCAGTTGAGTGTACGTTTTTTTGTGTGAAAGTATGCGTAAAATCACTGTAAAATATTATAAATGCGCTTTAGAACAATTATGGTAAAGTAACTTGTTTGTTAATACAAAATAGTTCGTTGAAAGTTACAAAAAATACGCATTTATTTATTTTTGCAAGAGATGTATTATTATTATTACAAAATATTATAGCGACACTCTGGAAATTAAGACAAATCTAATGACACCTCGCACATCAAAATCGGACAAGCTGTTTAGGTTGTAGGGTGTCATATAGAAACATAGGTACATATACTTAGTCTGGCCATAAATACTGTTACAGTTAAAAATAAGAAAGATATTACATTTGAATTTGGAATCTGTCATTTTTATACGATTGTTCATTGAGTTTTCTAATTTTGGCGCCAATACATTGTACAATATTTTGCGATATTAAAATGGAGTGGGGTGATAAAGAGAACCGAATCGCTGTGATTGCATTACACAAAGTTGGTATGGAGCCAAATGCAATTTTTAAAACTCTCCATACGCTTGGTATTAGTCAAATGTTTGTGTACCGGACTATTAATAGGTACAATGAGACCTCCTCTGTTTGTGACAGAAAAAGATCTGGCCGTCCACGTAGTGTTCGTACGAAAAAGGTGGTCAAAGCAGTAAGGGAAAGAATTCGAAGAAATCCTGTCCGAAAGCAAAAGATTTTATCTCGGGAGATGAAGATAGCACCCAGAACCATGAACCAGAACTTAGACTATACTATATAAGTGTGTGTACATATATTTGTATGTTTGTCCACATATTACGCAGAAACTAAGTCGTATTCCAAATAATATTAGTTACGTACCTACTTAGACGCCCAGTTTTGTTTTTTTTCGGGTTATTTCTCCCTTTTCAGTTAACTAGATTGTTATAAAGTCGATTTAGTTTTTAGGGTTCCGTACCTCAAAAGGAAAAAACGGAACCCTTATAGAATCACTTTGTTGTCCGTCTGTCCGTCCGCCGGGTGTTAAAACTTTACCTTACTTTTATTATCTCTTAAGTCACAAAGTAATATCAAAATTCGAAGAGGTTGCTGTAGGAGTTTTTTTTTTTTTTTAGGGAATACATATGGCCCTATAGGGGCATGGCAACACTTGATTCGGAACGTTCTATTTTAATTTTAATTTCGTCAGTTATCCTTAAAAAATTCGTCAAGATTATAATAACTGTTAGCTTCTAGGAGATCTTTCAAATTCAAAATAAAGCTTTCATCTGTGTCTATATCTTTTAAGCAATTCGGTAGCTTGTTATATATTTTTACTGCCATAGAATTAGGGCTAGAACTATGCATTGCTAGATTTGACCTTGGTATTACTAATTTATGTTTATGTTGGGGTCTAATTTTACGCGGTCCGTCTGCTACTTTTTAAAATAAATCTGGATATTTCCTAACGAATTTACATAATTCCAATATATATATAGATGTCACTGTTAAAATTTTGAATTTAATGAAGTATGGCTTATGAAAGTGAGGTATTGTTACAAATACCTACTTGTATATTTTCAGTATATAATTTTTTAACCTCTTTTTAATAGAGTATCTTTCAAAAATGAAATCACTACAATATATCCATTCGAGTGATTTCCTCTACGGCTAGTCGTCCGTCACGGTATGGTGTTGCGCCACCTAGCCAGTCGTCCGTCACGGTATGGTTGAGTTGCGCCACCTAGCCAGTCGTCCGTCACGGTATGGTTGTGTTGCGCCACCTATCCAGTCTTCCGGTACGGTATGGTTTAGTTGCGCCACCTAGCCAGTCGTCCGTCACGGTATGGCTTAATTGCGCCATCTAGCCAGTCGTCCGTCACGGTATGGTTGAGTTGCGCCACCTAGCCAGTCGTCCGTCACGGTATGGTTGAGTTGCGCCACCTAGCCAGTCGTCCGTCACGGTATGGTTGAGTTGCGCCACCTAGCCAGTCGTCCCCGTCACGGTATGTTTGAGTTGCGCCACCTAGCCAGTCGTCCGTCACGGTATGGTTGAGTGTAGTTGCAGTCACTGGGTGTATGTTGTTCCAGAGGAGGAGTGCGAGGAGTCGTCCGTCTCGCTCTCGCGGCACCGGCCCGAGGGCGTGACTGCGCTGGCGCAGAGCTCGCACTTCACGCCGCACGAGATCAAGCTCATGTACCGCGGCTTCAAGCAGGCCAGTACCTCTACTGTACACTACTCGACACATACACTCCCGTACTCGCCCGTCATAGCATAACAGTGTTCCGTATCAACTGGTTGTCTCGCGCTCTTACACAACATCGAACAATTCTGTCAGTGAACGCTAGACGCCTGTGAGAGTAGCGGCGGACAAACATTTCAGTATGCTTAGCTATGTCCGAGACTAGGCCGAGTGGCAGATGATGGTTTGCAACGAAGTGTCTGCCGAAGAAGAACACTAATGATTCTTGCTTGGAAGACTCCATAATGGTAAAGTAATTCTCAGGAAATCAAATTCTAAGAAACACGATAGATTTATTAAAATACACGAATTTAGATTTTTGTATTATAAGTGGCATAGAATTGTATCTATAAGTAGGTATATATGTACACGTTGTTGGGTTCACTGAAAACTTTACCAATTATTAGTCCATCACTCGACCGAGTTAAATATTCATACGTCCGCGGTCCGCAGACCGCCGCGCGCCGGCCGGATGTCGGCTCATTCGATTTGTAACCACTATTTTAAATCCAAATGGATTAAAATAGTCTATTAATTTTAGGTATTGAACTAGCTGAGACTAGCGGTGTTATTCGCTCAGTGACTTCAACTATTATTTTGTACACACTATCTCATTTGTAACAAATTCAACAAAAAAAAGCTACATAGACGCTAATATCAGTGATCAGAGTTCTAGCGACCATACAACACAACTGAGTACAACAGCGATAGTTTCTGTAGTAAAACAACTATTTATAATTTATTATGTATTAACGCATTAGTAAACATTTAATTATCAACATTTTGTCATAAGTAAGTACCACAGTTATATCAAACTGTGTACGTAATTGATTACTGATGGATATCTTCATCATCATCTCAGCCATAAGAAGTCCACTGTTGGACATAGGCCTCCCCCATGGATTTCCAAAAAGACCGATTGGAAGCGGCTTGCATCCAGCGTCTTCCCGCCACTTGTATGAGGTCGTCTGTCCATCTCGTGGCTGGTCTTCCTACGCTGCGCTTGCCGGTACGTGGTCTCCACTCGAGAACCTTTCGGCCCCATCGGCCATCAGTTCTGCGTGCTATGTGCCCTGCCCACTGCCACTTCAACTTGCTAATCCGCCGTGCTATATCGGTGACTTTTGTACGTCTACGTATCTCTTCATTTCTGATTCGATCTCGTAGAGAGACTCCGAGCATAGCCCTCTCCATAGCTCGTTGCGTGACCTTGAGCTTCCTTATAAGGCCCATAGTTAGGGACCACGTTTCAGTGCCGTATGTCATCACTGGTAACTGGTTGTAAACTTTCGACTTGAGGGACTGGGGAATATTGGACGAGAAGACGCTTTTAAGTTTCCCGAACGCTGCCCAGCCGAGTTGGATACGACGATTGACCTCCCTCGTAAAGTTGGACCTGCCTAATCGGACCGTCTGTCCTAAGTAGACGTATTCGTCAACAACTTCAAGAGTGAAGTTCCCCACAGATATTGGGGTGGGCACTACATGGGCGTTCGACATAACCTTCGTTTTGTCCATGTTCATTTTGAGGCCCACCCGTTGGGAAACTCTATTGAGGTCTTCGAGCATCGTACTGAGCTCTTCCATCGACTTTGCCATGACTACTATATCGTCGGCAAATCGAAGGTGAGTGATGTACTCGCCGTTAATATTAATGCCGAGCCCTTTCCATTCCAGAAGCTTATAGGCATCTTCCAAACCGGCGGTAAACAGTTTCGGAGAGACAACGTCTCCCTGCCTCACGCCTCTTTTCAATGAAATTGCCTCTGAGTTCTGGTCTTGTACTCGGACTGACATGGTGGCGTTGTTGTACAAGCACTTCGACATACCGATAGTCAATACGGCATCGCTGGAGAGCCTCAAGCACCGCCCAGGTCTCGATCGAATCAAAGGCTTTCTCATAGTCCACAAACGCTAAGCAAAGGGGCAAGTTATACTCTTCGGTCTTCTGTATCACTTGCCGCAGCGTATGGATGTGGTCTATGGTACTATAGCCTTTTCGGAAACCGGCTTGTTCGGGAGGCTGGAAGTCATCAAACCTGCGTTCAAGACGATTCGTGATGACCCTTGAAAACAGCTTATAGACATGGCTCAGAAGCGAGATGGGTCTGTAGTTCTTCAGCAAAGTGTTGTCTCCTTTTTTGAAGAACAGCGCCACCACGCTTCTGTTCCATGCTTCTGGCGTTGTACCTTCAAGCACGACGGAATTGAAGAGCCTCTGAAGGACTTTCAGTACCGGTGTTCCACCCGCTTTCAGTAGCTCTGATGTAATTCCGTCGTCGCCCGGTGCCTTGTTGTTCTTGAGCTGTTTCAAGGCCATCCTAATCTCGTACAGGCTGATGTCCGGGATATCTTCGGTATAATGTCGAGTCAGTTTGGCTCTTGGATCTTTGCTCAAACTGCTAACAGGTTTTGCGACCGATGTGTACACCTGTCCATAGAACCTCTCGATTTCCCTCAAGACTTCTGCTTTGGTCGACGCTATACTGCCATCTTCCATCTTCAGCTTCGTCAACTGGCTCTGCCCAATAGACATGTCTCTTGCGAACACTTTGGAGCCTTTATTCCGCTCTATCGTCTCTTTAATACGATTAGTATTAAAGGTACGGATGTCGTGTCGCATAGACTTTGATATGAGTCTATTGAGCCGCCTATATGACTCGGCGTCACCGGAAGACTGCAGTTGCAACGAGCGTCGTTCAGCCATGAGGTCGAGGGTATGGCTCGAGAGCTTTTGCGGTCTATTTGTACGGCGGGGTTTATAAAACTTCGCGCCCACCGTACGGACAGTTTCCACAAACCTGTTATTGATCTCATCCACCGATGCGCAGCTCTCCAGGCACTCGAAGCGATTTGATAGTTCGAGCTGAAAGCTCTCGGGGTTTTGGATATGGGCGCGAGTGGGTCGGAGTGTAGACTTCATCATACGGGACCTCTCAAGTTTAACATTAATATTCAAAGTGCCTCGTACCATTCGGTGATCACTTCCGGTTTTAACCATGTTGATCACAGAGACATCATTGAATATTTGTTTCTTGGTGGTCAGGATGAAGTCTATCTCATTTCTCGTAGAACCGTCGGGACTCAACCAGGTCCATTTCCTATGAGGTGGCTTCTGGAAGAAAGAGTTCATCATGAAGAGTCCCTCTTTCTCCAGAAAGTCGGCCAACCTCTGTCCCCTGGGGTTCCGTTGTCCATATCCAAATTGCCCCACTCTCAACTCACTTTCGCATTTCCTGCCCAGCTTCGCATTGAAGTCCCCCATAACAACATTAAAATAGGTCTCAGAAGTGTGTATGGCCCTACTAATGTCCTCATACATCACCTCCACCTCATCATCCGAGTGTGCCGAGGTCGGTGCGTATACCTGGATGACCTTCAACGAATATCTCTTGGATACTCTGAGTATCAGGTACGCAACCCTGCTCGATACACTATACTCGTTACGCGAGAAGCGCAATCGTAAACAGACGTATTTTAGTTCGTATCTCGAAATCTCAAAATTTTTATTATTATATAGTCCTTGCTAATAAAATAGTTTATACCATTCTCTTGCTCGCAGTGTTGACTACATAATAGTGCAAACAGTATTTGGATACGCGCTCGGGTTCAAAAGATTTGACCAAATTATTTTTTCTTCAAATAATAAAACAGCTGGTAGTGATTCACAGTAACTTGACACGTAGTAAGGAACCGGTAACAGTGTCGCGCGCTGAGTCCAGAGTCCAAGCGCTGCCGCTGTCGCCGCCACCGCACCGCCCGCACGTCCCTTTCACTGCCGCTGCTGCCCTGCCGCACTTACCTGCCGTCAGCTGTGAAATACTTTGTTTTCATCGTTCTAACAAGATGGCAAACCCGTGCGCAGCCTGCAAAAAAGTAATTAGAACCGCGCAACAAATGCAATGCGCTAAATGCACTGAATACTATCATGCAACATGCGTCAACGTGACTGATCTGCGGGCCTTTACGGAGGAGGCAAAGCTAGCCTGGATTTGTCCACTATGTAAGAGCAGCCTACCCAAAACCGACAATTCCAACACACCAGCGCGTGCGGGCACGTCCGGCAGTGGGGGATTGGTAGTGCCTCCTGCAAACGTGATGAACAGCCGCAAATTAAATGTGCCTGCTCCCTCACACACTCCCTCGCCTGCTGTCACTCCCGAGCCGGACCCGCTGGAAACTTTGATTATAGAGATAAAGTTGATGCGTGAAGACATGAGCGATATGAAAACCCAGATGAAACTTCTTTCGGACCACATGGCAACAAGATTAGACGAGTTTGGCTCCAGATGCAGGGATCTCGAGGAGCGAGAGATCGCACGCGAAGCCGAACTTTGCTCATTGCGAATGATGGTGACTGACCTACGCCACCAATTAAACTATATGGAGCAGGCCGGGCTAAAAAACGAATTGGAAATCTCGGGAATCCCCGAAACTAGGGAGGAGAGCCTAATCCACATAGTCCGCGTCACAGCTCAAAAAATCGGCGTAGATATGAGTGATACCGACTTAGATAGTGTGATACGTGTGGGCCCTCGCCGACGGGATGACGATGATTCTACTAAATTACCCCGACCTGTTGTTATGCGTTTTGTTCGAAGGCAAAAACGTGAAGAGTTTTTAAAAGCAGCCAAGAGCCGTCGTTCACTAACTAGTACCGATATTGGAGTGGAAGGACCAAGTAGAAGGCTATATTTTAACGATCGCCTCACGCAACAAAACAGGTATTTATTTCGGTCGACGAGACTGCGTGCTAAAGACGCCGAATACAAGTACTGCTGGGTCCGTAACGGGATTGTACACATCCGAAGGCAGGAGGGTACTCCGGCTATTGCCATCAAATCCCAGGAAGACTTGGAGCGCCATTTGGGCTCCCACACCAGCCAACTGTCAACTGAGTCAGACTGAATTTCTCGCATTTTATGCTAGCATTACCTATAAGCATTGCCTTAATCATATTCCCAGCATTTATTTTTATACTACCTCGCCACAGTTATCACAGAAATGCTTCACATATCCAGTAATATTACTATATACAATGTGCTATTTAATGTTCCCTCTCAAACCATTGCAATTGATTGCACTCATTACTGCCACTAAAATAAACTACATGTTCTTTTCTTTTGTGATTTCAGATAAATATTTGACAAATATGACACACTCGGTTCACTTACAGAATCTCACAAAATTCTTTCATTACTGTGATGGCTTCACTTAATATAACTGATGATATAGACGAAACAATTGCAATTGATTGTCATAATCACGTGTCAATTGAATCTGGCGCTTCTTTTCTAAACTCAAACACAGACCTCAATTTCAAAATTATTTGTATCAACATTAGAAGCTACAACTGTAATTTCGAAGATTTCATAGTTTCTCTGAGTCGGTTCAATACAATTTTCGATGCAATAATACTTACGGAGTGTTGGCTAACGGAAAACACTAAGTTGCGTCCCCTCCCCGGTTTTAACTATTACCGAACACATAGGCAACTAAACAAAAACGGAGGAGTAGTTATTTACATCAAAGATATATATCAGTCTGTTGCTCATGAGCCGAACATTGTAGACGCTGATTCGTTAGCAATTCAAATTGATGATAAGACTACTCTGTTAGGAATATACCGCTCGCCTTCGATTAGTAATTTAGAGCCATTCTTGATTTCTCTTGAATCTGTTTTGAATGAACTCAAAACTAAATCACTCCTTGTGACTGCAGGCGACATTAATGTTAATTTATGCGATTCCACTGACAAACAAGTTTCCCAATATCTCTGCTTAATGGCATCCCACGGACTAATTCCTGCAATAACCAAAGCCACCCGGATTCGATCCTGCCTAGATCATATCTTCATTAAATCTGCCGCTAGGGCTACCGGTTTAATCTGTGAGTCAACTGTTACCGATCACTCAATTGTCATAGCAGGCATCTCTCGTAGGTTTAAAAAACTCAATACACATCCTAGGCACCGGCTTAAAACTAATTTTGATGAGGTAGCCGCAGACCTAAATAGCACAGACTGGTCCATAGTTGTTAACAGCTCTTGCGTTAATTCTGCTGCTTCTACTTTTAATGATGTAATAGTAAATGTCTTGGCTAAACACACAACGAAGATAAAAGCAGGCAGAAAAATCACGACCTTGAAACCTTGGATCACCCCTGGCTTGGTCAAGTGTATGCGACACAGAGACAAGCTTCACTTGGACTGTAAAGCCCACCCCAATGACACTCTACGGAATTTTATTTACCTAAGATATAGAAATTTCTGTACCAAGCTTTTGCGAAACGTTAAAACTAATTATAACAGCCAGCTTTTAGAACAAAGTAAGGACAACCCCAAACAACTTTGGAAGACAATTAAAAATATTTGTTACACGTCTAGGCAATCTAACGCTTCTTCTGAGTTGATAAATAGTGGAAACGGCAACCCGTTAAACCATTGTAATCAGTACTTTTCCTCAGTGGGCAAAAACCTTGCAAACTCTATTTTAAATAAGCTCAATATAACTGAAAAATCTCTAATTGAATCTCATAAGACCAATTCATCAAATGCATACTCCCTGTTTCTTTCTCCCACAGACCCACATGAAATTGCCAAAGTAGTAGGAAGTCTAAAGAATGATAGCGCCCCTGGACCTGACTCTATTACTACCAAAGTCATAAAAAATTCGATTCATTCTCTGCTTGTCCCTCTAACGCATATATTTAACCTAAGCTTGGAAACCGGTACCTTTCCTGAGTGCTGGAAAACTGCTGCCGTGTCCCCTATTTACAAAAATGGTCTAAAATCTTCTCCTAATAATTATCGACCAATCGCGCTCCTCTGCGTGGTCTCTAAAATTCTGGAGAAGCTTGTTAATATTAGGCTTATTAAATACCTGGAAAAGCACGAATTAATTTCAGACAGACAGTTTGGTTTTCGACGAGGCAGATCAACCGAGGATGCCGCGACGTTGCTGGTTAATCTAGTATCATCATATGTCGATAAAGGTGACAGATGCATTGGTGTCTTTCTAGACTTGGCGAAAGCTTTCGACTCGATCTCGGTTGGTCTGCTTCTGAAAAAGCTGGACGCATGCGGTGTGAGGGGTGTGGCTTTGCAGTGGTTTAGTAGTTATTTATCCGATCGGAGACAGTACGTGAAAGCTTGTGACCAATGCAGCGATCAATTACCAATAGATTATGGAGTCCCACAGGGAAGCATACTCGGTCCAACACTATTTCTTCTCTATATTAATCATATAATTAATAGTAGCATTCCTCAAGCAGAAATCATCGCATATGCTGATGACACTGCGGTTATATTCCATGGGGAATCTTGGAACCGAGTATTTAACCTAGCAGAAAACGGCCTCTCAATTTTAGCCGAAATATTTGACAAGAGTTTGCTCACATTGAATACCAGTAAAACAAAGTACATAGCTTTTACTAAGACTCGTGCCTCACGGCCACCCGATCACCTACGCCTCAAAATACATTACTGCTCCTCAGATGCCCGTACACGTACTCCGGGCTGTGTATGTAATTATATTGATAGCACCAATAATTATAGGTATCTTGGCGTTACTTTGGATGCAAACCTCTCATTTAGGCAACACATATCTGAGGTATCTTCTCGAATACGCAAGCTGATTCACATTATGAAAGATCTCCGAGATTGTGCAGCGTTGCCTCTTTTAAAGCAAATTTATATAGCGTTGTGCCAGCCAGTAATTACATATTGCATAACAATTTGGGGCAGCGCTGGAAAATCTATTTTCTTGGCTGCAGAAAGAGCACAAAGAAGTCTTATCAAAGTTTTGCTACGCAAGCCGTTTCGCTATTCTACAGATTCACTCTATACCGAATTTAAAGTGTTGAGAGTGCGACAACTCTTTGTATACTCGGCTATACTAAAAACTCACTGTAGGTTAAAAACCCGCCTAGATTACGTTCCTCTAACGTCTAAACGAGCAAACAGAGCCTATATGTTGCCTCTTCCCCGCGCTCAATCCCTACTAGCTAAACGTAGTCCGGCCTTTTCACTTCCCTGTACGTACAATAATTCACGAAAGCAGCTGAGTGGTTGTGATGATCTAAAAAAAATCGCTCTGAAAAATTAAGTAAAAGACTGGCTTCTACAACTCTCCTATGGTGAGACTGAAATCCTTATCAGTAGTATCTATAAGGAGTAGCTTGAGGTGTCGGCTTGCGCAATCTGAAATATTCAGTTTATTTTGTGGGTGGCACTACTGATTGTAATAGTTGCTTTGTTGATGAGTTGGTATTACATTTTCGTAACATATTTTTAGTATTAAGATATTATTTTATTTATTTATACACGAGATAATGTATTCAAGAGTAACTCCGGATTCGGGCCCCAAGATACAAGCTTTATGCTTAGTTTGGGGCCTACCGTTAAAATCAGACTGATCGATCCCAGTTCCTGTCAATTGATTTTTGATTTTTAACTATTTTGTTTTAAGCCTAACTAGTTCTAAACATATATTGTCTTTATATAAGATCTTTTTACTCTTTTTTTGGTAAATAAACATTATTATTATTATTATTATCCACATATTTATTTATTAATCTTAAGCCTAAGTTTTTACAATATTTATATAAAAAACAATAAAAACATTATAAAAACTTAAACCTAGAATGCCGCCAACAGCGGGGCAGGGCCTAAGCTGCTGGCGGTAGGGGCTACAGACTCAGAAACCTCCTGACAATTCGTGCCGTGTCTAGGACGACCGCCTTCTGAATCCGACCCTTGATCCAACCATCAAGCGAGAGCCTCTTAAGATGTTGGTCAAGGCTCTTCGCTATTAAACCGTTTGCCGATACGACTATCGGAACAATGGTCGTCGAGTCAACATCCCACATGGCGGTTATCTCGTGAGCCAAGTCAAGGTACTTGCTGAGCTTGTCCTTCTCAGCCTTCACGAGATTCTCATCATGTGGTATGGTGACGTCAACGAGCACTGCCCGGCGTTGGGAACGATCTACCTATCTACGTTTATTATTATTATTATTAGTGGTGCCTTGAGAATAGCTCCGCGTATGTACTATGTTTCCTAATTTATATAATTTATTTATATAAAAAACACTGTCGATGGCAAGAATGTTGTTAACAAGGGACTTGTGGACGAGAAACCCGACACCACCTTGGGACTGTTGGTCGCCCTCCCGGTAGTATAGTAGGTTACCGGATTTCAGGGTTATCGTGTCCTCACCCTCTCGTCGGACTTCCGATAACCCCAGGATATCCCAATGTAACCTACTCATTTCTTCTTCCAGCTCAGCTAGCTTCTCGTCTGTCCTCATCGTGCGAATATTGTGTGTTACCAGGGCCAGTCGTCGTTTATGCAGGGGGTGGTAGCCGGATCTCTTCCGGAGATTCTTAGCACCCCTTGCTCCGCCGTGACCGGGACCGCTACCGTAGTCCGGAATAGCGGAGCTGCCGGGGACTGGGGGCCTGGTATTTTTGTCGTCTGTCATAGGGGGGGTTTTGCCATTACTCGCCACGCTTGGCATGCGGGTTGGCGAGCGCAGTGGGTAGCGTTTTCCGCAGAGGATGCTGCTGCCCATCTCTGGTAGTATTTCCCTTAGCCGGTTCTTACGGCATCCACGGGAAGAGAGGGGGAGGTACTATTCTAAGCCGGTACCCCACGGCAAATATAATAATAATAATAATAATAATAATAACTTTATTTGCAAAAACAATTTTACGTATAAAACACTATTTAAATACATTCAATTTTAACTTAGGTAAAATATAAATTATATGCCTGAACTAGGTATTCCTGTTTGTCAGGCGAGAAGTAGGCAAACAATAATTGTATTATAAAATCACTTATGAACTATGTTTTTTATATACTATCTTAAATAATTTATAACAAAAATAATTATATAAGAAATCTAAGCAAACAATGCACTAGGCAAACTAATCGTAAACTATTAATAACTTCTCTGTATCTTCATAGGACATGCTTTGGAGAGTCTCACTAACGGTTTCTTTACATTTATTATAAGTGAGGGAATATATGTAATTTACAGAATTTATTCTGTTGTATAGAAGTGGCCCTAGAAATATGTAGAATTTTTTAGTAAAGGCATGTTTTGTTATCCTCTGAGGGCAAACAATATCTTTCCGTCTTTTATTAGTTAGGTCAATATTGTAAGGAAGGGCTGCATGCTGTTTTAGTACTATATTTTTTATGAATAATTGCCGAACGGTTAGTACTTTACAGGATTGATAGAGGAGGTTAGTGGGAAAAAGGAAATGCCGAAAAGTCGATACCTTCAAAATCGCTCGCTGAGCTCTCTCGACGGTTAGTAATAGTGTCTTTCCCCCTCCACCCCATACGGTTATACAATACGTTAATATGGATTGACACAAAGCCAAGTAAACTTGTCTGACTAACTGGGGATCAGCAATACTTCGTAACTGTTTGAATACAAATATCATCTTCCGTACTCTATTACAAAGTGCTTCAATATGTGGTTTGAACGAAAGAGTTTCGTCAATTATGACGCCCAAGTATTTTATTTTTTTTGTAATTTTAATATCGGGACATTCACATTTGTCTTGGCTGGGGTCTTTACAATAATGAGAATACACTTTGGTGATGTTTTGCGCAGGTGTTGGTTTTCGCATTGAAAACTTAATGTATTTTGTTTTGTCTGCATTAAGCGTTAGTAAATTGTGCTGGAACCACTTGTTAACGATATTGAATCCATATTGTGCATGCTTGTAAACTTCATCTTCTGAGTCAGCCGAAAAAAGTAGAGCAGTGTCGTCGGCGTATGATATGACTATGCCATGATTCAGTTTTAGATCGCAAAGGTCATTTATATAAATCAAAAAGAGGGTAGGCCCTAAAATACTCCCTTGGGGAAGTCCGTAGGATGTATTTTCCAGATCAGAACTGAAGACACCATCAATCCTAACACATTGAGTACGTTCTTCGAGGTAGCTCGTGAAGAGTTTTAAGTGGGTTTCACGTACACCCAAGTTTTCAAGCTTACGCAACAGGATTGGAATGGAGACTGTGTCAAAAGCTTTAGCGAGATCCAAGAAAATACCTATGGTGTGATTTCCTTCATCAAGTTCTTGAGCTAAATAATCAGTTAAATGATGCACAGCATCGGCAGTCGATATTCCAGGTCTAAACCCAAACTGGTTCTTCGATAAAATTGATTTGTCCTCTAAATAATTGACTATCCTTTTGTTTATAATCTTCTCTAATATCTTAGATATAGAAGGAAGTAAAGAAATAGGTCTATAGTTTGACACATCATCTTTACTACCAGATTTATACACAGGAACAATAACGGCTTTTTTTAGACATTTGGGGAAAATACCCAATGATAAACATTTACGAAAAATATAAGTTAATGGCGGAACTAAGACGTGCTTAAATTGCTTTATAATTTTATTTGGGATATTATCCCACCCCACTGCACAGTTGTCTTTTAAGCCCATGATTATATTTTCTACCTCGCTTTCGTCAGTATCTAGCAATGCGAAGGATGTTAAGGAAGTGCTACATGCGAAACAGTTGGTTGCATGATTTTGTGATTGTTTCTGAATTTTTTCGGCTAGACATTTACCAACATTCACAAAAAAATTGTTTGCCAAGTCAACGGATGTAGATTGAGATGATTGAGCGTTTAATAAACCTGAAGAAGATTCAGTTTGCCTCGAGGTATATGTTACACTTTTAATATGTTTCCAGATCATTTTATTATTATTTCCTGCCTTTTCAAGAGTCATTTTATTATAATTTAGTTTTACTTTTCTTAAAAGATCATTACAAAAGTTTCGGTACCTTTTGTAAGTTAATTGCAGAATTAAATTATGCGGGTTCGATTTAGCTTTCATATGCAATTTATCTCTGTGTTTCATACAGCGAATGAGACCCGGCGTAATCCACGGTTTTATGTTATAATTTTTATTGCCTAAGCGAACACTTGCCGTATTTTTCTGAATTGCAAATTTTAACTTTTCAATTAGGTATAACATACAAAAGTGCGGATCAGCACAACTGTAGACTGGGTCAAAGTCGATATTATGCAAATCCTCTTCAAGTTTATTTATATTTAATTTAGAGACTGTGCGAATTTTATTTGGTTTAGGTAATGTACAATTACAGGTTAGTAAGACACTTTTATGATCAGTAATTGATGAGTTAACAACAAGTGCAAGTGAGGAAAACGTTGACTTAAGCATGATATGATCCAGACAGGAGCCACTTTGATGTGTGGGAAGCGTATGTGCAGGAAGCAAACCGTGGAAGGAACATAGGTTGAGGTAGTCCTGAGCGGCTAAATCAGCATTTTCTGGAAGAATATTAATGTTAATGTCTCCAATTACAATGATGGTCTTGAAGGACGACAACTTTTGCAAAGTGTCATTTAGACTGTGAATAAAATTGCTTGTATTTTTAAACGACGGAGGTCTATATAAAGCTAGTATTGCAAAGTCCAATCCAATTTTAATCAGCAATCTGTTACAGTCCTGCATATTTGGTTCCTCGACCAAGATATTAAGTTCGTTTTTTGCATAGATTATGAGCCCATCATTTTGATTGTAATTTATATTACTCCTATACATATTAAATCCTGCGATTGGGGGTACATTATACTGTTTGTTAAGCCAGCATTCAGTTAATACAATTACGTCACAATTTATGTTTAACCTTTGATGAAGTGTACAAAAGTTGTCAAAATTCTTATAAATACTACGTATATTCTGTGTTATTATGGTTAATGGATTTCTGTAAGAAGAGAGATACTGTTTGCAAGTTTCCACTTCACACGTCTTTGGTTCGGATACAGAGAAGTTATCTAGATCATCGATAAAACTATTTACCATATTTATAAACAAAAAAACAATAATAATAATATTGTAAAAATAAAGAGAAAAAACAAATAAAATAAAATAAAATAGAGTAACGGCAAATATAACTTGGGTAACGGCGCTCTTAGGCGCCCCCATAGTCAATAGAATTTATATATCTATTTTCAGCTATGATTTTGGCCTGGCAATCTGCAGCACCTGTTTTATGATTGTTCGGCTTTTTGAATCGCAAGCATGTAGCGCATTTTGGTTCGTCCGACTTTTTTGTACATTCTTTTATTGAGTGACCCAGATCGCCACAGTGACCGCACGTGTATGTTTGCTCGTGACATGATTTGGCCGCATGACCATACTGCTGACATTTATAACATCTTGTAACCAATGTAAAGTCTCTCACAGGGCAGGATGACCAATTCACAAAAACTCTGTTTTTAATTATCAGGGCTTTTCTTATTTCGGCAGGTACCTCTATAACATAATTACAGCTCTCAGCGTCTTTTTTGCCACTTTTGTGACTTAATTTAATTAATCCTAAAAACGTTTCAAGGTCGGTCTTCGGAATGTTTTCAGCTAAATTTTGATGGTATAAGCAGCTGAAAACTTCTTTTTCTTCCATGGAATTAGGCACACCAATAACAACAACCCTTGGTTTCCGCTTTTGACGCTCGTCGATAGTAAGGCCTGAGCTAGATAATTGCACAGATTTTTTTAGTTTTTCAATGTCATCCTTGGTGTCTGTATTGATTATGACTCCTCCATTTTTCGTTTTGTGCACACTTCTTACGTGAAGCTTAATCTGTTCAGGGCATATAATTTTTTGTACGAGGGATTTTGTTTCATCACTAGTCTTTAGCTTATCAGTTGGATAAATGGCCACAGAACTGAGATTTGTAGGCTGAATAAATTTGTTAGAGCTTTTCCTGACCATGTCAGCAAAGGAAGTTCCAGAGACAGGTTTCGTGGACTCATCCATACTCAGCTTTAGGTCTTGTAATCGCTGGGAAATGTCTACTTTATCTTCTAGGGCTTGGAGTGAGGTATAGGCTTGGGCAATTTTTATCTTCAGGGCTTGGTACTGTACGGCCATCTGCGATGTACCGTGTCCTACTTTGCGGCATAAATTGCTGATGCGCATTTTTTGTTCAGAGTTGAGCTTACCATCTGCTGCAATCTGGCACACTTCATTTAGGCACTGTTCGATGGTCCCCATCCATTTCTGAATTTCCTCCGTGGAGACAGCTTGGGCTTTGGGAACACCACTATCTCCCTGGGTCTGGTCGTCATGTCGAGGTGGGGGTACAGGTGGAGCGGGGGGCGTAGGGGGTGGCGAACGCATGGTCCTGCCACTCCGGTTGAAGGGACTGTTGTCCATGTTTATTCACACATTTTCACACTAAGCACTTATTATGCCTAATGCACCGCACTACTACCGGTCGTCGGTGAAACGAGGTCACAATTCAATAAGTGATTATTATAATTGTTACACACGTCTGCTCACTACGAACAATATGGCATGGATATCTTAACATGAGGCTATCCCTTGACTGAGCATACCTTGAACTACGAGAACCAGATAGCTATATACTATATAAGTACTTTTTGTAAATATAGGTATATCTATTTATATTTCTATGTATAGTAATACCGAGCCAAGAAACATAGATCCCGCTCGTCACACACACGTGTGTCGCGGCGGGATCGAGCCTGTCATCTACCTACTGGGCAGACGTCCTTACTAGCCCGTGTCACGACGGGATCAAGCCCGTCATTTACCGACTGGGCAGACGTCCTTACTAGCCCGTGTCGCGGCGGGATCAAGCCCGTCATCTACCTACTGGGCAGACGTCCTTACTAGCCCGTGTCGCGGCGGGATCGAGCCCGTCATCTACCTACTGGGCAGACGTCCTTACTAGCCCGTGTCGCGGCGGGATCGAGCGCGTCATCTACCTACTGGGCAGACGTCCTTACTAGCCCGTGTCGCGGTGGGATCGAGCCCGTCATCTACCTACTGGGCAGACGTCCTTACTAGCCCGTGTCGCGGCGGGATCGAGCCCGTCATCTTTCTACTGGGCAGACGTCCTTACTAGCCTGTCAAACTACTTCATTAAATTCAATTTTAACCTATACAGTGTGTTAATTGTATACTCCTGTAATGCACACGTCTTCACAAAACAAATCAAACAAGCACAAACATATTGTATAGGCTTTTAAATTACGTGTATGTAGATACATAGATAAACACATTGAAATCGATACTATATACAAGAAATGAGAAGTAGATTATGATCGACTTCCGATATAATGTTTACACAACCAATTATATTCCACGTCACGGTAATCACTGTGAATTCAAAAGGTTTGTTATTAAGTGACGGGCCTGTGCTTGACCGCCAACTCTCCTGATGGTAAACGACGATACGGCCGACGATGGAGCGCTCTTATATACAAGAGACCTATGACATGTGCATCCAAGGGACCTGTTAACATGTCGGGCCTGTTCCAGGAGTGTCCGACGGGAGTGGTGGACGAGGACGCCTTCAAGCACATCCTCTCGCAGTTCTTTCCGCTCGGAGGTGAGCACGAGCACGAGCGCTAGCACGAGCACGAGCACGAGCACGAGCAGGGAGCTCTCACGTCGCCGAGACCGACTGAGACGGACATATAACCTGACAACTGTTAATTAGTTATTGTTTCATATCAATATGTGAAAAAAACAAGGAAAACAATACCTGACAAGTTTTTACTTTAAATTTTTACTCGACTGCCAAAGAAGAGTTATGTTTTGCACGCATATCTATGTACCTATGTTTGTAAATATCTTTAGTACATGGTATCTTTCAAACGGCTACATTGATTCGATACTGTTAGATTCGTCTCAAACCCGAGTCTCCTTAGATAGCTCTTTGAAAATAATCTAAATGACGGATTCTTGGCGCATAATTTTATTGTAAGTCGTTAGTATATTTTTTAACCCTACCTATCGAGTAGGGTTTTATAATTAAGAAAATTAAAAGAATAATATAATTATATATTAAGTCATAAGTTTAAAATTAATTAGGTATAATAAATTGGCAATCGATGCATTCAACTGGTTGTATTTATAGTTTTTGATAACGTACAAGTCGTTCTTTTGCAGTCGGATATTTTGTTTTTCTTTGAACACAAATACTTGTTACTTTAAGCATACGTGAGAAGACGAACATTTTAAACCTTTAAATTCCGCAAACAGTACCTCTACCATGAGTTTTTAGCGATCCAACTCGTTAGCGAGGGCGTGAACAACTTCTATGGAAAATAGTACCGTGCAGCCAGCGGTTACCTAGAGAACTAAAATCGGCACCATGAGTCACTGGTAAAAAACCTATCGAAATGAAACCACTAGCGTGTAACGTTTTTAGCAGTTACCATACTAAACGGTACCATGAGACACTAATTTGACAAGTGCTCTCGAGAAACACCGTCTCGATTGGTCGCAATTGTAGTAAAGTAACTCACCGGCATATTGTAGGGTGAATGCTTGTGAAAGTATATTTGTTTTGTTAAAGAAATACAATAAACTGATTAATTAGTAGTGATTTATGAAATGATGGTAAGGGTACTGAGTACCCTTACCATCATTTCATAAATCACTCAGATGGTAAGGGTACTGAGTACCCTTACCATGAGATGGTATCGACAAAAACCGCTCATCATCAATCAGATGGTAAGGGTACTGAGTACCCTTACCATGAGATGGTATCGACAAAAACCGCTCATGTGATTCACTTGGCAGTGAATAAACGCGCCGCGAGTTACTTTACGTTAGAGCGGCACCATGAGACACGCAGACTCGCCAGTGAGAGCTCGCTAGCGTGTAACTCGAGTCGAGTGTTTTTGTTTCGATATGTTGGTACAAAAGCATATCGGTGTCTAACTTCACACTATAACCCGGCTAATTTATGGCGTCACATAGCAATGCCTATTCTATAGTGCGTTTACAGAATTTAAATTGGTTGGTTATATTTGTTCAAATACACCTATGTACCTAAAAGATAACTATAGCTTCTTCGAAAAATGGTGGACTTTGCTAATAACAGCTGATAGCTACCGTAAACATAAAACACAATATATATATAACTTGAATAGCCATACCTATCAATAAGGAATGCATTTATAGGAATTTCTATCCTAATGTATGTAAGTTTAGGTACCATAACTACATTTGATTCAAGTGAGACTGTTTGTGTAGATTTCAAGGGCGCGTACTAAGAAAGTAATACCAAGTCACACAAATCTTCGAAAACCCTCCTTACTGATTTTCTTTTATATAATTATTTTCACAAATATGTGCAAGTGTATCTGCAATTCTCCTTCGCATGGACAACATGCGAAACACACATGGAAATTACATGGAAATTTCCTTGTTCACATCGTTCGTCTTCATATGCAGCCGTCGCTAACATACCTATTCCATGCTAAATAACTCTTACCAGACATTATTTGTATTTATATTTCATAAATCACTACTAATTAATCAGTTTATTGTATTTCTTTAACAAAACAAATATACTTTCACAAGCATTCACCCTACAATATGCCGGTGAGTTACTTTACTACAATTGCGACCAATCGAGACGGTGTTTCTCGAGAGCACTTGTCAAATTAGTGTCTCATGGTACCGTTTAGTATGGTAACTGCTAAAAACGTTACACGCTAGTGGTTTCATTTCGATAGGTTTTTTACCTTAGTGACTCATGGTGCCGATTTTAGTTCTCTAGGTAACCGCTGGCAGCACGGTACTATTTTCCATAGAAGTTGTTCACGCCCTCGCTAACGAGTTGGATCGCTAAAAACTCATGGTAGAGGTACTGATCCCTAAATAGTAAACGTACTCGGTAGCGAGTATCCTCGGCTTGTCGGCTGACACTGGACGTAGTGTTGTACTCGTATGTTCTGTGAGTTGACACTCTGTTGACAGATCCCTGTCCGTGTTTCAGACGCGACGCAGTACGCGCACTACGTGTTCAACACGATCAAACACAAGCAGAGCGGGAAGGTCAACTTCGAGGTCAGTACCTACTTAGAGGAGCACATTCTACCACTTAACTAGATGAGAATACGGCATCTTTAAACAAGTTCTTAATACTTTATCTCCTTTCTATTAACTCATATGTATATAACGCCGGTACTGTCATAGTCACAACGTTGCGCCGCAGCAAACTGGGGGTAACATTACACGGTAAATTTATTGGAAGTTTCTATGAAGTATTGCCAACGGAAATTTAATTATAATAAAAAAATAATCGGCCAAGTGCGAGTCGGACTCGCGCACGAAGGGTTCCGTACTATCATCTATAATACTACAAAGTTTAGTTCTGTTTATAAAATAACGAGAAATCAACGAAATTCCAAGTAGTAAATTGCAAACTTATAGGTAGGTTTTCGATACACATCCGGCCAGCATAACGACGCTCGCGCAAATACGCGCGGCTATGGCTCGCTTCGTGATGTTACCTCCCCCGCTACCTGCGCGGCGCGGCGCTCGCACCGCGTTTAGATGCACGGATTATTTTCATTTTGTGAGTTTTTATGTATTAGATTAGGTATTTTATAGTTAATATATTTCTAAATATTTACTTACAAATATTCAAGTTTCTACCTGTTAATTAAGATCGAGTAAAAATTGCTTAAAAATAATCGGCCAAGTGCGAGTCGGACTCGCGCACGAAGGGTTCCGTACTATCATCTATAATACTACAAAGTTTAGTTCTGTTTATAAAATAACGAGAAATCAACGAAATTCCAAGTAGTAAATTGCAAACTTATAGGTAGGTTTTCGATACACATCCGGCCAGCATAACGACGCTCGCGCAAATACGCGCGGCTATGGCTCGCTTCGTGATGTTACCTCCCACCGCTACCTGCGCGGCGCGGCGCTCGCACCGCGTTTAGATGCACGGATTATTTTCATTTTGTGAGTTTTTATGTATTAGATTAGGTATTTTATAGTTAATATATTTCTAAATATTTACTTACAAATATTCAAGTTTCTACCTGTTAATTAAGATCGAGTAAAAATTGCTTAAAAATTACGTTTGTTGTATGGGAGCCCCCCTTTAATATTTACTTTATTGTTATTTAATTATTTATTTTGAAAGGTAATATACAAGTAAATATTCTGTGAAAATTTGAAGCGTCTACCTGTTACCGTTTTTAATATTGAGCAAAAAAATACGAAAAAAACACGTTTATTGTATGGGGACCCCCGTCAATTTTTTTTTTTTTAATTTTTAGTATTTGTTGTTATAGCGGCAACGGAAATACATCATTTGTGAAAATTTCAGCTTTCTAGCTATCACGGTTTATGAGATACAGCCTGGAGACAGACAGACAGACAGACAGACAGACAGACAGACAGACAGCGAAGTCTTAGTAATAGGGTCCCGTTTTTACCCTTTGGGTACGGAACCCTAATTACGTTTGTTGTATGGGAGCCCCCCTTTAATATTTACTTTATTGTTATTTAATTATTTATTTTGAAAGGTAATATACAAGTAAATATTCTGTGAAAATTTGAAGCGTCTACCTGTTACCGTTTTTAATATTGAGCAAAAAAATACGAAAAAAACACGTTTATTGTATGGGGACCCCCGTCAATTTTTTTTTTTTTAATTTTTAGTATTTGTTGTTATAGCGGCAACGGAAATACATCATTTGTGAAAATTTCAGCTTTCTAGCTATCACGGTTTATGAGATACAGCCTGTAGACAGACAGACAGACAGACAGCGAAGTCTTAGTAATAGGGTCCCGTTTTTACCCTTTGGGTACGGAACCCTAAAAACGAATACAAAACAATCCAATTGACTAAAAAGGATGAAATAACGACTGTTAGATAATACGGTAAAATTAAATCAAAACTGGGCGTCTATCTAAGTAGGTCCCAACTATGTTTTCACTACTCTTGCTCAAAAAGTCCGTCATTGTAGCGTACTAAAGCGGGGGAAAAATATCATATTATGCTCTAGGGGAAAAAGTATTTTTAGTGTTCCGTACCTCAAAAGGAAAAAAACAGAACCCTTATAGGATCACTTTGTTGTCCTTCTGTCCGTCTGTCCGTCTGTCCGGGTGTCAAGACCTTTATCTCAGGAACGCGTGAAGGTATTGAGTTGAAATTAAAACCGTATACGCAGATTCATAGTTGACTGGCCTTGTGGGTCAGTTGGTAGTGTGTTTACGTCTACCTGCTGAACTGTAAGGTCGTGGGTTCAATCCCCACCCAGGGCAAACATTTGTGTGATGAGCATGGATGTTTGTTCTGTGTCTGGGTGTTTCTATGTATCATATGTATATATTTACAAAAAAAAAAAGTATATATGTATTCTATCAGCCATCTAGTTCCATAGTACAAGCTTTGCTTAGTTTGGGCTAGATGGTGTTGTGTGAAATGTCCACAAATATTTATTTATTTATTTATAGTCTCTTGCTGCAGAAAGAAAAATAAAATTTCTCAGTTTTCGTTATATGTTGTAAAAAACGCACATTTCGGCGAAAAGCATTGTGTACACATATAGGAAAAAATCCGAAAACTGGACATTTTTAATTCAATCACAAAAAAGTCCTTGCATAAAGTGTCTTTATGCAAGGCTGTCTAGGACTCAGTTAGTAATAGTTTAGGGACTTACACCGACCTCAAAAAAAGAATTATTTTACCGTATTATGTAACAGTCATTATTTCTTCCTTTTCAGTTAATTGGACTGTTTTGAAGTTGATTTTTTACGGGTTATATAAACGTTTTTTGTGGTATAATTATTCGTTTTGCGTGAAAATTCACTGGGTCTGTTTGTTTAATTCACTGGGTCTGTTCGTTTAATTCTCTGGGTCTGTTCGTTTAATTCACTGGGTCTGTTCGTTTAATTTATTTTCTCGTCTCTTTTTCACTCGCCTCTATAGCTGCGTTCAACTGCGTTCCGCGGTCTGCGCTTTAGCAGAAGTTTTGTTGAAGTTTTGATTTCTATCAAAAGCTGCTCTAAGTTTCATATTTCTCCAAGAGGCTAAGTCTCCACCAAGAAGAAGCTGAAGTAGACTACAACTCGTAAACACGGGCCGAGAGGCGAGAGGGGCGAGAGGGGCGAGAGGGGCGCTCCTGAATACTGAATACTACAACTCGTAAACACGGGCCGAGAGGCGAGAGGGGCGAGAGGGGCGAGAGGGGCGCTCCTGAATACTGAATACTACAACTCGTAAACACGGGCCGAGAGGCGAGAGGGGCGCTCCTGAATACTGAATACTGAATACTACAACTCGTAAACACGGGCCGAGAGGCGAGAGGGGCGCTCCTGAATACTGAATACTGAATACTACAACTCGTAAACACGGGCCGAGAGGCGAGAGGGGCGCTCCTGAATACTGAATACTGAATACTACAACTCGTAAACACGGGCCGAGAGGCGAGAGGGGCGCTCCTGAATACTGAATACTGAATACTACAACTCGTAAACACGGGCCGAGAGGCGAGAGGGGCGCTCCTGAATACTGAATACTACAACTCGTAAACACGGGCCGAGAGGCGAGAGGGGCGCTCCTGAATACTGAATACTGAATACTACAACTCGTAAACACGGGCCGAGAGGCGAGAGGGGCGCTCCTGAATACTGAATACTGAATACTACAACTCGTAAACACGGGCCGAGAGGCGAGAGGGGCGCTCCTGAATACGTCACAAACGAACAGATAGACATGCTTTTGATTTAATACTTTTATACATTCAACATGTAAATAGGGCCTTAATTCTGTGCATTCAACGTATCCCGAGTATTTCATCAAAAATCAAGACCAGAACATGAAACATCCAAGAGAGTTCTCGACTCCATATTGGATAGTAAAGTTGTTGAACGATCCAACAACTGCAATTATAATACGGGGATTAGACCGATTAGATCGAGAATTTAGATCAAGATTAGATCAAGATTAGATCAAGATTAGATCAAGATTAGATCAAGATTAGATCAAGATTAGATCAGGATTAGATCAAGATTAGATCAAGATTAGATTAAGATTAGATCAATATTAGATCAAGATTAGATCAATATTAGATCAAGATTAGATCAAGATTAGATCAAGATTAGATCAAGATTAGATCATAAAATTTTGGCTTGGAGTGACTGGAGGTCAGCATTTAGCATCAAGATTAGATCATACAATTTTGGCTTGGAGTGACTGGAGGTCAGCATTTAGCTCCAAAATTGTCAAAAAGATGTTTTATAATGTTATATACTAGCTGCCCGCCGCGACTTCGTACGCGTAAGAAGATCGTTCATGTCACGTTCCTACCCGCACTCAATGCACCCCCTCCAAGCTAATGCTTCAGTACCACATCTGCCCTGCTCGTGTTTCGCTCCTAGCTCAATTCTTCTGACCCAATATATTAATGTCGAGTCAGTGGTCAAGCGTAGATTTATGTATTTGAATGAAAACTAACTCCTATCCCGTTCTCACCCCGACCCTATCCTGCTCCCGTTCGGATTTCATATTATATTTTTGGGTGTTTCAACTCCATGTTTCCTGTCGTTACGAAACTAATATAACAATATTCTATTATAGTTTGCATCTGATAGTTAATATAAATACTGGAATTCATATCCCAACATTAAAACCACGGAACTTTCATACAATATTTTACTCCCCCCTTTTAACCCCTTTATTCAACCTAAGTAGCAAAACTATAGTAGCAGTTTTCATCTATTGTTAGTTAATATAAATAAAAAGTTAATGCCCTTAACATTAAAACTTTGTACCTTTCATTCAATCTTTTACTCCCCGTTGCATCCCTTAATTTATCTTTGTTGCAAAACTATATTAAAAGTATACGTTGTTTTATGTATGTATTAGTTAACCTAAATACTACATTTTATGCCTATAATATAAAAAACCCTAGAACTCTCATAATTTACCTCCCCCATTTCGACCCATTAATTCGGCTCTTTTGCATTTTTTGTTGTTGATATTGACATGTTTTTTAATATTTTTGCACATTATTTTGTTCTATTGTCCATACTTTTCGCAGTGCACGCGATGTAAGAAGTTTACGGATTTAACGAAAAACGTTACTTAACTTTGATCAACAAAATATGTTGAATATTGCTCAAAATAATATTATGAGTACCTAGGCTATTATTCGTAACGTTTTTCACTGCGTGGTGCCACTGTCCACGGCGCGCGGCGACACGACGGCTTTTATTTTTCTATTAGTATTGTTGCCGCCGCTGCCAAGCTTTATGGCAGAATGCGGTCCATTCAAGGGAGGGAGAAGAAGAACAACGACTAACCTGTTCCAGGATGATGAGCGATAGCTGCGTGTCTTCTTCTCAATAGCGGCCTTGATAGCAGTGGTGTTGTATGCGGTTGTCGCAACGATCGCGACGCGGTGAAACAATAGGATGCTTCCTGAGCGGTGTCGTAGTTCCAAGGGGAACGACAAGGAAAATAGCGGTGATCTGAATCTGACACATCCGACGCTCGTGCGGGTCAAGTGCAGACTGTTCGCGAGTGCGAACAGTACATCCCATGCACCCGTGGCTTCGGTCGTCGTTGTTCATAATAAAAATGAGGGTAGGTGATGGGTAAAAGGATACGTCACAGAGTGGCGCTAACATTGCCCCCGGCCTTAAAAACCATGGGTTTTTAAAAATGAAAAAAAGGCGTGGAAAGATTAGCGGGTTAAATAAGAATAGCGAGAGCAGGTTGACCGGGGGGGCGGTAGGAAAATTTATTGAGTAGGGAGCGTGCATAAACGAACGACTGGTCGTTTATACACACCTGTAGAAGTCTTTACTAAACATACTCTACAGATTCCATCGGCGCCCAGGATGGTCTCGACGACTACACCCAGGGGCCAGGAAAGCGGTGGAAGGTTGTCCGTGACGATAAGTACGACGGACCCTACATTTATAGGATTAGAAGGTGTGTTCCATTTGCCCCTTGATTGAAGCAAATGGAGATACTCCAGTTTCCATCGTTTGGAAAACGATTGGACCATTTGGTCAATTAAAGCATAGCGTTTAAGCAAATGAGCGGGCTCGTCTGTAGCCGCGCACGCGGGTAAATATTTTAGTGGTGCAACCATTAAAAAATCTGAAGGTGTTAAAGGTAACGGACAAGCTGGATCTTGGCTAAGTAACGTGATAGGTCTCGAATTGATAACACTTTCGAGTTGTACAAGCAAAGTTAGCATTTCTTCGTAAGTAAGCAACTGTGAACCTATTGTTCTAGCTAGATGACTCTTAAAAGCTTTCACGTAGATTTCAAAATCTCCGCCAAAATGTGCGGCTCTAGGTGGGTTGAACTGCCATGTAATGCGGTTCGCGGATAGTTCGTCTGTAAGAGCTCTTTGGTATTCGTCAGAATTTACAAAGGTATAAACTTCAGACAATGCGTTCTTAGCACCTACAAACGTTCGACCATTATCTGAGTACATGACAGAAACGGAACCCCGTCGCGCGAGAAAGCGTTTGAATGCGGAAAGAAATGAGCATGTACTTAGCGAAGTTGTCAATTCAACATGACAACACCTAACTACCTTTTCTACAAAGATAAGAAGATATGCTTTGATAGCACGTACGCCCCGTTTTCTTAACGGCAGAATGGAAATGGGACCTGCATAATCAACAGCAGTATGACTCCATGTCTTGGCTTCGTTTACGCGGCAAGCGGGTAAATCTCCCATGAGTGGGAATGTAGGCTTAGGTTTAGCTTTGAAGCAATAATTGCACCTATGTATTACCGATCGTACAATGTTGCGGCAGGAAAGAATCCAATACTGTTGTCTAAGGATCGACATTAATGTGACCGGACCGGTGTGACAGTTAACACGATGAAAGTGATTAATTATCAACTCGACCACGTGATCTTTGCGCGGTAATAAAATTGGATGTTGCTGATTGTACGACAAATCTGCGTGGCGGAGACGGCCTCCGACTCGTATAAGCCCGTTCGCGTCTAGAAACGGCACGAGCCGTTGTATAGCGCGTGGACAGCGGGTTCCTAAATTAATATTCTGAATGAGATCAGAAAAATAATGTTTTTGCAAAGCTTTTATAACTTGCAGTTCTGCGAAATTCATGTCTTCAGCAGAGAAGTGAGCGGATCGCGGTAGTTTCTTGACGAAACGATATATGAAAACAACTATGCGTAATAGTCGTGACCATTTGGAAACTCGTCGAGAGAGTTCCAAAAACGGGTGAGTGACGTCATCCTGTGGTTGAGTCACAGGAAGTGATACAACTTTCTTTGATTCTGGTAGATCTTCGTCTACCTTTGCGGGAATTACTGACCTCGCTGGCCAAGTAGAAGGATCTTGATGTAACCAAGCGGGACCAGTTAGCCACTGAGGGTGGTCAACTAGTTGAGCGGGTGATAACCCTCGCGACAGAGCGTCGGCACAGGGGTTTGCAGTTCCAGGTATGTGCTGGAAACTGTCGGCGGGAATAGCGGAAACAATTTTTGTTATACGCGTAGCAATAAACGTTTTAAATCTATGCGGTGAAGCCGTGATCCATTGTAAAGCTACCTTGGAATCGGTGAAACAAAATACCTTATCTATTGCATGCCGTTTTTCGTAGGTATCGATAACCCGGCGTACAAGTTTTGCCATGAGTAAGCAAGCGCAAAGTTCTAACCTGGCAATGGAAATTGTTTTGAGCTGAGCTACTTTCGATTTAGCACAAACTAATCTCACGATTGGGGCTAAGTCAGAATCGGACTGAGTTCGAATATATACTACGGAACCGTAAGCCTTTTCACTAGCGTCTGAAAATGCTATAATCAAGATTTTAGAGTTGGCTTCAACACCTAGGTGGCGTTCGAAACGCAGCTTTTGAATGCGTGGTAATTCGCGTACATAGTTCTGCCAGACATTTACGATATATGCAGGCGGTTCAGCGTCCCAATCGAGCTGTAGCATGTGTAGCTTTTGCAAAATTAATTTTGCGAATAAAATTGTCGGCGCGATCAAACCGAGACAATCATACTGACGCGCGATCACAGATAAGATGTTGCGTTTGGTAGCAGGACGATTTTCAACGTTTACGGTAAACATGAAAGCGTCGTATTTTTGTGACCATTGTAAGCCTAATATTTTTAAATTAGCGTCAGGTTCATCGAAAGAGATATCCGCGGCGTGCCGATCAGATATCGGAAGGGATTCAGTGACCTCGGGTTCATTACTAGCCCATTTTACAAGGTCAAAGCCCCCGGCCTTGAGCAAATCGCGGAGATCATCGCGGAGTTGTAAACAATCAGATAAGGATTGCATCGAGTAGCATATGTCGTCCATGTAGGTATTATTTTCGACAACACGAGCGGCGTGCGGAAAGCGGGTGCGCTCGTCAGTACACAGCTGACGTAGAACGCGCATAGCGAGAAAAGGACTGCTACGTAAACCAAAACAGACGCGGTTGAATTGGTAGGTATCAAGCGGTAATGACGGATCAAACCGATATAAGAATTTTTGGTACTTACGATCGTCATTGTTGACGAGAATTCTCAAGTACATCTGTTTGACATCAGATGTAAACGCTATTGGGTATAAACGAAAATCCAAGAGGATTGTGAAAAGATCATTTTGCAAATTATCACCGGTATACAAGATGTCATTAAGTGATAAGTTTGTATCAGTCTTTGAACTAGCGTCCATGACCATACGCCATTTGGTGGTAGTTTTATCCAACCTAGCTATTGCATGGTGCGGTATATAATAACCGGTTAAATGAGCATCATTGTTGACCAACGAAATGTAACCTAACTGTAGGTATTCTTTGATAATCGCATCATATTCCGCTCTCAGGGGAGGCGCGGTGATGAGCTTGCGTTCTAAGTACATAAAACGTTTTTCTGCGGTTTTATATGAGTTGCCAAGAGAGGCTGCGGGATCACGAGCGAAAGGCAACGCGACTGTATAGCGGCCCGTTGAGTCACGGGAGAAATTGGTTTTGAAAATATGTTCATTTTCGATAGCGGTAGAACTCAAAGTTGGTGAGCATAGCACCTCCTCGAGTTGCCAGAATTTTTGGACAAGTTGATCCAAACGCGGTCCTTCTGCAAAAGCGCAGAGAGAAATTTGTGAGTGACGATTATCGTCATTAGCGGTTATATTAGCTTGTGCGGATGTAACGGGCACGTTTCCGATTACAATAAAACCAAAAATGGTTTCGAAAGCGGTAGGAGAACCAGGCGGTCCGGAGACGCGACCTGAAAGTAAGATGTCAGAGAAGACATAGACATAGACATAGACATAATTTTATTGTAACAAAAACACACAGAAAATAAAAAATCATACACACAAAATAGGTCACAAAATTATGTTTTTGTCACAATCCGGCCCCAGCTCAGCATAATTGCTCTTGAGAAAAAACTAATTAATTAATTAATTTTTTTTGAAGAGTGGAGCTCCAATAAGGATATCTATCTCAGATGGGTCCGAGTAGCTGTTATCAGCGAGCGGTATACAGTTTAGGTATGAAAGACTCGATACGTCAACTTTTACAGATGGCAATTTATCTGTTATGCGGTCGATGACGAAGGCGTCCATCGAAAGAAAATGATTATTTAATCGCGAATATAGCGTGGTGGCGTGGGATATTGACCCTTTAATCGGATTCGATGCTGAACCTATGCCCTTAACAATGGTATTAGAAACCTTGTTGCATTTTAAATTTAATTTATTGCAACAGTTTGCAGTTATAAAATTGCTTTGAGATGCGCTGTCTACCAAACCACGTAGAATATGTCTCCGACCATTTAAATCGGTAGCATAAACCTGTACGGTTCCTAGTAAACAAATGGTAGGATCAGCTGATTGCGTAATACTCGTATTATTACAAAGTGAAACATTTTGTTGTTGTGGCTGATAAGAATCGACGGCAGCGCGGGCTGCGGGCGGAGAAGGCTGCGCGGGAGGCGGGCGCACGGTGCTGCGAGCCTGCATGCTGGCCAGCTGATGTGGAGCGGGCGCCGGCGGCGGCAAGGCGACGTCGACAGACCGACCGCGGGACATAGCCGGTGCATTGGAATGCAAACGTTGATTTTCGCGGGAAGATATTTTACGACATAATTTCGTATGATGCTTAGCAGATTCGCAATTGAAACACTTGTATTTTGACTTACATTTAGCATAATTATGAGAAATACTAAGACAATTAGTACAGCCTTTGTTTTGTTTTATATAAGCAAACTTGTCATCTAACGAAAGATTGTCAAACATACGACATCTATATAAATGCACGTGATCGGTTTGTTTACATAATGGACATTGTTGTCGAGTGCAAGCCGCAGTGAAAGAATGCGTAGACCTTTTGAAGTTACTATTATTATTAGCTGTTTCACGTCCTGAAGATGCGGTGCGATCCAAGATTTTACTTTGTTCGCGAATGAATTTTATTAATTCGTCATAAGTAGGCATAGATTTACCTCTCATATGCATTTCAAATGCGCGTGCGGTTGTTGAATCGATCTTTTTTAAAGCAATTTGCATCAAAATAAAGTCAGATAAATTATCTAGGTTAAGTGATTGTAAACTTGATACTGCTGCGCAGAATTTCTCGAGAAATGATTCTAGGTTTTTCGTGGATGCGGTATTGCTGGTAGGCTTATAATCCAGCAGCTGTTGTAAATAAGACGTAGCTAAAGAACGCGGATCGTTGTATTTATCTACGAGCGTGTTATAGATTAGACGGTAGTTGTCGCTGTTCGGAACGATACCAGAAATGGCAGACAATGCACGACCACTGAGTTTATTAATTAAATATTGAATGCGCTCATGATCACTCAAATCTGGATTTTTGTGAATTGTCTGAGTGAATGATTCATAAAATATTTTCCAAGACATTGGATTCCCATCGAAGCTCATAAGTTCTAACTTAGGAAGTTTGACGGTCTTATGTTGCGGTGAAGTATGAGAAACAGACGGTTTCTCGTTCGTAGCGGGCGGATTGAGTTTATTATAAACAAACTTACAGCGACAGTACATATCGTCGAAAGAATTCAGAGATTGATAATTTACTTGATATTTAGGATTTATCGTCAGCTCGATGATATTTATTTCGTTCACAATATCGTTAAACTCTGACTGTAAGCGGTCAAGTGTAATAATTCCACACAAAAATAAATCTTGTTCAGTATCATTATCGAAAGCCTTTAAGGAGCGGTTATAAATTTCTTGTAAGCGAGAAAATATTGCGTCTCTTTTACCAATTAAAGTTAAGCGTTTAATCTGAAATTTATCGAAAGTGTCATCATCATCGACATCGTTTTTGTCCTTTTGACGATAGGCCATTTTGGAAGATATATGAAATTTTTATCCAAATAACGAAACGACTAACTTAATGGTTGCACAGTAACAAAACCTGGGCGAGCGGTATAGATAAGCGGAGGTTCGTGGAATTTAACCCCGTGCGGTATGAACGAGATCTACCCTCTACTGCGGTAGATGAAGAAAAAAATAATATTTTAAATGCGAATTTTATTAAATTAGCGGGAATGGACTGTAATAATGATGAAATAACGAGGATCCAGGAATAAGGATCGATGGAAAGGAGATCCGAGAGCGACGGAAAGAAGCTCGAAGGAAAGAAGATTCGGGCTCGGAAGACAGAATATCCGGGCTCGAAGGACAGAGGAATGTTGCCGCCGCTGCCAAGCTTTATGGCAGAATGCGGTCCATTCAAGGGAGGGAGAAGAAGAACAACGACTAACCTGTTCCAGGATGATGAGCGATAGCTGCGTGTCTTCTTCTCAATAGCGGCCTTGATAGCAGTGGTGTTGTATGCGGTTGTCGCAACGATCGCGACGCGGTGAAACAATAGGATGCTTCCTGAGCGGTGTCGTAGTTCCAAGGGGAACGACAAGGAAAATAGCGGTGATCTGAATCTGACACATCCGACGCTCGTGCGGGTCAAGTGCAGACTGTTCGCGAGTGCGAACAGTACATCCCATGCACCCGTGGCTTCGGTCGTCGTTGTTCATAATAAAAATGAGGGTAGGTGATGGGTAAAAGGATACGTCACAGAGTGGCGCTAACAAGTATTTTGTTTAGATTGACATTATTAAATTCGCAATATCTTTTGAATGGAATGTCCGATTTGAATAATTCAAAAAGTAAACTACAGGCATTTAAATAGTTTTGAATATGAAAAAATATATTTGGATAAGAATTAATACCAAGGTATAGATAACATGGTCTGAACTTGATCAGCATATCTATCAACTTTTTAAATGTAAAAAATTAATTATAGTGGTATAATAACAATAGTTGGACATATGCTATCGCGACGTTTTTTGTAGATATTGGTATGTTCTTTAATATTGTGGAACATTTTTTGTTCTATCATCAATAGTTTGCGCAGTGTATGCGATGAAAGACATTTTATGTCAATTTTTTTTACACCTTGGGTTACATTATTGAAGTTTTAGTAGGGATCCCAAATTTTTTCTAATACTCGTTATAGCCTATGTTACTCAGAAATAATGTAGCATTCTAATGGTGAAAGAATTTTTGAAATAAATCCAGTAGTTTTTGAATGATTTCATATCAAACATACAAAAATACAAATCTTTCCTCTTTAATATTAGTGTAGATGTAGACAAAGAAAGAGCTGGTACATACATTTCATTTGTTTTCTTCAGTCCTATTCCGAAATGATTAGTTCATTTATACATTCGTAATTTGTATTTCGAGTGATATTTCACCCATTAGAAATGAGCGAACGGTGAATATTTGTTTAATAATACCTTTAGAATGTATAGATAAATACTTTGTTTTTACCCGACTGCGAAAGAAGGAGGGTTATGTTTTTCAAGTGTATGTATGTGTGTATATTTCTTTGGCACGCCCTAAAGCCTAAACGGCTTGTCGTATTTTTATGTGAGTGGTGTCAATAGATTCGTCTTAGTCGTGAGAGTGACACTGGGTACATCAAAATTAAAAAAGAAACAAAATTAAGGATTTTTGGCGTCAAAAAGTAATCTCAGAAAAATTTATGTTTTCAAAATACATCGAGTGTGGTATCAAAATAAATAATAATAATAATAAGGCTCGAGGCTCTCGCTCGATGATTGGGTCAAGGGTCGGATACAGAAGGCAGTCATCCTAGACACGGCACGTATTGTCAGGAGGTTCCTCTCTCTGTAGCTTGAGCCCGCCCCGCTGCCGGCGGCACTCTAGTTTTAAGGTTTTTACAATATTTATGTTTCTTTTTATAAGTTTATATTTGTGTTGTAAAAATTTTAAAATTAAGATTGTAAATAAATAAATGAGATAATAAAGTAAGTAAGTAAGTTCGTATAGACTGAGTGGCCAGCCCTATTGTCAGAGTTATTAAGCCGCCGAAAGGCCTCTGACTTGGCTTGACGATTGCTGAACAACCGGGACCTACAATTTAACGTGTCATCCGACCCACGGTAGCGCTCAGTAAGAAATACCACTCACGGTCACCCATCCGACGACTGACCGGTCCGTCCGTTGCTTAACATTGGTGATCGTTCGGGAACACCGAGTCAAGCTACGCCACGAGCGCTGCGCTACTAATGAGATAATAATAATAAAGTTTATTTGCACAAAAGAAAATATACAGCGTGATTATGAATCCATTGGCTCCGAACTATTAATAACTGTATTACAGAGCAAAATGCTTCTCCTTATGAAGGAACAATAAAGTGTCAAAATACAATAAAAGTTAAGTTAAAAGTTAAGTTATAAAAGTTCTAAGGAAACTAATAATAGGCTAAATAAAATAAAATCATAGCTTATAAATATATATAAATATTAAATATTACACAAATAGACTAGCATTAAAACTTTGTAACAAAACAAGATTCCTACTGTGATCAGTGTAAGTGATCATACATATGCTCATTTCTAAAAATTATGGATAAGTATAACAGTTTTAGCAATACATATTCATTCTTGATATACTCAACTTCATTTCATATTAATTATATATATATATATACTCTAGGTAATATATAATGTGTCTAACATATCCTCTGTGCTGTCATAATCAAAACTATTAAGCCAATTCCACAGAATTCGCCCTATTACATGGGCTTTGATAATATAATAAAATCGATTTATGAAATGAAATGCTTATATGCTTTTTTATATTTTCTATTTTATTCGTGATTGTTAAATGAAATAAATTTCAACGATTTTATCGCGTATATTTTATGACCCGATTTTTCAAAACAGGAGCATCCGTGGTCATATGTGACACACGAAAATACGCTACAAATTCGTAAAAAATTGTTTCATTTCGCTTTTTATACTGTTAGAAATATATTTTTGCTACTTAGAGATGGAAGGTGATAATGTTTTACTTATTTTTTTAAAGAAGTTTGTAGTTTTTACAAGATTGTTTAACACAGTTCACCATCTTGGCACCGTATGAATTGAGAAGTGATTGCGATGAGATGACGTTTAAGATTAAATGACGTTTGTGACCTGTCATTAGCAAACACTTGATTTTGGTGTTAAGTTTTTGGGACAATATTTTGTATTGCATTAGGAGTCTTGTAAGTCTTTGGCCGATTCATTATCACTTTTTTTATTTCATTGTTACTATGTTTTTTAACTTTGTATTTTTTGTCAAATCGTAAGTTAGGTTGCAAAAACCTCTTTTCTGCAGTCGGGTATTTTGTTTTTCTTTTAACATTGATACTTGTTACCCGACTGCGTAAAATGGAGAGTTATGTTTTACGAGTGTATGATGTATGTTTCTATATGATCTTCTACAGCCTAAGCGGCTCGAACGATTTTGATGTGCGACGTGTCGTTAGATTCGTCTTCACTTCCAAAGTATCAAAGGCTATATTTTTTTGTAATAATAATAATACATTTCTCCCAAAAATAAAAACAACGGGTTGCACTCCGGTAGTACCGGCTGAAGTGAAAACTAAAAAATAAAATTGCAAAAAGACTGACTCGTGAAGGATTTGTTTTTTTTTTCTAAATCAGACCTATTTCACGTCACCTACATTTGAGAATAACCAGCGAGTGCGAGAGAGCCGGTAGATAAATTTATATCCCGTATCCGTATAAGTTAGAGCAAGATAGCAAGACCATTAAAGCGCCATTTTCCCCTCTGGAGGAACCCTAAAGAACTGAACTGAACTTGGGAATTTGCTCAATGAAACAAAGGACTTACGTTACGGCCATTTCTTCTTCTTTTTTGTATTGGACCCGCATTAAAGCATTTGCCAGTCTCAAGTATTAGGATTTTTAAAATTTTTGTGAATAAAACAAGTTGTAAATGTTCTATTCACAATCTAAGTCACGTATACAGTCAATTTATAAGTCGAGTCCTGCTTCAGTAAAGTAGTGGCGACTTTACTAGAAGCTTCTATGGAGCTTTGCCGACAACGTAAAATCTCACGTTTCACTCCTTTATTTCACTTGCCCACACTCACGCACTTGATTGAATACTTAACGAATAAAACACCACCATTTTTATCGCATTAATATTCAAAATAACACAAGTTTAGGAAAATCAAACAAAGCAACAACATGTTTCGATGACGTTCCCGCCAATTCCTTACGGCCATTTTATTACAAGAGAAAGTTAAGTCGTAGATCGAACCATATATAGAGAAGGGTGGAGGTGACAGATATAATCATAGATTGAGAAACATCGTTAGATACAGTTATTAACAATATTCAACACTTCATATAATATAGTTAGTTCTAGAACAACGTACTAGATGGCGCTGTATAGTCTTAAAACACGGTAACGCTTCGTGTACGGCGCTTGTACATACAATAATGAACTGTAAATGCAGAACATTAGAATAGGTTTCTGACTGTCCGTTTTACGATCTGACGATCTGACGCGAGTTTAACATTTTTACCCATCCCAAAAATGCACAATGCCGCTAAAGCAGTTTTCACTTAAAAATGCGGTTTTTTTCATAATCTCCAACGAACTTTTTCGTAATAAACTAGTGGTTTTACTAGAATTATTCTAAAGAATGCGCATTTATAATCTTTTACAGCGATTTTATGCACACTTTCTCACAAAACTACACTCAACAGCATATCAAACATAACGAAATCGTAAGCTAGACTCCATAAACTACTTTTTCGCAGTTGGGTAATTTGTTTTTCTTTTAACATATATACTTACTTGTTGAATTATATATGCAAGTCCACCGCTCCGATTTCATGAAGCTTGCAACTCGCAGATCGAGCTGGCGAGACGTGAGAGCGACCGGTCGGCGCGGTCAGCGCGGTCGGTGCGGTCGGCGCGGTCGGCGCGGTCGGTGCGGGCCACAGACAGCTCAGATATTTCATGTTCGCAGGAGTACTTGGAGATCCTGTCCCGCGTGGCGCGCGGTAGTGTGCAGGACAAGGTGGCCTGGCTCTTCACGCTCTACGACGTGGACGGCGACGGACGGATATCCAGGCAGGAGATGGAACAGGTATCGACACCCACTCACGATGCTTCCAACTGATAATTATAGTATAAAAAAACTGAAAAAACACGACTTCAAAATACGTAATACAATACATATTAACGCGACTTGTTCACTTTTCTACAGGCACCTGGATGATATTTTACCAGTTATTTTGTTATAAAAACCAAAGTACTGCATCAATTTTCATAAAATGTATACTCATACTACTTTATTAATTACAATAAGTTACACGTCAATAACAATAACAATAGTTATTAGTAGTAAACTAGTAGTAATAATTCTTGTATAGTCAAAATAACATATATATAGCGTGTAAACAGTTCATCAAATAATACCATGTCAATAAATAGATAATTGCATTTGATTGTCAAATTAATAATCATCAAACTATACAGCGTGACTGGTTGAACATTAGCAATATTGATACAGGGTGTTCAGTACTCGATTCTCGTTCCAAGTAATCAAACATAATAGGTGGTTAGTATTTGAACTAATTATCCTTAGCAAACACATAAATTACAGACACTCAACCACACGCGCCGCACGCGCGCAAGTCGCGCAACGTCATCGAACAACACAAGTATATGTTCAATGACCCGGTTTCGCGCTCGCGAAACGAGTACCGACAAGCAAGACACACCCACCCGCGCCCCTCACCCCTGCACGGGGGATGCATCCCGCCCGTGTCCCGTGACTATTTAGTCGTAGCCCGCGCGCCGATTGTTGATTGCGTCGCTGGTTTGTTCGTAAGCACGAACAAACCCGCGTTTTTTTTTTTTTATACGCTATAGATCTACGATTGACCACCAACTCGCCTGATGTTAAGCGACGGTGTGGACGAGGATGGAGCTCGTCGATCTAGAAGATATCTATTCACTCTAGCCTTGAAAATTCCAAGATTGTAGGTCTCAGGAAACAGAGATGGCGGCAACGAATTCCATTGTTGTGCAGTACGCAACAGGAATGTGGATCGATATCGCTGAGTACGGATTTTTGGCATTTCAACGAGAAATGGGTGGTAATTCACCGATTTTCTGCTAGTCCTGTAGTGAAATGGGGAGGGTGGAATTAGGTCGTGAAGCTCTTGCGCACATTCCCCGAAATGAATCCTGTAGAAAATAGACAGACATGCTACTTTACGGCGGTGCTCGAGACTAAGTAGCTTCTTGGCAGCTAGTTTATCGTTACCGATTAACCTCACAGCTCGTAGGTCCACTGATTCTAAAGCTTCCAGCTGATACTTGGCTGATCCATCAAAAAGGTGGCAGCAGTACTCAATACACGATCGGACCTGTGCTTGATACAGATGAAGCAGTTGTCCCGGTGAGAAGTATCGCCTAACCTTATTAATGATGCCAAGCTTAGAATGTGTGTGGCATACACGAGAAGATCCCCAGTCGACCGATTTCGGCAAAATCCGTACTGTCGGTCACTGAGGAGGTTATTGTCTTCAAGGTATGCCATGAGCTTTCTATTCAGTACACGCTCCATAATTTTACACAAAATGGACGTAACCGAGATAGGCCGATAGTTATTAGGATCGGCACGACTACCCTTTTTTGGAACAGGTTGGACGTTCGCAAGCTTCCAGCACTTAGGGACTATACCAGTTTCCAAAGAAAGACGGAAAAGACGAGTCAGAATCGGGGACAACTCAGGTGCGCAGGTTTTCAATACAATAGCTGGTATACCATCAGGACCACTAGCTTTGTTCACGTCTAGACCTCTAAGTGTCTTAAGCACCTCCTTTTGATTGATGCGTATGTCCTGCATAGTTGCGCCGCAATGAGGTATACTTGGAGGCGTTTCTCCTGAGGTATCTAGACGTTAGTTGTCCGCAAATAGATTCGCTTTTCCTACTGCGGTGTGAGCTAGAGATCCGTCTGGTTTCAACAGTGGAGGCAAAGATGTTCGACAGAAGTTCGATTCGGTAGACTTAGCCAGGGACCAAAAAGCTATGCTACCCGTCGGGTGAGAAGCTAATTTAGCCCCAATCCGGCTTATATGCTCAAATCGAGCTCTTCGTATTGCTTTTCTGCTGGACTTGGCGGCTTTGTTAAGCTTCTTCTCGGGGTCTACTATAGTCCATCAAAAACTATTAACTTCTTCTCCTCCTTCGAAAATCTTTTGCACGATCTCATACCCTCCTATAATCACTCCATTATCATGGGTGACTTCAATACATGCCTTCTTAAAAAAGATCATCGTACTTCATCGCTTGAGTCTCTCTTAAACTCCTGTAACATGCATATTCTCCCTCTTAATGCTACTCATCACTTTCCTAACTGTGCCCCATCTCTTCTTGACTTAATGATTGTCTCTTCCCGCAATAATGTTGCTAAACACGGTCAATATCCTGCTGATGAATTTTCTTATCACGACTTGGTTTTTCTTTCCTATAAAATTCGCCCTCCAAAACTTAAGCCCCAAATTATTCTGCAGCGCAACTTTAGTGGTATGAATCACGGAGCCCTCCTTGAAGACGCTAGTAAGATTGACTGGAGTCCAGTTACTGAAGCTGAAACAGTTGATGATCAAGTTACAATTTTCAATTCGCTTATTATGCAATTGTATGATGTGCATGCCCCGTTACGCGCTATTAAAATTAAACATCTCCCTGCTCCATGGCTCACTAACGATATAAAAAATTTAATGCATAAGAAAGCGGTAGCAAAAACCCGATATAAAACGCGTCCTACTACCATTAATCTAGCTAAATATGTTCAGGCCCGTAATTGTTGCAACAAGGTGTGTAGAGGATGCAATGCGTCGCCATGTTCATGAATCCGTTAATAATGATAATCTAGCTAAAGTATGGAAATTTCTAAAGTCCTTGGGTATTGGCAAATCGCGTCAAAATTCTGTTTCTAATAACGTTGACATTAATGCTCTCAATAAACATTTTTCTTCTGCTTCTGTTATGTCAGATGTGGATAAAAATTCGACCATTAGTTACCTTTCTGCCATAACACCACCCGACTTTTCCCCTTTTGATTTTAATCGTTTCACTGAATGTGATGTTAAAAAAAGTATTTTATCGATCTCCTCCAATGCAGTAGGCGGTGATAGTATAAGTCGGAACATGCTCATGCCCATCCTTGATATAATCCTTCCTGTCCTCTGCTACATCTTTAATAAGTCTATCTCAAGTGGAGTTTTCCCTGCTATCTGGAAAGATGCGCAGATCATTCCCCTGCCTAAGGTACCTAACCCCAAAACCTTTTCTGAATACCGCCCCATTTCTATACTTCCGTTCCTATCCAAAGTCCTTGAGCGTCTTGTTCATAGACAACTCAATGACTTCCTTAATAAGCATCATCTCCTTAATCCTTTTCAATCCGGTTTTCGTCCCGGGCATAGCACTGTGACTGCTCTTATTAAAATCACCGACGATATACGCTTGGGGATGGATGACGGTAAGCTTACTGTTCTAGCTCTGTTAGACTTCAGTAATGCTTTCAATGCCGTCAACTTCGATATTTTAAAAGCTGTTTTGCGGTCCATTAACATATCTCCATCAGTGATCGATTGGTTTCATAGTTACTTGTTTGGACGCCGGCAGCGTATTCGTCTTGAAGATATTTTATATTCTTGGTGTAATACCATAGCTGGTGTACCACAAGGCGGCGTCTTATCTCCTCTACTCTTTGCAATTTTCATAAATTCAATATCTCAGTATCTTACTTCTTCCTACCACCTTTACGCAGACGATCTCCAAATTTATACCCAAGCCAAACTTGACAATTTAGACGTTGCCATTAATACGATAAATGACGATTTGCGTCAAATCTTAAAGTGGAGTAAATCATATGGCTTAGTTGTCAATCCCACAAAAACGCAAGCGATCGTCATAGGCAGCTCTTACATGATTTCCAGAATCGATTGGGACAAAATCCCTAGCGTGGTTTTTGATGGGATTGTAGTACCATACAGCGAGTATGTTAAAAATCTGGGTTTGATTTTCGATCGCACTTTAAGTTGGGACAATCATATCAGATCTATTAGCTGTAAATTGTTTGCATCTGGTGGATCACTAAGGCGTCTTCGAAATTTCTTGCCCACTGCCACTAAAGTCACGCTTGCACAGTCTCTTCTTCTTCCCATCTTAGATTATGCCGATGCCAGCTACCTTGATCTCACTGAGAACCACCTTGATAAACTTGAGCGACTTCAAAATTACTGTATAAGATTCATATTTGGTTTGCGCAAATATGATCACGTATCCCAGTTTCGTGCAAAGCTCAAGTGGTTCCCAATTCGCCTTCGTCGGAATGCTCATATCGTCTGTCTCCTGTATAATATCCTTTTTAACCCTGCCACCCCATATTATTTAAAAGAACTTTTTAACTACTGGCATTCCTCTCATTGCGTACCCCTAAGGTCAAAAGACACCCTGTCCCTCAAATCTCCTTCCACACGCTGCGTAACTTTTTATGGGAAATCATTTGCATTCCAGGCTGTTCAGCTGTGGAATGCACTACCTATTCCTATTAGGCAAGCTCAATCTCTTGTTACGTTTAAGGAACAAGTTTGGAAGTATTACCTTTCAATTTAATTATATAACCTTTCACCTGTGTGAAACTCACTGACTGTGTTTATTCAAAATTGTCTTTGTCCGTTTTTTGTTTTTATTTTATATTTTTAGTTATTTTTGTTATTCTTTCGCTTTCCCTGGTTTTTGTAAGTAATTTATTTTATTTTTATGATATTTATTAGTATATTTATAGTATTTGTATCGTAAGTATTAGTGTGTAGATTAAATAGAATGTATGTCTATTCATATTAAATATAATTAAATCTTTAAATATTGTATGTAAAAGATTATAATACTTTATTTTATTATATTTTCTTTTTTCTCCCCTCTCTATTACTGCACGCCCCGTCATTTTACTTTCTTTTCGTTCCTCTCCATCCTAAGGTTGCCTGGAAGAGATCGCTATTAGCGATAAGGCCGCCAGTTGTTACACTAGTTTTTAATTAATTTATTTTGATTGTAAATTTTATGGTGTGTACAATAAAGAGTTTATCTATCTATCTATCTATCTATCTTTGTTAAAGGCTCTCTTTTTTCACGTGCATCCATGGACTTGCGCATTCGAGCGTCAGCCCAGGCCAAATATGCGTCATACTTACACGCTACAGCGCTGTCACATGCAGCATTAAACCATGGGCGAGCTGCGCCAGAAGGTGAAGCATCAGAAAATGGAATGAAGTATTCCATTGCCTGATTTATCATCTCCGTAACGGCATTCGCGCAGTCTGTTGGGTCACAGGTACTTGCCGCCAAGGGTAAGATGCAAAGAAATCCCGCATTTCTTCCCATTTTGCTGACTTGTACCACCATACCCGCCGTTTGCCTCTAGGGCTAGGATCAGGCGGAGTATAAGACGATACAGACTTCACCAGACAGTGATCGGAACCACCAAGTGGTGCAGACACCGAAATGGAATATCTGTCCGGATCATTCGTCAGCAAAAGGTCCAAGCAGTTGGCTGTGTGGCTGTCAACGTCGGGCACTCGCGTTGCTTCCTTGACCAGCTGGGTGAGATTTAGCGACACCGCTAGGTTATACGCCTCTCTGCCTGCATGGTCTGTCTTCTGGTATGGGAATAGCCACTCCTGGTGGTGACCATTAAAATCCCCCAGAAGAACAAGCTGAGCTGTAGGATATCGCCGTTGAGCCAGATCTGCCATCTCACTGAGGTGTTGAAACAGCTGAGTTGTATCTTTGTCCCCGGTGTGCGAGCGATAGACGCCGGCATAGAGTATCTTCTCTAAGCCGGTGTCGACCAAAATCCACAGAACGGAGAATCTGGAACTTTCAAGGTCACGGAGACGCTTAAAGCAGATGTCATCGCGTGCGTAGACGCAGATACCGGCGCGCGACTTGAACCTGTGCTCCAGTACATAGCCTGGGTAAGAGAGATAGGCTGTATCTGCAGGACATCTGAATCTGATTTGCGTCTCCATGAGGAATATCAAGTGCGGGCTCTCAGTCTCAAGGTGGTAACGGACTGGTTCGATATTTGCGTGCAGACCTCGAATGTTGTAGAGGTGCACGTGGAGCGAGAGGGCGTGCTTCCGCTGATTGCACAACTTACTATTTTTGTTCCTTTTGTTCATGATTATATAGAGTGAATAGATATGTGGAGAACGGTAGTTGGGTGAGGCACCATGTCACATAGTCCAGTGTACAAACACGAGATGACATCACACTATATGGAGGCTAGTTTGGAGCCTGCGGGGACGCCCGTACCCCCCCCCCCCCCCCCCCCCCCGAAAATGTCCTTGAGGCCCTCTCGTTCGGTCGCCAACCGGCATCAAGGCGCACTCCCAGCCTGTATACCTAGAAAATTAACCACTTGAATATGTTGATAGCTACATGTATCTGGGTAAGCAAATTTCGTTTAAAAAGCAAAGAAACGAGAATGAAATTGAAAGGAGAGTCTCAATTGCATGGAAAAAGTTTTGGAGTCTAAAAGAGACTATGAAAAGCGATATGGCGATTAAAATTAAACAGAAACTCATGGATACCTGCATCCTTCCATCGCTTACCTATGCTAGTCAAACTTGGAAGTTCACAAATCGAATAGAATCGTAAACCTGCCAAAGAAGTATGGAGAGAAGCATCTTAAAAGTTAAAAAAAAAACAGAAAATTCCTCATAAAACCATTAGAAAAACGACCAAGATTATGGATGCTTTGTCACTGTAAAAAACTAAAATGGCGCTGGGCAGGACATATAGCAAGGTTGACAGACAACCGATGGACGCATAGACTAACATCCTGGACAGGACCGAAAGGCACCAGGAAGAGAGGTAGGCCAATCACACGGTGGGCAGATGACCTAACACAAGTGGCTGGCAACCAATGGATGAACACAGCAAAAAACAGGGAAACTTGGAAATCTCTAGAGGAAGCCTTCACCTTCGATAACGAGGGGTTCTTACTACCAGAAAAGTATTACATTTCATTTAAAAAGCATGTTTTGTAATTATTTTTTGTTTAAGTAAGAAATATAATGCTTTTTATTTATTTATTTTATTCATAATTACATCGATTGTAATACCGTGCTACCGTGGTATTTTGCCTGTCCTAAGCCAGATAAAGTATGAAGGAAAAACCATACCATCATCATATGGATCATACCTAATAGTCAAAGTTCATTGACCTGGGGTAGCGTCCCGCGAAAATGCACTAGAGCCACAGATTAATAAATAGTTACCGCTAGAGCACACGATACAAGTAGTACGGTAGGTACATGCAATTCGTCACAGATTAGGCAATCGTTACTACGTACGGTAGTTATGTGAGCTTCGCTCGCTCGGTGCGCGAGGCTGGGCGCTGCCCATAAATTCTGGAGTCTTGGCAAAAACTTTAACCGAGGTTTTCTTAGTTTTTTATTCTTACTTTGTTTAAATTTTACTTTTGTATACGTTTCATTAGAGCACTAATTAACATGTCCTTAAATATTGCTAGTGTTCAAACAGTCAGCCGTATATTATTATATTATATGATTCCTACACTATCTTAGGTAAAAAATCATCAATCCTATAAAAACTTTGCTCAACAAGCCACTTTTTAGCTCTACTTTTAAATGAGTGTCGCGAAGGAGCCTCTTTTATGTCCTCTGGTAGTCGGTTGTAGAGTTCCGGCGCCATGACGTGCGCCTGTCTAGACGTGTCTGTCCTCCAGTCGGCGAGCGGCACAGAGTACCTTTTATATACGGGCGAGCGGCGAGCGCGCGCGCAGCACGTATGCGTACTGCGTGCCGCGAGGACGCCACGCGGGTACTCGGCCAGGTGGACTCGAGCGTACAGGGCAGCTTGCAGTATTATCATCGATGAAAGGGTTAATATCTTCATTGATCGAAATAACGGTAGAGCTGATGTGTCCTCTGGCACTCTCATTACAGCTCTTACTGCTCTTTTTTGTATCTTAAATACCAATTCCTGTCCATACTCTTTGGCAATATGGGCGACAGTCGCCACAGAGCGCGAAGCAAGCACGCCCAATCATAGGTTACCCACATGGCTTTCCCGCGTGAGGGCGCTATCAATCTGGAAACCTAAAAATGTCGTATCAGTCAATTGGTCCATTTGGTCGTCACCAACCCTGACGCTCAAATGTCTTATTGTATGGCCGGAGAGGTCAAACCGAATAAAATGTGTCTTGGAAATGCTCAAGATCAAACCGTTTAGAATTATTTTTATATATATATAATCTTTTACATCGATTTTACGTATACTTTCTCACAAAAAACTTACACTCAACAGCATATCAAGCGCATCGAAATTATAAGTTAGACTGCAAAAACTGTTTTTTGCAGTCGAGTATTTTCTTTTTCTTCTAACATAGGTAGATACTTGTTTGTTTGGTAGGTCATAATTCAGAGGTAGCGCAATATAATTTTAATTAAAATTGGTACAGTATTTTGGTTTTTATAGTAAAATAACTGGAAAAATATCATCGAAGTATACGAATTGCGTATTTTGAAGTCGGTTTTTCAGTTTTTTAAACTATAAATTATTGGTATGAGAAATGAACGATTGCGATCGCGGCGACAACAGCCGTCCGTATGAGTAAGTGAGTGAGTGACTGAAGCATCGCCGGCGCCGGCTCTGTTCCAGGTGGTGCAGGCTATCTACGAGCTGGTGGGGCGCGCCGCCGTGCCGCCGGTCAGCGCGCACGCAGCCAAGGAGCACGTCGACAGGATCTTCAGCGTGAGTACTCCACGGTACTCCTCTCTCTCTACCTCTCTCTCTAACTCATACCAATGAAATAACGCGACACTCGAGGGCGGCTCGACAGTCGCTCTATTGTTTTAAATTATTAATAATATATCTAATAATGTTATGACAAAAAACAGTAATGGTAAAGTTGCGAAGTCGAAAAATTGGGATCAAAATGATAACAAGCAAATAAAAATGAAGGGTAGATTATTTCATTCAAAAGAGGATCAGGGGAATAAAAAAGATGGTACCTAGTATGAAGATACAACCGAGGCCAATGAAAAATAATTGTTGCAAAGAAGAAACGAGATGTTCCTTACAGCAGTAATGGGTGAATGAGATCTCCTGACATGTTGATGGAAGCCAAGCGTGTAGTGTAGACAGAGGAGTGGCGCTGCATGTGTGTGTGTGTGTATGTTGACGGTCGCGTTATGCTTGCAGCTGATGGACCTGAATGCAGACGGCGTGGTGACGCCGGACGAGCTGGCGGTGTGGGTGTCGCGTGACTCCGCCTCGCTCCATTCGCTGCATACTCTCGACACGGTGTTGTGATCCGCCGCCGGAGCGCCACTGCACGCGTGAGTACACACGCACGCACACTCGACACGGTGTTGTGATCCGCCGCCGCACGCTTGAGTATACACGCACACACACTCGACTCGGTGTTGTGATCCGCCGCCGGTGCGAAGCCGCACGTGTGAGTACACAACTACACACACACACACACACACACACACACACACGTACATGAATAAAAAAACATCAAAAAAGTCCATTGTGAAATACGCTATCAGATGGACTTTTCGCTGATAAATTAAATATAGCCTGGATGTCTAGTATGCCGAATACTTAGTCTGGCCATAAATACTGTTACAGTTAAAAATAAGAAAGATATTACATTTGAATTTGGAATCTGACATTTTTATACGATTGTTCATTGAGTTTTCTAATTTTGGCGCCAATACACTGTACAATATTTTGCGATATTAAAATGGAGTGGGGTGATAAAGAGAACCGAATCGCTGTGATTGCATTACACAAAGTTGGTATGGAGCCAAATTCAATTTTTAAATCTCTTCATACGCTTGGTATTAGTCAAATGTTTGTGTACCGGGCTATTAATAGGTACAATGAGACCTCCTCTGTTTGTGACAGAAAAAGATCTGGCCGTCCACGTAGTGTTCGTACGAAAAAGGTGGTCAAAGCAGTAAGGGAAAGAATTCGAAGAAATCCTGTCCGAAAGCAAAAGATTTTAGCTCGGGAGATGAAGATAGCACCCAGAACCATGTCGCGTATTTTAAAAGATGACTTAGGACTTGCAGCCTATAAGAGACGCACTGGTCATTTTTTAACTGATAATTTAAAAAAGAATAGGGTGGTAAAATCGAAACAACTACTGAAGCGGTACGCAAAGGGAGGTCACAGAAAAATTTTGTTTACGGATGAGAAAATCTTTACAATTGAGCAACATTTTAACAAACAAAATGACCGTATTTATGCTCAAAGCTCTAAGGCAGCTTCCCAATTAGTCGACAGAGTGCAACGTGGGCATTATCCGACTTCAGTGATGGTTTGGTGGGGTGTTAGCTATGAAGGAGTGACTGAGCCATATTTTTGTGAAAAAGGTATCAAAACATCGGCACAAGTGTATCAAAATACCATTCTTGAGAAGGTAGTCAAGCCCCTTAACAACACCATGTTCAATAACCAAGATTGGTCCTTCCAACAAGACTCGGCGCCAGGTCATAAAGCTCGGTCCACGCAGTCTTGGTTGGAAGTGAACGTTTCGGACTTCATCAGAGCTGAAGACTGGCCGTCGTCTAGTCCTGATCTTAATCCGCTGGATTATGATTTATGGTCAGTTTTAGAGAGTATGGCTTGTTCTAAACGCCATGATAATTTGGAGTCCCTAAAACAATCCATACGATTGGCAGTGAAGAATTTTCCCATGGAAAGAGTGCGTGCTTCTATTGATAACTGGCCTCAACGTTTAAAGGACTGTATTGCAGCCAATGGAGACCACTTCGAATAAGCTTTTATATTTTAAATTGTTTTATATTTATGTATTAAACTAACACACTGTAAAAGTAATAAATATTATTTGCAATAAAAAAAAATTTTTTTTCTTCGTGACAATATTTATGGCAAGACTAGGTATATTCCTTCTAGGCGAGCGTGCTTCATAATAGGCCGTAACTCGCTCAATATCAGGCGAGTCATAAGCAAGCCAACCATTAACTTAAAAACTGTGGACAAAAAATTCAAAATAATTTATTACGAAGAGTAATATTTGTATATTACATGATCTTCAAGTGGTCCTCACACTAGGGCAAGACTGTCTCGTGAGGTAGCTTAGGTGCGTGTCAACAGATTAAATTTAGGATCCAGTCTAAGCCTTAATGTGAGACTTTCTGTTTCAGTGTGGAATCCCCGCGAGCGTCATGCTCCACTGCTGTAGATGGTCCCCCCACGCCTCACTCTCCCCAGAGCCCCGGCTCCCCGCACTCCGCGTCCGTGGACAGCGCCATCATCGCGACAGGGACGCACTCCAGCCACGCGGCCGAGACGCGCCGTGCCGCGCAGCACCGCGACCCGACCTCGCCGAGGAAAGCTTCTAAAACCACGAAACATAAACCTATGAGCGAAGTCGCGAGCGGCTTCGAATCTCAAACCACGACCGTCACTGACTTCCTGTGTGCTGCGGACTTCTCGAGCATGAGGGCGACGAGCAACACGTTGCCGCGTGACGTGGCGGTGACGCCGAGCTCGCCGCCGACCGTGTCCGATATGAGTGCGACAGGAGCTGCGCAGAGTGTGACACTGGTGTCGCCGAGTGTGACGTGGGGATATTCGAGCGTGACGGCTATAACGTGTCGCATGTCGGAGACGCCAGCCGGCATGACGGCCGTCACGCCTCTCAGGCGCGTGTCGTCCCGAGCGACGCCCTGCATGAGTCGAGCGACGCTCGCTCTCACGCCCACTGAGCCGAGCGCGATGCCAGGTAACTTGGGTCCAAGAGATGTAAACCGGTTTGAAGAAAACCGGTGAAAAACTGGGTTTTCTAGATACCGATAAAAACCATTTTTTTCCACGAAAACCGGTTTTCACTTTCCGTATCTATTAACTACCACCTATAAATTAGAAGAATCATTTTTAAACTCAATGAACAGCAAATGTGCAAATCGCACACCAAGAAAAAATAAAGATTAATCAAAGACTTTTAACGACATTGCCGACTTGTGCCGGCAACTTCAATACCATTAGTATTTGGGCCCTCATTCCTTGCATAAAGACACTATTGTTTTGTGATTAAATTAAAAATTTCCCGATTTCGGATTTTTTCCTATATGTGTACTCTAAGGCGACGGTCCCTTTGGCACGCCGCGGCCGGCGGGCCAAAGGGACCGTCGCCTTACACAATGCTTCTTGCCAAATCTCATAGTTCTAGGTCAACAGGAAGTACCCCATAGGTTTTGATTCTCTTGTGAGTGTCGAAATATGCGTTTTTGCGACTTATTCGTCTGTAACTTTTTTTTAATGAAAACTAAGAAGTTTGATTTTTCTCTTTGCAGCAAAAGACTATGGATCTGCGTATATGGCTTTAATTTCAACTCGATACCTTAACGCGTTCCCGAGATACAGGTTTTGACACCCGGATGGACGGACGGATAGACGGACAACAAAGTGATCCTAAAAGGGTTCCGTTTTTTTCTTTTGAGGTACGGTATCCTCAAATACAATAAAGTCAATAAAGTAAAGTCAATAAAGTATTTTTGTATTGTATTGTATTGTATCCTAAAAATGAATTAAGCTGTTTAATTACATCATATTAAATGCTTAATAAAAATGTTTGCCCTCGCATGTATCCACAAAAAAATCTTATTTTTCTTAATAATCTAATAATCTAATCTTATTTCTTTTAACACATTTGACAATGGCACCGGAAACCTTTAGATCGGCTTTTCAATTGAAATTAGCTTTTTGCAATTTAAATAATCGGCCAAGTGCGAGTCGGACTCGCGCACGAAGGGTTCCGTACTATCATCTATAATACTACAAAGTTTAGTTCTGTTTATAAAATAACGAGAAATCAACGAAATTCCAAGTAGTAAATTGCAAACTTATAGGTAGGTTTTCGATACACATCCGGGCAGCATGACGACGCTCGCGCGATTACGCGCGGTTATGGCTCGCTCCGTGATGTTACCTCCCCCGCTACCCGCGCGGCCGTTGCTTAGCAACCGCCTCGCGCTCGCGCCACCACCACACCGCGGCGCGGCCCTCGCACCGCGTTTAGATGCACGGATTATTTTCATTTTGTGAGTTTTTATGTATTAGATTAGGTATTTATTTTTATAGTTAATATATTTCTAAATATTTACTTACAAATATTCAAGTTTCTACCTGTTAATTAAGATCGAGTAAAATTGCTTAAAATTTACGTTTGTTGTATGGGAATATTTACTTTATTGTTATTTAATTATTTATTTTGAAAGGTAATATACAAGTAAATATTCTGTGAAAATTTGAAGCGTCTACCTGTTACCGTTTTTAATATTGAGCAAAAAAATACGAAAAAAACACGTTTATTGTATGGGGACCCCCCTTAATATTTTTTTTTTTTAATTTTTAGTATTTGTTGTTATAGCGGCAACGGAAATACATCATTTGTGAAAATTTCAGCTTTCTAGCTATCACGGTTTATGAGATACAGCCTGGAGACAGACAGACAGACAGACAGACAGACAGACAGACAGACAGACAGCGAAGTCTTAGTAATAGGGTCCCGTTTTTACCCTTTGGGTACGGAACCCTAAAAAAACGAAAGAAACCTAAAAAAACGGTTTTTTCAAAGGTAATCGGTTTAAAACCGGTTCTGAAAATTGTTATCGGTTCAGATCTCTAATTGGACCAGATCCAAGTTAACGGCAAGACGGCGGGTGGTACGACGCCAGTAGCAGGGGCAAGGCTTCCAGTTTAATTGCAAGCGCGCCAAACAGCGTTACATATAATATGCTGTACAATCTTATTCATTATTATCCGAATTTCAATAATTTTTTTAAATATCGTAATAAAGAGTATAAGTCTGAACTTGTTGTGAATATAGTCATCATCATCATCTCAGCCATAAGAAGTCCACTGTTGGACATAGGCCTCCCCCATGGATTTCCAAAAAGACCGATTGAAAGCGGCTTGCATCCAGCGTCTTCCCGCCACTTGTATGAGGTCGTCTGTCCATCTCGTGGCTGGTCTTCCTACGCTGTGCTTGCCGGTACGTGGTCTCCACTCGAGAACCTTTCGGCCCCATCTGCCATCAGTTCTACGTGCTATGTGCCCTGCCCACTGCCACTTCAACTTGCTAATCCGCTGTGCTATATCGGTGACTTTTGTACGTCTACGTATCTCTTCATTTCTGATTCGATCTCGTAGAGAGACTCCGAGCATAGCCCTCTCCATAGCTCGTTGCGTGACCTTGAGCTTCCTTATAAGGCCCATAGTTAGGGACCACGTTTCAGTGCCGTATGTCATCACTGGTAACACACACTGGTTGTAAACTTTCGACTTGAGGGACTGGGGAATATTGGACGAGAAGACGCTTTTAAGTTACCCGAACGCTGCCCAGCCGAGTTGGATACGACGATTGACCTCCCTCGTAAAGTTGGACCTGCCTAATCGGACCGTCTGTCCTAGGTAGACGTATTCGTCAACAACTTCAAGAGTGAAGTTCCCCACAGATATTGGGGTACTACATGGGCGTTCGACATAACCTTCGTTTTGTCCATGTTCATTTTGAGGCCCACCCGTTGGGAAACTCTATTGAGGTCTTCGAGCATCGTACTGAGCTCTTCCATCGACTTTGCCATGACTACTATATCATCGGCAAACCGAAGGTGAGTGATGTACTCGCCGTTAATATTAATGCCGAGCCCTTTCCATTCCAGAAGCTTATAGGCATCTTCCAAACCGGCGGTAAACAGTTTCGGAGAGACAACGTCTCCCTGCCTCACGCCTCTTTTCAATGAAATTGCCTCTGAGTTCTGGTCTTGTACTCGGACTGACATGGTGGCGTTGTTGTACAAGCACTTCAGCACTTCGACATACCGATAGTCAATACGGCATCGCTGGAGAGCTTCAAGCACCGCCCAGGTCTCGATCGAATCAAAGCCTTTCTCATAGTCCACAAACGCTAAGCAAAGGGGCAAGTTATACTCTTGGGTCTTCTGTATCACTTGCCGCAGCGTATGGATGTGGTCTATGGTACTATAGCCTTTTCGGAAACCGGCTTGTTCGGGAGGCTGGAAGTCATCAAACCTGCGTTCAAGACGATTCGTGATGACCCTTGAAAACAGCTTATAGACATGGCTCAGAAGCGAGATGGGTCTGTAGTTCTTCAGCAAAGTGTTGTCTCCTTTTTTGAAGAACAGCGCCACCACGCTTCTGTTCCATGCTTCTGGCGTTGTGCCTTCAAGCACGACGGAATTGAAGAGCCTCTGAAGGACTTTCAGTACCGGTGTTCCACCCGCTTTCAGTAGCTCTGATGTAATTCCGTCGTCGCCCGGTGCCTTGTTGTTCTTGAGCTGTTTCAAGGCCATCCTAATCTCGTACAGGCTGATGTCCGGGATATCTTCGGTATAATGTCGAGTCAGTTTGGCTCTTGGATCTTTGCCCAAACTGCTAACAGGTTTTGCGACCGATGTGTATAACTGTCCATAGAACCTCTCGATTTCCCTCAAGACTTCTGCTTTAGTCGACGCTATACTGCCATCTTCCATCTTCAGCTTCGTCAACTGGCTCTGCCCAATAGACATGTCTTTTGCGAACACTTTGGAGCCTTTATTCCGCTCTATCGTCTCTTTAATACGATTAGTATTAAAGGTACGGATGTCGTGTCGCATAGACTTTGATATGAGTCTATTGAGCCGCCTATATGACTCGGCGTCACCGGAAGACTGCAGTCGCAATGAGCGTCGTTCAGCCATGAGGTCGAGAGTATGGCTCGAGAGCTTTTGCGGTCTATTTGTACGGTGGGGCTTATAAAACTTCGCGCCCACCGTACGGACAGTTTCCACAAACCTGTGTTTGATCTCATCCACCGATGCGCAGCTCTCCAGGCACTCGAAGCGATTTGATAGTTCAAGCTGAAAGCTCTCGGGATTTTGGATATGGGCGCGAGTGGGTCGGAGTGTAGACTTCATCATACGGGACCTCTCAAGTTTAACATTAATATTCAAATTGCCTCGTACCATTCGGTGATCACTTCCGGTTTTAACCATGTTGATCACAGAGACATCATTGAATATTTGTTTCTTGGTGGTCAGGATGAAGTCTATCTCATTTCTCGTAGAACCGTCGGGACTCAACCAGGTCCATTTCCTATGAGGTGGCTTCTGGAAGAAAGAGTTCATCATGAAGAGTCCCTCTTTCTCCAGAAAGTCGGCCAACCTCTGTCCCCTGGGGTTCCGTTGTCCATATCCAAATTTCCCCACTCTCAACTCACTTTAGCATTTTTATTTTATTTTTTATTTGAAAAAAAATTCGAGCACCACAGACTCCAGGGTCCATGCCTTTTATAAACTAATACATTTTATTTTTTTTAGCTAACTTTACATATTTTTTTAAACTAGAGTACAAGAGGAAGACGTTAATACTTAACTAATAACTGTTAATACTTAATACTTAAGTAACATGCACTTTCGCATTTCCTGCCCAGCTTCGCATTGAAGTCCCCCATAACAACATTAAAATAGGTCTCAGAAGTGTGTATGGCCCTACTAATGTCCTCATACATCACCTCCAACTCATCATCCGAGTGTGCCGAGGTCGGTGCGTATACCTGGATGACCTTCAACGAATATCTCTTGGATACTCTGAGTATCAGGTACGCAACCCTGCTCGACACCCTGTCGATGGCAAGAATGTTGTTAACAAGGGACTTGTGGACGAGAAACCCGACACCACCTTGGGACTGTTGGTCGCCCTCCCGGTAGTATAGTAGGTTACCGGATTTCAGGGTTATCGTGTCCTCACCCTCTCGTCGGACTTCTGATAACCCCAGGATATCCCAATGTAACCTACTCATTTCTTCTTCCAGCTCAGCTAGCTTCTCGTCTCTCCTCATCGTGCGAATATTGTGTGTTACCAGGGCCAGTCGTCGTTTATGCAGGGGGTGGTAGCCGGATCTCTTCCGGAGATTCTTAGCACCCCTTGCTCCGCCGTGACCGGGACCGCTACCGTAGCCCGGAATAGCGGAGCTGCCGGGGACTGGGGGCCTGGTTTTTTCGTTGCTCATCATAGGGGGTTTTGCCATTACTCGCCACGCTTGGCATGCGGGTTGGCGAGCGCAGTGGGTAGCGTTTTCCGCAGAGGATGATGCTGCTCATCTCTGGTAGTATTTCCCTTAGCCGGTTCTTACGGCACCCACGGGAAGAGAGGGGGAGGTACTATTCTAAGCCGGTACACCACGGCACTGAATATAGTGCAGCCTTAAATCTAACTTATATCTAGTGTGTTTCCGCTCCGAGGAAGTAGGGGGGAGGATAGTGCGGACGTTGTGTTTCTTTGTAGACGTATTATTTCTACTAAAGAGCAGACCAGGTATAACTTAGTACATAATACTATTAAACATAGTTCGTAACTTCAATATATGGCGGGCGGCGTGTAACTTAATCCGTACCTTCCTTATAGAGCGGACGGTGTGTAAGTAGACACATATTTTCATTAATATGGGGACGGTTCGCACATACCTAATGCTAGGACCGCACAGTTTTTGTCTAAAACTTTGATTGGTTTTACGTGTAGACGTGTGCTACACGCACGGATGTTAAATAGATATCTGCAATAAGTAAGAGAAAAGTTAATATTGCTATTTTAATATTTTGTTTAGGATTTTAGGGTTAGGTTATTTTTAAAACTACTGTGAAAGAAACTATACCTAGTTCCTGCTCGCTCTTTCCCTTATTCCACTGATACACCAACTGATGCTGTAGTCGAACGACATTCCAGAATAATACTAGGACGGTGGGCCCTAATCTAAAGTAGAAACCTAAACGAACCGACTATAAAATAATATCCACGTAAACCGGTCAGTGACTTGTTTAAAATGTCGTTAATAGCGCGACACACCTGTTTATCGCGTAAGCACTCTTTTATGTGTACTCTGTCAAATCTAAAATATGTAAAAAATGTTGCAGTGTCTCCGTGTATGCCACAACATCGCGCAAAGCGGCATACGACGTGCCGCGGCGGCGTCGCGACCGTGTCCGGCGGCGCGACCGTGTCCGGCGGCGCGACCGTGTCCGGCGGCGCCGTGCCCGCGCCGCTCCCCGTGAGTGCCTGCACTGTGCTGCAACTGAGCGGCTCTGACAACCTGACATCGAACGTAGGAGAGACCACCGCATGTCGTGTCTGCTACTCGGTACTGAGCTCACCTGTCACGATAAAAGACTGTAGGCGCACTGCGTCCTTGTCGGCCCTATAATACGAGAAGTGTGCAGTGCAACAGACGCGGAGTTGGTTTTGTTTTAAAACACATTACGACTAGTGTTAAAATACGTCATGGTCTAGGATGGAGAGTGCTCACCTTCAACAAACTTATCTCCGTAACGTATGTCACCCGTGACATAACACACTACTTAACTCCGTAACGTATGTCACCCGTAACATAACACACTACTTAACTCCGTAACGTATGTCGCCCGATCACGATCTTTATGAATTGTCTGCTCTATCGATGTCGTCGTATACTCGCTCGCCATACAATCGTCTCGAAAGTTCGATGCGAATAAAATTTTCATTTTCGCTTCCGCTCTGCTTTCCTCGGGAAAACGTGGAAACCGAGAGTAAGACCGCAACCGGCAGCACGCTACCGCCACGTCTATTGAAACCGAGAGTAAGACCATAGCTGGCACCACGCTAGCGCCACGTCTATTGAAACCGAGAGTAAGACCACAACCGGCAGCACGCTATCGCCACGTCTATTGAAACCGAGAGTAAGACCGCAGCTGGCACCACGCTAGCGCCACGTCTATTGAAACCGAGAGTAAGACCGCAGCTGGCACCACGCTAGCGCCACGTCTATTGAAACTTTTTGACTACACTTACTTCATTATTTTTAATTCGATTCCAGATAACGGAGGAGTCGATCCAAAGGAAGCCTAAGCGCAGAGGTCGTCGACCTTCGCCCCCGCCGCGGCGGGGAAACAAAACCGTCTCTCTGCGGTTACAATAAGGTCTATTTGTAACAGACTTCAGAAAAAGAGGAGGTTCTCAATTCAGGGTACGAGTACGCCATTAAATCAAGGGGTACGAGTATGCCGTTAAATCAAGGGGTAAGAGTATGCCGTTAAATCAAGGGGTACGAGTATGCCGTTAAATCAAGGGGTACGAGTATGCCGTTAAATCAAGGAGTACGAGTATGCCGTTAAACAAGGGGTACGAGTACGCCGTTAAATCATAATTTTGCTATACCCTATTAGGGTGATTATGTATGTACCTATGTTATGTATGTAATTGTAATGCAATAAAAATAAACAATAAATCAAGGGGTACGAGTATGCCGTTAAATCAAGGGGTACGAGTACGCCGTTAAATCAAGGGGTATTTTGTGGAGAATAATCACTTAAGGTGGAATGATTGCCATATAAAAGTATTTTTACCAAGTCTCGTCGAAAATGTGATATAGCGTTAATATGGCTAACCGCAATTACTTCATTGCAAAAATATATTATATATGAGGTAGGACCATAATACTTGGTAAAAATACCTTCGTATAGAAATCAAACAACTTCAAGTAATCATTCCAAGCAGAACATAATATTATGCGTTTATTATAGTTTGGTCGGCATATCCTTTGATACCTAGCGAACAGTTTAAACTATCGTTTTTACTACTACCGTATTTACTACTCCTTTTTGTTTTGGGAGTTAATCAAAATATTTGTCAATATTGAATGCAAACGTTGGATCGAATACTAAGTAGGTATTCATATACTAGGTGGGTATTCATATACCAGGTAGGTGGCTCGTGTTGACGATCATTTCAAACTAAATTACTTATTATTACTAATTAAATTTAACTTAATTTTGCTTTTGACGATGATAATAAAATTTTATGACTTTGATAAAGTTAAGAACTTTAAATATAAAAAAAGAAAAAAATACATATTTATCTAGATTTCCATATCTTAGGGTACTTAGTTTTTTTACTAAAACTTAATTATTATATTTTTCAAAGTGAACGATAATATAATGCACCTAAAGATGCCCTGAGCCCCAAGAAATGACATAACGTTAACATTGTTATGTAAATGTTGAGTAGAGCAGGTACTCACCGCTCGAGCAACCACGACTGCACTAACTATACACAGTGTAAATGTTGAGTAGAGCAGGTACTCACCGCTCGAGCAACCACGACTGCACTAACTATATACAGTGTAAATGTTGAGTAGAGCAGGTACTCACCGCTCGAGCAACCACGACTGCACTAACTATACACAGTGTAAATGTTGAGTAGAGCAGGTACTCACCGCTCGAGCAACCACGACTGCACTAACTATATACAGTGTAAATGTTGAGTAGAGCAGGTACTCACCGCTCGAGCAACCACGACTGCACTAACTATACACAGTGTAAATGTTGAGTAGAGCAGGTACTCACCGCTCGAGCAACCACGACTGCACTAACTATACACAGTGTAAATGTTGAGTAGAACAGGTACTCACCGCTCGAGCAACCACGACTGCACTAACTATACACAGTGTAAATGTTGAGTAGAGCAGGTACTCACCGCTCGAGCAACCACGACTGCACTAACTATACACAGTGTAAATGTTGAGTAGAGCAGGTACTCACCGCTCGAGCAACCACGACTGCACTAACTATACACAGTGTAAATGTTGAGTAGAGCAGGTACTCACCGCTCGAGCAACCACGACTGCACTAACTATACACAGTGTAAATGTTGAGTAGAGCAGGTACTCACCGCTCGAGCAACCACGACTGCACTAACTATACACAGTGTAAATGTTGAGTAGAGCAGGTACTCACCGCTCGAGCAACCACGACTGCACTAACTATACACAGTGTAAATGTTGAGTAGAGCAGGTACTCACCGCTCGAGCAACCACGACTGCACTAACTATATACAGTGTAAATGTTGAGTAGAGCAGGTACTCACCGCTCGAGCAACCACGACTGCACTAACTATCTAAACTATCTAAAATAAATAACATATCTCGCAACTGTCCTGTCCCACGAATGTGTCGCTCATACAACGAACTTTATCGTAGTTGTGCTCGTCATAACGAACATCACAAATTAGATCTATTCGGAATTAGTCTCAATCGTTTTCGCAACAATGTTTATAATTCTCTGTAAGCTACCTACTTATCCTAACGATAGCTACGTGATTGTGCGATTTTATACTTGTTTCTTGTCTCAGTTTCATCTTAATTAAGTATATAGATAAGCTACATGTATTATTCATCTACTTTTATGTTAAGTTAAATATATAATTACACTGTTTAATACCATGCTGTGCGCTCTAAGAGTGGATTACGGGATCGACCACATCAATAGCATGTTATTAAACGCAATATTTCCTGTAATCTGTAATGAGTGCCAAATAAATAAATAAAATAAAAAAAAACTATACACAGTGTAAATGTTGAGTAGAGCAGGTACTCACCGCTCGAGCAACCACGACTGCACTAACTATATACAGTGTAAATGTTGAGTAGAGCAGGTACTCACCGCTCGAGCAACCACGACTGCACTAACTATACACAGTGTAAATGTTGAGTAGAGCAGGTACTCACCGCTCGAGCAACCACGACTGCACTAACTATACACAGTGTAAATGTTGAGTAGAACAGGTACTCACCGCTCGAGCAACCACGACTGCACTAACTATACACAGTGTAAATGTTGAGTAGAGCAGGTACTCACCGCTCGAGCAACCACGACTGCACTAACTATACACAGTGTAAATGTTGAGTAGAGCAGGTACTCACCGCTCGAGCAACCACGACTGCACTAACTATACACAGTGTAAATGTTGAGTAGAGCAGGTACTCACCGCTCGAGCAACCACGACTGCACTAACTATACACAGTGTAAATGTTGAGTAGAGCAGGTACTCACCGCTCGAGCAACCACGACTGCACTAACTATACACAGTGTAAATGTTGAGTAGAGCAGGTACTCACCGCTCGAGCAACCACGACTGCACTAACTATACACAGTGTAAATGTTGAGTAGAGCAGGTACTCACCGCTCGAGCAACTACGACTGCACTAACTATATACTTAGTTGTCTTTTATGTTGTCATAAATCTTATTTTTACTAGACTAAATTGAGACGTAATGTGGATCAATTTAGCAAAATTGTCGCAAGTTACAACATAAACTTAAGAAATATCTCTCACGCGGAAATTATGAAAATACATAGACTAATATACATATATAAGTTCTGTAACAAGCCACTAGATGTCGCCGTGCCGGTTAGTTGCAGTCTGCTGGCTAGAAGGCTTACTTATTTAGATGTAGCCCATTCAGTCTGTCTGCTACTTCTGCATTGGATGTTGGTCAAGTATGTCTTCGTAATATCCTCGTGTGAGAAGAGAACCTTCATTTTTAGGGTTCCGTACCTCAATAGGAAAAAACGGAACCCTTATAGGATCACTTTGTTGTCCGTCTGTCCGGGTGTCAAGACCTTTATCTCGGGAACGCGTGAAGGTATCGAGTTTAAATTAAGACCATATACGCAGATCCATGTATTTTGCTGCAGAAAGAAAAATAAAATTTCTCAGTTTTCGTAAAAAAAAGTTACAGTCGAATATGTCGTAAAAAACGCACATTTCGATACTCACAGAGGAATCAAACCTATGGGGTACTTTCCGTTGACCTAGAACTCTGAAATTTGGCAAGAAGCATTGTGTTAGAGTACATATATAGGAAAAAAACCGAAAACTGGGTTTTTAATTTAACCACAAACAAAATAGTGTCTCTATGCAAGGAATGAGGGCCCAAATTTTAAAGTGAATTAACCGTATCATGTGGGGTATCATATGAAAGATCCTCATTGGCATAAGCTAAAACAGGTTCTTAACACATTCTTTGCCCCCTGCAGACCCTTCACTTCAGCTGGGAACCAAAACTTTTTAGGCGAAATTTGATTAAGTATACAGAGTGGCCGTGCAAAGCAACGTTGACTGCCTCAAACGCGGTTTACTGACTAGTATAAAATGAACGGGACGCTCGCTCGGATCCGAGTGGGAGGCGCCGTTACTATAGCCCCGCCCCACTCGGATCCGAGTGGTGAGCAAGGAATGTGTTAAATGTTTTTACGATGTATATTTTTCGGTTTATGAAGGAAAATATAAAAAAATTATATGATTTCCCCCATTTATTTAGTTTGTACGGAACCCTCGGTGGGCGAGTCTGACTCGTACTTGTCCGGTTTTTTTCTTATTACAAAATGTTACAAATTGTAATAAAATTTATAAACAGACTTGACTGGACTATCTTATAACTAAAACGTATTTACGACTTTAAAAGTAGTAGGTAGCTACCTACCTACATTACATTCATTACTAGCGGCATATTGACCGCGGTCTGTGCTCTAGACGTATTTGTTCCGAGTTTCATATAATGATTCTAAGGTAGTGGATAGGTGATAGTTTAAAAAAGCGTTTTATAAAAGTAACTTTCTGTTAATTAATAATGTCACTTGTGGCAATAAATATCGCTTGAGACCAAATAGATTCTAACTAAAAATAATAAAAGGTCGCTTACGAGTATACATCGGCGGAGATTACTTGGTAGGTACTTCATGGCAATACTTGGCAGGTTGTAGAATTTTATCTTCTCGTACATTGATATTGTTAAATCTTGAAATTTTATCTCTACTGAATTATATTCTTATATTAGCGTAAGTTATTTAAAATAAGCACGTATCGTTCTCGTATGATAAGTCCGCGGGACGGAACCCCGGGCGACGGGCGAGTAGAGTTCCACTCCGCGCCCGGTACAGGTCCGCCCGCCCTGCGTCTGCTCTTATGCTTGTTCCACTCGTTCTCCAGCTAGATAAAACAACAACATTAGTATAATAATATGATTTAAGCTCCTTCATTCTCAACTAGGTAGTATGTTATCTGTCATTGTACAAATACAATAAATTACTTTGAAACGCGTATTGTTTTATTTCGAATCCCGTCCAGCATTAGACACGCGGCGCGATGGCGACGCAGTGGAGACGAGGTGGCGTCGCGATGGCGACGCAGTGGAGACGAGGTGGCGTCGCGATGGCGGCGCAGTGGCGACGCGGTGGCGTCGCGATGGCGGCGCAGTGGCGACGCGGTGGCGTGTCGTGACGCCACAGCGAGTACTACAGCGAGTCTTACTTGATTACGGGTGAATATAATCGAAGCGCGTACATTAATGAATTAGTCGTTAATGAGATTATTAACGAGTTAACGGAGTAACGAATCGGCCGTGACTCGCCGTTAATGAGAGCTCCGCGTATATATAGTACGAGCGAGTCTGGGAAAACACGCACACGGCGGTAAGGCAGCATGGACCGCTTACTCGGTGAGTCTCAATCGCATTACTTTTATGTTTGCATGCTCATACCTTCATACCGTACAAGTAGCAGACGCGCAGAGAGTCCCCCCCCCCGCACTGCCTCCCGTTACTCGTTGTAATGTACATACACACCGAACTCAAGAGTTTTGATCCACATTCACGAGGTGCACGGCTGCAGGAGTCAGGAGTCAGCAGGGCAATTCAGTTATTAAAGACCGCTCCGTAGCTGAACCATATGTGAACCGATTCCCGTCCGCCGCCATCTTTTTTGATTTAGTAACTTTTAAGTCATACAATTGACACATTTGATGAAACGTGACACGTCCTTCGCTCGTTACTAAATCAAAAAATTATTGCAGCAATGACAGGAAATGCTTCGCAAAAGGTTCAGCTACGGACCGGTTTTGATTAACTGAATTGGCCCCCAGGAGTCAGGACACCACCGAGAGTACACCTTAATAGACTACTAACATAACTACAACCTTCGCATGTTCAAGGCTATATAGGTACAGTGAATAGATATATTCTTGATTTATATACTCCATCCTCGGTCACACCGTTGCTTAACAGCAGGCGAGTTGGTATATTGCTTTATATTTTCCTTCATAAACCGAAAAAAATACATCGTAAAAGTATTTAAAACCCTGTTTTAGCTTATGCTAATGGAGTTTTTTTCATATGATACCCCACATGATACGGTCAATGCACTTTAAAATTTGGACCCTTATTCCTTGCATAAAGACACTAGTTTTTTGTAATTAAATTAAAAATGACCAGTTTTCAGATTTTTTTATATGTGTACTATAACACAATGCTTCTTGCCAAATTTCATAGTTCTAGGTCAACGGGAAGTACCCCATAGGTTTTGATTCCCTTGTGAGTGTCGAAATATGCGTTTCTTACGACATATTCGACTGTAACTTTTTTTTACGAAAACTGACTATTTTTATTTTTCTTTCTGCAGCAAGAAACTATGAATATGCTTTTAATTTCAACTCGATACCATCACGCGTTCTCGAGTCTTGACACCCGGACGGACGGACGGACGGACGGACAGACGGACAACAAAGTGATCCTATAAGGGTTCCGTTTTTTCCTTTTGAGGTACGGAACCCTAAAAAGAGAGTATGCATTTGCGTATATGGTTTTAATTTCAAGACGATACCCTCACAAAAAAATTCTCATGTACCTATTTGTTTCTCAGGAGGTAATATCAGCGATTCCCTTAAATTCTGAGGACTCTTGAAGAATTTAAAAACTTGTTTACATTTCAGTTGCATCATTGTTGGTATTGGTACATTGTACGTCATCACTGTGCCGAAGACTTCCTGAATCTGCTGGTTCTGGACGCACGGGGGCAGTAGAAGAGCACACAAGCAGCTCCGCTCCCGTCGCAGCCGATGTGGTGGACCACACTAATGCACGACCTTCGCTCGAAGAGGTAGAGAACATAGAATCCGAGTTGCTCCAGTACCACGTTCTACCCACGCCAAATGTTGCTACTCCTATCCGCGATACTGTAGTGTTACGCGATGCTCATCATCCCGAACCTGGAGTTCTCGGCGCTGTCGTACCGAGCGCGTCATATACGGTCTTACCTCGCGAAGAACGGTACTACGATCCTACTCGTCACAAACCTCGCCGCAAAATTAAAACCAACGACGCCACCGACGGCACTCTCTGGACTAAATTTCCGAATATGAAGCGCTTAGTAGAAATAGTGCCGATCAAACGCAATTCGAAGACTAAAGGAAAAGCTTTAGCGTACATAGTTCCCAACTCACAAAGTGTAAAGAAGAAACTGAAAAAGCAAAAACGGATCTCGGGTGTCGTCATCGATACTAGTGAAGAAAATCAAGCTCGCGATAGTATTGAGAGTAAGTCGAGTAGTTCCAATAGTGACTCGACGGAGTCTGATAGCTTAGATCGTGAAGATGACTTCGACGACGTTAACACCCCGGAAAGAGACATTACTTATATTGATGACGGGAGTTCCAATTCTGAAAATAAAATAATAAATAAATTAAACGATGTTGTGTCCTATTTTAAAGGTCAAAATGATGTCAACTTAAATAACGTGATACATGAAGTGCTGCCAAAGGACGAGGTTAATCCAGAATACCACGTGCATTACATAATACATAAAAATAATAAATCAAATAAAAACTATAATTCGAGTGAAGATAATTCTAATAAATTCGGAAATAACATAATTGATATGAATCACGAGCATAAAGAATCCGATGTTAAATATAAACCGATTCATGTTTACCCACAATACCCAAATCTCAATGACAAAGAAATTAAAAATACACATGAAAATCATCATCATCATGAAATCAAAGATATAACTGGAATTCATCACGAGAAACTGGCTCATTCTTCAGATAAAATTATCGAGCATAACGTAAACTTGATTCAAGATACGTTAAATGGCAACCACGAAATAAAACTTGACAACACGCAATCAATACATGACAAAGACTTAGCACCACATCACACTCATAGTTTAAAAGATCTCAAAAACGTTAATTCAGTCGGCGAAGTTAAAAGTATTCCTATACAAAAACTTCACGATTTAGTCCATGAGGGAGACATTGAACCTAATATGAGTCAGTTCTATGATATATTAGCAGAAACAGACAAGAATTCTCAAGAAATACAATTAAATTATGAATATGTGCCTCAAAATCATGAAATAAATGTTGAACGTAGTATTAACGATAGTGATAACTCAGATGATTATAACAATAATGCAGACGAATTATCAACCGAAAATAATTATAGTGGCAGTTTAGAAGACAAAGAATATGAGAGCTTGTCTGCGGCGTTCAGTGACATAAAAAAAGAAACATTTGAGACAGACGTTAGCCATCTCGACTTGGATTCTGAAGAAAGTAAAGAAGACGTCTCATATGTAAACCTAGTAAATAACCAAAATGACTCTAATTCAGTGATAGATTCAGAAGAAGGTTTGTTACAAAGTAATAGTGTTATTGAGACGTCCCCAGAAACTTATTTCAGTGGCAATGTCAACGAAAATTCAAATATCCAGTACGACGGCAGCGCCGAGTATAGTCTGGACGACTTTGCAGTACATGACTTTGTATTCCCAAACTGTTTAAATTCGAAGAAGAAGAAAGACACAAAGAAATGCAGTAATAATTGTGAAGGGCACAAATCGTATACACTTACATTTTTATTCAACAGATAGAGATAATGTTACAAAAAAGTTGATTATGCAAATATGAAATTGTTCAACAAGTGTGTTTTGGGCAAACGGTTGAGAATTTTAAAATTGATCTAAATATAAGGAAGCCTTAATAGAAGAAATCTGAAATAAATAAATTTGTATTATCCCATAGAATAATGCTTAATATATAGATTATCATTCAAAACAAAATCAAGTAAGTTAAGTATAATATATCTTATTACATTGGGATGGACGAAGTATGAGTAGAACAACAACAACAAATGTATTTCAATTTGCAGACCGCTATTTGTTTGGTACATCCATGAAATTGAAATCCCACCAAAAACATAACATGTACAAAAGGTCAAGTCTCGCTACGCAGCTCTCCTACTACAAAAAGTTGTGAGATCTAATGTAAACCCAAATCAATTAATAATTTTAGTACTATCTATGAGAGCATTTATCCAACTATTTTGTAAGAAATTGTGATTTAATTAGTTAACTAACAACTTTTGTAGTAACCGTAACGATATTAAACATCTTTATTTCTTTAATTTATTAGGCTCGCAAATCCTATTTAAAATTAGGACTATTTCAAACAACAGATCAATGTTTATGTGATTGTGTTGTCGTGCGATGGCCAAGTCATTTTAATTATTAAAGAAATAAAGATGTTTAATATCGTTACGGTTACTACAAAAGTTGTTAGTTAACTAATTAAGTCACAATTTCTTGGCCTTTTGTACATGTTATTTTTTGATAGGATCTCATTTCTTTTTGTTGTTTTTTTTGTTTTCACATATCATACTATTTTGTGCGTCAGCTACGGAGTTTTTCAAAGTCCACTCCCTGTCTCTGTGGACTTTTTGCAGAGGTTTTGATGTAGGTATTATCATATCTTGCACATATGAACTATTTACTTACCTATTTACATAATTGTAGGTAGCGTAAGTGATGGGAAAATGTATAAACTGCAAGAGCAACTATGTAATGTGTATCTATCTCAGAATGAAATTACAGTATGTTTTAGTTTTTCTTATTTTACAGGCTGATCACTAATTGTGTTTCAAACTTAAACATGTGAATTTGAAAAAGGTAACTTAGAATTTTGATAAAGGGTGGGTTTGTTAGTGACAAAAGCTTACCTCCGATAATGGACACGCTGCACCAACTTAGATATAAGTACATGTATAAGTTTATTATAGGTATAAGTATACTTTAAGAGACATCGTCTGTAACCGACTGTGCCTTCTTATTCGAGATAGATCTACGTTTGACAACCAAATCGCCTGATGGTAAACAATGGTGTGGCTAAAGGTGGAGCACGTGTGCATCTATAAGATATTTATATTCTCTAACCTTGAAAATTCTAAGATTGTACATAGTGCGAAACAGAGTAGGGGACAAAGAGTTCTAATTCTGTACAGTACCTATAAATAATATGGAACGAAATCGTCGTGTATAGATTTTGGTGATATCAATGCGAAATGGACGGTAGTGAGCCAATGAGATTCGTTTAATACTTCATTGTAGTGAGCTGACTTTCTGCTTGTCCTGTAGTGAAATGGGTGGAATAAGGTCGTGAAGCTCTTGCGTACACTCGACGAAACGGACAAATCCAAATGGATAGAATATAGTCGAAGACATGCTACTTTACGTCGATGCTCAAGATAAAATAGCTTTTTGGCAACTAGTTTATTATCACCTGTATAACATCTTAGGTCTCCGATAAACGGACTCCATTTCAAATCTTCCAGCTGGTACTTGCTTGCATCGTAGAAAAAGTGGCAACAATACTCTTATTACACATGACCGGACTTGTTGTGCCTGATATAAATAGATGAATGTACGAAGCAACTAACCATAGCTTCCCTATATCTGGGGGCACAGCCGTGCACCCGCCATGAGCCAGCGGGTACGGCCGGGACTATCTTATCTCGAAGACATTCGTCGGATTTTTAGACCCGCATAGCTTCGGCCTCGATAACACTAGAAGGTTAAAATAATAAAATGTCAAAAGCTTAGATTATATATTGTCTAGATGCCTAGTAAGCGCTCAGTAAAAACTTCCACTAAAAAGGCACTGATATTGACATCTCCGATCGACCCCCCTCCCGGCCCCCGCCAAATGCCAATCAGTCATTCAGGAGCGCTCGCCGCGTGATGACATTACGAATATAAATGTTTTAATAAAAAAATATCAGTTTGTGCTGTAAAAAACATCCAGGAAAAAAAGAAAAGTGTGTAAACATCACATTTCTTAAGTAAATATTCAATTTTTTGATGTATTTCATAGCAAAATGACAAACCGAAATTTTAAATGAATTAAAAAATATTGAAATATAGCGCCATAATGCTTGGTGTTGCCAAGGGTATAAAATATATTTACCAATGATACGCTTTGTTTTTGGCCAAAAATGGAAAAGTGACGAAAGAGTTTTATAAGGTACCTATTGACTCTTAGTCTTAAGCACTTTCTGTTTCATAATATGATGACGAGGATCTGTCGAAGGTATCAGATGATTGCCACTGGAAAACCCTGATGGAAAGGACTAAGACAGTCCAGTTTGGGCTCGTTTGCTTTGGTGTCTTAAGCACTTTCTGCTTCATATGGTGACGAGGGTCTGACGAAGGTATCAGATGATTGCCACTGGAACACCCTGGTGGAAAGGACTAAGACTGTCCAGTTTGGGCTCGTTTGCTTTGGTTTCTTAAGCACTTTCTGCTTCATATGATGACGAGGGTCTGACGAAGGTATCAGATGATTTCCACTGGAATACCCTGGTGGAAAGGACTAAGACAGTCCAGTTTGGACTCGTTTGCTTTGGTGTCTTAAGCACTTTCTACTTCATATGGTGACGAGGGTCTGACGAAGGTATCAGATGATTGCCACTGGAACACCCTGGTGGAAAGGACTAAGACAGTCCAGTTTGGGCTCGTTTGCTTTGGTGGCTTAAGCACTTTCTGCTTCATATGATGACGAGGGTCTGACGAAGGTATCAGATGATTGCCAATGGAACACCCTGATGGAAAGGACTAACACAGTCCAGTTTGGGCTCGTTTGCTTTGGTGTCTTAAGCACTTTCTGCTTCATATGATGACGAGGGTCTGACGAAGGTATCAGATGATTGCCACTGGAATACCCTGGTGGAAAGGACTAAGATAGTCCAGTTTGGGCTCGTTTGCTTTGGTGTCTTAAGCACTTTCTGCTTCATATGATGACGAGGGTCTGATGAAGGTATCAGCTGATTGCCACTGGAACACCCTGATGGAAAGGACTAACACAGTCCAGTTTGGGCTGGTTTGTTATGGTGTCTTGAGCACTTTCTGCTACATATGATGACGAGGGTCTGACGAAGGTATCAGATGATTTTCACTGGTACACCCTGGTGGAAAGGACTAAAACAGTCTAGTTTGGGCTCGTTTGCTTTGGTTTCTTAAGCACTTTCTGCTTCATATGATGACGAGGGTCTGACGAAGGTATCAGATGATTGCCAATGGAACACCCTGATGGAAAGGACTAACACAGTCCAGTTTGGGCTCGTTTGCTTTGGTGTCTTAAGCACTTTCTGCTTCATATGATGACGAGGGTCTGACGAAGGTATCAGATGATTGCCACTGGAACACCCTGGTGGAAAGGACTAAGATAGTCCAGTTTGGGCTCGTTTGCTTTGGTGTCTTAAGCACTTTCTGCTTCATATGATGACGAGGGTCTGACGAAGGTATCAGATGATTGCCAATGGAACACCCTGATGGAAAGGACTAACACAGTCCAGTTTGGGCTCGTTTGCTTTGGTGTCTTAAGCACTTTCTGCTTCATATGATGACGAGGGTCTGACGAAGGTATCAGATGATTGCCACTAGAACACCCTGATGGAAAGGACTAACACAGTCCAGTTTGGGCTCGTTTGCTTTGGTATCTTATGCACTTTCTGCTTTATATAATGATGAGGGTCTGATGAAGGTATCAGATGATTGCCACTGGAACACCCTGGTGGAAAGGACTAAGACAGTCCAGTTTGGGCTGGTTTTTTATGGTGTCTTGTGCACTTTCTGCTACATATGATGACGAGAGTCTGACAAATGTATCAGATGATTGGCACTGGAACACCCAGGTGGAAATTACTAAGACAGTTCCGTTTAGGCTCGTTTGCTTTGGTATCTTGAGCACTTTTTACTGCATAAAAATAAGTAAGTAATTACGCTTCAAAAAATGTATTTACAGTGTGCTGGTTTTCAGAACAAGGTTTACGGTGCCATTTAAAAGAAAAACAAATAATATCAGAAACATACCACAAATTTCTTGTTTAAAATAATGACGAACCTGATTGGAAAACTATTCAATTTTGATGAAACTGAACATGCCGCCATCTCGAAAATAATATTGTCAAGGTGACGGTAGAATTACGGCACTTAAAATAAATAAAAATATTAAAATAAAAACAACTGCGTCAATATCTGCCATCTTTATTAAATTCATTGCAGAACTAAAAAGATAGAAACAAGATTTCAAATTGAATATTTTATTTTGGTTTACAAGTCATCAACAACGTCATTTCATTAATAATATATTAAAAAACCTGTAAGCTCAGTTAAGCTCAGCCAAAAAGCCCGCCCCGAACTTTACCAGGCGCAAAAGTACCCATGACTCTAGCTGCGTTACCGCGTTGAATAGCGATGGACAACCTTTGCACCAGGTAGGAGCCGGAGCGGGGGTCACTACACTTTTCCGTATCCGGCGCCCTAACTCGTGAATCAAACTTTTGGCTTCAGTGCCCCAGCTACCCATGGTCTCGACAGCAATGGGTACAAAATCATACCTCACCTCCAAAGCCGCATACTTCTGGTGTTTTTTATTCGCAGCATCCTCAACAGCCGCCCCCGATGCGTGGACCGAGTGACTCAAGTGACAGGCGGCGAAAATGTTAACGCACGTGGCGTCCCATTTTTTTCCATTTTTGGTTTTGAATAATCTTAGTTAACAGTGTTCACAAACGCAGTCGGAGGCATCTGCTCACTCCGAGTTGCTCTACCTATATCACCAACCAAATTATGAGAAGTGAGCGTGTTATGCCTCCGTTTCCGACAGCGTTGACAACGCTGTCGGAACGCTGAAAATAAAAATCATGTTTCTATCTTTTTAGTTCTGCAATGAATTTAATAAAGATGGCAGATATTGACGCAGTCGTTTTTTTAAATATTTTTATTTATTTTAAGTGACCCTCTACCGTCACCTTGACAATATTATTTCCGTGATAGCGGCCATATGCATGTTCAGTTTCATCAAAATTGAATAGTTTTCCAATCAGATTCGTCATTATTTTTAACATATGAAATTTGTGGTATGCAAATTCTAATACAAATTCAAATAATTTTATTGCAATTTGTAGGTACTAGGTACATTAAAGATCTTAATATCGAATTATTACAATTCTAGATTTTCCCTATACAAACTTGCCTCTCCAACAGGCATGCAATACTGGAAGTGGGCACACCGAGAAATTTTAAAAATTGACATTAAAAAAAAAACTATTATTACAGAAAAATCAAATCAAAATATGAAGTTATCATTTCAATTATACAATGTCAAATTACAATATTAAATTTAATCCATGTCAAGTTATAATTACAATGTTAAATTTAATCCATGTCAAGATTCTCATTATGTCATATTACTATTATGTCAAATTTCAATCAAATGTATACATGTTAAATTACATATGGCAATGTCAATGAAATCTTATATAATCATATAGAATATGTTTCTGATATTATTTGTTTTTCTTTCAAATGGCACCGTAAACCTTGTTCTGAAAACCAGCACACTGTAAATACAATATTTGAAGCGTAATTATTTCATCATCATCATCATCATCATCATCTCAGCCATAAGAAGTCCACTGCTGGACATAGGCCTCCTCCATGGATTTCCAAAAAGACCGATTGGAAGCGGCTTGCATCCAGTAATTATTTACTTAATAAAAAAAAGTGCTCAAGATACCAAAGCAAACGAGCCCAAACGGGACTGTCTTAGTAATTTCCACCAGGGTGTTCCAGTACCAATCATCAGATACCTTCGTCAGACCCTCGTCATCATATGAAGCAGAAAGTGCTTAAGCCACCAAATCAAACGAGCCCAAACTAGACTGTGTTAGTCCTTTCCATCAGGGTGTTCCATTGGCAATCATCTGATACCTTCGTCAGACCCTCGTCTTCATATGAAGCAGAAAGTGCTTAAGAAACCAAAGCAAACGAGCCTAAACTAGACTGTCGTAGTCCTTTCCACCAGGGTGTTCCAGTGGCAATCATCTGATACCTTCGTCAGACCCTCGTCATCATATGAAGCAGAAAGTGCTTAAGACACCAAAGAAAACGAGCCCAAACTGGACTGTGTTAGTCCTTTCCATCAGGGTGTTCCATTGGCAATCATCTGATACCTTCGTCAGACCCTCGTCATCATATGAAGCAGAAAGTGCTTAAGCCACCAAAGCAAACGAGCCCAAACTGAACTGTGTTAGTCCTTTCCATCAGGGTGTTCCATTGGCAATCATCTGATACCTTCGTCAGACCCTCGTCATCATATGAAGCAGAAAGTGCTTAAGACACCAAAGCAAACGAGCCCAAACTGGACTGTGTTAGTCCTTTCCATCAGGGTGTTCCATTGGCAATCATCTGATACCTTCGTCAGGCCCTCGTCATCATATGAAACAGAAAGTGCTTAAGCCACCAAAGCAAACGAGCCCAAACTGGACTGTCTTAGTCCTTTCCACCAGGGTGTTCCAGTGGCAATCATCTGATACCTTCGTCAGACCCTCGTCATCATATGAAGCAGAAAGTGCTTAAGACACCAAAGCAAACGAGCCCAAACTGGACTGTGTTAGTCCTTTCCATCAGGGTGTTCCATTGGCAATCATCTGATACCTTCGTCAGACCCTCGTCATCATATGAAGCAGAAATTGCTTAAGAAACCAAAGCAAACGAGCCCAAACTGGACTATCTTAGTCCTTTCCACCAGGGTGTTCCAGTGGCAATCAGCTGATACCTTCGTCAGACCCTCGTCATCATATGAATCAGAAAGTGCTTAAACCGCCAAAGCAAACGAGCCCAAACTGGACTGTGTTAGTCTTTTCCATCATGGTGTTCCATTGGCAATCATCTGATACCTTCGTCAGACCCTCGTCATCATATGAAGCAGAAAGTGCTTAAGCCACCAAAGCAAACGAGCCCAAACTGGACTGTCTTAGTCCTTTCCACCAGGGTGTTCCAGTGGCAATCATCTGACACCTTCGTCAGACCCTCGTCATCATATGAAGCAGAAAGTGCTTAAGACACCAAAGCAAACGAGCCCAAACTGGACTATCTTAGTCCTTTCCACCAGGGTGTTCCAGTGGCAATCATCTGATACCTTCGTCAGACCCTCGTCATCATATGAAGCAGAAAGTGCTTAAGCCACCAAAGCAAACGAGCCCAAACTGGACTGTCTTAGTCCTTTCCACCAGGGTGTTCCAGTGGCAATCATCTGACACCTTCGTCAGACCCTCGTCATCATATGAAGCAGAAAGTGCTTAAGACACCAAAGCAAACGAGCCCAAACTGGACTGTGTTAGTCCTTTCCATCAGGGTGTTCCATTGGCAATCATCTGATACCTTCGTCAGACCCTCGTCATCATATGAAGCAGAAAGTGCTTAAGACACCAAAGCAAACGAGCCCAAACTGGACTGTCTTAGTCCTTTCCACCAGGTTGTTCCAGTGGCAATCATCTGATACCTTCGTCAGATATCATCTGAAACAGAAAGTGCTTAAGACACCAAAGCAAACGAGCCTAATTTGGACTTTCATGCGTTAAACAGTAATGTTAGGTTTAAATTTCCGGTTGAATAATATCGACCCCAAATATTTTTTAAGTCTCTATGTTTTGGGGAAATATCTATGCACTGGTATCACAAGCATCGTGCACACAAATGTAAATGGAGTAAGCAATACACCCTCGATAGGCGGCTCACTCACACACGTAAAACGTTTTTGCTTCAAATTGAACGATGCGCCTAGTATTTGAACACGGAATCTAGAGGTATATAATCTAAGGTCAAAAGTTTCATGTATCTAGCTATTATACTTTCGATTTTATTGATACCTAAAATACGCCGATTTGGCACAAATTAATTGATGATCATAAAAAAGATAAAGTACTTGCTGAAGTCTTAGAAAGCTGAAATTTGATATGTAGGCTACAATTTGGTATGTAGGCTACAATTTGCACACAAACAACAGAAAAATTAAGACATTTGTAACTTTCACCCTCCAACCCCTATTTGGGGTTATCCCGTTCTCGTCATCAATAATCTAGGGTACTTCCTGAAGTCCTAGAAAGCTGAAATTTGGTATGCAAACTACGATTGGTACATAAACAACAGAAAAATTATGATATTTGTATTTTTCACCCTCTACCCTTATTTGGGAGCTATTACGTTATTCTCATCAATAATTAATATAAGGTACTTCCTGAAGTCTTAGAAAGCTGAAATTTGGTGTGTGAGCTGATATTTACATATGAACCACGAAAAAATTAAGATATTTTTACTTTTCACCCTCCAACCCTTTATTTGTGGGAGCACACCCCCCGAGTGTAATCAAAAAGATAGGGTACTTCCTGAAGTCTCAGAAAGCTGAAATTTGGTATGCGAAGTACGATTGGTACATAAGCAACAGAAAAATTAAGATATTTGTCTTTTTCACCCTCCAACCCTTTTAAAGTGTGAACTTGTGTGTGTGTCTATATTTCTGTAACACAACATAACTTCGATATGGATAATACTAGAGAGCCTAAATTTTCAGGACAAAAAGTAGACAGTACATTAATAAAACATACAAATTTTCATTTATTTAGCTTTTGTACTTTAGTTATGATTCACATCTAAAATACGACAATTTTACCACTCAGTGAGGATCGTTTGTCTAATTAGTTTCTAAAGGCGATTCTAGATGGCGTGCGCCTCAAGTAAGCACACGGTATCATTTCTCGCGGTCTGTCGCAAATGAATTTTGGATGTCGACACGCTGAGGCACCAAGGTAGTCCGTATTTATGGTTGGTCTGTGTTGTGTATTCGTTCGTTTTCATTTGGTTCTCGTTTATGATAACGGTTTGTTTGGTATAAGGATGAATAGTGTCGTTTTCGTTCGTTGTTTCATGTTTGGGGTTTGTATTTATACATTATTCGACTTGATAACTTGTTTTGTTTTAGGTACTTTAGGTAGTACTTACTTAGGCTTAGGGACTAATTAACACAGAAAATTATAATACTTTCAACCGAGAGCTTATTTAGAAGCTTGGATTCGGGACCGATCTTGTTAGAGTAGGGGTATTAGGTTATAGGTTAAGAATTTAAGTACTAAAATAATAGTCTGGATACAAGAATAATCTAAAGTTGGTTTAGTGGCCGTATTCCTATAAAAAGGAAATAAGACGAACAATATGAGTAACGAAATAATTTCTTTGGGAGAAGGGCTAGGGCCCTATCGTCTATACTACAGTTCATAGTATGCCTGGAAATGGTTCATGCCTTTTCCATTCATTGACATTTACTCAATCTATAGAACACCGTATTTGATGTGGCGTTGCAAGTTAAGGTGTGCTATTGTTCGTTATGTTGTAGAATATTGGGACGATTTGCAACTTTATACTTGTGCTGAAGAGTGTATCTGGAAACCGACTCTTATTCAAGCGCTATAGTATGGTGTCACATCAGAATTGAAGGTTACAGCAGCTATCATCTATTTTAAGTAATAAGTCAACAAGAAAAACAGGCTATGACAGAGAGTATGCTGCTAAAAAAATTATAACAGATGTACACGTATTGTGTATTTTTTCCTCCGGGGGTACCTTGCGCAGATTGCGAAATTTTCTGCCTACAACCACTAAAATTGCACTTGCACAATCCCTCCTACTTCCCATACTAGATTACGCTGACGTCTGCTATCTTGACCTTACTGAAGAATTGCTAAATAAACTTGAGCGCCTTCAAAATTATTGTATAAGGTTCATATTTGGCTTGCGAAAATATGACCACGTCTCACAATTTCGCGCTAAGCTCATGTGGTTACCCATTCGCCGTCGCCGGGATGCACATATTCTCTCCCTTCTTTACAGTGTTCTGTTTAATCCTTCTTTCCCGCGCTATCTTCAGGAACGTTTTAATTTCCGCCATTCCTTTCTTACCCGGGTTTTGAAATCATCAGAGAATTTGACACTCAATATTCCTCGCCATAAAACCAATTACTATGCGTCCTCTTTCACAATAGCGGCTGTCAAGCTGTGGAACGAGTTGCCACTGGCAATTAAGAGTGCTCGCTCGTTGGAGGTCTTTAAAAGAAAAGTAAAATCACACTATCTCGAATTATAGCTATTGTTTATATTAGTGCGTAGGTACTTATGTATATTATTATATTACTATTTATTATATTTTTATGTAGATGTTTACGTAATTTTATGTATGTTTATTATGTTTTAGGTATATATTTATGGGTATGTAATATATAATTATATATATATCAATTATGTGTGTAAGTATATTAATTTGTAAAATATGTTTACTAATCATTCTTATTTAGTTGATCTTTTTTCTTTATAGGCCACTGTTTTTTTTAACATACAATTCCTGTCCTTGCATGGTTGCCTGGAAGAGATCGCTCTAAGCGATAAGGCCGCCAATTAAAAACCTAGCCCTAAGTACTTAATGTTATCTTTGTTTTTTGTTATCATGTGGTTTTTAATAAAGTGTTATCTATCTATCTATCTACACGGAAATACATTCCGTTAAAACAAAACGTTGCAGAAATTACAGGGTCTCTTACAAAAAGAAATGAAATCCCACCAAAAACATTTCATGTAAAATTGGTTGCCATGTGTCGCATTGTCATGCCACTTTCACTGACAAAAAGATATCATATGAGATCTGACTGAATCTGAAGAGCCAAGCCGCTAACTCTACAAAATCTAACGCTACAATACTTATCTCTGTAAGCCTTAAATCTTAGTCAAAAAGCATGGCTTGGTCGTTTCACTTTCATGGAACTATTACATTACTAGGTATTCCAATTATACAACATTCAAGAGCAGAACTTTTAGTTCATTTTTCTTCCTTATAAGTCCATGTACGACATGTTATGCGACATATGTTTGTAACTGACCGCCGGAAAACGGCCAAGCCATGCTTTTTTACCAAGATTGAAGGCTTACAGAAATAAGTATTGTAGCGTTAGATTTTGTAGAGTAGCGGCTTGGCTCTTCAGATTCAGTCAGATCTCATCTGATATCTTTTTGTCAGTAAAAGTGGCATGACAATGCGACACATGGCAACCAATTTTACATGTTTTTTTTTTTTTGTGGGATTTCCTTAATACTCTATATTTACTTAAATACCTACCTATCAACTTAAACCGAAATTTTGCGGTTTTAGCAACGAAAGCTCGAATGAACCGCAAAATTAACTTTGTAATCTTATACAAATGTACGAAATTACAAAGTTACTAATTCAGTTAATATGTCTTGAGAATGGAGCCAAAATTGTTATGTCTTAATTTTTCCTTGCTTTATAGGCTAAACACTAATTGTCTTAAAAATTTCAAGCTTGTATGTCTGCTAGAAGTACCTTAGAATTTTGATGATCGGTGAGTAGTGAGTAGATGAGTAGATGAGTGTCAGTGACAAAATCAAGAATTTGACTTGCAATATTTCTTAAACTACAGGTTCAAATTGAATGAAATTTGGAAATGTTCTTAGTACTAGCATACTCTCTTTGTCTCTGATTTCAGGCTTCTAGCTTTACCCACAACAAAGATCCAGGGGGGTCGAAATTGCTCTGAATGGCTTCGAGAAAAGGATGGTACGGCGTGGCCTTGCCGCTCGACTTGCCCGGGGCCACTGCCGTGCCCCCAGATGTTAGTAAATAAAATTTTCTGTGTCTATAGCAGCGACGGCGTCGGCTGCATGGCACCGACTAAACACACCACGACAGTGAGCATCGGAGGACTTGATGAACATGACTAAGCACACCACGACAGTGAGCGTCGGAGGACTTGATGAACACGACTAAACACACCACGACAGTGAGCGTCGGAGGACTTGATGAACACGACTAAACACACCACGACAGTGAGCGTCGGAGGACTTGATGAACACGACTAAACACACCACGACAGTGAGCATCGGAGGACTTGATGAACACGACTAAACACACCACGACAGTGAGCGTCGGAGGACTTGATGAACACGACTAAACACACCACGACAGTGAGCGTCGGAGGACTTGATGAACACGACTAAACACACCACGACAGTGAGCATCGGAGGACTTGATGAACACGACTAAACACACCACGACAGTGAGCATCGCAGGACTTGATGAACACGACTAAACACACCACGACAGTGAGCATCGCAGGACTTGATGAACACGACTAAACACACCACGACAGTGAGCATCGCAGGACTTGATGAACACGACTAAACACACCACGACAGTGAGCGTCGGAGGACTTGATGAACACGACTAAACACACCACGACAGTGAGCGTCGGAGGACTTGATGAACACGACTAAACACACCACGACAGTGAGCGTCGGAGGACTTGATGAACACGACTAAACACACCACGACAGTGAGCGTCGGAGAACTTGATGAACACGACTAAACACACCACGACAGTGAGCGTCGGAGGACTTGATGAACACGACTAAACACACCACGACAGTGAGCATCGCAGGACTTGATGAACACGACTAAACACACCACGACAGTGAGCATCGCAGGACTTGATGAACACGACTAAACACACCACGACAGTGAGCGTCGGAGGACTTGATGAACACGACTAAACACACCACGACAGTGAGCATCGCAAGACTTGATGAACACGACTAAACACACCACGACAGTGAGCGTCGGAGGACTTGATGAACACGACTAAACACACCACGACAGTGAGCGTCGGAGGACTTGATGAACACGACTAAATACACCACGACAGTGAGCGTCGGAGGACTTGATGAACACGACTAAACACACCACGACAGTGAGCATCGCAAGACTTGATGAACACGACTAAACACACCACGACAGTGAGCGTCGGAGGACTTGATGAACACGACTAAACACACCACGACAGTGAGCGTCGGAGGACTTGATGAACACGACTAAACACACCACGACAGTGAGCGTCGGAGGACTTGATGAACTTTATTTCGTAACAATAATAATTGATTGTTTTTAAACAACTTAGAATTAAGTCGCATGATAAAATTACAAAAAAAAATGATCTCAATAATATAGTTATTTTATTTTAACGAATAAAAAATATTTTGCTAAAGACAAATAGCTTCTTATTTGTGTAAGTACTTGCTACAAAAAAAAACTAACTTAAGGGTTAAGCGTTAAGCGTTACCTCGATAAGCGTTACTTCTCGCCGGGACATTTGCTTTTTTTTTATTCGAAAATAGGATTGCGCTTGACCGCCCAGGGGACCAATTCAGTTATTCAAGACCGCTTCATAGCCGAACCATACGTGACCCGTTTCCCATCGGCCGCCATAGTTTTTTTGATTCAGTCACTTTTATGTCATACAATTGACACATTTGATGAAACGTGACACGTCCTTCGCTAGTTAGTAAATCAAAAAATATAGCAGCCGACGGGAAATTCTTGCACAAGGCTCAGTTACGGATCGGTTTTGAATAACTGAATTGCCCGGCGTTAACTCACCTAGTGTTAAGTGACAGTTACGGTCTACGATGGAGCGCGCTTGCTTAGAAGAAACCTATTCACTCGCGATTTGAAGACACCTAGATTATATCCAATCGAAAAGATCCATCTATACCTATGTCAAGCTATTTCGGCGAGTGTGTGCAAGAGCTTCACGTCCTTAATTTTATTAAGCTCGTAGTCTACTTATCAACTCCGCACCAGACGAGCAGACGAGCAGGGGCCCAATTCAGTTATTCAAGACCGCTCCATAGCCGAACCATATGTGGAGCGTTTCCCGTCGGCCGCCATAGTTTTTTTGATTCAGTCACTTTTATGTCATACAATTGACAAATTTGATGAAACGTAACACGTCCTTCGCTCGTTACTAAATTAAAAAATGATAGCAGCCGACAGGAAATGCTTCGAAAAAGGTTCAGCTACGGATCGGTTTTGAATAACTGAATTGCCCCCCAGCTCTGCGTTGTTCGTAAGGCGTCTGTGGTCCACGACCACTGGCGCGGGCGGCCCGCTCGCGCCGTCACCCGACACCCGCTCCGCTCGGTACCGCCCTTGTTGTTCTTACGCCATGTCATGTTTTTTTCCACATCGTAAACGAGCAATTTTCGGTATTCCTCTAGATGAATGGTCAAAAACGTATAAAACACTGATATCGATAAATTATAAGAACAACGTTATGTAGCTATGTACATGTTTGTTATCTACCTAGTCTTGCCATAAATATTGTCACGAAGAAAAAAATATTTTTTATTGCAAATAATATTTATTACTTTTACAGTGTGTTAGTTTAATACATAAATATAAAACAATTTAAAATATAAAAGCTTATTCGAAGTGGTCTGCATTGGCTGCAATACAGTCCTTTAAACGTTGAGGCCAGTTATCAATAGAAGCACGCACTCTTTCCATGGGAAAATTCTTCACTGCCAATCGTATGGATTGGATTTTAGGGACTCCAAATTATCATGGCGTTTAGAGCAAGCCATACTCTCTAAAACTGACCATAAATCATAATCCAGCGGATTAAGATCAGGACTAGACGACGGCCAGTCTTCAGCTCTGATGAAGTCCGAAACGTTCACTTCCAACCAAGACTGCGTGGACCGAGCTTTATGACCTGGCGCCGAGTCTTGTTGGAAGGACCATACTTGCTTATTGAACATGGTGTTGTTAAGGGGCTTAACTACCTTCTCAAGAATGGTATTTTGATACACTTGTGCCGATGTTTTGATACCTTTTTCACAAAAATATGGCTCAGTCACTCCTTCATAGCTAACAACCCACCAAACCATCACTGAAGTCGGATAATGCCCACGTTGCACTCTGTCGACTAAGTGGGAAGCTTCCTTAGAGCTTTGAGCATAAATACGGTCATTTTGTTTGTTAAAATGTTGCTCAATTGTAAAGATTTTCTCATCCGTAAACAAAATTTTTCTGTGACCTCCCTTTGCGTACCGCTTCAGTAGTTGTTTCGATTTTACCACCCTATTCTTTTTTAAATTATCAGTTAAAAATGACCAGTGCGTCTCTTATAGGCTGCAAGTCCTAAGTCATCTTTTAAAATACGCGACATGGTTCTGGGTGCTATCTTCATCTCCCGAGATAAAATCTTTTGCTTTCGGACAGGATTTCTTCGAATTCTTTCCCTTACTGCTTTGACCACCTTTTTCGTACGAACACTACGTGGACGGCCAGATCTTTTTCTGTCACAAACAGAGGAGGTCTCATTGTACCTATTAATAGCCCGGTACACAAACATTTGACTAATACCAAGCGTATGGAGAGTTTTAAAAATTGCATTTGGCTCCATACCAACTTTGTGTAATGCAATCACAGCGATTCGGTTCTCTTTATCACCCCACTCCATTTTAATATCGCAAAATATTGTACAATGTATTGGCGCCAAAATTAGAAAACTCAATGAACAATCATATAAAAATGACAGATTCCAAATTCAAATGTAATATCTTTCTTATTTTTAACTGTAACAGTATTTATGGCCAGACTAAGTATTTATCTTCAGTGGTTTAGTAATCAATACAATTATAATAATTGTTTCAATTGAAGGCTGCGCTGATAATACGAGTATAGTACGTGTTGCGAAAGAATATATTGACCAATAAACCTACCCGACTGGCTAACAGAGTGTTTCGAGTACGTAATGTGTTTTTTTTTACTGCCTGTAACCTATAGAGATAGCTTTTCATATTATGTGCGTGTCGTTAGTATATATTATAGTATATATTTTTCGAATTCATAGGCTAGTGGCTACATTATTTATTTTATTTAATACATCATTAAAGAAGTACCTAACTACCTACTTTTACAATAATAGTTTAAATGAAATGACGTCAACTAATATATCTAGTATGTATAGGTAGTTTATATATTAAATTGTATTCACATTGTCAGACCGTAGGAAATCCTAAATATATCTTTATTTTGACACAGTTTAAATAACTGAAGCAATATAATTTCCCATATTTCTTTTTTCAAAATAGGTTCAATACCTTGGGTTTCATAACAAAATAACTGAAAAAATGTCCTCAAAGTAAACGAATTGTGTATTTTGAAGTGTTTTTTTCAGTTTTTTTTTTACTATAATTATTACACGATGTAACATTCTTTCTTACTTTTGTTAGTCTTTGTTACCCATAAAGAGTATTTTTTAACGTCATTTAAAAATACTTACTGTATTTTTAGGGTTCCGTACCTCAAATGGAAAAAACGGAACCCTTATAAGATCACTTTCTTGTCCGTCTGTCCGGGTGTTACCTTTATCTCGGGAGCGCGTAAAGGTATCGTGTTGAAATTAAAACCATATACGCAGATCCATAGTATCTTGCTGCAGAAAGAAAAATCTAATTTCTCAATTTTCGTAAAAAAAAGTTACAGCCGAATATGTTGTAAAAAACGCACATTTCGACACTCACAGAGGAATCAAAACTTATGGGGTACTTCCCGTTGACCTAGAACTCTGAAATTTGGCAAGAAGCATTGTGTTAGAGTACACATATAGGAAAAATCCGAAATCCGACATTTTTTATTTAATCACAAAAAAATATCTAGTGTCTTTATGCAAGGAATGAGGGTCGAAATTTTAAAGTGAATTAACCGCATCATATCAAAGAGCTTAATTAGCATAAGCTAAAACAGGTTTTTTAATATTTTTGCGATGTATATTTTTCGGTTTATGAAGGAAAATATAAAAAAAAAAAAAAAACGCCCTTTTATCTACTAGTTTGTACGGAACCGTCGGTGGGCGAGTCTGACTCGCTCTTGTCCGGTTTTTTTACTACTATTTAAATAACCTCCTTTTTTGAAGTCGGTTAAGCTTTCTCGAATGTAACCAATTGAAATGAAACAAACGACTCTACGTCTATCAGTATCAGTTCGGAGAGAAGAGTCATCTAAGAAACAAACGACTCTACGTCTATCAGTATCAGTTCGGAGAGAAGAGTCATCTAAGAAAACTAAATATACACACCCACATGACTACGTCCATTTCACATTACACATATACCGTATATAAGAAACGACACGTGCAGCTGCAGCACCGACGGCGCGGGCGCACGCGCGGCACGGCTAGTATCTTAATACTATACTCGTAGTAGTAATTCCCCTGAATAATGAGTGAACTAGCGAGTGAGTATCTCATCACCTCGATGAACGTGATGAGACGCGGCCTCGAGCCCGGTTCCTGCTCACTCACTGCGGCCCCCAGAAGGAAGCTCCTGCAGCGACGCGTCGCAGCAAGTATGCGACAACATGCGACAGTACAGTCGAGCTAGTTTACAGCTCTTATCGAATTAAGATAACTTTCAATCGTTAAGATATTTTATAAGTAATTAAATGTAGTAGTGGAATTAATGTTGATAACAGGAAATGATTATTAATAATGATCGATTTTAATGATGTGGGTTCATATCAAAATTCATATTCATGGATCGCTTAGACACAATTTTATATTTTAACAAGAATAATTTTAAAGCGTTCATTAGTGAACAATCACATGGAAAACGTCGCCGTTTTGACGCAACGGTTGTTTAGCTGTCGTGCGAATGAGTCGGCAGCTCCCGGTATTGGCACCACTCACATAAAAATACGACAAGCCGTTTAGGCTCTAGGGCGTGCCAAAGAAATATACGCTTCCGGACCATAATGTTGAATTCTCGAAAACATACATACACTCGAAAAACACAACCCTCCTTCTTTCGCAGTCGGGTAAAAGATAATGTAGTATTCTAGCGGTGAAAGAATTTTTGAAATTGGTCCAGTAGGCTTTGAGTTATTTCATATCAAACATACAAAAATACAAATCTTTCCTCTTTATAATATTATTAGTGTAGATTACAATTAAATATTATGATCTAATGGCGCTTTTCCATAATAAAGTACGTTATGTGTACATCCACATACGAGTACATACCTACCTACCTACCTACCTACCTAGTACCTACCTATGTACCTACTTAGGTGTTCGAAAATTTTTGTTATCTATCCTTAATTACATTATCAACTAATCGTTGATCAACCTATAGATTAGTTCGTAATTGTACACTACGAACTGAAATAAATATAAAGCAATATGTTTGTCTGTCATAATCATGACTAATTGCGTCTTATAACTTTAAAAGTTAGATGAAAATATGATGCCTCTAAGAGCGAAGATCGCTGTTCGGGTCGCAGTCGGTCGAAACTTTGGACTGCTTATCTACAGAACGGGAACGGAATCGTGAAATAAAAAAAAAATCACCTGAATAACTTCGCCCATATCACTCCATCACTTAATTAAAGTTTCTATAATATCACCTCCTGGAACCGTAAGAACATCCGTAGGCGAAGTGCTCTCTCGCGTGGGTCGCACGCAGAGTCAACAGGCGTCTGGAACCGCGCGTAGCTTCCACTCCCCCGTGCACTCTGTTAACACACAGCAGTATAGTTCTCGTCACGTAAAAAGAACGTTGGTTTGTTCGTAAGCGCGAACAAACCAGCGTTCTTTTTACGTTTTTTTTTTATTTTTTTATAGAAGATAGATCTACGATTGACCACCAACTCGCCTGATGTTAAGCGACGGTGTGGCCGAGGATGGGGCTCGTCGATCTAGAAGATATTCACTAGAGTGAATAGATATCTTCTAGATCGAGATTCTATTCTAGAGATTCTTTTCAAGGCTAGAGCCTTGAAAATTCCAAGATTGTAGGTCTCAGGAAACGAGATGGCGGCAACGAATTCCATTCTTGTGCAGTACGCAACAGGAATGTGGATCGATATCGCTGAGTACGGATTTTTGTCATTTCAACGAGAAATGGGTGGTAATTCGCCGACTTTCTGCTAGTCCTGTAGTAAAATGGGGAGGGTGGAATTAGGTCGTGAAGCTCTTGCGCACATTCCCCGAAATGAATCCTGTAGAAAATAGACAGACATGCTACTTTACGGCGGTGCTCGAGACTAAGTAGCTTCTTGGCAGCTAGTTTACGTGACGGGAACTATACAAGAATGAGTCGCAGGCGAAGCCGGGGGGGGGGCGAGCTAGTCTGCCGATAGCGCGGCGCGATATAAATGTAGTGGGCAGGTGACAAGGGTGAGTTGTGACTTCTTGTGAAGCAGACATGAAGCCCGCCGTGTTCGTCGCGCTCACGCTGGTACGTACGCTGCACGCTGCACGGGCGCGCTGAAGGAAGCACTACTCAAGTGTCTGGCGCGCCCTCAATCAATTCGCCACCTCATTTTTAGGGTTCCGTACCTCAATAGGAAAAAACGGAACCCTTATAGGATCACTTTGTTGTCCGTCTGTCCGTCTGTCCGTCCGTCTGTCCGTCCGTCCGGGTGTCAAGACCTTTATATCGGGAACACGTGAAGGTACAAAGATGAAATTAAAACCATATACTCAGATTCATAGTATCTTGCTGCAGAAAGAAAAACAAAGTTTCTAAGTTTTCGTAAAAAAAGTTACAGCCGAATATATCGTAAAAAACGCACATTTCGACACTCACAAAGGAATCAAAACCTATGGGGTACTTCCCGTTGACCTAGAACAATGAAATTTGGCAATAAGCATTGTGTTAGAGTACACATATAGGAAAAATCCGAAAACAGGACATTTTTAATTTAATCACAAAAAATAGGAGGATTTATGCAAGGAATGAAGGTCGAAATTTTAAAGTGAAATAACCGTATCATATGAAAGAGCTTAATTAGCATAAGCTAAAACAGTAATAAATATTTGTGCCTAAAAAGTTGTTAACATTAAAACGTTGTTAAAGTGGTTACTATCTGAGGCCACACTGGATGTCACGTGTCACACAATGTTCGAGCGATGTCATGCCACATTCAGTTGTCTTATATCTCGTGATCCAAATATTATAGTGTTCATTCTGATACAGTATTGGAGAATACTGGAATGATATATTTTTTTGTATTTGTTACTACGAGTATCTACTTGGCAAATTGTGTAAAAACAAGAAAACCCGGAGCAAAGAGTGAAAAATGCAAAAAAAATATTTGACTGTTTCTACTTATCACTTCACTTTGTCAGCGAAATAAATATGTATCCATATCCTAGATAGCTTCCAGCCGTATTATAGCTTTATATTACGAAGAGTTTTTGAGCTATGCCGCGGATAGACGGACAAAATAACATACGGACGGATGTACGAGTTAATTACCTATATGTATTAAAATATGAGGTGTATTGTTGCAGGTGTGTGTGTCCGGAGCGCTGGGGGCGCAGCGCATCTCGCTGTACTACCACGAGCACGAGGGCATCCCGGCGGCGCGCCGCATCCTCGCGGCGGAGACTGCGGCGGGGGCGGCGGGGGGCAGGGTCGCGGGGGGGCAGCCCGCCGCGCTCGGCGCGCACCCCTACCTGGTACACGACGCGCTCTCATCTAGCGACATTCATACTCTCACCACACACTAACTACTCGGATTTGAATTTATTTATTTATTTCGATGGCATAACAGTGAGCCGATGTCTCGGCGTACTCGCAACCTCGGCGACGCTGCATCAACATTACACAAGTACAAAGAGTGTAATATAATGTTGCTGCAGTGACCGTGCGGCGGCGGCGGCGGTCGCGGCAGTGAACGCGCGCTGTGTCCACAGGTGGGGCTGCTGGTCTCGCTGACGGTGGGCGCGCGCTCCGTGTGCGGAGCCTCCATGCTCTCCAACACCAAGCTGGTGACCGCCGCGCACTGCTGGTTCGACGGACGCTACCAGGTAACGCAGCGCTCTCCTGCGGAAGAACGGTTCTCACTTATCCATCATGGATTAAATAATATGTCTATTACAGGTTAATATAACTGAATCCCCTGGGCGAAACCCGATACTGATACTTTCTCTGTATTTCATTATTTTATTAAATAGAGGAAGGACATCAATTACTTTTATTTGTATCAAATTTTCATCCTAATACCGAATCGCAGATCTATATTGGATAACGGAACGAAACTCTAAAAGTTTTTTGTTTAAAATAAACATTTAGTCACACTTTTATGTTAGATGGATGAAGCTCGTCGATCTTGAAGAAATCTATTCACTCTAGGCTTGCAAATTCCACGATTTTCAGGAAACAGACATGATGGCAAAGAATTCCATTCCAGAATTCTTTTTCGTCAAGAACGTGGACCGATATCGCTGAGTACACGATTTTAGGCATTTCAATGAGTAATGGGTGGGAATGCGCCGACTTTCTGCTGGTCTGGTCCTGTGGTCCTGTGGTCCTGCGGTGGAACGGGGACTTACATATTAGGTAACGTTCAACACACCTATAATACGTATAATAGTTCGGCATTGGATTGCAATTATCTGTTAGGTGTCCCCGCGGCAAGACATCTCGTGAGAGAGTACGAGTGTGTAGTGGTGTGAAGTAATAACGTGTCGAGTTGAGACGTGGTGTGGTGTCGCAGGGCTACGAGGTGGAGGCCGTGTTTGGCTCTACGACGTTGTTCGCCGGCGGCACGCGCGTGACGTCACGCGCCGTCGACTCGCACGCGTCATACAACCCGCAGAACCTCAACAACGACATCGCCATCATCACCGTGCCCTTCGTCGCCTACTCGAGTGAGTTTACGGCGTACACCAGCCGCTGCCGCTGCCGCTGCCGCTGCCGCTGCCGCTGCCGCGGACGCACGCGGCTGCGGCGCAGGACCACTTCTATACACTCGCCTCTTGTTATAGTTTCGATTAACATTAACTGTCATATTCTTGTACATAGCTCAAAAAACCCTTGACTCGAAACTGCTAAATGAAAATTTGCCTTTAGAACAATTATCACGAGAGGAAATTTTGTACTAATCGAATAAATACGAGTAGTTTGTTCCAGAGTACTGTACAGTACAGTACAGTACAGTACAGTACAGTACAGTACAGTACAGTACTGTACCGGGGTTACATTTGTGGGTTATTTTATGCATATTTGTTTTTGTTATTTTTCAATATGGACAAATAATATTAAATATATTAGATGATTATTAAATAATTATATACATAATAATATAAATTATATTTTTATATCAATCTAGTAAAAAATGTATGCATTAGTATAATAATGAAACGCATAGATAACGTGACCATACGTCCCGCTTTGGGCGGGACTGTACCGCTTTCGGACTGTCTGTCCCGCTGTCCCCAGTAAGAGCAAAAATGTCCCGCTTTAGTTTTAGGCACGCATCTATCGATAAATGTAACAACAGTGCGGGTGTCAACGACGTGACAACGCGCGGCGCGGAACCCACGAGCGGGCGATGTGGAGAGAGCGAATGGAGTGATTGATTCCGAATGCGCGAGAGCGGGATAGCCGGATAGATGATGGCCGTCTTGTTTATTTACCTACACTCAGCGAACAATCACAACAACGTAAGGTTTTGTTTTAGTTCACGCGCGGAAGTGTTCGGAGTCGGAGCACAATAACACATTTTAGTGATTGTTACATTACAAAAATGCCGAAACGCAAATGTACCTTCAATATTACTTTGCAAAATAAGTATCCATTTATAAAACAAAGGGGTAGTGCAGCAGATGTTACGTGTGAAAAGTGTCGCACTGATTTTAGTGTTGGGCATGGTGGCGCCAGCGATATTGAGAAACATTTGAAATCGGAAAAACACAGGCTTTCCGATCAAGCTGCTGCTTCAAGCTCGTCACTGCGTGATTTCTTTAAAAGAACCGATTTGCCGACTTCCAAAGATTTGGATATAGCTGCAGCGGAGGGTGCGTGGGCGTATCACACGGTGCAAGAAAATCACAGCTTTCGCTCAAATGACTGTGCTTCTAATTTAATACAAACATGTTTTGAGCAGAAATTTAGATGTGCTCGTACAAAATCTCAGGCTATTGTTGTAAATGTACTGGCACCTATGGCGACGGATGAATTGAAAGAGCACCTTCGCGAAGCACACTGCATAACATTGTTAACCGATGCTTCAAATCATGGCGCAATAAAATTATTCCCTGTTTTGATCCGCTATTTTTTACCATACGAAGGCGTGAACGTCAAGATTTTAGAGTTTCGAAACCAGCCAGGCGAAACATCCAATATAATTGTTGATTATTTAAAGGACATTTTATCATTCAATGATTTGAATAAGAAAATTGTAGCATTTTGTGGAGACAATACGAACTGCAATTTTGGAGGAAAGAACAGAAAAGGGACAAATAATGTTTACGCAAAATTGAACCTGTCTCTCGGAAGACAACTCATTGGAATTGGATGTGGGGCCCACATAGTTCACAACGCGATCAAAACAGCCGCCGACTGCCTTCCTGTTGACTTCGAATGCATCATTGTAAAAATTTATTCATTTTTCTACATCTACAGCGTTCGAGTGGAATCTCTGAAAGAGATATGTGACTCCACTGACACAGAGTATCAGAAACTCTTGGGCTACAGTAAAACAAGGTGGCTCGCGTTAATGCCGGCGCTTGAGAGAGTTTTGAAAATGTTTGAACCCTTAAAAAGCTACTTTTTGGGCATTGAAAAATGTCCAAACATTTTAAGAACATTCTTCGAAAATCCCAGCTCTGAATTGTGGTTATATTTTTTGCATGCACAAGCAGCGACTTTTCATCAAGTCGTGTTGAAAATCGAGGGTCAAAAGGTATCTGCGATAGAAACTTCGAAGGAAATTAATCGTCTACGAGATAACTTGGCACTTAAAGAGAGTTCACTTTTCCTTCCTCACGCTGTCCGTAGCCTACTGGTAAAATTACAGGAAACTGATCAGGAGAATGTGAAAACTTCGGCGGCTGAGTTTTATAAGACAAGCAAGGAATACTTGGAGCAGTGGTGTCAGTTTAATGCAGAGCTAGAAGTATTTGAATGGACAAATTTGGCAAAAGTACCTACCTGGGAAGAAGTACAGAATGTGACGGATTTGCTGATCACGCAAGGATTTCTTAACAGCAGCCAAGATACGGAAGTGTTCGACGAGTTTTCGCTCATTTGCAATTATGTCACAGATGCAAAAATATCAAGCTGGAACAGTGAGAATGTTGCTGCTGAAGACCGTTGGGTGGAATTGTTCACCCACTTCCGTGCTAATAATCTCAGATGCACGAGCTTTCGCATAATTTCTGAGTACGTTTTATGTCTGCCTGGAAGTAACGCACCTGTCGAAAGAGTTTTTTCTCTAATGAATAAAATATGGACAAGTGAAAAAACACAGTTAAGTGTTCCAGTTTTGAAAGCTATATTGATTACCAAGACAAACATCAACAAATCATGTAATCAGCTTCATTCTTACTTGAAAACGAGACCCGATATTTTAAAACAGATTTGCTCCGCCGACAAATATAAAACAAGTGCCTAGAGACGTTACATTAATTAAATTTATTCATTGATCTCCTTATTATTAGTAAATAAAAACCAATTAAAAAAACAATTAGTTCTTATTTTGTTCAAAATTCCTCAGGTGTCCCGCTCTGACGCAAAATATAAATGGTCACGTTACGCATAGACCATGTCTATGGAGCTTCATTTTAACAAATAAAAAAATGAATAGTTGTGAATCATACTAGTAGTAGTATCATTAGTCAGTTTCTATTAATATATTATATATAGGTATATAGATATATACATACTTAAATAACTTTTAATATCTTCCAGACGCGATCCGTCCGATCGCGCTGCCGAGCAGTTTCTTGCTGTGGATGACCTTCGAGTGGAACTGGGCGACCGTCTCCGGCTTCGGCGTCACCACCGACTGTGAGCACACACACACTTCACGAGACTCCACTTCATTCACACACATACCACCATGTTACAGATACACTTTATGAGACTCCATTTCATTCACACACATCACCACCATGTTACAGATGGTGATGTGCACGGAATATAGCGTTGCTTACAGTCCATCATTCGTAAAATTTATTGCTATCAACACCATTATGATACTGTGGCAAAGAGATGAATTATTATTACAACCTAAAAAACGTTTAAATTTGGCAGTGTGCTATTATTAAAGGCCGTCAATAGTAGATTGCGTTCTGATGATATGCCAGAACCGCAGCATCGTCAAAGTTAAAGAAAGCTCACTTACATATCTGTGTTTTTTCATTTCATTTATGATATAACATGTTCTGTTTTACCGCAAAATATGATCTCTTTACCGTGATCTCAGTGTCGTGTAGCAACAACGGAACCTGCTCTAGAGACATGTTAAGCGTCAGTGATGTATAATGTAAACGTCACCCTTTACTGTTGCAAAGCGTCACCAGAATACAGAGAGCCCGACTGAAAAGCAAAATGATCGATCACCGAGTCGCCTTACGTTAGCGACGGTACAAACGTGATGAAGCCTACGATTTTATTTTTATTCGTAGAATGAAGCACGCACCCCTAGAACAATATCAGCCCTCGATTTAAGGACTAGCCTAAATATTAACTACATATCGCAAATATTCGCATCGTTCTCGTCATTTAAAACACGTATCAATCGACTCGGTCACTCTTAAAATGGATGACAGCGAGCGTCACATACACCTTAGCGCTGCCGTGAGTCGGATCACCAGTTAAATTGTAAATGCCGGTTATAACCCGGTTTCGACATAAGTTTTAGTAAGCACGTTAGAGATTCCGGCAGCGGGCCGGTCGTTATTCGGCCGGTATGAAGTCCGTTCGTGTTTCAGCGGAGAATATCGTGGCGACGCAGTCGACGCGCGCCGTCAGTGTGATGGTGGTGAACAACCTGGACTGTGCCACCGTGTACGGATGGAACGTGATCGCATCCACGATCTGCACCTCGGGGCAGGGACGAGTGGGGCCCTGCGGCGGCGATTCCGGGGGCCCGCTCGCGCTCACGCTCTCCGGTGAGACGTACCTGGTGAGTGGCACATCACATGAAGCACTGTGATGTCGCGTACCTCGGTAATTATATGTATAGGTATATGTGTGTTGTTATAGATCGGCGTGGTGTCTTTCCACGCGTTCGGCGGGTGCGACATCGGGTTCCCGGGCGGGTACGCGCGCGTAACCTCCTTCGTGCCCTGGATCCAGGCGCGCCTGTAGCGCTCCGCACTGCGCCCGCGCCCGCACCGCACTGCGCCCGCGCCCGCACCGCACTGCGCCCGCGCCCGCACCGCACTGCACCCGCGCCCCGGACCGCCACCGTGTAGCGGCAATCATGTTCGACCGGCGCGGGCGGTTCCACACGCTTAAATATACGCTATCGATACTTTAACAATTGTTTGATTTATAATAAATCCAGCAAAGTACGAGTTTCACTCGCACACCGAGCGTTCCGTACTTCCATGCAATAATTATGAACACAGGACTACTTAGCAAAATATGATATAAATGTAGGTATGAATATTTGTAACTTCACATATTTTGTACACAGTAGAACTAGCCTGATATGGTAAGCGATCTTACTTCACTCCGTTCTTACTTCAAACTTACAACAGTTAAAATAATATCTGTACACATTCATCAAACTGTGACAGTTTATTTTATTTTTATTTTCAAAGGACAACAGTAACTAACAGCTAAATACATACATTAGAAAATGGATATAAGAACGGAAGGCCAATTAAAAGTTTTCACAAATAATATAAATAATCAGCCAAGTGCGAGTCGGACTCGCGCACGAAGGGTTCCGTACTATCATCTATAATACTATAAAGTTTAGTTCTGTTTATAAAATAACGAGAAATTAACGAAATTCCAAGTAGTAAATTGCAAACTTATAGGTAGGTTTTCGATACACATCCGGGCAGCATGACGACGTTCGCGCGAATACGCGCGGCTATGGCTCGCTCCGTGATGTTACCTCCCCCGCTACCCGCGCGGCCGTTGCTTAGCATCCGCCTCGCGCTCGCGCCGCCACCACACCGCGGCGCGGCGCTCGCACCGCGTTTAGATGCACGGATTATTTTCATTTTGTGAGTTTTTATGTATTAGATTAGGTATTTATTTTTATAGTTAATATATTTCTAAATATTTACTTACAAATATTCAAGTTTCTACCTGTTAATTAAGATCGAGTAAAAATTGCTTAAAAATTACGTTTGTTCTATGGGAGCCCCCCTTTAATATTTACTTTATTGTTATTTAATTATTTATTTTGAAAGGCAATATACAAGTAAATATTCTGTGAAAATTTGAAGCGTCTACCTGTTACCGTTTTTAATATTGAGCAAAAAAACACGAAAATAATCGGCCAAGTGCGAGTCGGACTCGCGCACGAAGGGTTCCGTACTATCATCTATAATACTACAAAGTTTAGTTCTGTTTATAAAATAACGAGAAATTAACGAAATTCCAAGTAGTAAATTGCAAACTTATAGGTAGGTTTTCGATACACATCCGGGCAGCATGACGACGTTCGCGCGAATACGCGCGGCTATGGCTCGCTCCGTGATGTTACCTCCCCCGCTACCCGCTCGGCCGTTGCTTAGCAACCGCCTCGCGCTCGCGCCGCCACCACACCGCGGCGCCGTCTACTCCCACCTGTTCTGTTGAGTAGTTCTGTTGACAGAACTACTGGGATTTTTTTTTCCATTAGTTCTGTCCACAAAACAAATGGGAATACAATTTCCACTTGTTCTGTTGAGAAGTTCTGTTGACAGAACTACTAAGATTTATTTTCCCTTTAGTTCTGTTCATTAAACAAATGGGAATACAATTCTCACTTGTTCTGTTGAGTAGTTCTGACACAAACCTTGTGATTCAAACTATTTACTTCTCCATGCAATCAATTATCAAGTACTGGGCACTTGAGGTAATTTATTTTTTAGTTATGATTTCCTGACAACGTCACGATTACAAAATTTTATTTCAAGCTTTTCAAGATTTCCCTGAAGAGGGAAATAGTTTACTGAAGAGGGTTGTTGTTATTTTAATGAGTGAATTTAACATAATAAGACGCGGTCGCGGTCGCGTGTTACTCGAAAATGGATTCGAATATTACCAGCTCTCTAAATATAAAAATTTTCAAACATTATGGAGATGTGCCATGTACAAGAAAACCAAATGCAGTGGAACTGTTACCACTTCCGAGGTACCTAATTACTAATTGTTTAACAATTCATGGTATGAATATGAACGTTTTCATACCATGAGTTTCACACACAACGTTTTTATTAGTATTACTATATATTTTAATTTTGTATTTTAGGATGATAAGGAAATCGTTAAGCATGTTGAACATATCACTACCTGCATTCCAGATTCAAACAAAGAAGTCATGTCCGTTATAATCCACAATAGTATTAGTGAAATGATGATAAGCAATGAAACCGTACCGACAGTGTACAAAAAAACAGTGACTACTTTAAAAGACACAGGAATAGATCTTATTAAAGAGTTGCCTAGTTTTAATCAAATTAAGTCGTCGATTTATAGGAGGAGAAATAAATTAAATAAAGTTCAGAAAATGAGTTACCTAAATGAGACTGTAAATGCAGTAGAAATACCTGCACAATTTTTAAAATTCATGTTGGCAGATTACAACGACGAGTCCGAGGGCGTCCGTATTTTGATTTATTGCAGTAAAGAAGCAAGAGCTCTCTTACGCGAAAAAAAAATCTTCTTTTCAGATGGCACTTTCAAAATTTGCCCAGTACCATTCACAGAGGTTTACACCATCCATGCGGATCTCGGTAGCTCTGAAGATACTATCAGTGTGATCCCCCTAATATATGCACTTCTTAGTCACAAAAACAAAAAAGCCTATACCACACTATTCAGTCTAATAAAATCACAGATTCCTGATTGGAATCCTTCCATTTTCATTACTGATTTCGAGGAAGCCGCCATTCAAGCCATTGCTGATGTTTTCCCTAATGCCGAGCATCAGGGCTGTTACTATCATTTCTCTAATAAACTGTGGAGAAAATCAAAGCAATTGGGCATTAAAAACAAACGCAAGAAAAGAATTGTAAGTTTGTGCAGCGTTCTTCCATTATTGCCCGAAGAGCGTATTACGGAAGGATGGGAGTATGTAAAATCCCAAGTGCTGGATTTTAGTGAAAGGTGCGACTTGGATAAGTTTATAAAGTATATGAGTTTCTGGATGAACCCCAAGCGCATCAAGTCATGGACTGCCTTTGGTCGGCACCATCGAACAACTAATGTTGTTGAAGGCTGGCATCGCGCCATTAACGGTACATTCAAAACTAGGCCAGCGACTATTTTCCAGTTCCTGAAAAACATAGAAGAAGATGCATCGTTTTCTTCTGTTAAAGCCTGCCACTTGAAGTCAGTTAAACGAAGGACAAATAAACAGATTGAAAACGATGCTATGATCAGAGTGTACCAAATGCAATTGATTAACGGTGACATCGAAATACCTTTGTTTTTAGAGAAACTACGTTAATATTTTTTGGCACTGATTTAAAGAGGCAGTTGTAAATAGCAATAGTTTTGGTAAGTTAAAAATTATAAATGGCACGTTTAATAACTAATTCAGCAGTTAAAACTAAGCAGTAAACAAAAATGAGTAATAAAAAATAATGAAATGGATCCGTGAATATATAATTGAGCAGGAAAATAATTAAATGGGCGGTAAAAATTATTGAACGAGCGCAGCGGTTACGTGTGGGCAGTAATAAATAGGAATTTGTCGGACGCGCCGGGCCGGTGGAGGGTTTTAGAAGGTGGTGGGGAGACAATACTCGCACACGTGGCAATGTTTTTGTTTAGTATTGCGTCTTATTTTGTGATGTGTTTTTAATGTTCTAACCTAACCTAACCTACTTTTTGGGTATCACTACTACCGCTACCGCTCATTCCATCATTAAAAGTAACTGCTCCGCCATCTTGGATGGTCCGCCATATTGGATTTAGAATGATATCACACACCATAATGTAAATTGTCATCCAAACTAAAAGTGTATACAAAATTTCAGCTCAATCGGTTGAAGATATCTACTTCAAAATTGAGTTCAAAGATTCCACTCGAACTAACATACTTACATATATGTATACATATATACATAGTACATACATACATACAAACCTACATACATTGCAAGTTAAATAATAGTACATTATGATACAAGTGTGCTAAGTTGGTTATTACAGTCAAGGCGGAATTGCAGCCCGAGCCGAAGGCGAGGGCGTAATAGAGCCGAGAGTGTAATAACCATAATGCACACGCGTTTCATACGACGTTTTTCAACACACTTGCGAGGAAAAAAACACCGGTTTATAATTGAAATACTTAATTATTGAAACAATTTGTGAAAAAGAAAAATGGCGCGGATATTAATATTTTACGCGCCTTGCATTAGTTATGCAAGCGCCGGTGCTCTCTCATTGGTTGAATTTAGATATGCGCGCGCACGTGCCCTGGCATTGGTTGAATTTTATTTTTATTAATTTATTATGGCTTGGTTACAAGACCTTTAAGCCAAATCCTTTATTTATATTTTCGTTTACATTATTTTATAGTTCTAGTTAAGTGATGGCAACTTTACTAGAAACTTCTATGGAGTTTTGCCGACAACGCAAAATCACACGTTTCCCTGCTTTATTTCACTTGCCCACACTCACGCACTTGATCGAACACTTAATTAATAAAACACCACCATTTTTATAGCATTAATGTTCAAAATAACACAAGTTTAGGAAAATAAAACAAAGCAACAGCATGTTACTAAGACGTTCCCGCCAAAACTCATTGGTTGATTTAGTATTGCGCGCGGTGTTGCAAAACCGAAACCATTAAAAGAAAATATTAAAAATTATAACAAAATATATATTTGATTAAATCTAATTAAAAAAATTAATATTATATGACAAAATTAAATAATTTGATGAAAATAATTGTTTAAATAGTGTGTTTAATGCATCACAATTATTTTATTCACAAAAATGTTGCTTATTTTATATTTAAGTAAAAACTCTTTGTTGAAATTAAAAAAAAAAACTGTAAAGTAAAGACACTAGTGCGTAATAGAAAAGTCAAAAGCACGCGTGTTTAAAAGGATACTTTTCGGCCATAAAAACGGTTGGATAAGGGCCACTTTATGAGCAAGTGTGTTGAAAAAGATTTTAAAAACACCGTGATTACGAATACGGAATAAAACTTCTTCGATCGACGTAACAGAACAGGTGGTAATAGTAGAGATAAGTCCGGTGTAAAGCATAGTCTTTTAAGTCACAAAACTAATGAGAAAAAAATCCTTGTAGTCCTGTCAACAGAACTACTCAACAGAACAGGTGGGAGTATACGGACGTAACAGAACAGGTGGTAATAGTAGAGAAGTCCGGTGTAAAGCATAGTCTTTTAAGTCACAGAACTAATGGGGAAAAAAATCCCCGTAGTTCTGTCAACAGAACTACTCAACAGAACAGGTGGGAGTAGACGCGCGGCGCGGCGCTCGCACCGCGTTTAGATGCACGGATTATTTTCATTTTGTGAGTTTTTATGTATTAGATTAGGTATTTATTTTTATAGTTAATATATTTCTAAATATTTACTTACAAATATTCAAGTTTCTACCTGTTAATTAAGATCGAGTAAAAATTGCTTAAAAATTACGTTTGTTCTATGGGAGCCCCCCTTTAATATTTACTTTATTATTATTTAATTATTTATTTTGAAAGGTAATATACAAGTAAATATTCTGTGAAATTTTCAAGCGTCTACCTGTTACCGTTTTTAATATTGAGCAAAAAAACACGAAAAAAACACGTGTATTGTATGGGGACCCTCCTTAATTTTTTTTTTTTTAATTTTTAGTATTTGTTGTTATAGCGGCAACGGAAATACATCATTTGTGAAAATTTCAGCGTTCTAGCTATCACGGTTTATGAGATACAGCCTGGAGACAGACAGACAGACAGCGAAGTCTTAGTAATAGGGTCCCGTTTTTACCCTTTGGGTACGGAACCCTAAAAATGAACAGGCATATTATAAGTGCAGAACGTGATTACGCCATTACTTAATTTTTAATAATACGTGATTTAATTCCCTTATTTCGTTTTGCATGTTAACATTAATAATTTGAATACTAAGTAGTTACGGTTACTTTTAAATAAAAAAAAAGTGTTATGTCATTGTATCTTTGAATTAATCACGTTGTATTAGCATTCGTTTTTAAGAACTAGTGGTGACGTCATCGTGTGACATGAATGAATCTAAGACAACTATAACTACTTATATTACCTTGCGTAATAAAATATTAATCTATTGGTGTTTACCAACAATTTTATTTGTTTACATGTTTTAATGATTTAATTGCCATTGTTACCATCGTTTAGTTACTAGTTACCGAAACAAACTTTTTGGGTGTAATTATAGACACAAATTTAAACTGGAAACAACACATACAAAAAATTAATACCAAAATTTCTCAATACATTTACGCTTTATCTATTATAAAAAACGCTACCTCCAAATCTGTCGCTACAAACTCTTACTATAGTAATGTTTATCCTCATTTATGTTACGGGATAATATTTTGGGGCAATTAAGTAGATGTAGAGTCGACTTTCCTGTTGCAAAAAAAATTTATCAGGACTATTTTTAATTTAGAAAGTATGGATACCGCACGTGGAACGTTCAAAGAAAATAACTTTCTCACGCTTACAGGAATACATATTTTAGAAATTTGTTTATTTGTTAAAAATAATGAAAATTACTTTTTCGATGTGTCCTCTAGTCGTGTAGATGTACTACGCTCCAAACAAAAGTACAATAATGCATACGTCAAGCAAACAACTCCATGTTTTACAATAGCTCATTTTATACCGCCATTAAAATATATAACAACTTGCCTACTGAATTAAAGTCACTAAATATATCACAGTTTAAAATTAAATTAAAGTCTTGACTCTTTTCAAAAGTATTTTACAGTCTAAAAGAATATTTTTATAATTAGTTTATCCATATTTAGATATGTTTGTATTAGGCAAATAATATATGTATATTTATGTAGTTTTAGTGCTTAAAGGTGTATATTATCATTAAAGTATTAGGAACTTGCCCTAATACTTTAATGATAATAATAATAATTGTGTATTGCATGCCCGATATGGGTACGCTGTTGAGACTTGTCTACTTATAAGAACTTTTGTACACAGTGAAGCAATAAACGTATTCTGATTCTGATTTGTGATTTGTGTATATCAAACTGTCGTTAAAAATACATAAAATCTATCGACATTACCTACTACCTACAGTGTGAATCTTACAAAAGTGAACTTGTATTTTGTTTAATGTCATAGGACAACGTGAATTAATTTGTTTCGTTTATAAAATGACAAATAACCTATAATCTAGTGCTTCCGTACCGTTAGTACGGAATCCAATACGGGTTGTGTAGAATTAAATAGGAAGAAAGAAAATATAATGAAACATTTTTATGTGACTGCACTTGTGAAAATTTTATTTTGAAGTAAATAACAAAAAGAACATAAGAATAAACAGTTTAAAAACAGATTCTTATTTTGAAATGAAAAAGTATGTACAACATCTCCTCCTTTACTTTAAAATAAAAATAATCTGCTACTCACTGCAAGAAAATAAATAATTTAATATATGCCTATCTGTTGTACACATTTGTTAAACTTGATTCGTCCTAAAGGTTTCGTTAGGACGTCTGCTGGTAACTTTTGGGAAGGCATATATTTTAAATCAATAACCTTCGTTCCCACTTTTTCCCTAATAAAGTGATATTTTACATCAATGTGCTTAGTACGATTATGGTGGACTGGATTCAGTGCTAATGCTTGAGCACTTTGACTGTCTGTAAAAATATCAACAGTTGGTGACTTACCAGTTACTTCACTGATAAATCTTTTCAAAAAACAAGCCTCTTTTGTAGCAGAAGACAGTGCCATATACTCTGCCTCGGCTGAGGATAGTGCCACTGTTGATTGTTTCCTAGACTCCCAGGATATGGCTCCTCCTGCCAGCTCCACGTAAAAACCCGTATGAGAACGTCGACTTTCTTGACAGTTCGCAAAATCTGAATCACTGTAAATTCTTAACTTTCTGTCTTTCTCCTTTAGTTCTGTGTTCCTTTTATAAGTAATGCCAGCATTTTTAGTCCCACTCAAATAGCGAAGACATCTTTTTGCTGCATTCCAATGCGTCGCATCATTACTTTTATTAAATTGGCTAAGGTAACTCACCGCATATGCGAGATCCGCTCTAGAGACCTCTGCTAACCACAACAGCGAACCCACAAGGGCCTGATAGGGGTAATTGCTCTCATCAGTTCCAGGGACGAGTTTCTTTTGAGCGAGAGGCGTCTCTACCGGCTTACAATCTCTCATATTGTATTTTTTTAACAATTCTTCAATATACGATCTTTGCGAGATCTTTATATTGTTTTCAGAGCAATCTATATTAATTCCAGTGAAATATTTAATTATTCCAAGATCTTTGCAACTGAAAAATTTTTCAAATTGTTTCTTGAAGTTGTCAATTGTGACATCGTCTCTGTAAAGAATGACAATGTCATCGACATACACTCCTAATATCAAAGAGTTTTCATCTGAAATCTTTTTTGTGTAGACACAAGCCTCCGAAGGAGTTTGAGTATAACCCAAACCTGTCAAAATTTGTTTTAGTTTCATGTTCCAGGCCCTAGATGCCTGTTTCAAGCCATACAAGGATTTTTGCAATAAACAGACTTTCCCTTCCTCCTTGTCTTGAACAAAACCTTGAGGCTGCATCATGTAGACTTCTTCCTCTAATTCGCCATTGAGAAACGCCGTGTCAACATCCTTAAGTCTTACTTTATATCCCTCCTGGACCGCTAAGGCCAAAAGTGTTCTAAAAGAAGAGTGTCTCACCACAGGAGCAAACGTCTCCTTGTAGTCTACACCTTCTATTTGTCGATAGCCTTTAGCAACTAATCTCGCTTTATATTTGATTATGTTACCATCGGCATCTCGTTTAAGTTTATAAACCCACTTGCAAGGAATACAAGTCTTGTGACTAGGCTTATCGACCAAAACCCAAGTGTGTTTTTGGAGTAAAGCATTATACTCCTCCTTCATTGCTGTTATCCATTTATCTCTATCATCGCAATTAATAGCTTCATGATAGGACTTTGGATCGTCAGAAAGTATCTCATCTACACGAGTACTATACGAGTAATAATCGGGAGGTTTACGTTCTCGGTCTGGATACCTTCTCGCTGAAACAGTTGGTTCATTTGAGGGAACCGTCTGAGTCTCTGTTTCATCAATATCTTCATCTGCATCTTCGAAATCATCACTTAACTCTTCAGACAATATTTGCGTAGCCTGTGATGAGGAGGAGCTCTGTTCATTAGATGAACTTTGCTCTCCCGACACAGTTTCCACAGACTGCTGCGATGTGGAAGTGGATGGAACATCTTCCATTAGACTCAATGATGTCGGTGATGAATTCTGCGATAACAAATTAACCAAATTAGGATTAACTGTATCCTCAGGGATCAAAACTTTTTCTTTGAGACCTGTAAAGTTACTTTCAAAGAAAGTAACATCCCGAGACTTGAGTATCCTCCTTGGATTTTCCGCTTGACGAAAAAAATAGCTCCGTGGATCTTCTGAGTATCCAACAAATATGTGTTCTGTCGCTTTCATATCCAGCTTGGTTCTTTGACATGAAGGCACATGAACTAAAGCTCTACAACCGAATACTTTTAAATGAGAAAGGTTCGGTTTCTTTCCATACCACATTTCAAACGGTGTTTTACCAACAAGTGCGCGATGCGGCGATCTATTTTTTAAATAAATGCTAGTCTCCACAGCATCCTGCCAATATGCCTGCGACAAAGAACTATGTGACAGCATTGATCTTGCCTTTTCTACAATACTACGATTGCAACGCTCACTGATACCGTTTTGTTGAGGACTGTAAGGCGCCGTTGTCGTGTGCTGTATTCCCAGAGACTGTAAATAGCTTGTCATCTCAGAGTTGACGATTTCAGTTCCATTATCTGAATGCAGCCTACGAATTTTGGCTCCAGTCTGTCTCTCAACAAGTGATTGAAAAACACAAAAGTACTTATTCACTTCTGTTTTTGCAGACATACAATATAGAAAAGTAAAACGTGTATAATCATCGACAAAAATAATAAAATATTTATTACCTTTGAATGAAATTGTGGACATCGGTCCACACACGTCCGTCCAAACCACCTCAAGAGTGGAAGTAGCCCTCATGTGCTTGAGCCTTTTGAATGGCTTTCTCGCCTGCTTACCCTCGATACAAGGTATACAAGACTCTTTGTCTACCTCGTTGTCTGTGTACTCTACACCATCAGCAAGACCTTTTCTAAGAAGGTCCATCCCAATACGGCAAAGGTGTCCAAGTCGCTTATGCCAAAGCTGAAACCTGGACTTATCGGAGTGCACATTATAAGCTGAAACATATTGCGGCAGATTTACAGTACAGTCTAAATTATACAGTCCATCACAACAAATACCTCGCACTAAAGGTTCATTATCAAAAGAGACATTACCTGTCTTGTAAAAATTACAACCAGATTTATCAAAAACTACCACTAGATCCTTTTCTACTACCTTTTTAACTGAAAGTAGATTACTGTTCAGTTCAGGCACATGTAAAACATCACTAATTTTGTTGACTATAGAATTAGTATAAATTGGAACTTCACCGCAACCTAAAGCTACCAAATCTTCACCGTTAGCAACAGTAACACGTCCTTCACTGATTTTCTTGTAATTCTGAAGCCAATCACCTCTTGAAGTCATGTGTGCAGTAGCTCCGGAATCTATAATCCATTTATCAGTATTTACTTTACATGGTGCTGATAAAGTGGTGCTAGTTACTTCAGTAACTGCTTGCGACGACATACTGCGATTTTCACTAGCAGCACCATCTCCTGTGGTATGATTAACCATCATGGTTTTACCTGACGTTGTCTCATTCTTTGTCTCTTTCTTTTTATTAAGACGACAATTTGGACTTTTATGCCCCCTTTTTCCACATCTGTAGCAAGTCACTACTCTCTTGGATGATGCAAAAGCTGCGTCTACATCTACTTTTCCATCTCCACGGATCATTTCACTCAAGAGTTTATTTTTTACCATCTCTGAAGTAACTTCTACATTACAATGTTCTAGCGCCATTATTAAGGGCACGAACCTAGGTGTCAAGCCACCTAACATAATTGCAGCTAAAGAGCTGTCCTCTATTCTCTTGCCGATATCGGCAAGATCCTGAGCAGTCGTTGTTATTGCAGTCAAATACAGCTCCAAGTTGTCAAAATCATTTAATGAATACCTGTACAACTTCCTCTCCAACGAAAGTTTTCTTCCAAGGCTTTTGTCCTCATACGCCGAACATAACGCATCCCATGCTTCTTTTGCACTTGACGCAGTTCTCACGTGTGTAATTGCAGAACCGTCAATGGTAAGACAAATTTTTGACAATGCCTTTTGATCATTTTTATTCCGCAACTCCTGGGACGTTTTATCGCCTTCTGGATATCCTATTATAGTTACCCATAATTCCTCGTGAATCAATAGCATACGCATCTTAAATTTCCAGGTAGGATATCCATCTCTGCTTTTTAGAAGAGGTATTGAACTAATATTTGACGTACCGGCCATCTTTTTATTTCTTCTCAATTTAAACTCAAATATATAGTTTTCCGTAATAAATCTTCTTTTAATAGATTTATCTACTGGAGTTCGTGCTGATAACGAATGTAGAATTAAATAGGAAGAAAGAAAATATAATGAAACATTTTTATGTGACTGCACTTGTGAAAATTTTATTTTGAAGTAAATAACAAAAAGAACATAAGAATAAACAGTTTAAAAACAGATTCTTATTTTGAAATGAAAAAGTATGTACAACAGGTTGTCACAATAGATCTGTTTCGTATGAGTCTGGCCTATTTTAATGTTTTGGAAATTAAAAGTAGGTACCTACCTCGGTATGTCATCCGACCTGGCGCAACTCCATCTTTATTTGTTAATGTAAGGAGTTTAGTCCGAAATTGACATTTACACTGTTTGACACAGACTTCAACATTTTTTTAATCTTTTGTGGCTGCTGTCTCTAAAGTCTATTCTTCCAACAACAGACGGAAGGATCAAAGTGACAAACCAGAATTAATGATTTGGATTTAAGGTTTTTGGCGGGAACGTCAAAAGATTTACGTTCCCGCCAAAAATATTAATTTTTAATAATAATTGTCACTTATTCCGAGAAACATAAACATTTAATTTAACAGTAATTCAAACAACGGTAATTATCATAACGTTATTTTCAAAAGTTATGTCTGTTGTGATTAGAAGTAAAACCAACGAGTGCAGTACAACATTTGTAATATCTTCGTCTTAATTACTTCTTACTTACATAATCTTCCTCAATAAAACTGTTTTTTTTTGCAAACTTATAAGACGTGCTTAACGTACCTATACAAATAAAATATTTAAAACGTGGTAATAAGTAGGTTATCTATGCTTAAATTTAATCGTTTACTTAACTTAAATTTTCAACTATTAACAAGATCTTTTTCATACACTAGTTTTAATTTTTAATGCGCATGTTAATGTGTCACATTCTTATGCATTGTGACATACGATTGCAAGTAGATAAATAAATCTGTATATACTGGTATTTGTCAGGCGATGCTGACTTCATAGATTTACAGAGTTTATATAGATTTATACACTATTTATAAACACATTTTAGAGACAAAACGAATCTTATCGTTAAACGTTCTTTGTAACAATAACGTTTCACTAACATTAATTAATATCCATTGTATTCGAGAGTTGTAAAAGATGCACAACATGTGGCCTGAAATCTGGGGAAAACATGGTTCAAAACGCATTTTCATGGCTTTCCGCTCGACGAAGTAATGACATTTTACACATGGGCTCAAGTTTTAAGAGCCAAATAAAATAAAATTTATTTATTGGCATAAGAACGGTGTAAATACAGAATACTAACACCATAAACTGATGCCTTAGCTTGGGTTGTTTCCTCACTAGGGAACTCCACAACGGCTTGTACCTAAACATGCATACATTGTGTAGGCATGAAATTTTGTATGGATTTCGATAACCACAGATGTTTTCATTATGTTCGTTTAGTAATTTTGGGCACGTTTTAATGTAATATTAATAATAGCTTACGAGTACGTAAAAAAGTAGAAGCTGTGAATCTCCTCTTTTTTTGAGTCAAGTGAAAAGTCATAACAATTTACATTTTCCAAAAAAAATTGTATATGTTTTATTTCCGTACATGAATATTGGAAAGTTAAATAAAATGGTAAAGTATATAATATTTTTTATCCGTCCCACAAACCTCCATAAAATTGTCGGGTAAACTCATCACCACTTTCCAAGGCATGATTAAGTTATTCTTGAGAATGGCAATATGGCCAAACTCCATTAGCCTGCCTGTAGCGCGAATAAAAGCAATCAAATTGACAATGAATTGAATTAAGAATTTCGACCTAAACTCCATACATTTCGACTCTAATCAAAATTTGAAATATTTTCATAAATTTTTTTTCTATGGAAGTGCCGCCTCTTAAGTACGTTATATTCTCTTTGATGTCATCTATGAAGCGAGAAAAACAAGCGAACGAAATCTGTCATACCTACGTGTTAGTTTGTGAACATTTATATCAGCTTATAGCAAAGAAGTACCTCAGTATAAACAGTCGGTTTATAGAGAGTTTACCAGTTTTAATAGAGAATGTTTTAAATTATAATTTAATGTTACTCCGCAGTGCAAATAAAAAGTAAAAGCGAACGCCACGGCAGCGGCAGCGAGTGCGCTCGATGTGTGTACTATACTAACCTTACACCTTCTTTGAATAATGTTTTCAATGTGTACTAATCTAAGTAAATCTTTCCACTTTCAGCCACCGCCAGATACAGTAGGTGTGTTGTCGCTGCGGAGTATGTCGCGTGCTCAGGCGGGTCCGCTCCGCACACGCCTCCCGAGCCGCCGCTGCCGCCGCGTCCTCCTCGCCGGCGCTGCGCCCTGATGAGCTGTCACCACGCTGTCTTCAGCCGGTCACCACGCGACGGTATATAGTGCAAGCAACACAAGTTCTTCGTGCCCTTTAGTAGACTAGCGTCTTCCAACTTTAAATAACTTTCTATTCTTATGGAAAGGAATTTCTTCAATCGTCGAGTCCGGTGTCGGTAAATATACTTATAATCATTTATTTATAGCATAATTTACGAAAACTGGACATTTTTAATTTAATCACAAGAAAATAGTGTCTTAAGGCATGAAGGTCCAAATTTTAAAGTGAATTAACAGTATCATGTGAAAGAGCTTCAGTAGCATAAGCTAAAACAGGTTTTTTAATATTTTTACAATGTATATTTTTCGGTTTATGAAGGAAAATATAAAAAATATAATTATGATTTCCCCCTTTTATCTACTAGTTTGTACGGAACCCTCGGTGGGCGAGTCTGAGTTGCACTTGTCCGGTTTTTTTTGCTCGATATAGATAACGGCAACAGATAGACGCTTGAAATATTCACAGAATATTGAGTTATATTATTCACTTTAAAAATAAATAATTACATTTAAATAAAATTTATATTTAATTAATATATTTAATCCCATACAACAAACGTTATTTTTTTTACGTGTTTTTATTGATAATGGTACGGAACCCTTCGTTCGCGTGTCCGACTCGCACTTGGCCGGTTTTTATTTCTTGCGGCGTTGGGGGCTGAAAGCCACCCACAGGCTTGCAGGTAGGCCGCCGGCTAGGGCGAGGGAAACAATTTATCACATATCGCTTTTATTTTTCGATCACACCGCCGCACTTTTTCGTACCGTTAGCCAAAATATCAGTGAGGAACGCTGGCCTGGGCACTCGCGCTTTCGATGCTTGACCGACACGCACTCCCGTGACGTCACTGGCACCGGTCTGGACTATCGTCTGGCTGCAGGTCCAGGTCTCAGGGGCTCCGTGAGTGTATGTGGCTACTCTTCCTCCACTTCCCATGATCCCGCTAAACTTGCGTTTATAAGACCGACACGTGAACAGCTGACCTACGACGGCGCAGATCCCTGCCTACAAATGAGCTAACCCTTCTACTACCATTAACTGCACCCCCCTGCTGGGACACGATTTGCTCGCTGGGCAGTCCTCAGGATTCACGCCCAGAGCGAGCTGTATGTTAAGCGTGAGCGAACTCACGAAGGCGCCCGAAGCTGCTCGCATCCCGCACGAGGTCACCGTAGTAAACTGGTCCTGCCTCAGAGTGGGATATTCCGTCCATCATTCTTCCACGCATCTCCTCATAAAGAGGACATTCCCACAGAACGTGGTGCCTGCTCTCCTCCGCCAACCCGCAATCACACATACTTTCATTACGCAGTCTCATCCCCGCTAACCGCTTATTGAAGCATCCGTGATCGGTCAGGATCTGTGTCCTGCCAAAGGGAAGTGATTTCAGTACCAATAAGACGCTGCCTTCGCTCCGCCTCCTGGCGAGTCAGTCCGTCGCACTCCATCCAATGGCTACCAGCTCGGGTCAGCTGGCAGCACTCCCGCCAACACCGGCAGCGCCACCGTACTACACGAGCGGTACGCCTTCGTCAGCAGGTGTATGTGGACTGCTGATGACCCAGCCGTGGTGAAATCGTGCTGTATGGTACTCTTGGCCGTAGGTAGGATCTCTTCAGAACAGTGGCCGTAGGTAGAATCCTGTTTTTAGGGTTCCGTACCTCAATAGGAAAAAACGGAACCCTTATAGGATCACTTTGTTGTCCGTCTGTCCGTTTGTCCGTCCGTCCGGGTGTCAAGACCTTTATCTAGGGAACGCGTGAAGGTATCGAGTTGAAATTAAAACCATATACGCAGATCCATAGTATCTTGCTGCAAAAAGAAAAATAAAATTTCTCAGTTTTCGTAAAAAAAAATTACAGCCTAATGTCAAGACAATACATTGATATGTTCTGAGTTAGATATTGTTCACTAAACTTATTATAACTTTATTTATGCATTAGGAAACTAAGATTGGATAATAAATTAACTGATATAATTAATTAATTAACTGATATATATTGCCTGTGTTACTTCAATTTTATTATCCAGTTTGAAATATTTATTCGAAGTATTGTCATTATCATATTATTATTTTGAATAAAATTTGTTAAACTTTCATTATATTCAAAGTATACATTTTTTAAAGCCCTCTAGTACATTGAAGTGCATAAAAAATATGTTAAGAATTAGATTTCACTTGTACGGCATCTTGAAAGATTTTCAGAATTTTGCAGAATTTCACAAAGTTCTATGATGTTCAGTGATCAAGGTCAAGAGCTCTTAGTAACATTTGATTATCATATCTTTGATGTATCTATTTCCTGCAGACTCTTTGATGAATCTATAAAATGAAATGCAAGTATTTTACTCATTAAAATTATTTATTGATTTAATTTTGTCATTTTAAATATTCCCTTGCATAATATATATTTTTTCAGTTTTCTGATCTGTGATTCTGACCCAAGCAATTAAATACTATTTGCTTGGGTCTACAATCATACAATGGAAAATAGATCATAGAGAATATATGCATTTCAATAACTACAATTGTTTTTCAACCATTGCACTAAATCAAAAGATCTATTTAATATTATCTAAGAATCTCATAGAAGAAGGTCATAGTGAATAGATATCTACTAGATTTTCATTCACTATCATACCAATATTTGAAATGTCGTAAAAAACGCACATTTCGTCACTCACAGAGGAATCAAAACCTATGGGGTACTTCCCGTTGACCCTAGAACTCTGAAATTTGGCAAGAAGCATTGTGTTAGAGTAATACATATAGGAAAAAATCCAAAAACTGGTCATTTTTAATTTAATCACAAAAAAATGGTGCCTCTATGCAAGGAATGAGGACCCAAATTTTAAAGTGAATTAACCGTATCATGTGAGGTATCATGTGAAAGAGCCTCATTAGCATAAGCTAAAACAGGTTTTTAACACATTCTTCGCCCCCTGCAGACCCTTCACTTCAGCTGGGAACCAAAACTTTTTAGGCGTATTTTGATTAAGTACAGAGTGGCCGCGCAAAGCAACGTTGACTGCCTCAAACGCCGGCGACGCTCGCTCAGATCCGAGTGGGAGGCGCCGCTACTATAGCCCCGCTCCACTCGGATCCGAGTGGTGAGCAAGGAATGTGTTAAATATTTTTACGATGAACGGTTAAGTTACGGTTTATGAAGGAAAATATAAAAAAATATATGATTTCCCCCTTTTATTTAGTTTGTACGGAACCCTCGGTGGGCGAGTCAGACTCGCACTTGTCCGGTTTTTTTTAATTCGTCGATAGGCTTGCACTTGACCGTCAACTCACCTGGTGTTAAGTGACAGTTACGGTCTACGATGGAGCGCGCTTGCTTAGAAACCTATTTACTCGCGATTTGGAGACACTTAGACTATATCAATACGGAATTCGGATTTCACAACGAAAGTGGTGCCAAAGCGTTTCGTACGTGTTTTCGGAATATCAACCATGTAACGAAATGGTAGGCAGTGTTAGCTCCATCCAGAAACATGATCATCAGGGGTGCAGATGTCGGCATGGATGGTCAAGTGCTCAAGGGCAGATCCAGCTTTGGCGCCAGGGGGGGGGGGTCACCAAGGCCGTAGCCAGGAATTCATTTGGGGGGGGGGTCAGTAATGGACCGTGGGTATATGAGTTTTTTCATAGCGGGGTAGCGGGGGGGGGAGAGTGTTTGGCCCCAGTAAATAAACATAGGTAATTATATGCGCGAGTGAAGCGAGCGCGAATTTTTTTTTAAACTTTTTATACATTTTTAGTAATATACTTTATTTCTCGTATTAGTGAGACCACAGTATTTCTATGTTAAAATATTTAGTAAAATTGCGCGAGCGAAGCGAGCGCGAAAATTAGGAAGGTTTTTAATATTAAATCTTGAAAGTGACTTGATTCATTGATCTTGTTAGCGTGTCCTAGGTTTTTGTGGCCCAGAAGAACCAAACAATTATCTGTGTTAAGAGAAAAATGAAATATCCGACAGGATAAGAATGACTTTTACGTTATCAAAAATTATAAATACAACCATTTGAATGCATTGATTGCAAATTTATTATTTCTAATTAAATATAAACATAAGACTTTATAGAAAATTACAAACATAAATTTTTATGAGAAAGTATGCGCAAAACCGCTGTAAAAGACTATAGATGCGCATAATTTAGAATAAGTAATTCACTAATTTATTACGAAAAAGCTCATTGGAGTTCTAACAAATCTAATGACACCTCGCACATCAAAATTGATCAAGCCGTTTAGGCTTGTAGGCAATCATATAGAAACATACCCACACACATACATACATATACTCGAAAAACATAACACTCCTTCATACGCAATCGGGTAAAAATAATAGGAAATAATCAGGCGCGAGCGAAGCGAGCGCGAAAATTATGAAACTTTTTATAAAATTTTAGGTATTCATATGCTAATTTGCTGTTTATGTTGTCACAGTACTGACAAGGCTCAAATATACAAAAGACCCAGCCCAGGGAGGGGGGGGGGGGGGGATCTGCCCTTGCAAGTGCTACCAGTGCAGCTACCCTCAGTGAACATTCATAATTAATTTTGCAGCCCGCTGACGATCAGAACAGCTATATACATATTAGCTGTAACAATAATTAAAATAAAACCAGACAAGTCCGAGTCAGACTCGCCCACCGAGGGTTCCGTACAAACTAGTAGATAAAAGGGGGAAATCATATTTTTTTTTTTATATTTTCCTTCATAAACCGTAAAATATACATTGTAAAAATATTTGAAAACCTGTTTTACCTTATGCTAATAAAGTTATTTCATATTATTATGTTACCCCAGTCCCCACACGGTTAAAGAACTTTAAAATTTAGACCCTCATTCCTTGCATAAAGACACAATTTTTTTGTGATTAAATAAAATTGACCAGGTTTTGAACTTTTTCCTATATGTGTACTATAACACAGTGCTTCTTGCCAAATTTCATAGTTCTGGGTGAACGGGAAGTACCCCCTAAGTTTTGATTCCCTTGTGAGTGTCGAAATGTGCGTTTTTTACGACATATTCGGCTGTAACTTTTTTTACGAAAACCGAGAATTTTGATTTTTCCTTCTGCAGCAAGACACTATGGATTAGCGTATATGGTTTTAATTTCAACACGATAGCATAACGCGTTCCCGAGATAAAGGTCTTGACACCCGGACGGATAGACAAACGGACAGACAGACAGACAGACGGACAACAAAGTGATCCTATAAGGGTTTCCGTTTTTCCTTTTGAGGTACGGAACCCTAAAAAACACTGTTTAGGCTCTAGGGCGTGCCTTAAAAGAAAAACAAAATACCCGACTGCAGAAAAGAGGTTTTTGCATCCTAACTTACGATTTCTTTACGCTTAATACGCTGTTGAGTGTACGTTTTTTGTGAGAAAGTATGCGTACAATCGCTGTAAAAGATAATTGTGCATTCTTTAGAAAAAAATCTAGTAAAATCACTTGTTTATTACGAAAAAGTTCGTTAGTAGTTACAAAAAACACGCGTTTTTTTATATTGATTGTGAGAGATGAATAATTTTTATTACAAAAAAAAGCCTGTGACGCAGCAAGTGAACACGAATCTAACGACACCTCTCACATCAAAATCGGTCAAGCCCTTTAGACTTTAAGCGATCATATAGAAACATACATATACATACATACATACACTCGAAACACCCCCCCCCCCTTCTCTCCTCTCCTTACCTTAAAACACAATTATAATGGAACAGGTGTCAGTGATTTTTTTCCTTTTTTAATCCTGTTTTACCCGTTCCCGCAGGAATCCTGAGATAAAAAGTATCTTATGTGTTAATCCAGATTATAAACTACCTGTGTGCCAAATTTCAGCCAAACCCGTCAAGCCGTTTTACCGTGAAGAAGTAACAAACTAACACAAACTGCGCATTTATAATATAAGTGTGATGTGATTTATTAGCATTTCCTATTCCAAACTGCAATATAACATATAAGTTATATATATATTCGTAATCACTGTTAAAAATTCTTTATTTTGATACCACACTCGATGTATTTTGTAAACTTTTTTTATTTTAGATTACTTTTTGCCGCAAAAAATCCTTATTTTTGTTTTTGTTAATTTTGATGTACCCAGTGTCACTTGCACGACTAAGACGAATCTATTGACACCACTCACATCAAAATTAGTCAAGCCGTTTAGGCTCTAGGGCGTGCCAAAGAAATATACATACTACATACATACATACGCTCGAAAAACATAACCCTCCTTCTTTCGCAGTCGGGTAAAAACAAGCCAAATCTTGTACCTAAAGATGCGAGAACGCTCCTTAAGACATAGAAATTTGTGGAGATTACATCGTGTGACAATGGAGAATATTGGCATAATGGTCAAAAATATTTTATATTATTGTATATTAAAATATTTTGCAAATTTGGAAAATGATATTAATATAAATATAGATGGATTACCGGTATACAGAAGTTTCAAGTTAGAATTTTGTCCCATCTTATGCAATCTACAAGAGATGGATAGAGTACCCATCAATGTAATCAGTATATACTGTGGCTTAAGAAAGCCTGACGCTGATACATTTTTGCAACCTTTTGACAAAGAAATGAAGGAACTTTAACAAAATGGCAATGAAATAAATAATTATCTATTGACAATAATTATTCCTATCCTGTACTTATGTGATTCACCTGCAAGAGCTTTTATAAAAGTAAATTGTATTGATAAATTGTTAATTTGTGTGAAAACAATTGTTAATCAAAAACGTCATTTTTGGAAAATACTGATATCGATTTTATAGATACTCGTAGATACATACATGTCAGCATGTCAACATGCTATTACAAGCTTTCACTTGCAAGTGTATCGATGTCATGCATGCATGCATGCATGCATGACATCGATACAATATCAAGCAAGCAAGCAAGCAAGCAAGCAAGCAAGCAAGCAAGCAAGCAAGCAAGCAAGCAAGCAAGCAAGCAAGCAAGCAAGCAAGCAAGCAAGCAAGCAAGCAAGCAAGCAAGCAAGCAAGCAAGCAAGCAAGCAAGCAAGCAAGCAAGCAAGCAAGCAAGCAAGCAAGCAAGCAAGCAAGCAAGCAAGCAAGCAAGCAAGCAAGCAAGCAAGCAAGCAAGCAAGCAAGCAAGCAAGCAAGCAAGCAAGCAAGCAAGCAAGCAAGCAAGCAAGCAAGCAAGCAAGCAAGCAAGCAAGCAAGCAAGCAAGCAAGCAAGCAAGCAAGCAAGCAAGCTAGGTTAGGTTTTTTTTTTTTTTTTTTTTTATAAATAAAGTTATTCACCACAGACTCCAGGGTCTGTGCCATTTTTTAACATAAACTTTTTATTTTATTATAAATTTCATTAAAATTCTTAATCTATTCTTATTTAATTAGTACGAGAGGATGTTTTTTTTTTTTTTTTTTTTTTTTTTTTTTCTTTTATATATATATATATATATATTTTTTTTTTTTTTTTTTACTTATATGTATTTTTTTTTTTTTTTTTTTTTTTTTTTATTTATTTCACTTCCCCTTTTTTTTTTTTTTTTTTTTTTACATTATATTATATACTATAACTATCATGTGCGTGCCACGAGCAGACCAGCGTCCCGCAAGCAGCGCCCGATCACGAGTCTGACGCGCATGCCAGCCATCGCCCTCCTCAACCATATTTGAGGGAAGAGAGCGACCCGCCACACGACGCCGCCGCTAGAAGGAGCTTCCGATGGTGAGCATGAATGCTCAGGGCACACACATGACAACACGTTTCTACAACTATGAACAATATTTTCTATCTAAGTTTACACAGACGTAATTTTTTTTTTTTTTTTTACTTAATTAGGGCTGTACGACGTGTCGCATGGTCTCCACCACCGCCTCATTCCGATCTTTGATTGCCATCTGCAAGTTGTAGTCGCAGATGGTCTTAGATGACGCAGCCACCGCGCGTTGCACATATCGGCTGATGGCATCTTCATAGTCGTCGGAATAGTACGTGAAGCACCTCGTGTGCCGCGAAATCGCCACGACTGCATGTGGGACACTGTCGTGCAGGCTTTGCCTTTCTTTGGTCTTTATAACGATTACCGACTCGCATTTAAGTCCCTGAGCTTCATGAATGGTAAGTGTGCACGACCCATTGCCCTCGCCAAAACCCTGGTTGATCAGGGTCTCCTTTTCCTCTTGCGTGTGAACTAAAAAGAGGGTGTTGGGGAGGGTGCTAGGTATATGTGCTCCAGTGTACCTTTTCCGCTCTAGAGACCTAATACGGGGAACTGAGGAGTATATACCTGAGTATATCTCCCCCAACGCGTACGCAACGTCCATTGGGCATCGGTTTGTGCAAAGAAACTCCTGGTTGATGTTGGTAACCAGGTCAGGGCGGCAGTACCTTAACTCGAAGAGATTTTCCCTGTCGATAAAAGGCAACTGATTTACATCTCCGATAAGGACAAGTTCGTTAGCACCAGACAGCCGAGAAGCCATCACTATGGCTCCAAAATGGTTCATGAGAGCCTCGTCCACCAGTAGGCGGTCACGGTGCTCTCGCTTCCTGAATCCATTTACGAGTACAGAAGCCATAGTTTGCACCTTGGTTTTCACCAGGTCACCCACTCGGTGCGCTAGCTTCTCCCTCAGATCTTTGGCTGCTTCAGATGTTGTGGTGATGATAACGTCCTTGTCCACATCAAAGTGTCTTACTACCCATGTAGACTTTCCACATCCCGGAACGCCATTGATCCACCGTATTTTTGGTATCGTCCAGCTTTCCCACTGTGCATCGATTTCAGGGTTCCCGGTGATGGCTTTAGCCATCTCGAGAACTCTGTCCTCTAGCATTATTTTGGTACATTGGGCGATAACTACGATAGGATCATTTGGAGGTGTTGCATACTTCAGTTTTCCAGTCCGCTTCGTCTCAGCCGCGTCCAGCGCCACAAAACCATTTCCTGCACTGTAAGCTGCCATGTACTCGCCTTTTACGGCTCCCATGATGAACTGGGATGTATCATTATTGTACATGGCTGCTTTTGCCTCCTCCAATCTCACCTTCAGGAGACCTTCATTACCGTGCCTGAAAGACTGCATGATGTTTTCGCAGGTTATGAGATTGACCTGTCTGGTCGCTCTCGTCACGGCTAGAAATTCGAGGAGGGCGTTCCTGGCATGTTCCTGCGGCGTCGAGGCGGGGATGAGACGTGGCGGACTGACTTGTCCCTTGTCGGCTCTCGTACTGACCTTCGGGTGCAGTTGCAGCTGCACCTTTGACGTTGTTATCAGGAAGGGCTTACTTTGCTTTGGAGTTTTGGGGGATTTCTGGAATAAGCTCTGCGTAGCAGTACTGAACGCCGTCCAGAGAGCGGAGACTCGGCCTTCGCTCTCCTCACGGCGACCGCTTTGATGTGCGGCGGCTTTTTCAGCATCTACTTTCTGTTGCGCCCGTTCAGATCCGCTTAATTCTGGAACTGGATGTCCCCGGCCGTTTGCTGCAGTGGTACGTTTGACTGCGGGTGTCTTTAGAAAACCAAGATTTTCGCCTCTGTCTTCGTACACTACGACCTCATGGTGTTCTGAGGCCTTCGTGCAACCTAGCCGATCCTCGACTTCACATTTCCAGAACTCAACGTTCATTGCGTCGACGCTTATCACACGGGGGATCCCGTCCGCTGGTCTTTCTAATTCCGAGAGCAACAGGCTTGCCTGAGCGAAAGGAGACCGGTCTGCCCACTCGAACAGCGCGATCGTCTTGTTCTTTGATCGCACCAGTCGGCATCGGTGACCGGCCACCTCAGTCTCAGGCAGAGCGTCGTAAGCCTTCCGCTTCATAGTGACTTTAGCGGTGCTCCCGTTTAGCAGGCATGAGATTCCCGGTGACATGCGGACGCGCTTCTTCTCCGGAGCAATACAGAAGCTTATTCCAAATCTTTCCTTATTACTGTCCATGAACAGAGCCACACTGCGAAGACGAATTCCTGGGACCCCTCTTTCTGTGCTTGCTAATAGGTGGTTGGTAGCAAAGCTTTTGATGGGGGCATCTTCTACAGGGACTCGCGCAGTTACTGTTGTTGGGAGTGTGACGTTTTGCGTAGGTGGAGGAGAGGGGAGTGTTTCTAGGGTGGAGTTTCTTTTTGTCGCTGTTCTGAAGGACCTGTCAATGAAAGACAAAAGATATTGTCTGCACTTCGAATCTGCCAGGATGTTATGGAGATCGTTTATCGAGAATTTCCTGTCTAGTTTCATTTCCAGGTCCATTCGGGCAGCCAAAAAACGGGGACAATCAAAGAGTATGTGCCAAACCGATTCAGAGACATCGGAATCGCACTCACATCCAGGGCTTTCTTTTAACTTGAATCTGTACAAGTACTCGGCTATTCCTCCGTGTCCCGTCAAAGCTTGCACGTGGTAGGGGGTAAGTTTTGTAGTCCTCGTGAACCGATATGCGTCTGCAATATCAGGGAGGAACTTACGTGTTACCGCGCCCGTGCTGGAGGTTTCGTATCTATCCTGCCATTGCTGAATAGATTCCTCACGGATCTTCTTTTTGACATAGGACAAGGGGATCCCCTCGTAGTCCCGGGAGGCGTCTGTGAGTGCCGCTGATTTCGCGAGCTCGTCGGCTCTTTCGTTTCCAGCGGTACCCACATGCGCCCTTAACCAAAACAAACGAACAGATCTCCCTTTAGCGCCGATTGTACCAATGTTTTCCTTAATGCACTTCACCAAGGGATGGCTCGTGTTGGGATTTCTCAGCAATTCGAGTGAAGATCTTGAGTCACTCAATATGTTGACCAAAGGGGCTCTGCTGGATCTCACCATCTGAGTTGCCCGGTAAAGAGCATAAAGTTCCGACTGGAACACCGTGCATTCGGAGTGTAGCTTGAACTTGGAGTATTTGACTTCTCTACCATCCTCCCACCAGGTTAGGGCAGCACCAACTTGACCCTCTATTTTGCTGCCATCTGTGTATATTTGGGGTCCTTCCATCTGGTTCGGGATGTTTTCTAGGAGCTCGAATTCCACTGATGTCTGCGTGGACGGGTGTGGTTTGTCCAGATAACTGACGTTCTGTTCGAGCTCCATTCCTGGTGTGAGGTAATCTTGGGAGAAGTTCTTCTTAACTTTGTACAGATTCAGGGCTTCCCGTATTTTCAAGTCCAACGGGATTAAGCCGGAGAGTGTGAGTGCTGATGTGAGGGAAACAGTACGGTAGGACTTGCATATTTTTTGGGCGAAACCTCTTTGGAGTGCGTTTAGGTGGTTCCTGTTCTCCTCGAGGTCTGTCGCCGGAGCCCATACAGCTGATGCATACATAACGATGGGTTCCACCACTGCGACATATATCGTTCTCGTGATTTCGCCATTTAGTCCCCAGGTCACTTTCGCTGCACACGCTATCTGCTTGTAAATTTCCGCTGCCTTTTTACACTGAGCGGCTACGTGTGTTTTGAAAGTGAGCCTTTGGTCGATCACCAGACCAAGCAGTTTTACTTCCTTAGCGAAGCTGAGCTTAACACCAGACATGGTTAATTTCGGGGCATCGAACTTCAACTTCTTCGTTAGCAACATTGCGCTGGTCTTATGCGCTGCGAAGTTTAGTTTGTTACGCTTACCCCATTCCACTACCATCTCTAGTGTCTTGTTTGCTTCCTGCTCTAGGGACTTGGATTGGCCTGTAAACACGAGAACAACGTCGTCAGCGAACGCCTGACAGTATACTTTCTCAGCTTCTAGCTTTCGCAGTAACGAGTCTAGGATTACATTCCAAAAGGTCGGTCCTCCGATGGATCCTTGGACACAACCCTTGGTAGTTTCCTTCTCGTAGGCTGCTCTAGCGTAGTTCACCTTGACTTTACGGTCGCTGAGATACGAGCATACCATCTCGTAGAGGTTAGTTGGGCACCTCTTGTTCGCTAGTTGATGTTTTAGGGCGGGCCACCATGCATTGTCGAAGGCACCCTCTATGTCTAGGGAGATCAGAAGTACTATGCTTTTGGAGTGTACTCCTTCTTTGATATGCTCTACCAGGTCATAGAGGGCGTCTTCGGTTCCTCGCTGGGGCATGAAACCGTACTGTTTCGGACTGAGGGTCGGGAGGAGATGCCATTGTATTCGGCCGATTAAAAGCTTCTCGACGATTTTTCCGAGAACAGACAAGAGACCTATTGGGCGGTAGGATTTTGGTTGTGTGTAATCCTCCTTGCCGGGTTTCTTTATGATGACCACGTGTGCCACCTTCCATTGCACCGGGAAGTATTTCAGCGACAAGCATCGATTAGCTATTGCCATAAATACCTCCCTTTCGCACCGAATGGCTGCAGCACAGATATCAGCGGTGAGCCCATCTGGTCCAGGGGCTTTCTTTGGATTCATAGCTCTCAGTACTGATTCCAATTCCGCCGATGTAAAAGGTGGGTCATCTTCCGTTAGGTCCGTTGGTAAGTCTCTTGTCTCCTCTCGTAGTTCTGTGTGGTATGGATGGTCTGTGCTCACAGAATCGTCGGGGTAGAAAGTTCTGGCCAGCAGTTCTGCAGACTCCTGTGGGGATAGAGTGTTCCCTTCAGTATCCCTAAGAAGCATGTCTTCCTGCCTCACTGAAGATTTCCTGATCACTCTATAGATTTTATCCCACATGCTTTCCTTATCCTGAGTCGTGCAGAACTCCTTCCAGCTCTCTGTTTGGGCTTTTTCGGTTTTTTCTTTGTAGTTTTTCCTGGCATTTTGATATTCTTCAATGACTATTTGAATTCGATCGGGGGCTGCATTTTTTATCCTTCTCTTCCTTCTCAGAACCTCTTTTTTCAGATCAACGAGCGTTTTGGTATACCACGGGGGAGTTGGGTCCCCTTTGCGTAGGCCTGGCTTTGGGATGGAGTGTTCGCAGGCTCTGTGTATACACTCAGTATAGCTCGTGATCAGGTTTTCAAGGTCTTCTGAACTTGCTATTTCTTCCACCGTTTTTGGCGTTATGTTGCTCTCCTCAAAGGAGGTCTTCAGGTATGACATGAAGTCTGACCACTTCGCTTTCTTAGTGTTATATCTGCGCGTTGTGATCGGCCTCAAGGTTGCCGGGGCTCTCCTCAAGCGCAGAGTAAACGTGATCGCGTTATGGTCTGATGTAGTTATGCTTCTGTCCACCTGCCAACCCTCGATTTTCCCCAGAAGTGGCGTGCTACATGTCGTTACATCTACTCTGCTTGTGCAGAGCACGCCTCCTCTGACGACTTCGAAGGTAGGTGTATCCCCGGTGTTAAGAATCTGCAAGTCCATTTCGTTGAAGAAAGAGTGGACGGCCTCTCCTCGTTCATTTTCCGATGTACTTCCCCACCAGTGGCTCCAGGCATTTACGTCTCCGGCGACTATGAGGTCTTTCGTCGCTAGTTTGTCGCTAAATGCCTTGATCCTTCCAAGGTATGGATTAATTTCTTGGTTCCCCTCTAGGTAAACGGATATCACTCCAAGTTTCAGGCTTTCGCAGACCAGTAAAACAGCCGCCTCGGTCTCGGTGACAAGCTGAGGGTCGTGTATAACCTCCAATCTGTCACCAAAAACTATTACTGCTGCCTTGACTGGTTTTTGCCTGTTTAGGCTACATTGGATAATACGAGTACCTGGGTATTGTTTCATGACGCCCTTGTTACCTACATAAGGTTCCTGGACAATGGCGACTGAAACCCCCATATCCATTGCAGCCCTCAGGAGTTCTGCTGTTGCTTCTTTGGAGCGACGCAAGTTTGCTTGGATGAAATGCAAACCTGTTCCGCTGAACCTTTGGGGAACCGAGCTATGGACCACTGGGTTGCCCTCAGCAATAAGATATCCTAGACCGCGCTATACCATCCCATTTTATCTTCTCTGGACATTCATTGTTGAATGCGTTGTGCGCCAGATCTGTGGTGGGACTGTTGGGGTGCGCGGTTGAGCAGTTTTTGCATCTCGGTGGTGAGCCTTCTTTTCTTGCTTTGCACTTTTCCCAGGAATGAGACGAACCACAGTGACTACATTGTTCATCTCGCTCCCGGCAAATTGCCCTAGTGTGGCCGAAACCAAGGCACTTGGTGCACTGCACCAGAGGTGAATGGTCAAACACGGGTCTCCTCTGGAGACCTATGTAAACCTTTTCTGCATCCACAAGGCGTTTATGCATAGCAGGAGAGACTTCGAGCACCGGATGACACTCGTGAGGATTTCGGGCTTTCTTCCGATAACGCACCCTGACAGTGCTTTCCTTCAAATCGATATCTCCTAGCGTGTGCTTGTTTTGCGCCAGTAAGTTCTCCACAATCTCTGAATCTGTGTGATAGGACATGACGTCCCTGATTATGAGAAGTGGATTTCCTGCTTTTGCTACTTCCACTTTCAGGGATTTGTGTTGTTGGACACGACTTTGAACTAAATTCAGGTCTTCCTTGTTCCTGCAGCTCAGGATTACCTTTCGGTTCCTGCCTTTACGGACTCGGTCGACCCTTGCTCCAGTCCTTTTCGTGTCCAGGGCCACACTAATCATGTCGATTAGATTTTCAGAGGTCGTGGGTTCGGAGGGATTTGATGTCGTCACTATCAGGGTGTGATTCGGTTTACATTGCGGGGGTTTCGCTGCTACCTTGGCATAGTTGGTTTTGGAAGTTTTGACTTCTTCCGCTTGGGCTAGCTCGGCGCTTATGCTGATGGCTGGGGGGGGAGAGTTCATTTTTTCTTGCCGCATTGTCCGGAGTTCGGACGACACGGCTTCTAAATGCTCGTAGATGGGCTGGACACACTCTTCAATGTTTACTAAAATTGGTTGGGGGGGAGGGGGAGGGGTGACTTCTACTTTTGCCGTTGTGATTTCATTCAGCATGCTTGTGAATGTTTCTATGAGGTCCGTTTTTTCTAGTGGTGGTGGTGTTGAACGGAGTCGCGCCAAGTCTTCGGCGTTCGCAATTAAGGCCCCAGCGAGTCTCTCATGCTCTCTCTGCGAGTCCCTTCTGAGTTCGTCTAACTGTCTTTGGATGGATTCTACTCCGGTTTTTAGGCCAGAGTAGTCCTTTCTGACGGGCTCTAAGTCCAAAGGACTGACAGACGAGCTTTTAGGACTGGATTTGAGTTGCTCACTGAGACCTCTCACTGCCGCCGAGATTTCTTGGATTTTTTGGTGCGGCTCCGTCATCTCATACCCCAGCCAGGTGCGAATCGCTTTCGCTTCCTCTCCATTTTCTCTTATTTCGCACCTGGCTGAGGTAACTTCTTTTGTCAACGTCTCTGTTATTTTTATAAGCTCCTTGCGGTGCGCTCTTTCTGCCGACAGCAGTTCTTGTGCATGTCGCGTGCGTTCTCTCTCCAAGCTCGTGATATGTCTCTGCCGAGAGTCAGACAAGGAGAGCACGATCTCATAAAGAGTCTGCAGGCTTTCAACAGCGGTGTTCTTTATCTCGCGCTTTATGTTGCCTGAAGATTCCAAGGCCTCCTTTCCCTGCTGTAGCATCTCATTTGCTAGTCTAGTGGCCATGTCCATCTCGACCCCAGAGCGCTTTTTGCAGCCGGTAAGTAACAAGCTCGGCCGGCCTTTTCGCGTAACTGGTGGGGTCGGGATGGACATTTCCGAAATGCGGTCTGACTCTTCGTCGTCAATGGCAAAGACCTTTGGAGGGGAGATCCCGCATTGTTCCCAGTCCTTAATTTTGTCTACCGCGGCGACGTGGGCTGAGGCCGTATCCGGCACGGATGACTCCATGGCCGAAACTTCGCTAGCTGGTTTAGGTGGCGGTGACAACTTTTCCAAGGAAAGGGGACGGCGGTCTCCACCCTCCGGGGCTTGGGGCAGCACGTTCGGGTGCCTCTCGCTTCCCGGTTTTTTTGGGGCATGTCGTGGTGGCTGCGTCGGTTTTGTTATTTCAGAAGCTGCGCGTGCGGAAGTGTTTTTCTTGAGCACTTTTCTGTGCAGCGAATTTAAGGCTGCTGCACAGGAAAGCGAAGATGAGGCGGAGGTGGCGGTTGGGACGGACATTTTATATTATTTTTTTTTTTTTTTTTTTTTTTTTAAGATTTATCTAATTAGTCAAATTATATCTATTTATTTCTAACCTTAAACTATTCTTAGGCTATCTTTAATCTAATCTTATCAATAACGCTGGTGGTCTGCGTAGTTTCCTCTCGTACTGCCTGCGCGCCAGATGCCAACTCGATGGTAGAGTGGCTCTGAGTTAGTAAGGTGAATATGTACTCGGCGAGGAGTCAGCGATCACTCCGGAGCAATCCTGTTCTTGTTTTACCTTCCGGTTTATGCAATGTGAGGGGCGTGAAGACGATGAAATTGGCAATTCCACTGGAACCAAGTTGTAGATCTTGTTTTCCCAGTTTCCAGGACACCAAACACGGTTGGGCTATCTCTTCTGGAACCAGAGATATGGTGCAGGGGGGGTGAGGTGGGAATTACACGATTTCACCGGAGCCAACTTGCAAAGCTCGTCTTTCCGATTTCAGGGACACCAAACACGATGGGGTAGTCTCTTCTGGAACCAGAGATACGATGCGGGGGGGGAGGTAAAGTAGGAATTCCGCAATTCCAATGGAGCCAAGTTGTAGGGCTTGTCCTTCCGATTTCAGAAACACCAAACTCGATGATGTTATCTTGTCTGGAACCGGAGATACACTGCGGGGGGGTGAGGTAAAAACCTGAGGGGGGGGGGGGAGGTCCCACAAGGCAGTTATTGGGTAAGGGGGTGATGAGGGGAGGGGGGAGAGGGGAGGGGGGTGACCAGTGGGGGGGTGCGGGTGAATGTAGAGAAGGGGTGGGGGGAGGTAGGGGGGTTGGTGGTAGGGAAGGGCTAAGTGGACCAGTGGTAACACAAGGAAATTGAGGGGTGGGAAGAGGGGTGGTTTATTAGGGGATGTTTACTGGAAGGGTAGAAGGTGACTAAGGGGGGGGGGGGGGAGAAAGGTCTTGACTTCCCGGTTTCAGTGATATCAAACACGGGTGTTCTAGGACTAAGGATGTAGGAGTTCCCTCAGGGTTACCTTGATGATGGCTGTGGTCTGCGGCGGATGTTCAGCGAGTAGCGCAGCACGTGTTTCTCGAAGGGTGAAGTCCTCGGTCCGACTTCGGAGGCGCCACAATGGGTCAGCGGTCGCTATCACATGTACACACGCGTGTCCGTTGTAGGTTAAGTATGGACAGCCTCGTGGTTACCGCGTGGTGGCACAGGTTATGTGAGTGAACTTGTGGGCCCAATAACTTTTTAGTCTCTCGACGGATTTTTATGAACGGCACGTCGGTAAAAAGGGCTTCACTGGGCCTCTCTTCTAATGGTTTTGGCACAAGAATTTCACTAACCTCTCGAGCTGCAAACCTCTCCAAAGTCTGGACCTTCTATCTCCGGAACTCCTTCAAGTTGACGGCTGCAAACACTTTTTCCGGGTGAATCACTGCCTAATCTTTCCGTATACACATCACTCGCGCGCGTAAGTTTGATTTCCGAATTTTAGCGAAATTTTTTTTCGCGGAGCTGATGTTATCGAATGCAGTTAGGTTAGGTTAGCTAGGTTAGGTTAGGTTAGGTTAGGTTCTTAAAGCACCTGAGCTCGGGAGACCGTTTTGGGTTAGCTTGATGGGGGGCCGGGCACTGTTTGCTCGGCCCCTCATCGACCTGAACCGGAAATGGTGGGGTGGGATCACCCGGCTCGGTGTGTTAATTTAGAAAGCACACCGAGTCGGGTGCTCACACCGATGAGATGGTGGAAGGGGCCCGTTGGGCAACGAATAGAGGTGGTGGTCTCTCGATTCCGGTGTTTACACTTGGAGTCGAGAGACCTTTGGGAGGTGGCTTGATGGAGAGCCGGAGACTGGTCAGACCGGCTCTTCATCAACCTGGGAAGGGATGTGATCACCGGGCTCAGTGTACGTAAGTGATTGATCACTGAGTCGGGTGCTCACATCGAGAAGACGGTGGTTTCAGTCTGTGAACAGATGGGAGTTCACAGACTGAAACCGGAGCTCTGGTATGGTGGACCGGAGGTGGAGGTTTCCTTCTGTGAACGGATGGGGGTTCACAGAAGGAAAAGAGGTGGTGGCTATCCTCTGTGAACGGATGGGGGTTCACAGAGGGAAGCTGGGGCTTTGGGTGATGGACTCGGGGGAGTTCGTCGCCCAGCTTATAAGCCCAGAGGTGGCGCGCGCGGTGTTTCCGCGCGCCTCTCAAGGACGGCGGGTGTTGAGCACCCGCCAGAGGTGGGTCCGAAAGGACAGGCGCCGCCGGGCCCGTGGATGAGTACGAAGAGTGCACCCATAGGCCCGGCACATAGGCGCGCGGACGAAACACCCCAGGGGTTTTAGTGGGTAACCCGGTATACCAGGCAGTAATGCCTGGGCGGGACTCCCACATAACCACGCGGCCTCCCCCGAGGCGCAGTGGTACCCATAAAGGGTTTCCCCTGGGTCAAAAAAAAAAAAAAAAAAAAAAAAAAAAAAAAAAAAAAAAAAAAAAAAAAGGTTAGGTTAGGTTAGGTTAGGTTAGGTTAGGTTAGGTTAGGTTAGGTTAGGTTAGGTTAGGTTAGGTTGGGGTTCCAGATTGCAGAACTTCGAAGGGAGATAACACAGGCTCCATCTGCATCCAATTTGCAAACATCACAGAGGCAGACGGTACCATCAGGGACACAAGCTATGGAAGAAATGCAGCAGTCCCTGTTACGCCAATTTGGAGGAATTCTAAACGCGCGCTTGGAGGGATTAGAGGATCGCCTCTTACCTCAAAAGCGCCTGCGGCCTCCACTTGCAGCTGACCGACGTAATGCTGCTGCTGCTGCAGCTTCAATAGCAGGAAGTTCCAAGGAGATCCCGAAACCAGCATGTTCTTTATCAGAACCAGGTGTTTCAGGAACGTCCAATACTCCGGATACGACACGCTCCATGCCTGGTCCATCCAAGGGCAAAGGTAAGGGGCAGGGGAAGAAGACGAAGAAAGACATTGATAAGGCCGTGGAGAATAGTGTCACGGCAACTAGTAACCAGCAGTCACCACCTACCCAGTCGAGTGAATCCTGGGTGAAGGTGGTTAAAAGAGGCCGGAAAAAGAACCAACCGGCAAAGCAGCAGCAACCGCAATCTGGGCCGGCACGATCAAGAGCTACGCCAAAGCCGAAGCTACGTGTCCCCCGCACCTCAGCTGTTGTACTAACAATACAACCAGAGGCTGCAAAGAGGGGAATGTCGTATGCTGAAGCCTTGACTGACGCAAAGAAGAAAGTGAACCTAGCAGATCTAGGAATCCAGTCTCTCCATTTCCGCAAGGCGGCTACTGGGGGGCGCGTATTGGAGATTCCGGGCGTAACAAGCGCTGAGAAAGCGGACACGCTCGCCACTAAGTTGAAGGAAATCTTCAATGAGCAGGATATAAAAGTCTCCAGGCCAACCAAATGCGCAGAACTGCGTGTTTCAGGCCTGGACGACTCGGTAACAAAGGAAGAAATTACAATTGCCATTTCTAAAGTTGGAGAGTGCCAGGCGGACCAGGTAAAGGTCAACGACATTCGCCGAAACTCTAATGGCATTGGTACGACTTTCATACGCTGCCCGGTTGCTGCAGCAAAGAAAGTCACCAACAACAACCGCATCTTGGTGGGCTGGGTATCTGCCCAAGTAAAACTGTTAACTCCAAGGCCGATGCGCTGCTTCCGATGTCTTGAAGTTGGACATGTCCGGGGGCAGTGCACGGCAGACACTGATAGGAGTAATCAGTGTTACCGTTGCGGCCAATTAGGTCATAAGGCAAAAGAGTGTTCAAGTGAGAAGCCCTACTGCACAGTCTGTGCAGCAGCAGGCAAACCGACAGAACACCGTATTGGGAACAAAGAACCTTGTTCTTTGCCCCCCAAAAAGAGAAGTCGGAAGAATGCAGCTGGATCTCAGCTGCAGCCATCCCTCCCGAGCCAGGATGAGGAGTCGCAAATGGACGAACAGTGATAATGGCAATCAGAGTCCTACAAGCGAATATAAACCACTCCGCTAGAGCTCAGGACCTTTTGGTGCAGAGCATGGCGGAGTGGTCAATATCTGTGGCAGTTGTTTCTGAGCCATATTTCGTCGCTCAGAGAGATAATTGGATAGGCGACAATAGTGGTACAGTCGCTATAATCACTCAAATGGTGAATGGATTTCCATTAGTCGATAGGGTGATTAAAGGTCGAGGTTGTGTGGCCGTGTTGGCGGGAGAAGTTGCCTATATAGGCGTCTACTTCTCCCCCAACAGGAATCTTGTAGATTTCGAGACTTGGCTTTCCGAGCTTGAAACTCTCGTACGGCAGTGCTATCCCTACCAATTGCTGGTCGCTGGCGATTTTAATGCAAAATCGACCTTGTGGGGATCGCCTGCCACAAACGAGAGAGGCGAACTGGTCGAAGAATGGGCGACAGCCACGGGACTAATGCTGCTGAACCGAGGAGCGGCACACACGTGCGTGCGACAGCAAGGGGGTTCAATAGTGGATCTTTCGTTCGCTAGCCCCGCTCTCGCGCGTCGTGTCGAGGACTGGGAAGTCCTAGAGGGAGTTGAGACCTTAGCAGACCACCGGTACATCCGGTATGTCCTCACTCCCCTAGGCGCCCCGAGCGGTCCAAGCCGTTCCTCAACCGATGAGGCACCACGCTGGGCTCTGAAGAAGCTGGATAGTGAAGCACTTCACGAAGCAGCCATAGTCCAGTCGTGGTTGCCAAAACCTGAAGGCAATACCGACGTAGACAGTGAGGCGAGATGGTTTCGTGATGCGATGACCGCAGTTTGCGATGCCGCAATGCCAAGAGTGCGATTCTTACCGTCACGGCGAAGCGTATACTGGTGGACGGCGGAACTGGCTCAACTCCGTGAGGAGTGCATAGCTGCCAGACGCCAGTACACCAGGCAACGCCGAAGACGGCAGCGGGATCCTGAACAAGAGACGACACTATATGCCGTATATAGACTGGCGGTCACGACCTTACAAAAAGAGATCGCACGTGCCAAAGATAGCGCTCGAGAGAGTATGCTTGCGGATCTAAGTCGTGATCCGTGGGGGAGGCCATATAAAATGGTCAGAAATAAAATCCGTCCATGGGCACCACCGCTGACACAAACCATGGAACCAAGCTTCCTGAACAGCGTGGTGGCAACTTTGTTCCCACAGGTGAGTGACCACATCCCACCACCCATGGCCCCACCCACGGATCGCGACGAGAATGCAGAGGAGAATGCAACAACGGTGTCAGAAGGAGAACTTGCTGCAGCGGTTCTGAGGCTCAAAGCCAAAAATACGGCGCCAGGTCCGGACGGTATTCCCGGCCGAGCCTGGGTGCTCGCGTTGGAGGCTCTTGAGCCTCGATTCAGAGATCTCCTCTCAGAGTGCTTTAGACAGGGTCGCCTTCCAAGCCAGTGGAAGACCGGAAAACTGGTTCTGCTGCGCAAGGAAGGCAGACCACTGGACACGCCAGGAGCTTATAGACCGATCGTTCTCTTGAATGAGTCGGGAAAGCTCTTTGAGAGAATAATTGCCGCACGACTTAAACGGCATTTGGACAGAGTCGGACCAAACCTATCGGATCGTCAGTACGGTTTCCGCAGGGGCAGGTCCACTATCGATGCTATATCGACAGTGAGGGCCCTTGCGGAAACGGCAGTCTCCAGGGGAGAGGTCGTCTTGGCGATATCACTCGATATCGCCAACGCCTTTAATACCCTCCCCTGGAATTGCATAAAGGAGGGACTACGGTACCACGGAGTGCCCCATAACGAGCGCCAGATCCTCGAGGACTACCTCAAGGATAGATTTATAATCTATCCTATGAGGAACGGATCTGGCGAGTGGGAAATGTCTTGCGGCGTTCCACAGGGGTCGGTTTTAGGACCGGACCTGTGGAACGTCGGTTACGACTGGGTGCTCCGGGGTGCAAATCTGCCAGGTATCGAAGTGGTGTGCTATGCCGACGATACACTGGTCACAGCACGAGGACGAACATACAGAGAAGCAGCAATTTTGGCCACAGCAGGCACGGCGCAGATCGTGGACAGAATACGGAGACTGGGGCTCAAGGTGGCTCTGAATAAGTCTGAGGCCCTATGCTTTCATGGGCCTCGGAAAGCGCCGCCAGCCGGAGCCGAGATAGTTGTTGGGGGTGTTTCTATCGCTGTCGGGTCGACCATGAAGTACCTAGGATTGGTCCTCGACAGCCGATGGAACTTCCGGGAGCACTTCCGACAACTGTCCCCTCGACTCATCAGAGCGGCTTCTGCGTTAGGTAGCCTTTTGCCAAATGTGGGAGGGCCCAATGCTCTCTGCCGCCGTCTCTACACAGGAGTTGTGCGCTCGATGGCGCTCTACGGGGCCCCCATCTGGGTGGAAGCTCTGAGTGCCCATAACACTATGCTCTTGCGGAGACCGCAGAGGTTTATGGCACTCAGAGCAATAAGAGCATATCGCACAGTCTCGTATGAGGCAGCGTGCGTCTTAGCCGGAACAGTACCATGGGACATAGACGCAGGGATGTTAGCAGACCTTTACCGCCAACAGTCGCATGCACGATCCAGGGGTGAGTTTCCTCCCCCTGAGGTGATCCGACGTTGGCGGAGAATCGGGCGTCAAGAGGCGTTACAAAGGTGGGAGAGAAGACTGGAGCAACCATCTGCGGGCCTCAGAACAATTGAGGCATTCAGACCCATTCTACGAGAATGGATTGAGAGAAGACACGGGGTTCTCTCCTTCAGGCTCGTCCAAATTCTGTCAGGACATGGCTGTTTTGGCGAGTTCCTGCACAGAATAGCCGGGAGAGAACCCACGGCAGTCTGTCACCAGTGTGGATGCGCAGAAGACACGGCGCAACATGTGATTGAAGCATGCCCCGAATGGCACAATCAACGAACTCGGCTGATTGGAACAATAGGAGCGGATCTTTCGCTGCCGGCCATAGCTGCTGCCATGACCAGCAGCGAGACATCGTGGGACGCGGTGCGTGACTTCGCGGAAGAGGTCATAGCACAGAAAGAACTGGCAGAGCGCATACGCGAGGATGATCCATCGTCCCAGCCAATGCGCCGAAAGCGCGTCGGACGCAGGCGGCTGGCGCATGAGCGCCGGCTGCCTCCGTAGACCGGGAACTCTGGGCGGTAGGTTCGGGGGGACCTGCCGCCCGACTAGAGAGTTCCCCGAGGATGGACGATGTGCCGTGTGTTCCGGCACATCGTCATCAGGCGGATAGAGCAGAAGCTCTCCGAGAGTGTGGTCGATGGACCAGCGCTGTCGAAGCTGCGGTGAGTTCGGAAGAGTCCCCGTAGCTCCGATGCTAAGGCGCCAAGGTGGAACACCGTGAGGTTTTAGTCGGTAGGGGCACCACTCTGGTGTCGAGCCCGACATAACCCGCCGCTCCCCCCGGGGCGGCGGTGTATGCGTAAATGCATTTCCTCACGTAAAAAAAAAAAAAAAAGGTTAGGTTGGGGTTAGGTTGGGGTGCTTTAGGGTCGGTCGCCTCCACGTTTGCCTGACTACTACTATTCTCCTCCTTTTGGGGGGGAAGAGTAGTCGTTGGGCTGGTGCACCCTGGTAACACTGCTAATAACTTCTCTCCTTTTGGGGGGATCTTGTTAGCAGTGGCAAAAGACCGACGGGGGGGGGACCTTCTTCGAGTGATTCGCACGTTAGTGTGAATCGCGAGTTGAAGGTCCAGTTGAGGGGGGGACTCTCTTCGTGTGATTTATACGCTTTTCGTGTAAATCGCGCGTTGAGAGTCTGTATGTGGGCCTTCTTCGCGCTATCTACGCACTTTTTGTGTCGATCGCGCGAGGAAGGTCTAGTGGTGGATCGGCAGGTGGCCGATGAGTTTCGGCTCGTACGGCCGCGTCGGGGGCCCTTTCTGCGTGTTCCCTTAGGGGACATTGCGGATGTGGGACTGACGCGGCTTGACGAGTGCGAAACGGGTGTGGTGGTGACTTCTCTGCGCGATCTATACGCTATTCGTCTAGATCGAACGGAGGAGTCACAAAGATGGAGCAGCTAGGGCTGCAATTGTGGAGGCGCTCGGAAGAGCGAAGCTCATTCAATGAGCAACGGCGTGCCCGGTGTTCACTTACCCTGACGCCGGGCGTTAAGCGCCACAAATCGTAATCCAGCTCTGCCGCTGCGGATCACGTCTCGTGGCAAAGTGCATCTGGACCGAGGGCCTTGGCTTAATTGCCTGGGCCGCGAGGAAGACAACCTCTATAAAAAATCACCCCCAATCCCAAGCGGCGACGCACCGTGAGGGGATGCATGGCCAAGGGGTAGATTGGTCGTTAGTGCGGACCCCGCCGGAATACCGGCCGACCTTCTGTGCGGGTTACGTTAGGCTTGCCCGGGTACAGGGGGCTATGCCCGGGTCGACTTTTTATTTCCCCCATACTCGTGGGAACAAATATGGAATGTTCAAAACTTAAAAACAAAAACGATGTTGGAGAAGGCGATCGGCTATTTTATAGCCCGGACGAAGACTCAGATTCTTCGGTTGTGAGTATGGTGACTGTGACCTCACAGTCATCAAACAAATCAACAAGAAAGCGCAGTATATCGCGCGAGGAGGAAGCCAGTGACAACAAAAAGGCTTCAGGTGGAGATTATGACGCACCGGCCAAGAAGGTCTCGGTGCCTATCAGAAGGACCAGAGGGCGTCCACCCACTACTGGTCAGTACGTTGGCCTATTAAAGGCCAAACAAGAGCTCATCAGAGCAAAACAGAGGGAGCTGGAACTCGAGGCCGAGAGACAGCTAGCTGATGAACAGCGTCAAAAGTCGGAGCGATCGCGTGCGATTCTCGGAAAAAGCTCACAGGACAAAGAGGATTCAGGGAACAGCAATGCGGCTGAAATAGAAAGGATGGTGTCCGACTCACTCGACACCATAATGAAAGTAGCAACGAGGTCCAAGAACCTCAAAGGTACCTACGTCGCGGCACTTAAAAATGCCGCGTACGTAATGAGGGATTCCTTCAAGGTAATGAAGGAACGCTCTATGCCAGAGGAAGTAGCCCTCCTAGTGGATGCTAATCGGAAACTAACGGAGGAGCTGAAGGAAATCCGCCGTGAGATGGAGGAGTTGCGAGCTGCTCGTGTGCAACAACCGCCCTCATCCACAGCGTCACCCTCAGCTCCTCCGTTTGAGGAGATGATGCGAATGGTCATGGTGCAGGTGGGCACCATGATCAACGCTCGATTTGAAGGACTGGACGACAGGCTTCTGCCTGAGAAGCGCATTAGGCCATCTCTGGCAGCTGACAGGAGGCAAAATACCACAGAAGTGGTGGATGATGGGGCAGCCACATCAGAAATGGAAGTCTCTGCTTCTCTTCCGGCCCACACGCAGGTTCCTGCTGAGGGCAAATCAAAGAGAGCAAGACGAAAGAATAAGAAGGGGAAGGCAACCCCTTCACCTACAAAGACGGCGGAACCGGAACCCATGCCAACGACGAGTGCAATGTCTGCAGCACCACAGCCACAGTCATGGACCACAGTCGCAAGGCGTGGTTCTCGTAAAAATGGAATGAGATCTGAGAGGACAAGATCAGCAGCTCCTACACGTCCAAAGGCTCAGAAAACCACCGCACCACCTGCAAAGGCAAAGGCTGCCAAACTTCACAAGCCACGCACCGCGGCTGTGGTTATAACGCTGGGATCTGAAGCAGCTGCAAAGGGCATAACATATGCCAAGGTATTAGAAACGGCTAAAAGCCGTATTGATCTAGCGGCTCTGGGGATGCCGCCTATGAAGATGAGGGCTGCGGCCACCGGGGCGAGAGTTCTTGAGATCCCCGGAGCCGAAAAGGACGAAAAGGCGGACTCTCTAGCTAGTAAACTGAGAGAAGTCTTCAAAAACACAGACGAAGTGAAAGTGTCTAGACCAACCACCACCGCAGACTTGCGTGTGAGTGGATTGGACGACACTGTCACGACCAACGAATTGAAGCAGGCCATTGCTAAAGCTGGGGGGTGTGATGCGCTTATCGTCAAGACGGGCGACATCAAACCGGGCCCAGCGGGAATGGGCATTGCCTTCGTGCAGTGCCCAGTAGCCGCCGCAAAGAAGATTGTGGCGAGTGGTGGGCGTCTGTTAGTGGGGTGGGTCGCAGCGCAAGTCCGACTGTTAGACCCGAGACCTCGCCGATGCTACAGGTGCCTTGCACTGGGACACGTTAGGGCCCAGTGCAAGTCGGAAGTGGACCGCAGCGATGAATGCCATCGCTGCGGTAAGAATGGCCATAAGGCCAGTGATTGTTCTGCCGCCCCGCATTGCAGCATATGCGAGCACGCGGGAAAACCAGCGGAACACCTCTACGGGGGCAAGGCCTGTGCCAAGCCCCCGTCGAAAACAAGAGGGAGGAAGAAGCCCGCTGCGACTAAGTCCAAGTCGCAGCCGGCTAGCTCTGTGAGAGAGCAAGTGGAGGTAATGGAGGAAAACTAGTATGGCGCTAGTTTTCCTCCAAACCAACGCGAACCACTCCGCCGGTGCACAGGATCTCCTCCTACAGTGCATGGCGGAGAGGGCAGTCCATGTGGCGGTGGTTGCGGAGCCATACACGGTCCCTAATAGGGCTGACTGGGCTGGCGACTTAGATGGTCTGGTGGCAATCACCACGCAGTCTCCAGTTCCTTCCCCCACCCTCAGTGCAACTACGAGAGGTAGGGGATTCGTGGCGGCCCGGCTCGGCCAGATTTCTGTTGTGGGTATGTACTTCTCCCCCAATAGGGCCCTCGTCGAGTTCGAGGCTTTCCTCGTCGAGATGGGGACCCTGTTGGGGCAGATTCGTCCGAACCCTGTTATTGTTCTTGGAGACCTCAACGCCAAATCTATGGCGTGGGGGTCTCCGACGACAGATGCGCGGGGAAGAGTAGTCGAGGAGTGGCTCGCAGAAGTAGGCCTATGCGTGCTCAACACCGGAAGTGAGCAAACGTGTGTGCGTCGGGCAGGTGGATCAGTGGTCGATGTGACCTTTTCCTCCCCTGAAGTAGCACGACGTGTTCACAACTGGGGGGTGTTGGTGGATGAGGAGACGTTATCTGATCACCGCTACATTCAGTTTAGCGTCTCCTCATCCTCAGTCGAACACCGTGCTGGAGTTCCCCCAGCACTCGGTCCGCGGTGGGTTCTCAAGCGTCTGGACCGTGAACTACTGCAAGAGGCAGCAATAGTTCAGGCATGGAATGCCACGCCCTCGGATCCCATAGATCTCGACGTCGAGGCTGACGAGTTGTGCGAAGCGATGTCGCGCGTGTGTGACGCCGCAATGCCGCGTGCGAAAAGCCTGCCACCCAAACGACAGGTGTATTGGTGGTCGGAGGAGATCGCGGAACTCCGACGCCAAAGTGTTGTGATGCGTCGCCGCTATCAGCGCTGCCGCAGAAGGAGGCATCAAGAACCGGAAGAGCTGGATGCCCTTTATGCCTCTTACAAAGAGGCTCTAAAAGCTCTTCGCAACGCGATTCGAGAATCCAAGACCAATTCCTGGAAGGAACTCTTGGATTCCCTAGAGGAAGACCCGTGGGGTCGACCGTACCTCCTAGCAAGGCGCAAGCTGCGCCCATGGGCACCCCCTGTCACAAGCTTGCTGGAACCACCAACACTTCGGCGCGTGGTTGAGGGCTTGTTCCCTGGTGAGCCAGGGACTGAATTCAGCCCTCCTACGATGGCAGTGACACGGGCGGGAGAAGCCGCGGAGGATGACGAGCCTCCACCGGAAGTCTCGGAAGGAGAATTGGGGGCAGCGGTCTTAAGAATGAGGGCTAAGAACACGGCGCCGGGGCCTGACGGCATACCCGGCCGTGCGTGGGCCCTCGCTCAAGATGCGCTGGGACCTCGCCTGAGAGATCTCCTCAGTCGCTGTATGCGAGAGGGGAGATTTCCCAGGCGATGGAAGAGAGGGAGGCTCGTCCTTCTTCGCAAGGAAGGCAGACCAGTGGATGAACCGTCTGGTTATCGTCCAATAGTATTGCTTGACGAGGCGGGTAAGCTACTGGAGCGGATCGTGGCTGCCCGCATCGTCAACCACCTCGAGACAGTTGGCCCGGACCTGTCCAACAATCAGTACGGGTTCCGGAGATGTCGCTCTACAATAGACGCGATTAACCATCTCCGGAACCTGTCTGACGAGGCGTGCTCCAGCGGTGGGGTTATGGTTGCAGTGTCGCTAGACATAGCGAATGCATTTAACACCCTACCCTGGAGCACAATTAGAGGAGGATTGGAATACCACCGGTTTCCCCAATATCTCCGGTGCATGATAGGTCAGGGGTACCTATCAGAAAGAGTAGTAGCATTCCCTACTAAGGAAGGACAGGATGAGAGCGCCATGTCACGCGGTGTTCCACAGGGGTCTGCTTTAGGGCCACCCCTGTGGAACATTGGATATGACTGGGTCCTCCGTGGTGCTAACCTTCGTGGCGTCGGTGTCATTTGCTTCGCTGACGACACGTTGGTTACCGCCAGGGGAAAGACATACAGGGAGGCGGCGCTGTTAGCAACGGCAGGAGTGGCGGCCGTGGTCGCCAGAATCAGGCGATTGGGTTTGGAGGTGGCGCTCCACAAATCTGAGGCCATATGTTTTCATGGCCCCAGAGGGGCGCCGCCTACAGGATCCAATATAGTGGTTGGAGGGACCTCCATTGCTGTCGGGTCGACACTGAAATATCTCGGTGTCGTACTCGACAGCAGATGGAGATTTGGCGCGCATTTAAAGCAGCTAACGCCGAAACTGACAGGCACTGCTGCAGCGCTGAGCCGGTTACTCCCAAATATAGGAGGAGGGAATGGAGCGTGCCGCCGCCTCTATATGGGGGTAGTGCGCTCCATGGCCCTGTATGGAGCCCCAATATGGGCAGGATCGCTTGATCGCAGAGATATTGCGCTGCTGCGTCGAGCTCAGCGCACCATGGCTGTGAGAGTGTGCAGAGCCTACCGCACACTCTCCCATGAAGTCGCATGTGTACTGGCAGGATCTCTGCCATGGGACTTGGAGGCTGAGGTCCTGTCCACGGTATTCTGGCGCAGGGCACGTGCCAGAGAGTCTGATATGCGTCCGGCGCCCCAAGAGGTGGTGCGGTGGCGTCAAGACGCTAAGAACAGGGCCCTGCATACATGGAGTCAGAGACTTCTCGAGAGCCCTGTTCAGAGAGGAACAGGCGCTCAAAGGTTCATTGAGGCGATACAACCCGTTCTTACTGAATGGGTCCAGCGAGGACATGGTACACTAACCTTCCGGCTGACGCAGGTACTCACGGGACATGGATGTTTCGGGAGATACCTGTGTCACGTAGCCGGAAGGGAGGAGACACCGATATGCCATCAATGCGGCTGTGCTGAGGACACTGCGCGGCACGTATTAGAGTCGTGTCCAGCTGAGGTAGAACCGCGACGATCGTTAGTCGCAGTAGTGGGGGAGGACCTCTCCTTGTCGACCGTCATTCCTAAGATGGTCGATGATGAGAGGTCATGGGACGCAATGGTCTCCTTCTGCGAAACGGTAGTTTCGAAGAGGGAGATCGAAGAGCGGGAAAGGGAACGAGATCCCCTTGCACACCCGCGTAGGAGAGCGCGGACACGGGGGCGAGCCATCCGGGCTCGCTCTCCGTCTCCGCTTGGTGGACCTGGAGTGTCGGATGCGGGGGTGTCCGGTACTCCCGTTACATAGGTCCCAAAGAGTCGGTGATGCGCTGTGTGTTCCAGTGCATCGCCGAAGAGGCAGGAGGGGGGCGTAGGCCCTCATGAGGCGAATCCTCCAGGGAGGATACTGCACCGACCGGGTCGAGATGCGTGCGAGAGCGAACCCTCGACCCGGTCCGTATGGTCAGTGCAGGTGGAACACCGTGAGGTTTTAGTCGGTAGGGGCACCACTCTGGTGTCGAGCCCGACATAACCCGCCGCTCCCCCCCGGGCGGCGGTGTATGCGTAAATGCATTTCCTCACGTAAAAAAAAAAAAAAAAAAGGTTGGGGTTAGGTTAGGTTAGGTTAGGTTAGGTTAGGTTAGGTTAGGTTAGGTTAGGTTGGAGAAAGGAGTTGTAGTGGCGGTCTCCTTGGATATTGCGAACGCCTTCAACTCACTCCCTTGGAGTTGTGTGAGGGAGGCGTTCGCATTCCATAGATTCCCCAGATACCTACGGTCGACGGTGTCCGCTTCGTATTTGTCCGACAGAGCGGTGGTGTTCCCGACACGAGACGGATGGGCGAGGCGACCCATGTCGTGCGGCGTTCCGCAGGGCTCGGTTGTAGGCCCTCCCCTGTGGAACGTCGGATACGACTGGGTCTTGCGAGGCAGTCTCCCCCCGGGCGCGAGTGTAACATGCTACGCCGACGACACGCTGGTGACGGCCCGGGGTGAATCGTACGAGGATGCGGCTCGGTTGGCTACAGAGGCTGTAAAGATAGTGGTGGAGAGGATAGAGATGTTGGGACTCCGGGTGGCCCTTGAGAAGTCGGAAGCTTTATGCTTCCACGGCCCCCGGAAGGCACCGCCAGTTGATTCCCACATCTCTATCGGGAGGGCGCAAATTCGGGTGGAGTCCTCGATGAAATATCTTGGACTCCATCTCGACGGCAGGTGGGCATTTGACGGCCACTTTAACAAGTTGGCTCCGCGCCTCAGAGGCGCAGCAGGCGCTCTCAGGCGTCTTATGCCAAATTTAGGTGGCCCAAACGCCTCAACTCGGCACCTCTACATGGGGGTGCTGAGATCAATGGCGTTGTATGGAGCACCAGTGTGGGCGGATACCCTGACCCGCAAGTCCGTCGCTCTTTTGAGGCAACCTCAGAGAGCGATGGCGGTCGGGGTAATACGCGGATACCGCACGGTCTCCAACGAGGCAGCGACGCTGTTGGCGGGCAGCATGCCCTGGGACCTGGAGGCGGAGATCTATGCAGCCATGTATAGATGGCGCAGGGAGCTCCGCCTTCGTGGAGTTGACCCCCCACCGAGTTTGAGGGAACGGTGGAAGATGCGGGCGAGGGTTGGCGCGGTTGAAAAGTGGAAGAGTCGCTTGGCCCAGCCCGCATACGGCGTGAGGACGGTGCAAGCCATCCAGCCCGTCCTGATTGAGTGGTTGGACAGGGCGCACGGGTCGCTTTCCTTCCGGCTTGTTCAGGTACTTTCCGGCCATGGCTGTTTTGGGAAGTACCTATGCCGAGTAGCCGGAAGGGAACCGACTTCCGTGTGCCACCACTGTGGCGCGATAGAGGACACGGCGCAGCATACGCTGGAAGAATGCACAGCATTTGCCAGCGAGCGTCGTGACCTCATCGGCGCAGTAGGGGGTGATTTGTCTCTCCCAGCATTGCTCCGCGCAATGTTGGTTGATGAGACAAATTGGACGGCGGTAGTTTCCTTCTGTGAGCAGGTGATCCTCCAGAAGGAAACGGCGGAACGCGAACGGGAGATCGTCTCCGATCTCCCCATGCGCCGCCGGAGAGCCGGGAGCCGTCGGAGGATGTTCGTAGACAGCCTCCAACCCCCGTAACCGGGCCGTGGGCAGTAGACTCGGGGGAGTCTGCTGTCCGTAAAGCGTTGCCCCGAGATGGCGCGCGCGGTGTTTCCGCGCGCCACTCCGAGATGGTAGGGCGTAGATAGCCCTGATTGAGAGGGGTCCCAGGGGACCAGCGCCGCCGGGTCCGTGGACGAGTTCCATTGACGCACCCATGGACTCGGCACACACAGGCGCCGAGAAGGAACACCCCAGGGGTTTTAGTGGGTAACCCGGCATACCGGTTGACTGGGCTGGAATTTCCGGCACACCGGTCAACTGGGCGGGACTCCCACATAACCACGCAGCCTCCCCCCGGGCGCAGTGGTACCCATAAAGGGTTTCCCCTGGGTAACAAAAAAAAAAAAAAAAAAAAAAAAAAAGGTTAGGTTAGGTTAGGTTAGGTTAGGTTGGGGTGTGGTGTCGGTCGCCTCCTAGTGGTGCACCCCGGGCAACGCTCGCTGAGCTGGCAGCAGCGGCTAAACGACCGACGAGGGGGGGCCGCTTCCCGGGCTTTCCGCCTCCAAAGCCCAACGGGAAGTGGCCATCGTGGGGGGGCTGCTTCCTGGGTTCCCCCCCTGGACCCATCGGGAAGCGGCCACAGTAGGTTGCGGTGTTGTATGGGCGACACTGCAACTGAGGCGGGCCGCGATGTCGTATGGGCGCACATCGCGGCTGAAGGTGAGGAGTCGTGGCGGAAGAGGATCGTCACTGATAAGGTGCGGTGCTTTCCCTATCCTCCACGACTCCGACGGGGCCGCCACCGTTAGATGGCGGACGCGGTGGGGTCGCAGGGGAAGAGGTGTGTCACTGATAAGGTGCGGTGCTCACCCTATCCTCTGCGACCGTTTTGGTAGGCGGTGGGGCCAAACATCTGACCCACCGCAGGGACCACGGGCGTAAGACACGGGGTCGTCTTGCGCCCCTTCCGATGTGGTCCCAGAGGAGGAGATCGCGACGCGTCTCTGTGTCATGACGCGTCGCGACATGGGGGGGGTGTTAACACCCGTTACCCCCCGAGGAGGGTCCGGAAACGGACGGCCGCGGCGGGTCGTGGATGAATCGGAAACGGTACCCATGACCCGCCCTGAGCGCGGCCAAGGAGGGACACCGTGGAGTTTTAGTGGGTTCAAGTCCCACATAACCGCACTGTCTCCCCGTGGCAGTGCGGTATGCGAAGGCATTTCTCCACGTAAAAAAAAAAAAAAAAAAAAAAAAAAAAAAAAAAAGGTTAGGTTAGGTTAGGTTAGGTTAGGTTAGGTTAGGTTAGGTTAGGTTAGGTTAGGTTAGGTTAGGTTAGGTTAGGTTAGGTTAGGTTAGGTTAGGTTAGGTTAGGTTAGGTTAGGTTAGGTTAGGTTAGGTTAGGTTGGGGTGTGGTGTCGGTCGCCTCCTAGTGGTGCACCCCGGGCAACGCTCGCTGAGCTGGCAGCAGCGGCTAAACGACCGACGAGGGGGGGCCGCTTCCCGGGCTTTCCGCCTCCAAAGCCCAACGGGAAGTGGCCATCGTGGGGGGGCTGCTTCCTGGGTTCCCCCCCTGGACCCATCGGGAAGCGGCCATAGTAGGTTGCGGTGTTGTATGGGCAACACTGCAACTGAGGCGGGCCGCGATGTCGTATGGGCGCACATCGCGGCTGAAGGTGAGGAGTCGTGGCGGAAGAGGATCGTCACTGATAAGGTGCGGTGCTTTCCCTATCCTCCACGACTCCGACGGGGCCGCCACCGTTAGATGGCGGACGCGGTGGGGTCGCAGGGGAAGAGGTGTGTCACTGATAAGGTGCGGTGCTCACCCTATCCTCTGCGACCGTTTTGGTAGGCGGTGGGGCCAAACATCTGACCCACCGCAGGGACCACGGGCGTAAGACACGGGGTCGTCTTGCGCCCCTTCCGATGTGGTCCCAGAGGAGGAGATCGCGACGCGTCTCTGTGTCATGACGCGTCGCGACATGGGGGGGGTGTTAACACCCGTTACCCCCCGAGGAGGGTCCGGAAACGGACGGCCGCGGCGGGTCGTGGATGAATCGGAAACGGTACCCATGACCCGCCCTGAGCGCGGCCAACGAGGGACACCGTGGAGTTTTAGTGGGTTCAAGTCCCACATAACCGCACTGTCTCCCCGTGGCAGTGCGGTATGCGAAGGCATTTCTCCACGTAAAAAAAAAAAAAAAAAAAAAAAAAAGGTTAGGTTAGGTTAGGTTAGGTTAGGTTAGGTTAGGTTAGGTTAGGTTAGGTTAGGTTAGGTTTTTTTTTTTTTTTTTTTTTTTTTTTTTTTTTTTTTTTTTTTTTTTTTTTTTTTTTTTCACTACCTGTCCGGGCGCATAGGCCCGGCCCGCGAGCTAATATTCCTAACATGGTGGTCAAGGATATGGCTTTCTAGGGTTCTTTATTTCCTATTGTCTATTTGTTTAGTTTATTTATTTACTTAAAATTTTTACTTTTTATTCTTATATTCTTAATCTTAGCTTATACTTCCTTTCCTTTCTCTCTACTTATATACTATTATACATCTTATCTGTTTCGTGCTGTTTATTGTTTTATTTATTTTACATTCGTTTCTATGTTCTGGTATATTAGATCTTATTTCCAATATCTGGACCGAGCTTAAACGTTCAAAGTTGTGATTCTCTGACCGTTGAGACTCGTATACATTTTTGTATTTTATATGTGTACTGCCAATACTTCTATTTGTTTAGATTACAGTTTGTTTGCTTATTTTTATTCTTTATTAATCTTTACATATTACGTTTTATTTATACATAAGTTTCTTAATTTTTTATTGTTCATATATGGCTACTTACATTTTTCCTATTCTATTTATTTATTACATTATTACTATTCTTATAATATATTTCTATGTGTACTTATATAAGAACTGCTATTATGTCTTCTTATTTCCTATAATTTTTATTTTATACATAAATTTCTTAATTTTTAATTGTTAATATATCGCTAACTTACATTTTTCCTATTCTATTTATTTATTACATTATTACTATTCTTATAATATATTTCTATATGTATTTATATAAGAACTGCTATTTTTGTCTTCTTGTTTCCTAAATTTTTATTTTTAGTGTTCCAACAATTTGTATCACATATTGCTATCTTTAAAATTTTTGACTGTCTTGATCTTACGTGTTTAATATACATTTTTGATTATTTGCTTTATGTTTTGTTTACAATTGTTGCTAAGTATATCATTAAAATATACTCCAACAATAATTATTAGCTTATTTGTTGCCATTTATGTGCTATTTATACGTAGTTACAGTTAGATTTTTACTGTTCTAGACACTTTTACTTTATTTCTGTTGATTTCTTTGCTTTTGTTATTTATTACTGTTCTTTGTGTGCTATGGTTGGGAGATATATTGTTCATTATATCATCAACTATACATTGATTTACTTTATTTCTTGTTTTATTTTTGCGTTCTATGTTAATTTTAGAATTCGTCAGAAATATGTAGTTTGGCTGTGTAATTTTAAAGACAAAGCTTGCTTTGGGAATGCTCTCGTTTATCTCATTTGCACAGGCTACGGTGTTCAAAGTGTTTTTGATTTCGTACTGGGGGGCTGCCGGGACCACTTTAGCAATAGGCAACCGAGGCCCTGGCGAGAACATCCCACTTCCTTCTCACCGGGCACTCTTCGGCAAAAGCATTATGTTCCGCCTTTTCTTGTTTTGTACGTAGGCAGTTTGTACATGTGGGCGGCGTTTCCGCCATGAAGTCCGCACACTCGCTTTTCAAATGCAGTCCCGCGCAGTGGCTGCATCTTTCTTGCGTCTCTTTGCAAAAGCGTTTGCTGTGCCCATAGCCGAGGCAGAGCGAGCACTGTACGAGTGGAGATTGGTCTGCCACCCGTACTCGCTGTAGATCTAAATGTACTGCCCCGGCTTGGACCAAGCGTTGCCAAACTTTTGGCGAGACTCTCGCCACTACGCTGCGTGTGTGCGGATTTCTGGCCTTTTTGGTGTAAAGTACCTCTACTGATATGTCGCCGCTTTCCAGGCCTTGGAATAATTGCTTATTTTGCCTTCTTAGTGCGTCCTCAATGTCTTGGTACGTATTGCGAAGTAGGATGTCCCCTATTACATCCTTGAGTATAACTAGAGGGTGCTTATTGTAGATTTCTTCTACGTCCAATTTTTCCGATCTTTCCAGCTTCTCCAGAACCCTATCTCTACCTTCCTCTGTCCTGCAACTTACAATTACCTTTCGGTTTTTTGCCTTTCTTATTCTATCCACCTGTATACCCTTCTCTGTGGCGTTAACTTCCTTCCGGATTTCTTCCAAGATTTGGTCACCGGTGTCCGTGCCACTCTTGGAAGTCACCGCCAGAGAATGGTACGAGATGTGTTCTGGTGGTTTTTTACTATTTGTTGTTGCGGCTATATTTGCGTAGGTTTTGTTTTCGACCTGGTTCTGGAGAGCTGTTACTTCCTGTCCGGTGATTTCTACAATTTGTCGTATTTGGGCTACCTCTTCCAAGATTTGCTCGGTGTTGTTTTCCGCCTCTTCGTCAGCCTTTGCCGTTTTTATTTGATTTTCGAAAGCTTTTCGCAATTTCGTTATTTCGTCGTTGTTAGTCTGTAACTGGCTGGCTTGACGTTCGAGTATCTCTTCTAACTTCTTTGTGTCAAATTTATATTCTGTTTGAGTGTCTGTTTTGTTCCCCGATACTGGGGTTTGTCCAAACTGCTCGTTTCCTTCGACTACAGTCCCCTCTAACACCATTAAAAGAAGTTCATCCAGAGCCTCGGTTACCGTTTGCTTTACATCTCTTCTGAGATTGCCGCTGTACGACAGGAACAATTTAGCGTTAGCCACAATATCTTTTGCTTCTTTGTTCCTGCGTGCGACCCTATTTTGGGTTAGGTTAGGTTAGGTTAGGTTAGGTTAGGTTAGGTTAGGTTAGGTTAGGTTAGGTTAGGTTAGGTTAGGTTAGGTTAGGTTAGGTTAGGTTAGGTTAGGTTAGGTTAGGTTAGGTTAGGTTAGGTTAGGTTAGGTTAGGTTGGGGTGCGTGGTCAGGTTACCTCCTCGTGGTGCACCCTGGGGGTCAGACAACAACTTCCCTCGGTGGGATCTTGTTGTCTGACCGCGAAATACCTGACGTGGGAGGGGCTTCTACGTGCGCTTCCCTTGCTACGCGTTCCCTGGGGAGTGCACGTAGAAGCCTGGGATGGAGCTCCCTTCGGGTGAGCGGGTTCGGGCAAGCGATTGCCCGAACGGGAGGGCTCTCCGCGTGTCCCTCTGATTAGCAGAGGGCACAGCGGATGAGCGAAGGAGGGGGCGGTGGGCCAGGCCGGTTACGCAGGAGGTTGCGGTGCGGCTGGGGCCGGAAGGAGGACGGGAGGACTAGCGGGTGTCTTAGCCCCTTGGCACCCGTTGGTCGGATGGTGGAGGCGGAGATCGCCGGAGGAAGGATGGGTTGATGAGGGGTCGGGTTCGCTCGACCCTTCATCGACGAGTAGTGGAGGGTGGTCTCTCGAGCTCGGTGTTCCTTTGCACCCTAAAAGCACCTGAGCTCGGGAGACTGTTTTGGGTTGGCTTGATGGGGGGCCGGGCACTGTTTGCCCGGCCCCTCATCGACCTGAACCGGAAATGGTGGGGCGCGATCACCTGGCTCGGTGTGTTAATTTAGAAAGCACACCGAGTCGGGTGCTCGCGCCGATAAGATGGTGGAGGGGCCCGGTGGGCATTGAATAGAGGTGGTGGTCTCTCGATTCCGGTGTTTACACTTGGAGTCGAGAGACCTAGGGATGTGGCTTGATGGGGAGCCGGAGACTGGTCAGACCGGCTCTTCATCAACCTGGGAAGGGATGCGATCACCGGGCTCAGTGTGGAATGTTACTCACTGAGTCGGGTGCTCGCATCGAGAAGACGGTGGTTTCAGTCTGTGAACAGATGGGAGTTCACAGACTGAAACCGGAGCTCTGGTGTGGTGGACCGGAGGTGGAGGTTTCCTTCTGTGAACGGATGGGGGTTCACAGAAGGAAAAGAGGTGGTGGCTATCCTCTGTGAACGGATGGGGGTTCACAGAGGGAAGTCGGGGCTTTGGGTGATGGACTCGGGGGAGTTCGTCGCCCAGCTGATAAGCCCAGAGATGGCGCGCGCGGTGTTTCCGCGCGCCTCTCAAGGACGGCGGGTGTTGAGCACCCGCCAGAGGTGGGTCCGAAAGGACAGGCGCCGCCGGGCCCGTGGATGAGTACGAAGAGTGCACCCATAGGCCCGGCACATAGGCGCGCGGACGAAACACCCCAGGGGTTTTAGTGGGTAACCCGGTATACCAGGCAGTATGCCTGGGCGGGACTCCCACATAACCACGCGGCCTCCCCCGAGGCGCAGTGGTACCCATAAAGGGTTTCCCCTGGGTCAAAAAAAAAAAAAAAAAAAAAAAAAAAAAAAAAAAAAAAAAAAAAAAAAAAAAAAAAAAAAAAAAAAAAAAAAAAAAAAAAAAAAAAAAAAAAGGTTAGGTTAGGTTAGGTTAGGTTAGGTTAGGTTAGGTTAGGTTAGGTTAGGTTAGGTTAGGTTAGGTTAGGTTGGGGTGGGGTGCTTTAGGGTCGGTCGCCTCCACGTTTGCCTGACTACTACTATTCTCCTCCTTTTGGGGGGAAGAGTAGTCGTTGGGCTGGTGCACCCTGGTAACACTGCTAATAACTTCTCTCCTTTTGGGGGGATCTTGTTAGCAGTGGCAAAAGACCGACGGGGAGGGGGACCTTCTTCGAGTGATTCGCACGTCAGTGTGAATCACGAGTTGAAGGTCCAGTTGAGGGGGGGACTCTCTTCGAGCGATTTATACGCTATTCGTGTAAGTCGCTCGCTGAGAGTCCGTATGTGGGCCTTCTTCGCGCTATCTACGCACTTTGTGCGGATCGCGTGAGGAAGGTCTGGTGGTGGGCCGAGCAGTTCTGGCTCGTGTGGCCGCGACGGGGGCCCTTGCCACTTGTCCCCTAGGGGGCACAGTGGACGTGGGACCGTCGCCGCCGGGCGAGCCTAGACTGTTAGGCGGGCCCTCCTTGCGCGATCTACATACCTTGTGTGTGGATCGCGTGACGAGGGCGTGGTGGTGGGCCGAGCAGTTCTGGCTCGTGTGGCCGCGGCGGGGGCCCTTTCCGCTTGTCCCCTAGGGGGCACAGCGGACGTGGGACCGTCGCGGCCGGGCGAGCCTAGACTGTTAGGCGGGCCCTCCTTGCGCGATCTACATACTTTGTGTGTGGATCGCGTGACGAGGGCGTGGTGGTGGGCCGAGCAGTTCTGGCTCGTGTGGCCGCGACGGGGGCCCTTGCCGCTTGTCCCCTAGGGGGCACAGCGGACGTGGGACTGTCGCCGCCGGGCGGGCCTAAACTGCTTGGCGGGCCCTCCTTACGCGGTCTACGCACCTTGTGTGTGGATCGAGTGATGAGGGCCTCGTGGTGGCTCGGCAGGTGGCCGAGGAGTTTCTCGGCTCGCGCGGCCGCGTCGGGGGCCCCTTTCCGCGTGCTCCTTAGGGAGTACGGTGGATGTGGGACTGGCGTGGCCGAACGAGCGTGAAACGGTGTGGTGGGCCTTCCTTGCGCGTTACACATGCCTTTTGTGTGGACTGCGCGACGAGGGCCTGGTGGCGGCTCGGCAGGTGGCCGAGGAGTTTCGGCTTGCCCGGCCGCGTCGGCGGCCCTTTCCGCTTGTCCCTCAGGGGGCACGGTGGATGTGGGGCCGGCGTGGCCGGATGAGCGCGAAACTGATTGGTGGGCGTCTCCTTGCGCTTTCCACATACCCTTTCTGGTGGACTGCGCGACGAGAGCCTAGTGGTGGCTCGGCAGGTGGCCGAGGAGTTTTTGCCTCGTACAACCGTTTCGGGGGCCCTTTCCGCTTGTCCCTTAGGGGGCACGGCGGACGTGGGACCGACGTGGTTGGATGAGCGCAAAACTGCGTGGTGGGCCTTCCTTGCGTGATCTACACGCCTTTTGTGTGGATCAAGCGACGAGGGCCTTACGGTGGAACGGGAGATAGCCGAGGAGTTTCGGCTTGTACGGCCGCGTCGGGGGCCCTCTCTGCTTGTCCCTTAGGGGGCACAGCAGACGCGGGACCGACGCGGCCTGACGAGTGCGAAACACGTACGGTTGTAGCTCTTTACAAGCTACGGAGTGGTGGTAGCTCCTTTACAGCTACGTGGTAGGTGTGCTATTGCACACAGCTCGTGGGACGAGCTATGGCGTGCCCGGTGTGCACTTACCCTGCTGCCGGGCGTTAAGCGCCTCTCGTAATCTGGCTCTGCCGCTGCGGTCATGTCTCGTAGCGTATGGCATCCGGACCGAGGGCCTTGGCTTAACCGCCCGGGCCGCGAGGAAGACAACCTCTCTAAAAAATTACCCCAATCCCAAGTGGCGACGCACCGCGAGGGGATGAATGGCCAAGGGTTACGGCGTTGTAGGGGGAACACCACCGTGCAGATCCTATTGGGTCTTGTGCGCTGCTGTTCATCCTGCGACGCTTGGTCGTTAGTGCGCTCCCCGCCGGAATACCGGCCGACCTTCCAGGCGGGTTACGCTAGGCTTGCTCGGGCATAGGGGGCTCTGCTCGAGTCGACGTGTTACTTCCCCCATACTCGTGGGAACATGTATGGATGCTTATAATTCTAAACCCAAACCTGACGTAGAAGGAGGAGAGCGCTTTATGAGCGCGGACGAGGAGTCTGACTCCTCACGGACGAGTCTGATGACGGTGAGTTCTCTGACCTCAGAGAAATCACGGAAGCGCACGAGAGTGCGCAAGGAGAGAGGTGAGCTGCATAGCTCAGGGAGTGAGGGCGAGGCTCCGGCCACGAAAGTGGTTGTTGAGCCACGCCGAGGACGAGGCCGACCACCCACAACGGGTGAATATGTCGGCCTAGCTCAGGCCAAAGCTGCCCTCGTGGCAGCGGAACGGGCTGAGATGGAGCTCAGGGCTGAGCGAGAGGTTGCTCAGGTTGCCCAGAAGCTCCGACCGGCAAGGACGACGCAGATGAGTCGACTCTCCGAGTCCTCTGATGCGAGTGAGGAACTCTCTATGAGTCTCAATAAGAAGGCGCTTGACTGCGTGGCCACAATTACCACTGTGGCCACGAAGTCGAGCAACCTTAAGGGTACTTATAAAAAGGCCCTGAAGGATGCTGCAACCACCATCCAAGAGGTGGTTGAAGCTATGAATGGACGGTCCTCCTCCGAGGAAACGCGGATGCTGCAGGCGGCAAATGCACGCCTTCAAGCAGAGGTGGCGGACCTCCGCAAGCAACTTGCGGAGCTCCGATCTGCGCTGTTCCAGGCTCGGGATGCTCCTGCACCCCGAGCCTCGAACGCGCACGGTGATGGGCTGCACGCAGCAGCGTTCGATCAAGGGCAATTGGAACAGGCCCTTCTTCGACAAATAGGCGGCATGATGAATGCGCGCTTCGCGGCGATTGAGAAACGCCTCTTGCCCGAAGAGCGTATTCGTCCCCCGCTCGCTGCTGACCGTAGAGGGGCAGCAGCACCGACCTATTCCGCGGTTGTCGGACGCAAGGCGACGTTGCCTGTCCCGGCGACTAAGCCGCCCGAACAGGCAACGTCTGGGTCTGCTCCCTCTGCCTCTTCCTCTAAGGGGAAGGGGCAGGGGAAGAAGACTAAGGCTGCTTCGGGGAGTAGCCAAGGCTCGGCTACTCTCGCGAAGAAGCCAGATTTGTCGCCAAAGCCCAAGGAAACTTGGGTGGAGGTGACAAAGAAACGGAGGAGGAGAGGTAAGAAGGCTGCATCCGCTGCGCCCCAGCAGCAGCAGCCTCAATCTGCGGCCAGGTCCCAGCGTGCCAAGGCCTCTAAGCCTAAGCTCCGTCTCCCCCGCTCATCGGCTGTGGTCATCACGGTGCAGCCCGGGGCCGGGGAGAGGGGGGTTACGTATGAGAAGGCCTTGGCAGAGGCTAGGAAGAGGATTAGCCTCCAGGAGTTAGGGATCCCTTCCCTGAATTTCCGCGCGGCTGCCACTGGTGGCCGCATGCTGGAAATTCCGGGAGGCACCAGCGGGGAGAAGGCGGATCTCCTTGCTGCAAGGATCAAGGCTTTATTTAAGCCTGAGGACATCAGAGTCCAGAGGCCACAAAAATGTGCAGACCTGCGCATTAGTGGCCTCGACGACTCTGTGTCTAAGGAGGAGGTCGCAGAGGCTGTAGCCAAATTAGGAGGCTGCAGTATCCAGGACGTGAGGACGGGCGAAATTCGCCGCAGCGTCATCACCGGCACTGGCACAACATTTGTGCGCTGCCCGGTAGCCGCGGCGAAAAAGGTGACTGGCGACAGTCGCCTACTGATTGGCTGGGTGTCCGCCCAGGTCAAGCTTCTTGAGCAGCGACCGATGCGCTGTTTCCGATGCCTCGAGGTGGGGCACGTCCGGGAACAGTGCAAGGCGGACGCCGACCGTAGCAGTCTGTGCTACCGTTGCGGTCAGATCGGCCATAAAGCCCGGGAATGCTCCGGCAAGCCAAGCTGCTCAGTATGTGCAGCTATAGGCAAGCCGTCTGAGCATAGACTCGGAAGCAAGGACCCGTGTGCCTTGCCTCCGAAACGAAAAGGACGTAGAGGTGCAGCCGTGGCCAAGTCCCAGCTGCAGCCGTCGCTCCCGGTTCGGGATGAGAGGGAGGTTATGGAGGCCTAATTATGGCCCACACCATACTCCAAGCCAATTTGAACCACTCCGCCAGAGCTCAAGACCTATTGGTCCAGAGCATGGCGGAGTGGTTGATACCGGTGGCTATTGTGGCGGAGCCATATCTCATCCCGAACCGGGACAACTGGACGGGCGACAATGACGGCACTGTCGTCATCGTCACTCAAACGGCGTCTGGATTCCCACCCATAGAGAGAGTGCTGAGAGGTCGCGGTTGTGTCGCTGTTGTGGCGGGGGGTGTCGCCTACATAGGCACTTACTTCTCCCCCAACAGAGACCTTGCAGACTTCGAGGCATGGCTCTCCGAGCTGAGCTCGCTGGTGCGGCAATGTCACCCTCACCAAATCCTGGTCGCTGGTGATTTCAATGCCAAATCGGCCATGTGGGGGTCGCCTGTTGCCAATGCACGGGGCGAGCCGCTGGAGGAGTGGGCGTCAGCCCTTGGACTGACACTGCTGAACAGAGGAGCGGTACACACGTGCATACGCCAGCAAGGGGGCTCCATTGTGGACCTCTCGTTCGCCAGCCCCGCTCTGGCGCGCCGTGTCGAAGACTGGGAAGTCCTGGAGGGGGTAGAGACCTTATCGGATCATCGGTATATCCGGTTCGTTCTCTCTCCTCTAGGCGCCCCGAGCGGTCTAAGCCGCTCCCCAGCAGATGAAGCACCACGCTGGGCTCTCAACAGGCTAGACTCTCAACTTTTGAGGGAAGCCGCGATTGTCCAAGCGTGGTTGCCCAAACCGGAAGGAGACGTCGATGTTGACTCAGAAGCGGAGTGGTTTCGTAGGGCCATGACCGCTGTCTGTGACGCTGCGATGCCGAGGGTGAGATCCCTACCGCCGCGGCGGAGTGTCTATTGGTGGACGGCCGAGCTGGCTCACCTCCGTGAGGAGTGTGTGGCCGCCAGGCGTCGGTACACCAGACACCGCCGGAGGCGGCGGTGGGATCCAGACCTGGAGGCCGACCTATACGCTGCGTATAGACAGGCGGTCGTCGCGTTACGAACGGAGATCTCCAAGGCGAAGGACCAGGCTCGAGAGAGCATGCTCGACGATCTCAATCGTGATCCCTGGGGGAGGCCATACAAAATGGTCCGAAACAGGATCCGTGCATGGGCGCCACCTCTGACGCAGACCATGCAGCCGGAATTCTTGTCCAGCGTGGTGGAGACACTGTTTCCGCGCGTTGGTGACCATTTCGTCCCCGTCATGGCCTCACCGACAGATCGCGATTCGAGTGACGAGGAGGAAGACGTGCAGACGGTATCGGAGGGAGAGCTGGCTGCAGCAGTCCAACGACTCAAGGCCAAAAACACGGCGCCTGGGCCGGACGGGATTCCCGGCCGCGCTTGGGTGCTGGCGTTGGAGGCCCTTGAGCCCCGATTCCGAGACCTCCTGACGAAGTGCCTCAAGCAGGGACGCCTTCCGAGCCAATGGAAGACTGGGAAACTGGTCCTCCTGCGCAAGGAGGGCAGACCTGCTGACTCGCCGGGGGCATACCGCCCGATCGTGCTGCTGGATGAGGCGTGCAAGCTCTTTGAGCGTGTGCTCGCTGCGCGCCTCAGACGACACCTCGAGCGGGTGGGGCCCGATTTAGCGGAGAGTCAATACGGCTTCCGCAGGGGCAGGTCCACTATCGATGCCATATCGAGAGTGAGGGCCCTAGCGGACGAAGCCGTGTCCCGGGGTGAGGTGGTCGTGGCGGTATCTTTAGATATCGCCAACGCCTTTAACACCCTCCCCTGGGACTGCATTAAGGAGGCACTGCGCTACCACCGAGTACCCCGTTCCCTTCGCCAACCCCTGGAGGATTACCTCCGGTATAGATTCATTATCTATCCGTCGAGGGAGGGATTGGGCCAATGGGAAATGTCGTGCGGTGTTCCACAGGGCTCGGTTCTAGGACCGGATCTGTGGAACATCGGGTACGACTGGGTGCTTCGTGGTAGCAATCTGCAGGGGGTCAGTCTAGTGTGTTATGCGGATGACACATTAGTGACAGCACGCGGGAGGTCCTTCCGAGAGGCGTCGATCCTCGCCACTGCTGGCACGGCTCACGTGGTGAGCCGCATCAGGCGTCTGGGGCTTACGGTGGCCCTTAACAAGTCCGAGGCACTGTGCTTTCACGGTCCTCGGAACGCGCCACCAGCCGGAGCCGAGATTGTTGTCGGAGGTGCTCGCATCGCTGTCGAGTCGACGATGAAGTACCTTGGACTCGTCCTCGACAGCAGATGGAACTTCGAGGAGCACTTCAGACGACTAGCTCCTCGGCTCACCAGAGCAGCATCCGCGTTGGGGAGCTTGCTTCCGAACGTGGGAGGGCCGAATGTGACCTGTCGCCGCCTATACACGGGTGTAGTGCGATCGATGGCGCTCTATGGTGCCCCTATTTGGGCGGACGCTCTGAGTGCCCGTAATCTAGCTCAATTGCGGAGACCGCAGAGAGCTATGGCACTCAGGGTGATTAGGGCATATCGCACTGTGTCCTGTGAGGCGGCGTGTGTCCTGGCCGGTACCCCACCGTGGGACGTGGATGCGAGGATGCTTGCCAGCATCTACCGCCAGCAGTCAGATGCACGGTCCAGGGGTGAGTTCGCTCCTCCTGAGGTGATACGACGCTGGCGAAGGCAGGGCCGGAATACGGCATTAGAGCAGTGGGAGCGCAGGTTGGAGGAGCCAACTGCGGGTCTCCGAACGGTGGCGGCTCTCCGACCCATCCTTAGGGATTGGGTTGCGAGAGAGCACGGGGCGCTCTCTTTCAGGCTCACTCAGATCCTGACAGGTCACGGCTGTTTTGGCGATTACCTGTTCAGGATAGCCGGAAGAGAGCCCACCCCAGTCTGCCACCAGTGTGGCTGCTCAGAGGATACGGCGCAGCACACGCTTGAGGCGTGTCCAGAATGGGCCGCACAGAGGGCGCGACTTGTCGCGGTGGTCGGAACGGATCTCTCGCTGCCGGCCATTACTTCTGCAATGGCAGGAAGCGAGACATCCTGGGAGGCTGTGCGAGACTTCACGGAGGAAGTCATGGCCCAGAAGGAGCTGGCGGAGCGCACGCGGGAGGACGACCCGTCGTCCCAACCGATGCGCCGCAAGCGCGTTGGACGGAGGCGACTGGCGCACGAGCGCCGCTTGCCTCCGTAACTTGGGAACTTCGGGCGGTGGTTTCGGCTCGTGCGGCCGCGTCGGGGGCCCTATCTGCTTGTCCCTTAGGGGGCACAGCGGACGTGGGACTGACGCGGCCGTGCGAGCGTGAAACCATTCCTGGTGGGCCTTCCTTGCGCGGTCTACGCACTTTGTGTGTGGACCGCGCGACGAAGGCCTGGTGGTGGCTCGGCAGGTGGCCGAGAAGTTTCGGCTTGTGCGGCCGCGTCGGGGGCCCTTTCCGCTTGTCCCTTAGGGGGCACAGCGGACGTGGGACCGGCGCGGCCGGACGAGCGTGAAACTGTATGGAGAACCTTTCCTTGCGCGATCTACGCACTTTGTGTGTGGACCGCGCGACGAAGGCCTGGTGGTGGCTCGACTCGCGCGGCCGCGTCGGGGGCCCAATCTGCTTGTCCCTTAGGGGGCACAGTAGACGCGGGACCGACGCGGCCGAACGAGTACGAACCGGCACAATCAATGCGCCGCCAGCGTATTAGACGCAGGCGACTGGTGCACGGGCGCCGGTTGCCTCCGAAATTTGGGAACTCTGGGCGGTAGATTCGGGGGAGTCTGCCGTCCGACTAGAGAGTTCCCCGAGGATGGACGATGTGCCCGAGTGTTCCGGTACATCGTCATCAGCCGGGTGGAGCTGAAGCTCCCCGTGCAGGGGTCCTAGGGACCAAGCGTGGCCAGACGGTGGAAGAGTCTGGGAGAGTGCCCACAGTCTGGCCGTAAGCGCTAAGGTGGAACACCGTGAGGTTTTAGTCGGTAGGGGCACCACTCTGGTGTCGAGCCCGACATAATCCGCCGCTCCCCCCCCGGAGTGGATGGGTATGCGTAAATGCATTTCCTCACGTTAAAAAAAAAAAAAAAAAAAAAAAAAAAAAAAAAAAAAAAAAAAAAAAAAAAAAAAAAAAAAAAAAAGGTTAGGTTGGGGTGCTTTAGGGTCGGTCGCCTCCACGTTTGCCTGACTACTACCATTCTCCTCCTTTTGGGGGGGAAGAGTAGTCGTTGGGCTGGTGCACCCTGGTAACACTGCTAATAACTTCTCTCCTTTTGGGGGGATCTTGTTAGCAGTGGCAAAAGACCGACGGGGAGGGGGACCTTCTTCGAGTGATTCGCACGTCAGTGTGAATCGCGAGTTGAAGGTCCAGTTGAGGGGGGACTCTCTTCGTGTGATTTATGCGCTTTTCGTGTAAATCGCGCGTTGAGAGTCCGTATATGGGCCTTCTTCGCGCTATCTACGCACTTTTTGTGTCGATCGCGCGAGGAAGGTCTAGTGGTGGATCGGCAGGTGGCCGATGAGTTTCGGCTCGTACGGCCGCGTCGGGGGCCCTTTCTGCGTGTCCCTTAGGGGGCATAGCGGATGTGGGACTGACGCGGCTTGACGAGGGCGAAACGGGTGTGGTGGTGACTTCTCTGCGCGATCTACACGCTATTCGTCTAGATCGAGTGGAGAAGTCACAAAGGTGGAGCAACCAAGGTTGCTAGCGCAGGTGGCGCGGATGGATATAGCTTTACAGCTACGGGATGATGGTAGCCTCTTTACAGCTACGTGGTGGAAGCGCCTTTGCGCATTGCTCGTGAGACGAGCAACGGCGTGCCCGGTATGTACTAACCCTGCTGCCGGGCGCTAAGCGCCACAAATCGTAACCCAGCTCTGCCGCCGCGGTCACGTCTCGTGGCAATAGTGCATCTGGACCGAGGGCCTTGGCTTAATTGCCTGGGCCGCGAGGAAGACAACCTCTATAAAAAATCACCCCCAATCCCAAGCGGCGACGCACCGTGAGGGGATGCATGGCCAAGGGGTAGATTGGTCGTTAGTGCGGACCCCGCCGGAATACCGGCCGACCTTCTGTGCGGGTTACGGTAGGCTTGCCCGGGTACAGGGGGCGATGCCCGGGTCGACGGTTTATTTCCCCCATTCTCGTGGGAACAGATATGAGACCTAAAATTAAACATAAAACAAAACCAAAAAACTCTACTGACGATGAGGGAGATAGGCTCTACTTGAGTGTAGAGGAGGCGTCGGACTCCTCAATGACGAGTCTGCAGACTGTCGGATCACAGTCTTCGGAGCTGTCTCGTAAACGAGGCAGGCATCAAAAGGTTGAAGAACGTAGCAAAGTGAGCTCTGGTAGCGAATCTGACGCTCCAGCTCCAAAAGAAGTTGCTGTGGAACCAAGAAGAGGCCGTGGCCGACCGCCAACTACTGGCGAATACGTCGGTTATGCAAAGGCCAAAGCGGCTCTAGTTGCTGCTGAAAGAGATGAGATGGAGCTCCGGGCCGAGCAAGAGGTCGCTCAATTAGCCCAACAGCTTCGTCCAGAGAGGCTGACACAGCCTATTAGATTATCTGAGTCATCAGAACAAGGAGAGGAGCTTGCCTTTAATTTAAATAAAAAGGCAATGGACTGCGTAACTATAATCAACACCGTAGCTACGAAGTCCAAAAACTTAAAAGGCGGTTATGTGCGTGCCCTGAAGGATGCGGCATCCACGATAAAGATGGTGGTGGAGAACCTTCACAACAGGTCCTCCAGTGAAGAAACCCAAATGCTGCAGGATACCAACTCGCGCCTGCAGGCGGAGGTTTCTTGCCTACGCAAGGAAATTGAAGACCTGCGTAAGGAAGTGATGCAGGTGCGAACCTCGGTTCCCGCTCATCCTGAGCAAACCCTGCCTGATAAGAGCCAGCCGCTCGAGGCGAGAGCTCTACATGACTTGGAACAGTCCCTGATTCGTCAGGTCGGGGGCCTAGTAAATGCGCGGCTGGAGGCACTCGAAGATCGTCTCCTACCGGAGAAACGACTTCGACCTCCACTCGCGGCAGACCGGAAGAATGCTGCTGCAGCTGTAGCAGCAGTGAATGTAGCGCAGCCCATTACCAGTGCTACAACAGTGAAGGGTAAAGGTATTGGCAAAAAGACCAAAGCACCAACATCTGCTGATCTTGCCTCTACTTCACAAACAAAGGCTGGTGAGGAACAACAACCACAAACCCAGGCCACAGATACCTGGGTGAAAGTGGTCAGGAAAGGACGGAATAAAAAGAAAGGCTCTACATCGCAGCAACGACAGCTGCAATCAGGCACGCCACGTGCCAAACAGATGCCTAAGCCTAAACTCACCGCTCCCCGCTCTGCAGCTGTTATCCTTACAATACAGCCCGCGGCCGCGGAGAGAGGTCTGACATATGCGGAGGCCTTGGCAGAAGCGAGGAAGAAGATTAATCTTGCCGAGATCGGCATCACCGGTCTTCAATTCCGTATGGCAGCCACTGGTGGCCGAGTATTGGAAATACCGGGAGGTGCTAGTGGTGACAAAGCAGATGCTCTCGCTGCCAAGTTAGAGGGAATCTTCAAACTTGAGGATATACGAGTCTCCAGGCCGGTGAAATGTGCTGATTTGCGCATCGGCGGGCTGGATGACTCAGTAAAAAAGGAAGAGGTCGAAGCTGCCATTGCTAGAATTGGCGAATGCCAATTAGCGCAGGTCAAGGCCAGTGAAATTCGACGCAACAATGCTGGAATTGGAACAACGATTGTTCGCTGCCCTGTCACCGCAGCGAAAAAAGTCACAAATGCTGGACGTGTACTCATCGGATGGATCTCAGCACAAATTAAGCTGCTGTCCCCAAGACCGATGCGCTGTTTCCGATGTCTCGAAGTGGGACATGTCCGGGAGCAATGCAAGGCCGATACTGACCGCAGTGCTCTATGTTACCGTTGTGGCCAGCCAGGCCACAAAGCACGGGACTGCACGGGCGAGCCGCACTGCACCCTTTGTGCAGCTACAAAGAAGCCATCTGGGCATCGAATGTGGAGCAAAGCTTGCGCTTTGCCCCCTAAAAGGAACGGAAGAAGAGGTGCAGCTGTGGCCAAGTCCCAGCTACAACCTTCTAACCCATCAACACGGGGCGAGGAGGCTGAAATGGAAACACAATAATGGCCACTAACGTTTTACAAACTAATATCAATCATTCCGCCAGGGCTCAGGACCTTTTGGTTCAGAGCATGGCGGAATGGTCAATACCAGTGGCCATTGTGGCGGAACCATACCTAGTCCCATCTCGGGACAATTGGTTTGGAGACAATGACGGAACAGTGGCTATTGTCACGCAAGCTGCGTGTGGATTTCCGCACGTGGAAAAAGTGACAAGGGGCCGTGGCTGTGTAGCGGTGTTGGCCGGAGGGACTGCCTTTATTGGCGTCTACTTCTCCCCCAACAGACCCATATCAGAGTTTGAGGTCTGGCTCTCTGAGCTAGAGAATCTCGTGCAACAATGTTACCCCCACCAAGTTCTGGTCGCTGGCGACTTTAACGCAAAATCGACCATGTGGGGGTCACTTGTTGCTAATGAGAGAGGGGGATTAGTAGAGGAGTGGGCAACGGCATTAGGATTAATGCTGTTAAACCAGGGTGCGGCATACACTTGCGTGCGACAGCAAGGAGGGTCTATAGTTGACATCACGTTCGCTAGTCCTGCTCTCGCACGCAGTGTTGAGTGCTGGGAAGTACTAGAGGGAGTGGAGACGTTGTCCGATCATCGGTATATCCGATACACTCTCTCTCCCCTAGGAGTCCCGAGCGGCACAAGCTGCTCCCCTCCGGAGGAATCGCCGCGTTGGGCATTGAAGAAGCTCGATAAGGAGCTCCTTCTTGAAGCGGCTATTGTGAAGTCCTGGACTCCAAAACCCGAGGGTCCATTAGACGTAGAAGCAGAAGCGGAATGGTTTTGCAAGGCGTTGACCGAAATCTGCGACGCGGCAATGCCCCGAGTCAGGCACTTGCCAACGCGACGGAGTGTATACTGGTGGACGCCTGAGCTGGCCCACCTCCGAGAGGAGTGTGTGGCTGCCAGGCGTCAATACACCAGACAACGGAGGAGGCGGCGGGCGGACCCGGATCGAGAGGCCGAATTATACGCCGCGTACAGAGTATTGGTCAAATCCTTGCAAAAGGAGATTGCACGAGCAAAGGACACTGCTCGAGAGACCATGCTCCAGGATCTAAATAATGACCCATGGGGCAGGCCTTATAAAATGGTGAGGAATAAGATACGTGCTTGGGCTCCGCCATTTACACGGACCATGCCACGAGATCTTTTGAGCAGCATAGTAACTACTCTGTTCCCGCGGGTTGGAGAACACGTTCCACCGGCTATGGCCACGCCCACATCTCACGTCGGGAGTGAAGAGGAAGATGAGGATACCCAGCCAGTGTCTGAAGGAGAACTCGCTGCAGCAGTTTTGAGGCTCAAAGCCAAGAACACTGCACCTGGCCCGGACGGAATCCCCGGCCGGGCTTGGGTGTTAGCGTTGGAGGCCCTTGAGCCTCGATTCAGGGAATTACTCACCGAGTGTTTCAAGCAGGGCCGCTTTCCCAAACGATGGAAAACTGGCAAGCTGGTTCTGATACGTAAAGCAGGCAGACCTGCTGATTCGCCGGGGGGCTACCGCCCCATAGTACTATTAGATGAGGCGTGTAAGCTGCTGGAACGAGTGGTTGCTGCACGTCTCAACAGACATCTACAGAGGATTGGACCAGATTTATCAGACCGTCAGTACGGTTTCCGCAGGGGCAGGTCCACTATCGATGCCATATCGAGAGTGAGGGCCCTTGCGGAAACAGCAGTCTCCAGGGGGGAGGTCGTCTTGGCGATATCTCTTGATATCGCCAACGCCTTTAACACCCTCCCCTGGAACTGCATTAAGGAAGGATTGAGGTACCACGGAGTGCCCCATACCCAGCGCCAGATCCTCGAGGACTACCTCAAGGATAGGTTTATAATCTATCCTACGAAGGACGGGTCTGGCCAGTGGGAGATGTCTTGCGGCGTTCCACAGGGGTCAGTCTTAGGACCGGACCTGTGGAACGTCGGATATGACTGGGTGCTCCGGGGCAGTAACCTGCCAGGTGTTGAAGTGGTGTGTTACGCCGACGACACCCTGGTGACAGCACGCGGCAGGACGTACAGAGAGGCGGCAATCCTAGCCACTGCAGGAACGGCGCACATAGTGGATAGGATACGAAGGCTGGGACTCAAGGTGGCCTTGAACAAGTCCGAGGCCCTATGTTTTCATGGGCCTCGGAATGCACCACCAGTCGGAGCTGAGATAGTTGTTGGGGGTGTTTCCATCGCTGTCGGGTCGACCATGAAGTACCTAGGATTGGTCCTCGACAGCCGGTGGAACTTCAGGGAGCACTTCCAACAACTAGCTCCTCGGCTCATTAGATCGGCATCAGCTCTCGGAAGCCTACTTCCGAACATGGGAGGACCTAACGTCACTTGTCGTCGCCTTTACACAGGCGTAATAAGATCAATGGCACTCTACGGGGCCCCTATATGGGCAGATACTCTGAGTGCCCATAACATCAAACTGCTGCGGAGACCGCAGCGGTTTATGGCACTCAGAGCAATCAGGGCTTACCGTACAGTGTCCTATGAGGCGGCATGCGTCCTGGCCGCAACAACACCTTGGGACCTGGACGCTGAAATGTTGGCTGAGATTTACCGCCAACAGTCGCATGCACGATCCAGGGGTGAGTTTCCTCCCCCTGAGGTGATCCGACGTTGGCGGCGAGACGGACGGCAAACAGCCATACAAAGATGGGACAGCAGACTGCACACTCCAACTGCGGGTCTGCGCGTAGTTGAGGCTTTTCGGCCGATACTAAAAGAGTGGATAGAGAGAAAACACGGGGTTCTCTCCTTCAGGCTCGTTCAAACTTTGTCAGGCCATGGCTGCTTTGGCGAGTACCTGCACAGAGTAGCCGGGAGAGAACCCACGGCTGTCTGCCATCAGTGCGGTAACATGGAAGACACGGCGCAACACACGATCGAAGTGTGTCCAGAATGGCACAACCAGCGTACTCGTCTGGTTGCAGTTGTGGGAGCAGACCTTTCTCTGCCGGCCATAGCCTCTGCTATGACCGGCAGTGAGACGTCTTGGGACGCGATGCGGGATTTCGCTGAAGACGTGATGTCCCAAAAAGAGGTGTTAGAGCGCATGAGGGAAGATGACCCTTCGTCTCAGCCCATGCGACGTAAAAGGATAGGTCGCAGGCGGTTGGCGCATGAGCGCCGGCTGCCTCCGTAGACCGGGAACTCTGGGCGGTAGGTTCGGGGGAGCCTGCCGTCCGACTAGAGAGTTCCCCGAGGATGGACGATGTGCCCGAGTGTTCCGGTACATCGTCATCAGGCGGATGAGAGCGGAAGCTCTACGAGAGGAGGTCGATGGACCAGCGCTATCGAAGCTGCGGAGAGTTCGGAAGAGTTCCCGCGGCTCCGATGTTAAGGCGCCAAGGTGGAACACCGTGAGGTTTTAGTCGGTAGGGGCACCACTCTGGTGTCGAGCCCGACATAACCCGCTGCTCCCCCCCGGGCGGCGGTGTATGCGTAAATGCATTTCCTCACGTAAAAAAAAAAAAAAAAAAAAAAGGTTAGGTTAGGTTAGGTTGGGGTGCTTTAGGGTCGGTCGCCTCCACGTTTGCCTGACTACTACTATTCTCCTCCTTTTGGGGGGGAAGAGTAGTCGTTGGGCTGGTGCACCCTGGTAACACTGCTAATAACTTCTCTCCTTTTGGGGGGATCTTGTTAGCAGTGGCAAAAGACCGACGGGGAGGGGGACCTTCTTCGAGTGATTCGCACGTCAAAGTGAATCGCAAGTTGAAGGTCCAGTTGAGGGGGGGACTCTCTTCGTGCGATTTATACGCTATTCGTGTAAATTGCGCGCTGAGAGTCCGTATGTGGGCCTTCTTCGCGCTATCTACGCACTTTTTGTGTCGATCGCGTGAGGAAGGTCTAGTGGTGGATCGGCACGTGGCCGATGAGTTCCGGCTCGTACGGCCGCGTCGGGGGCCCTTTCTGCGTGTCCCTTAGGGGGCATAGCGGATGTGGGACTGACGCGGCTTGACGAGTGCGAAACGTGTGTGGTGGTGACTTCTCTGCGCGATCTACACGCTATTCGTGTAGATCGAGTGGAGAAGTCACAAAGGTGGAGCAACCAAGGTTGCTAGCGCAGGTGGCGCGGATGGATGTGGCTTTACAGCTACGGGATGGTGGTAGCCTCTTTACAGCTACGTGGTGGAAGCGCTTTTGCGCATTGCTCGTGAGACGAGCAACGGCGTGCCCGGTATGTACCAACCCTGCTGCCGGGCGCTAAGCGCCACAAATCGTAACCCAGCTCTGCCGCCGCGGTCACGTCTCGTGGCAATAGTGCATCTGGACCGAGGGCCTTGGCTTAACTGCCTGGGCCGCGAGGAAGACAACCTCTATAAAAAATCACCCCCAATCCCAAGCGGCGACGCACCGTGAGGGGATGCATGGCCAAGGGGTAGATTGGTCGTTAGTGCGGACCCCGCCGGAATACCGGCCGACCTTCTGTGCGGGTTACGATAGGCTTGCCCGGGTACAGGGGGCGATGCCCGGGTCGACGGTTTATTTCCCCCATTCTCGTGGGATCAGCTATGGATAAAAACATTAAAACCCAAACCAAAAACGACGTTAGGAGGGAGATGGATGTGGAATCTGATTCCGCATCCAGTATGAGATCGGCGATTGAGTCTCCAGACAGACTCTCTAGGACTATTCCTAAACAACGGAGGAAACGTGGTGGCTCGGAGTCTGAAGGTGAATCAGACGGCCCAGCTCACAAAATTGGCCCTGCTCGCAGAGGCAGAGGTCGTCCGCCCACTACGGGCGATTATGTCGGCCTCGCCAAAGCTCGAGCAGAATATTTGAAGGCGGAACGTGAGCATATGGAGCTCGAGGCGGAGAAAGAGGTAGCGGAAGCGGCAAGGACGCTCCGTTCCATAAGACCGACAATCAGTCGGCTATCTGAGTGCTCTACGGACAGAGACGATAGGGACGAGACGGTATCATGGGACCTGAATAAACAGGTTCAGGAATGCGTAGCCGCAATTACTACTGTGGCCGTAAAATCCTCAAACCTGAAGGGCACATACAAGAAAGCCTTGAAGGACGCGGCGGTCACTATCCGCGAGGTAGTTGACGTGCTCAACTCGCGCTCCTCATCAGAGGAGACAAGGATTTTACAGGCAGCTAACGCTCGCCTTCAATCAGAGGTGGAGGACCTCCGTAAACAACTTACGGAGCTCCGCAATGAAATGTTCCAGGCGAAGGGTGTCTCTGCACCCCAAGCCTCAAACTCGAATGGTGGTTCCCTGGATCAAGGGCAATTTCACCAGAATTTAGTGAGGGAAATAGGCGGGATGATGAACGCCCGCTTCGAGGCAATCGAGAAGCGTCTCTTGCCTGCGGAACGGTTGCGTCCCCCGCTGGCTGCCGATCGCAGCAATTCAGCGCCGGTAGTTCCAGTGGACGCACCTGGGCCAGTCACTACGACGCCAGGTACATCTGGTCCTACTCCTTCTGCTTCTTCTTCTAAGGGGAAGGGGCGAGGGAAGAGGACCAAAACTGTAGTAGAGAGTAGCCAAGGCCCGGCTTCCCAAACGATAAGGTCTGGCGCAGCACCTAAACCCAAGGAATCTTGGGTAGAGGTGGTGAAAAAGAAGAGAGGTCGTAAGAAGGCAGCTCCTGCTCCGCCTCAGCAACAGCAGCCTCAAGGTACGGCCAAGTCCAAGCGTGCCAAGGTTTCGAAGCCTAAGCTCCGTCTCCCCCGCTCATCGGCTGTGGTCATCACAGTGCAGCCCGGGGCCGGGGAGAGGGGGGTTACGTACGAGAAGGCCTTGACAGAGGCTAAGAAGAGGATTAGCCTCCAGGAACTAGGGATCTCTTCCCTACATTTCCGTGCGGCTGCCACAGGTGGCCGCATGTTGGAGGTACCGGGAACCACCAGCGGGGAGAAGGCGGATCTCCTTGCCGCAAAAATTCAGGCCTTATTCAAGCCTGAAGACATCAGGGTCCACAGGCCACAAAAATGCGCAGACCTGCGCATTAGTGGCCTCGACGACTCTGTGTCAAAGGAGGAGGTCGCTGATGCTGTAGCCAAAATGGGAGGCTGCAATATACAGGACGTAAGGACAGGTGAAATTCGCCGCAGCGACATCACCGGCACTGGCACAACATTTGTGCGTTGCCCGGTAGCCGCGGCGAAAAAGGTGACCGGCGGTCGCCTACTGATTGGCTGGGTGTCCGCCCAGGTTAAGTTACTGGACCAGCGACCGTTGCGCTGTTTCCGGTGCCTCGAGGTGGGGCATGTCCGGGAACAGTGTAAGGCGGACACCGACCGTAGCAGCCAGTGTTATCGGTGTGGCCAATTGGGCCATAAGGCTAGAGACTGCTCCAATAAGCCAAACTGCAGCGTCTGTGCTGCAGCAGGCAAGACAGCGGAGCATAGAATGGGGAGTAAGGACCCGTGTGCCTTACCTCCAAAACGGAAAGGACGAAGAAATGCAACCGTGGCCGAGTCCCAGCTGCAGCCGTCGCTCCCTGTTAGGGATGAGCAGGAGGTAATGGAAGCCTAATAATGGCCTACACCATATTACAAACCAATTTGAACCACTCCGCTAGAGCTCAGGATCTTCTGATTCAGAGCATGGCGGAGTGGTTAATACCTGTGGCGATAGTGGCAGAGCCATACTTTGTCCCCTCACGGGGCAACTGGGTAAGTGATAGTGAAGGGAGTGTCGCTATTATAACGCAATCAGCAGCAGGCTTTCCTCCTATTGATAAGGTACTGCAGGGACGAGGTTCTGTGGCTGTGTTGGCGGGGGGTATCGCCTATATTGGTGTTTACTTTTCCCCTAACAGATGCCTCGCGGAATTTGAGTCTTGGCTCTCTGCACTAGAAACTCTCGTGCGGCAGTGTTATCCTCACCAGGTGCTGGTCGCGGGCGACTTTAACGCAAAATCGACCATGTGGGGATCACCTGCTGCCAATGAGAGAGGCGAGCCAGTAGAGGAATGGGCAACAGCGACGGGCTTGTTGTTGTTGAACCAAGGGGCGGTGCACACTTGCGTACGGCAGCATGGGGGCTCAATCGTAGACCTTGCGTTTGCGAGCCCTGCCCTTGCACGTCGTGTCGAGGATTGGGAAGTCCTAGAGGGTGTAGAGACACTATCAGATCACCGGTACATCCGGTTTGTTCTCTCCCCTCTAGGAGCCCCGAGCGGTCCAAGCCGCTCCCAGGCTGAGGAAACTCCACGTTGGGCCCTGAAACACATGGACAAAAACCTTCTCATTGAGGCGGCTATTGTCCAGTCATGGGTACCTAAGCCCGAAGGCACAGTGCAAGTGGAAGAGGAAGCAGAGTGGTTCCGCGAAGCGCTTACAAGGGTTTGCGACGCAGCGATGCCTCGCGTCAGGAAACTGCCGCCGCGCCGAAGCGTTTTCTGGTGGACTGCCGAGCTGGCTCACCTCCGTGAGGAGTGTATAGCCGCCAGGCGTCGATACACAAGACAACGCAGAAGGCGGCGGCGGGATCCGGATCGAGAGGTAGAATTATACTCGGCGTATAGACTGGTGGTTAAGTCTCTCCAAAAAGAGATCTCGCGTGCAAAAGACGCTGCTCGAGAGAACATGTTATCGGACTTAAATCGCGATCCGTGGGGGAGACCATATAAAATGGTACGAAACAAAGTCCGTCCATGGGCGCCACCTTTGACGCAGACCATGGAGACGGACTTTTTGAGTAATGTGGTGGCAACTCTCTTTCCAAGGGTCGGTGATCATACCCCTCCGGTTATGGCCCCATCCACGAACTACGATGACAGCGAGGAGGAAATCGTGCAGCCAGTTTCCGAAGGAGAATTAGCTGCGGCGATTATGAAGCTCAAGGCCAAAAACACGGCGCCTGGCCCAGACGGGATTCCTGGTCGGGCCTGGGTGCTGGCGTTAGAGGCCCTTGAGTCCCGGTTTAGAAATTTATTGAGTGAGTGTCTTACACAAGGTCGCCTTCCGAGCCAGTGGAAAACCGGGAAACTGGTTCTGCTGCGCAAGGAGGGCAGACCCGCTGACTCGCCAGGGGCCTACCGCCCGATTGTGTTACTTGATGAGGCGTGCAAGCTCTTTGAGCGTATTATCGCTGCACGCCTCAAGCGGCACCTCGAGCGAATCGGGCCAGATCTATCGGAGAGACAATACGGCTTCCGCAGGGGCAGATCCACAATCGACGCAATCTCGAAAGTGAGGGCCCTAGCGGAGTCGGCAGTATCCAGGGGAGAGGTCGTCTTGGCGGTATCATTAGATATCGCCAACGCCTTCAATACCCTCCCCTGGAACTGCATAAATCAAGGATTGCGCTTTCACGGAGTACCCCGTGACCAGCGCCGGATCCTCGAGGATTACCTCAAGGATAGAAAAATCATCTATCCAACGAGGGACGGGTCCGGTGAGTGGGAAATGTCTTGCGGCGTTCCACAGGGGTCGGTCTTAGGGCCGGACTTGTGGAACGTCGGCTATGACTGGGTGCTCCGTGGAGGCAACCTACCAGGAATTGACATAGTCTGTTATGCAGACGATACATTGGTGTTGGCACGAGGCCGTTCTTATAGGGATGCGGCAATATTGGCTACAGCGGGTACGGCTCATGTGGTGAGCCGGATCCGACAACTTGGATTGACGGTGGCTCTTAATAAATCCGAGGCCCTGTGTTTTCACGGGCCTCGGAACGCGCCGCCAGCAGGAGCAGAAATAGTTGTTGGGGGTGTTCCCATCGGTGTCGGGTCGACCATGAAGTACCTAGGATTGGTCCTCGACAGCCGGTGGAACTTCAGGGAACACTTTAAACAACTCGTGCCTCGGCTCACTAAAGCCGCCTCGGCACTGGGAAGCTTATTGCCAAATATGGGAGGTCCCAATATCTCTTGCCGCCGCCTCTATACAGCGGTGGTAAGATCAATGGCGCTTTATGGAGCTCCAGTATGGGCTGATGCTCTGAGTGCTCATAACATCAAGCTCCTGCGGAGACCGCAGCGGTTTATGGCACTCAGAGCAACAAGGGCATACCGCACCGTATCATACGAGGCGGCATGCGTCCTGGCCACAACAACACCGTGGGACCTGGACGCTGAAATGTTGGCTAATATCTACCGCCAACAGTCGCATGCACGTTCCAGGGGTGAGTTTACTCCCCCTGAGGTGATCCGACGTTGGCGGAATCTGGAGCGCCAAACAGCCATGCACAAATGGCAACAAAGATTGGAGGAGCCCACGGCTGGCATCCGAACTGTGGAGGCATTCCTTCCTATTCTGAAGGAATGGATTGAGCGGGAGCATGGGGTTCTCTCCTTTAGGCTAGTCCAAATCCTGTCAGGTCATGGCTGCTTTGGCGAATACCTGCACAGGATTGCCGGGAGAGAACCAACCCCGATGTGTCACGAGTGCGGCGGCGCTGAAGACACGGCGCAACACACACTCGAGATATGCCCTGAATGGGAGAGTCAGCGGACCCGATTGGTCGCTAAAGTGGGAGCCGATGTTTCGCTGCCGGCCATTGCTTCAGCCATGACCGGCAGCGAATCGGCTTGGGATGCAGTACGCGACTTCTGTGAAGAAGTGATGGAGCGCAAAGAGATGGCAGAACGCATGCGAGAGAATGACGAATCAAGTCATCCCATGCGTAGAAGGAGAATTGGACGCAGGCGACTGGCGCACGAGCGCCGGTTGCCTCCGTAGTTGGGAACTCTGGGCGGTAGGTTCGGGGGAGCCTGCCGTCCGACTAGAGAGTTCCCCGAGGATGGACGATGTGCTGCAGTGTTCCAGCACATCGTCATCAGGCGGATGGAGCTGAGGCTCTCCGAGAGTGGGGTCGATGGACCAGCGCTGTCGAAGCTGCGGTGAGTTCGGAAGAGTTCCCGTAGCTCCGATGTTAAGGCGCCAAGGTGGAACACCGTGAGGTTTTAGTCGGTAGGGGCACCACTCTGGTGTCGAGCCCGACATAACCCGCTGCTCCCCCCCGGGCGGCGGTGTATGCGTAAATGCATTTCCTCACGTAAAAAAAAAAAAAAAAAAAAAAAAAAAAAAAAGGTTAGGTTAGGTTAGGTTTTTTTTTTTTTTTTTTTTTTTTTTTTTCCTGTCCGGGTTCATAGACCCGGCCCGCGAGCTAAGTTTCCCTAACTTGATCAGGGATTGTTGGCTGGGTTCTTTATTTGTCTTCTATTATAGTTTTATTTAATTTATGTTTCTACAGTACATGTTTTCCTTACATTTAGTCTATTTTTACAATTTACTTATCTTATACTTTATTCTATTTTATCGACTATTTATCATTTATCCTTACTTATTTATTTATTTTCTTTACATTTATATGTTGTTTTTGTTTATCAAATAATTTGATCTTTCTTAGAGTTTACATTGTTTTTTCCGACCGACTCTCATCAACCAGGGCTGTAGTCCTTGTGTCGTTGAGAATCGTTTACATGTATTTATTTCTGGATATATTTATATATATCCTTTTTAATTTTTTGAGTTTACATTTTTTATCCTTAATTTATATGTCATCTCTTATGTATGTTTATACAGTTTTTTACATATTGCCAACTAATATTCTATTTACTATATACGCTCTTTTTCGAGAAGTCCTTTTTTGCATTTGAGTTTATGTAATTTGTTTATATTTAGCACTCTTGTTTTATTATTTCTTTACCACTTTATGAAGGGTTATGATGTTGCTTGGTATAATATTTTGTTCATTTCAACTAATTGGCCGCTTGTTCTTATAGTTTTCTTTATACAGTTGTGTTATTTATTTGGTATGTGTATTGTTTCCTGTATTTTTTGTTTATTATTTGCCTTTTAACCTTCGATTTATATATCTATATCCCATGATATAAGTATTCAATCTGAATTATTTATCGATTTGTTTCGTTTTATGACCTTGCTTATTATTTCTACACAGTATTCCATAAATACACATCTCATTTTGTCATCTGCCATTATTTCATGTATATTACTAGTTTTTAAGTTGCAGCCTAAGATGTGTTCTAGATCATAGCGCTCAATTCCGAAAGTTGGGCACTCGACCAGTATGTGGAGTACCGTTTCTTCTTTTCCAGGCTCGCATATGCATGATGGGTTCTCCTTGCACTTGAAACGATGCAAGTACTCGGAGAACCCACCATGCCCGGTTAGTATCTGCGTTTTTGTATTGGTTATGTCCATTTTCCTCACGATCTTAAAGGCAGAGACTGCATCCGGAAAGAATATTTTTGTTACACCAGCCGTGTGTTCAGTTTTATATCTCCGATTCCATTCGCCAAGCGTACCCATTCGTATGTGTCGCTTGACGAATGAAATCGGACATTTGTCATATGCTGGTTTCACCTTTGATTTTAAGGCCGCCTCTTTTGCCAACATATCCGCTCTCTCATTCCCCTCGAGTCCCGCATGTGCTTTTATCCAAAAAAGTTCAACTTTTTTATTATTTTCTTCGCACTTTTTAAGATTTTCGCGGGTTTTGACAGCGAGGGGATGGAGAGAGCGGTGATTGACTACAGTTTCGAGAGACGACCTTGAGTCGCTGTATACCCCAAAACTCGTACTTGGGCTTTTAAGCATCTCCTCTGTCGCCTTGCATATGGCCAGCAATTCCGCTTGGTAGACCGTGCAGTATGACGACAGCTTCAATTTTAGGCTTTTGGTTTCGGCAGCATTGCTCCAAAGAGACAGTGCCGCTCCAACCTTGCCTTCAATCTTGCTGCCGTCTGTGAAAATCTGTACTGCTTGACCGCTACTCCTATCAACGTCATTTTGATCTACCAAGCAAATGAATTTCCGTCCTATATGCTGCGATGGGTGAGGAGTTTCGGTAAACGCTGTCCTTCGCTCGATTTCTCCGCCTCCTAGCACTGGCTGGGGAACTCCCCTCTTTGCCTCATACAGAGCGGCTGCCTCCTGTATTCTGAGGTCGAGGGGAAGTATCCCAGACAGCACCAAAGCTGAGTTTAGAGAGACCGTGCGATAGGCTTTGCACAGTTTTTGTGCAAAGCCCCTTTGGACAGCGTTTAACAGCTTTTGTATGCCAAGTTTTTTCGTTGCGTGGGCCCACACGCTTGCCGCGTACATTGGTTAGGTTAGGTTAGGTTAGGTTAGGTTAGGTTAGGTTAGGTTAGGTTAGGTTAGGTTAGGTTAGGTTAGGTTAGGTTAGGTTAGGTTAGGTTAGGTTAGGTTAGGTTAGGTTAGGTTAGGTTAGGTTAGGTTAGGTTAGGTTAGGTTAGGTTAGGTTAGGTTAGGTTAGGTTAGGTTAGGTTTTTTTTTTTTTTTTTTTTTTTTTTTTTTCCCTACCTGTCCGGGTTCATAGACCCGGCCCGCGAGCTAAATTTTCCTTAACATAGTCAGGGATATGAGGGGCTGGGGCATTCTTTATTACTTTTATTTTTATTAATAAAATTTATACTTCCTAATTATAGTTTTACATAATTGAGCTTTAACGGACCGAGCGCCGTGGCGTTCGAGTCGTTGGAACCAGTCTACGCTACTTTCTTATTCAGTTTACATATTTAATGTAGTATAACTTTGCTTATTCTATTTTACATTATTTAGATCTGTTACATTTATTTATTTCTACTTAAATATAGTTCTACTACTACTTATAGCTTCTATATAATAACTCTTTATTTTATATCTATGGGAATTTAGCAATAATTTGCTATTTCCTTGTTTTTATTTAACATAACGTTTATTTACGGTTACTATATCTAAGTACATTTTGTTTTCTTCATATTGCTACTTATATTCTATGTTATACATCTAGATATCAATTTTCTATGGTTGGTGGGCATAATTCAATATGTCGTCAACGATAGTTTTATTTATCTTTGTTCCTAATATTCATTTCTTTTACGACATATTTACAATATCTTAAGAATACTTTACATATCTTTTTGTTACTTATTATCTCCGAAAGTTTTTCTTCAGTTATTTCAATCTCTATCTCTTGCTCAAGATCAAATCTAGGTTTTGCAAAAACTGGACAATTTGTAAGCGCATGCGTGACAGTTTCCTCTACCCCAGGCTCACAAATGCATGAAGGATTCCCACGCAGCTTAAATCTGTGAAGATATGCAGAGAATCCTCCATGCCCGGTCAGAGCCTGAGTTACTTCATTGCTCAATTCTATGCCCTTTATTATTTTAAAAGCTGTTTTTACGTTCGGCAGAAATACCTTCGTTACGGCGGCAGTGTTCCCAGTAGCATATCGCTGACTCCATTTTTCTATTGTACTAGTTCTAATGTGTCGCTTGGCGAATGATATTGGGTACTTGTCATAGTGTGGTTTTGATTTTGTATTATGGGCTGCGTCTTTTGCAAGTTTGTCCGCTCTCTCATTCCCCTCGAGTCCCGCGTGTGCCTTGATCCAAAAGAGCTCGACATTTTTATTCTGCTCGTGACACTCTTGCAAATTTTTCCGTGTTTGGACTGCGAGGGAATGGAGACAGCGGACGTTAGCAATTGTCTCCAGTGACGATCTCGAGTCGGATAGTATTCCGTAATCAACCTCTTTACTTCTGAGTGCCTCCTCCGTAGCCTTACATATTGCGAGTAATTCTGCCTGGTAGACCGTGCAGTAGGACGGCAGCTTTAATTTCCGGTTTTTAGTCTCGGCAGCATTGCTCCAAAGAGACAATGCCGCTCCGACATTACCGTCAATTTTGCTACCGTCCGTGTATATTAATACTGCTTGTGTCGCGTGAGTATTCACTTGCAGTCGGTCTTCCAGGCACATGAATTTCCACTCCTTATGGTTTGCTGGGTGAGGCGTTTCAGAGTATGCTACTCTTCGTTCAATCTCCCTGTCTCCTAATCCAGGCAGTGGTTCCCCCCGCTTGGCCCTATATAGAGCAGCTGCCTCTTGGATCCGCAGGTCAAGTGGGAGAACCCCAGCCAGGATCAGTCCCGAGTTTAGGGAGACTGTTCGATAGGCTTTACTCATCTTTTGGGCGAAGCCCCTCTGAATAGCATTGAGTTTTTTCTGGATTCCAAGTTTTTCTGTCGCCGGGGCCCAGACGCTTGCTGCATATGTGACTACTGGTTCAACCACCGCCGTGTATATTGTTCGGATGACTTCGGGATGCAGCCCCCAACTAATCCTTGCGGCTCTGGACAGTTGCTTATATAAATTTGCCGCCTTGGTACATATGTACCCTGCGTGCGTATTAAATGTAAGCTTGCTGTCGATCCAGAGCCCAAGAATCTTTATCTCCTTTGACATGGCAATGTCTACCCCGCCCATGCTCAGTAGTGGTGTATCGTATCGCAACTTTCGGGTCATAACCATTGCGCTGGTTTTATGCGGAGCAAATTTAAGTTTGTTTCGTTTACCCCACTCATGAACATAGGCGAGGGCGGCATTAGCATGTCGTTGCACTTCGAGTGCCCCATCTCCGTCAAATACTAAGACGACGTCGTCAGCAAAGGCCTGGCAATATACACCCTTGTGCTGGAGGCCATGTAGCAAGGGGTCAAGGAGGAGATTCCAAAGAATCGGTCCTCCTATTGAGCCTTGCACACAGCCCTTGGTGGTAGCCAGTTCGACCTCCTCTTCTGCGTATTTGACGACGACGCTTCTGCCCTCCAGGTAGCTGTCCATTGCTCGCCTAAGATTTATAGGGACTTCTTCCTCTGCTAACCTCACCCGTATGGCCGGCCACCATGCGCTGTCAAACGCCCCCTCTATGTCTAACGATACAACGGTTACCAGCTTTTTATCTGCGATTTTTCCTCTTATATGTTTCGTTAGATCATAGAGGGAGTCCTCCGTACTACGCTGTGGCATAAAACCATACTGGCGGGCGTTAATTTTAGGGACGATATGCCATTTTATGCGAGCAATCAACAGCTTCTCAAAAATCTTCCCCAGCACCGGTAGGAGTCCAATTGGCCTATAAGACTTGGGTTCCGTGTAACTTTCCTTCCCCGGCTTCCTCAGTATTACTACTGTCGCTCTCTTCCACGGAGTAGGAAAGTATCCAAGCTCTAGGCACTTATTGGCCAGTGCCAGGAAGGTCTCCGGAGCCCGGTATATGGCTTTGGCACAGATGTCTGCTGTTAGGCCGTCGGAGCCTGGGGCTTTCTTCGGGTTGAAGCTATCAACACATTGCTTCAGCTCTGCATGTGTAAATGGGGGGTCATAGACCTCATTATGGCTCCGTACATTTACTGCGTCAGCTTTCACCCTTATTTGCTCGTGCTCAGGGGTGTCATCATTCTCCCGATCTTCCTGGTAGAAGGTATCTGCAAGGAGCTTCGCGGATTCTTTTGCACTGAGCGTTGTTCCATTTTTTCTGAGAGGTATGTCTACGTGGCGCTTTGTAGTCCTGCCGATAACTCTGTAGATACCCTCCCAGACCGTTTCTCTAGTTTGTTTCCGACAAAACTCCTTCCAGCTACTTGTTTGGGCCGCTCTAACCGCATTCTGATACACCTCTTTGGCTGCCAGGTACTCCGCGACAACTCTTTCCCTTCGGTCTGGTGCTGCGCAGCGGACTCTGCGTCTCTTAGTAGAGGTCTCCTTTTTTAGCTTGGCGAGCTCTTCCGACCACCATGATAATTTTATGCAATTTTTTGTATTAATTTTTTGTATACTATTTTCCGAAGCTTTTTTAACTATATCTATATATTTTCGCGTTATGTTTTCAAGATCCTGTTTCGTTTCTACTTTTTCTATTTCTGATTTTGTTAGCTTATTTTCGCCTATTAATTCTTCTAATTCACTGTTAAATAGCCCCCAATTTGCCTTTTTTGTATTATATATTCGCGTCGTTCTATTTATTAATTTTTCCCTAACCCTGTTTAATTTTATTCCAAAAGTTATTGCATTGTGGTCAGAGCTCGTCATGCCCTCTTCTATCTTCCAGTCCTCTACCAGATTTAGCAGATCCGCTGAACATGCCGTAATATCGACATGGCTGCTGTACACTCTTCCTCCTCGGATGGTGAAGAAAGTTGGTATTGTGCTGTCGTTGAGTACCTGGAGGCCCAATTCATCGAGGGTTCCTGCTACGTCCTCTCCCCTTTGATTCACTTCCAGACTGCCCCACCATACGTTCTTGGCGTTTGCGTCGCCTCCTAGAATGACGTTGTTATTGTCCAAGTTCCTTCTTATCTTATTTAAATGTTCTAGGTAAAGTTCTATTGGGTGTGGCTCCGGTTCAAAGTAAAACGACACAGCGAGAATCTTCCATGCACAGGTTTGGATCTCTACCACAACTATGTTCGATGTAGTGAGATCCGGATGTTGGATCACTCGCAGGCTGTCGTCGAATACGATTATTGCCGCCTTTATGGGTCCAACTCCGGGTTTTGTGCATTGGAAGACTCTCGCTCCGCTGTAGTCTTTGACCTTTCCCAGTGATCCTATGTAAGGTTCTTGGAGGAGAGCGATGGAAATCTTTCTTTTTTCCGCCTCTAACATCAACTCGTTTGTGGCAAGCTCCATACGTGCTAAGTTAGCTTGAACGACTTTGTAGGGTTTGGTCTCGTTGTGATTCTGGGATGCCTTAGGTACCACCTTAGCAATACGCCACCGATGCTCTGGCCAGCGCATCCCATCTCCGTCTGACCGGACATTCGGTGCTGAACGCATTATGGTCTGTCCTATCTTGTTTGGAGTGCTGGCAGTTACTACAAATCGGTGGCGTTCCCGCGAGCCAGTCCGCACATTCACTTCTCATGTGTGGTCCTGCGCAGTGGCTGCACTTTGGCAACGTCTCTTTGCAGAGTCGTTTGCCATGTCCGTATCCAAGGCAAGTAGAGCACTGTACTAGTGGCGATTGATCCGCCACTCGTACGCGCTGCAAATCTATATGAATTGCCTCGGTACGGACTAAGCGCTGCCACAGCGCCGGCGAGACTCTTATAACCATACTACATGTGTGCGGATTCCTGGCTCGCTTTTTATATGCTACTGTGATTCTATCGTCCTCAGCATCAATACCGAGGAACAGTGCTTTATTTTGACGCCTGATTGCAGCAATTATCTCCTCCTCGGTATTGTGCTGAAGCACATCTTTAAGTTCGACTAGGGGGTCCTTATTCTGGATTTCTTCCACACTTAATTCTTCTGCTTTTTTCAACCTTTCTTTAATTTTCTCCCTGTCTTCTACTGTTCTACAGCCCAGAATCACTTTCCTATCTTTCGCCTTACGAACTCGGTCCACCTGCACCCCACCTTCCTTCGCGTTTACCACTGTACGGACACGGTTTAGGATTTGATCCCCCGTTTCCGTACCCTCTTTCGCGGTTATTAGAAGGGAGTGGAGTGCCGTGTGTTCCGGGATCTTCCTATGCTGAATGGGTGTGGCCGCGGCGCATGCATAAGATTTTTGCCCGGCCTGCTCTTGTAAGGCACACACTCCTTTCCCTGTCTCTTCCGTGATCTGTCTTATCTTCCTTATTTCATTTTTAATTTCTTCTAGTTCTTTCCGGTCTTTTTCCATTTCCTGTTTCTTTTCGTTCGCATTTTCTACCATCTTTTCCATTTGCTCGTTATACTGCTTTAGTTGCAACATATGTTTCTGGATGGTTTTTTCCATTGTTTGGGTTTCTTTGCTCATCTCTTTTGGTGAGCCTTTCGCTTCTTGCCTTATTCCAAAGGTGGGGAGTCTAGAAGTAGTTGCGGGCTGGGAATCTTTTATGATCTCATACATCCTATCCAGGGCTACAGTCACATTATTCTTGATTTCTCTTTTGAGGTTCCCCGATTGGTTTATTCCTGCTTTGGCCTTGACATATAATAATTTAGCTTCTGCTACTATGCCCTTTGCGTCTGGTTTGATCGGGCTTATCGGGGTATCAAGCATTTTTCGTATTGCTCCAGTGGCTTTAGGTTTTGCTGGAGCTACCTTCTTCTCCTGGTCTGGAGGTGTTATACTGAAGAAGGGTTCCTCGCTCCTTGTTTCCCAGCTGTTAGTAAGCCTCCTTACCTGGTTGGTAGGGGGGTGCGTTACAGGGGCGGTTCCTGCCGTCTGTATCAAAGGAGTCGAGTCTTCCTCTCCTTCTTTAGTGGTTTTTGCCACTGGCGTTCTTTGCAGACTGGACATGGTAGGTTGTCAGTTAACTTCCAATAGGGGAAGTAATATGTCAATATTTTTAATAATTAATAAATTAAATTATGGAATTGTAAATATAAATTTTTAATTTTAGGAAGTAGAGGTCTCTGTCACGCACACCTCTGGTATCGTCAATTTGTGAGACGTGTAAATGGCGTCTCACTTGTCGATTATTTATACAAATTCACGCAATGCGTGTTTTCTGCGTCTATTAGAAATTTAAATACACAAAAGTGCGCTTTGTCTGTTTGCTCTATGTAGAGCACCGTTTAATTTATAGGAGTCAGTTCAAGCTATGCAAATTCTTCCCATACAAACAAATTTCAAAAAATTTTATCAAATTTTAAATTTAGTTTTTTAAATTTTAAATTTAGAGTCCTATCCTGTAGTCGAGGTCCCGCCGAGCTCCCCAGTCAAAACCCGGATCTCGTACGACGTCTGGATCCCGAGATATACTCGATCGAAATTTTTCCAAAATGGCGTCCAACTGTCAAAGTCGACTTTCGATCGGGTATATCTCGAGTTCTGTCAGTCGCAGAGCGGTGATTATTGGTATTTTCTGGCTCGGCGTGACCTCCCCTACCAGATAATAAAGCTATTTTGTGTCAAAAATTTGTTGACTCCAATTTACAGTTTTGGGATCCCGTTACGTAGCTGGGGTCCCGCCGAGTTCCCCAGTCAAAATCCGGCCCTCGTACGACGTCTGGTTCCCGAGATATACTCGATCGAAATTTTTTCAAAATGGCGTCCAACTGTCAAAGTTGACTTTCGATCGGGTATATCTCGAGTTCCGTCAGTCGCAGAGCGGTGATGTTTAGTATTTTCTGGCTCGGCGTGACCCCCTCTACCTTGTAGTAGTGTCAGTTTGGTCCAAAAAATTTTTGGCTTCAATCTTCAAAATTTTGCAAAATTCCTGTAGTGGACTACGTTTGGAACTCTCCCGTCCAACTCCCAATCTCCCAGCCCTTACGGTTCCCGAGATATAAGCGGCCGAAGATTTGCGATATGACGTCACAAATGTCAAACTCCTCGTATAAACACGAATATCTCGGGTTCCAGGGGTCGTAGGAGAGTAGGATTTGGACCAGGATACTAAGCTCGACCTCAGCTAAGTGCCTATGTGGTTTTCAGCCAAAAATTTTCGAAGACGTCAAAAACGCATGTAACCAATAAAAATCCGTTCTCTAGGATCCCCTTACACTTCCTAAACAAGTCCGGTCCTTCTAAGGTGATTGGTTCCGGAGATATACTAATGCAAAGTTTTGCACTTGCAAAACAAAATGGCTGCCCGGTGTCCAATTTCGCGCTTTTTCTTTCCCCGATGAGTTAGGAACCCAGAATTTGGGTTAGGGGATGTCCAAATGGTACTTTAGGGGCTATGGTACCCTCAAAATATTTTTATTATTATTAATTTAGTATTTATGACCAAAAATCGTTAAAAAATCTATATCTCTAGAACCATACAACCAAAAATTTCGGAAAAAATCTTATAATTAACACAAAAACACGGCCTACAATCCTATATATTACAAATTTTAAATTTAACACACACAAAGAAATAATAAATTTAAAACTCAAATTTTTATAAATTTATTAATAACTTGGAAACCCGGGCCGATAAAAATTTGGAAAAAGCAATTTTGTATAGACGAATTAAGCGCGCAAATGATAGCAATGTAAAAAATATGGGTGCTGCCTAAAGTTTCCAAGTTATTTAATGTCAAAGTTTCAACTTTCAATAATTTTTATATTAAAATCTACTTATCGGAAAAATCTTCTGAAGGTTTCCAAGGTGTTCCTCCGATGTCCTCCACGTGGCAGCAAAATTTGGTGGTCCTGACGGGTCTCCTTCTTGTACCACGTGGCCACGTGGTTTTTAGTTTTCTGAGTTTTTCTCCGGGAAAACGATCCGGAAAAATTCCGGAAAAATCTTCAGGATGTAGGTCTGGTAGTTCCGCGTCCGCTCGGGTTAGGTTAGGTTAGGTTAGGTTAGGTTAGGTTAGGTTAGGTTAGGTTAGGTTAGGTTAGGTTAGGTTAGGTTAGGTTAGGTTAGGTTAGGTTAGGTTAGGTTAGGTTAGGTTAGGTTAGGTTAGGTTAGGTTAGGTTAGGTTAGGTTAGGTTAGGTTAGGTTAGGTTAGGTTGGGGTGCGTGGTCAGGTTACCTCCTCGTGGTGCACCCTGGGGGTCAGACAACAACTTCCCTAGGTGGGATCTTGTTGTCTGACCGCGAAAAACCTGACGCGGGAGGGGCTTCTACGTGCGCTTCCCTTGCTACGCGTTCCCTGGGGAGTGCACGTAGAAGCCTGGGATGGAGCTCCCTTCGGGTGAGCGGGTTCGGGCAAGCGATTGCCCGAACGGGAGGGCTCTCCGCGTGTCCCTCTGATTAGCAGAGGGCACAGTGGATGAGCGAAGGAGGGGGCGGTGGGCCGGAGCCGGTTACGCAGGAGGTTGCGGTGCGGCTGGGGCCAGAAGGGGACGGAAGGGCTGGCGGGTGTCTTAGCCCCCTGGCACCCGTTGGTCGGATGGTGGGGCGGAGATCGCCGGAGGTAGGATGGGTTGATGAGGGGTCGGGTTCGCCCGATCCTTCATCGACGAGTAGTGGAGGGTGGTCTCTCGAGCTCGGTGTTCCTTTGCACCCTAAAAGCACCTGAGCTCGGGAGACCGTTTTGGGTTGGCTTGATGGGGGGCCGGGCACGATTTGCTCGGCCCTTCATCGACCTGAACCGGACGTGGTGAGGTGCGATCACCTGGCTCGGTGTGCTAATGGAACGCACACCGAGTCGGGTGCTCGCACCAATGAGATGGTGGATGGGGCCCGTTGGGCATCAAAGAGGTGGTGGTCTCTCGTTTCCGGGTGTTTTCACTTGGAATCGAGAGACCTTTGGGATGTGGCTTGATGGGGAGCCGGAGACTGGTCAGACCGGCTCTTCATCAACCTGGGAAGGGATGCGATCACCGGGCTCAGTGTACGTAAGTGATTGATCACTGAGTCGGGTGCTCACATCGAGAAGACGGTGGTTTCAGTCTGTGAACAGATGGGAGTTCACAGACTGAAACCAGAGCTCTGGTGTGGTGGACCGGAGGTGGAGGTTTCCTTCTGTGAACGGATGGGGGTTCACAGAAGGAAAAGAGGTGGTGGCTATCCTCTGTGAACGTATGGGGGTTCACAGAGGGAAGCCGGGGCTTTGGGCGATGGACTCGGGGGAGTTCGTCGCCCAGCTGATAAGCCCAGAGATGGCGCGCGCGGTGTTTCCGCGCGCCTCTCAAGGACGGCGGGTGTTGAGCACCCGCCAGAGGTGGGTCCGAAAGGACAGGCGCCGCCGGGCCCGTGGATGAGTACGAAGAGTGCACCCATAGGCCCGGCACATAGGCGCGCGGACGAAACACCCCAGGGGTTTTAGTGGGTAACCCGGTATACCAGGCAGTATGCCTGGGCGGGACTCCCACATAACCACGCGGCCTCCCCCGAGGCGCAGTGGTACCCATAAAGGGTTTCCCCTGGGTCAAAAAAAAAAAAAAAAAAAAAAAAAAAAAAAAAAAAAAAAAAAAAAAAAAAAGGTTAGGTTAGGTTAGGTTAGGTTAGGTTAGGTTAGGTTAGGTTAGGTTAGGTTAGGTTAGGTTGGGGTGCTTTAGGGTCGGTCGCCTCCACGTTTGCCTGACTACTACTATTCTCCTCCTTTTGGGGGGGAAGAGTAGTCGTTGGGCTGGTGCACCCTGGTAACACTGCTAATAACTTCTCTCCTTTTGGGGGGATCTTGTAAGCAGTGGCAAAAGACCGACGGGGAGGGGGACCTTCTTCGAGTGATTCGCACGTCAGTGTGAATCACGAGTTGAAGGTCCAGTTGAGGGGGGGACTCTCTTCGAGCGATTTATACGCTATTCGTGTAAGTCGCTCGCTGAGAGTCCGTATGTGGGCCTTCTTCGCGCTATCTTCGCACTTTGTGCGGATCGCGTGAGGAAGGTCTGGTGGTGGGCCGAGCAGTTCTGGCTCGTGTGGCCGCGACGGGGGCCCTTGCCGCTTGTCCCCTAGGGGGCACAGCGGTCGTGGGACCGTCGCCGCCGGGCGAGCCTAGACTGTTGGGCGGGCCCTCCTTGCGCGATCTACATACCTTGTGTGTGGATCGCGTGACGAGGGCGTGGTGGTGGGCCGAGCAGTCCTGGCTCGTGTTGCCGCGACGGGGGCCCTTGCCGCTTGTCCCCTAGGGGGCACAGTGGACGTGGGACTGTCGCCGCCGGGCGGGCCTATACTGCTTGGCGGGCCCTCCTTACGCGGTCTACGCACCTTGTGTGTGGATCGAGTGATGAGGGCCTCGTGGTGGCTCGGCAGGTGGCCGAGGAGTTCTCGGCTCGCGCGGCCGCGTCGGGGGCCCCTTTCCGCGTGCTCCTTAGGGAGTACGGTGGACGTGGGACTGACGTGGCCGAACGAGCGCGAAACTGTGTGGTGGGCCTTCCTTGCGCGTTACACATGCCTTTTGTGTGGACTGCGCGACGAGGGCCTGGTGGCGGCTCGGCAGGTGGCCGAGGAGTTTCGGCTTGCCCGGCCGCGTCGGCGGCCCTTTCCGCTTGTCCCTTAGGGGGCACGGTGGATGCGGGGCCGGCGTGGCCGGATGAGCGCGAAACTGATTGGTGGGCGTTTCCTTGCGCTTTCCACATATTCTGGTGGACTGCGCGACGAGAGCCTAGTGGTGGCTCGGCAGGTGGCCGAGGAGTTTTTGCCTCGTACAACCGTTTCGGGGGCCCTTTCCGCTTGTCCCTTAGGGGGCACGGCGGACGTGGGACCGACGTGGTTGGATGAGCGCAAAACTGCGTGGTGGGCCTTCCTTGCGTGATCGACACGCCTTTTGTGTGGATCAAGCGACGAGGGCCTTATGGTGGAACGGCAGATAGCCGAGGAGTTTTGGCTTGTACGGCCGCGTCGGGGGCCCTCTCTGCTTGTCCCTTAGGGGGCACAGCAGACGCGGGACCGACGCGGCCTGACGAGTGCGAAACACGTACGGTTGTAGCTCTTTACAAGCTACGGAGTGGTGGTAGCTCCTTTACAGCTACGTGGTAGGTGTGCTATTGCACACAGCTCGTGGGACGAGCTATGGCGTGCCCGGTGTGCACTTACCCTGCTGCCGGGCGTTAAGCGCCTCTCGTAATCTGGCTCTGCTGCTGCGGTCACGTCTCGTAGCGTATGGCATCCGGACCGAGGGCCTTGGCTTAACCGCCCGGGCCGCGAGGAAGACAACCTCTCTAAAAAATTACCCCAATCCCAAGTGGCGACGCACCGCGAGGGGATGAATGGCCAAGGGTTACGGCGTTGTAGGGGGAACACCACCGTGCAGATCCTATTGGGTCTAGTGCGCTGCTGTTCATCCTGCGACGCTTGGTCGTTAGTGCGCTCCCCGCCGGAATACCGGCCGACCTTCCAGGCGGGTTACGCTAGGCTTGCTCGGGCATAGGGGGCTCTGCTCGAGTCGACGTGTTACTTCCCCCATACTCGTGGGAACATGTATGGATATCAATACTTATAAACCCAAACTTGACGTAGAAGGAGGAGAGCGCTTTATGAGCGCGGACGAGGAGTCTGACTCCTCACGGACGAGTCTGATGACGGTGAGTTCTCTGGCCTCAGAGAAATCACGGAAGCGCACGAGAGTGCGCAAGGAGAAAGGTGAGCTGCATAGCTCAGGGAGTGAGGGCGAGGCTCCGGCCACGAAAGTGGTTGTTGAGCCACGCCGAGGACGAGGCCGACCACCCACAACGGGTGAGTATGTCGGCCTAGCTCAGGCCAAAGCTGCCCTAGTGGCAGCGGAACGGGCTGAGATGGAGCTTAGGGCTGAGCAGGAGGTTGCTCAGGTAGCCCAGAAGCTCCGACCGGCTAGGACGACGCAGACGAGTCGACTCTCCGAGTCCTCTGATGCGGATGAGGATCTATCCATGAACCTCAACAAGAAGGCGCTTGACTGCGTGGCCACAATTACCACTGTGGCCACGAAGTCGAGCAATCTAAAGGGTACTTACAAGAAGGCCCTGAAGGATGCTGCAACCACCATACAAGAGGTGGTTGAAACCATGAACAGACGTTCCTCCTCCGAGGAAACACGGATGTTACAGGCGGCAAATGCACGCCTTACAGCAGAGGTGGCGGACCTCCGCAAGCAGCTTGCGGAGCTCCGGTCTGCGCTGTTCCAGGCTCGGGATGCTCCTGCACCTCGAGCCTCGAGCGCGCACGGTGATGGGCTGCACACAGCAGCGTTCGATCAAGGGCAATTGGAACAGGCCCTTCTTCGACAAATAGGCGGCATGATGAATGCGCGCTTCGCGGCGATTGAGAAACGCCTCTTGCCCGAAGAGCGTATTCGTCCCCCGCTCGCTGCTGACCGTAGAGGAGCAGCAGCACCGACCTATTCTGCGGTGGTCAGCCGCAAGGCGACGTTGCCTGTCCCGGCGACTAAGCCGCCCGAACAGGCAACGTCTGGTTCTGCTCCCTCTGCCTCTTCCTCTAAGGGGAAGGGGCAGGGGAAGAAGACTATGGCTGCTTCGGGGAGTAGCCAAGGCTCGGCTCCTCTCGCGAAGAAGCCCGATTTGTCGCCAAAGCCCAAGGAAACTTGGGTGGAGGTGACGAAGAAACGGAGGAGGAGAGGTAAGAAGGCTGCATCCGCTGCATCCCAGCAGCAGCAGCCTCAATCTGCGGCCAGGTCCCAGCGTGCCAAGGCCTCGAAGCCTAAGCTCCGTCTCCCCCGCTCATCGGCTGTGGTCATCACAGTGCAGCCCGGGGCCGGGGAGAGGGGGGTTACGTACGAGAAGGCCTTGGCAGAGGCTAGGAAGAGGATTAGCCTCCAGGAGTTAGGGATCCCATCCCTAAATTTCCGCGCGGCTGCCACAGGTGGCCGCATGCTGGAAATCCCGGGAGGCACCAGCGGGGAGAAGGCGGATCTCCTCGCTGGAAAGATCCAGGCTTTATTTAAGCCTGAGGACATCAGAGTCCACAGGCCACAAAAATGTGCAGACCTGCGCATTAGTGGCCTCGACGACTCTGTGTCCAAGGAGGAGGTCGCAGAGGCTGTAGCCAAACTAGGAGGCTGCAGCATCCAGGACGTGAGGACGGGTGAAATTCGCCGCAGCGACATCACCGGCACTGGCACAACATTTGTGCGCTGCCCGGTAGCCGCGGCGAAAAAGGTGACTGGAAACAGTCGCCTACTGATTGGCTGGGTGTCCGCCCAGGTCAAGCTTCTTGAGCAGCGACCGATGCGCTGTTTCCGATGCCTCGAGGTGGGGCACGTCCGGGGACAGTGCAAGGCGGACGCCGACCGTAGCAGTCTGTGCTACCGTTGCGGTCAGATCGGCCATAAAGCCCGGGAATGCTCCGGCAAGCCAAGCTGCTCAGTATGTGCAGCTATAGGCAAGCCGTCTGAGCATAGACTCGGAAGCAAGGACCCGTGTGCCTTGCCACCGAAACGGAAAGGACGTAGAGGTGCAGCCGTGGCCAAGTCCCAGCTGCAGCCGTCGCTCCCGGTTCGGGATGAGAGGGAGGTTATGGAGGCCTAATTATGGCCCACACCATACTCCAAGCCAATTTGAACCACTCCGCCAGAGCTCAAGACCTATTGGTCCAGAGCATGGCGGAGTGGTTGATACCGGTGGCTATTGTGGCGGAGCCATATCTCATCCCGAACCGGGACAACTGGACGGGTGACAATGACGGCACTGTCGTCATCGTCACTCAAACGGCGTCTGGATTCCCACCCATAGAGAGAGTGCTGAGAGGTCGCGGTTGTGTCGCTGTTGTGGCGGGGGGTGTCGCCTATATAGGCACTTACTTCTCCCCCAACAGAGACCTTGCAGACTTCGAGGCATGGCTCTCCGAGCTGAGCTCGCTGGTGCGACAATGTCACCCTCACCAAATCCTGGTCGCTGGTGATTTCAATGCCAAATCGGCCATGTGGGGGTCGCCTGTTGCCAATGCACGGGGCGAGCCGCTGGAGGAGTGGGCGTCAGCCCTTGGACTGACACTGCTAAATAGAGGAGCGGTACACACGTGCGTACGCCAGCAAGGGGGCTCCATTGTGGACCTCTCGTTCGCCAGCCCCGCTCTGGCGCGCCGTGTCGAAGACTGGGAAGTCCTGGAGGGGGTAGAGACCTTATCGGATCATCGGTATATCCGGTTCGTTCTCTCTCCTCTAGGCGCCCCGAGCGGTCTAAGCCGCTCCCCAGCAGATGAAGCACCACGCTGGGCTCTCAACAGGCTAGACTCTCAACTTTTGAGGGAAGCCGCGATTGTCCAAGCGTGGTTGCCCAAACCGGAAGGAGACGTCGATGTGGACTCAGAAGCGGAGTGGTTTCGTAGGGCCATGACCGCTGTCTGTGACGCTGCGATGCCGAGGGTGAGATCCCTACCGCCGCGGCGGAGTGTCTATTGGTGGACGGCCGAGCTGGCTCACCTCCGCGAGGAGTGTGTGGCCGCCAGGCGTCGGTACACCAGACACCGCCGGAGGCGGCGGTGGGATCCAGACCTGGAGGCCGACCTATACGCTGCGTATAGACAGGCGGTCGTCGCGTTACGAACGGAGATCTCCAAGGCGAAGGACCAGGCTCGAGAGAGCATGCTCGACGATCTCAATCGTGATCCCTGGGGGAGGCCATACAAAATGGTCCGAAACAGGATCCGTGCATGGGCGCCACCTCTGACGCAGACCATGCAGCCGGAATTCTTGTCCAGCGTGGTGGAGACACTGTTTCCGCGCGTTGGTGACCATTTCGTCCCCGTCATGGCCTCACCGACAGATCGCGATTCGAGTGACGAGGAGGAAGACGTGCAGACGGTATCGGAGGGAGAGCTGGCTGCAGCAGTCCAACGACTCAAGGCCAAAAACACGGCGCCTGGGCCGGACGGGATTCCCGGCCGCGCTTGGGTGCTGGCGTTGGAGGCCCTTGAGCCCCGATTCCGAGACCTCTTGACGGAGTGCCTCAAGCAGGGACGCCTTCCGAGCCAATGGAAGACTGGGAAACTGGTCCTCCTGCGCAAGGAGGGCAGACCTGCTGACTCGCCGGGGGCATACCGCCCGATCGTGCTGCTGGATGAGGCGTGCAAGCTCTTTGAGCGTGTGCTCGCTGCGCGCCTCAGACGACACCTCGGGCGGGTGGGGCCCGATTTAGCGGAGAGTCAATACGGCTTCCGCAGGGGCAGGTCCACTATCGATGCCATATCGAGAGTGAGGGCCCTAGCGGACGAAGCCGTGTCCCGGGGGGAGGTGGTCGTGGCGGTATCGTTAGATATCGCCAACGCCTTTAACACCCTCCCCTGGGACTGCATTAAGGAGGCACTGCGCTACCACCGAGTACCCCGTTCCCTTCGCCAACCCCTGGAGGATTACCTCCGGTATAGATTCATTATCTATCCGTCGAGGGAGGGATTGGGCCAATGGGAAATGTCGTGCGGTGTTCCACAGGGCTCGGTTCTAGGACCGGATCTGTGGAACATCGGGTACGACTGGGTGCTTCGTGGTAGCAATCTGCAGGGGGTCAGTCTAGTGTGTTATGCGGATGACACATTAGTGACAGCACGCGGGAGGTCCTTCCGAGAGGCGTCGATCCTCGCCACTGCTGGCACGGCTCACGTGGTGAGCCGCATCAGGCGTCTGGGGCTTACGGTGGCCCTTAACAAGTCCGAGGCACTGTGCTTTCACGGTCCTCGGAACGCGCCACCAGCCGGAGCCGAGATTGTTGTCGGAGGTGCTCGCATCGCTGTCGAGTCGACGATGAAGTACCTTGGACTCGTCCTCGACAGCAGATGGAACTTCGAGGAGCACTTCAGACGACTAGCTCCTCGGCTCACCAGAGCAGCATCCGCGTTGGGGAGCTTGCTTCCGAACGTGGGAGGGCCGAATGTGACCTGTCGCCGCCTATACACGGGTGTAGTGCGATCGATGGCGCTCTATGGTGCCCCTATTTGGGTGGACGCTCTGAGTGCCCGTAATCTAGCTCAATTGCGGAGACCGCAGAGAGCTATGGCACTCAGGGTGATTAGGGCATATCGCACTGTGTCCTGTGAGGCGGCGTGTGTCCTGGCCGGTACCCCACCGTGGGACGTGGATGCGAAGATGCTTGCCAGCATCTACCGCCAGCAGTCAGATGCACGGTCCAGGGGTGAGTTCGCTCCCCCTGAGGTGATACGACGCTGGCGAAGGCAGGGCCGGAATACGGCATTAGAGCAGTGGGAGCGCAGGTTGGAGGAGCCAACTGCGGGTCTCCGAACGGTGGCGGCTCTCCGACCCATCCTTAGGGATTGGGTTGCGAGAGAGCACGGGGCGCTCTCTTTCAGGCTCACTCAGATCCTGACAGGTCACGGCTGTTTTGGCGATTACCTGTTCAGGATAGCCGGAAGAGAGCCCACCCCAGTCTGCCACCAGTGTGGCTGCTCAGAGGATACGGCGCAGCACACGCTTGAGGCGTGTCCAGAATGGGCCGCACAGAGGGCGCGACTTGTCGCGGTGGTCGGAACGGATCTCTCGCTACCGGCCATTACTTCTGCAATGGCAGGAAGCGAGACATCCTGGGAGGCTGTGCGAGACTTCACGGAGGAAGTCATGGCCCAGAAGGAGCTGGCGGAGCGCACGCGGGAGGACGACCCGTCGTCCCAACCGATGCGCCGCAAGCGCGTTGGACGGAGGCGACTGGCGCACGAGCGCCGCTTGCCTCCGTAACTTGGGAACTTCGGGCGTTGGTTTCGGCTCGTGCGGCCGCGTCGGGGGCCCTATCTGCTTGTCCCTTAGGGGGCACAGCGGACGTGGGACTGACGCGGCCGTGCGAGCGTGAAACCATTCCTGGTGGGCCTTCCTTGCGCGGTCTACGCACTTTGTGTGTGGACCGCGCGACGAAGGCCTGGTGGTGGCTCGGCAGGTGGCCGAGAAGTTTCGGCTTGTGCGGCCGCGTCGGGGGCCCCTTTCCGCTTGTCCCTTAGGGGGCACAGCGGACGTGGGACCGACGCGGCCGGACGAGCGTGAAACTGTATGGAGGACCTTTCCTTGCGCGATCTACGCACTTTGTGTGTGGACCGCGCGACGAAGGCCTGGTGGTGGCTCGACTCGCGCGGCCGCGTCGGGGGCCCAATCTGCTTGTCCCTTAGGGGGCACAGTAGACGCGGGACCGACGCGGCCGAACGAGTACGAACCGGCACAATCAATGCGCCGCCAGCGTATTAGACGCAGGCGACTGGTGCACGGGCGCCGGTTGCCTCCGTAATTTGGGAACTCTGGGCGGTAGATTCGGGGGAGTCTGCCGTCCGACTAGAGAGTTCCCCGAGGATGGACGATGTGCCCGAGTGTTCCGGTACATCGTCATCAGCCGGGTGGAGCTGAAGCTCCCCGTGCAGGGGTCCTAGGGACCAAGCGTGGCCAGACGGTGGAAGAGTCTGGGAGAGTGCCCACAGTCTGGCCGTAAGCGCTAAGGTGGAACACCGTGAGGTTTTAGTCGGTAGGGGCACCACTCTGGTGTCGAGCCCGACATAATCCGCCGCTCCCCCCCCCGGAGTGGATGGGTATGCGTAAATGCATTTCCTCACGTTAAAAAAAAAAAAAAAAAGGTTAGGTTAGGTTAGGTTAGGTTAGGTTAGGTTAGGTTAGGTTGGGGTGCTTTAGGGTCGGTCGCCTCCACGTTTGCCTGACTACTACTATTCTCCTCCTTTTGGGGGGGAAGAGTAGTCGTTGGGCTGGTGCACCCTGGTAACACTGCTAATAACTTCTCTCCTTTTGGGGGGATCTTGTTAGCAGTGGCAAAAGACCGACGGGGAGGGGGACCTTCTTCGAGTGATTCGCACGTCAGTGTGAATCGCGAGTTGAAGGTCCAGTTGTGGGGGGGACTCTCTTCGTGTGATTTATGCGCTTTTCGTGTAATTCGCGCGTTGAGAGTCCGTATGTAGGCCTTCTTCGCGCTATCTACGCACTTTTTGTGTGGATCGTGCGAAGAAGGTCTGGTGGTGGATCGGCAGGTGGCCGATGAGTTTCGGCTCGTACGGCCGCGTCGGGGGCCCTTTCTGCGTGTCCCCTAGAGGGCATAGCGGATGTGGGACCGACGCGGCTTGACGAGTGCGAAACGTGTGTGGTGGTGACTTCTCTGCTCGATCTACACGCTTTTCGTCTAGATCGAGTGGAGGAGTCACGGAGGTGGAGCAGCTAGGGCTGTTGTGTACGGAGGCGCTCGGAAGAGCGAAGCTCATTCAATGAGCAACGGCGTGCCCGGTGTTCACTTACGCTGACGCCGGGCGTTAAGCGCCACAAATCGTAATCCAGCTCTGCCGCTGCGGATCACGTCTCGTGGCATAGTGCATCTGGACCGAGGGCCCTGGCTTAACTGCCCGGGCCGCGAGGAAGACAACCTCTATAAAAAATCACCCCCAATCCCAAGCGGCGACGCACCGTGAGGGGATGCATGGCCAAGGGGTAGATTGGTCGTTAGTGCGGACCCCGCCGGAATACCGGCCGACCTTCTGTGCGGGTTACGTTAGGCTTGCCCGGGTACAGGGGGCTATTCCCGGGTCGACTTTTTATTTCCCCCACACTCGTGGGAACAAATATGGAATGTTCAAAACTTAAAAACAAAAATGATGTTGGAGGAGATAGGCTATTTTATAGCCCGGACGAAGACTCAGATTCTTCGGTTGTGAGTATGGTGACTGTGACCTCACAGTCATCAGACAAATCAACAAGAAAGCGCAGTATATCGCGCGAGGAGGAAGCCAGTGACGACAAAAAGGCTTCAGGTGGAGACTATGACGCACCGGCCAAGAAGGTCTCGGTGCCTATCAGAAGGACCAGAGGGCGTCCGCCCACTACTGGTCAGTATGTTGGCCTATTAAAGGCCAAACAAGAGCTCATCAGAGCAAAACAGAGGGAGCTGGAACTCGAGGCCGAGAAACAGCTAGCTGATGAACAGCGTCAAAAATCGGAGCGGTCGCGTGCGATCCTTGGTAACAGCTCACAGGACAAAGAGGATCCAGGAAACAGCAATGCGGCTGAAATAGAGAGGATGGTGTCTGACTCACTCGACACCATAATGAAAGTTGCAACGAGGTCCAAGAACCTCAAAGGTACTTACGTCGCAGCACTTAAAAATGCCGCGTACGTAATGAGGGATTCCTTCAAGATAATGAAGGAACGCACTATGCCGGAGGAAGTAGCCCTCCTCGTGGAGGCTAATAGAAAACTCACGGAAGAACTCAAGGAGATCCGCCGTGAGATGGAGGAGTTACGTGATGCACGAGTGCAGCCACTTCCATCTGCGTCGACAGCTAGTGTGCCAGCGTATGAGGAAATGATGCAAGCAGTAATGCGTCAGGTGGGCACTATGATCAGTGCCCGGTTTGAAGGCTTAAACGATCGGCTTTTGCCAGAGAAGCGCATAAGGCCTCCTCTGGCAGCCGACAGGAAGAAGGACAGCCCGCAGCTGATTGCTGATGAGACAGAGACATCGGCAATGGATGATTCTCCTGCTTCAACATCCCAACAGCAAACCTCTGCTGAAGGAATCGCCAAGAAAGCAGGAAAGAAAAACCAAAAGAAGAAGAAGGGGAAGGCGACCCCTACCACTGCTGTATCAGCAGCCCCGGAGCCTGCGTCTGCTATTGGCGCAACACCTGAAGTGACGCAGAATTGGACCACGGTAGTTAGACGCGGATCCAGGAAGAACGCTCGAGGACAAGGGACGGAGAGAACAAGATCGCAGGCACCCCAGCGGTCCCAAGCTAAAAGACCTGTCACACAAACTGTGAAGAGAAAGGCTGCCAAGCTCCGCCCCCCTAGGACAGCAGCGGTAGTTATAACGCTGCGACCTGAGGCGGTGGAGAAAGGTATCACTTACGCCACGGTATTGACGACGGCCAAGAGCCGTATAGACCTTGCGGCTCTCGGAATGCCGCCTCTGAAAATGAGAGCTGCGGCCACTGGGGCACGTGTGCTTGAAATACCCGGGGCAGAGAAGGACACAAAAGCGGACTCCCTAGCGGGAAAATTGAAGGAAATTTTTAAGGGTTCCGAATATGTGAAAATCTCAAGACCAACCACTACAGCAGATCTGCGGGTGAGCGGTCTTGACGATTCAGTGAGCCCCAACGAGCTTATTCAAGCTCTTGCTAAAGCCGGTGGTTGCGCAGCGCTTGAAGTCAAAGCGGGTGACATTAAAAAGGGTCCTGCGGGCATGGGCATTGCTTTTGTGCAGTGTCCAACAATGGCCGCAAAAAAGATAATGGCGGGTGGTGGAAGGTTGCTGGTGGGGTGGGTCGCGGCGCAAGTCCGACTACTAGATCCTAGACCTCGCCGCTGTTATAGGTGCCTTGCACTGGGGCATGTCAGGGCCCAGTGTAAGTCGGAGGTGGACCGCAGTGATGAATGTCATCGCTGCGGTAAGAAAGGCCATAAGGCCAGCGATTGTTCTGCCGCCCCGCATTGCAGCATATGCGAGCACGCGGGAAAACCAGCAGAACACCTCTCCGGGGACAAGGCCTGTGCCAAGCCCCCGTCGAAAACAAGAGGAAGGAAGAAGCCCGCTGCGATTAAGCCCAAGTCGCAGCCGGCTAGCTCTGTGAGAGAGCAAGAGGAGGTCATGGAGGAAAACTAGTATGTCGCTAGTTTTCCTCCAAACCAACGCGAACCACTCCGCCGGTGCACAGGATCTCCTCCTACAGTGCATGGCGGAGAGGGCAGTTCACGTGGCGGTAGTTGCAGAGCCATACACGGTTCCTAATAGGGCTGACTGGGTTGGCGACTTGGATGGTCTGGTGGCAGTCACCACGCAGTCTCCAGTTCCTTCCCCCACCCTCAGTGCAACTAAGAGAGGTAGGGGATTCGTGGCGGTCCGAGTAGGCCAGATTACTGTTGTGGGGATGTACTTCTCCCCCAATAGGGCCCTCGTTGAGTTCGAGGCTTTCCTCGTCGAGATGGGGACCCTGTTGGGGCAGGTTCATCCGAACCCTGTTGTTGTCCTTGGAGACCTCAACGCCAAATCTATGGCGTGGGGGTCTCCGACGACCGATGCGCGGGGAAGAGTAGTCGAGGAGTGGCTCGCAGAAGTAGGCCTATGCGTGCTCAACGTCGGAAGCGAGCACACGTGTGTACGTCGGGCAGGTGGATCAGTGGTCGATGTAACCTTTTCCTCCCCTGAAATAGCACGACGTGTTCACAACTGGAAGGTGTTGGTGGGTGAGGAGACGCTATCTGATCACCGCTACATTCAGTTTAGCGTCTCCTCATCCTCAGTTGGACAAAACGCTGGGACTTCTTCAGCACTCGGCCCGCGATGGGTATTTAAGCGTCTGGACCGTGAACTACTGCAAGAGGCAGCAATAGTTCAGGCATGGAATGCCACGCCCTCGGATCACATAGATCTCGACGTCGAGGCTGACGAGTTGTGCGAAGCAATGTCGCGTGTATGTGACACCGCAATGCCGCGCGCGAAAAGCCTGCCGCCCAAACGACAGGTGTATTGGTGGTCGGAGGAGATCGCGGAACTCCGACGCCAAAGTGTCGCAATGCGTCGCCGCTATCAGCGTTACCGCAGAAGGAGGTACCAAGAATTGGAAGAGCTAGATGCCCTTTATGCCTCTTACAAAGAGGCTCTAAAAGCTCTTCGCTACGCGATTCGAGAAGCCAAGACCAATTCCTGGAGGGAACTCTTGGATTCCCTAGAGGAAGACCCGTGGGGTCGCCCGTACCTGATGGCAAGGCGCAAGCTGCGCCCATGGGCACCCCCCGTCACAAGCTCGCTGGAACCACCAACACTTCGGCGCGTGGTTGAGGGTTTGTTCCCTGGTGAGCCAGGGACTGAATTCAGCCCTCCCACGATGGCAGTGACACGGGCGGGAGAAGTCGAGGAGGACGACGAGCCTCCACCGGAAGTCTCAGAAGGAGAATTGGGGGCGGCGATCTTAAGAATGAGGGCCAAGAACACGGCTCCGGGGCCTGACGGCATACCCGGCCGTGCGTGGGCCCTCGCTCAAGATGCGCTGGGACCTCGCCTGAGAGATCTCCTCAGTCGCTGCATGCGAGAGGGGAGATTTCCCAGGCGATGGAAGAGAGGGAGGCTCGTCCTTCTCCGCAAGGAAGGCAGACCGGTAGACGAACCATCAGGATATCGTCCTATCGTGTTGCTTGACGAGGCAGGTAAGCTACTGGAGCGGATCGTGGCTGCCCGCATCGTCAACCACCTCGAGACAGTTGGCCCAGACCTGTCCAACAATCAGTACGGGTTCCGGAGATGTCGCTCTACAATAGACGCGATTAACCATCTCCGGAACCTGTCTGACGAGGCGTGCTCCAGCGGTGGGGTTATGGTTGCAGTGTCGTTAGACATAGCAAATGCATTTAACACCCTACCCTGGAGTACAATCAGAGAAGGACTGGAATACCACCGGTTTCCTCAGTATATCCGGTGTCTGATAGGTCAGGGGTACCTATCAGAAAGAATTGTAGCCTTTCCTACTAAGGAAGGACAGGATGAGAGCGCCATGTCACGCGGTGTTCCACAGGGGTCTGCTTTAGGGCCACCCCTGTGGAACATTGGATATGACTGGGTCCTCCGTGGCGCTAACCTTCGTGGCGTCGGTGTCATTTGCTTCGCTGACGACACGTTGGTTACCGCCAGGGGAAGGACATACAGGGAGGCGGCGCTGTTAGCAACGGCAGGAGTGGCGGCCGTGGTCGCCAGAATCAGGCGATTGGGTTTGGAGGTGGCGCTCCACAAATCTGAGGCCATATGTTTTCATGGCCCCAGAGGGGCGCCACCTACAGGATCCAATATAGTGGTTGGAGGGACCTCCATTGCTGTCGGGTCGACACTGAAATATCTCGGTGTCGTACTCGACAGCAGATGGAGATTTGGCGCGCATTTAAAGCAGCTTACGCCGAAACTGACAGGCACTGCTGCAGCGCTGAGCCGGTTACTCCCAAATATAGGAGGAGGGAATGGAGCGTGCCGCCGCCTCTATATGGGGGTAGTGCGCTCCATGGCCCTGTATGGAGCCCCAATATGGGCAGGATCTCTTGATCGCAGAGATATTGCGCTGCTGCGTCGAGCTCAGCGCACCATGGCCGTGAGAGTGTGCAGAGCCTACCGCACACTCTCCCATGAAGTCGCGTGTGTACTGGCAGGATCTCTGCCATGGGACTTGGAGGCTGAGGTCCTGTCCACAGTATTCTGGCACAGGGCACGCGCCAGAGAAACTGATATGCGTCCGGCGCCCCAAGAGGTGGTGCGGTGGCGTCAAGATGCTAAGAACAGGGCCCTGCAGACGTGGAGTCAGAGACTTCTCGAGGGCCCTGTTCAGAGAGGAACAGGCGCTCAAAGGTTCATTGAGGCGATACAACCCGTTCTTATTGAATGGGTCCAGCGAGGACATGGTACACTAACCTTCCGGCTGACGCAGGTACTCACGGGACATGGATGTTTCGGGAGATACCTGTGTCACGTAGCCGGAAGGGAGGAGACACCGATATGCCATCAATGCGGTTGTGCTGAGGACACTGCGCGGCACGTATTAGAGTCGTGTCCAGCTGAGGTAGAACCGCGACGATCGTTAGTCGCAGTAGTGGGGGCGGACCTCTCCTTTTGTCGACCGTCATTGCTAAGATGGTCGATGATGAGAGGTCATGGGACGCAATGGTTTCCTTCTGCGAAACGGTAGTTTCGAAGAGGGAGACCGAAGAGCGGGAAAGGGAACGAGATCCCCTTGTACACCCGCGTAGGAGAGCGCGGACACGGGGGCGAGCCATCCGGGCTCGCTCGCCGTCTCCGCTCGCTGGACCTGGAGTGTCGGATGCGGGGGCGTCTGGCACTCCCGATACATAGGTCCCAAGTAGTCGGTGATGCGCTGTGTGTTCCAGTGCATCGCCGAAGTCGCAGGAGGGGGGCTTAGGCCCTCCCGAGGCGGTTCCTCCAGGGAGGATGCTGCACTGACCGGGTCGAGATGCGTGCGAGAGCGAACCCTCGACCCGGTCCGTATGGTCAGTGCAGGTGGAACACCGTGGGGTTTTAGTCGGTAGTGGCACCACTCTGGTGTCGAGCCCGACATAACCCGCTGCTCTCCCCCGGGCGGCGGTGTATGCGTAAATGCATTTCCCCACGTAAAAAAAAAAAAAAAAAAAAAAAGGTTAGGTTAGGTTAGGGTGGGGTGCTTTAGGGTCGGTCGCCTCCACGTTTGCCTGACTACTACTATTCTCCTCCTTTTGGGGGGGAAGAGTAGTCGTTGGGCTGGTGCACCCTGGTAACACTGCTAATAACTTCTCTCCTTTTGGGGGGATCTTGTTAGCAGTGGCAAAAGACCGACGGGGGGGGGACCTTCTTCGAGTGATTCGCACGTTAGTGTGAATCGCGAGTTGAAGGTCCAGTTGAGGGGGGGACTCTCTTCGTGTGATTTATACGCTTTTCGTGTAAATCGCGCGTTGAGAGTCCGTATGTGGGCCTTCTTCGCGCTATCTACGCACTTTTTGTGTCGATCGCGAGAGGAAGGTCTAGTGGTGGATCGGCAGGTGGCCGATGAGTTTCGGCTTGTACGGCCGCGTCGGGGGCCCTTTCTGCGTGTCCCTTAGGGGGCATAGCGGATGTGGGACTGACGCGGCTTGACGAGTGCGAAACGGGTGTGGTGGTGACTTCTCTGCTCGATCTACACGCTTTTCGTCTAGATCGAGCGGAGAAGTCATAAAGGTAGTAGGCAACCAAGTTGCCAGCGCAGATGGCGCGGACTGATGATAGCTTGACAGCTACGTGATGGTGGTTGCGCTATTGCGCATAGCTCGAGTGTCGAGCAACGGCGTGCCCGGTATTCACTTACCCTGATGCCGGGTGTTAAGCGCCACAAATCGTAATCCAGCTCTGCCGCTGCGGATCACGTCTCGTGGCAAAGTGCATCTGGACCGAGGGCCTTGGCTTAATTGCCTGGGCCGCGAGGAAGACAACCTCTATAAAAAATCACCCCCAATCCCAAGCGGCGACGCACCGTGAGGGGATGCATGGCCAAGGGGTAGATTGGTCGTTAGTGCGGACCCCGCCGGAATACCGGCCGACCTTCTGTGCGGGTTACGTTAGGCTTGCCCGGGTACAGGGGGCCATGCCCGGGTCGACTGAATACTTCCCCCATTCTCGTGGGACTAAATATGAGTACTTATAAACAAAAACTAGTAAATGATGAAGAAGGAGAACAACAGCTCTTTTCGAGCTTGAGTGAGGAGTCTGACTCCTCAATGACGAGTGTAGTGACTGTAACTTCACAGTCATCACAGCAATCACGCAAGCGTGGTAGGCCAGGGAGGAAGGATGACAAGGATAGCCAGAATAACTCCGGCAGCGAGTCGGACACACCGGCTACAAAAGTCATTCAGAACAAAACTAGAGGCCGAGGCAGACCACCTACAACCGGTCAATATGTTGGTTTGGCGAAAGCCAAAGAAGAGCTCAACCGAGCCAAAGAACTGGAACTTCAGCTTGAGGCGGAGAAACAACTCGCTGAAGACCTGAAAGTTAAGAAAAAGAGATCACGTGAATTTATTTTGCAGGGATCTCGGAATCAGGGATTGGAAGATGGTTACGATGCAGCCAAAATGGAAAAGGTGGTAAATGACTCGTTGGAAACAATTATGACGGTGGCCACCAAGTCAAGGAATTTAAAGGGAACATATGTTGCAGCTCTGAAAGATGCTGCACGTACCATGCAAGACACCTTCAAAGTGATGAAGGAACGCACAACATCAGACGAAGTAACACTTCTGATGGAAGCAAATAGAAGGCTCACGGAAGAGCTTAAAGAGCTCCGACGTGAGATGCAAGAGATGCGAGCAGCTCAACTTAAGCCGCTTCCGAATACGACTGCAACGCCTCCCTTTGACGAGATGATGCGGACGGTCATGGTGCAAGTAGGCACCATGATCAACGCTCGTTTTGAAGGACTTGAAGCGAGACTTCTGCCAGAGAAACGCCTCAGGCCACCTCTGGCAGCGGACAAGAGAAGAATTGACGTGGCGCTCATTACTGAGGAGGCGCCTTTGTCAGAAATGGACGTTTCTGCCTCTATTCCTACCTGTTCCCAGGTACTAGGCAATGAAACGGGAAAGGTGGAGGCCAAGAAATCTAAAAAGAAGAAGAAAGTAGGAGCAACTCCCGCTGCCACCAAACATGTGGAAGTGAATTCCGTGCCTACAAGTGGTACAACACCTGCAGCATCGCAGGAGGCTTGGACCACTGTCGTGGGACGAAGATCTCGGAAGAGAGGAAAGGGAACAGGACTGGATCGATCTAGGTCATCTGTCCCAGAGCGCTTGCAACACCGAAAGGTAGCACAGCCAAAGAAGAAGGCGGCTAAGCTCCATCCTCCTCGCACTGCTGCAGTCGTCATAACATTGCGACCGGAAGCTGCGGAGAAGGGAATGACGTACGCAAGCGTACTATCGGAAGCCAAGAGACAAATCGATCTGAGTGCTCTTGGAATGCCACCCCTAAAGATGAGAGCCGCGGCTACTGGGGCACGAATCCTTGAAATTCCTGGCTTGGAGAAAGAGGAGAAGGCGGACTCGTTGGCCAAGAAACTAAACGAGATTTTCAAAGGCTCAGAGGATATCCAGGTGTCAAGACCGGTCACTACTGCAGACTTGCAAGTAAGTGGACTGGATGACTCGGTAAAATCCTCTGAGCTTATAGAAGTCATCGCTAGATTAGGAGGATGCGATCCGGTTGCCATCAAGGTAGGCGAGATTAAAACTGGAAGAGGGGGTATGGGCTCAACCATCGTAAAATGCCCAGTCACAGCAGCCAAGAAAATTTCTGGTGGTGGCCGCCTATTGGTAGGATGGGTGGCGGCGCAGGTCAAGCTCTTGGAAGCCAGACCGCGTCGCTGCTACAGATGCCTTGCACTGGGTCACGTCAAGATCCAGTGCAAGTCTGAAGTAGACCGCAGCGAAGAATGCTATCGCTGCGGTCAAAAAGGTCACACGGCCAAAAGTTGCTCAGCCGCACCACACTGCAATCTTTGCGCAGATGTGGGAAAACCGGCCGGACACCTCTCCGGGGGCAAGGCATGTGCCAAGCCCCCGTCAAAAAGAGCAGGAAAGAAGAAGCCCGCTTTGACTAACTCCGAGTCAAAGCCGGCTGGCTCTACAACAGAGCAAGAGGAAGTTATGGAGGAAAACTAGTATGGCCCTAGTTTTCCTCCAAACCAACGCGAACCACTCCGCCGGTGCACAGGATCTCCTCCTTCAGTGCATGGCGGAGAGGGCAGTTCACGTAGCGGTGGTTGCAGAGCCATACACGGTCCCTAATAGGGCTGATTGGGTAGGCGACTTGGATGGTCTGGTGGCAATAACCACGCAGTCTCCAGTTCCTTCCCCTACCCTCGGTGCAACTACAAGAGGCAGGGGATTCGTGGCAGTCCGGGTCGGCCAGACTATTGTCGTAGGGGTGTATTTCTCCCCCAATAGGACCCTTGCTGAGTTTGAGACTTTTCTCACTGACGTAGGGACCCTGTTGGGGCAGAATCGTTCAAGTCCCGCTATCGTCCTTGGTGACCTCAACGCCAAATCTTCGGCGTGGGGGTCGCCAACGACTAATGCGAGAGGTAGGGCCGTCGACGAATGGCTTGCGCAAACGGGTCTCTGTGTCCTAAATCAGGGCAGAGAGAACACGTGTGTACGACGCGAAGGTGGATCAGTGGTTGACGTAACATTCGCCGCCCCTGAAATCGCGCGGCGTGTGCGTGATTGGGGGGTGCTGGCAGATGAAGAGACACTATCTGATCATCGCTACATACAGTTTAGTGTCTCCTCGTCTGCAGCAGAGAACCAGAGACAAACACCGCCTATAACTGGGCCACGGTGGGTCCTAAGGCGACTGGACACAGAGTTGCTTCAGGAAGCGGCCATCGTGCAAGCGTGGAATGCCTCCCCTTCGGAACCAGTGGATCTGGATGAAGAGGCGGATGAGCTATGTAAGGCAATGGCGCGTGTGTGTGATGCCGCCATGCCCCGCGCGAAAAGACTTCCGGCAAAACAACAAGTCTACTGGTGGTCGGAGGAGATTGCCGAGCTCCGTCGCCAGTGCGTGGCGAAGCGTCGCCGGTACCAGAGACATCGGAGGAGAAGAACTCAAGAGTCTTCTGAGTTGGACGCCCTCTACAATATCTACAGAGAGGCGTCGAAGACTCTTCGCGGTGCTATACGCGAGGCCAAAGATAACTCTTGGAAAGAGTTATTAGAAACCCTGGAGCGAGACCCTTGGGGGCGACCATATTTGATGGCGAGGCGAAAGCTCCGCCCATGGGCGCCCCCTGTGACCAGCACCTTGGAAACGGTGACGCTCCAACGAGTGGTTGAAGGGCTGTTCCCTGAAGATCAGGATACTGAGTTTGCCCCTCCTACTGCACGGCAAATAGATGGTGCGGAAGAGGATGAGCGGCCCCCTGAAGTTTCAGAGGGAGAACTAAGAGCAGCAGTCTTGAGAATGAGGGCCAAGAACACGGCGCCGGGGCCTGACGGCATACCCGGCCGTGCGTGGGCCCTCGCTCAAGATGCACTGGGACCTCGCCTGAGGGATCTTCTCACCCGCTGTATGCGGGAGGGAAGATTCCCCAGGCGATGGAAGAGGGGGCGACTCGTCCTACTCCGAAAGGAGGGAAGACCAGCTGACGGACCGTCGGGATACCGACCGATAGTACTGCTCGACGAAGCGGGCAAACTATTGGAGCGTATCATTGCTGCCCGCATCGCCGAGCACTTAGAGACGACTGGCCCCGACTTATCGGATAATCAGTATGGGTTCCGGAGATGTCGCTCGACGATCGACGCGATCAATCATCTCCGGAACATGTCAGAGGAAGCGTGTTCCAGTGGCGGAGTGTTGGTGGCTGTGTCATTAGACATAGCCAACGCATTCAACACTTTGCCCTGGCACACGATCAAGGATGGAATGCGGTATCACCGGCTCCCGGGACACCTACAATACCTTGTCGGGCAGGGCTACCTCTCAGAGAGGGAGGTGGCTTTCCCCACCAAAGAGGGAGAAGGGCGAAGGTCCATGACGCGTGGTGTTCCGCAGGGGTCTGCTTTAGGGCCACCCCTGTGGAATATCGGTTATGATGGGGTCCTCCGTGGCGCTAACCTCCGTGGCGTCAGCGTTATTTGTTTTGCTGACGACACGTTGGTCACCGCCCGGGGAAGGACCTATAGAGACGCGGCAGTTTTAGCAACGGCTGGAGTAGCTGCTGTCGTTGCTAGAATTCGAAGGTTGGGCCTGGAGGTGGCGCTCCACAAATCCGAGGCCATCTGTTTTCATGGCCCTCGGCGGGCGCCACCTGCAGGCTCAAACATTGTAGTTGGAGGTACATCCATTGCTGTCGGCTCGACACTAAAATATTTAGGTGTCGTGCTCGATAGTAGGTGGAAGTTCGGAGCGCACCTCAAGCAGCTTACTCCTAAATTAACGGGAACAGCAGCGGCATTGGGCCGCCTCCTGCCAAACATCGGCGGAGGGAATGGGAGTTGCCGCCGCCTCTATATGGGGGTGGTGCGCTCCATGGCCTTATACGGGTCACCGATATGGGCGGGATCCTTAGATCGAGTGGAGACTGGACTGCTGCGTCGAGCACAGCGCTTGATGGCATCGAGAGTGTGCAGAGGCTACCGCACACTCTCACACGAGGTGGCCTGTGTGCTTGCTGGCTCCCTGCCTTGGGACTTGGAGGCTGAGGTCCTGTCCACAGTATACTGGCGCAGGGCACGCGCCAGAGAGAGTGACATGCGTCCGGCGCCCCAAGAGGTGGTGCGGTGGCGTCAAGACGCTAAGAACAGGGCCCTGCAGACGTGGAGTGAACGACTTCTCGAGGGTCCTGCTCAGAGAGGAACCGGAGCTATACGGTTCCTCGAAGCCGTAAAGCCCATACTTAAGGAATGGGTGCAACGTGAGCATGGGGCTCTGACCTTCCGGCTGACGCAAGTCCTAACGGGGCACGGGTGCTTCGGGCGGTACTTGTGTCATGTAGCTGGAAGAGAAGAGACCCCGGAATGCCATCGCTGCGGTTGCGCGGAAGATACCGCGCAACATGCACTGGAGGCGTGTCCGGCGGAGGAGGAACCACGACAGGATCTTGTTGATGTTGTGGGGGCAGACCTCTCCTTGTCGACTATCTTAGCCAAGATGGTCGACGACGAGAGGTCTTGGGATGCAATGGTTTCCTTTGCTGAAACCGTTGTGTCAAGGAGGGAGGAAGAGGAGCGAGAGAGAGAGAGGAACCCTCTCGCTCACCCACGCCGGAGAACACGGACACGGGGGCGAGCCATTCGGGCTCGCTCTCCGTCTCCGCTTGGTGGACCTGGAGTGTCGGATGCGGGGGTGTCCGGTACTCCCGTTACATAGGTCCCAAAGAGTCGGTGATGCGCTGTGTGTTCCAGTGCATCGCCGAAGAGGCAGGAGGGGGGCGTAGGCCCTCATGAGGCGAATCCTCCAGGGAGGATACTGCACCGACCGGGTCGAGATGCGTGCGAAAGCGAACCCTCGACCCGGTCCGTATGGTCAGTGCAGGTGGAACACCGTGAGGTTTTAGTCGGTAGGGGCACCACTCTGGTGTCGAGCCCGACATAACCCGCTGCTCCCCCCCGGGCGGCGGTGTATGCGTAAATGCATTTCCTCACGTAAAAAAAAAAAAAAAAAAAAAAAAAAAAAAGGTTAGGTTAGGGTGCTTTAGGGTCGGTCGCCTCCACGTTTGCCTGACTACTACTATTCTCCTCCTTTTGGGGGGGAAGAGTAGTCGTTGGGCTGGTGCACCCTGGTAACACTGCTAATAACTTCTCTCCTTTTGGGGGGATCTTGTTAGCAGTGGCAAAAGACCGACGGGGAGGGGGACCTTCTTCGAGTGATTCGCACGTCAGTGTGAATCGCGAGTTGAAGGTCCAGTTGAGGGGGGGACTCTCTTCGTGCGATTTATACGCTATTCGTGTAAATTGCGCGCTGAGAGTCCGTATGTGGGCCTTCTTCGCGCTATCTACGCACTTTTTGTGTCGATCGCGTGAGGAAGGTCTAGTGGTGGATCGGCAGGTGGCCGATGAGTTTCGGCTCGTACGGCCGCGTCGGGGGCCCTTTCTGCGTGTTTCCTTAGGGGACATAGCGGATGTGGGACTGACGCGGCTTGACGAGTGCAAAACGGGTGTGGTGGTGACTTCTCTGCGCGATCTATACGCTATTCGTCTAGATCGAGCGGAGAAGTCACAAAGGTGGAGCAGCTAGGGCTGCAATTGTGGAGGCGCTCGGAAGAGCGAAGCTCATTCAATGAGCAACGGCGTGCCCGGTGTTCATTTACCCTGACGCCGGGCGTTAAGCGCCACAAATCGTAATCCAGCTCTGCCGCTGCGGATCACGTCTCGTGGCAAAGTGCATCTGGACCGAGGGCCTTGGCTTAACCGCCCGGGCCGCGAGGAAGACAACCTCTATAAAAAATTACCCCCAATCCCAAGTGGCGACGCACCGCGAGGGGATGAATGGCCAGGGGTTACGGCGTCGTAGGGGGGACAACACCGCGCATTCTACTTCTTTTTTCTTCTGTTCTGTTCTTCTTCTTTCTCTTCTTTCTTTTCTTTATCTTCTTCTTCTTCTTCTCTTGCGCGCTGCTGTCACCCCTATCACGCCAGGTCGTTAGTGCGCTCCCCGTCGGGGCACCAGCCGACACCTTTGACGGGTCACGCTAGGCTTGCCCGGGTACAGGGGGCTATGCCCGGGTCGACTGTTTACTTCCCCTACACTCGTGGGATCAAATATGGAATCCAAATTTAAAAACAAAACCCAAAATGATGTAGAGGGAGACGGACTAGATAATAGTCTGAGTGAGGATACTGACTCCTCAGTAGTAAGTATGGTGACTGTGGCTTCAGAGTCATCAACAGCGTCACGAAAGCGCAACAGGACGCGCAGTGATCGCAAGGAAGGCGGTAGAGACGGTGGGAAGAGCTCAGGAAGCGAGTCTGATGCTCCTCTCGCTAAGGCGGTAGTAGAGCCCAGACGAACCAGAGGCCGTCCGCCCACCACGGGAGAGTACGTAGGCCTAGCAAAGGCCAAAGAAGAGCTCAATCGCGCGAGGGAAAGAGAGATTGAACTCGAAGCTGAGAGGCAAATGGCCGAAGACCAGAAGGAAAAGATGGTTAGGTCGCGAGCCCTTTTAAAAAAGGACTCACAGGTCGCAGAGGTCGGTGATGGCAGCAATGCTGCCGAAATTGAGAAGTTGGTCTCTGAGTCATTGGAAACCATCATGACGGTAGCAATTAAGTCCAAAAACCTTAAAGGGACTTATGTGGCGGCATTGAAAAATGCTGCTTATGTGGTCAGGGATTCTTTTCAGGTGTTGAAAGAACGTACAATGCCAGAAGAGGTAGCCCTCCTCGTGGAGGCCAACAGAAAACTCACGGAGGAACTCAAGGAGATCCGCCGTGAGATGGAGGAGTTACGAGCTGCACGAGTGCAGCCACTTCCATCTACGTCGACAGCTAGTGCGCCGGCGTATGAAGAAATGATGCAGGCAGTAATGCGTCAAGTGGGCACTATGATAAGTGCCCGCTTTGAAGGCTTAAGCGATCGGCTTTTGCCAGAGAAGCGCATAAGGCCTCCTCTGGCAGCCGACAGGAAGAAAGACAGCGTGCAGCTGATTGCTGATGAGACAGAGATATCGGCAATGGATGATTCTCCTGCTTCAACATCCCAACGGCAAACATCTGCTGAGGGAATCGCCAAGAAAACAGGAAAGAAAAATCAAAAGAAGAAGAAGGGGAAGGCGACCCCTACCACTGCTGTATCAGCAGCCCCGGAGTCTGCATCGGCTATTGGCGCAACACCAGAAGTGACGCAGAATTGGACCACGGTAGTTAGACGTGGATCCAGGAAGAACGCTCGAGGACAAGGGACGGAGAGATCAAGATCGCAGGCACCCCAGCGGTCTCAAGCTAAAAAACCTGTCTCACAAACTGTGAAGAGAAAGGCTGCCAAGCTTCGCCCCCCTAGGACTGCAGCTGTAGTTATAACGCTGCGACCTGAGGCGGTGGCAAAAGGTATTACTTACGCCACGGTATTGACGTCCGCCAAGAGCCGTATAGACCTTGCGGCTCTTGGAATGCCGCCTCTGAAAATGAGAGCTGCGGCCACTGGAGCACGTGTGCTTGAAATACCCGGGGCAGAGAAGGACACAAAAGCGGACTCCCTAGCGGAAAAATTAAAGGAAATTTTCAAGGGTTCCGAATATGTGAGAATCTCAAGACCAACCACTACAGCAGATCTGCGGGTGAGCGGTCTTGACGATTCAGTGAGCCCCAACGAGCTTATCCAAGCTCTTGCTAAAACCGGTGGATGCGCAGCGCATGATATCAAAGCGGGTGATATTAAAAAGGGTCCTGCGGGCATGGGCATTGCTTTTGTGCAGTGTCCAACAATGGCTGCAAAAAAGATAATGGCGGGTGGTGGAAGGTTGCTGGTGGGGTGGGTCGCGGCGCAAGTCCGACTACTAGATCCCAGACCTCGCCGCTGTTATAGGTGCCTTGCACTGGGGCATGTCAGAGCCCAGTGCAATTCGGAGGTGGACCGCAGCGATGACTGTCATCGCTGTGGTAAAAAAGGCCACAAGGCCAGCGACTGTTCTGCTGCACCGCACTGCAACCTATGTGCAGACGCGGGTAAACCGGCGGAACACCTCTCCGGGGGCAAGGCATGTGCCAAGCCCCCGTCGAAAACAAGAGGTAGAAAGAAGCCCGCTGCCAATAAGTCCAAGTTGCAGCCAACTAGCTCTGAGAGAGAGCAAGAGGAGGTCATGGACGAAAACTAGTATGGCGCTAGTTTTCCTCCAAACCAACGCGAACCACTCCGCCGGTGCACAGGATCTCCTCCTACAGTGCATGGCGGAGAGGGCAGTCCACGTGGCGGTGGTTGCAGAGCCATACACGGTCCCTAATAGGGCTGATTGGGTTGGCGACTTGGATGGTCTGGTGGCAATCACCACGCAGTCTCCAGTTCCTTCCCCTACCCTCGGTGCAACTACGAGAGGCAGGGGATTCGTGGCGGTCCGGGTTGGCCAGACTATTGTTGTAGGGGTGTATTTCTCCCCCAACAGGACCCTTGCCGAGTTTGAGACTTTTCTCAATGACGTAGGGACCCTGTTGGGGCAGAATCGTCCAAGTTCCGCTATCGTCCTTGGTGACCTTAACGCCAAATCTTCGGCGTGGGGGTCGCCAACGACTAATGCGAGAGGTAGGGCCGTTGAGGAGTGGCTTGCGGAAACAGGTCTCTGTGTCCTAAATCAGGGCAGAGAGAACACGTGTGTACGACGCGAAGGTGGATCAGTGGTCGACGTAACATTTGCCGCCCCTGAAATCGCGCGGCGTGTGCGTGATTGGGGGGTGCTGGTAGATGAGGAGACACTATCTGATCATCGCTACATACAGTTTAGTGTCTCCTCGTCTCCAGCAGAGAACCATAGACAGACACCGCCTATAACTGGGCCACGGTGGGTACTAAAGCGACTGGACACAGAGTTGCTTCAGGAAGCGGCCATCGTGCAAGCGTGGAATGCCTCCCCTTCGGCACCAGTAGATCTGGACGAGGAGGCGGATGAGCTGTGCAAGGCAATGGCGCGCGTGTGTGATGCCGCCATGCCCCGCGCGAAACGCCCTATTGCCGGACGACAGGTCTACTGGTGGTCGGAGGAGATTGCCGAGCTTCGTCGCCAGTGCGTGGTGAAGCGTCGCCGGTACCAGAGATATCGGAGGAGAAGGAGTCAAGAGTCTTCCGAGTTGGACGCCCTCTACACTATCTACAGAGAGGCGTCGAAGACTCTTCGTGGTGTCATCCGGGAGGCCAAGAACAACTCTTGGAAGGAGCTTTTAGAAACTCTGGAGCGAGACCCTTGGGGGCGACCATATCTGATGGCGAGGCGAAAGCTCCGCCCATGGGCGCCTCCTGTGACTAGCACCTTGGAAACGGCGACGCTCCAACGAGTGGTTGAAGGGCTGTTCCCTGAGGATCAGGGCACTGAGTTCGCCTCTCCTACTGCACGGCAGCTAGACGGTGTGGAAGAGGATGAGTGGCCCCCTGAAGTTTCAGAGGGAGAACTAGGAGCAGCAGTCTTGAGAATGAGGGCCAAGAACACGGCGCCGGGGCCTGACGGCATACCCGGCCGTGCGTGGGCCCTCGCTCAAGATGCACTGGGTCCTCGCCTGAGGGATCTCCTCACTCGCTGTATGCGGGAGGGAAGATTCCCCAGGCGATGGAAGAGGGGGCGGCTCGTCCTCCTCCGAAAGGAGGGAAGACCAGCTGACGGACCGTCGGGATACCGACCGATAGTACTGCTCGACGAAGCGGGCAAACTATTGGAGCGTATCATTGCTGCCCGCATCGCCGAGCACTTAGAGACGACTGGCCCCGACTTATCCGATAGTCAGTATGGATTCCGGAGATGTCGCTCGACGATCGACGCGATCAACCATCTCCGGAACCTGTCAGAGGAAGCGTGTTCCAGTGGCGGAGTGTTGGTGGCTGTGTCATTAGACATAGCCAACGCATTCAACACTTTGCCCTGGAACACGATCAAGGACGGAATGCGGTATCACCGGCTCCCGGGACACCTACAGTACCTTGTTGGGCAGGGCTACCTCTCAGAGAGGGAGGTGGCCTTCCCCACCATAGAGGGAGAAGGGCGAAGGTCCATGACGCGTGGTGTTCCGCAGGGGTCTGCTTTAGGGCCACCCCTGTGGAACATCGGCTATGATGGTGTCCTCCGTGGCGCTAACCTTCGTGGCGTCAGTGTTATTTGTTTTGCTGACGACACGTTGGTCACCGCCCGGGGAAGGACCTACAGAGACGCGGCAGTGTTAGCAACGGCAGGAGTAGCTGCTGTCGTTGCTAGAATTCGAAGGTTGGGCCTGGAGGTGGCGCTCCATAAATCCGAGGCCATCTGTTTTCACGGTCCTCGGCGGGCGCCACCTGCAGGATCAAACATCGTGGTTGGTGGAACTTCCATTGCTGTCGGCACGACACTAAAATATCTTGGAGTCGTGCTCGACAGCAGGTGGAAGTTTGGAGTGCATCTCATGCAGCTTACCCCTAAATTGGTGGGAACAGCAGCGGCATTGGGCCGCCTCCTTCCAAACATCGGCGGAGGGAATGGGAGTTGCCGCCGCCTCTATATGGGGGTGGTGCGCTCCATGGCCTTATATGGGTCACCGATATGGGCAGGATCCTTAGATCGTGTGGAGACTGGATTGTTGCGTCGAGCACAGCGCTTAATGGCCTCGAGAGTGTGCAGAGGTTACCGCACACTCTCACACGAGGTGGCCTGTGTGCTTGCTGGCTCCCTACCTTGGGACTTAGAAGCCGAAGTCCTCTCAACAATCTACTGGCGTAGGGCGAGTGCAAGGGAGAGAGATCTCCGGCCTGCACCTCAGGAGGTAGTCCGGTGGCGCCGAGACGCCAGAAACACGGCCATCGAATCGTGGGGGCAGAGGCTGCTTGAAACACCAATTCGAAGAGGAACCGGAGCCCAACGGCTCCTGGAGGCGATCTCACCCATACTCAAGCAATGGGTTGAGAGAGAACATGGAGCGCTAACCTTCCGGTTGACGCAGGTCCTCTCGGGACATGGATGTTTCGGGAGGTACCTGTGTCACGTAGCCGGAAGGGAGGAGACACCGATGTGTCACCAGTGCGGATATGCCGAGGACACTGCGTGGCACGTATTGGAGTCGTGTCCGGCCGAGGCGGAACAGCGACGATCATTGATCGCAGTCGTGGGGGCGGACCTCTCCTTGTCGACCGTCATTGCTAAGATGGTCGATGATGAGAGGTCATGGGACGCAATGGTCTCCTTCTGCGAAACAGTAGTTTCGAAGAGGGAGACCGAAGAGCGGGAAAGGGAACGAGATCCCCTTGCACACCCGCGTAGGAGAGCGCGGACACGGGGTCGAGCCATCCGGGCTCGCTCTCCGTCTCCGCTTGGTGGACCTGGAGTATCGGATGCGGGGGTGTCCGGTACTCCCGTTATATAGGTCCCATAGAGTCGGTGATGCGCTGTGTGTTCCAGTGCATCGCCGAAGAGGCAGGAGGGGGGCGTAGGCCCTCATGAGGCGAATCCTCCAGGGAGGATACTGCACCGACTGGGTTGAGATGCGTGCGAGAGCGAACCCTCGACCCGGTCCGTATGGTCAGTGCAGGTGGAACACCGTGAGGTTTTAGTCGGTAGGGGCACCACTCTGGTGTCGAGCCCGACATAACCCGCTGCTCCCCCCCGGGCGGCGGTGTATGCGTAAATGCATTTCCTCACGTAAAAAAAAAAAAAAAAAAAAAAAAAAAAAAGGTTAGGTTAGGTTAGGTTAGGTTAGGTTAGGTTAGGTTAGGTTAGGTTAGGTTAGGTTAGGTTAGGTTAGGTTAGGTTAGGTCGGGGTGTGGTGTCGGTCGCCTCCTAGTGGTGCACCCCGGGCAACGCTCGCTGAGCTGGCAGCAGCGGCTAAACGACCGACGAGGGGGGGCCGCTTCCCGGGCTTTCCGCCTCCAAAGCCCAACGGGAAGTGGCCATCGTGGGGGGGCTGCTTCCTGGGTTCCCCCCCTGGACCCATCGGGAAGCGGCCACAGTAGGTTGCGGTGTTGTATGGGCGACACTGCAACTGAGGCGGGCCGCGATGTCGTATGGGCGCACATCGCGGCTGAAGGTGAGGAGTCGTGGCGGAAGAGGATCGTCACTGATAAGGTGCGGTGCTTTCCCTATCCTCCACGACTCCGACGGGGCCGCCACCGTTAGATGGCGGACGCGGTGGGGTCGCAGGGGAAGAGGTGTGTCACTGATAAGGTGCGGTGCTCACCCTATCCTCTGCGACCGTTTTGGTAGGCGGTGGGGCCAAACATCTGACCCACCGCAGGGACCACGGGCGTAAGTCACGGGGTCGTCTTGCGCCCCTTCCGATGTGGTCCCAGAGGAGGAGATCGCGACGCGTCTCTGTGTCATGACGCGTCGCGACCTGGGGGGGGTGTTTACACCCGTTACCCCCCGAGGAGGGTCCGGAAACGGACGGCCGCGGCGGGTCATGGATGGAATCGGAAACGGTACCCATGACCCGCCCTGAGCGCGGCCAAAGAGGGACACCGTGGAGTTTTAGTGGGTTCAAGTCCCACATAACCGCACTGTCTCCCCGTGGCAGTGCGGTATGCGAAGGCATTTCTCCACGTAAAAAAAAAAAAAAAAAAGGTTAGGTTAGGTTGGGGTGCTTTAGGGTCGGTCGCCTGGGGTGCTTTAGGGTCGGTCGCCTCCACGTTTGCCTGACTACTACTATTCTCCTCCTTTTGGGGGGGAAGAGTAGTCGTTGGGCTGGTGCACCCTGGTAACACTGCTAATAACTTCTCTCCTTTTGGGGGGATCTTGTTAGCAGTGGCAAAAGACCGACGGGGAGGGGGACCTTCTTCGAGTGATTCGCACGTCAGTGTGAATCGCGAGTTGAAGGTCCAGTTGAGGGGGGGACTCTCTTCGTGCGATTTATACGCTATTCGTGTAAATTGCGCGCTGAGAGTCCGTATGTGGGCCTTCTTCGCGCTATCTTCGCACTTTTTGTGTCGATCGCGCGAGGAAGGTCTAGTGGTGGATCGGCAGGTGGCCGATGAGTTTCGGCTCGTACGGCCGCGTCGGGGGCCCTTTCTGCGTGTCCCTTAGGGGACATAGCGGATGTGGGACTGACGCGGCTTGACGAGTGCAAAACGGGTGTGGTGGTGACTTCTCTGCGCGATCTACACGCTATTCGTCTAGATCGAGTGGAGAAGTCACAAAGGTGGAGCAACCAAGGTTGCTAGCGCAGGTGGCGCGGATGGAGGTGGCTATACAGCTACGGGATGGTGGTAGCCTCTTTACAGCTACGTGGTGGAAGCGCTTTTGCGCAGTGCTCGTGAGACGAGCAACGGCGTGCCCGGTATGTACTAACCCTGCTACCGGGCGCTAAGCGCCACAAATCGTAACCCAGCTCTGCCGCCGCGGTCATGTCTCGTGGCAATAGTGCATCTGGACCGAGGGCCTTGGCTTAATTGCCTGGGCCGCGAGGAAGAAAACCTCTATAAAAAATCACCCCCAATCCCAAGCGGCGACGCACCGTGAGGGGATGCATGGCCAAGGGGTAGATTGGTCGCTAGTGCGGACCCCGTCGGGATACCGGCCGACCTCTTTGACGGGTTACGTTTGGCTTGCTCAGATACAGGGGGCCCTTTCTGAGTCGACTTTGTATATCCCCCACACTCGTGGGAACAATAATGAAGACTAAACGAAAAAACAAAAACAAAACCAAACCAGTAGTAGATGACGGAGATACAAGGGTCTTTTTTAGCCCTGACGAGGACTCAGATTCCTCAATCGTTAGCTTAGTGACTGTTGCATCGCAATCGTCCAACAGCTCGAGAAAGCGCGGTAGAGCGCTAGATGATGATGGTAGCGCACCAAGCTCTGATGCTGAATCGGAAGCTCCAGCTACGAAACTAGCTGCAGCAACTACATCAGCAGATACGAGGGGCCGAGGGAGACCGCCCACAACTGGGCAATATGTCGGTCTTGCTAAGGCCAAAGCAGCTCTAGTAGCTGCAGAGAGGGAAGAAATGGAGTTGAGGGCCGAGCAAGAGGTTGCTCAAATGGCCCAGAGACTTCAGGCAAGCAGATCTACAGAGGTTCGGCTCTCTGAAACTTCTGTTGAAGAGGAAGAAACGCTTGCTATTGAGCTAAATAAGAAGGCAAAAATGTGTGTGGCCACGATCAATGCCGTGGCTTCTAAATCAAAAAACCTAAAAGGAGGCTATATACGTGCCCTGAAATCAGCGGCATCTACAATAAAGGAGGTGTTTGAGGTTCTCCACAATAGAACCTCGTCGGACGAGACAATGAAGCTACAGGCGGCGAATGCACGCCTTCAAGCGGAAATAGCTGATCTTCGAACGGAGATAGGGAATCTCCGCAAAGATATGCTACAGGTGAGAAATGATCCTCTAGTCCCTGAGCAGATTCCGCAGGGAAATGAGGTTCAAACTAGGATGGTACTCGAGGAATACCAACAGTCTCTTCTCAGGCAAGTTGGAAATATGATGAATGCGCGGTTGGAAGCGATTGAGGAACGTCTTCTGCCAGAAAAAAGATTGCGGCCTCCGCTTGCAGCTGACCGCAAGAAATCTGTGGTTGCATCGATTCCTGAGGTTGAGAACTTCAATCCTACAAGTACTCAACCGATACAGGCATCGAGTTCCACAGAAATATCGGACGTGACACAGCCCCCCTCTGCTGCCCTTAAGGGTAAAGGCAAAGGCAAGGGCAAAAAGACAAAAAAGGGTGATACGGTAGGTGCCCTAACAACGGCACCTGAACAAAATGTAGGAGGAGCACATCAAAGAACTACACAGTCAAACAACACCAGATGGACGCAAGTAGTTAAGAAAGGCTCCAAGAAAAAGCAGACGGAAAAAGCACTGGCATCAAAACAAGCACGAAATGCCAGATCGCAACGTACGAAAGAAGGGCCGAAGCCCAATCTTCGCGTACCTCGTACTTCAGCTGTGATTCTCACAATACAGCCTGGTGCTGCAGAAAGGGGGTTATCATACGCGAATGCACTGACTGAAGCGAAAAAGAAAGTGGATCTCTCACAACTAGGGATCCAAGGTCTCCAATTCCGCAAGGCTGCCACTGGTGGCCGTGTGCTGGAGGTGCCCGGGGCAACGAGCGCTGCTAAGGCAGATTCCCTGGCGGCCAAATTAAAGGAAATATTTAAAGAAGAGGACATCCGAATCTCCAGGCCAACTAAGTGTGCAGATCTGCGCATAACAGGCCTGGATGATTCGGTAACTAAAGAGGAAATCATGGCAACTATTGCTAGAGTTGGGGAGTGTCAGGCTGACCTTATTAAGGTCAGTGACATTCGTACAAATCTAGTTGGCATTGGAACTACGTTTGTTCGATGCCCCATCACTGTGGCGAAAAAGGTGACCAGCAGTGGTCGCCTATTAGTGGGCTGGGTCTCTGCGCAAGTAAAGCTACTGGCCCAGAAGCCGATGCGCTGCTTCCGCTGCCTCGAGGTGGGACATGTGCGGGAGCAGTGTAAAGCAGAAACTGATCGCGGTGACCAGTGTTACCGCTGCGGGCAATCTGGCCATAAAGCGAGCGAATGCTCGAAAGAGCCGCACTGCACACTCTGTGCAGCGGCGAACAAATCGTCTGGCCACCGTATAGGAAGCAAAGCTTGTGCCTTGCCTCCTAAAAAGAAAGGTAGAAGGGGAATAGCTGCGGTAGGAACCCAGCCACAACCCACTAACCCGTCAGTCCGGGGCGAGGAGGCGCAGATGGATACTCATTAATGGCTATAAGTATCCTACAAGCAAATGTGAACCACTCCGCTAGAGCTCAGGATCTCCTGATTCAGAGCATGGCGGAGTGGTTAATACCTGTGGCGATAGTGGCAGAGCCATACTTTGTCCCCTCACGGGACAACTGGGTAAGTGACAACGAAGGCAGTGTCGCTATTATTACACAATCAGCGGCTGGATTTCCACCTATTAATAGGATACTGAAGGGACGAGGTTGTGTGGCTGTGCTGGCGGGAGGTATCGCCTATGTTGGTGTATACTTCTCCCCTAACAGACGCCTCGCTGAGTTTGAGTCTTGGCTCTCTGCACTAGAAACTCTTGTGCAGCAGTGTTATCCTCACCAAGTACTGGTCGCGGGCGACTTTAACGCTAAATCGACCATGTGGGGATCACCTGCTGCCAATGAGAGAGGCGAGCCAGTGGAAGAATGGGCGACAGCTGCAGGCTTGTTGCTATTAAATCAAGGAGCGGTACACACGTGCGTGCGACAACATGGGGGCTCAATTGTAGACCTTACATTTGCGACCCCTGCTCTCGCGCGCCGTGTCAAGGATTGGGAAGTCCTAGAGGGAGTAGAGACACTATCAGATCATCGATACATTCGGTTTGTTCTCTCTCCCCTAGGAGCCCCGAGCGGTCCAAGCCGCTCCCAAGCCGGAGAAACACCACGCTGGGCATTGAAGCATATGGACAGAGAGGTCCTCTTAGAAGCAGCCATTGTTCAATCGTGGATTCCTAAACCTGAGGGTACGGTGCAGATAGACGAAGAAGCACAGTGGTTTCGTGAAGCACTTACCAGGGTATGTGATGCGGCGATGCCACGCGTTAGGAAACTGCCGCCGCGACGAAGCGTTTTCTGGTGGACTGCTGAGCTGGCTATCCTCCGCGAGGAGTGCATAGCCGCAAGGCGTCGATACACCCGGCAGCGTAGAAGGAGGCGGCGGGATCCGGACCGAGAAGCCGAACTGTACGCCGCATATAGAGTAGTGGTTACATCTCTACAAAAAGAGATCTCGCGCGCAAAAGAGACCGCTCGAGAGAGCATGTTATCGGACTTAAACCGTGATCCGTGGGGGAGACCATATAGAATGGTACGCAACAAAATCCGCCCCTGGGCACCGCCGCTAACGCAGACCATGGAGACGGACCTTTTGAGCAATGTGGTGACAGCTCTGTTTCCAAGGGTTGGTGACCATACTCCTCCAGTTATGGTCTTACCCACGGATCACGATGACATCGAGGAGGAAGATGTGCCGCCAGTTTCCGAAGGGGAACTAGCTGCGGCAATCATGAAACTCAAGGCCAAAAACACGGCCCCTGGCCCGGACGGTATTCCCGGCCGGGCCTGGGTGCTAGCGTTAGAGGCCCTTGAGCCCCGATTTAGAGAACTCTTGACTGAGTGCCTCACACAAGGTCGCCTTCCGAGCCAGTGGAAGACCGGGAAACTGGTTCTGCTGCGCAAGGAGGGCAGACCTGCTGACTCGCCAGGGGCTTACCGCCCGATTGTGTTGCTGGATGAGGCGTGCAAGCTCTTTGAGCGTGTGATCGCTGCGCGCCTCAAGCGGCACCTCGAGCAGGTCGGGTCAAATTTATCGGACGGACAATACGGCTTCCGCAGGGGCAGATCCACAATCGACGCAATCTCGAAAGTGAGGGCCCTAGCGGAGTCGGCAGTATCCAGGGGAGAGGTCGTCTTGGCGGTATCTTTAGATATCGCCAACGCCTTCAATACCCTCCCCTGGAACTGCATTAAACAAGGATTGCGCTTTCACGGAGTACCCCGTGAACAGCGCCGGATTCTCGAGGACTACCTCAAGGATAGAAAGATCATTTATCCAACGAGGGACGGATCCGGCGAGTGGGAAATGTCGTGCGGCGTTCCACAGGGCTCGGTCCTAGGGCCGGACCTGTGGAACGTGGGTTATGACTGGGTGCTCCGTGCAAGCAACCTACCGGGCATAGACATAGTCTGCTATGCAGACGACACCTTGGTGATGGCGCGAGGCCGCTCCTACAGGGAAGCGGCAATACTGGCAACAGCGGGAACCGCTCAGGTGGTAAGCCGAATACGGCAATTAGGACTACAGGTGGCCCTTAACAAATCCGAGGCCCTGTGTTTTCACGGGCCTCGGAACGCGCCGCCAGCCGGAGCCGAAATAGTTGTTGGGGGTGTTCCCATCGGCGTCGGGTCGACCATGAAGTACTTGGGATTGGTCCTCGACAGCCGCTGGAATTTCCGGGAGCACTTCAAGCAACTAGTACCTCGGCTCACTAAAGCCGCGTCTGCACTTGGGAGTTTACTTCCTAACATGGGAGGGCCCAACATCTCTTGCCGCCGCCTCTATACAGCGGTGGTAAGATCGATGGCGCTCTATGGAGCTCCTGTATGGGTGGATGCTCTGAGTGCTCATAACGTTAAGCTCCTGCGGAGACCGCAGCGGTTTATGGCACTCAGAGCAACAAGGGCATACCGCACCGTATCATACGAGGCGGCATGCGTCCTGGCCACAACAACACCGTGGGACCTGGACGCTGAAATGTTGGCTAATATCTACCGCCAACAGTCGCATGCACGCTCCAGGGGTGAGTTTACTCCCCCTGAGGTGATCCGACGTTGGCGGAATCTGGAGCGTCAAACAGCCATGCACAAATGGCAACAAAGATTGGAGGAGCCTACGGCTGGCATCCGAACTGTGGAGGCATTCCTTCCTATTCTGAAGGAATGGATTGAGCGGGAGCATGGGGTTCTCTCCTTTAGGCTAGTCCAAATCCTGTCAGGTCATGGCTGCTTTGGCGAATACCTGCACAGGATTGCCGGGAGAGAACCAACCCCGACGTGTCACGAGTGCGGCGGCGCCGAAGACACGGCGCAACACACACTCGAGATATGCCCTGAATGGGAGAGTCAGCGGACCCGATTGGTCGCTAAAGTGGGAGCCGATCTTTCGCTGCCGGCCATTGCTTCAGCCATGACCGGCAGCGAATCGGCTTGGGATGCAGTGCGCGACTTCTGTGAAGAAGTGATGGAGCGCAAAGAGATGGCAGAACGCATGCGAGAGAATGACGAAACAAGTCATCCCATGCGTAGAAGGAGAATTGGACGCAGGCGACTGGCGCACGAGCGCCGGTTGCCTCCGTAGTTGGGAACTCTGGGCGGTAGGTTCGGGGGAGCCTGCCGTCCGACTAGAGAGTTCCCCGAGGATGGACGATGTGCTGCAGTGTTCCAGCACATCGTCATCAGGAGGATGGAGTAGAAGCTCCCTGAGAATGAGGTCGCTGGACCAGCGCTGTCGAAGCTGCGGTGAGTTCGGAAGAGTTCCCGTAGCTCCGATGCTAAGGCGCACAGGAGGAACACCGTGAGGTTTTAGTCGGTAGTGGCACCACTCTGGTGTCGAGCCCGACATAACCCGCTGCTCCCCCCCGGGCGGCGGTGTATGCGTAAATGCATTTCCTCACGTAAAAAAAAAAAAAAAAAAAAAAAAAAAAAAAAAAAAAAAAAAAAAAAAAAAGGTTAGGTTAGGTTAGGTTAGGTTAGGTTGGGGTGCTTTAGGGTCGGTCGCCTCCACGTTTGCCTGACTACTACTATTCTCCTCCTTTTATGGGGGGGAAGAGTAGTCGTTGGGCTGGTGCACCCTGGTAACACTGCTAATAACTTCTCTCCTTTTGGGGGGATCTTGTTAGCAGTGGCAAAAGACCGACGGGGGGGGGGACCTTCTTCGAGTGATTCGCACGTCAGTGTGAATCGCGAGTTGAAGGTCCAGTTGAGGGGGGGACTCTCTTCGTGTGATTTATGCGCTTTTCGTGTAAATCGCGCGTTGAGAGTCCGTATATGGGCCTTCTTCGCGCTATCTACGCACTTTTTGTGTCGATCGCGCGAGGAAGGTCTAGTGGTGGATCGGCAGGTGGCCGATGAGTTTCGGCTCGTACGGCCGCGTCGGGGGCCCTTTCTGCGTGTCCCTTAGGGGGCATAGCGGATGTGGGACCGACGCGGCTTGACGAGTGCGAAACGTGTGTGGTGGTGACTTCTCCGCGCGATCTACACGCTATTCGTCTAGATCGAGTGGAGAAGTCACAAAGGTGGAGCAACCAAGGTTGCTAGCGCAGGTTGCGCGGTACCGGTAGGAGGTAGCTTCTACAGCTACGGGATGGGGGTAGCCTCTATACAGCTACGTGGTGGTCGCGCTATTGCGTATGTATAGCTCGTGTGACGAGCAACGGCGTGCCCGGTATGTACTAACCCTGCTGCCGGGCGCATAGCGCCATATCTCGTTATCCGGTTTGCTGCTGCGGTCAAGTCTCGTAGCGTACAATAGCATCCGGACCGAGGGCCCTGGCTTAACCGCCCGGGCCGCGAGGAAGACAACCTCAATAAAAAATTACCCTGAACCCTAGTGCTGCGACGCATGGCGAGAGGGTGCATGGCCAACAGGTTGATTGGTCACTAGTGCGGACCCCGCCGGAGCACCGGCCGACGCTCTGGGCGGGAGACAAATAGGCTTGCCCGGGTACAGGGGGCGATGCCCGGGTCGACGATTTATTTCCCCCATTCTCGTGGGAACAGTATGAATAGTTCTTTGAAAAAACCCAAACCCAAATCAAAAAAATCTGATGACGATGGTGAAGAAGGCTCTTTTATGAGCCTTAGTGAGGAAACAGACTCGTCTGTTGTAAGCTTGGAGACTGTGACTTCTGTGGCATCTGTGAATTCACAGTCGTCCAGTAGAAAGCGTAACAGGTTACGCAGAAAGGATAGTGACGGTGATGGCCATAGGAGCTCCGGAAATGAGTCGGATGGTCCGGCCAGTAAAGTAACTGTGCAGAAGAGAGGCCGTGGGCGACCGCCTACAACAGGCGAGTATGTCGGCCTCGCAAAAGCCAAAGCCGATTTTTTGGCTGCCCAGGAGAAGGAACTGGAGTTAAGAGCTCAGGAAGAGGTAGCTCAAATGACTCTACAGCTGAGATCGGGAATGCCGTCAGGGAGTCGGCTTTCCGAATCATCTTTCGATCAAGATGAAGAGTTGGCATCTGCGCTTAACAAGAAAGCGCTAGAATGTGTGGCTACTATTAAAGCTGTAGCCTCAAAGTCGAAAAATCTGAAAGGCACGTATCAACGTGCTCTCAAAGATTCGGCTTTTGTCATAAAAGAAGTGGTTGAGATGCTTCGTAAGAGGTCCTCAACAGAAGAGACGCAATTATTGCAAGCGTCCAACACGCGTTTACAAACTGAGGTGGCGGAACTCCGCAATGAAATGGCGGAGCTACGCAAGGAAATGACGCAGATTCGAGCGGCTCCTTCTTCCTTTGAGCAGAGTTCTCAGGGCACGAGGCCACAAACAGGACTCACAGCTACATCGGAACTGGAGCAGTTAAAGCAGTCGCTAATTCACACGGTTGGAAATATGGTCAACGCAAGGCTAGAGGGAATTAAGGACCGTTTACTTCCAGAAGAACGGATACGGCCTCCACTAGCTGCTGACCGTAAAAATGCTGCAACTACATCCAAACCAGCAGCAGCGGACGAAACAAAGCCCTCTTCTAACACCCAGAAGAGCAAAGGCAAGGGCAAAGGCAAGAAATCAAAAACCCTTGTCACAGCCTCAAGTAGCCAAGCCATGGCTACTACTAGACGTGAAGAGCCTTTACCACCTTCTAACTCCCAGGCCAGGGAAGCTTGGGTACAGGTCGTAAGAAAAGGCGGTAAAAAGACAAAAAATGCGCCACAGCAGCAACGAGGTGGGTCACAGAACACAAAAAGTGTACCAAAACCAAAGCTTCGAGTTCCACGTTCTTCGGCTGTCACAATAACAATACAGCCCGGAGCTGTGGCTAAGGGCATATCCTACGCAGATGCTCTGATCAAAGCTAAGAGCAAAGTCAATTTGACGGAGTTAGGCATTACTGCACTTCACTTCCGGAAATCGGTCACTGGCGGTCGCATTTTCGAAGTGCCAGGTGTGACGAGTGGTGCAAAGGCGGAGTCTCTAGCTTCTAAGCTAAGAGAAATATTTAAACCGGAGGACATCAAAGTCTCCACACCGACAAAGTGTGCAGACTTGCGAGTCTCTGGCTTGGATGACTCAGTCACTAAGCAAGAGGTTATTGAAGCCATTACCAGGGTAACAGAATGTCAGGCTGACCTGGTCAAAGTGAATGATATACGGCGAAACCAATCTGGGATTGGTACCACATTTGTACGCTGTCCGGTCGCTGTGGCCAAAAAGCTAACTAGTAGCAACCGCCTTCTAGTTGGCTGGGTTTCAGCGCAGGTAAAGTTACTGGCTCCGAGGCCAATGCGCTGCTTCCGGTGTCTTGAAGTTGGGCACGTCCGGGAGCAGTGCCAAGGAGATACTGACCGCAGCAACCTGTGTTACCACTGCGGTCAGGCTAATCACAGAGCGCGAGACTGTTCTGACAAGCCTCACTGCACAATTTGTGCAGCAGCAGGTCTGCCATCAGAACATCGTATTGGGAAAAAGGATAGATGTGCCTCACCCCCTAAAAAGAGCAGCAGGATGAATGTAACTAAGGCTAAGTTGCCGTCGTCCGCCCCGGTCCCGGAGGAGGAGGAAGAAATGGAGCTGCAGTGATCATGGCTCTTATAATTCTGCAAGCAAACATCAATCACTCGGCCAGAGCTCAGGATCTCTTGATTCAGAGCATGGCCGAGTGGTCGATACCAGTAGCGGTAGTGGCGGAACCATACATTGTACCTTCGAGGGACAATTGGTCAGGCGATAATGATGGCACAGTCGTCATCATTACTCAGGCGGCTGCTGGTTTCCCTCCAATAACAAGGGTGATTAAAGGTCGAGGATGTGTGGCTGTATTGGCGGGAGATACTGCCTATATAGGCGTCTATTTCTCTCCCAATAGAAGCCTCGCAGATTTTGAGCACTGGCTCACTGAATTGGAATCCCTCGTACGACAGTGCTATCCTCACCAAGTACTGGTCGCAGGCGACTTCAACGCTAAATCGACCATGTGGGGATCGCCTGTCACAAGCGAGAGAGGAGAACTGGTGGAGGAGTGGGCGACAGCTTCTGGCCTGTTGCTATTAAACAAAGGAGTGACACACACGTGCGTGCGACAGCAAGGGGGTTCAATTGTGGACTTATCGTTCGCTAGCCCCGCTCTCGCACGCCGTGTCGAGGACTGGGAAGTCCTTGAGGGAGTTGAGACCCTGTCAGACCACCGATACATTCGGTTTGCTCTCACTCCCCTAGGCGCCCCGAGCGGTCCAAGCCGCTCCTCAACCGACGAGGCACCACGCTGGGCTCTGAAGAAGCTGGATAGTGAAGCTCTTCACGAAGCAGCCATAGTCCAGTCGTGGTTGCCAAAACCTGAAGGTGACATGGACGTGAACGTTGAGGCGAAGTGGTTTTGCGACGCGATGACCGCGATCTGCGACGCCGCGATGCCGAGGGCGAGATCCCTACCGTCGCGGAGAAGCGTGTACTGGTGGACTGCTGAACTGGCACAACTCCGCGAGGAATGCATAGCTGCTAGGCGCCAGTATACTAGACAACGCAGGAGACGGCGGTGGGATCCAGACCAAGAGACGGCATTATATGCCACGTACAGACTCGCGGTCACCACGTTGCAAAAGGAGATTGCGTGTGCAAAAGACAGAGCTCGTGAAAGCATGCTGGAGGACCTAAATCGAGATCCGTGGGGGAGACCATATAAGATGGTCAGAAACAAAATTCGCGCATGGGCTCCACCACTGACAAAGACCATGGAGCCAGAATTCCTTAACAGCGTGGTGTCAACCTTGTTCCCACAGGTGAGTGAGCATACCCCTCCATCTATGGCCTCACCCACAGATCATGATGAGAGTATAGAAGAGGACGCACCACCAGCTGTGTCAGAAGGTGAACTTGCCGCGGCGGTACAGAGGCTCAAAGCCAAAAACACGGCGCCTGGCCCGGACGGGATCCCCGGCCGTGTTTGGGTGCTCGCTTTGGAGGCTCTTGAGCCTCGCTTTAGAGAACTACTGTCAGAATGCTATAAAAAAGGCTGCCTTCCAAGCCAGTGGAAAACTGGGAAACTGGTTCTACTGCGCAAAGAAGGCAGACCTGTGGACGTACCAGGGGCTTATCGCCCGATTGTTCTGTTGAACGAATCGGCTAAGCTCTTTGAGCGAATTATTGCCGCTCGCCTCAAGCGGCACTTAGAACGAGTAGGACCCAATCTATCGGACGAACAATATGGCTTCCGCAGGGGCAGGTCCACGATCGATGCGATATCGAAAGTGAGGGCCCTTGCGGAAACAGCCATATCTAGGGGAGAGGTCGTCTTGGCGATATCACTTGATATCGCCAATGCCTTTAATACCCTCCCCTGGAATTGCATATTAGAAGGACTACGCTACCACGGAGTACCCCATTCCCAGTGTCAGGTCCTTGAGGACTACCTCAAGGACAGGTTGATTGTATACGCTACGAGGGATGGACCTGGCCAGTGGGAGATGTCTTGCGGTGTTCCGCAGGGGTCGGTCCTTGGACCGGACCTGTGGAACATCGGCTATGACTGGGTACTGCGTGGTAGTAACTTGCCGGGAATAAACGTGGTCTGTTACGCTGACGACACACTGATAACAGCTCGTGGTCGCACATATAGAGAAGCGGCGATTCTCGCTACAGCGGGAGCGGCTCATATCGTAAATAGAATTCGACGACTAGGTCTGACAGTGGCCTTAAACAAGTCCGAGGCCTTGTGCTTTCACGGGCCTCGGAATGCGCCACCAGCCGGAGCCGAGATAGTTGTTGGGGGTGTTTCCATCGCTGTCGGGTCGACCATGAAGTACCTGGGATTGGTCCTCGACAGCCGATGGAATTTCAGGGAACATTTTCGACAACTGTCTCCTCGGCTTACCAAAGCGGCTTCTGCTTTGGGAAGCCTTTTACCAAATATGGGAGGGCCTAATGCTGTTTGCCGACGGCTTTATACTGGAGTGGTACGCTCAATGGCTCTATACGGGGCCCCTGTCTGGGTGGATTCTCTGGGTGCTCATAACATTAAACTCCTGCGGAGACCGCAGAGGATTATGGCACTCAGGGTAATCAGGGGGTATCGCACCATCTCTTATGAGGCGGCGTGCATTTTAGCAGGTACCACGCCGTGGGACATAGACGCGGAAATGCTGGCAAATCTCTACCGCCAACAGTCGCATGCACGAACCAGGGGTGAGTTTCCTCCCCCTGAGGTGATCCGACGTTGGCGGAGACTCGGGCGACAAGAGGCGCTTCAAAGATGGGAGAGTAGACTAGAAGAACCATCTGCAGGCGTACGAACAGTGGAGGCACTCAGACCTGTTCTGAGGGAGTGGATCGAGCGGAGACACGGGGTTCTCTCCTTCAGGCTCGTGCAAATTCTGTCAGGTCATGGCTGTCATGGCGAATACCTGCACAGAATAGCCGGGAGAGAACCCACGCCAGTCTGTCATCAGTGTGGTTGCACTGAAGACACGGCGCAACACACGATCGAAGCGTGTCCGGAGTGGAACAACCAGCGATCCCGACTGGTGGCAATAATAGGAGCTGATCTTTCGCTTCCGACTATAGCAGCAGCCATGGTCGGCAACGAGACGTCGTGGGACGCGGTTCGTGACTTTGCGGAAGAAGTCATGAACCAAAAAGAGTTAGCAGAGCGCATACGGGAGGACGACCCGTCGTCCCTGCCCATGCGCCGGAAAAGGATCGGACGCAGGCGGCTGGCGCACGAGCGACGGCTGCCTCCGTAGACTGGGAACTCTGGGCGGTAGGTTCGGGGGAGCCTACCGTCCGACTAGAGAGTTCCCCGAGGATGGACGATGTGCCCGGTGTTCCGGCACATCGTCATCAGGCGGATAGAGCGGAAGCTCTCCGAGAGTGAGGTCAATGGACCAGCGCTGTCGAAGCTGTGGTGTAGTTCGGAAGAGTTCCCACAGCTCCGATATTAAAGCGCCAAGGTGGAACACCGTGAGGTTTTAGTCGGTAGGGGCACCACTCTGGTGTCGAGCCCGACATAACCCGCTGCTCCCCCCCGGGCGGCGGTGTATGCGTAAATGCATTTCCTCACGTAAAAAAAAAAAAAAAAAAAAAAAAAAAAAAAAAAAGGTTAGGTTAGGTTAGGTTAGGTTAGGTTAGGTTAGGTTAGGTTAGGTTAGGTTAGGTTAGGTTAGGTTAGGTTAGGTTAGGTTAGGTTGGGGTGCTTTAGGGTCGGTCGCCTCCACGTTTGCCTGACTACTACTATTCTCCTCCTTTTGGGGGGGAAGAGTAGTCGTTGGGCTGGTGCACCCTGGTAACACTGCTAATAACTTCTCTCCTTTTGGGGGGATCTTGTTAGCAGTGGCAAAAGACCGACGGGGAGGGGGACCTTCTTCGAGTGATTCGCACGTCAGTGTGAATCGCAAGTTGAAGGTCCAGTTTGGGGGGGACTCTCTTCGTGTGACTTATGCGCTATTCGTGTAAGTCGCGCGTTGGGAGTCCGTATGTGGGCCTTCTTCGCGCTATCTACGCTCTTTTTGTGTCGGTCGCGCGAGGAAGGCCCGGTGGTGGATCGGCAGGTGGCCGATGAGTTTCGGCTCGTACGGCCGCGTCGGAGGCCCTTTCTGCGTGTCCCTTAGGGGGCATAGCGGATGTGGGACCGACGCGGTTTGACGAGTGCGAAACGTGTTTGGTGGTGAATTCTCTGCTCGATCTACACGCTATTCGTCTAGATCGAGCGGAGAAGTCACAAGGTTGGTAGGCAACAAGGTTGCCAGCGCAGATGGCGCAGACGGAGGTAGCCTTTACAGCTACGTGGTGGTAGTAGCCTCTTTACAGCTACGTGGTGGAAGCGCTTTTGCGCACTGCTCGTGGGACGAGCAACGGCGTGCCGGTATTCACTTACCCTGATGCCAGGCGTTAAGCGCCACAAATCGTAATCCAGCTCTGCCGCTGCGGATCACGTCTCGTAGCAAAGTGCATCTGGACCGAGGGCCTTGGCTTAATTGCCTGGGCCGCGAGGAAGACAACCTCTATAAAAAATCACCCCCAATCCCAAGTGGCGACGCACCGCGAGGGGATGCATGGCCAAGGGGTAGATTGGTCGTTAGTGCGGACCCCGCCGGAATACCGGCCGACCTTCTGTGCGGGTTACGCTAGGCTTGCCCGGGTACAGGGGGCGATGCCCGGGTGGACGTTATACTTCCCCCATGCTCGTGGGACCAAATATGGATGCCAAAATTAAAAATAAAAACAAAATTGACGAAGACGATGAGCGCTATTTGAGCGTTGATGAGGATTCAGAATCCTCGGTAGAGAGTCTGGGGACTGTGTCTTCTGTACAGTCATCTAGATCTACGCGTAAGAGCAGTAGGACACTAAAACCTACAAATACTAAAGAGGGAGGTGACGATGGTGACCAGGGAGACTCCGGCAGCGAGTCGGATGGCCCAACTTCCAAGGTGACCACACCTAAAAAGAATGAGGACAAGAAAACTAGAGGCCGAGGCCGACCGCCTACCACTGGCCAGTATGTGGGCCTGGCAAAGGCGAAGGAGGAACTGAACCGAGCAAAGGAAGAGGAGCTGCGACTTGAGGCCGAGAGACAGCTGGCCGAAGAACAGCGGCACAAAATAGAAAGGTCGCGTGCCTTCTTTGGGAAGACACCACTGGATCAACGTAACATCCAAGAATATGACGTAGCGCAAATCCAGAGAATGGTTTCAGATTCTCTGGAAACCATCATAAACGTGGCTACGAAATCCAGAAATCTGAAGGGTACGTACGTGGCAGCATTAAAAGAAGCTGCGCGGGTCATGCAGGACTCTTTTGAGGTAATGCGGGGCCGCACGATGTCAGAAGAGGTGGCGCTTCTTACGGAGGCGAACAAGAGATTGACGGAGGAGTTAAAAGAAATCCGTCGAGAAATGGAACAGCTGCGAACCGCGCAAGCGAAGTCGCCTGCTACTGCAGCCCCATCAGCAATGCCAACTCTCGAGGAAATGACGCGAACCGTTATGGTGCAAGTCGGCACCATGATGAACGCTCGCCTCGAGAGTTTAGAAGAGCGACTGCTCCCAGAGAAGCGGTTGAGGCCGCCCTTAGCGGCTGACGGGCAAAGAGATCGGGCGGTAAGTATCATTGATGACGAGTCAGAGATGGACATTGTCCCGGTCGCCCTACCACCTAGTGCTCCGGAACCCTCTAGAGGAATTAACACCTCAAGGAGGGAAAGGAGGAAAAAGAAGAAGAAGACCACGTCTGGCTCTGCCACAAGTGAAGACCCTACGCCAGCAACTACAACATGTCCAGTGGACCCTAAGCCGCAGACATGGTCAACGGTTGTAAGGCGGGGAGCCCGGAAGAAGGTTCGAGCAGCAGAATCCGAGAGGACGAGAGACTCCGCTCCTGGGCGCGCACAAATAAATAAATCAGCCCAGCAAAGTGGGAGAACAAAAGCGACCAAACTGCGCCTTCCTCGTACCGCAGCAGTGGTTATAACTCTGCGGCCCGAGGCGGCGGGAAAAGGCATAACATATGCAAAAATACTGGCGGAGGCAAAGAACCGCATTGATCTCGCGGCTCTTGAAATGCCTCCTTTGAAGATGAGGGCAGCGGCTACTGGAGCACGCATACTAGAAATTCCAGGAGCAGAAAAGGAGGATAAAGCGGACTCTCTCGCAAGTAAGCTAAAAGAGATATTTAAGGGTTCGGAAGAGATACAGGTATCCAGACCGACCATCACCGCAGATCTGCGAGTGAACGGGTTGGACGATTCTGTAAGCTCTTCCGAGCTAGCAGAAGCTCTTGCAAAAGTAGGAGGCTGTGATGCGCTGGCATTCAAGGTCGGCGACATCAAAAAAGGCAGGTCAGGCATGGGCTCTGCCATTGTGCGATGCCCTGTGACAACGGCCAAGAAGATAGCCAGTAACGGACGGGTATTGGTAGGATGGGTGGCAGCGCAGATCCAGCTTCTAGAGGCCAGACCGCGCCGCTGCTTCAGATGCCTTGCACTGGGCCACGTTAGGGCTCAGTGCAAGTCAGAGGTGGACCGCAGCGACGATTGTTACCGTTGCGGCAAGAAAGGCCATAAGGCCGCTGATTGTTCAGCTGCCCCAAACTGCAGCCTGTGTGCAGAAGTGGGGAAGCCAGCCGGACACCTCTCAGGGGGCAAAGCTTGTGCCAAGCCCCCGTCAAAGGCAGCAGGAAGAAGGAAGCTCGCCGCGACTAAAGCAAAGTCGCAGCCGGCTGGTACCAGTATTAGACAGGCGGAGGACATGGAAGAAAATCAAAATGGGGCTTAATTTTCTCCAATCCAACATCAACCACTCCGCCGGCGCTCAGGACCTTCTCCTGCAGTGCTTGGCGGAGAGGTCAATACAAGTGGCTGTAATCGCAGAACCGTATACCGTCCCCGTCAGGCCTGACTGGGTTAGCGATCTAGACGGTTTGGTAGCGCTCACCACTCAGTCTCCGGCATCCTCCCCCTCTCTTGATGGCGTAAAGAGAGGACAGGGATTTGTTGGAGCTCAGGTCGGTAGAATTGTGGTTGTGGGGGTGTACTTCTCCCCCAATAGGGCCCTCGCTGAATATGAGGACTTTCTCATAGAGTTGGGGACCCTGTTGGGGCAAAGTCGCCCAAATCCAGTTATTGTGCTCGGAGATCTCAACGCCAAGTCTACGGCGTGGGGGTCTCCGATGACGGACGCGAGAGGACGAGTCACCGAAGAGTGGCTGGCGGAGACAGGGCTTTGTGTCCTCAACCAGGGACAGGAGCACACATGTGTGCGACGCGGAGGTGGCTCGGTGGTGGACGTGACTTTTAGCACCCCTGAAATAGCGCACCGTGTCTGTGACTGGAGGGTTCTTGTGGACGAGGAGACGCTGTCTGATCATCGCTACATTCAGTTCAGCGTCTCCCCGTCTGCAACGGAAAACCATGATCGGTTGCCGCTGGTAACTGGCCCGCGATGGGTATTAAAACGCCTAAATTCGGAATTGCTGCAGGAGGCAGCTATAGTCCAGGCGTGGAACGCCCCACCCCCGGAACCGGTGGACCTGGATGCTGAGGCTGACGGTTTGTGCATGGCAATGACGCAAATCTGCGATGCTGCCATGCCCCGTGCAAAAACCATGTCGCCCAGGCGCCATGTTTATTGGTGGTCCGAGGAAATAGCGGAACTCCGGCGCCAATGTGTGTTGAGGCGTCGCCGCTACCAGCGGCACCGTAGGAGAAGGCAACCCGAACCAACTGAGCTAGATGCACTATACATCGCTTATAGGGACGCCTCAAAAGCTCTCCGTGTTGCCATCAAGGAGGCCAAAGCCAATGCCTGGAAGGAGTTGCTGGAGACTCTGGAGCAAGATCCGTGGGGACGCCCCTACTTACTGGCGAGGCGAAAGCTCCGTCCATGGGCGCCCCCCGTCACCAGCACTCTGGAACCGCAGACGCTCCGGCGAGTGGTCGAAGGTCTGTTCCCTGGAGACCCAGGGACCTCATATGACCCTCCCACAATGATGACAACACGGCGACCAGACGTTGCTGAAGAGGAAGAGCTGCCCCCTGAAGTGTCAGAGGGAGAGTTGGGAGCAGCTGTCCTGAGGATGAGGGCCAAAAACACAGCACCGGGGCCTGACGGCATACCCGGTCGTGCGTGGGCCCTAGCTCAGGACGCACTCGGACCTCGCCTGAGGGATCTCCTCAGTCGCTGTATGCGAGAGGGGAGATTCCCCAGGCGATGGAAAAGGGGGAGGCTCGTACTTCTTCGGAAGGATGGACGGCCATCGGACGAGCCTTCAGGCTATCGACCAATCGTCCTACTTGATGAGGCGGGCAAGTTACTAGAGCGTATCATCGCAGCCCGCATCGGAAAACACCTGGAGACAATCGGACCAGACCTGTCTGAGAACCAGTACGGGTTCCGGAGATGTCGCTCAACAATCGACGCAATCAACCATCTCCGGAACCTGTCTGACGAGGCGTGCTCTAGTGGTGGAGTGTTAGTGGCAGTGTCGTTGGACATAGCCAACGCCTTCAACACTCTACCCTGGAGCACGATTAGAGAAGGGCTAGGATATCATAGCCTTCCAAGCCACCTACAGTGTCTGGTAGGGCGGGGGTATTTGTCGGAGAGAGAGGTGACCTACCCTACCAAAGAAGGAGAAGAAAGGAGCTCAGTAAATCGCGGTGTTCCACAGGGGTCTGCTTTAGGGCCACCCCTGTGGAACATTGGGTACGACTGGGTACTCCGAGGCGCCAACCTTCGTGGCGTCAGCCTTATTTGTTTTGCTGACGACACGTTGGTTACCGCTAGGGGAAAGACGTTTAGGGAAGCGTCAATTCTGGCCACAGCTGGCGTTGCAGCGGTAGTGGCGAGAATCCGTCGGTTGGGCCTGGAGGTGGCGCTTCACAAATCCGAGGCCATCTGCTTCCACGGTCCTCGGCAAGCGCCACCTGCAGGCTCGAACATAGTTGTTGGAGGAACCTCCATTGCTGTCGGCTCGACACTCAAATATCTTGGTGTCGTGCTCGACAGCAGATGGAGGTTCGAAACGCATCTCAAGCGGTTGACCCCCAAACTAATGGGAACCGCTTCGTCGCTAAGTCGCCTCCTGCCTAACATCGGAGGAGGAAACGCAAGCTGCCGCCGCCTTTATATGGGGGTGCTGCGCTCGATGGCCCTTTATGGAGCGCCAATATGGGCTGGATCCCTGGTCCCCAGAGAGACAGCGCTGCTACGACGAGCTCAGCGCATCATGGCAACGAGAATATGCAGGGCATACCGCACAATCTCTCACGAGGTAGCGTGTGCCCTTGCTGGTTCCTTGCCATGGGACTTAGAGGCAGAAATCCTGAGTTCGGTTTTCTGGCGCAGAGCGCGCGCAAGACAAGAGGACCTGAGACCAGCGCCCCAAGAAGTGGTAAGATGGCGACAGGACGCCAAGGACAGGGCTCTGCAAACGTGGAGTCAACGACTCCTCGAGGGCCCTGCTCCGAGAGGAACCGGGGCTATACGATTTCTCGAAGCCGTAAAGCCCATCCTCAAAGAATGGACGCAACGCGAGTATGGGGCTCTGACATTCCGGCTGACGCAAGTCCTAACGGGGCACGGTTGCTTCGGGCGGTACTTGTGTCGTGTAGCCGGAAGAGAAGAGACCCCGGAATGCCATCGCTGTGGTTGCGCGGAGGATACCGCACAACATGCACTGGAGGCGTGTCCGGCGGAGGATGAAACGAGACAGGAACTTGTCGATGTGGTGGGGGCAGACCTCTCCTTGTCGACTATCTTAGCCAAGATGGTCGATGATGAGAGGTCTTGGGACGCAATGGTTTCCTTTGCGGAAACGGTTGTGTCAAGGAGGGAAGAAGAGGAGCGCGAGAGAGAGAGGAACCCTCTCGCTCACCCACGCCGGAGAGCACGGACACGGGGGCGAGCCATCCCGGCTCGCTCGCCGTCTCCGCTCGGTGGACCTGGAGTGTCGGATGCGGGGGCGTCTGGCACTCCCGATACATAGGTCCCAAGTAGTCGGTGATGCGCTGTGTGTTCCAGTGCATCGCCGAAGTCGCAGGAGGAGGGCTTAGGCCCTCCCGAGGCGGTTCCTCCAGGGAGGATGCTGCACCGACTGGGTCGAGATGCGTGCGAGAGCGAACCCTCGACCCGGTCCGTATGGTCAGTGCAGGTGGAACACCGTGGGGTTTTAGTCGGTAGTGGCACCAATCTGGTGTCGAGCCCGACATAACCCGCTGCTCTCCCCCGGGCGGCGGTGTATGCGTAAATGCATTTCCCCACGTAAAAAAAAAAAAAAAAAAAAAAGGTTAGGTTAGGTTGAAGGAGGAGAGCGCTTTATGAGCGCGGACGAGGAGTCTGACTCCTCACGGACGAGTCTGATGACGGTGAGTTCTCTGGCCTCAGAGAAATCACGGAAGCGCACGAGAGTGCGCAAGGAGAAAGGTGAGCTGCATAGCTCAGGGAGTGAGGGCGAGGCTCCGGCCACGAAAGTGGTTGTTGAGCCACGCCGAGGACGAGGCCGACCACCCACAACGGGTGAGTATGTCGGCCTAGCTCAGGCCAAAGCTGCCCTAGTGGCAGCGGAACGGGCTGAGATGGAGCTTAGGGCTGAGCAGGAGGTTGCTCAGGTAGCCCAGAAGCTCCGACCGGCTAGGACGACGCAGACGAGTCGACTCTCCGAGTCCTCTGATGCGGATGAGGATCTATCCATGAACCTCAACAAGAAGGCGCTTGACTGCGTGGCCACAATTACCACTGTGGCCACGAAGTCGAGCAATCTAAAGGGTACTTACAAGAAGGCCCTGAAGGATGCTGCAACCACCATACAAGAGGTGGTTGAAACCATGAACAGACGTTCCTCCTCCGAGGAAACACGGATGTTACAGGCGGCAAATGCACGCCTTACAGCAGAGGTGGCGGACCTCCGCAAGCAGCTTGCGGAGCTCCGGTCTGCGCTGTTCCAGGCTCGGGATGCTCCTGCACCTCGAGCCTCGAGCGCGCACGGTGATGGGCTGCACACAGCAGCGTTCGATCAAGGGCAATTGGAACAGGCCCTTCTTCGACAAATAGGCGGCATGATGAATGCGCGCTTCGCGGCGATTGAGAAACGCCTCTTGCCCGAAGAGCGTATTCGTCCCCCGCTCGCTGCTGACCGTAGAGGAGCAGCAGCACCGACCTATTCTGCGGTGGTCAGCCGCAAGGCGACGTTGCCTGTCCCGGCGACTAAGCCGCCCGAACAGGCAACGTCTGGTTCTGCTCCCTCTGCCTCTTCCTCTAAGGGGAAGGGGCAGGGGAAGAAGACTATGGCTGCTTCGGGGAGTAGCCAAGGCTCGGCTCCTCTCGCGAAGAAGCCCGATTTGTCGCCAAAGCCCAAGGAAACTTGGGTGGAGGTGACGAAGAAACGGAGGAGGAGAGGTAAGAAGGCTGCATCCGCTGCATCCCAGCAGCAGCAGCCTCAATCTGCGGCCAGGTCCCAGCGTGCCAAGGCCTCGAAGCCTAAGCTCCGTCTCCCCCGCTCATCGGCTGTGGTCATCACAGTGCAGCCCGGGGCCGGGGAGAGGGGGGTTACGTACGAGAAGGCCTTGGCAGAGGCTAGGAAGAGGATTAGCCTCCAGGAGTTAGGGATCCCATCCCTAAATTTCCGCGCGGCTGCCACAGGTGGCCGCATGCTGGAAATCCCGGGAGGCACCAGCGGGGAGAAGGCGGATCTCCTCGCTGGAAAGATCCAGGCTTTATTTAAGCCTGAGGACATCAGAGTCCACAGGCCACAAAAATGTGCAGACCTGCGCATTAGTGGCCTCGACGACTCTGTGTCCAAGGAGGAGGTCGCAGAGGCTGTAGCCAAACTAGGAGGCTGCAGCATCCAGGACGTGAGGACGGGTGAAATTCGCCGCAGCGACATCACCGGCACTGGCACAACATTTGTGCGCTGCCCGGTAGCCGCGGCGAAAAAGGTGACTGGAAACAGTCGCCTACTGATTGGCTGGGTGTCCGCCCAGGTCAAGCTTCTTGAGCAGCGACCGATGCGCTGTTTCCGATGCCTCGAGGTGGGGCACGTCCGGGGACAGTGCAAGGCGGACGCCGACCGTAGCAGTCTGTGCTACCGTTGCGGTCAGATCGGCCATAAAGCCCGGGAATGCTCCGGCAAGCCAAGCTGCTCAGTATGTGCAGCTATAGGCAAGCCGTCTGAGCATAGACTCGGAAGCAAGGACCCGTGTGCCTTGCCACCGAAACGGAAAGGACGTAGAGGTGCAGCCGTGGCCAAGTCCCAGCTGCAGCCGTCGCTCCCGGTTCGGGATGAGAGGGAGGTTATGGAGGCCTAATTATGGCCCACACCATACTCCAAGCCAATTTGAACCACTCCGCCAGAGCTCAAGACCTATTGGTCCAGAGCATGGCGGAGTGGTTGATACCGGTGGCTATTGTGGCGGAGCCATATCTCATCCCGAACCGGGACAACTGGACGGGTGACAATGACGGCACTGTCGTCATCGTCACTCAAACGGCGTCTGGATTCCCACCCATAGAGAGAGTGCTGAGAGGTCGCGGTTGTGTCGCTGTTGTGGCGGGGGGTGTCGCCTATATAGGCACTTACTTCTCCCCCAACAGAGACCTTGCAGACTTCGAGGCATGGCTCTCCGAGCTGAGCTCGCTGGTGCGACAATGTCACCCTCACCAAATCCTGGTCGCTGGTGATTTCAATGCCAAATCGGCCATGTGGGGGTCGCCTGTTGCCAATGCACGGGGCGAGCCGCTGGAGGAGTGGGCGTCAGCCCTTGGACTGACACTGCTAAATAGAGGAGCGGTACACACGTGCGTACGCCAGCAAGGGGGCTCCATTGTGGACCTCTCGTTCGCCAGCCCCGCTCTGGCGCGCCGTGTCGAAGACTGGGAAGTCCTGGAGGGGGTAGAGACCTTATCGGATCATCGGTATATCCGGTTCGTTCTCTCTCCTCTAGGCGCCCCGAGCGGTCTAAGCCGCTCCCCAGCAGATGAAGCACCACGCTGGGCTCTCAACAGGCTAGACTCTCAACTTTTGAGGGAAGCCGCGATTGTCCAAGCGTGGTTGCCCAAACCGGAAGGAGACGTCGATGTGGACTCAGAAGCGGAGTGGTTTCGTAGGGCCATGACCGCTGTCTGTGACGCTGCGATGCCGAGGGTGAGATCCCTACCGCCGCGGCGGAGTGTCTATTGGTGGACGGCCGAGCTGGCTCACCTCCGCGAGGAGTGTGTGGCCGCCAGGCGTCGGTACACCAGACACCGCCGGAGGCGGCGGTGGGATCCAGACCTGGAGGCCGACCTATACGCTGCGTATAGACAGGCGGTCGTCGCGTTACGAACGGAGATCTCCAAGGCGAAGGACCAGGCTCGAGAGAGCATGCTCGACGATCTCAATCGTGATCCCTGGGGGAGGCCATACAAAATGGTCCGAAACAGGATCCGTGCATGGGCGCCACCTCTGACGCAGACCATGCAGCCGGAATTCTTGTCCAGCGTGGTGGAGACACTGTTTCCGCGCGTTGGTGACCATTTCGTCCCCGTCATGGCCTCACCGACAGATCGCGATTCGAGTGACGAGGAGGAAGACGTGCAGACGGTATCGGAGGGAGAGCTGGCTGCAGCAGTCCAACGACTCAAGGCCAAAAACACGGCGCCTGGGCCGGACGGGATTCCCGGCCGCGCTTGGGTGCTGGCGTTGGAGGCCCTTGAGCCCCGATTCCGAGACCTCTTGACGGAGTGCCTCAAGCAGGGACGCCTTCCGAGCCAATGGAAGACTGGGAAACTGGTCCTCCTGCGCAAGGAGGGCAGACCTGCTGACTCGCCGGGGGCATACCGCCCGATCGTGCTGCTGGATGAGGCGTGCAAGCTCTTTGAGCGTGTGCTCGCTGCGCGCCTCAGACGACACCTCGGGCGGGTGGGGCCCGATTTAGCGGAGAGTCAATACGGCTTCCGCAGGGGCAGGTCCACTATCGATGCCATATCGAGAGTGAGGGCCCTAGCGGACGAAGCCGTGTCCCGGGGGGAGGTGGTCGTGGCGGTATCGTTAGATATCGCCAACGCCTTTAACACCCTCCCCTGGGACTGCATTAAGGAGGCACTGCGCTACCACCGAGTACCCCGTTCCCTTCGCCAACCCCTGGAGGATTACCTCCGGTATAGATTCATTATCTATCCGTCGAGGGAGGGATTGGGCCAATGGGAAATGTCGTGCGGTGTTCCACAGGGCTCGGTTCTAGGACCGGATCTGTGGAACATCGGGTACGACTGGGTGCTTCGTGGTAGCAATCTGCAGGGGGTCAGTCTAGTGTGTTATGCGGATGACACATTAGTGACAGCACGCGGGAGGTCCTTCCGAGAGGCGTCGATCCTCGCCACTGCTGGCACGGCTCACGTGGTGAGCCGCATCAGGCGTCTGGGGCTTACGGTGGCCCTTAACAAGTCCGAGGCACTGTGCTTTCACGGTCCTCGGAACGCGCCACCAGCCGGAGCCGAGATTGTTGTCGGAGGTGCTCGCATCGCTGTCGAGTCGACGATGAAGTACCTTGGACTCGTCCTCGACAGCAGATGGAACTTCGAGGAGCACTTCAGACGACTAGCTCCTCGGCTCACCAGAGCAGCATCCGCGTTGGGGAGCTTGCTTCCGAACGTGGGAGGGCCGAATGTGACCTGTCGCCGCCTATACACGGGTGTAGTGCGATCGATGGCGCTCTATGGTGCCCCTATTTGGGTGGACGCTCTGAGTGCCCGTAATCTAGCTCAATTGCGGAGACCGCAGAGAGCTATGGCACTCAGGGTGATTAGGGCATATCGCACTGTGTCCTGTGAGGCGGCGTGTGTCCTGGCCGGTACCCCACCGTGGGACGTGGATGCGAAGATGCTTGCCAGCATCTACCGCCAGCAGTCAGATGCACGGTCCAGGGGTGAGTTCGCTCCCCCTGAGGTGATACGACGCTGGCGAAGGCAGGGCCGGAATACGGCATTAGAGCAGTGGGAGCGCAGGTTGGAGGAGCCAACTGCGGGTCTCCGAACGGTGGCGGCTCTCCGACCCATCCTTAGGGATTGGGTTGCGAGAGAGCACGGGGCGCTCTCTTTCAGGCTCACTCAGATCCTGACAGGTCACGGCTGTTTTGGCGATTACCTGTTCAGGATAGCCGGAAGAGAGCCCACCCCAGTCTGCCACCAGTGTGGCTGCTCAGAGGATACGGCGCAGCACACGCTTGAGGCGTGTCCAGAATGGGCCGCACAGAGGGCGCGACTTGTCGCGGTGGTCGGAACGGATCTCTCGCTACCGGCCATTACTTCTGCAATGGCAGGAAGCGAGACATCCTGGGAGGCTGTGCGAGACTTCACGGAGGAAGTCATGGCCCAGAAGGAGCTGGCGGAGCGCACGCGGGAGGACGACCCGTCGTCCCAACCGATGCGCCGCAAGCGCGTTGGACGGAGGCGACTGGCGCACGAGCGCCGCTTGCCTCCGTAACTTGGGAACTTCGGGCGTTGGTTTCGGCTCGTGCGGCCGCGTCGGGGGCCCTATCTGCTTGTCCCTTAGGGGGCACAGCGGACGTGGGACTGACGCGGCCGTGCGAGCGTGAAACCATTCCTGGTGGGCCTTCCTTGCGCGGTCTACGCACTTTGTGTGTGGACCGCGCGACGAAGGCCTGGTGGTGGCTCGGCAGGTGGCCGAGAAGTTTCGGCTTGTGCGGCCGCGTCGGGGGCCCCTTTCCGCTTGTCCCTTAGGGGGCACAGCGGACGTGGGACCGACGCGGCCGGACGAGCGTGAAACTGTATGGAGGACCTTTCCTTGCGCGATCTACGCACTTTGTGTGTGGACCGCGCGACGAAGGCCTGGTGGTGGCTCGACTCGCGCGGCCGCGTCGGGGGCCCAATCTGCTTGTCCCTTAGGGGGCACAGTAGACGCGGGACCGACGCGGCCGAACGAGTACGAACCGGCACAATCAATGCGCCGCCAGCGTATTAGACGCAGGCGACTGGTGCACGGGCGCCGGTTGCCTCCGTAATTTGGGAACTCTGGGCGGTAGATTCGGGGGAGTCTGCCGTCCGACTAGAGAGTTCCCCGAGGATGGACGATGTGCCCGAGTGTTCCGGTACATCGTCATCAGCCGGGTGGAGCTGAAGCTCCCCGTGCAGGGGTCCTAGGGACCAAGCGTGGCCAGACGGTGGAAGAGTCTGGGAGAGTGCCCACAGTCTGGCCGTAAGCGCTAAGGTGGAACACCGTGAGGTTTTAGTCGGTAGGGGCACCACTCTGGTGTCGAGCCCGACATAATCCGCCGCTCCCCCCCCCGGAGTGGATGGGTATGCGTAAATGCATTTCCTCACGTTAAAAAAAAAAAAAAAAAAAGGTTAGGTTAGGTTAGGTTAGGTTAGGTTAGGTTAGGTTAGGTTAGGTTAGGTTAGGTTAGGTTAGGTTAGGTTAGGTTAGGTTAGGTTAGGTTAGGTTAGAATCGGAAACGGTACCCATGACCCGCCCTGAGCGCGGCAAAGGAGGGACACCGTGGAGTTTTAGTGGGTTCAAGTCCCACATAACCGCACTGTCTCCCCGTGGCAGTGCGGTATGCGAAGGCATTTCTCCACGTAAAAAAAAAAAAAAAAAAAAAGGTTAGGTTAGGTTAGGTTAGGTTAGGTTAGGTTAGGTTAGGTTAGGTTAGGTTAGGTTAGGTTAGGTTAGGTTAGGTTAGGTTAGGTTGGGGTGCTTTAGGGTCGGTCGCCTCCACGTTTGCCTGACTACTACTATTCTCCTCCTTTTGGGGGGGAAGAGTAGTCGTTGGGCTGGTGCACCCTGGTAACGCTGCTAATAACTTCTCTCCTTTTGGGGGGATCTTGTTAGCAGTGGCAAAAGACCGACGGGGAGGGGGACCTTCTTCAAGTGATTCGCACGTCAGTGTGAATCGCGAGTTGAAGGTCCAGTTGAGGGGGGGACTCTCTTCGTGTGATTTATGCGCTTTTCGTGTAAATCACGCGTTGAGAGTCTATATATGGGCCTTCTTCGCGCTATCTACGCACTTTTTGTGTCGATCGCGCGAGGAAGGTCTGGTGGTGGATCGGCAGGAGGCCGATGAGTTTCGGCTCGTACGGCCGCGTCGGGGGCCCTTTCCGCGTGTCCCTTAGGGGGCATAGCGGATGTGGGACCGACGCGGCTTGACGAGTGCGAAACGTGTGTGGTGGTGACTTCTCTACTCGATCTACACGCTATTCGTCTAGATCGAGTGGAGAAGTCACAAAGGTGGAGCAGCTAGGGCTGCTATTGTGGAGGCGCTCGGAAGAGCGAAGCTCATTCTTGGGCAACGGCGTGCCCGGTATTCACTTACCCTGATGCCGGGCGTTAAGCGCCACAAATCGTAATCCAGCTCTGCCGCTGCGGATCACGTCTCGTGGCATAGTGCATCTGGACCGAGGGCCCTGGCTTAACTGCCCGGGCCGCGAGGAAGACAACCTCTATAAAAAATCACCCCCAATCCCAAGCGGCGACGCACCGTGAGGGGATGCATGGCCAAGGGGTAGATTGGTCGTTAGTGCGGACCCCGCCGGAATACCGGCCGACCTTCTGTGCGGGTTACGCTAGGCTTGCCCGGGTACAGGGGGCGATGCCCGGGTCGACTGCTTACTTCCCCCATGCTCGTGGGACCAAATATGGAACTAAATCAAACAAACAAAAAAACAAATGATGATGGTGAGAGGCTATTCTTTAGCCCAAATGACGATTCAGACTCATCTGTAGGGAGTCTGATGACTGTGTCTTCTGCACAGTCTTCTAGACCTGCGCGTAAGCGTAGCAGGACACCAAAACCTAAAGAGGGAGGTGACGATGGTGACCAGGGAAACTCCGGCAGCGAGTCGGATGGCCCGGCTACCAAGGTAACGACACCTAAAAAGATCGAAGACAGGATAACTAGAGGCCGAGGCCGGCCGCCCACCACTGGCCAGTATGTGGGCCTGGCAAAGGCGAAGGAGGAGCTCAACCGAGCAAAGGAAGAAGAGCTGCGACTTGAGGCCGAGAGACAGTTGGCCGAAGATCAACGGCGTAAAATGGAGACGTCACGTACCTTCTTTGGAAAGGCGCAGAAAGATAAGAGTGTCATCCAAGAACAAGACGTGGAACAAATCCAGAGAATGGTGTCTGATTCTCTGGAAACAATCATGAACGTGGCCACGAAGTCCAGAAACCTAAAAGGGACATATGTGGCGGCTTTAAAACAGGCGGCGCGAGTAATGCAGGACTCGTTCGAAGTAATGTGCAATCGGACGATGTCGGAAGAGGTGGCGCTTCTTACGGAGGCGAACAAGAGACTGACGGAGGAATTGCGAGAAATCCGCCGCGAAATGGAGCAGCTGCGAACCGCGCAAGCGAAAACGCCAGTTCCATCAGCAATGCCAACTCTCGAAGAAATGACGCGAACCGTCATGGTGCAGGTTGGCACCATGATGAACGCTCGCTTCGAGGGTTTAGAAGAGCGACTGCTTCCAGAGAAGCGGTTGAGGCCGCCCCTAGCGGCTGACAGACGAAGGGATCGGGCGGTATCTATCATCGAGGACGTGTCAGAGATGGAAATTGTCCCGGTCACCCAACCATCCAGTGCTCCGGAACCCTCTAGAGGAAATAACACCTCAAAGAGGGAAAGGAGAAAGAAAAAGAAAGGCACGTCTGGCTCTGCCACGCGTGAAGACACCACGCCAGCACCTGCGCCATGTCCAGCGGACCCTAAGCCGCAGACGTGGACAACGGTAGTAAAGCGTGGCTCTCGGAAGAAGGTTCGGACAGCAGAACCGGAAAGATTGAGAGATTCCGCTCCTGGGCGCGCACCAATTCAAAAACCAGTCCAGCAAAGTGGAAAGATAAAAGCGGCGAAACTCCGCCCCCCCCGCACCGCAGCAGTCGTAATAACTCTGCGACCGGGTGGGGTAGAGAAAGGCATAACCTATGCCAAAATACTAACGGAGGCAAAGAAACGCATTAACCTTGCGGATCTTGGAATGCCTCCCTTGAAGATGAGGGCTGCAGCCACTGGAGCGCGTATCCTTGAAATCCCAGGAGAGGAGAAAGAGGATAAGGCAGATTCTCTGGCGAGAAAATTAAAAGAGGTCTTTCAGGATTCGGAGGAGATTCAGATATCCAGACCGACCGTCACCGCAGACCTGCGCGTGAACGGGTTGGACGATTCTGTAAGCTCCTCCGAGCTAGCAGAAGCCCTCTCTAAAGTAGGAGGCTGTGATGTGCTATCTTTCAAGGTCGGTGACATCAAGAAAGGCAGGTCAGGCATGGGCACTACCATTGTGCGATGTCCTGTGACAACGGCGAAGAAAATTGCCAGCAATGGTAGAGTATTAGTAGGATGGGTGGCGGCGCAGGTCCAGCTTCTGGACGCTAGACCGCGCCGCTGCTTTAGATGCCTTGCATTGGGTCACGTTAGGGCTCAGTGCAAGTCAGAGGTGGATCGCAGTGACGATTGTCACCGTTGCGGCAAGAATGACCACAAGGCCGCCGATTGTTCAGCTGCCCCGCACTGCAACCTGTGCGCAGATGTGGGAAAACCAGCCGGACACCTCTCCGGGGGCAAGGCATGTGCCAAGCCCCCGACAAAAGCAGCAGGAAGAAGAAAGCCCGCTGTGACTAAAGCCAAGTCACAGCCGGCTGGCACCAGTATGGGGCAGGCGGAGGACATGGAAGAAAATTAAAATGGGTGTTAATTTTCTTCAGTCCAACATTAACCACTCCACCGGCGCTCAGGACCTTCTCCTACAGTGCTTGGCGGAGAAGTCAATACAGGTGGCTGCAATTGCAGAACCGTACACCGTCCCAGTCAGGCCTGATTGGGTCAGTGATCTAAACGGTTTGGTGGCGCTCACTACTCAGTCTCCAGCATCCTCCCCCTCCCTCGATGGCGTAATGAGAGGACAGGGATATGTTGCAGCTCGGGTCGGTAAAATTGTGGTTGTGGGGGTGTACTTCTCCCCTAATAGGGCCCTCGCTGAATATGAGGACTTTCTCATAGAGGTAGGGACCCTGTTGGGGCAAAGTCGCCCAAATCCTGTTATTGTTCTCGGAGACCTCAACGCCAAATCCACGGCGTGGGGGTCTCCGACGACAGATGCGAGAGGACGAGTCACTGAAGAGTGGCTGGCGGAGACAGGGCTCTGCGTCCTCAACCAGGGACAGGAGCACACATGTGTAAGACGCGGAGGTGGCTCGGTGGTAGACGTGACGTTTAGCACCCCTGAAATAGCGCGCCGTGTTTGCGATTGGAGAGTTCTTGTGGACGAGGAGACGCTGTCTGATCATCGCTACATTCAGTTCAGCGTCTCCCCGGCTACAACGGAAAACCGCGAACGGTTGCCGCTGGTAACTGGCCCGCGATGGGTGTTAAAACGCCTGGACTCGGAATTGCTGCAGGAAGCAGCTATAGTCCAGGCGTGGAATGCCCCTCCGTCGGTACCAGTGGACCTGGACACTGAGGCTGATGATTTGTGCATGGCGATGACGCGTGTTTGCGACGCCGCCATGCCTCGCGCAAAGACCATGTCGCCCAGGCGCCAGGTCTATTGGTGGTCCGAGGAAATTGCGGAACTTCGTCGCCAGTGCGTATTGAGACGTCGCCGCTACCAGAGGCACCGCAGAAGAAGACAACCCGAGCCAACGGAGCTGGATGCTTTATACGAGGCGTATAGAGACGCTTCAAAAGCTCTCCGTGTTGCCATCAAGGAGGCCAAAGCGAATGCGTGGAGGGAGTTGCTGGAGACTCTGGAGCGGGACCCGTGGGGACGCCCCTATCTACTGGCGAGGCGAAAGCTTCGCCCATGGGCGCCCCCCGTCACCAGCACTCTGGAACCGCAGACGCTCCGGCGAGTGGTCGAGGGTCTGTTCCCTGGAGACCCAGGGACCTCATTTGACCCTCCCACAATGATGGCAATACGGCGACCAGACGTTGCTGAAGAGGACGAGCAGCCCCCTGAAGTGTCAGAGGGAGAGTTGGGAGCAGCTGTCCTGAGGATGAGGGCCAAAAACACAGCACCAGGACCTGACGGCATACCCGGCCGTGCGTGGGCCCTAGCTCAGGACGCACTTGGACCTCGCCTGAGGGATCTCCTCAGTCGCTGTATGCGAGAGGGGAGATTCCCCAGGCGATGGAAAAGGGGGAGGCTCGTACTTCTTCGGAAGGATGGACGGCCATCTGACGAGCCTTCGGGCTACCGACCAATCGTCCTACTTGATGAGGCCGGCAAGTTGTTAGAACGTGTCATCGCAGCCCGCATCGGGAGACACCTGGAGTCAATCGGACCAGACCTGTCTGATAACCAATACGGGTTCCGGAGATGTCGCTCAACAATCGACGCGATCAACCATCTCCGGAACCTGTCTGATGAGGCGTGCTCTAGTGGTGGAGTGTTGGTGGCAGTGTCGTTGGACATAGCCAACGCCTTCAACACTCTACCCTGGAGCACGATCAGAGAAGGGCTAGGGTACCATCGCCTTCCAAGCCACCTACAGTGCCTGGTAGGGAGGGGGTACTTGTCGGAGAGAGAGGTGGCGTACCCCACCAAAGAAGGAGAAGAAAGGAGCTCAGTAAATCGCGGTGTTCCACAGGGGTCTGCTTTAGGGCCACCCCTGTGGAACATTGGGTACGATTGGGTACTCCGAGGCGCTAACCTTCGTGGCGTCAGCGTTATTTGCTTCGCTGACGACACGTTGGTTACCGCCAGGGGAAAGACGTTTAGGGAAGCGTCAATTCTGGCCACAGCTGGCGTTGCAGCGGTAGTGGCGAGAATCCGTCGGTTGGGCCTGGAGGTGGCGCTTCACAAATCCGAAGCCATCTGCTTCCACGGTCCTCGGCAGGCGCCACCTGCAGGCTCGAACATAGTTGTTGGAGGAACCTCCATTGCTGTCGGCTCGACACTCAAATATCTTGGGGTCGTGCTCGATAGCAGATGGAGGTTCGAAACGCATCTCAAGCGACTGACCCCCAAACTAATGGGGACCGCTTCGTCGCTCAGTCGCCTCCTGCCTAATATCGGCGGAGGAAACGCAAGCTGCCGCCGCCTTTATATGGGGGTGCTGCGTTCGATGGCCCTTTATGGAGCGCCAATATGGGCTGGGTCCCTGGACTCCAGAGAGACAGCGCTGCTGCGACGAGCTCAGCGCATCATGGCAACGAGAACATGTAGGGCATACCGCACAATCTCTCACGAGGTAGCGTGTGCCCTTGCTGGTTCCTTGCCATGGGACTTAGAGGCAGAAATCCTGAGCACGGTTTTCTGGCGCAGAGCGCGCGCAAGACAAGAGGACCTGAGACCAGCGCCCCAAGAAGTGGTAAGATGGCGACAGGACGCCAAGGACAGGGCTCTGCAAACGTGGAGTCAACGACTCCTCGAGGGCCCTGCTCCGAGAGGAACCGGGGCTATACGATTTCTCGAAGCCGTAAAGCCCATCCTCAAAGAATGGACGCAACGCGAGTATGGGGCTCTGACATTCCGGCTGACGCAAGTCCTAACGGGGCACGGTTGCTTCGGGCGGTACTTGTGTCGTGTAGCCGGAAGAGAAGAGACCCCGGAATGCCATCGCTGTGGTTGCGCGGAGGATACCGCACAACATGCACTGGAGGCGTGTCCGGCGGAGGATGAAACGAGACAGGAACTTGTCGATGTGGTGGGGGCAGACCTCTCCTTGTCGACTATCTTAGCCAAGATGGTCGATGATGAGAGGTCTTGGGACGCAATGGTTTCCTTTGCGGAAACGGTTGTGTCAAGGAGGGAAGAAGAGGAGCGCGAGAGAGAGAGGAACCCTCTCGCTCACCCACGCCGGAGAGCACGGACACGGGGGCGAGCCATCCCGGCTCGCTCGCCGTCTCTGCTCGGTGGACCTGGAGTGTCGGATGCGGGGGCGTCTGACACTCCCGATACATAGGTCCCAAGTAGTCGGTGATGCGCTGTGTGTTCCAGTGCATCGCCGAAGTCGCAGGAGGGGGGCTTAGACCCTCCCGAGGCGGTTCCTCCAGGGAGGATGCTGCACCGACCGGGTCGAGATGCGTGCGAGAGCGATCCCTCGACCCGGTCCGTATGGTCAGTGCAGGTGGAACACCGTGGGGTTTTAGTCGGTAGTGGCACCACACTCTGGTGTCGAGCCCGACATAACCCGCTGCTCTCCCCCGGGCGGCGGTGTATGCGTAAATGCATTTCCCCACGTAAAAAAAAAAAAAAAAAAAAAAAAAAAAAAGGTTAGGTTAGGTTAGGTTAGGTTAGGTTAGGTTAGGTTAGGTTAGGTTAGGTTAGGTTAGGTTAGGTTAGGTTAGGTTAGGTTAGGTTAGGTTAGGTTAGGTTAGGTTAGGTTAGGTTAGGTTAGGTTAGGTTAGGTTAGGTTAGGTTAGGTTAGGTTAGGTTAGGTTAGGTTAGGTTAGGTTAGGTTAGGTTAGGTTAGGTTAGGTTAGGTTAGGTTAGGTTAGGTTAGGTTAGGTTAGGTTAGGTTAGGTTAGGTTAGGTTAGGTTAGGTTAGGTTAGGTTAGGTTAGGTTAGGTTAGGTTAGGTTAGGTTAGGTTAGGTTAGGTTGGGGTGCGTGGTCAGGTTACCTCCTCGTGGTGCACCCTGGGGGTCAGACAACAACTTCCCTCGGTGGGATCTTGTTGTCTGACCGCGAAAAACCTGACGTGGGAGGGGCTTCTACGTGCGCTTTCCTTGCTACGCGTTCCCTGGGGAGTGCACGTAGAAGCCTGGGATGGAGCTCCCTTCGGGTGAGCGGGTTCGGGCAAGCAATTGCCCGAACGGGAGGGCTCTCCGCGTGTCCCTCTGATTAGCAGAGGGCACAGTGGATGAGCGAAGGAGGGGGTGGTGGGCCAGGCCGGTTACGCAGGAGGTTGCGGTGCGGCTGGGGCCAGAAGGGGGAAAGGAAGGGCTGGCGGGTGTCTTAGCCCCCTGGCACCCGTTGGTCGGATGGTGGGGCGGAGATCGCCGGAGGTAGGATGGGTTGATGAGGGGTCGGGTTCGCCCGACCCTTCATCGACGAGTAGTGGAAGGTGGTCTCTTGAGCTCGGTGTTCCTTCGCACCCTGAAAGCACCTGAGCTTGAGAGACCGTTTTGGGTTGGCTTGATGGGGGGCCGGGCACTGTTTGCTCGACCCCTCATCGACCTGAATCAGATATGGTGGGATGCGATCACCTGGCTCAGTGTCATATTACAAGCCACTGAGTCGGGTGCTCGCATCGAAGGAGGTGGAGCTCCCTTCGGGTGAGCGAGATGGAGGACGGGTTGATGAAGTGTCGGGTACTATTTACCCGACCCTTCATCGACGAGGAGGGGGCGTGGTGTGGGCTAGGGCCGCTGCGTGCGTGTCTGGAGGCGCGCTCATGCGGCCGAGCCCAGAGGGAGGAGGCGGACTGGCGGGTGTCTTTGCCCCTTGGCACCGTTGGTCAGGGATAGGGAGGCGATCTCTCCATTTGGGTTGTGGAAGCTGAAATGTGGGAGATCGCATCAGCTGGAGGACGGGTTGATGGGGGGCCGGGTTGTCCTGCTCGACCCTTCATCGACGAGTGGCGGAGGATGGTCTCTCGAGCTCGGTCACTTGGGCTCGAAAGACCTTTTCGGGGTTGGCTTGATGGGGGCCGAGCGATGTTCGCCCGGCCCTTCATCGACCTGAACCGGTCGTGGTGGGGTGTGATCACCTGGCTCGGTGTGCTAATGGTACGCACACCGAGTCGGGTGCTCGCATCGAAGGAGGTGGAGCTCCCTTCGGGTGAGCGAGATGGAGGACGGGTTGATGAAGTGTCGGGTACTATTTACCCGACCCTTCATCGACGAACAGCGAACACACTTGCGAACTTTTGCGTACGCAAGTGGTTTCCTTCTGTGAACGGAAAGAGGTGGGTTCACAGAGGGAAGCCGGGGCTTTGGGTGATGGACTCGGGGGAGTTCGTCGCCCAGCTGATAAGCCCAGAGATGGCGCGCGCGGTGTTTCCGCGCGCCTCTCAAGGACGGCGGGTGTTGAGCACCCGCCAGAGGTGGGTCCGAAAGGACAGGCGCCGCCGGGCCCGTGGATGAGTACGAAGAGTGCACCCATAGGCCCGGCACATAGGCGCGCGGACGAAACACCCCAGGGGTTTTAGTGGGTAACCCGGTATACCAGGCAGTATGCCTGGGCGGGACTCCCACATAACCACGCGGCCTCCCCCGAGGCGCAGTGGTACCCATAAAGGGTTTCCCCTGGGTCAAAAAAAAAAAAAAAAAAAAAAAAAAAAAAAAAAAAAAAAAAAAAAAAAAAAGGTTAGGTTAGGTTAGGTTAGGTTAGGTTAGGTTAGGTTAGGTTAGGTTAGGTTAGGTTAGGTTAGGTTGGGGTGCTTTAGGGTCGGTCGCCTCCACGTTTGCCTGACTACTACTATTCTCCTCCTTTTGGGGGGGAAGAGTAGTCGTTGGGCTGGTGCACCCTGGTAACACTGCTAATAACTTCTCTCCTTTTGGGGGGATCTTGTTAGCAGTGGCAAAAGACCGACGGGGAGGGGGACCTTCTTCGAGTGATTCGCACGTCAGTGTGAATCGCGAGTTGAAGGTCCAGTTGAGGGGGGGACTCTCTTCGTGTGATTTATGCGCTTTTCGTGTAAATCGCGCGTTGAGAGTCCGTATATGGGCCTTCTTCGCGCTATCTACGCACTTTTTGTGTCGATCGCGCGAGGAAGGTCTAGTGGTGGATCGGCAGGAGGCCGATGAGTTTCGGCTCGTACGGCCGCGTCGGGGGCCCTTTCTGCGTGTCCCTTAGGGGGTATAGCGGATGCGGGACTGACGCGTCTTGACGAGTGCAAAACGGGTGTGGCGGAGACTTCTCTGCTCGATCTACACGCTTTTTGTCTAAATCGAGCGGAGAAGTCACAAAGGTGGTAGGCAACAAGGTTGCCAGCGCAGAAGGCGCGGACTGATGGTAGCTTGACAGCTACGTGATGGTGGTTGCGCTATTGCGCATAGCTCGAGTGTCGAGCAACGGCGTGCCCGGTATTCACTTACCCTGATGCCGGGCGTTAAGCGCCACAAATCGTAATCCAGCTCTGCCGCTGCGGATCACGTCTCGTGGCAAAGTGCATCTGGACCGAGGGCCTTGGCTTAATTGCCTGGGCCGCGAGGAAGACAACCTCTATAAAAAATCACCCCCAATCCCAAGCGGCGACGCACCGTGAGGGGATGCATGGCCAAGGGGTAGATTGGTCGCTAGTGCGGACCCCGCCGGAATACCGGCCGACCTTCTGTGCGGGTTACGTTAGGCTTGCCCGGGTACAGGGGGCCATGCCCGGGTCGACTGAATACTTCCCCCATTCTCGTGGGACTAAATATGAGTAAAAATAAACAAAAACTTATAAATGATGAAGAAGGAGAACAACAGCTCATTTCGAGCATGAGTGAGGAGTCTGACTCCTCAATGACGAGTGTAATGACTTTAACTTCACAGTCATCACAACAATCACGAAAGCGTGGTAGGCCAGGGAAGAAGGATGACGAGGGTAGTCAGAATAACTCCGGCAGCGAGTTGGACACACCGGCTACAAAAGTCATTCAGAACAAGACTAGAGGCCGAGGCAGACCACCTACAACCGGTCAATATGTTGGTTTGGCGAAAGCCAAAGAAGAGCTTAACCGAGCCAAGGAACTGGAACTTCAGCTTGAGGCGGAGAAACAACTCGCTGAAGACCTGAAAGCTAAGAAAAAGAGATCACGTGAATTTATTTTGCAGGGATCTCGGAATCAGGGATTGGAAGATGGTTACGATGCAGCCAAAATGGAAAAGGTGGTGACTGACTCGCTGGAAACAATTATGACGGTGGCCACCAAGTCAAGGAATTTAAAGGGGACGTATGTTGCAGCTCTAAAGGATGCTGCACGTACCATGCAAGACACCTTCAAAGTGATGAAGGAACGCACAACATCAGAAGAAGTAACACTTCTGATGGATGCGAACAGAAGGCTCACGGAAGAGCTTAAAGAGCTCCGACGTGAGATGCAAGAGATGCGGGCAGCTCAATTTAAGCCACCTTCAAATACGACAGATACACCCCCCTTAGACGAGATGATGCGGACGGTCATGGTGCAAGTAGGCACCATGATCAACGCTCGTTTTGAGGGGCTCGAAGGAAGACTTCTACCAGAGAAGCGACTCAGGCCGCCTCTGGCAGCGGACAAGAGGAGAACTGACGTGGCACTGACTACTGAGGAAGCGTCTTCGTCAGCTATGGATTTTTCCGAATCTCTTCCTGCCTGTTCCCAGGTACTAGGTACTGGTACGGGAAGGGTGGAGAAGAAGAAGAAACCAAAAAAGAAGAAGAAAGTGGGATCAACGCCCACTGCTACTAATCCTGCGGAACTGAATTCTGCGCCTACGAGTGGTACGACACCTGCAACATCGCAGGCTTGGACTACTGTGGTGGGACGAAGATCTCGGAAGAGAGGTAAGGGGACCGGACCGAATCGATCCAGATCATCTGCCCCTGAGCGCCTGCAACCCCAAAAGGTAGCACCGCAAAAGAAGAAGGTGACTAAACCCCGTCCTCCTCGAACTGCTGCAGTCGTCATAACCTTGCGACCGGAAGCTGCGGAGAAGGGAATGACGTACGCAAGCGTACTAACGGAAGCCAAGAGCAAAATTGATCTGAGTGCTCTTGGAATGCCGCCCCTAAAGATGAGAGCTGCGGCTACTGGGGCACGGATCCTCGAAATCCCTGGCTTGGAGAAAGAGGAGAAGGCGGACTCGTTGGCCAAGAAACTAAACGAGATTTTCAAAGGCTTGGAGGATATCCAGGTGTCAAGACCGGTCACTACTGCAGACTTGCAAGTAAGTGGACTGGATGACTCGGTTAAATCCTCCGAGCTTACGGAAGTCCTCGCTAGAGCTGGAGGATGTGATCCGCTTGCCATTAAGGTAGGCGAGATTAAAACAGGAAGAGGGGGCATGGGCTCAACCATCGTAAAGTGCCCAGTCACAGCAGCCAAGAAAATTTCTGGTGGTGGCCGCCTGTTGGTAGGATGGGTGGCGGCGCAGGTCAAGCTATTGGAAGCCAGACCGCGTCGCTGCTACAGATGCTTGGCAATGGGTCACGTCAAGATCCAGTGTAAGTCAGAAGTAGACCGCAGTGATGAATGTTATCGCTGCGGTCAAAAAGGTCATACGGCCAAAAGTTGCACAGCCGCTCCACACTGCAATCTCTGCGCAGATGTTGGAAAACCGGCCGGGCACCTCTGCGGGGGCAAGGCTTGTGCCAAGCCCCCGTCTAGAACTGGAGGAAAGAAGAAGTCCACTGCGTCCAAAAATATAACTAAGACGCAGCCGACTAATTCCGAACTGGAACGAGAGGAGGAAATGGAGGAAAGTTAGTATGGCACTGACTTTCCTCCAAGCCAATATCAATCACTCCGCTGGCGCGCAGGACCTTCTCCTTCAGTGCATGGCGGAGCGATTGATTCATGTGACCGCGGTAGCCGAACCGTATGTGATCCCGTCTAGACCAGACTGGATTGGCGACCTTGCAGGAGTGGTGGCAATCACTACTCAATCCCCCATACCTTCTCCTACTCTTAACGGAGTGGTAAGAGGAAGGGGATATGTTGGAGCACGACTTGGCGAGATCTTTGTTGTGGGAGTTTATTTCTCCCCCAATAGGGCCCTCGTCGAATTTGAGGCCTTTCTCATAGAACTGGGGACCCTATTGGGGCAGAATCGCCCAAGCCCAGTTGTCGTCCTCGGGGACCTCAACGCAAAGTCTGCGGTGTGGGGGTCCTCGACGACTGATGCGCGGGGAAGGGCTGTAGAGGAGTGGCTCGCCGAGTCGGGGCTATGCATCGTCAACGAAGGGCGGGCTAACACTTGTGTGAGGAGAGACGGCGGATCGGTGATCGACGTCACCTTTGCCACGCCTGATGTTGCACGCCGTATTAACGACTGGACCGTACTGACAGACGAGGAGACACTGTCTGATCATCGGTACATTAAGTTCAGTGTCTCCTCGTCGTTAACAGGAAACGGTGAAAGAATTCCGCCTGTCACCGGCCCAAGATGGGTTCTGAAACGCCTGGACATGGAACTGCTTCAAGAAGCGGCCATTGTTCAGGCGTGGAACGCTTCTTCCTCTACACCAGTAGATCTGGATGAGGAAGCGGATGAGTTATGCAAGGCGATGGCACGAGTATGCGATGCTGCCATGCCACGCGCAAGAAGACTACCGCCCAAACGCCAGGTCTACTGGTGGTCGGAGGAGATCGCCGAGCTCCGACGTCGCTGTGTAGCGAGGCGTCGCCGCTACCAGCGATACCACAGAAGGAGACAGCAGGAACCAGCTGAATTGGACATCCTCTATGCCGCCTATAGAGAGGCGTCCAAGGCTCTGCGTGTAGCCATTAAGGAGGCTAAGGCAAAAGCGTGGGGAGAGCTGCTAGAGACACTGGATCAAGATCCGTGGGGGCGCCCCTATTTGATGGCGAGGCGAAAGCTTCGGCCATGGACGCCCCCTGTAACTAGCATGCTGCCAACGACAACGCTCAGGAGAGTGGTGGATGGTCTGTTCCCCGGCGATCCGGGGACCGATTTTGTCCCTCCCACTATGGCCATACGGAGAGAAGAGAGTGAGGGTGAGGAGGAGCACGAGCAACCCCCTGAAGTCTCGGGAGGAGAGCTAGGAGCGGCTGTCCTGAGGATGAGGGCCAAAAACACGGCACCGGGGCCTGACGGCATACCCGGCCGTGCGTGGGCTCTCGCTCAGGACGCACTAGGACCCCGCATGAGGGATCTCCTCACTCGCTGTATGCGGGAGGGGAGATTCCCCAGGCGATGGAAGAAGGGAAGGCTTGTGCTTCTACGGAAGGATGGACGGCCAGCGGATGAACCGTCAGGATATCGTCCTATTGTGTTGCTTGACGAGGCGGGTAAGTTACTGGAGCGGATTGTGGCTGCCCGCATCGTCAACCACCTTGAAACAGTGGGCCCGGATCTCTCCAATAACCAGTACGGGTTCCGGAGATGTCGCTCAACAATTGATGCGATTAACCATCTCCGGAACCTGTCCGAGGAGGCGTGCACCAGTGGCGGGGTGTTGGTGGCTGTGTCTTTAGATATAGCCAACGCATTCAACACCCTTCCCTGGAGCACAATTAGACAGGGACTGAGATACCACCGGTTTCCGTGCTATATTCAGTGCCTTGTTGGACAGGGATATCTATCAGACAGAGAGATAGTATTCCCTACCAAGGAAGGAGAGGAGAGCAGCTCCATGTCGCGCGGTGTTCCACAGGGGTCTGCCCTAGGGCCGCCCCTGTGGAACATCGGTTATGATTGGGTTCTCCGTGGCGCTAACCTTCGTGGCGTCGGCGTTATTTGTTTTGCTGACGACACGTTGGTTACCGCCAAGGGGAGGACATACAGAGAGGCAGCGATATTGGCAACAGCCGGAGTTGCGGCAGTAGTTGCCAGGATTCGACAATTGGGCCTGGAGGTGGCGCTCCATAAATCTGAGGCCATCTGCTTTCATGGTCCTCGGCGGGCGCCACCCGCAGGCTCCAACATTGTAGTTGGAGGTACAGCCATTGCTGTCGGCTCAACACTGAAGTATCTCGGTGTTGTGCTCGACAGCAGGTGGAGATTTGGGACTCATTTGAAAAGTCTCACTCCCAAATTAATGGGAGCTGCCGGAGCCTTAAGCCGCCTTCTCCCAAACATAGGTGGGGGAAATGGGAGCTGCCGCCGCCTGTACATGGGGGTGGTACGTTCCATGGCCTTGTATGGCGCACCAATTTGGGCCGGTTCTCTGAACTCAGGGGAAAGTGGACTGTTGCGTAGAGCCCAACGTACACTGGCCGCAAGAGCCTGTAGAGCCTACAGGACGATATCGCATGAGGTGGCCTGCGTCCTAGCCGGCTCCCTCCCGTGGGACCTAGAGGCAGAGGTTTTATCCTCTGTCTTCTGGCGCAGGACCCGCGCAAGGGAGCAAGATGAACGACCTGCCCCACAAGAAGTGGTCCGCTGGCGGCGAAATGCCAGGGAGGAAGCCCTGGATAAGTGGAAAGAGAGGATTCTGGATGAACCCGTTCAGAGGGGGGCCGGAGCCCAACGACTCCTTGAGGCAGTACGGCCTATATTCTATGAATGGGTCAATCGAAGACACGGCTCTCTCACCTTCCGGCTGACGCAGGTTCTCACGGGACATGGATGTTTCGGGAGATACCTGTGTCACGTAGCCGGAAGGGAGGAGACCCCGAAGTGCCATAGGTGTGGCTGCACAGAAGACACTGCGCAGCATGTACTAGAGGCATGTCCGGCAGAGGTGGACATGCGGCAATTGTTAGTTGCAGTTTTAGGAGCGGACCTCTCCTTGCCGACCATCTTGTCAAAGATGGTCGATGATGAGAGGTCATGGGACGCGATGGTCTCCTTCTGCGAAACAGTGGTTTCGAGGAGGGAGACCGAAGAGCGGGAGAGGGAGAGAGATCCTCTCGCCCACCCGCGTAGGAGAGTGCGGACACGGGGGCGAGCCATCCGGGCTCGCTCACCGTCTCCGCTCGGTGGACCTGGAGTGTCGGATGCGGGGGCGTCTGGCACTCCCGATACATAGGTCCCCATGAGTCGGTGATGCGCTGAGTGTTCCAGCGCATCGCTGAAGTCGCAGGAGGAGGGCTGTGGCCCTTCTAAATCTGGCGAATCCTCCAGGGAGGATGCTGCACGACCGGGTTGAGGTGCGTGCGAGAGCGAACCCTCGATCCGGTCCTTATGATGTGTGCAGGTGGAACACCGTGGGGTTTTAGTCGGTAGTGGCACCACTCCGGTGTCGAGCCCGACATAACCCGCTGCTCTCCCCCGGGCGGCGGTGTATGCGTAAATGCATTTCCCCACGTAAAAAAAAAAAAAAAAAAAAAAAAAAAAAAAAAAGGTTAGGTTAGGTTAGGTTAGGTTAGGTTGGGGTGCTTTAGGGTCGGTCGCCTCCACGTTTGCCTGACTACTACTATTCTCCTCCTTTTGGGGGGGAAGAGTAGTCGTTGGGCTGGTGCACCCTGGTAACACTGCTAATAACTTCTCTCCTTTTGGGGGGATCTTGTTAGCAGTGGCAAAAGACCGACGGGGAGGGGGACCTTCTTCAAGTGATTCGCACGTCAGTGTGAATCGCGAGTTGAAGGTCCAGTTGAGGGGGGACTCTCTTCGTGTGATTTATGCGCTTTTCGTGTAAATCGCGCGTTGAGAGTCCGTATATGGGCCTTCTTCGCGCTATCTACGCACTTTTTGTGTCGATCGCGCGAGGAAGGTCTAGTGGTGGATCGGCAGGTGGCCGATGAGTTTCGGCTCGTACGGCCGCGTCGGGGGCCCTTTCTGCGTGTCCCTTAGGGGGCATAGCGGATGTGGGACTGACGCGGCTTGACGAGTGCGAAACGGGTGTGGTGGTGACTTCTCTGCGCGATCTACACGCTTTTCGTCTAGATCGAGCGGAGAAGTCACAGAGGTGGAGCAGCTAGGGCTGCTATTGTGGAGGCGCTCGAGAGAGCGAAGCTCATTCGTTGAGCATCGGCGTGCCCGGTATTCACTTACCCTGATGCCGGGCGTTAAGCGCCACAAATCGTAATCCAGCTCTGCCGCTGCGGATCACGTCTCGTAGCAAAGTGCATCTGGACCGAGGGCCTTGGCTTAACCGCCCGGGCCGCGAGGAAGACAACCTCTATAAAAAATTACCCCCAATCCCAAGCGGCGACGCACCGCGAGGGGATGAATGGCCAGGGGTTACGGCGTCGTAGGGGGGACAACACCGCGCATTCTTCTTCTTTTTTCTTCTGTTCTGTTCTTCTTCTTTTTTCTCTTCTTTCTTTTCCTTAACTTCTTCTTCTTCTCTTGCGCGCTGCTGTCACCTCTATTACGCCAGGTCGTTAGTGCGCTCCCCGTCGGGGCACCAGCCGACACCTTTGACGGGTCACGCTAGGCTTGCCCGGGTACAGGGGGCTATGCCCGGGTCGACTGCTTACTTCCCCTACACTCGTGGGACCAAATATGGAACTTAATAAAACAAACAAAAAAACTAAAGATGATGGAGAGAGGCTATTCTTTAGCCCAAATGAGGACTCAGACTCCTCCGTAGGAAGTCTGACAACTGTGACTTCTTCACAGTCTTCGAGATCTACGCGCAAGCGTAACATAACACCAAATGAGGGAAGTGATGACGGTGGTCAGGGAAACTCCGGCAGCGAGTCGGATGATTCGGCTACCAAAACAACAACCAAGGAAAACAACGAGGACACCAAAAAAACTAGAGGACGAGGCCGGCCACCCACTACTGGGCAGTACGTGGGCTTGGCAAAGGCGAAAGAAGAGCTCAACCGAGCAAAGGAAGAGGAGCTGCGACTGGAGGCCGAGAGACAGTTGGCCGAAGAACAGCGGCACAAAATGGAAAGGTCGCGTGCTGTTTTTGGGAAGACACCAGTAGATCGACGTGATATCCAAGAACATGACGTAGGACAAATCCAGAGGGTGGTATCAGATTCTCTGGATACAATCATGAATGTGGCCACTAAGTCCAGGAATCTGAAGGGTACCTACGTGGCGGCATTGAAGGAAGCCGTGCGAGTCATGCAGGACTCTTTTGAGGTAATGTGTGGCCGCACGATGTCAGATGAGGTGGCCCTTCTTACGGAGGCAAACAAGAAATTGACGGAGGAACTGAAGGAAATCCGCCGTGAGATGGAGGAGTTGCGAGCTACTCGTGCGCAGCAGTCGCCCTCATCCACGGCGTCACCTTCAGCTCCCTCATTTGAGGAGATGATGAGGACGGTCATGGTGCAGGTGGGCACCATGATAGACGCCCGATTTGAAAGACTAAACGACAGGCTTTTGCCTGCTGAGCGTATTAGGCCACCCCTGGCACCTCAAAGGAAGAGAGACACAATGGAAGAGGTGGATGATGAGGCAGCCACACCAGAAGTGGAACCCTGTGCCGAAGTCTGTGCCTCTCTCCCAGCCCACATGCAGATTCCTGCTGAGGGCAAATCGAAGAAAGCAAAACGAAAGAACAAAAAGGGGAAGGCAACCCCTACCTCTACAAAGACGACGGAACCGGAGCCCATGCCAACGACTAGTGCAATGTCTACAGCACCACAGCCACAGACATGGACTACAGTCGCAAGGCGTGGCTCTCGTAAAAATGCTATAAGATCTGAGAGGACAAGATCGGCAGCTCCTGCACGTCCCCAGGCTCAGAGAACCACCGCAACACCTGGGAAAGCAAAGGCTGCTAAACTTCGCCCACCACGCACAGCAGCTGTGGTGATAAAACTGGGACCTAATGCAACTGAAAAGGGCATTACCTACGCCAAGGTCCTAGAAACAGCTAAAAGCCGCATTGATCTAGCGGCTATGGGGATGCCACCCCTAAAAATGAGGGCAGCGGCTACCGGTGCAAGAGTACTTGAGATCCCCGGAGCCGAGAAAGACGAAAAGGCGGACTCACTAGCAAAAAGGCTGAAAGAAGTCTTTAAAGATTCAGAGGAAGTCACAGTGTCGAGACCGACGACCACCGCAGACTTGCGTGTTAGTGGCTTGGACGACTCTGTGACGACTGACGAACTGAAGCAGGCCATAGCCAAAGTTGGGGGGTGTGATGTGCTCGTGGTCAAGGCGGGTGACATCAAACCGGGCCCAGCGGGTATGGGCATTGCCTTCGTGAGGTGCCCAGCGAACGCTGCAAAAAAGATTGTGAGCGGAGGGCGTCTGTTAGTGGGGTGGGTCGCGGCGCAAGTCCGACTGCTAGACCCCAGACCTCGCCGGTGCTACAGATGCCTTGCACTGGGACACGTTAGGGCCCAGTGCAAGTCGGAGGTGGACCGCAGCGATGAATGTCATCGCTGCGGTAAGAATGGCCATAAGGCCAGTGATTGTTCTGACGCCCCCCATTGCAGCATATGCGAGCATGCGGGGAAGCCAGCTGAACACCTCTCCGGGGGCAAGGCCTGTGCCAAGCCCCCGTCGAAGAGAAGAGGGAGGAAGGAGCCCGCTGCGACTAAGTCTAGATTGCAGCCGGCTGGCTCTACAGTAGAGCAAGAGAAAGGCATGGAGGAAAATTAGCATGGAACTGAAATTCCTCCAAGCAAATCTAAATCACTCGGCGGGTGCGCAAGATCTCCTTCTGCAATCAATGGCGGAGATGTCGATACATGTGGCGGCGGTCACTGAGCCGTATAATGTACCAGCTAGAGCTGATTGGGTCGGGGATCTGGACAACCTAGTAGCGGTCACCACCCAATCACCGGTGGTCTCGCCTATCCTTGAATTAGTGGGAAGAGGAAAGGGATATGTCGCGGTTCGAGTTGGAGGGCTAATTGTTGTTGGAGTGTACTTCTCCCCCAATAGGGTCCTCGCTGAATTTGAGGCTTTCTTAGTTGAGGTGGGGACCCTGTTGGGGCAGAATTACTCCAGATTGGCCATCGTCCTCGGAGATCTCAACGCCAAATCTATGGCGTGGGGGTCTCCGATGACAGATGCAAGGGGAAGAGCTGTTGACGAATGGCTTGCTGAGACGGGACTGTGCGTGCTAAATCAAGGAAGCGAGAACACTTGTGTCCGCCGGGGGGGTGGATCAGTGATCGATATCACTTTTGTCACTCCTGGTGTCGCGCGTCGTTCTCGCGGCTGGGAAGTGCTAATGGACGAGGAGACGCTATCCGACCATCGCTACATTCGGTTTAGCGTCTCTTCGTCCTCGGTGGAGAACCGAGAAAGGGAGCCGCGTGCGTCTGGACCACGATGGGTATTGAAGCGGATGGATACGGAGTTGTTGAAGGAAGCGGCCATTGTACAGGCATGGAACACTCCTTCGGAGCCAGTAGACCTGGATGTGGAGGCAGAGGAACTGTGCATGGCGATGACGCGTGTATGCGACGCCGCCATGCCTCGCGCAAAGTCTCTGCCGCCCAAGCGCCAGGTCTACTGGTGGTCGGAGGAGATTTCGGATCTTCGACGCCAGTGTGTAGCGAATCGTCGTCGCTACCAGAGGCACAGGAGAAGGAGACACCAAGAAGCAGCTGTGTTAGACGACCTCTATGCCGCCTATAGAGAGGCGTCAAAGGCTCTTCGTGTCGCCATCAAAGAGGCCAAGGCGAGTGCATGGAAAGAGCTGCTGGAGACCTTAGAACAAGATCCGTGGGGGCGTCCCTACTTACTGGCGAGGCGGAAGCTTCGTCCATGGGCGCCTCCTGTCACCAGCACGCTACAACCGCCAACGCTCCGGCGAGTGGTCGAGGGACTGTTTCCTGGCGAGCCAGGAACTGAATTCATCCCTCCCACAATGATGGCGGCACGAAGACAACAGAATGCGGGGCAGGACGAGCACCCCCCTGATGTCTCAGAGGGAGAATTGGGGGCTGCAATTTTGAGAATGAGGGCCAAGAACACGGCTCCAGGGCCTGATGGCATACCTGGACGTGCATGGGCCCTCGCTCAAGATGCACTTGGACCTCGCCTGAGGGATCTCCTCAGTCGCTGCATGCGAGAGGGGAGATTCCCCAGGCGATGGAAGAGGGGGAGGCTCGTCCTTCTACGGAAGGAGGGACGACCGGCAGACGAGCCGTCTGGTTATCGGCCGATTGTGTTGCTCGACGAGGTGGGCAAATTGCTGGAACGCATCATAGCTGCCCGCATTGCCGAACACCTGACCACGATTGGTCCGGATTTATCCGAAAACCAATACGGATTCCGGAGGTGTCGCTCCACTATAGATGCGATAAACCACCTCCGGAATCTGTCTGAGGAGGCGTGCTCCAGTGGCGGAGTGATGGTTGCAGTATCTTTAGATATATCTAATGCATTCAACACTCTGCCCTGGAGCACAATCAGAGAGGGACTCAAGTATCATTGCCTGCCACAGAACATCCAGGAGATAATCGGCCAGGGTTACCTCTCAGAGAGAGTGGTGATCTTCCCAACAAAGGAGGGAGAGGAGAACAGTCCCATGACGCGCGGTGTTCCACAGGGGTCTGCCCTAGGACCACCCCTGTGGAACATCGGATATGATTGGGTCCTCCGCGGCGCTAACTTGCGTGGTGTCAACGTGATATGCTTCGCTGACGACACGCTCGTTACCGCCCGGGGAAAGGACTTCAGGGAGGCGAAAATTCTCGCTACAGCGGGAGTGTCGGCAGTCGTGGCTAGGATCAGGCGGTTGGGCCTGGATGTGGCGCTCCACAAGTCTGAAGCCATTTGTTTCCATGGCCCTCGAGGAGCGCCACCGGCAGGCTCAAGTATGGTTGTTGGTGGGACCTCTATCGCTGTCGGGTCAACACTGAAATACCTCGGTGTTGTACTCGACAGCAGGTGGAGATTTGGCGCACACCTAAACCGGCTAGCACCAAAACTAACCGGCACTGCTGCAGCATTGAGTCGGCTTCTCCCAAATCTTGGAGGAGGGAACGGAGCGTGCCGCCGCCTCTATATGGGGGTGGTGCGCTCCATGGCTTTGTATGGAGCCCCAATATGGGCCGGATCACTCGACCATCGAGAAGTCGCGTTGCTGCGTCGAGCCCAGCGCACAATGGCCACTAGGGTGTGTAGAGCCTATCGCACGCTCTCACACGAAGTTGCGTGTGTGCTAGCTGGCTCCCTGCCCTGGGACTTAGAGGCCGGAGTCCTCTCCACAGTCTATTGGCGTAGGGTGCACGCAAGAGAGAGAGATCTTCGGCCTGCACCACAGGAAGTAGTCCGGTGGCGCCAGGATGCCAGAAACACAGTCATGGAATCGTGGAGGCAGAGGTTGCTTGATGCACCAACACAAAGAGGGACCGGAGCTCAACGGCTCTTGGAGGCAATCTCACCCATTCTTGCACAATGGGTGGAGCGAGAATACGGAACGCTAACCTTCCGGTTGACACAGGTCCTCTCGGGGCATGGATGTTTCGGGAGGTACCTGTGTCGTGTGGCCGGGAGGGAAGAAACCACGGAGTGTCACCGCTGTGGAAGCATAGAAGACACTGCACAACACGTGTTAGAAGTATGCCCAGCGGAGGAGGAGGAGCGACAGAATCTGATCGCTATTGTGGGGACAGACCTCTCCTTGTCGACTATCTTATCTAAGATGGTCGATGATGAGAGGTCATGGGACGCAATGGTCGCATTTTGTGAGACTGTTGTGTCGCGGAGGGAGGACGAGGAGCGAGAGAGAGAAAGGAACCCTCTCGCTCACCCACGCCGGAGGGCGCGGACACGGGGGCGAGCCATTCGGGCTCGCTCGCCGTCTCCGCTTGGTGGACCTGGAGTGTCGGATGCGGGGGCGTCTGACACTCCTGTTACACAGGTCCCAAGGAGTCGGTGATGCGCTGTGTGTTCCAGCGCATCGCCGAAGTCGCAGGAGGAGGGCTCAGGCCCTCCCGAGGCGGTTCCTCTAGGGAGGATGCTGCACCGACCGGGTTGAGATGCGTGCGAGAGCGAACCCTCGACCCGGTCTGTATGGTCAGTGCAGGTGGAACACCGTGAGGTTTTAGTCGGTAGGGGCACCACTCTGGTGTCGAGCCCGACATAACCCGCTGCTCTCCCCCGGGCGGCGGTGTATGCGTAAATGCATTTCCTCACGTAAAAAAAAAAAAAAAAAAAAAAAAAAAAAAAAAAAAAAAAAAAGGTTAGGTTAGGTTAGGTTAGGTTAGGTTGGGGTGTGGTGTCGGTCGCCTCCTAGTGGTGCACCCCGGGCAACGCTCGCTGAGCTGGCAGCAGCGGCTAAACGACCGACGAGGGGGGGCCGCTTCCCGGGCTTTTCGCCTCCAAAGCCCAACGGGAAGTGGCCATCGTGGGGGGGCTGCTTCCTGGGTTCCCCCCCTGGACCCATCGGGAAGCGGCCACAGTAGGTTGCGGTGTTGTATGGGCGACACTGCAACTGAGGCGGGCCGCGATGTCGTATGGGCGCACATCGCGGCTGAAGGTGAGGAGTCGTGGCGGAAGAGGATCGTCACTGATAAGGTGCGGTGCTTTCCCTATCCTCCACGACTCCGACGGGGCCGCCACCGTTAGATGGCGGACGCGGTGGGGTCGCAGGGGAAGAGGTGTGTCACTGATAAGGTGCGGTGCTCACCCTATCCTCTGCGACCGTTTTGGTAGGCGGTGGGGCCAAACATCTGACCCACCGCAGGGACCACGGGCGTAAGACACGGGGTCGTCTTGCGCCCCTTCCGATGTGGTCCCAGAGGAGGAGATCGCGACGCGTCTCTGTGTCATGACGCGTCGCGACATGGGGGGGGTGTTAACACCCGTTACCCCCCGAGGAGGGTCCGGAAACGGACGGCCGCGGCGGGTCGTGGATGAATCGGAAACGGTACCCATGACCCGCCCTGAGCGCGGCAAAGGAGGGACACCGTGGAGTTTTAGTGGGTTCAAGTCCCACATAACCGCACTGTCTCCCCGTGGCAGTGCGGTATGCGAAGGCATTTCTCCACGTAAAAAAAAAAAAAAAAAAAAGGTTAGGTTAGGTTGGGGTGCTTTAGGGTCGGTCGCCTCCACGTTTGCCTGACTACTACTATTCTCCTCCTTTTGGGGGGGAAGAGTAGTCGTTGGGCTGGTGCACCCTGGTAACACTGCTAATAACTTCTCTCCTTTTGGGGGGATCTTGTTAGCAGTGGCAAAAGACCGACGGGGAGGGGGACCTTCTTCGAGTGATTCGCACGTCAGTGTGAATCACGAGTTGAAGGTCCAGTTGAGGGGGGGACTCTCTTCGAGCGATTTATACGCTATTCGTGTAAGTCGCTCGCTGAGAGTCCGTATGTGGGCCTTCTTCGCGCTATCTACGCACTTTGTGCGGATCGCGCGAGGAAGGTCTGGTGGTGGGCCAAGCAGTTCTGGCTCGTGTGGCCGCGACGGGGGCCCTTGCCGCTTGTCCCCTAGGGGGCACAGCGGACGTGGGACCGTCGCCGCCGGGCGAGCCTAAACTGTTAGGCGGGCCCTCCTTGCGCGATCTACATACCTTGTGTGTGGATCGCGTGACGAGGGCGTGGTGGTGGGCCGAGCAGTTCTGGCTCGTGTGGCCGCGACGGGGGCCCTTGCCGCTTGTCCCCTCGGGGGCACAGCGGACGTGGGACCGTCGCTGCCGGGCGAGCCTAGACTGTTAGGCGGGCCCTCCTTGCGCGATCTACATACTTTGTGTGTGGATCGCGTGACGAGGGCGTGGTGGTGGGCCGAGCAGTTCTGGCTCGTGTGGCCGCGACGGGGGCCCTTGCCGCTTGTCCCCTAGGGGGCAAAGCGGACGTGGGACTGTCGCCGCCGGGCGGGCCTAAACTGCTTGGTGGGCCCTCCTTACGCGGTCTACGCACCTTGTGTGTGGATCGAGTGATGAGGGCCTCGTGGTGGCTCGGCAGATGGCCGAGGAGTTTCTCGGCTCGCGCGGCCGCGTCGGGGGCCCCTTTCCGCGTGCTCCTTAGGGAGTACGGTGGACGTGGGACTGACGTGGCCGAACGAGCGCGAAACTGTGTGGTGGGCCTTCCTTGCGCGTTACACATGCCTTTTGTGTGGACTGCGCGACGAGGGCCTGGTGGCGGCTCGGCAGGTGGCCGAGGAGTTTCGGCTTGCCCGGCCGCGTCGGCGGCCCTTTCCGCTTGTCCCTTAGGGGGCACGGTGGATGTGGGGCCGGCGTGGCCGGATGAGCGCGAAACTGATTGGTGGGCGTCTCCTTGCGCTTTCCACATACCCTTTCTGGTGGACTGCGCGACGAGAGCCTAGTGGTGGCTCGGCAGGTGGCCGAGGAGTTTTTGCCTCGTACAGCCGTTTCGGGGGCCCTTTCCGCTTGTCCCTTAGGGGGCACGGCGGACGTGGGACCGACGTGGTTGGATGAGCGCAAAACTGCGTGGTGGGCCTTCCTTGCGTGATCTACACGCTTTTTGTGTGGATCAAGCGACGAGGGCCTTATGGTGGAACGGCAGATAGCCGAGGAGTTTTGGCTTGTACGGCCGCGTCGGGGGCCCTCTCTGCTTGTCCCTTAGGGGGCACAGCAGACGCGGGACCGACGCGGCCTGACGAGTGCGAAACACGTACGGTTGTAGCTCTTTACAAGCTACGGAGTGGTGGTAGCTCCTTTACAGCTACGTGGTAGGTGTGCTATTGCACACAGCTCGTGGGACGAGCTATGGCGTGCCCGGTGTGCACTTACCCTGCTGCCGGGCGTTAAGCGCCTCTCGTAATCTGGCTCTGCCGCTGCGGTCATGTCTCGTAGCGTATGGCATCCGGACCGAGGGCCTTGGCTTAACCGCCCGGGCCGCGAGGAAGACAACCTCTCTAAAAAATTACCCCAATCCCAAGTGGCGACGCACCGCGAGGGGATGAATGACCAAGGGTTACGGCGTTGTAGGGGGAACACCACCGTGCAGATCCTATTGGGTCTTGTGCGCTGCTGTTCATCCTGCGACGCTTGGTCGTTAGTGCGCTCCCCGCCGGAATACCGGCCGACCTTCCAGGCGGGTTACGCTAGGCTTGCTCGGGCATAGGGGGCTCTGCTCGAGTCGACGTGTTACTTCCCCCATACTCGTGGGAACATGTATGGATGCTTATAATTCTAAACCCAAACCTGACGTAGAAGGAGGAGAGCGCTTTATGAGCGCGGACGAGGAGTCTGACTCCTCACGGACGAGTCTGATGACGGTGAGTTCTCTGACCTCAGAGAAATCACGGAAGCGCACGAGAGTGCGCAAGGAGAGAGGTGAGCTGCATAGCTCAGGGAGTGAGGGCGAGGCTCCGGCCACGAAAGTGGTTGTTGAGCCACGCCGAGGACGAGGCCGACCACCCACAACGGGTGAATATGTCGGCCTAGCTCAGGCCAAAGCTGCCCTCGTGGCAGCGGAACGGGCTGAGATGGAGCTCAGGGCTGAGCGAGAGGTTGCTCAGGTTGCCCAGAAGCTCCGACCGGCAAGGACGACGCAGATGAGTCGACTCTCCGAGTCCTCTGATGCGAGTGAGGAACTCTCTATGAGTCTCAATAAGAAGGCGCTTGACTGCGTGGCCACAATTACCACTGTGGCCACGAAGTCGAGCAACCTTAAGGGTACTTATAAAAAGGCCCTGAAGGATGCTGCAACCACCATCCAAGAGGTGGTTGAAGCTATGAATGGACGGTCCTCCTCCGAGGAAACGCGGATGCTGCAGGCGGCAAATGCACGCCTTCAAGCAGAGGTGGCGGACCTCCGCAAGCAACTTGCGGAGCTCCGATCTGCGCTGTTCCAGGCTCGGGATGCTCCTGCACCCCGAGCCTCGAACGCGCACGGTGATGGGCTGCACACAGCAGCGTTCGATCAAGGGCAATTGGAACAGGCCCTTCTTCGACAAATAGGCGGCATGATGAATGCGCGCTTCGCGGCGATTGAGAAACGCCTCTTGCCCGAAGAGCGTATTCGTCCCCCGCTCGCTGCTGACCGTAGAGGGGCAGCAGCACCGACCTATTCCGCGGTTGTCGGACGCAAGGCGACGTTGCCTGTCCCGGCGACTAAGCCGCCCGAACAGGCAACGTCTGGGTCTGCTCCCTCTGCCTCTTCCTCTAAGGGGAAGGGGCAGGGGAAGAAGACTAAGGCTGCTTCAGGGAGTAGCCAAGGCTCGGCTACTCTCGCGAAGAAGCCAGATTTGTCGCCAAAGCCCAAGGAAACTTGGGTGGAGGTGACAAAGAAACGGAGGAGGAGAGGTAAGAAGGCTGCATCCGCTGCGCCCCAGCAGCAGCAGCCTCAATCTGCGGCCAGGTCCCAGCGTGCCAAGGCCTCTAAGCCTAAGCTCCGTCTCCCCCGCTCATCGGCTGTGGTCATCACGGTGCAGCCCGGGGCCGGGGAGAGGGGGGTTACGTATGAGAAGGCCTTGGCAGAGGCTAGGAAGAGGATTAGCCTCCAGGAGTTAGGGATCCCTTCCCTGAATTTCCGCGCGGCTGCCACTGGTGGCCGCATGCTGGAAATTCCGGGAGGCACCAGCGGGGAGAAGGCGGATCTCCTTGCTGCAAGGATCAAGGCTTTATTTAAGCCTGAGGACATCAGAGTCCAGAGGCCACAAAAATGTGCAGACCTGCGCATTAGTGGCCTCGACGACTCTGTGTCTAAGGAGGAGGTCGCAGAGGCTGTAGCCAAATTAGGAGGCTGCAGCATCCAGGACGTGAGGACGGGCGAAATTCGCCGCAGCGTCATCACCGGCACTGGCACAACATTTGTGCGCTGCCCGGTAGCCGCGGCGAAAAAGGTGACTGGCGACAGTCGCCTACTGATTGGCTGGGTGTCCGCCCAGGTCAAGCTTCTTGAGCAGCGACCGATGCGCTGTTTCCGATGCCTCGAGGTGGGGCACGTCCGGGAACAGTGCAAGGCGGACGCCGACCGTAGCAGTCTGTGCTACCGTTGCGGTCAGATCGGCCATAAAGCCCGGGAATGCTCCGGCAAGCCAAGCTGCTCAGTATGTGCAGCTATAGGCAAGCCGTCTGAGCATAGACTCGGAAGCAAGGACCCGTGTGCCTTGCCACCGAAAAGGAAAGGACGTAGAGGTGCAGCCGTGGCCAAGTCCCAGCTGCAGCCGTCGCTCCCGGTTCGGGATGAGAGGGAGGTTATGGAGGCCTAATTATGGCCCACACCATACTCCAAGCCAATTTGAACCACTCCGCCAGAGCTCAAGACCTATTGGTCCAGAGCATAGCGGAGTGGTTGATACCGGTGGCTATTGTGGCGGAGCCATATCTCATCCCGAACCGGGACAACTGGACGGGTGACAATGACGGCACTGTCGTCATCGTCACTCAAACGGCGTCTGGATTCCCACCCATAGAGAGAGTGCTGAGAGGTCGCGGTTGTGTCGCTGTTGTGGCGGGGGGTGTCGCCTATATAGGCACTTACTTCTCCCCCAACAGAGACCTTGCAGACTTCGAGGCATGGCTCTCCGAGCTGAGCTCGCTGGTGCGGCAATGTCACCCTCACCAAATCCTGGTCGCTGGTGATTTCAATGCCAAATCGGCCATGTGGGGGTCGCCTGTTGCCAATGCACGGGGCGAGCCGCTGGAGGAGTGGGCGTCAGCCCTTGGACTGACACTGCTAAACAGAGGAGCGGTACACACGTGCGTACGCCAGCAAGGGGGCTCCATTGTGGACCTCTCGTTCGCCAGCCCCGCTCTGGCGCGCCGTGTCGAAGACTGGGAAGTCCTGGAGGGGGTAGAGACCTTATCGGATCATCGGTATATCCGGTTCGTTCTCTCTCCTCTAGGCGCCCCGAGCGGTCTAAGCCGCTCCCCAGCAGACGAAGCACCACGCTGGGCTCTCAGCAGGCTAGACTCTCAACTTTTGAGGGAAGCCGCGATTGTCCAAGCGTGGTTGCCCAAACCGGAAGGAGACGTCGATGTTGACTCAGAAGCGGAGTGGTTTCGTAGGGCCATGACCGCTGTCTGTGACGCTGCGATGCCGAGGGTGAGATCCCTACCGCCGCGGCGGAGTGTCTATTGGTGGACGGCCGAGCTGGCTCACCTCCGCGAGGAGTGTGTGGCCGCCAGGCGTCGGTACACCAGACACCGCCGGAGGCGGCGGTGGGATCCAGACCTGGAGGCCGACCTATACGCTGCGTATAGACAGGCGGTCGTCGCGTTACGAACGGAGATCTCCAAGGCGAAGGACCAGGCTCGAGAGAGCATGCTCGACGATCTCAATCGTGATCCCTGGGGGAGGCCATACAAAATGGTCCGAAACAAGATCCGTGCATGGGCGCCACCTCTGACGCAGACCATGCAGCCGGAATTCTTGTCCAGCGTGGTGGAGACACTGTTTCCGCGCGTTGGTGACCATTTCGTCCCCGTCATGGCCTCACCGACGGATCGCGATTCGAGTGACGAGGAGGAAGACGTGCAGACGGTATCGGAGGGAGAGCTGGCTGCAGCAGTCCAACGACTCAAGGCCAAAAACACGGCGCCTGGGCCGGACGGGATTCCCGGCCGCGCTTGGGTGCTGGCGTTGGAGGCCCTTGAGCCCCGATTCCGAGACCTCCTGACGGAGTGCCTCAAGCAGGGACGCCTTCCGAGCCAGTGGAAGACTGGGAAACTGGTCCTCCTGCGCAAGGAGGGCAGACCTGCTGACTCGCCGGGGGCATACCGCCCGATCGTGCTGCTGGATGAGGCGTGCAAGCTCTTTGAGCGTGTGCTCGCTGCGCGCCTCAGACGACACCTCGAGCGGGTGGGGCCCGATTTAGCGGAGAGTCAATACGGCTTCCGCAGGGGCAGGTCCACTATCGATGCCATATCGAGAGTGAGGGCCCTAGCGGACGAGGCCGTGTCCCGGGGGGAGGTGGTCGTGGCGGTATCGTTAGATATCGCCAACGCCTTTAACACCCTCCCCTGGGACTGCATTAAGGAGGCACTGCGCTACCACCGAGTACCCCGTTCCCTTCGCCGACCCCTCGAGGATTACCTCCGGTATAGATTCATCATCTACCCGTCGAGGGAGGGATTGGGCCAATGGGAAATGTCGTGCGGTGTTCCACAGGGCTCGGTTCTAGGACCGGACCTGTGGAACATCGGGTACGACTGGGTGCTTCGTGGTAGCAATCTGCAGGGGGTCAATCTAGTGTGTTATGCGGATGACACATTAGTGACAGCACGCGGAAGGTCCTTCCGAGAGGCGTCGATCCTCGCCACTGCTGGCACGGCTCACGTGGTGAGCCGCATCAGGCGTCTGGGGCTTACGGTGGCCCTTAACAAGTCCGAGGCACTGTGCTTTCACGGTCCTCGGAACGCGCCACCAGCTGGAGCCGAGATTGTTGTCGGAGGTGCTCGCATCGCTGTCGAGTCGACGATGAAGTACCTTGGACTCGTCCTCGACAGCAGATGGAACTTCGAGGAGCACTTCAGACGACTAGCTCCTCGGCTCACCAGAGCAGCATCCGCGTTGGGGAGCTTGCTTCCGAACGTGGGAGGGCCGAATGTGACCTGTCGCCGCCTATACACGGGTGTAGTGCGATCGATGGCGCTCTATGGTGCCCCTATTTGGGCGGACGCTCTGAGTGCCCGTAATCTAGCTCAATTGCGGAGACCGCAGAGAGCTATGGCACTCAGGGTGATTAGGGCATATCGCACTGTGTCCTGTGAGGCGGCGTGTGTCCTGGCCGGTACCCCACCGTGGGACGTGGATGCGAGGATGCTTGCCAGCATCTACCGCCAGCAGTCAGATGCACGGTCCAGGGGTGAGTTCGCTCCTCCTGAGGTGATACGACGCTGGCGAAGGCAGGGCCGGAATACGGCATTAGAGCAGTGGGAGCGCAGGTTGGAGGAGCCAACTGCGGGTCTCCGAACGGTGGCGGCTCTCCGACCCATCCTTAGGGATTGGGTTGCGAGAGAGCACGGGGCGCTCTCTTTCAGGCTCACTCAGATCCTGACAGGTCACGGCTGTTTTGGCGATTACCTGTTCAGGATAGCCGGAAGAGAGCCCACCCCAGTCTGCCATCAGTGTGGCTGCTCAGAGGATACGGCGCAGCACACGCTTGAGGCGTGTCCAGAATGGGCCGCACAGAGGGCGCGACTTGTCGCGGTGGTCGGAACGGATCTCTCGCTACCGGCCATTACTTCTGCAATGGCAGGAAGCGAGACATCCTGGGAGGCTGTGCGAGACTTCACAGAGGAAGTCATGGCCCAGAAGGAGCTGGCGGAGCGCACGCGGGAGGACGACCCGTCGTCCCAACCGATGCGCCGCAAGCGCGTTGGACGGAGGCGACTGGCGCACGAGCGCCGCTTGCCTCCGTAACTTGGGAACTTCGGGCGGTGGTTTCGGCTCGTGCGGCCGCGTCGGGGGCCCTATCTGCTTGTCCCTTAGGGGGCACAGCGGACGTGGGACTGACGCGGCCGTGCGAGCGTGAAACCATTCCTGGTGGGCCTTCCTTGCGCGATCTACGCACTTTGTGTGTGGACCGCGCGACGAAGGCCTGGTGGTGGCTCGGCAGGTGGCCGAGAAGTTTCGGCTTGTGCGGCCGCGTCGGGGGC